>OY829897.1:0-1250000 GCA_963691955.1 Chloroclystis v-ata | reverse complement strand
CCGAACTAAATAAGGTAAATTAATTTACCACGCTGATACGGGTTGGATATAATAATCTACAATACTATTTACATTCGTTCGTACAAGACACGGGTTATCATTCTTACAGGCTGGTTATTGATCGCTATGCACTGGTACCTACTGTAATACGCAGAAAAACGCAGCTGCGTCTTCTAGTATATATTGTATGACAATAAACGATCTATTATTTATCTATATGTCGGTTTTACAACATCCGTGGAAAGAGCCGGGGTGGTACTTCTCTTAGATCAGCACCACACGTTAACGATCTTGTTTCATTTAATTTCATGGTTGACTTGTGCTATATTATTTAATGGAAATTCACTAACCCGAACCGCACCATGTCATTTACTAATAATTTATTTAAATAACAGCTTAATATTGAACAAAGTCAATTCCATTAAACGAAAGTTCACCTTGTAACTTATAGGTTACAAGATAAATTATTAAGTACCTACTTGAAAACTCAGGTCGCGTAGGCTGAGTAGTTTAGTTGAATATTTAAGAAGCAACGAAAGAAACAAGTGGCTACTATGCCCTAGATTCAAGTGTTTGAAGACGGCCTGCGTTCCTATAGCAACGGTTTTCAATGGTTTTAACGTATATTCATCATCATAATCACAGAATTAAGTTTCATGATTAGGCACGGTATCTCCCCAGTAGAACTTTATATAATTATGTCTTGAGTGATTGGGATCACGGTAGTTTTTTTGCCGCCTTGTAGGTCCCCGACACAATACAAGCATAATCCCTTTCGTTTTCCTTGTTTTATTATATATGACGTGTTATAAAGGAACTTTAAGAGTTTAATGATTTTGAATATCGATTTTAGTTTTAAAACAATATTTATATTATATCGTTATATTTCTCTGTTTTGTTTTTCATGTGCCGTACAGATATTTCTGTTTAAATGGTTTTTCTATCATTCTTTCTTTCTAATGAGGTAGACAGGACACCTAGACAGGCTTTAACAACAAAGCAAAGCAACAAAGGCTTTTATGTAAAATTCGAACAATGTAGATATTCTTGTCTCAAAAAAGTAAGAAACATGCTTACTCTAATAGGTAATTTTTACACAATACCTTGTTCGATCATCCCACATTTTTAACCGACGTAATTCTATGAAGCAAAATTTGCTATTTCCACTATAAGTAATGTAACGTTCTACACAGTCATTCGAGAGAATATTCCTAGAATTTCTAATCAATAGTGTCGAACCATAACCCAAAATGTCCCCGGAGTGATGGACGAGGTGTCATAAAGACGCATTATTTATTACTTTATCCGCACGTTAGTGTGATTTTATGCGGGAAATATGTTACAGGGATGATCATAAATTTCAAACAGAATCGGGATCGTTTTGTGAACTGCTTCATCATCAATAAAATCAACCATCCAATTACAATGTCTCTTATGACGGTTGCAAATAGTTTTGTTTAAAAAACTTACGTATAATATTTGTATGCGTTCCGCTATTAACGTCGGAGTAAGGGCCCAGTACACGGTAAATTATGGTTGCTTCCAGCCGAAACAATAGGAGATTTATATGGGACCCCGATGTCCAACATAGGATGTACTTATTTCCTTTGCTATTTAAGGTTTGCAAAAAGTCATACTCGAGTCTTGCCTGAGAAGAAAGGTCGCGTTGTATTTCCCTTATACTTTTAATTAGTAGTCTTCAGTAACATCGTTGGAAACATTACATTAACATTACCCCACTTTTTCACGTATTCACACCAATCAATCATTCCGGTACCTCCCACCTCCATTTAGATAAGTACCAGCCATCTGTAACTCAGAGACAAAATACCTCATCAGGAGATCTGAACATCTAAATGGGAATCGCAACGCTAATCACGTCCCATTTGATGTTTCACCCATTTGATGGTCCGCCCATTTGGCTGCCTCGTCCGACGTGTTCATAAATAAAAGATTATCAAACAAATCCCTGGACGACGTTTTAAGGGTAGGATAAACTGGACTCCGTTTTTAACGAGATCTGATACGAATCTTGCTAGGCAATTATCACACTGGCACGCAACACGCGCATGTTGCGAGTATGTTAGGTATTAGTTGCAGTTGTTTTGGTAACTTGATCCACCAGAAAATGTCCAGCAGGTGCATATTAATCTACACGCGTATTAAATTATATGTAATGCCTATAGCGTGGTGCGTAGCATGCAATAATAAAATATATGTAGACAATAATGTTCATTCCGTAAATTGTTTGTTGTGGTAGTTTGGCTTCAACTATTTCCTGTATATTATATATAGCATAATGTTTTTTAGAAATTTAGTGTATGTTATTTAAATTTAACTGTGCTTGTCGGGCTAACAATAATCTACAACGCGGACATTTTCACGAAACGGTTGGTAACTGCCTTGTACTAATGCAAATTATAACACCATAAAAGTTGCGCGACCTTTCCACAGTCAGCAATCATAAAACCATTACTTTAAGAGGGAGTCCTTATTTTCATCGCGCATCCGAGCCGAACAATTTGTCACACTCTCTGTCACACTGGTCATCTCGCCTTCCGTTGACAAAACTGCTGATTTGTGCCTACTGAATATACAAAAAGGAAAATGTGTTTTGGGACAATATCTGCACAATAAATCACTTATCTCCCCATCAGGGGACGTGGAAAGAGTTCTAATGCCTTTTTAGGGTAATATGAACGCTAAAGGGCTCGGGGTGAAAAACTTTGGAAAGGGAATTTGATTTGTGGGTTCTATGGAAATAAGTTTTAGTAATCATTATTTTTGACCGTAAATTTCAAGGGTTGGCAGTTAAACACTTGAACAGGGTTTAATAAGCATGACACTTTTCCCCTTTCTCAATTGTTTGACCTCGGTTGCGCAGTGGGCAATGGTCTACTTGTGGCTCCTGGGATTATGGAGTTTATTACCTGGGAAACTATCTAATGTTTATAAAGATTTATGTCATTTATTTCCATAAAATCCTAAAGATCACTTGGACAAATCAATAAGTACAATACAGTTAGTTTTATAAGCTCGCAATTCGATGACGGTATTCGTTTAAAAAACACGCTTGCTATCGCAAAAAAAAACTAGCGTTTCAACCGGGACTATAACTTTATTTCATGGTTCGAATCCCTCATATTTCACAACAGTTTATAATCGCCAGCATCCAAATGTCAAGGACCATTTCTAACCTAGATTTTTATTTGGATATTTTATTTCGTGAAAAGGGACGATCCGTCGGGACTACTTAGGATGCGGTATTCTTTCACATACAAGATTACTTTCAGCCCATTTCACATAGTGTATGTTTAGCCAGACGTTTATAGTAAGTTGTTTGCTATATTCTGTTGGCTTTTGTCTTTAATGAAAATATCAGGAAAATAAAACCCAGTGTTGAGATGTTAAGAGAATGAGGAAAAAAGGCAGTTTTTTCTCACATAGTAGTGGGAGTGCTATGTTTAGTTCTAGTTGCCTATTCCTGACGCCTACGAATAGATATGTCTGTTACGTATTCAGTTCTTACGATTAGACTCGGCAATATTTGGAAAAGATTCATGAACACGTAACTTACTGATGGTGATACATAGGTAAATTAATATTATGTACATATTGCTGGACAATTCACACAGCAACATCTATTCCCGTAGTAAGCTCGAAGCTTGTGTTACGGGTGCTGGAAATCTAGTTTAATTATATAGCTCGTCTATATATTGTATATACCTAAATATGTGGATCAGCTAGTTATTTATATAACTCGATAAAATATGAAGTGTGCTTTACAATATTATTAGCAGTAATACACTAAAGCATTATGTCCCTACGTTACTATTAATTTCGTGAACGGAACTCTGTAACAGTAATTTATTTTCCATCCAAAATCCTAAAATAAACTTCCATTAAAACATTCACGACAAACCCACATTACGCATTTTGCGGAGTTTTTTGGCCGTGTCACTTGACAACTGCTTTCGAAAATCAACTCTCTTTCACTTATCGTAAAGTTCAAACTAAAAGTAGCATTTTCATGGTAAAGTTAGAATACAGAGGTTTCTACCGCTTACAAAACCTTTAAGGGTTACTAAGTCTGTTTCCACAAGCTATGCCAATTTTGTTTCAAAGTATGAGATAGGTACTTTACGAATAAAAGAAACCATGTTTAAAGTGAAGGAATTCTCAACTCAGTTGTTTATTTGGCCCAAGGGAGAATAAAACAGGAAACTCGCTTAGGTATATCTTTATTTAGGCGTTCTGAAAGCTGTCTCGAAAGTCACATAAAATCACGAGTTTGCTTTGCAATTCAAGGACTTTTGAAGAGATTATTTCAGTTTCAGAAACACCGGTCGACAAGATCTGTTTAGCATAAAACTGGCGAGCGTTGCGTTGTTACCAAAATATCATTTATGCATTCATCGAATGAACATTCGAGAATATTATTATAAAATGATCACTCATTATTTATTATTATTAGATACTAGATGAGAACCCGGCTTCGCTCGGGTAAAATTTGACGAAATTCCCCATAATCAGAATTTTGCGGATACACATGTTGTCGACTCAAAATCAATATTTTATATGTTTTGTTATTCATATAAGGTTTCGAAAGAGTCACCCCCCTTTACGATTAATCACACGACTTGAGTGTGCCGCATCTCCTTTTGTTTCTCCTCTCCTGTGTAATTGCATTATTCCCTATTGTTATAGCAAAATACTGTTGTATCTTTGTATGTGGGCACTTAAGATATGTGTAAACAATCCGTTATTGAAATAAACTTTTTGTATTTGTATTGTATTTGTAAATTTCACTTTCAAAACTTTGAGTGAGAACCGCGCGCGCGAGCAGAGCGGAGACGGAGCACGGCGGGACGCTCACTCCTCTTGAAAAAGACCGATTCTTGTCTCGGTCGAAACGTCGGGTATTTTGTTGCACTCCTTAGTTAATACGTGAGTAATTCCCGCTTTTATAAAATGAGTATTTGTAAATGTTTAAAGTTGTATTCCCTGTACAGCTCCTCAAGTGTGGGTAGTGGACGAGGCCGGTGCGCCGTTGCTGGAGAAGTACTACGAGGCGGAGTCGACGTTGGCGCTGGTGTGTCGCGCGCGGCACGTGGAGCAGCCGGCCCAGCTGACCTGGCTGCACGAGGGCCGCGCGCTCAACGCCGACACCACGCGGGGCGGGATCAGGTAACCTTCACATTCATCTATCTTAATTATATACGAATATAATATGTCATTGGAATATATCTTCATGCAGCCGCCGACAGCTTCGCTTGCATATTTTTTACGTTATCTACTTAAAAAATATGCAAGCTTATTGACGACATCTGTGGCGCAGCGGGCGAAGGTCCGCCTGTGACGCAAGAGGTTGCGGGTTCGATTCCCGCCTCGGAATAACTATTTGTATGACCTGCAAATATTTGTTCGGGATGTCTGGGTGTTACGAGTATATAAATGTATAATAAAAATATCTATCTAAGTATGTTTATTCTATTAAGTAAATCAGAAATCTAGCACCCGTAACACAAGCTTCGAGCTTACCACGGGGCTAGATGTTGCTGTGTGAATTGTCCAGCAATATTTATTTATAATCGGAATATTATCTCCATATGTCCGCCGACAGCTTCACTTGCATATTTTTACGCTATCAACATTATATTTCTTATAAATGTACTCGTACTATCCAATAATAAAATAATATTTCATATAGGGCCAGTGTTAAAACAAACAAACTCTTCAGATGTATAATATTAGTATAGATAAAAGTTTAGGGTATTATAAAATATATTACTACGTTAAGGTACGCCTTTAGGTAGCAAATATTATTTACATGGTGGGAGTCTGGAAGTGATTAGATTAGGTCCGACGCGGCGTCCTGAATGCATTATGCACCGGACACTAGATGACAGTTTACAGTGGCTATACATTTGTAATCGAGTCTAATAGACCACTTATGCGCTCAGACAGCCATATATAATTAGTGTATGTGGCACATTGCGTTATTGTAATCCTGGTCAGCTACTATAAAACCTGTGAAACTAATAACTTTTTAATTTTGCCTATTTAAAACAAGCTCTTTTAATTATGTTAGTTCAATCTAAAAAGAAAAAAGGTTAATTACACATCATAAGCCGTCATAAAAGGTTCGTACAATAACTACGCTTTCATAAATAATTCTAGGACATCTGTGCGAAGCTGTAAAGTTTGATAATGCGGAAGTAAGATTACTCCAAATATTTTTATTCCAAGGATGAAAATTCCAATTGAAATAAATGAATTGTGGAAAATGTATTTACGCCAACAAAAATTGTTTTGAGGTTTCCGACATCAGAAAACCAAAATTATATTTAATTTGCCGGTTAACTTTTTATAATACACTCTTATTTTTGGTTCAGGAAATTAAGGGGTCTTGACGTCTTAGGGTGATTTTCCTCCAGGTGTTTTGTTAAATTTACAACGTAATAAGCTGATCATAATGTTTATTTGTCACCATATTATAGGTACATTAAGCTCTTAAGATACTATATAATTAGACTTTAGTTTAGCTAATTAATAACAAATTAAATTTGAAACACAGAAAACTATACTAGAAACATTGTTGTCAGGAAAATTTAAAGTTTGTATTGGATTTTTAACCTTTTCTTAGTTTTGGATAGGTACATATGAAATAATAATCAAATAAGTTCATATTTTGCGATAGTTAGTGCATGATTTTACTGTGAAATTCACTGTGAAATCAATTGTATCTGAAAATTCAATGAAATCATGACTTTTCAGAATAGACCTTTTGACTCTTATAATAAAGCACGCTCAATTGGAAGGTACAAATTTCAATAATAAAAAATATATATAAATATTTTTTCATCAGAAATACTCGTACCAGGAACGTTGAACAACTGCAAAAGTTATAAAATTGCGTCGCAGTGTCAGCGCCTTCCTCCAAACTATACATAAATATTCCAATGAGAAATTTGATATGGTTACGTCAAATTAAACAGATTTCTTATCTTCGAAATATCACATAAATTATACGTTTACAAAGAAAAATTTCTGAAACAATAAATTAGATGGCGTACCTAGTCATTAGTTATGTCGCTACCTGAACGTAATAACAGCCATTCTAAATTCCTATTGAAATATTTCTCGATTTCAGTTTCCTATAGCGGCGCTTGGATTGCTTATAAATAAACAATGGCGCTTGCTTTCGGCCCACGCAAGAATCACTCGGCCAGGCATTTATGAAATATTAAACAGTCTCGCAAATGTGAAAGTTGACAGAGTTTCTGAAGGTTTTTGTTTAGGAAATGAAATCGTACTCTTCTTTTAAACTTCTTGGGAAGCTTGGAGACACTTTATAATTTAATTATTAATTTAGGAATCGATCTAGGCCAATAATAAGTTAAAGAGTTTTTTATTTGGTTGAACGCGAAACCATGTTTGATATTTAGTAAGGTTACTGAATTAATAATTTTAACTTTAGTCAAATATTTACATGCTTTTTAAGACATTGTAATATTCACCGTTGAAAGTTTAACAACAACTCTTGAATAATAACAACAATAACCAGAAGTTGGTAGTTTGGGTTGTTATGATAATGAAAAATTCTTCAGTTGCTTTTTTTAAGAAAGTAAAATATGATGACATAGCCCAGCGGATTAGCTCTTTGAAGTGGCAAAGGGCAGGCCATATAGTTCGAAGAAAGGATGGCCGATGGGGCCGAAAAGTTCTCGAGTGGAGACCACGGATCGGAAAACGCAGCGTCGGACGCCCACCTACCAGGTGGACGGATGAGTTGGTGAAGTTAGCTGGTTCACGGTGGATGCAAGTCGCATCCGACCGAAACGACTGGAATTCATTAAGGGAGGCCTATGTCCAGCAGTGGACGTCCGACGGCTGATATGATGATGATGATGATGAAAATATGAAGTTTTTATTCACAGACTATCCGACTAGCCGACAGCTTCGCTTGTGTTTTTTTATATACGATAACAACATATCTCATACTTAACTCAAGAACGGTTAGGCTGATTTAGGTGCAGTTTAACATAACCGCAGTATCCTAGCGGAACTGGAAGGTTAAATATGTGAGAAAACAGGAATTTAGTTGGCGAAGCTGCAGGCGGACTATAGTAGATATAATATAGCCTTCCTCGATACATGACCTATCCAACACTGAAATAACTTACCAAATTGATACAGCCATTCTTGAGATTAGCGCGTTCAAACAAACGAACTCTTCAGTTTTATAATATACTAGCTTTCCGCCCGCGGCTTCGCCCGCATTATGTTGGATTTTCCCCATTAAAAAGTACCCAATGTCCTTCTCCCGGTTCAAAGCTGCCTCCCCACCAAGTTTCAGCCAAATCGGTTCGGCCGTTCTCGAGTTATAAGTGAAGTAACTAACACGACTTTATTTTATATATAAGAAGAAGTATGGATTCCAAGTTCCTAGCAAAGAAAAAAGCACATAAATTCGAATTCAACAAGACTAATTAATCGAGATACTTTACATGCATTCCTCGGTAAAGTTAGTCGTTTGGTTAGAGCTCAGCTCACGCTACAAAGTGGTTTGCATCTTCACTACAAAGATCCTACTTCTGGGACACTTTATGTACCTAAATATACTAGTGAAACAGAGGTACAGTCAACCACATCCTAGATCCACAATCCACTGTCTAATATTTCGACTTTGTTGTCGAATTGACTGGTGACGTTATGCAAAGAGAATTCTGCTGTATTCCGAATTTATTTCCCTCAGAATACAAGTTTGAGGGTGTTTACGGGATATTCGGTTCTATTTTCCTGGTTTTCAGTTCAGTATAAAACGAGAACTGTTTGATATTTTAAAATAAACGGGTTGGAAAATGGATCTTTCAATAAATAAAGCGTACAAGTGTTGTTTGCAGTTTTATATGTGTAGCGTTTTAAAATACCTAGCACTTTGATCCAAATAAAGGTTTTTTTAATTCCAGATCACGAGTTATATTTTAAAACTCCTGGTTTATTATTGCACCTGTTTGGTTAGAGCGAATAAGCCAGTGTTGGCCCAGTGATGTCTATATAACCTAAACAGAGCAGACCTACGTGTCCTGGTAGCCACGGTAGGTACTAGCACGGGACACATCACCCTTAATCAACACCTATTCACCATCGGAGCAACGGACAGCCCACTCTATAGAGGGTGTCTTAGCGAAGAAGAATCAGCTGCCCACGTAGTCCTGGAATGCGGGAGTAACAGCGCAACGCATTCAAATCCTCCAACTGCCGAGGTCACTCCGTGAAGCCTGCGATGACCCCAGGACGATTCTGAGCATCTGGTCGGAGTTAGGCTGGTAACACTAGCGGACCAACTACGCACAGAGGACCGACTTAAAGTTCATCTGCGTAATAAGGAGTACTCAAGCTAAACTTAACTCGGTGTTGGCGCTTTTATTCAGAAACAATTTACCATTTAAACCATTTATTATTTGTAGAAAGTGTTGTACAGCAGAGGATGTTAAAATTATTATATGTTCTACACAGACTGCTTTTTCAAGCGTACAAATATCAAATATCTTACATAAATTTTATTAGTTCTTGAAACGTTGTCGTGTGAACATTTAAATGGGAATGAGGACATATAGTTGGCTTGATGACACCCACGGATAAAAATATGGTCCTCCGTAGGTATATCCAGCCCATTCTGTAGTGAGATGGATTATGCGGTGAAAATTAAGGTGATGAAAATTATTTAGACGTCCTTAATAGAGGAAAACGTAGTATGAAGTTAAAGTTAAATATTTTATCATGCGAAATTTCATTAATTAAACAACTCTAGTAACTTATATATTTATTTAATTAAACTAAGCTCTGTACATTATACTGGCTTAGTTCGTATTTTCCACGATTCTCATTAATGTTATTTTCTAATGAAGGTAGCTTCGTTCATCATCATTAAGATCTCAAAGGGCTTAAGGGCTCTTTATCTCAACAAGGTAATCTTAAGAGCACTTCCGTTAAATTTTAAAGGAATTCGCTCACTAAACTAATAAACGAAACTGTTTTAAAATGTAAAGCAATTGTAATTGTGAAAAAATTGCATTATACTTGATTTATTTCTATGATTACTTTTATATTTCATTTTTAAAGTCTAGTTTATTTTTTAACGCTTAAGACTTTTTAAGGGCTATTCAATTTAAATTCAAATAAGTGGGTAAAAATTAATATATACAATTAAGGCTAAAAGGACGATGGTGACAAAACTGAATGGATTTAGTGAGCCATTTCTCACAAACTTACGTATTTAAATGAGCAAGGCCCTTTACAATAACAAACACCATAATCCGCTTGTTTACTTACAATTAATTCCCATGATCTCGTGAGAGCGAAAGTCAGATTTCAACCAACACCACATTATATAGACTGATATAATGTGGCTTTGGTTTACTTGAAATACATTATAAGATACACAGAAGCATTTATATCGTGGTATTCTGCAAACGTAAATGCGTTTAAAATATCGACGTAGGTACTCTCGACCGGCGTAGCAGTAAACATCTTATCATACATTTTGTATGAGCTTGCATACTTCAAAGGGACGCTTGTTCTAGGTCGCTGGATTTCACTCAACTTACAATACCTATTGTATGGTCAAAGAATATAAAATAGAGAAAAAATATGAAAATAATAGAAAGAATACAAACATTTTATCGCAGAGTCGACAAAGGAATTTCGAGTGAATTTGATCCCATGTTTTGCCAAGCGCAGCGAATATCATAAGATCATAATAATACACTTTTCTGACAAATTTCTTCACTCAAAATAGTATACAAGTAGGTACTACAACATATCTTAACTACAAATACAAAATGTTTTATTTTCAAAAAAGGTTTAACAAATGACTTAACTAACAGCTTTGCTAATAATGATATCTCGACACCTACTTACTACGTTCGTTTAAGATTTAGTGCAATTTGCCAGTATCCGTGTTTCAATATAATTACACAGTTATAAAATTGTTGTTCCGTGTTGAGGCCATTTTAGCTATATCTAGTATCTATATAAGTTGATATCTACCAATCAGAAGCCTTCTTTTTATCGAAGTTACGTCTCATTTTATTCTAACTTTCGATCTAGCTAATTGACATTTCCATTCCAATAACAAACTGCATTCTCTCAGAATTAGATTTACTTTTAGAACAGACTAGACAGTACAGCTCCCGATCCTGGCGTTGGCGAATGAGAATACATAGAACTAACTAGGCGCTTCTCTAAAATTATATTATGTTACATTTATTTGTCTACGAATTTCTTGTTACATTAAACACACACATTCGTACTCATCTCACTCGTAAATTCTATAGTCTATCTATCATGTTTTATGTGTCTTTGAAAATTGGAAGAATCGCGGGTAAACAACTCTTTCCACGAAAATCCAACACCTACCGCTTAGAAAACTGCTCGTCATTGTGAGATGTTCCACGAATATTCAATAGAATATAAATATACCAAACATAAAAACGATGTACCCAAATTTCCTTTACTAAAGGCAAATGCCGTATAAATTCAGATGCTTGTATCGGGTTCAACCTTTTTCTGATTTACCTCCTAAAGTAGGTGTTTTTGCCCTTAATGCTGAAATATGAACCGCATAAAGGCCAAGCTTTTTTAGGGCGTATGTAAAGAAAATACTATCGTTGTAAGTTGATATTTTGGAGACGTGATGCTGTGCTATTTGCTGCGGTATTTTCCTCTGGGCCGAACAAATAATTTTTAAAATAAAGTTTAAAAGAAAACATACTGTGGCCGAACAGTATTTTTAACGTGGTTCGAACTTCCGACAAAAATAGCATGTAAATCAAAATAACGGCGTAGTTATTTCAGTATATTGGTAGAAATCGCTGAATGACGTACTGCAGTGAACTGTTATTGTGTATGAAGTGGTAAGCAATCGATGTCGCAAGTTATAGCAGACAGATACTGGAGTATCAAATTCACTGATTTTTCTATCTTTTCTTTTTCTTATTTTCCAATATCTAGGAGTTGGCTGGTGAGGCTCAGGTTATGGTGAAATTACACAATAAGCTCCACAGTCATCAGTGCAGATCATGGTTACCACTACAAATAAGAATTAGTCGGTATATGTACTGTGTCAACGTACTGTGATATATGTGCCTCTAATGTCGCGTTTATATTTATCTGACGTATTGTGTTGTGATGCATCAGAACGGTATCGGTTTCATACATTTGATATGGTAGCGTTCATATTTATTCAGCGCGGTGTGTTGTGATGGCTTGTGACGTATCTAATAATGAATGAAACCGATACAGATACCGACACAACTGAACACAACACGTCAGATAAATATAAACGCGGCTTTATGAATCGAGTTTTATATAGGAGAATAAATAAATATTGCTGGACAACTCTGCTGGTAAGCTCGATGCTTGTGTTACATAAATACATAAATATTTAATTGTTTCAGTGTTAAAACAGAGCAAGTGCCGGGCGGGGCCGACAGCCTGCTACGTCTCGCGCGCGTCAACAGCAGCGACGCGGGCAACTACACGTGCGCCGTGAGAGGTGCCCGTGCGCACACCGTCTCAGTGCATGTGCTCAACGGTACGTAACTCGCTAACTAGCGTAGTTTCTATGTGAAGAAATTATGGAGAATTTCACTGTCTAATAATGCCAAAGGTTTTCATAGGAGTTCCACGTAAAAAAGTTTATACCCGGAATTTATGAAGACGTTTGTCTCCGAATTGTAAGATTTATAAGCCGTTGAAAACTATAATACGTGCATATAAATACGCTGTTTAAAAACAGACACTCGTTCTATACTCGTATTGTCGCAATCTGCTCATGCTCTGAAGCTTTATTATACAACATACTCCTTATAGGCTTAGTTTAACTAATATAGAAGCTGGAACCAACAATAATAATAAAAAATTATTCAAATTCTTAGTGCTATAGAATATGGTATAATAGGTACATGATAATTTAACTCACAATACAATACTGTAAAATGGATAATAGAAGTAGAATACAAATCAAACAACTTTAAAATTGTACAATAAGTTTGCGCTTGGAACACAATACACGCTCGATATCTATTAGAAATGTAAAACCGTCGGTCTGTTAATAGTTCAACGCCAGAATAGAACGGCTGTTGAAATTTTTTGTTAAAATTGCTTTTGCTTTGAAATGGTCTACTAGGAAATACCTAATTTCAAGGAAAGTTAGCCTATATGGATAGATTTTAATTTGAGTTTAAAAGTCCAGGAATGTGTATCACTCTTGAACATACGCTTGGTGCAGTAAATATAAATTAAATAAATAAATAAATAAATATTACTGGACAATTTTACACAGCGACATCTAGCCCCGTGGTAAGCTCGAAGCTTGTGTTACGGGTTCTAGATTTCTGATAAACTTAATATAATATACATACATAGATAGATATTTTTATTATACATATAATAACACCCAGACACCCGGAACAAATATTTGCAGATCATACAAATTGTTGTTCCGAGGCGGGAATCGAACCCGCAACCTCTTGCGTCGCAGGCGGACCTTCGCCCGCTGCGCCACAGAGGTCGTCAAATTATTATCTAAATCGGTTCTCCAAGTCGATAACAAACATAATCAAATATATAAATATAAGCAATATTGATAATGGGTCGTGTTGTGGATACTCATGCAAACGATGAGAAATTATTGCTTTTTTAGTCAGTTAGAAAACCACTTTTACTAACTTTCAATCTTCTAAATAGTTCTGAAACAACACGAACAAACACGAAAACTTGAAATTGTAGTACGTTGTTCAGCTCAGCAGCTGGGTGCAATAAACTATAATCTCGTTTACAGTGTATTCTCGGTCACCGCCAAGTCGCGATCAATTCCAACAAATATCGTAGCAATTTGCGAAGAACTAACTCTAATTTGAACAAACTCCTTTGATTACTTGAATATTTCTAGATTTTAAAGTTTCGATTTATTTTTTTGTTGAATTCATTAGATTGGACATAGAGATGAGTATGTTCATGTGTGTGGCTGAATTAGGTACTTATTAGTTACTAAAAAGTTATTTTTTAAAGCTAAAATAAAAGCTTTTCATTTTACATTTTTAAAATCAGACATCAAAGTAAATTACACCTAAATCCTTCTAGCTTTTATACATTTTGAAGGTATACATTTTCGTAGTTTTTCAATTCTGTAGGCATTTATTTCTGTAGTTTACAATTTTCATCTCAACCTTTCTCGGGAAGATACCTCCATTAATAACCTAGCACAAATGCGTACATACTTTAGATCCTCAGGTGCCCCATCACGAGCCGCGACCGGCCATTATGTCACAGAAGCTCATTATTGCACTCATTAATGTATTTTCTTTCTAATGGATACTAGATAGCCTTTACGAAGCAAGTAAATTATGCATTATGAGCTCTTGTTTAGTTTGCATTTTATATTAATCTAGTGTTTAAAAAGTCAATACTGGAAAGAATCTTGCATACGAATCTTTTATTTTGGAGCTTTTTTATTTTGGATCTCTAAAGAAAATCACGAACATTACACTGATTTTATGAAAATATTTATTACCAGATACTTCCTGTTCGTCTTTATGTGTAACATTATGTAAATCTTACAGTAGATGTTATCCATCCCATCAGTTAAAACTTTAAAGCCTACAAAATCACCGGCGTATCAAATCAAACCACTTAAAAGTTATGTTTTCTGATTATGCCAAAAGCCGAAGCCGAAAGTCCCACTGAATAAATAATGCTGCAATAATTCACCGGAGTGATGTCTCGCACCGTCGTCAACTTCGTTACAACTTCAGTCGTTTAATGCGAGCTGAGTATAAAACTTTAATTATTAAATGATACTAAGTTACGCAGCCGACAATTTATTTGATTATTCTTGCGGAGTTCAAAATTAACTTCATAATTAATTTTCGAGTTATTAATTACCTATGAATTTTGTACACATTCCCGTAAATACATGTGTGTTTATGATACTTTTAAATAAGCTGTGTTTCTTGTTGGGATGAATAATGATTGCGTGTTCTTGTATTTCAAACACAATGTAAAGGCTTTACATTAATACATATATTTATTATTTAACGTCTATTTTTGCAATTATTATTTTTTATTCAAATTATAAGCGTTACATGATATTACAAAATTCGTAAACACTAACCTAAAAATGACTTTGTTCTGAACTTCAGTTTTCATCACTCTCTATAGGGTATATGTTTCCTCTATCTACCTCTGTCTCTGTCTTAAATCTGTGAACGTTACAATCTAAGCGTAATCATATCCATTTTCCAGACAGAAAATGTGTTTGTATTATCATAAAGTTCGTAAAATGTAACGTTATAGGAAAAACGATGTTTAACGTTAGCTGTAACACTAAAATATGTAACTTTTTGTGTAAATTGGTTTCTGTATAAATGTTTTGAATGAGTAAATAACGGATTATGTTGTACTTAGCAATCCGCATTTAGTTCCATAATAATAATTTAAACACGTTAAAAGTTAGAGCTTTATAGTACAACATTTATATTTCTGTAAACAGTTTGTGTGTAATTTTAATTTGGAAACTGTTTTGTAATTTAAATGTTGTACAAACATATTCGCTGGACCTGACATTTACTATAATTTTATTTAAAAAATACACAATATTATTTTATTCTATATAGAGAAAATGCTAGAAAGCTCATTTTGGCTTTAAATCTATGAAATAAAAATATATATTATATTCGAAATAATGCAAAGAATTTGATTTTTAAAATATTTAATAGGTTAATTATGTATTTTGCGTAAGTCATGCACGACATCTTTCTATACAATACACACTATTTACATACTTGTGATTCCTTATAGACTAAGTAGATTTATTTTCTCTAAATCCATCTTAAGACTTAGACCTTGAGGTCCCATGAGTGTTAAATACGGCAATGCATAATATATTAACTTTACTCAAAAAGCTTTCTCTCTCACGTGTAAGCACAAAACAGCTCAAAAGAAAACTTAACGAAATGGATCGTGTATTAGTGATGGTTGTCTTGGGAAAATTGCAAGGTTTATTTAACCTTTGGCTAGAAATAGCCGGAGATTATAACGAAAAGTAAGGAAAAGTAACTTCGATGGGATTTAATTGTTACTAGTTTCCCGGGTTTGCCCGGTTTTCAATAACTTCCTTTAATATTCCTATCAAAGCTGCCAGTTTACGGTGAATGCAAGCTTAAGGCCTATGTCCAGTAGTGGACTTCCGATGACTGAAATGATGGTGATTGTACAACAAGTAACACATTCCCTTTGTTCCAGAAGAAAGCCTAGCCGAGCTCCACGCCGACGCAACGGCAACGCACCCGCCAACGTTAACGATAACGACATTAGCAGTTGTTGCAATAACGAAAAAGCAGTTACTGATACCGCTAGTTGTAGTCGCCGCACTAACACGCGTATACTGGGCCCAAGGCCTCACTTACGAACATTATAAGGTATTATTGCCTACGTGATATACAGTATTGTAATGGACCAAGAGCCTGTGATGGCCAGACCTTCCTTTAATTCACAAGCGTGAAAATTATTTCATGTGTATGTCTAACATAGGTAAGAATAACCCCCAAACATGAAACCTGGATCGCGGTTGCTTTGGGAGATAACAACCTTTTACCTGTTATCTCCCAAAGGAACCACGATCCAGGTTTCATGTTTGGGGGTTATTCTTACCTATGTTAGACATACACATAAAATAATTTTCACGCTTCAGAATTAAAGGAAGGTCTGGCCATCACAGGTTATTAGTCTGTACTAAGAGCCCGGTCTGGCCAGACCTTCCTTTAATTCACAAGCGTGAAAATTCTTTCATGTGTATGTCTAACATAGGTAAGAATAACCCCCAAACATGAAACCTGGATCGTGGTTCCTTTGGGAGATAACAGGTAAAAGGTTGTTATCTCCCAAAGCAACCGCGATCCAGGTTTCATGTTTGGGGGTTATTCTTACCTATGTTAGACATACACATGAAATAATTTTCACGCTTGTGAATTAAAGGAAGGTCTGGCCATCACGGGCTCTTAGGTTATAAATATGAATATAAATTATAATTATTGGAAATAAAATTTCACTATAAATTTTGATGTGTTATTGATTCCATTACCATTTCAGAGTTATTTTTACGGAGAGACTTTTGTGAGTAGGGGTGGAGTTATCTGTTAAGCGAATCTATCTTCCTGTCTTATTCCAGGCACCGGTCTCTCCAGTAGAACCCATTATAGTCCCTACAGGATATGCATTAATCACCATGCGTACCGTAGTAGAGCACACTTGAGTTTAATTCCGTTTGATTGACTCTGTGGCCCAGCGGGCGAAGGTCTGCCAGCGACGCTAGAGGTTGCGGGTTCGATTCCCGCCTCGGGACAAAAAAATTAAAGATCAGCAAATATTTGTTCTGTATGATCAAAATTATCTATCAATGTACATATACTACTCAAAACAAAATAAGGGCCACCACTAATTTTCCGATTATTTTTTTTTATTTGGGGTTTTTTGCTCCTTTTGTTTTAAATTAACAAAACAATGTTTGTTTTTAATTAAATTTCATGAATTTTAATGCAATTCGACATAAAAAACTTAATCTTAGGATGTTTTTGAGATTTAAGACTTTTTATGGCTGTTTACACTTAACAATAGCATAAGATTGTAGACTAAACCCAGAGCTTAGTTGTTCGCTTTTGAATTTTTTATTATGGGGTATATCCTATGTTGGTGAAGTTAGCAGAGCAACTCTTAGCAGAGCATGATTTAACGAGAGTTCTGTTAGCGTGCACAATAGTTCTATAGTTCCTGATACTTTTCAGAAATAGTTCTGACGTTTTTACAGGAAAATTGAAAATACTGAAATGCTCTGCTAACTTCGCATTGGGGCCCAGCAGAGCATCGCTTTAAAACGACACCAATCAAATAATTCTTATATAAAACATATAAATACATAGTTCTACATATAAAAAAACAACTAAAAGTATGTGGAAATAACAAAAATAATATTTAAGGAACAAATTTAAATTTTGTTCAAATTCTGTAAACTAACCTAATAATTAACGATGATTCAGAGGTCTATAAAAAAAGTTCTGTCAGAGTTCCCATAGCGTGCATTGAGTTTTAGTTAGTTAGTACTCTATTCTAGAGGATTCTATAGTAATTTGATATAGTTCCTAGAATTTTTTGAACAAAACAGTGTTTTGAAGTCTGACCAAAATTTGAATTTTCCTTCAAAAATGCTATAGTTCAGAGGTCTATAAAAAAGGTTCTTTCAGAGTTCCCATAGCGTGCATTGAGTTTTAGTTAGTTAGTACTCTATTCTAGAGGATTATATAGTAATTTGATATAGTTCCTAGAATTTTTTTAACAAAACAGTGTTTTGAGTTCTGACCAAAATTTGAATTTTCCTTCAAAAATGCTATAGTTCAGAGGTCTATAAAAAAGGTTCTATCAGAGTTCTCATAGCGTGCATTGGGTTTCAGTTAGTTAGTACTCTATTCTAGAGGATTCTATAGTAATTTGAAATAGTTCCTAGAATTTATTGAACA
Organism: Chloroclystis v-ata; assembly: GCA_963691955.1. Lineage (NCBI taxonomy): Eukaryota > Metazoa > Arthropoda > Insecta > Lepidoptera > Geometridae > Chloroclystis > Chloroclystis v-ata. Next base: position 1,231,422 of record OY829897.1, on the reverse strand, counting down.
AAACAGTGTTATGAAGATTCACCGAAAACGGAATTTTCCTTCAAAGTTGCTATAGTTCAGAGGTCTATAAAAAAGGTTCTATCAGAGTTCCCATAGCGTGCATTGAGTTTTAGTTAGCTAATACTCTATTCTAGAGGATTCTATAGTAATTTGATATAGTTCCTAGAATTTTTTGAACAAAACAGTGTTTTGAAGTCTGACCAAAATGTGAATTTTCCTTCAAAAATGCTATAGTTCAGAGGTCTATAAAAAAGGTTCTATCAGAGTTCCCATAGCGTGCATTGAGTTTTAGTTAGTTAGTACTCTATTCTAGAGGATTCTATAGTAATTTGATATAGTTCCTAGAATTTTTTGAACAAAACAGTGTTTTGAGTTCTGACCAAAATTTGAATTTTCCTTCAAAAATGCTATAGTTCAGAGGTCTATAAAAAAGGTTCTATCAGAGTTCCCATAGCGTGCATTGAGTTTTAGTTAGTTAGTACTCTATTTTAGAGGATTCTATAGTAATTTGATATAGTTCCTAGAATTTTTTGAACAAAACAGTGTTTTGAAGTCTGACCAAAATTTAAATTTTCCTTCAAAAATGCTATAGTTCAGAGGTCTATAAAAAAGGTTCGATCAGAGTTCCCATAGCGTGCATTGAGTTTTAGTTAGTTAGTACTCTATTCTAGAGGATTCTATAGTAATTTGAAATAGTTCCTACAATTTATTGAACAAAACAGTGTTTTGAAGTCTGACCAAAATTTGAATTTTCCTTCAAAAATGCTATAGTTCAGAGGTCTATAAAAAAGGTTCTATCAGAGTTCCCATTAGTACGGGAGGCGACGATGCTAAATGGGGATTTACTCGAGCGTCAAAGAGACCTATTGGGTTGCATTTGGTACATGATAAGAAGAAAAAAATTGTATGAGACCGATGTGTTTCATCAGTGGGGGAAGCGACCATAGATAAATAAAAACTTATTTAAAAAAATACTGATGTATGGACGTACTTAAGCGCGTCAGTTAGTGATAGATTCTATGAATCAGATTCAATAAATTGAAAATCAGCTTAACATACTTACATACTTAAAAATAATTTAGGAAAAATGATTGATAATATACGTTTGTAAATCTGATTGTTTACACGATTGGGGTGAGTGTACGTAAACGTTAAAAAAATAAAATTCGCGACTCATTTTTTTTGACTCTTTTTCAAAAAAAAGAACAAAAAAGCTGGCATTTCTAAAGGTATTAGAGCGTCAAATTTAGATGTATATGGTTCATCTCTATGTTCTGATTCTACCATATCTTAATCTGACAATTATCTAAAGTGATGCGCCTAATATGACAAAAGTAAATTTTGTTCCCTTATAATTCACGTTCGAACATAGATAGATTTTTTATATTTGGTGGAGGTACTTATCTGGGTACTAGCTATCTCCAGTATCTTAATCTGACGCGCTCGAGTAAATCCCGAAATCCCCTCTTCGGCTCCCCTACTACATAGCGTGCATTGAGTTTCAGTTAGTTAGTACTCTATTCTAGAGGATTCTATAGTAATTTGAAATAGTTCCTAGAATTTATTGAACAAAACAGTTATATGAAGATTCACCGAAAACGGAATTTTCCTTCAAAGTTGCTATAGTTCAGAGGTCTATAAAAAAGGTTCTATCAGAGTTCCCATAGCGTGCATTGAGTTTTAGTTAGCTAGTACTCTATTCTAGAGGATTCAACAGTAATTTGATATAGTTCCTAGAATTTTTTGAACAAAACAGTGTTTTGAAGTCTGACCAAAATGTGAATTTTCCTTCAAAAATGCTATAGTTCAGAGGTCTATAAAAAAGGTTCTATCAGAGTTCCCATAGCGTGCATTGAGTTTTAGTTAGTTAGTACTCTATTCTAGAGGATTCTATAGTAATTTGATATAGTTCCTAGAATTTTTTTAACAAAACAGTGTTTTGAGTTCTGACCAAAATTTGAATTTTCCTTCAAAAATGCTATAGTTCAGAGGTCTATAAAAAAGGTTCTATCAGAGTTCTCATAGCGTGCATTGGGTTTTAGTTAGTTTGTACTCTATTCTAGAGGATTCTATAGTAATTTGAAATAGTTCCTAGAATTTATTGAACAAAACAGTGTTATGAAGATTCACCGAAAACGGAATTTTCCTTCAAAGTTGCTATAGTTCAGAGGTCTATAAAAAAGGTTCTATCAGAGTTCCCATAGCGTGCATTGAGTTTTAGTTAGCTAGTACTCTATTCTAGAGGATTCAACAGTAATTTGATATAGTTCCTAGAATTTTTTGAACAAAACAGTGTTTTGAAGTCTGACCAAAATGTGAATTTTCCTTCAAAAATGCTATAGTTCAGAGGTCTATAAAAAAGGTTCTATCAGAGTTCCCATAGCGTGCATTGAGTTTTAGTTAGTTAGTACTCTATTCTAGAGGATTCTATAGTAATTTGATATAGTTCCTAGAATTTTTTAAACAAAACAGTGTTTTGAGTTCTGACCAAAATTTGAATTTTCCTTCAAAGTTGCTATAGTTCAGAGGTCTATAAAAAAGGTTCTATCAGAGTTCTCATAGCGTGCATTGAGTTTTAGTTAGTTAGTACTCTATTCTAGAGGATTCTATAGTAATTTGAAATAGTTCCTAGAATTTATTGAACAAAACAGTGTTATGAAGATTCACCGAAAACGGAATTTTCCTTCAAAGTTGCTATAGTTCAGAGGTCTATAAAAAAGGTTCTATCAGAGTTCCCATAGCGTGCATTGAGTTTTAGTTAGTTAGTACTCTATTTTAAAGGATTCAATAGTAATTTGAAAAAGTTCCAAGAATTTATTGAACAAAACAGTGTTTTGAAGTCTGACCAAAATTAAAATTTTCCTTCAAAAATGCTATAGTTCAGAGGTCTATAAAAAAGGTTCTATCAGAGTTCTCATAGCGTGCATTGGGTTTTAGTTAGCTAGTACTCTATTCTAGAGGACTCTATAGTAATTTGATATAGTTCCTAGAATTTTTGAACAAAACAGTGTTTTGAAGTCTGACCAAAATTTGAATTTTCCTTCAAAAATGCTATAGTTCAGAGGTCTATAAAAAAGGTTCTATCAGAGTTCCCATAGCGTGCATTGAGTTTCAGTTAGTTAGTACTCTATTCTAGAGGATTCTATAGTAATTTGAAATAGTTCCTAGAATTTATTGAACAAAACAGTGTTATGAAGATTCACCGAAAACGGAATTTTCCTTCAAAGTTGCTATAGTTCAGAGGTCTATAAAAAAGGTTCTATCAGAGTTCCCATAGCGTGCATTGAGTTTTAGTTAGCTAGTACTCTATTCTAGAGGATTCAACAGTAATTTGATATAGTTCCTAGAATTTTTTGAACAAAACAGTGTTTTGAAGTCTGACCAAAATTTGAATTTTCCTTCAAAAATGCTATAGTTCAGAGGTCTATAAAAAAGGTTCTATCAGAGTTCTCATAGCGTGCATTGGGTTTTAGTTAGTTAGTAACTATAACTCAATGCACGCTATGGGAACTCTGACAGAACCTTTTTTATAGACCTCTGAACTATAGCAACTTTGAAGGAAAATTCCGTTTTCGGTGAATCTTCATAACACTGTTTTGTTCAATAAATTCTAGGAACTATTTCAAATTACTATAGAATCCTCTAGAATAGAGTACTAACTAACTAAAACCCAATGCACGCTATGAGAACTCTGACAGAACCTTTTTTATAGACCTCTGAACTATAGCATTTTTAAAGGAAAATTCAAATTTTGGTCAGAACTCAAAACACTGTTTTGTTCAATAAATTCTTGGAACTTTTTCAAATTACTATTGAATCCTCTAGAATAGAGTACTAGCTAACTAAAACTCAATGCACGCTATGGGAACTCTGATAGAACCTTTTTTATAGACCTCTGAACTATAGCAACCTTGAAGGAAAATTCCGTTTTCGGTGAATCTTCATAACACTGTTTTGTTCAATAAATTCTAGGAACTATTTCAAATTACTATAGAATCCTCTAGAATAGAGTACTAGCTAACTAAAACTCAATGCACGCTATGGGAACTCTGATAGAACCTTTTTTATAGACCTCTGAACTATAGCAACTTTGAAGGAAAATTCAAATTTTGGTCAGAACTCAAAACACTGTTTTGTTCAATAAATTCTTGGAACTTTTTCAAATTACTATTGAATCCTCTAGAATAGAGTACTAGCTAACTAAAACTCAATGCACGCTATGGGAACTCTGATAGAACCTTTTTTATAGACCTCTGAACTATAGCAACTTTGAAGGAAAATTCCGTTTTCGGTGAATCTTCATAACACTGTTTTGTTCAATAAATTCTAGGAACTATTTCAAATTACTATAGAATCCTCTAGAATAGAGTACTAACTAACTAAAACCCAATGCACGCTATGAGAACTCTGATAGAACCTTTTTTATAGACCTCTGAACTATAGCATTTTTGAAGGAAAATTCAAATTTTGGTCAGACTTCAAAACACTGTTTTGTTCAAAAAATTCTAGGAACTATATCAAATTACTATAGAATCCTCTAGAATAGAGTACTAGCTAATTAAAACTCAATGCACGCTATGGGAACTCTGATAGAACCTTTTTTATAGACCTCTGAACTATAGCATTTTTGAAGGAAAATTTTAATTTTGGTCAGACTTCAAAACACTGTTTTGTTCAATAAATTCTTGGAACTTTTTCAAATTACTATTGAATCCTCTAGAATAGAGTACTAGCTAACTAAAACTCAATGCACGCTATGGGAACTCTGATAGAACCTTTTTTATAGACCTCTGAACTATAGCAACTTTGAAGGAAACTTCCGTTTTCGGTGAATATTCATAACACTGTTTTGTTCAATCAATTCTAGGAACTATTTCAAATTACTATAGAATCCTCTAGAATAGAGTACTAACTAACTAAAACTCAATGCACGCTATGGGAACTCTGATCGAACCTTTTTTATAGACCTCTGAACTATAGCATTTTTGAAGGAAAATTCAAATTTTGGTCAGACTCAAAACACTGTTTTGTTAAAAAAATTCTAGGAACTATATCAAATTACTATATAATCCTCTAGAATAGAAAACTTACTAACTAAAACTCAATGCACGCTATGGGGACTCTGATAGAACCTTTTTTATAGACCTCTGAACTATAGCATTTTTGAAGGAAAATTCAAATCTTGGTCAGAACTCAAAACACTGTTTTGTTAAAAAAATTCTAGGAACTATATCAAATTACTATATAATCCTCTAGAATAGAGTACTAACTAACTGAAACTCAATGCACGCTATGGGAACTCTGATAGAACCTTTTTTATAGACCTCTGAACTATAGCATTTTTGAAGGAAAATTCAAATTTTGGTCAGACTTCAAAACACTGTTTTGTTCAAAAAATTCTAGGAACTATATCAAATTACTATAGAGTCCTCTAGAATAGAGTACTAACTAACTAAAACCCAATGCACGCTATGAGAACTCTGATAGAACCTTTTTTATAGACCTCTGAACTATAGCATTTTTGAAGGAAAATTTTAATTTTGGTCAGACTTCAAAACCCTGTTTTGTTCAATAAATTCTTGGAACTTTTTCAAATTACTATTGAATCCTCTAAAATAGAGTACTAGCTAACTAAAACTCAATGCACGCTATGGGAACTCTGATAGAACCTTTTTTATAGACCTCTGAACTATAGCAACTTTGAAGGAAAATTCCGTTTTCGGTGAATCTTCATAACACTGTTTTGTTCAATAAATTCTAGGAACTATATCAATATACTATAGAATCCTCTAGAATAGAGTACTAACTAACTAAAACCCAATGCACGCTATGAGAACTCTGATAGAACCTTTTTTATAGACCTCTGAACTATAGCATTTTTGAAGGAAAATTCAAATTTTGGTCAGACTTCAAAACACTGTTTTGTTCAAAAAATCCTAGGAACTATATCAAACTACTATTGAATCCTCTAGAATAGAGTACTAGCTAACTAAAAATCAATGCACGCTATGGGAACTCTGATAGAACCTTTTTTATAGACCTCTGAACTATAGCATTTTTGAAGGAAAATTCAAATTTTGGTCAGACTTCAAAACACTGTTTTGTTCAAAAAATTCTAGGAACTATATCAAATTACTATAGAGTCCTCTAGAATAGAGTACTAGCTAACTTAAACCCAATGCACGCTATGAGAACTCTGATAGAACCTTTTTTATAGACCTCTGAACTATAGCATTTTTGAAGGAAAATTTTAATTTTGGTCAGACTTCAAAACACTGTTTTGTTCAATAAATTCTAGGAACTATTTCAAATTACTATAGAATCCTCTAGAATAGAGTACTAACTAACTAAAACTCAATGCACGCTATGGGAACTCTGATCGAACCTTTTTTATAGACCTCTGAACTATAGCATTTTTGAAGGAAAATTCAAATTTTGGTCAGACTCAAAACACTGTTTTGTTAAAAAAATTCTAGGAACTATATCAAATTACTATATAATCCTCTAGAATAGAGTACTAACTAACTAAAACTCAATGCACGCTATGGGAACTCTGATAGAACCTTTTTTATAGACCTCTGAACTATAGCATTTTTGAAGGAAAATTCAAATTTTGGTCAGACTTCAAAACACTGTTTTGTTCAAAAAATTCTAGGAACTATATCAAATTACTATAGAATCCTCTAGAATAGAGTACTAGCTAATTAAAACTCAATGCACGCTATGGGAACTCTGATAGAACCTTTTTTATAGACCTCTGAATCATCGTTAATTATTAGGTTAGTTTACAGAATTTGAACAAAATTTAAATTTGTTCCTTAAATATTATTTTTGTTATTTCCACATACTTTTAGTTGTTTTTTTATATGTAGAACTATGTATTTATATGTTTTATATAAGAATTATTTGATTGGTGTCGTTTTAAAGCGATGCTCTGCTGGGCCCCAATGCGAAGTTAGCAGAGCATTTCAGTATTTTCAATTTTCCTGTAAAAACGTCAGAACTATTTCTGAAAAGTATCAGGAACTATAGAACTATTGTGCACGCTAACAGAACTCTCGTTAAATCATGCTCTGCTAAGAGTTGCTCTGCTAACTTCACAGACACGTATATCCTCCCCTTTCCAAAACATATTCTTGCAGCCTCGTTGGCATGCTCTAATTGAGATGGCGGATGTTTAACTCTGGGATATCCTCCCAGCACCTTTTCAGCAATTCAATCAACTGATGCTGGTTGTGCACATCCTCTTCAGCTGCCCGGACTCTGCGTTTTAATTGGTCCCAAAGGTGTTTAATTGGATTCAGGTTAAGATTGTTTGCAGGCCATGCCATAACCTGTATATTCGCTACCTCCAAAATAGAGCTGGTTGCCCGAGCTGTGTGAGTTCGTGCATTATCCTGCATCAGGATGAAACCGTCCACCACTCGTTGTGAAAATGGGATGACATATGGCCTGACAACCCATTCGATGTAACTCTAAGATGTCACAGTGCCCTCATTCAGAAAAACAAGGTCAGTTTTACCTTGTAAACTGATCCCGCCCCAGACAAAGACATTGGGACCACCATACCTGCCCTGTCGTGAATGAAAGGATCAGAAAATCTTTCTCCGCGTCTTCTCCACACTCGCATGCGCTGATCGTCAATTGAAAACTTCACCTTACACTCATCCGTAAAAAGCACCTTACGCCATACCTTTGTGCCCCATTCAAGATGTTGACGTGCAAACCTGAATCGATCTGCACCATGAGTCCCGGTCAGTTTAGTGTGGTTTACAGGCCTTCGTTAGCGTTGCTGGTCTTTGTGCAAACGATTCCTAATCGTCTGGTCGCTGACAAGTGTAGCAGTAGTCCGGCGTAATCGGTTTTGTAATGCGCGCGCTGTCACATTACGATCACATCGCGCAGTAACTCGCACGTACCGGTCTTCCTGGGCAGTGGTAGCACGAAATCTTCCAGAACCACGACGCCGGGATACGCTCCCGGTCTCCTGATACCGGTCCCAAAGGTTTTGGATAGCCCTTCTCAAACATCCCAGCTGTAAAGCCACAGAACGTTGTGACCGACCAGCCTCATTCATCGTTACGGCTCTGGTAGCAGTAACTTTGTCCAAATGGCATCAAATTCTTGGCATTTTACGGTCAAATGATGAAATTACACGATTAACTTCCAAAAACAACCGTAGTTGTCAGTAGACTTGTGTTAAACTAATCTGAAATCAAATCATAAAAGAAAGAAAACTCTACCCAATTCACGATATTTAAGACATCAACATTGTTTACCATACCGTCAACACTAATATCCCTAGTGCTTCATTGTAATCGTTAATTAGACACTTGAGAACATAATGGCATTCACAAAAAAATATTCTCCCATCGAAAGTCAGCAAAAAATTGTCTCAAAACAAAAATACGCTCGTGGCCCTTATTTTGTTTTGAGTAGTATATGTATATTAATAGTAATTTAACCTAGGCTTTTCTAAACATTAAACAATTTTTCAAAGATACAATGACATCTCGTAGTCCCTAATAGGTACTTAGCCTTAGAATATAGTACATATAATAAAGATCTAAACGTGTGCAACTTCGGAAAGGTTACATCACAAAGGTAGTTCACATCACCATTTACGAGGGCCATGAAAATATCAAATTGACATCGTAAAAAGTTTGATTTTTTCAACAGCCGTAAACCGATCAGAAATACGAATTGAATATTTTACTTTATTATTTATGTGAAGGTTATTCTTGTTTCCTCGTAGTTTGATTTACTGTAGCTATGTTGGCTTAGTTGGCAGAAAAATTCTACTTCAGTTCCGTAGATCGTAGGGGCGAATCCTATAGCGCACATTAATAATTCTCATCTGAAATCATCAATATAAGCTATAAGCCATATGCATTAGAGTGAGGAAGATCTTTCAATCGATAACCCAGATAATCACAAGATAATTTCAAAACGCTTGTATTCATATTTTACAATTGTTCAGAATGCCACTAAAACTAATCTACAATGGATTTTCAAGTATTCAAGTAAGTTAGACCGAATTGTCCAAAAAATTTAATTTATTTTGCACTCGCTTTGCCTAATGGCTTTAGATACCGGAAAATGTGAAATCTCAATCCCCTGATAAATTGAGGAAAGTCCAGCCACCATTAATCATAGTAATTCATAAAACAACGGGAAATGTCGCAAAAATAACCGAAAACATTAAATAGAACCGCAATTGATGTTTTATTCCGACGTCGGCACAATGAAGTTAAAAAAACCGAACTAAACGACCTAAACAAATATTATTTTTCAATATTATGAGGTTCGCTGGAAATACAGGTAAATTTTAAAACAACTGGTTTACTTCAATTCTTCTTCAAGGATGCAGTTCTAGATAATGGGTACAACTTTTGTTCGAATTAGAAATAAGGAGATACCTACATCACCGGCGTAGTCAAGCAAATTCGATGAATGCTGAAAGAGCAACATAAAGATCAGTGAATTCTTGCTAGTTCACGGTGGATTCGTTTCCGACCAAATTAACTGGAAATGTTTAAGGAAGGCCAATGTACAGTAGACGTCCGGCGGCTGTAATTCAATATTCAGTAGAGCTTTTAACCCATTTACTGCCCGTTGACCTTGGCTGTCGCCACACAAAAAACAAAGATCGCTTAAATAAAACGATCAGTAGTTTAATGAATACAATCCAAGTTGCACCCTTGATTTTTAATCAAAAAGTTTATATTCTGTTTTTTCATCAAATCTGTTTGTGCGTATTTAAAACTCAATTTATATGCGCATTTAAAAGTTCCCTTCTGTCTCGATGACGAAGAAACTTTTAGGGTTCCTTTTGTACCCTACTTTAAATAATCTCGCCAACGACCAAATTGTAGACAAATTGTAAATAGCAAATATTTTTTGTGTAAAAATGGTTAAATGATATAAAATTCTTCAGATTTTGTTATAATGCGTTGTTATGAAGTTACAGGAATTGTGTACAAAGTAGGTATGTGGAACTTTATTTTTATGTGAATCGAAAATTCATAGTATCATAATGGCATTTTTCGTAAGGTTCTGTTTGAATTGAGTTTTAAATATCTATCGCGCATATTCTCATCGCATTTTACCCCGTTTATCTATACTTATAATAAATCTGTTAGGGTCGGTCATGGAGTTGGTCAGTTTTCAGAGATATTGTGTGAGACAAGCAAACTCTTTAGCTTTGAAAAACATAGAAATATTGATAGACCATCCCAATATTGATTGGTCCAGCCATCCGCTCTAAGCTGTAAGGCAGGTTTTGATATAAAAATTCTCGTCGTTGCCCCAAACGTCGTTTGTCATTTTTCTGGACGCAGATAGAGATGTTTTTTGAAGAGCCGGCGTGCGTGGAATAACTTAGCTGTTCTGGATCATTCATGACATAGCTACTATATTTCCTAGTCATCATCATCATCACTTCTGGTTAATGTTTCGTCTGCTGTGACACAGAGACTTCTCTCTTGACGAGAGAGATTAGGTCTTAATTCACCACGCTGGCCAAATGTGGGAAGTTCAGAGAACATGCCGGTTTCTTCATGATGTTGGCCTTCGCCTTCTCCTTTGAATATATCTAAGCTGTAAAAATTAAGTACCTATTCAAGAATTCAATAATAGAAAATAATTTAATCAATATTCATTTTCCTAAAATGTACTTACCGCATCGCACAAGTCTATTTTTGCGTAGAGATGTGATCATTTTCCCTCCAGTAGGTACGTTTCTAGGACACTATCAGTCACTCCATAGTGACGTACCGCACCTGTTCACAAATAAATGTCCTGTCACCACACGAATACTTACAACCTCATACTAAATCTTATCTATGAGATACCATATACCCCTAATGTTCCTATAAGGGAGATACTGTTACGTTTGTCGGGAAATGTGTGATACTACATCACCTTTAGGCATACGAGTCGGTTATGAAAGTAATTATATTATTCAAAATCAATAGATGCATATTATTTTGTATAAGTATTATGAAAAACGTAGGACGTCCACCAAAAATATGGACGTATTATAAAAGTTGTTGATTCGCGGTGAGTGCAAGCTGGATTCCACCGCTACGCTGGCTGTAACCAAAATTTGTTAAGGGAGTCCTATGTCCAGCAGTGGACGTCCGAAGGCTGAATAATGATGATGATGGTTATTAAAACATTGAAGTGCCGTAAAATATAATAACCTACTCATCTATATTGAAATATTGTTATTTCTAACTTGCAGTTATTTTTAAATTGGTTATTACGTGGTTCGCTGAGTATTTGAAAGCTTGTGTGGCAAACATAACTTACACAAAGCCTAACAATACATTTGCTAGAAACCTTTTCAATAATATTAAATTATAATTATATTAGGGTGTTATATATGTATAATAAAAAAATATCTATCTATGTATGTATATTATATTAAGTATATCAGAACTCTAGCTCCCGTAACACAAGCTTCGAGCTTACCACGGGGCTAGATGTCGCTGTGTAAATTGTCCAGCAATATTTATTTTTTATTTATTTATTTATTATAAAAAAATGGCTTTATCACGAATTACAGTGCACCCAACTTATATTACTCCTAATCATACACATTCGAAATATTCCAAAGCTGTGAAATTATTTTATAAATTCGCTGAATTATGGACTTGTCTAGATTTTGGATACTTCCAACAACATTCTTTGAAAAACACTATAATTTGGAAATCAATGACACTTGCACGATGTATCTTCTTTATTTGTATGGTCATCAGACAGACAGACTGGTACAAGCACCCTAGTGTGGACTGGGCAATGATTCAAATGCCGTTCTACGTTCTAAATGTCCTGTGTTTGATTCCTTGCAGAAAGTATACTTTTTACCAGTTTTATCAGGATCTAGAATGTATTGATTTAAAATATGTGGATAAAGACTGTATACCTTATACAGACTTCAAGAAACTATTCTATTGGAATATGTTGATCATTGTTGTTACATTTATTCAGATAATTCTATATAATTTGTTGGTTCCTGCTTGTTTGTTAATGGGCCCGGTTTCAATTATGGTTTATATGACAACCCTCATATTTCCGTATTATTTGCATTTATCAGTATTGTTTGTATTCTTTTCACTGTATCAGCGATTGACTCATTTGTCGATCATTTTAGAAAGCAAACTAAATAATATAGGTAACATGATACTAATTTACAAAGATATTGTTGATTTGGCTCACCTGTATAAATCTGCTTTACAACCTGTGGTAAGTACCTTCATAATAGTTAAGTTTTTTATAGAGTTGATGTAGTTTTTAAGTTATATTAATTTATAATGTTTATAGTAAGTATATCCTTCTGTAGTTATTTTTTGTACAACAAGTAACCTATTGGTTAACCTGCTTTGCGGGCAGACTTTTCTCGTACAAGTAGCCTACTTATTCGTTGCGACGTTAATAAATAACCATGTTCTTTCTGTTCGTGATTTATAAGAATCAGTAGATTTTTTTATAATCGTGTTAAATGCAACGATTAGGGAAATCCATTAAATTGGTACAAACCTTTCTTTCAGATACTTGTACAATTTATATATAAAGTCATGGAATGGATGTTTAACGTTCTCAATTTCATCGAACAGTTCAGCAATAACTCTAGCGTACGTACATAATATTATTACACCCAATAATAATCAAACATGCACAGTTGCACATGACTGAGTACATACATAATTTGTGGGGTGGTAAAGTGTGGGTCAAAAATAGGTTATTTCAGCTAATACAAGAGTCATTTATATACATAGGTACATGATTAAAATACATGTACACCACAGCAAAGCTATTAAATTCGAATTTATCACAAATTTATGTTAAAATAAAGACAGTAAAGATTATGTATAAACTCGATACGGTTGTAAGAACCGCACACAACAAGCATCCGATTAGAACATAGGACGACAAACAATTGTCGGTCGAAAAACCACGCAATTAAGCCGTCATTCGCCCGACATCATTTTTGACGGAAGTTAAAAAATTATTCAAATATAACGAATGCATTCACAAGTAAATGTTTAAACGACATTGTTTTTAAACTACAACACATTATCACAACGCATACATTTATTAACATAAATAATCTTTTTACAATAATACAACAACAAATAATAATTCTTACAAATTTCTCAAGTATACCATCTGATGTTGGTATCCTGGATAAAAGTCGAGTGTGCGAACACAAGCCAACACGACCCCATAATAATATACTTTATATGTTCCAGAATGCTTATTTTTTGAGCTTCATATTATTTGTCACCACTACCAGTGCTCTTAACTTTTTCGGAGTTATGACTGTCTTTGAACTGATGGCTTTAAAGGCAAAGCATGTAAATCTTCTACTGCACGATCTTCTTTTACTTGAAAAAGGTAATTAAAAAATAATATACAACTCATAATTGCTATTTTTCTTAAATAGATATCCAATCCCATATTTTACGTTCCTACGGTTGGGACAAAGTTATTTCTCTCTTGACCAGAGAAATTATGCCTCTATGCTATCATCGCTGGCTGGCAAACTGCGGGTTGGTAAATAAATAGATCTCATTCAATCTTTTCTAAGTTCTCAGAACATGCAGGTTTCCTCATGATGTTATTTTTCATGAATGGAAAACTAGTGTCTAGTGCCCCGTGGAAAGATCGAAGCTTGTAGGTGTTATCTGCAGTATTATATATCATTGTAGGTGGTATATCTGCAGATTGTACAAAATTTGTTCCGGGGTGGGAATCGAACCCGCAACTTTCGTCGTCAAGGTCGTCGAATGACTTAACTAAAGGGAGTCGAGAGTTGTTTAACTCCTATGTGAATACGTGAGTAATTTCCGTTGTACAAAATGGACTTAACTAAATTTAGAAATAAGCATGACATGATAATATTGCAAATTTGTTGCAGATTGTAGTCGTCAGGAACAGTTGGAGCGGTTCATCCGCTACGTGGAGGCGCGTCCGCTCCGGCTCCGCTTGTACAGGGTGCTCCCTCTGGACGCCAGTCTGCTTGGAGTTATCTTCAATTTCATTCTCACCTACCTTATCGTCATTTTACAGTTTATTCATAGATTTTAAATGAATTTATAATAATCTTAATTATCTTAGTAGTACATAGTGTCATAAGACATCTTAATTATTAAGTTATCTTAATTATTTTAGAAGTACATAGTGTCATAAGACATATATTACATTAAGTAAAAACTAGGATAACGATTAGATGCTAACTATTTATTTAAAACTAGGTTGTACAACTTACAGTGAAAGCAAACACACCAGTAGAAAACCGACATGTCCCATAATCGTTTTAAAGTTCTCAGAACAGAAAAAAGAAAAAACCAGATGTGCGTGGAGAAGTTTTAACCCACGACCATCGGAATGTCAACTGTGTTCTATACCATTTAGCCAACTCGGCTCATACCTAATACTTGTCAAGGGATTTAAATCATACTAGCTGCCCCCGCGAACTTCGTCTCGCCATATACTTTTATTTGCAACTATCTACATACTAAATTTCATCGAAATCGAATTTTCCCACGAAAGCATATATTTTCCCGTGAAAGTATGTATTTTACCGCGGTAAAAAGTAGCCTATGTTAGGATTAGGATATTACATTACATTGACGCCCCCCCCTCCCCCCACCCCCCGTACCCCAGTGACGCTTACATGGAGCCTACATCGCATGCTGGCTAGCTGAGCGCGGTGAGCGACAACCTCGCGACTTTTTTCTAATGCTTGCATTTTTAAACTCGTGATATCTTCCGAATGAAATGTCCGAATTGAATAATTCAAAAAGTTATAAAAAGGTATTAAAGTCGTCTTGAATATAAAGTAATTTATTTTGATAAGGATTAATACCAAGGTACAAATGAAGACCCTTTTAAGAAGCGGCATATATAAATTAATATTTTAGAATAAAAAACTGCTTACTGTGACATAACTATAATATTTAGACATATGCTGTCGCGACATTTTTTGTAGATAATGATGAGTTCTACAAAGTCGTAGTACATGATTTTGTTCTATCATCAATAGTTTTCGCAGCGCACGCGACGTAAGGAATTTTTCAGGTCATTTTTTTACACCTTATGTTACATTATTGCAGTTTTAGTAAGGATCCGTAATTTTTTTTTAAATATAATATAGCCTATGTTACTCGGGGATAATGCAGCTTTCCAAAGGTGAAAGAATTTTTGAAATCGGTCTAGTAGTTTCGGAGCCTATTCGTTACAAACAAACAAACAAACAAACAAATCTTTCCTCTTTATAATATTAGTATAGATGAATCAGGGCGCTACCATGCTTAGGTAAAACTAAAGAGTTCCGATATACGATAGTTACGAAAAAAGGTGCTTGCTCTATTTTACTTTATGCCTTTTTTATCATACCCCATGACGTTGACAGGCTCATAAAATGGCACATAACATAAAGTTTGGATTCCAAGGAGGATTTGCAATAAAATATCGGAAACATCGCCAGGCACAATTTCGCAGGAACACTAAAGCGTGGGCTTACTTCACTTAAATTCCATACACATGCACGCGCCTTGTAAACATACGGAGAACAAGTTTGTTCTTATTTCGAAATTCAAAAACGAAGTTATGACGGGTCTTTGTCGCGTATTTTCAACCTACCTACTATTAACTGTCTGTTAGTTTAGATAGACAATATGGATTCCGATGTATCACACTGAAAAATCGAAATTCATTTTGAAAGATGTATGTGCGCTTTGAAAACACGTGCTGAAGGCAAACATCGTGAGGCAACCGGCATGTTCAGGATATGTGTCATTCACTAACCCGCACTTAGCCAGCGTGGTAAATTAAGGTCTGTTTAAAAAACAAAGAACTTATTAATGTCTAGTTAATCATCTAATTGGAATTGTTTGATACCGAAACGATTCCCGTATGTTTCGTTCAACTGTAAGCCTAGCGTGCGTCACGCGACTTTCCTCTCTATGGAAGTGCCACAAAGTCGTGCGACCCGGATCACATAACGGCGCGTAGTTACTCGTATGTTACTTCATCAGCCACCTGCGACCGCCCGCGACTTAGTGGATCACATTTAAACACATTTTTTATACTTGTAACAATCGATATCTTAGAACTGTATAAGTTTCGGGAATATTCGATAAGCTGTAGACCTATTCTAATAAATTAATTTAAATTTATTGTCTTGTATTATTGCTTTTATGGTGAAAGCAATGCCTTGAGAAAACAGGCACGCTATTATAAAAACAATTATCA
Source organism: Chloroclystis v-ata (assembly GCA_963691955.1). NCBI lineage: Eukaryota > Metazoa > Arthropoda > Insecta > Lepidoptera > Geometridae > Chloroclystis > Chloroclystis v-ata. The sequence goes on along the minus strand of OY829897.1, from coordinate 1,215,159 downwards.
ACTTTTTAACGAACTTTTTATTTATACAATTTTATCGAATTATTTTCAGAGTTAATATCTAGAATTTTGTATATTGTGTCGGCCTTAGAATGGATCAACTCCTTAATCCCTGTGTATAGAGACTACTCGTAAAAGGTTTATGTACCAGAAAACCTCAAATGCGAAAGCTCGTGCCCAGACATTATTTAAATGTAAGTTTGTTAAGATGGTATGGTCACTGTTTTTGAATTTGCAAGCATTTACATTCTAAAAAAAGCCGCCAAAACGACCTGCATTTACCTGAAACTGAGTAACTATATCGAACTAAACGAAGCTATACGCAAGCTGCTATCATTTTCGCTGAAAGCTACTAAATAGCTCGAGTAGTTAGGAGAAGGTATTAACTCACTAACTCACTGCAGGCAAAGGATTAGCTGCAGTTTGATCAAAGTTAAGAGGTTGGATGACGCTATCATCTTGTATCGTACAGACTAATTAGCGCCAATGCTTGCAATTAGGTGCTAAGGCGTTTAAAGGTGTGGAAGACACGAATTTACGTAATATTCTATACAAATTTGAACATTAACATAAATTAAGTACCTACTTGTACTTTTTTCCCTACACTTTTTTGTCTACATTATTAATAAGTTTCACTATGGGTACTTCACCATCTGGTGACGAATTAGAATTTTAAGATGTTTATAAATGTTATCTAAATACTTGTAACTTTATGATTCATTAAAATTTTCATTAGAATTTATGAGTAGTTTCACGTAAAATTCACAACGTTAACCTCGCCTATTTGGGCCTATAGGCAGCTCTTAGGTATCCATCTAATTCATGCGAATTTTATTTATTCGTTCTTACAAATAAAAAGACCAGAACAACAAGAGAGAAGAAATTGGATAGAATTTTACTGTCAAATGAACCCTGATTTTACCAACAACAAATGAACAGGCAAATTGAAAGATTCCTTTTACACAAAATACCCTCGAAAGTAGGATTATTTACTGGCCGTAAGTAAAAACCATTACACCCCTTAAACCTATTGACATCTCCGAAAATCCGGAAGTGCGGATACACCCGGATACACCCGGACATCTAATCAGGTCGGGTTTAAGCTCTAATCTGCGAGCTAGGGATGTCATTCGATTAATCGGATATCTTATTTGATCTATTTATACAAGAGTACTCAGAACATGCACCGATAACGCACTGTCTCGTCTCTCTCTCGTCGAGATAAAAGATCCCATTTCCCAGCATTGGAAACATTAATATGCTAACTTTAACGTATGCTCCTTTTAAAATATGTATACTAAACACCTAGTGCCAACATTGACAGTATCTGTAGTTTTTGCGCCGCCCTTGTTATGTCTTTTTCAGTACTTAAACTATAAAACCCTTATAACGGTTAAAAAGGTTGTTTGCAAATAATTTATCACAATTTGTATCTATTGAAGAATCGATTTAACGGAACTACAGGTCATCCCTATTCCGGGCTTTTCAACGACATTCAAGCTTCGGAAAAAGCTCTTTTACCGCCGTGAATGGTTTCAGACAATTTAATCTTACCTCCGTTTCTAAGAAGGAGTGATTTGGTTAAAGCATTGAATTTGGAAAATACGCTAATGCGGCATTTTGTATGTACAAGTACATAGTAAAAATACCTAAAACACGCCATAATTAATTTTTGAGAACTTTATTATTATAAAGTTATTTACATCCAAATACCTACCATAAAATATTTAAAATAATTTAAAAGAAAACGATTAGGTACGTTATTAGAGTTAGTATGTCTGGAGCCATTCTGCAGCATAAACTCACAAGCGCCGCCCCTAACTTAACATTTTTAAATGCCTATCATCGAGAGAATCATATATACATGATATGCATATTATTTTTTTAAAAGAAAGTCCCACCTTCTATAGAAAATCTAGTGTCCTCAAATCTAAAACAACACGAGCCACAGACATAGACAAGACATAGGTCTTTGGGATTATAAACTTGGCAATCAACTAATCAATTCAAAATACATGTATAAAAGTACCTCGCAAGGCCTGAGGCAATGGCCGACCCTGTGTGACCTTGAAGGGTGCTTCAATCAATCAGGCCCGATTGAAGGCCCGCCCTTGAGCCACAATCGCGGGAGTTGATTGCAAACTCGAAACTTCCTGCCTTAACTTGTATGAATATCTGATTTTTTCATGCGGCAGAAAGTAGTTTGGAGTTCGGTTTGATTATGGAAGGTTTGTGATTCTTTGTCGATTTAGTTTTGTATATGTTTCTTACATACATAGCTATAAGGATCATCGGACGACCTTTATAGTGGTGTTGGCTAAAATAGCCTGCGACACTTATGAGATATCTAGTGCCCGTAATTCAAGCTTCAACCCGCTAAAACTAAACTTGAATAAAGTTAGAAATAAACATAAAGTTGGTGCAAGTGTTATTTTCTAGCCTTAACTGTAACAACATAAAAAAGAAAATATAAAAGTATGACAACTATAATGGTCAACATAGTAGTCAGATCTTATAACTCTCTAAAAATCCTCTCTAACCATTCTAAATTTGGTTTATTGCAAGTTTAATTCAAATTTGGAATTCTAAAACAGCCTAAACCGCGCCTAAAAACCCCGTAACGTATTCAGCCGGGATCATAAACAACGGCCGATCGGTACATAAATTAATCAGTATTCTGGCGGCGCGGTCATTACCGACTCGTAAATCGCGGATCGCAGGTTGATCGGTTACGGATACCTTTAGTAGCTATACTTGGATACTTTAAGGATAATTAGACATTGGATTCAATCGTTTAGTCTTTGTCGGTCTAAAACGTCTACTACATTAACTCTTCAGTTAGAAAGACGCTGCTACACATCTCCTGGTATATCTACACAAATCCTTTCTAAATAAAATTCAAAACATACGTATTGAAAATATGTATCATAAAAGTATAATATTCTGACGTAATACACAGATGGATTATTTGTAACCAAAACCGGATTTCGTTAACAATATTCCACCACACGTCTCCCTGACGGCTCTTCGTACTTCAATAAGCATAAATCGTGGATTTGAACCCACGCTGAAGTTAAGAATATGACGAAATCTCATTCATTTCATCGGTTTCAAATACTGATCGCACAATATCTTGAATATCAGTTAGCAAACTTATGTAAAATTAGCAGACAATTATTAGAAATACACTAACAACTAGTAGTTACAGGGTGACAAGTGGCACACAACACATTCACAGCCTGCCGCTGCTATTTGGGTAGGTTCGCGACTACATAACAATTTGTTATGGCGTATATCCACGTTAAATTGAAAAATATTCGTAATTTAAAATGTTTTTACCTATTTGTGCAGTCGACCAATAACTTAATAAATTTACAGAGCATGAATCAATTAGCTTTCATATTTTTACACAATATTGGAATAACGTGGTATGTGCATAAAATTATTGAATAACAGTGAATAAAATAGCGTTGGTTTTTTTCGGTTTAAAGATTTATTCTCATAAGAAACAAGTTCACTTGAAATGAGAAATAACAAAGTTTCTTTGGAATATGATGGAATATTAAATACTTATTTAATAAAACAATTATTTCATTTAATAAACCGATTTCATTTGAATACCAGTCTTCGGTGATATAAATCTCGTAAGTCAGTTTGAGTCACCCGCGGGAAATAATGGGATGTCCTCTAGTCTTAGACCATTATTCATGATTATTAATTATTAACATTATTTATTTATTAAAAACCAAAAAGATAATAAATATACTGCTTTCATAATAATGTGTCGCCACTCCAGCTTGCGTTCAATATTTGTCTAACGGAATGTGTAACCAATATGCAGTATACATATCGTATCGGCGGGGCATAAACAGGGATATGGCCTGATATACCCGGGTGTAGCCAGATATACCCGGGTGAAGCCTGATTTAGCTCCAAGCCTATGCGCCTTATGGACCAAGAGCCTGTGATGGCCAGACCTTCCTTTAATTCACAAGCGTGAAAATTATTTCATGTGTATGTCTAACATAGGTAAGAATAACCCCCAAATATGAAACCTGGATCGTGGTTCCTTTGGGAGATAACAGGTAAAAGGTTGTTATCTCCCAAAGCAACCGCGATCCAGGTTTCATGTTTGGGGGTTATTCTTACCTATGTTAGACATACACATGAAATAATTTTCACGCTTGTGAATTAAAGGAAGGTCTGGCCATCACGGGCTCTTAGGTTATTACGGAGACAATGAAGAATTTAGATTTACCACGTGATTGTCAAAGAATCGTACGAATGTCGGCAAATTGAGATTGGAGTCAGAACTTCAGTGGGTTTGTAGACCTTATTTCATTAACATCATCACCCCCATTTACGTTCCCACAGCTGGGACATAGGGACTTCCGTCTTGACGAAAAAGATTAGGCATTAATTCACCATGCTGACCAAGTCCGTGTTGGTGAATGTCACATGTCCTTTAAACTTTTTAAAACTTCTTAGAACATGCCAGTTTTCACGATTCGATTCACGATGTTTGCCTTCTCCGTTAGAGCACGTGATTTAAACATATTATATTTTTCAAGAAAAATTCGGGGTTTGAACCCAACACGGCTCTTTTTTTTACCCAACACGGCTCTTATAACTAACATCTTTATTACCTGACTCACCTTATTCGGTCTATTGCAATCGTAAGTAGGTACATACTATTAAATCAATCCCAACTATTATAATAATAGTATTTTTACTTTTGAAACACAGTTATTTTAGGTCTAATCTAAATGAGTTTATATTCCAATTAAGCCAATGTTTAGTTGGGCGACTTCCATTTGTATAGAAAAGTCAATCTCAACAAAAACTCAGACGAAACTTAGACGGCACCAAAGTTAGCTGTGATTAGAATACAACACTTCCTACAATACAATGTGTGCGCTATGTTCTGAATTCGTTTGTATTCGTTCCGGCACGATTCATATGTTTATTCAGTTATCTCATAAGCTGTGCAAATGAAAGTAAGTTTTGAAGGATATCAGGTATTGTTCCTGTAAATAAAATAAACGGAATACGGAAATAACTATTGAGAGTAAATAAACTGAATGAATTTTGAAAGATTCGTGGGTTTTGACGATTTGCTTAGGTCGCTTATTGGAACTCATCAAAATTTTGTTACAACACAATCTACACAATAAACAAGAGTTAAATTTAGTTAAATGTTAAGTTCTAAATCTAAATTTACTGTGGTAAGAGGTTTTGTAGGTTTATTACAATTTACAATGTAAAACTGCCTAAGTTTAAACTATCCACGTCAAAAATAAATCAAATTCAGACAATTTCGCTGTTAAGTAGCGTTACTTTACCAGCCTAAGAATAGACAACCCCATCTCAGCGACCTAGGGTTTTAAAAAGAAAGAAAGACAAGCGAAACAAAATCACAATTTTGCCTTTCATTCTCGTCCTGAAAACTATTTTAGTATTCTCAAAGAAAATCATATTTAACTAAGCTTTTTAAAATTCAAATGGCTTTCCTCTGGCCATAAGCCCTCAGCCTTCTCGAAGCCATAAAGCCATATAAATAAAGATATGGTTGCCATGCAACTGTCTGCAGCGAATGCCAACGTGGAGTTATTCATACCCTCGTAAATCTAAGGATTCAGAAGGCATTGCTTTCTTAAGGGTAGTCTGTCGTATATTTTAGGAAGGATTATTGGATTCAGTATTTTAATGGATGGTTTTGTTGTGCGGTTTGTGAAGGGGTGTATGAGATTTTGGTTTTTACTCTAAACTTAAAATGACAGTCTCTGTAATCAGCCAGTGACAAAGACGATTTGATTCCCGACTCTGGACAAATTTTAATACTTTTTTGCAGATGCAACTCTGCAGCTCATCTTGAATAAAATATTATGTAGGTATTTATAATAGGTGCGCTGGGTTTTTTCTTTTTACATTTATAATATCTCATTTCTATATTTTCCGTAAACAATGAATCCTTATAGTTGTCTGCGATTTCGTCTTTACTTTACCATGTAAAATTGCAACCTTCATCAAAGTCCACACACCCTGTGGTGCCGATGTAAGAATGATCTGAATATAGTGTGTCGCGACATGGGTTGGTTGTGATGATGATTCATCAAAGCACAGACAGACGAAACGTAAAAACGATACTAAATTGATAATACAAATTCAGTTCATTTGAAATATAGACGACTTTATTGAATTAAACATGCAAAGTTCATTGGCCAAAGCTTTCAGTATAAAATTGGATATTTCAATGAATTTATGCAATTTTGAGCTTCATACTATAACATCTATTACATTCAATCAGCAAAGTTTGAATAGAATTCACTAAAGTTTTATATGAATCACGCCTTTTTGCTTACATGTATCAATTATCATATCAAAGGCAGCAATTTAACAAGTAAGTTTATGAAGCTCAACTCATTAATTAATCAGTAATTGCTAAAGCTAGTGTATTATTTTAGGACGGGTTATTAACCATTCCATGATTTATGCATTCACCATGTTGTAAAGCAATTATTTTAAAACATCTGTGGCGCTTCTTCTTTTTTAAGGAAATAATTTTTCAAATCGGACCAGCAGCGGTTCTTGAGATAACCGCGTTCAAACAAACAAACTTTCCATCTTTTATTTATTGAATGTACAAAACACATTGGACCAAGAGCCTGTGATGGCCAGACCTTCCTTTAATTCACAAGCGTGAAAATTATTTCATGTGTATGTCTAACATAGGTAAGAATAACCCCCAAACATGAAACCTGGATCGCGGTTCCTTTGGGAGATAACAACCTTTTACCTGTTATCTCCCAAAGGAACCACGATCCAGGTTTCATGTTTGGGGGTTATTCTTACCTATGTTAGACATACACATGAAAGAATTTTCACGCTTGTGAATTAAAGGAAGGTCTGGCCAGACCGGGCTATTAGTCTATACTAAGAGCCCTGTCTGGCTAGACCTTCCTTTAATTCTGAAGCGTGAAAATTATTTCATGTGTATGTCTAACACAGGTAAGAATAACCCCCAAACATGAAACCTGGATCGTGGTTCCTTTGGGAGATAACAGGTAAAAGGTTGTTATCTCCCAAAGGAACCGCGATCCAGGTTTCATGTTTGGGGGTTATTCTTACCTATGTTAGACATACACATGAAAGAATTTTCACGCTTGTGAATTAAAGGAAGGTCTGGCCATCACGGGCTCTTAGGTTACATGACAACCACATTAAAGTATGCTTTTTCAAATTAGTGTTAGATATAAACTTGATTGCAACGTAAATACAAATGCAACTATGGTATACATCAATATCGAGTAATAGGTACTTACGTAGTTTGTACATAAGTATTTTCGTTTCTGTAGTGTACATATCACTACACCAATCGACTTGTAATTTTGTTAATTAATAATTAATAATTGTATTTGTTTACCTGCTGCGTGCATGTGTAAGGAATTAAGTGAAGTAAGCTCACGCTCGAAATTGTGCCTAACGATATTTCCGATATTTTACTGCAAATACTTCTTGAAATCCAAACTTTATGTTATGTGCCATTTTATGAGCCTGTCAACGTCATGGGATATGATAAAAACTGATAAAGTAAAAGAGAGCATCTTTTTCGTAATTATCGTTACTACCCTATTTATTCTACTAACTAAAGTAGGGACAAGATAATAGGTCACTTTTGACATTTCATCAAAATTCAACAACGAACCTTGTAACGGCGGGCATAAAATAAGAACTGCATTTGCTTAACTTTTTTCCATTACGTTTACATATTTTATTGTAATAATGATCGAACTGAACGTCGTTACAATGTTGCGTCAGTCAACCCTTTTTCTTTTTAAACACTAGGGATGTTACTCTAAAAATCGAAAGCTGATAGGATTGTAAGTTGAATCGAATGCAATGATTACTTGTGAAGAAAAATCACCATAAATTTATAACCACGTTGTGATTATATAATAAAACCTAATTATACATATTTATTATTCTTTTAACTAACTATAAAATTACAAAAAATAACTAAATAGAAAGGTCATTGATGTTGGGTGCAATTTAGGTGGATGTTGTTGGCAACACCAGTGCCTGTCGATGACGCATATCATGTCGCCATTACATGATGAGCAATTTTTTTGTTAAATTACGTAGGTACTTGTCTTATTTTGCTCCTTTAATTTATGAAAGAAAAAATAATAATGGGACAGGGATTCGCATGATCATTTTAAAAATTCACATATGTTTCAAGTCTGTATCGATTCATTCATTTAATCGATGTTTTTAAGCAGGTCACCTCACTATGAATATAAAACTGACATCTGTCAAAAGTGACCTATTATTTTGACCCTACTATAATTAATTTTACCATGACATGGTAGCGTGCCGATTCATATTTAAAAAGTCCCACCATTGGGTAAAATTTTTTTTTTGTTATTCTAGGTTTTTGGTAAAAATATCGATCAAAAGAAAAGTTTTGTGAAGATGGAACTATTCAAGGCCGCGGTTAAAAACAAATAGAAAAAAAACATAGTGCTATTTTTCGACAGTGACAAACATTTTTATTCTGAAAGAGCTTATTATATGCCGGTTGCATTTATACGAAGAGTTTTTTTTACATCGTTTCCGATATTATTTTATAGATATCTACGAGTATAATCCGATATTTTTATGGGGTGTTTTATTTTTTTCTATTTAGTTATTTGTTTTATATATAAAACATTTGTTTTTGTTTTAGCTGAACATTTCCAGCTCCGACTGCATATAGCCTTCCTCAATAAATCCTTTCTATTAAAGGTTCCTGAGATTAGCACGTTTTAGCAAACACTCAATCTGTCAAACAAACAGTATTTTTGAATTGCATTATTAAATAGTAGTGGGACGTCATTAGGACTGTTATAATAATGAAAAAACGAAGTAGGTAAGCTAAAAGTAAAAATACTGTTTTCATTTACTAAAAGATTATTTAAACGCACTAGTGCACCCATTTATTTTAATGTTAGCTCCACTCTGTATTGAAGAGCTCATGTGGCAAGTAGTAGGTAGTCGAAATTATTTAATTATCATTACCAGTTTTTTGTTAAAATATGCCTAATACACGGATATCTGTGAAGACTTTGCAGCCAATAACAAAACACAATGACACACACGTATATTCCAAAGCTATTGATCTATTTTATAAATTAGCAGAGTTATGGAGTTGCCTAGATTTCGGGTATTTCCAACAACAATCATTGAAGAACACCATAATTTGGAAATCTATGACACTTGCACGATGTATATTCTTCATTTTTATTGTCATCAGACAGACTGAGTGGTTCGTACACCCATGTGTCGACTGGGCCATGACTCAACTGCCCTTCTACTTTCTGAATGTGTTGTGTTTGATTCTTTGCGGAAAGTTTACTTTTTGCCAGTTTTATCAGGATATTAAATCTATTGACTCAAAATTTGAGGAAGTGTCTGACTCTTGTAATGGCTTTAAAAGATTGTTTTACTGGAATACGTTACAAATTGTTGTTATTGTTTCTCAAATCGGTCTTTATCAATATTTGGTGCCTGAACTTCGTTTGTTAATGAGCCCATTGTCGTTGATTATCTATATGACGACTCTCACAATTCCATATTTTCCTAATTTATCAGTATCATTTGTATTTGTTTCACTATACCATCGATTGACACATTTGTCGATAGTATTAAAAAACAATAAAAATATAAAAAGCATGCTTCAAATTTACAAAGATATTGCTGATATAGCTGATCTGTATAAAGCCGCTTTTCAACCTCTGGTAAGTATCTATTCAACCAGTCTTATTATAAAGTCTCACAGTTTTACAGTTATATCGTTGATTTTTAAGTCTGTAGTTTATTCTTCTGAAGTGTTCCGTATTCAAACATACTAAATAGTTACATAAATATTTTTTCCGGGTGCCTAGGTGTTATATATGCATAATAAAAAAAATCTTTGTATGTATGTATATTCTATGAAGAATATCAAAAATCTAGCACCCGTAACACAAGCTTAGAGCTTATTACGAGGCTAGATGTTGCTGTGTGAATTGTCCAGCAATATTTATATTTAGTCGCCGTGTCTGTCTGTCAGGATAGACTGTTTGAAGCAGCTGTAGATTTTATTTGTCATCAAATTTAATTTTATTACCAACGTAACGGTACGATAACACTTAAAAAAAGTATTTTCGTAACCTATGTTCTGTTAGTGATAATAAGTGATTCTTTAGAAGCTAATTTGTTACCAGAAGGCATTATATTGTAAAAAAGCGTTAAATTTTTGTACTTATAAACAATAATTTCAGATACTCGTTAACTTTCTTTTTAAAGCCGCGGAGCACTTGATAAATATTATTCATGTCGTCGACAGAATAATGGATGATTATGTAAGTATTTGATTCATAATGTTGATACCTACTATTTATAACTAAAACTCTTAAACACGTGCTTTGATGGTGAAGGAAAATAATTGTGAGAAAACCGAAATGGCCTAAGAACTTGAACTTAAGAGAGTTTAGAAAGACATGTGACATTCAGCGATCAATACTTGGACCGATGACCAATCGTAGTGTATTAAGGCCTCATCTCTCTCGTCAAGAGAGGTGTCACACGGTATATTAATAATATACCTTAAGTGCATGTGTGTATCTTAATGTCCTTATATGATTCCAGGAGAAATATTTTACAAGCTTCATAGTATTGATCTCCATTACAAGTGCTCTTAACTTTTTCGGCATTATGGTTGCCGTTGAAATGTTGGCTATAAAAGCAGAGAGCATAAGGCTTATTTTACACGACCTGCTTTTACATGTGAATGGTAAATATAATTTAATGCTTCTAATTTATGAAACTTTGTTATCCATCTTTTTGTTATATAAATGTTCCCTCAGTTCAATTAAACGCTCGTGTTGCTATTTTTAGGCTCACGGCGCATATTATAAAAATATGAAAGTATATTTATTGAACATTCTAGATAATACCATGCTATAAGTTTGACGACCTCTGTGGCGCAGCGGGCGAAGGTCCGCCTGCGACGCAAGAGGTTGCGGGTTCGATTCCCGCCTCGGAACAACAATTTGTATGATCTGCAAATATTTGTTCCGGGTGTCTGGGTGTTATATATGTATAATAAAAAATATCTATCTATGTATGTATATTATATTAAGTATATCAGAAGTCTAGCACCCGTAACACAAGCTTCGAGCTTACCACGGGGCTAGATGTCGCTGTGTAAATATTGTCCAGTAATATTTATTTATTTATTTATTTTATAAGTATACACTTGTGGCATGGTATTAATATAGAATTGATACACATTCTAGATTATGCAATCTAGAATATCAATCAATGATCATTATCAAATTGTAAATCAATAAATTTCTATCAATAGACAGACGACAATAAAACTTTTTTAGTTCTCAAGGTTCAAACGATTTGGAATAAGAAGTGCAACAATGAAGACTGCAATTTGTTCCAGATCCTAGACATGAGGTTGAGTTGGAGCGGTTCATCCGCTACGTGGAGGCGCGTCCGCTCCGGTTCCGCTTGTACAGGGTGCTCCCTCTGGATGTCACTCTGCTCGGAATTGTGTTCAATTTCGTCATCACCTACCTTATCGTCATTTTACAGTTTACTCATAAGATTTAAAATTCTAAAAATCTAAAATTAACTCTTAGGAAAAATGTATTAGGCACGAGTGAAAATACACAAAAATGTTAGCTAATAATAGGCTTTTTGCTTGAAAAAGTAACAAACGTTCACCCATCCAGCAATCCATCAGCCCCCATGCACAAGCTTTCGCGATTGTAATACTAAAATGTGTTATTTTTTAATAAATAAAATATTTTCATTTTAGTGTATTTGTTGTGAAATAAAAGGTATCTACTTAAAGTGATTATACCAATTCCTCCAAGATCTTTTAGGATTTTTTAGAGGAGGAGGATACTCAGAATTATACATATTTTTTTTGTTATGAGGCCTAACTATAATTTTGCTGTAAAAGCAAGAGTAAGAGTAATACCAGAGAGGTATATAGGTACAACCTAAATAAACATTTATTTTAGCCTACTCTATGGTCACCTTTCAGAATATAAACATGATACCTTGACAACTACTTTGTTTCACGAAAACGGGTAACATGAGAAAAAGTCTACAATGATATAAATATCCCTTTGTCCATCAGCGATCTTTTGAAAGAAACTTCAATAAAGAAATTTCATAAAACTATTTCATCCATCGATCATAGAAACTTTACCGGCCAATAAAATGGTAATAAACCACGAATAGACACGTTTCTCATTTGATGGTATAGTTGGCATCGTAATGGCGAATAAAACGAATCCACTCCTATGAAAGTGATAAATTTTACTAGTTATAAATCTTAGTAAGGAAGATTTACAGTTCCGTGGTTTAGGGCGTTTGTTATACGGATTAGTTACAGATAGACACGGATTACATACAGATAAAGTTTTATGTCATTCATTTTGGTAACCTACATATTGATAATATATGACGATATCTTATCTTATATATAAAATAAATTACTGTTTGTTAGTCTCGCTAAATCTCGAGAATGGCTGATCCGCTTATCCTGGTCTAGATATTATAGTCGTAGAAGTCTTGGAAAGGTTCAAAGGAGAAATATAACAGCGAGCGCGCTTCGCTCGCTGTTATATTACGTTAGTAATAATTATTATCATAAGATTAAAATAAAAAAACAGAAACCAGGTTGACATAGAAGTAAGATTACTGAAGAATATTTTTGAATATAATAAAACTCTAATTGTTTATTGAAGTGGATTCACACAAAATGGGAATAATGCCTACAGAATACGCATTTATTTTATTCGCACATAAATCATGAACGTCCGACAATTCATGCGAGTCATGGATGCAAAAGCTTTGGAGAGATAAAAACGGGTCGCGCTCTACCCGACTGCGCTAGAAGGTTTATATATGTGACTATTATTTACTAGAACTATAGCTTTATCCGCGTTTTATGAATTTTCATAAAATATTTACTAAACAATTTAAAATTAAAAATTCCAAAAAAAAAAAAAACAAAGACACTAGTTTCGAGCTTACGACGGGGTTATTTGTTGCTGTGTAAATAATAATCATCCAGCAACGTTTATAATTATATAATAATATATTCTAGAATGTTGATAAACGGTAAACATTCTTGGATTAAATGTGCTCACAGTGTCTCTAACTAACTAACTACTAACCGAAACTTTAATAGTTTTTCGGTTTCTCTATAAAAATACTCGCCACAGAGGTCGTCCAGGCCTTGAATAGCCTTGCACTCGTGTCTAATAAAAGCTACGAATTACAACTTATCCTAGTTTCATTAAGATCATAACTATTTAAACTTCATGCATAAACTGTAAAAGGACGATAAGGTAGGTGAGGATGAAATTGAATACTATTCCGAGCAGACTGGCGTCCAGAGGGATCACCCGGTACAAGCGGAACCGGAGCGGACGCGCCTCCACGTAGCGGATGAACCGCTCCAACTCATCCTGACGACTGAAATCTGGAACAACATGGAACCTTATTATTTTTACATATCTTCAAAATGTGAACCCTTGAGAACTATAATTATTATAGACGGTACCCTCATCTCGTAACAAACCCCTCATAACAAGTCCCGATGTGGATGCTATTCTTAGTCACAACATCATAATTTTTATTTTCTTACAATAGTTGTATATTGATAAAAAATATTGATTTACTATTATTAGATTTGATCGACTATTCTTCCTTGATATGTAGATTACATAGTAATAATCTTAAATTATTTATACAAACAGTTATTTATTCGTGAATTTTCTTGATTTAAAACATCATGTAAATTACCATTCTCTAGTAAAAGTAGGTCGTGTAATATAAGCCTTATATTCTCTGCCTTTGAAGCCACCATTTCAATGGTAATTATAATCCCGAAAAAGCTAAGACCACTGGTAGTGATGACCAAAAGTATGAAAAGCAAAAAATAATTACTCTGGAAACATATAAAAAGGTTCATTCAATTAGACATATTTAATACCCATACAGTTTTGGAAAAAAGTTGGATTTACGGTTTATAATATGTTTTATGGTATTTATTAAATAATGTAGCATAATCAGTTTAAACTAAAATATACTTACATGGTTAAGCGAGAATTTTTCGATGACAAGAATAATATTTACCATGTACTCCATGATTATAAAGACAAGATGTATAAGTATCTGGAATAAAAGGTAAATATGGTATTCTCACTTAAAAATTCATATGTTTCTTAAAAGGGCAAATTCTAAAAAATCACACAAAAAGAAAAAATGAGTTGCTGACGTATGTACCAGAAAATAAAAACTTTTTCAATTTTCAACTACGGCACCTAAAAACTTAATACTGATGTCAATGGTAATGTCCTAAAAACTACGTTAATTATGTTATATCTACTATCTTTGTTTCATAATAAATGAAATGATTGATTGATTTATTGATAGATTGAATTGTGATGTTCCGCAATTAAAACAATTACCTAACTCGAACAAAATAATGACAAAACTACGTTTCTTGTTTCATAAAAATATTAAATAAATAAATAAGTATTGCTGGACAATTCACACAGCGACATCTTGCCCCGTGGTAAGCTCGAAGCTTGTGTTACGGGTTTTAGATTACTGATATACTCAATATAATATACATAGTTAGATAGATAATGTTTTAATATTCATATATAATACTCAGACACCCGGTACAAATATCTGCATATCGTACAAATTGTTGGCCCGAGGCGAGAATCGAACCCGCAACCTCTTGCGTCGCAGGCGGACCTTCGCCCGCTGCGCCACAGAGGTCGTCAAATATTAAAACACTTCTATAGGATAAGTCATATTAAAGACTTATGAATACAAAACTTTTAAACACTTCTTAAGGCTTAATTAGTTGATTAGTTATGTCGTGCTTAGGACGTGAATTAACAGCTTTTTATGAATAAGGCTGTCAAAAGTCAAATATTATCATTGAAAATAGATATAATTTATACAATTTTACTTACTATTGAGTACCTACTTACCAAATTTTGAAAAGCTTCTTTATACAGATGAGCCAAATCAGCAATATCTTTGTAAGCTAGTACCATACTACCAATATTATTTGGTTTGTTGGTCAAAATTTTCGATAAATATGCCAATCGCTGATAAAGTGAAAAGAATACAAACAATATTGAAAAATTCAGAAAATACGAAAATATGAGGGATATCATATAGACAAGCCATGATACCGGGCCCATTAACAAACGAACTGGAACCAATAAGTTATATAGAAACAACTGAATAAATGTAGCAACAATGATCAACATATTCCAGTAGAATAATTTCTTGAAGTCTGTATAAGGTATACAGTCTTTATCCACATATTTTGAATCAATACATTCTATATCTTGATAAAACTTGTAAAAAGTATACTTTCTGCAAGGAATCAAACACAGCACATTTAGAAAGTAGAACGGCACTTGAACCATTGCCCAGTCAACACTAGGGTGCTTGTACCAGTCAGTCTGCCTGATGACCATACAAATTAAGAAAAAACATCGCGCAAGTGTCATTGATTTCCAAATTATAGTGTTTTTCAAAGATTGTTGTTGAAAATATCCGAAATCCAGACAATACCATAATTCAGCGAATTTATAAAACAGTTTCACAGCTTTGGAATATTTAAAATGTGAATTATTAGGAGCAATATTAGTGGGGTTTACTACAATTGGTGTAAAAGGCATATTTTCTATTTCAATATAGAAATTGTTTCAAGTAAAGGTATTTTTAGGGTTTGTTTGACACACAAGCTTTCAAATACTCCGTGAATCTAGTAATAACCAAATTCTAATAACTCGAGCATAGTAATGGCAATATTTTAATTTCGAAGAGTATGTTTTTATTTATTTTATTATGGCGCACTATCTTTCGCCTTCGCCCGCGTGATAATAGATCCCCCCGTGGGAAATAGTAGCCTAAGTGTTATTCTGATACAGAAGCTATTTTTTACTACCTTCGGCTTTTCCTATATCATAATTTATTTTCACGCGTTATAATGCGACGGCATAACGTGATTTTTTAAGTGGAGATAGTTTAAGGGATGGATAGTGATATAGGGTACTTTTTACCGCGGGAAAAATATATTTCCGCGGGAGAGTGTAGAACATGGGCTCAGCCGCGGAACGGAAAGCTAGTTCTTAAATATATTCTTCTACAAATTGTAGAAGAACCCATTCCACGGCGAAGGTTTTAGTGGAATTTTTATTTAATACTTAATACATAGTTGTTATGAAAATATGATGTTTAATTTAAATATGTATTAAGGATAACTTAGTCAAATTAAGACGATTATATTATATTATATTATATTAAGTTAGAGAAAAAACAAAATTGAATTCGTAAAATCACCACGTTCATCTGCAGCTTGGTAATTATTTAATGTTACTAAGATAATGTATTGTATTTATTGACTTGTCCAAGTGATCTTTAGGATTTTATGGAAATAAATGACATAAATCTTTAAAAATCTTTAATCGCACTCAATTATTACTGTATTTTTAAAATTAATCATTTGATATATATTTTTGACATTTCCAAGTGCAATCGTAAATAAATAAATCGTATTATACACACTTTGGTATATATCTTTTGGCACTATTCTTAGGTCGCAACTACATCAAGCCAAATTTCATCTAAAAAGAATTTAAAATTGGAGTTCTTCTAAGCAAATACGATCGCAACCCAGTTTGGATGAATATGCTCATTCATATTCATGAGTACGATGTCCTGCACACAGACTATAGAACTTACCGTTGACTATATAGAGGTTCTTAGCTTCAGGGATGGAATAAGGACTGAAATGCGTGAGATACAGGGTTATATCATCATTACTTCTATTTATATTTCCACAGCTGGGGACACAGGGATTTATCTATTGATAAGAGAGATTAAGCCTGTATTCACCATGCTGGCCAAGTGCGGGTTGATGAATAACACGTCCTTCAAACATTTCGAAATTGTTCTGAATTTTCCGGTTATCTCACGATGTTTGCCTTCGGCGTTACAGCACGTGTTTTCAAAGCGCACATACATTTTGACAAAAAGAACGTGGCATTCATACTGATTGTATAATGTTATATGACTTGCCTAGTATAGCAACCCTTGTTATAAGGCTAAATAAATGAATCTTTGAATCTTTGATTTTATACAAACATATATACAGATGTCTAAATTGCACCAATATAGTGTTTAAATATAATAACTATTGTAAAGCAACTAATGAATTTACAATTTATTTTAAATTTACGTAATATTAATATATGGCTGCTATGGGCGCCTCTAATAAAAGGTTCTTAATTCATTTATTATTTAAACGTACGTTGGTTTGCCCCCATTGCGTCCCCAGTCCGGCCCCGCTGGGGTTGCCAACGCCTGTTACTGCCACACAACGGGCGGATTATCGTGAGACACTGGATCTCAGCATTCAGGGATATACGCAATAACGCATCACAGATCTGCTTAATTTGTCTCGCAATGATTTCCATTTGATCAGCACAAAGAGGAAACTATATACTAGTTTCCTCTTTTTGATGATCATATGGAACCTAACAACCTTATTAGTAATAATAATGGTCGTACACTACAGAGTTCCATAGCACATAAGTTTCCGGCATAGCATAAGCATCCCTATTAACAATCCCACTGCAGGGACAAAGGGACATAAGATAAGATTTAGTTATTGCGGTTTGAAGCAGCTTATATCCACCTAAGTCTGCTGTATTATATCATTCATTATGCATCTTGTTGGTATACGTTTGAAAATTTTGGATTCTCGATTTGCGAAATTAACACAAAATCGGGCAAAGCGTTGTCTTGAAATGCTAAATAATTTAATCTAAAATCTATTAGTAAAAAATAATTAATCTAACTGAGAAAATAAAACGGAAATATTTTAATTGGTAACGTCTGTTTATAAAGCGAACTAAACCAATAGAATACACCCGACTGCACATCCCTAAGTATCTAAGGCAAAGTTTCAAATATTGCGGTAGTCTCTATTCATGGAGAATGTAGTTTTTAAGTTATGCCATACTAAGCTCTGCTTCACTGCGATTAAGAGCTTTACTAGCCCCCGGTGCGTTCACACAAAGCCGTGTTTTGCTGAATTTGATTTTTATCTGGAAAAACCAAGATAATGTTGCGTTCACACTGCACATATATGGCGCCACAGATCTTTAGGCGCAGCTGTCGAAGGTCCGCTTGAGAAGCAAGAGGTGGCGTGTTCGATTCCCGTCTTGGGACAAAAAATTGTACGAACCGCAGATATTTCCGGTTCCAGGTGTCTGGATATACTATGTATAATTAAAATATCTTAATGCATGTGTAAAGTCATGTAAACTACTGCTATCACCAGACCAATTTCTGCAATTCCAATTAAATAATCAATTCGGTAGAGAACCAGAGGAGCTCGTTGTGTGAACGTAGCTTTAGTCGCCTAAGTCTATTGAAATTCAGTAATTGAGTCAGAACTATTTGAATTTCAATGTTTAATGGACTCTATTTACTCTTAAATGCATGCTGCAAAACGAACATTTGCTATTAGATTTCGATTGTATGATTTTTTGTATTTGATTTATTTTCTACCTTGTAGTTCATTCAAGTCTTTATTTTAATTTTGAGTGAATAAATGCACGCATATTAACTTCTGTGTATCATTACAAGCAACCATAGATTTACCTCCCTAACCATAAATAAATATGATGAAAAAGATATGAGATATCTTTCGTCAGGGGATGAAAATAGATATAATTTTAAATAAGACCTTTATGTCTTTGAAATTGAGAAGGCACGTGTCAGCGCTATCCATCTCAATAAAGCCTGCGCCTGAGATAAAGTGACGAGTCGACAGCTTCCATGAAGTTACGAAAGTGCCGGTTTCCCGACTTTTACTTTGGCATGACTTTAAATTTAAAAGAATGATATTAGATATATGCTATAGAAAAAATTTAAGACTCCAAGTTACTTTGGTCCTCGAGTATATATACCATATATGCTATACCATTTTTATTAAATTTAGAAAGGTTCATCAACATTTCAGCCATCGGACGTCCACTACTTGACTTAGGCCTCTCTTAGTGATTTCCTGGTATTACGGTCGGCAGCTAGCACCCACCGTGAACTAGCAGTACTTAAGTTTGAAAGAATTACGTTTCGACAATCAACTTGTTTTAATATAGAACTTTATTCATGTACTTATGTGTTAAAATGTTTGTGAACAAGTGAAAAAGCTTTACGTGTTATAAAAGTGTTAATAATAACCTTACTTTGAGATATCTACTGTTTTGTAAGTTTTTTAATAAAATTATTCTTATTCTAATAAGTATACTTAGACGTAAAGCGCAAGCTTTACAGAAAACCTTTATTTCAGTTTATTTCAGAGGTAGGTAAAGTCAGTAAAACGTTGATAAGAAAAAATATAAATATATTATAGAAAAAAGTACTTATGTTGTTTAATAGCAGAGCTTCTAATAGGTTGAGCTATAATTGTTTATTAAAGCTTGGTAATTAACCGAGTCGGCCAGTAATCAGGTGTTAAACGGAACGCCGCCATTTGTATTAATTGGAAATTCGTGTCGGAACATTGTCACACGTTTCAATTACTGAAAGTGTAGTTAAATACACACGAACCAACAAATACGGAATCAGTAATCAATTGGATAGAAACTGGGCATATCGGAAATATTTGATTTAAAATCGAATATTCACAGTAATTAAAGTTTGTAGTGTGTATTTTTTGTTAACCCTACACATTGGAATGGTGAGAAATGAATGTGAAAGCCCCTGAGTATTGATGGCCTTTAATACTATTTTCCCAGAAACCCTTTAAATACGAAAGTAACTCTGTCTGTTACGCTTTCACGACAATATTACTGAATCGATGTTAATGATACAGGTATAAAGAATGCTTAGAAAGGACATAGGCTGTTTTTTACAGCGAGAATTCTATTACAGCAGAACAACACAAGCTTCTTTTTACCGCGGGAAAATCAAAACGCTTCATTTTTAGAAACTGTTTTCAGTGTGACTAGCAGTCAAACAAATTCGATATCCGATATGTAAATACTCCCGACAATTGGCGATTGGAAGCTCTGAATCCGGCCGTGTTCCGATAATCACCGGATTCGACAAACAAACGTACCTAGTCCATTAGAGAACAAACAACAATTTTATCCTTATTTGATGGCTTAGTAACTAAATTTATGTTATTAAATTTATACATGGAGACAAAAACCTATGTTTTACCGTTTCTCATTTATTCATTCAGTTCTTAGTTTTTGTGACGTGTCTGTCTGTCTGTCTGCCTGTCCTATATATATCATATCATAGCCAAATTTATCCAAAACTACGTGTTAGGAAAGTGAGTACGATTCAAAATGGATGCATCGAAAGAGAATTTCGCTCTTTATTGTGACATACATATTTGCCAGCCAACAAAGTACAGCCCTTATTCCCTTAATTATTTCTCAATTTGGCACGAGACGAAAAAACGTTGGCACTTAAACAATACCAGGAAAAAATCTTAGCGGAAAAATCTTTTTCGGTAATGCCGAGTTGTAGAAATAAGCTCTGTTGAAATATCTTGGAAGGGTAGAAATCTCTGTGACAGGGGTCGATAGAGGAAGTCTTGGCCTAATTAGCAAGAAACACTAATTGGGTTCTGTATACTTCGTAATTGGTTTTTAGTTTTGTTCTTAAAAGATTTTTCTTTGAGATAGGAGCAGTAATTTCATTATTAGTATGAAAAGTTTCTTGTTTGGAAAGCTGAGAAAGGCAAATCAGCCGTCATCGTTCGATTCAGTTCAGAGGAGAGTCGTATTTAAAATGAAAAATTAAATATAATATTATTATATATTAATTTGCACATGTCCGACACATTAAAGAAAATAAAAATTAAGCAAGCAATTAGTCAGATATGATTCTAAAAAGCTCTTAAAATTTCTAAAAGAAAGCTTCAAAAGAATTTCTGACTTGCACTCGGATTAAAGTCTACAAAATATAAAAGCAAAACTTTTAACAATCTAAAATTCTCAGCGAAAATTCAAAAAATGTCAAGTTAAAAGAAAAAACCTAAAATACTTCCGAAGTAGCGAGTTCAAAGATGTTCCGAGTTCTTCAAGTTATGAGTTTGTAACTTCCAGGGCGCTTAACTTGTGCGCCAATACTGAGGCCGATTATAGTCCTAGAGCACACCTTTCTATCCATTACATCTTGTATTGTCGTGTGGTGCCTCATTATAGTGCAACCATAACTCTTCCAATAGGTGCATTAATCCCACTAAGGAATTTGTATACCAGAAGACTTGTAGGCACAGCACTAACTTACTGCCATCACTAACCCGCTTGGTAAATGTTATTATTATACTTGATTCCCCAAGATCTAAATAGGATACGATAGAAAATGGGGGGAAATTGAATATTGAACCCGTTATAGCAAGAATTTAACCAGAAAAGTACTCGTGCTACGGGTCTTTTTAAAAATTATGTTATAATCTCTATACTCTGTATATAAAATACCGTAATTGCA
Source organism: Chloroclystis v-ata (assembly GCA_963691955.1). NCBI lineage: Eukaryota > Metazoa > Arthropoda > Insecta > Lepidoptera > Geometridae > Chloroclystis > Chloroclystis v-ata. The sequence continues at coordinate 1,193,562 of OY829897.1, read as the reverse complement.
CCCAACTACAAGTCTATAAAAACCGCCAAGCGGTTATTGATAATTCTATTACTAAAATAAATAAAAAAAAATTATTTCAGTACTTATGTTTACAGTTTGTATATTATGTATTAGGAGTTCCCTTTTAAGCAAGCACTTGCTTAAAAGGGAACTCCTAATACATTTACAAACTGTAAACGTAAGTACTGAAATAAACATTTATTTATTTATTTGTGGTGTCACTTTAGTTTCTACTTCAGCTTTTATTAATTTTCCAAAACGGTTACCAACTCAGCATTTGTTGTATTGATATTCAACAATGATCTTTCGTTGAAAGCCTCTTCTGAGTCATAAATGTTTCCTAACAATTCAATATTGATAACAATACATAATATATTTTAAAAAAAACATAAAATAAACAAAAAATTTCAAGTCGCCGAACGGTCAACGGTCCCTTGAAATTGCATTAGAATTAACTCAGCCTATAAGATTCCTGTCATCTATCACCGTGTGAGAAACGTGATGAAGTTATACGGGTCAGCTCGAGCATCCTCAATCCTAATGATAAAGTACTTTCAGCTGAAATTATGCTATGAATAATAAATGACTGTGACAAAGTTATGAATATGGAATCGTATCTTCTTATGGGGAAAGGATTAGGAGCTACAAGATGGACGTAATGGGTTACTATGATGCTGATAATATAATGTGACATGAAAATATTTATTAATTTTTTATGTATTTTATAGCCACTCACTTAAACTCACTTTCTAACATAAAGAAAGCTTACTTTCTAAATGTTAGAAAAATGCTAAGACGCAGCCATGTCTCAACTTCACAATTAGCTTATTAACTTACAACAATGCAACAAACATGCCTCTCTATCTCGTGAAAATCTATTAAAGTCTGATTTTATAATAGATTATAAGGTTTAAAAAACGAAGGCCTGTTTTTTTCTTTCAAAAGTATTCTATAGAATCATTTATCATTTCGGAAACGGATAAAAATTACTAATACTTTTTATGAAAATGATATAAAAATGTCAAAGGAGGCGGACGGTGGAAATTAATCGAAAATAGACAGTTAATTTTGTGTTTGAGAGTAATATCGGTGAGATCCTGATGGAACTTTACCAGGGCCGGATTAAGGATAATGAGATTTTATATATGTTTCAGCATAAATGAAATCCACAGGGTCGTTAGAAGAACCTTTAATAAATGACTTCCGGAATAAGATCCCCAAAAATTTTTTTTTTTCAATTTAAATCAATTTATTTCAGAAAACATTAATTATAATACAAGAATACAAGTTAAAGCGTCCATATGTGACGGAAGATGCGTCGAGAATCTATCATATCATCGATTACGTACTACATAATATATACATATATTCAGTTGCGTTGCGGATAATTTGTTGATGGAACCGCACAGATGCTGTACGCTCGACGCACTGCTGGCGCATCATCATGATGTGCTAGTGCGTCAAAGTTAATGTTCTGTAGGTACCTACATAAACAAGTGTGAAAGGTTGGTTTATCTTCTCATATAATTGTTTGTGGCATTACGATGGATCGCTTATAAGTTTTAGTAAGTATTCTATTTTTAACTTTTTATGTACTTATCTACATTTTGTAAAATAAACGTAGGTATAATTATTTATTATTAAGGGACGTACTTTACTATCGACTTTACTATTTTATGTGTAGGTTCTACTAACATACAATTAAAATATGGATTGTGTTATCTGACATTAAATGGTTTTCATTTTTATTTTAAGAAGGATATACACGATTTAGAGCAAGTTTCTCTAACTTAGGTATTTTATATTTAAAATAGAGTCTCACAGCCAAAAATTGATTATATTGAGTAATTGAGAGAATAAACATATTTGTACATAATGACCATTTGCCCCTACCTACCTCCCTGAGTCCGCCCCTGCTGGGGGGAAAGGGCCTATTTTTCCCGCTATCAGCGCCGAGCCGGGTAATTTGTCTCCGTCGAGCCACAATTAGGGCTTGAAACTGAACATGTGCCAACGTGATTGTATTGTGACCTTTATCGGGCAAAAACCTTTATCTACGAAAAAAAGACGACACGTTTATTAGTTTAGTTCCTGACGCCCAAAGGACGGGTGGTTATAAATTTGAGGTGTGTATGTCTATGGCATCGTAGCTATAAAAAAAATCTGCTGTAAAGTGTAGAACGCGGGCGAAGCCGCTTTGCGGAAAGCTAGTAATTATACATAAATAGATAGACTCAGACACTCGACACAAATTTTGCAGATCGTACAAATGTTGGCCCGAGGCGGGAATCGAACCCATTGCGCCACAGAGGTCGTCAAATATGGAGATATTATATGAATAATTTTGCTGGACAGTTCATACAGCAACATCTAGCCGCGTGGTAGGTAAGCTTGTGTAATGGGTGCTAGATTTCAGATATACTTAATATACATACATAGATATATTTAAGATTCATAAAATGCAAAAGATCTCTTAACAAGACTCGAAAGTTTATGAAGATTAAGCTAAAAAAATATCAATGGGTATTTTAGACTTTGAACTCTTGGATAGATATTTTTTCGTACCGAAGGGAGCATTAAAAGTGTTCGCTTGATTTCACTTCATAATTAGAGCGTTAAAATCAGATGGAAATAATGATTCGAAATTTTTTATTGAGAAGTTTCAGATAGATTTATTTTTTCTTAATTCTAGTTCAGTAGTCTTTGTAATCTTAGAATGTAAATATTCTAAATTATGCTAGAACAACTTTTATTTTATTGATATTGGATTCCATTATTAGAAATAGTTGATGAATTTACGCCTATATTTATACAATAAAGCTGAAGTTGTTTGTTTTGATCGAGCTAATCTCAGCAACCGCTGGCGCTCACTGGTCAGTGTAGTATTTCAGTTATGTACTCGTATTTATCGAGGAAATCAGCAAACAAGGTGGTACTATTCATACATCATCATCATCATTTCAGCCATCGAACGTCCACTGCTGGACATAGGCCATCGAATCCGTAATTCCTTGCAACACACACTTTTTATAGACTTTCCTCTTCAGGCACTGAGGTATTTTGGCGAAAAAATCATATTTATATTCATACTATTCAGAATCTCGTTTGAAATACTAATAGTGTTCAAACACTGCAGCGTGTTTGAATTGTGGGCGATGAGTCTCCAAATATGGGACAGAGATAGGTTCCTCCGAAGCCGCATACAATATTTAGCGAAGTTTACATTCTAGATCATATTTGTGGGGATTCGTAATCTCACGCTCGACACACGTGCGACAGTGAGACAGTCAGAATTTTTCTGTTGTTATTTTTTGCGGTAAAAAATATTCTACATTAATTTACGGAATCATAACTAGATCATCTTGCCAATTTCATCAAATCGCATCAGCTGTGTCCGTGAAGAAAAAACGTTCAGGAAAACATTTTTTTTAATAAAAAACAGGATAAGATTACCAATGTTTAGTTTAGTCAACTTTCTTCATTATTTATTACTACAAGGATTGTAAAGTTTTTTTTAATACTTTAAAAATGTTATAGTTGTTATCTAACAAATATTAAGTAAGTTTTTACGTGTAAGCTCTATATTTACCGTGAAATAGTTATACCAATACCACCTAGTCCCATTCCGTGGGTGATCAAGTCGATTAACGGATTTATATACCGAAAGACGAGCAGCAGCTTCCTTATCGACCTACTGCGACAACCAACGATATAATAAGATGTTGCACTTGATCGTAGCGTAAAAGTTTCTCAACTGCATCACCTTTACGCAAAGGAAATGGATTTTAAAACGAGGTCGGAATATTCCATACACTGAATTTAGAGAACCTATAAATATTGGGAAATGTTTCAACTAAAATGTAGGAGTCATTTAAATTGTATGCACATGGTCCGGAGGTTTGCGGTTGTTAGCATTGTTCTTGTTTACAACAGCCGAATTCAATAAAACCGGGAAATCCACAATTTGCGACAAAGAACTGACCAACTCATAAAATTACTAAATAACTGGGTCTCTGTCGCTAAAGATTTGCATTATTAGAAACTTCTTTATGATAATTCTCAATTATACTAATACTAAAAACCCTATCTATAAAAACTACACTGTAAAATCAATAAAAATATAAATAAATAAATGAATGAATGTAAAACCTATCGTAGGTACGTGGTACGTTGATCATAATGATAAACAAGGTATTATAAAGCTTCATGTATTCCTGTTTATTCGAAAAATTAATATTCTAGTCATGTTGAAATGGATAAAGTTGTTGAAACCTGAACCTATAATGTAAGATTTTACCTCTGTTAAATTAACACAACTTTACAATAAAGTATTCTTATTTCATTTTTGCGCTACAAATCGTCACACCAGGACGATCGAAGAAAAATGCCAAATTATTGAAACCCAATTTCAGACCAAGATATAAATACGCATTACTACAAGCTTTTATCCGCAGCTTCACAGCGTTGTACTTGTCTGTCTCTCGCAATGCCAAAGGCATATCTCAAGGCTCTTTAGAAACATGAAAGAGCCTTCAGCGTTTACTGGAAGTTATCTAACTACCGATTTTTTTTCACTTTGTTTGTCGGTTCTTAGTATTAACGGGACAATGTCAGTAACATTACTCGCAGGCACATGCCTACGAGTCCATGTTAGAGCTAAACATACTGATCAATAATTTTTCAAGTAATAGAGTATAAGCCAGTCAGTATAAGACATAATTATGAAAATTAAAAATGTTTGATTGTTTGCTTGGAAACGAGGAAAATCTAACCTCGGATTAGTTGCATAGTTGTGGCTGTGGTTGTGGTAACACTTTCGACCAAAATTCCTGTTCCAAAACTGCAAACTCAACAAGCTTGCTAAAGTAAGTAACAGAGCAATTTCAAGTTTTATAGTCTCTTCTAAAATCCAAAGCACATTTTTTATGGCACAACACGTAATGTATGGAGGCTTTTACCGTCCAGCTTTTGGGCAGTAAACCGGAGTACAACGTAAACTTGAACGCTGTACTTACGTGAAATACCTCTGGTTACAACGTACAAAAATAGCACCGTTCACAAGCCTTTCCGTTTTGCTAAAACGGTCGTTCAGTAAAACTTGATTTACGGATTTAATCTTGAATTATTGTTGAAAAGCTTACAACGATTATTGGGAAAGCATTTAATTTTGACTGAAAGTATTTACATTACAATTATAAAAATCTTAAAATTCTAATTCGTCACTATAAAGTAAGTGCCCTGAATGCTGGCGGCATTGCCACGAAATGAAATGAAATGAAATGAAATGAAATGAAATGAAATTTATTTTGCCAGAATGTTTGTACAAAAGGTCTTAAATCTAGTATGTCCAAAAACAAACTACCTGTATAGAGGTGTGCAAATCATGAATAAATAAATAATTAATCTACATGTCATATGAACTATACTTATAAGAAAAGAAAACAATAACATAATTAATTACAGGATTTACAATTCACTTTTTTTTAAAATTCATATATTCACTCATGTCATAAAAACAGTTTTCAAGAAGCCAGTCTTTTAGTTTGTACTTAAATTTAGTCAAAGGAAGTTCTTTTAAAGTGTTTGGTAGTTGATTATAGATGGTAATGGCATGATAGAAAGAGTTGCGTTTAACCAGTTCAAGCCGACATGGTGGGACGTATAATCTATCTTTATGTCTTGTATGTCTACTAAGAACATCTGCATGTCTTTTAAAATACTGAGGATGCTGCTTAACAAAGACACATGCATCTCTAATGTACATACACGGCAGCGGCAAGATTTTGAAACTCTTGAATAGCGGTTTACAACTATCTGTACTCCAATATCCGCATATAGCCCGAATTGATTTTTTTTGCGCTCTAAAGGCTTTAGAAAAATCTACCGAGTTCCCCCACATTAAGAGTCCGTATCCTAGTGTTGCAGAGACGTATCCATGGTAAGCCGTGAGAGCTGCTTCTTTAGAAACGCGAAGTCTTAGACACTTTATCGCATATACAAACCTGTCAATTTTAATACAAATTTGCTCAATATGTGCTTTCCAATTTAAGTTCATGTCAATTACGATACCTAAAAATTTTACTGTTTTAACTTCTGCTATAAGTGTTTTATCAAATTTAATATTAATGTTTTCCTTTATAGTTTTATATGTCCCAAATTGTATTATATTAGTCTTACTTAGATTAATGTTAAGATTATTCTGGTTCAGCCATTCAATTGTCTTAAAAAGTGCGTCATTGATTTCTCGTTCGAACGTCAATTTATTATGTCCCCTAATAATAATCGTAGTGTCATCTGCAAATAAAATTGTTCTATGTTTAATAATGTCAGGAAGATCATTAATGTATATAAGGAAGAGAAATGGACCAAGCACACTTCCTTGGGGAACACCATAATTATTATTAGATTTAAATTCAGACCTGAATGCTGATTTTGTAGATTTAACTGTTCTTGATAATTCAACGCATTGCAGACGGTTTTCTAGATAGCTTTGTAGCCATGCATTAGCATTCCCTCTAATCCCATACTTTTCTAGTTTAAAAAGTAGAGTTCTGTGGTCAACGAAATCAAACGCCTTTGACATGTCTAATAGCAAAGCCACCACGGGTACTTTGTCATTCAATGCCTCCGTTATAAGCTTGACTAAGTTGAAACAAGCTAACGTTGTAGTGCTATTTATTCTAAAACCAAATTGTTCTGCTTTTAAGATGTCATTAGAAGTTGTAAACGATTGTAGTCTTATTAAAATTATTTTTTCAAATATTTTTGATAAAATTGGAATTAATGTCACTGGTCTATAATTATTCATGTCACATTTTTCACCCTTTTTAAAGAGAGGCTTAACAATCGAAAATTTTAGGTTAGTTGGAAACACACCTTCTTCAAAAGACATATTAACTATATGACTTAGTGGCTTTGAAATAGCGCGGGCACAAAACTTTATCATTCTGGTATTTATTCCATCTGAACCAACGGAGTTTGTATTTTTTAACTTTTTTATAATTTTACATACTTCGTCAGGATCAGTTGGATATAAAAAAATTGAGGATGAGTTTGACGCAATGCTAGAACAAGGATTTCCAGGTATAAAGTTAGGGTTTGGGTTTTTAGTTATGTCAATAAAATGTTGATTAAATCTATCACTTATGTCCTGAGGTTTGTTATATATAATATTATTAATGTCAATTATTTTTTCCACTTCATTATTAGTATATATGTCATTAATATTTTCATTTATAATTTTCCATACTGCCTTACATGTATTACTGCTTTTTTTTATAAATTTTAAATTTTGTATTTGCTGCGATTTATATGTACATTTCTTGAGAATTTTACTGTAATTTTTATAACGCTTCACCGCTATTTTTTTATTCGATTTACTTAATTTTAATTTTATATAGAGACACCTTTTTTTTATACTAGATTTTTTTAATCCTTTCGTAAGCCATGCGCAACCTTTACCTTTACACCTTCTTTTGATGAAGTATTGAGGAAAGCATAAGTCAAAAAAGAGTGTAAAAAGTTCGGCAAGCACGGTGAATGGCGATGCTAATTTGTTGGTCAAAATAGAAGCCAGCATTCATAAGACCTATTAAACACTTAGCAAGATCTTTATAAATTGGGTGTGCCCTAGGACCGTATATAAAGTAGGTATCTATTAAAATAATAAATTCTGTAAATACTTGCATTAAGAATATTCTCCATATAATATATTGACTAGTGTTTATATCAGGATAATGTTTATAATTTGGTGTTTTGCCAAAGGTTTAAGAATAATTCTCGCTTAAAGTATTGCTATACTTTAACAGATTGGGAACACCAGAAAGAAAACACCCCACATTATCTACGCCGCCGACGGGTAAAACGAAGCAATTTTTGTTGTGCCAACTTTTTATGATGGACAGTGAAGATAGCGTTTAGTAGAGCAGTGGCCCGGGCCGTGTTTTATTCCCGGCTGGCAGTAAACCCGGATAACTCCATGTTGTTATTACGTTTGCTATGATAAAGTGGAAGGCGTTGACAAGGCGCAGGCGGTTTGATCTGCTAATAGAGTTGTAACATTAATGAATTAAGTATCTGCAAGCGTATTCTTTTGTGTTTTTTTTTTATTATATAACAAGAACTACGTAGGTATATTAAGGATGATGGTGATAAAAAGATTTTATTGGAAAGATGATGAAGTAAGATAAAACATTTATCCATTCGAATATCTGACTATCTAAATTCAACTGTGTTCGATGACAGGTTAAAACAAGGTAGGTACATCTTAGGCAAGAGGACAATGCACAATACGCTCCATAGCGAGACGTCAGTGCAGATCCTAGTTCCCCTACAACAAATTAGAATTAGAAGGTAGGTACAAACAGGGTGAGAAGCCGAAAGTTCTAGAATAAATAAATAGTCCGTAAATGTAGGTACATAAAGTCCAGAAGTAGGTTCTACGAAACAGATCAGAGTGATAGCACGGTAGGTGTCGTTTAACAGTCGTATAAAGTGGTTTGATTGCTGAAACATTTCCGAATAGTAACGACTAGATAATTTATAGTATTATGGGTCGGTAATTATTTATTTATTGCTAGAACTTCTCTGGTAATTCTGGTCAAGCCAATTCGATATGATGAGGCATAAGTAGCAATCAGTCTAGTTTACTGTATCTCGTTGAATAACATATTTTATGAAAAATTAGGTGACATGCCCGGCTACTGTTGTATTAATTTTCCATATTTTGTCACCAATGAATTTTACCAAAAATATTTTTGGCATTTATTTCCATAATTTCTTAGAGATCTAGTCAAAGTCTTGCCTTCCTGAATAACCAATATTTTTAAACCTAAATCAGCCAAATCGGACCAACTCGTTCTCGGTTCTCGAGTTTTAGCGCGGCTAACGGATATTAATTGATTTATATACATATGGGTTATGTACCGTATCATTGTCAGACACATTCAAAAGATCCTTAAGCGGGCTATGCCCAGTGGACGTTTGACGCCTAAAATGATGATGACTACAAATACCTAAAAGGAATCAAACAACAGGTCTCTTCTCAGAAATGTTTGGTGTCGTGTTGACTTACTTCTGGTTGAAAGTTACCAGTTCGAAATTACAGCTAATTTATTTATTCTGCCTCTTCCACTTTGCTTTTTGTTGTGATTAAAATTGATTTTAGATATAATTCACAGTGGTTTTATATCAAGTCTGACTAACAAAGAACAAAACTGATCTAACTACAATTTTAGCTAACAATTACAACAGTTCCTCTACTGTAAATCGTAGTAATTATATGTTCTGTGGTATAGTCTAACAATACAAGAAGAGGGCTTTTTAACCGACTTCATAAGAAGAAGATCCTTAAGTAGACTGTATTTATTTTAAATTTAGAGGTTTTCGGCGGAATATGAATCCACGACCTTTCGAATTAAAATTCAAGTGTTCTCCCACTTAGCCAACATGGCCTTTTAGACAGTTTACAGACATACCTCCTGCAAATACATTCCCAAACGAAAGATATCCAAACTTAATTTTCCGAACCAGCGATAAGTATGCAAATAAAACTTTAAGTAATGCTTTTGATTTTAAAGATTCGGAGTTGCTTTCTGGCTGTGTTCCAAAAGCTTAAAAAATTGGCTATTTAGAATTCTCTGCGAGTTCGTACATTTTATAGTATCTTGACATTTTAAGATCGTCGAGGGAAACTTTTCGATGTGAGTTTTGTTCGTTTGACTCGTCACAAACTTAAAAATTTTAACTAAATTTTCATCATCAGATAAATTTTCATTCAAACAACCTCTGTGGTGCAGCGGGCGATAGTCCACCTGAGAGTACGATTCCCACCTCAGAACAAATGTTTGTGCGAGCACACACATATACACAAATGTTCCGGGTGTTCTAGGCGTTTAAAAATATCTCAATTGGTATACCCGCTTTCCGGCTTTAGCCATGTTATAATTGATTTTTCGGGATATAAAGTAGTCTGATGCATCAACCACATTGTACAGTATTATTTCAATTCGTTCAGTAGTTCTTAAAACATTTGCGTTTATAATATGTATTAGTAAAATTTATCGTCTACAACGTTTGCCTAGAAAATCCAATAACTAGATTGTGTAGAACTTGAACTACTCACGTTATCTGTGTCTTGTTATAACTTTGCATCAAACTTCAGAACATTTTAAGGTTCGGTAATGGAAAAACGAAACGTCAGCTTCGTCTATCAACTCATCAACGTCATACTGTGGACTGAATAGAGCCGTGATGGCTAAGTGGGAGTACACTGTACTTTCATTCCGAAGGTTGTGGGTTCAAAACCCACCGCGCACCTCTGGATTTTTCTTCTTGAAATTTTTATGCATTTTAAAAACACATGCTCGAACGGTTAAGGAAAACATAGTGAGGAAACCGGCGTTTAAAGGACATTGTGACATTCACCTACCCGCACTAGAATTAAGGCTTACTCTCTTTCGTCAAGTCCTTGTGTCCCAGCAGTGGGAACATAAATAGGGGTTCCAAACTTTATTATGATTTGAGTATAGAGTACATTCGATAAAGCATAATGTTATTGCATTCGATGTTTATCCTCAAGAGTAAAACCTCCATAATTGAATCTCGGAATACCGATCGTTAAACTTCTCGACACGACTTTACACATTCTTGTTTTTGCTTCATAAGAATCTTGTTATAGGTTAGTAGATATTGATCCTTAAAATTGAGTCTTCTGACTTTGAACCTTATCTCTACAAACATACGGACGATCACCTTAAATATAGATTCAGTATGACAGAAGCATTCTTAGCTGCTTTGTATGCATCGTGTTCTCTGTATATTTTGTAAAGTTTTAGAATTTTGCACTTATATAAGACTTTGTAAAAGGTTTAGTAAAGAAGTTTGCCGAGATAGTGTACCAAAGATACATAAAGTTAATCATCATAATGAAAAAACACAGTTCAGTTTAAGTTTTCAAAGATAAGAATAATAAATAAGAAATAACGAAGTACTATTGCTAGTGTCATGTTTATCGTTATTAAGCTCATCCACTGATGAAACTTACGAAATAAAAGTAAATATTACGCGTTACTAAGCTTACCTAAAGAAAAAAACAAATGTAGTCTCAAATAGATATTCTTAAAAGAATTATTTATAGATATTGTGAGATTTGTTATAATCACCAACTTTACCGTGGGCTTTTTACCGCGGTAGTATGTTTTTATGTAAAAAAAGACGGGCAACATCACAAATACAAATATCACCGACAAAATTAGTAATATTCTATTATAAGTGGCCATATTCTTCTCTTAACACTATCAACCCCCAATGACGCACGTGCGTTCCCATCTTCGCAAAAGTGTGGCGATGGCTCAATTGTGATGTGACTGAGGTGAATGTGTTAAGTAAATATAATAAATAAATAAATATTACTGGACAATTTTACACAACGACATCTAGCCCCGTGGTAAGCTCGAAGCTTGTGTTACGGGTGCTAGACTTCTGATATACTTAATATCATATACATACATAGATAGATAATATTTTATATACATATATAACACCCAACTACAATAAAAAAAAGTTGCTACCTTTATTACAAGGCACATTCAATCAAGGCTCGTCCATTATAACAATCCAATCCATTTAAATCGAAGCAACCATTTGCACAAACTGTCGCGGGAACTTTTCAACGAAATTCGTTCGATGGGTGGGACACAACTTTTAATGAAATTATGTAGAGTACCTATTGGAAATTTCGAGCACTCACAGTAACTTAAGTATATATCTACGTGTTTTTTTATCATAGTTGAAATATATAGAAAATTGCAGAGAGTCGTGTTGGCTTAGTGAGAACACACACGATTTTCATTACGAAGGTCGTAGTTTCAAACCCCGACGTCCACCTCTGCATTTTGTTCTTAAATTTATGAGCGCTCTTAAACACACGTGCTCTACGGTGAAGGCAAACATCGTGAGGAAACCGACATGTACTGAGAACTTTGAAAGTTCACACGTGACCCCGTTAAATGTAACGGGATGCATATTTAGAAATAAAGAGTATTCCAAATCTAAAAATAAAGATCCTATAGACTGCTAAAGATACACATATAGATCGCAGTTGGATCGCAGATACTGAGAGAACATAAGTGAATATTTTGTCCAAAGAGATTTTCTTCAAAGCACTGAAGAAAACCTCTTTAGTGCAGTATCTATTGAAAATGCCACAGATAAAAAACCTTGCCTTAAGGCGACAAGTTGGCGTCATCGAAGGCTAATGGCATTCATAAATCATATATACCTATACTATAGTTTTAACCTTCTAGACTAAGTGCTCTCTTATATACCTACCTCATAAATTTTGGTACACAAAAATATTTAAGAGGTAAAGCTATGAACGTAAACCGTTATTTTATTATTTTTAATAGGAAGAAGACGATATCACTGCATTATAACCTTTGAAGTTTATTGAATCAGAATAAATTCTCTATAAACCCAGCTCCTTTACTTTTCTGTTTCCTCTTTCTAAGAGCTAAGTAATTAGCAGATTTCCATATATTTTTTGCCTAGGCACAGAAATAAAAACAAAAGTTGCTAAAATGTAGCATACAAAGCCGAGAACATTTTACGATTCTTTCACCAAAGCATAAATACCTACTTAGCGCACCAGAGGACTGATTACTGAAGCGATTTCAGTTCGTTTTATTCTATGATTATAAACCGATTTATTCTGACCTCATCTTGTTTAGTCTTATTGGAGTGGTCAGCACGACTTAATGTAAGTTAGTGATTTAAAATTTCTACCAGTAAAAACACTCATTTTAATCACGTGTATTATTTAAATCCTCTACTCTTTTCCCTTACGAGAGTCGTACACAATTACTGATTTTTCACGATGACTCTGAATCAGACATTTTTGAGAATATTATATTATTGAGTACGTATTGTGTTAATCAAAGCTATGTAAACACAACAAAGGATAAGGTTAACCAGGTAAATCACAAAATTTCCTCATAAGCACTCCTATTTAGGTTCCAACTGTCTGGGATTTCTCTGGACAAAAGAAAGAAGGCCTTACTCAGACGGCCTAGGGGCCTCGCTGCCCAATTCCCTGTTGGTGTATGCTATGCCTTTTTCAAAGTTCTCAGAAAACGTTCTTGCTGAGTTAGAAGTAAACAGTTTATATGTAATACCAATATGGTAACGTCTAAGAAAATAACACTTTGTTAGTTTAAATCTATGAAGTATTTGCTACCGATTTGCATTCGTATAACGTAATCGAGCATCAAGTCACGAAATGTTCGCCTTTTACCAACGCGTAGAAGAAAGATGTTGAATGCTTTTCCGTTATCAAGAAACCAACATAGCCATTTAACGTTACCCAAGTGAAGAAGGGAAAATCATATCTGTTTATCATGTCGACGAGAGGAGTTGATGAAAGATTTTAATATAATCAAAATTCTCCTCAAAGCTGGCAACCCTAGTCTACATCGTAAATGCTTCTAAATACACACCTCATTTTCCAGCAATCTTACACATTATTTGCCTTCTTAACCGGAGTCAGGTGATTCATGCTGCTTTCAGCCATTTTGGCCGTTCGGGGCATTTTACAGGCGAACCACTCAACCGATAAACGAAAGCAAGAGGGTTTCTTACAAATTCCGCGTCGTAATGGAGCGTTAATGGGAAGATATTCCTAACGGGCATGACCAGTTTATACCTCTTTGTCTGCTTTCTACCTCAGATATAAAATGTTTTGTGCTTATTTTACTGCGTTTAAACGAGGGCTTAATTTTTTTTATCGCTTTGAAATGTCTGAACGTAATTTTCTTTGGCTAGGAAGTTTTGACACTTAAGATATAAAGTTAAGTTTTAACATTTCTGTTGCATTTTTTGTAGTCCGCTACTTTTGTAAAAGACTTGTTTTAGTAAGTTTCATTGTTTTTTACCTTTTTTGGCGTCCGCTGTGCCCTAACAATATTACTAAGTGGCTTTGGTTCTAATTTATTTATTTGACTTAGCAGCATTTTTCTAGGTAACTACTGTGCGATCACCAAACCGCCTACAAAGCAAGGCCTGGTACAATTACCAAATCCCTTCAACTGAATTCATCATAATGGATAATTAAGGATTCCCCATTATAGGTAATATAGGGGAGACCTGTGTCCATACCGGAATACAGATATTAATAATAATGAAAATTCATATTTTACATTAGTAGACATAGTTAGGTAACAAATACTTATTAAATGTCACAGATTCTTAGAAATCAGATAAAATAAACTTAGATAACGCTAACCGATATTGTTATTTCGTGATGAAAATCTTCAATAGATCCGCTCCCCTTAGGAATACTATTGAAAATACCTTTTACGATAACAAAGAAGGAAATAAAATTAGCTTTGGGATTTGATTCTCACGAGTGGAAGTAATTCATCAAACTCGTTGGATTCCTTGCAGCGGTTTTGATTTCAGATTGTTTTTGTACTGAATCTTATAATACTATTTGTGTATCTAAGTAAGCTCACCTTTTACACCCTTTGCTTGATTCCTAGAGGATACTGATACTATCTTCATACTGCATATAAGCTCGCCAGGCTCTACGGAGACTTAGTGCGAAGGACAGAGCTCATATTAATATTCGCCTCTTCACAAAGCATCATCAAGCACCTCACGACACGCTCGACTCGCTCAAGTTATATTTTATAACATGTTACGACAAAATTATGGAATACATTCAAATATTTTCGAGTTTAAAAAATAAGTTTCGGGTTAGTAGAAGAAGGCGTTATATCTCGTTAAATCCATATACACATATACATACATATATAGGCAAAAACAATATACGAAAAAAGAAAATACTATTTAATTAAACTTTGTAGAACCGAAAAAAAATATCAAAATGTTTGTACCGAGGCAAGAATCAAACTGGCCGCGCGCGATGGAAGAGGCAACGTCTTGCATCCCAGACTTTTGACCGCTGCGTCACAGAGGTCGTCACTACCGACTATTGAGCAGTTCAGACTAGGTATGTGAGTAATGTACCATGGGGCACGGGCGTGTAGTGAATAACAATGTTATTGTGCACTTGTATTAAGATTCAATATGTTCAATGACTTGAGTGAATTTTGTTTTGCGTTAGGTTATTGAAGTTAATTTTAAATAATAAGAAACCGACTTCAAACTGCCTCTAAATTCACTTCTATCGGCTCTGCAACTAGATTATGACTACCAGGCGCAAAGTATCAAAAAAAACCTTCTTATCTCAAAAAAGTTATCTTACACAGAGAGTTGGACTTTTTTCAAGTTGGTGCAACTTTTAACTCAAGCAACAAGTATTTGTATTTAATTCAATTAAAAAAAGTATTTATAATAGATAGGTTAACAAAACGAAACCTAACCTTGGCTTGTTTTTGCTGTATCCAATAAACTACTATGGATCCAGACGAAAAAAAAATAAGATTATTTTCAAGGTTCCAAATTGGTGCAACGATGACTCAATAACTTGTTTTGTTCTTATCAGGTAAGGTCTTTTTCTTTTTATTCCATATTTATGTACTACATAGGCTATTTTTTTAAAATTATTTATTTAAAGGATTTGTTCAAGATCGAACATGCCACGCTGTTGGTACACAGAATTACAGAATACAAATATTACAAACTAGCAGCCCCCGCGAACTTCGTCTCGCCATATACTTTTATTTGCAACTATATCCATACTAAATTTCATGAATTTTCCCACGTAAGCATTTATTTTCCCGTGGAAGCATGTATTTTCCGCGGTGAAAAGTCTTTCGCCATATACTTTTATTTGCAACTATCTTCTGCATAGGTAGGTAAATTTTATCTAAATCGAATTTTTCCGCGTAAGCATAATATTTTTCCGCCGAAGTATGTATTTTAAGTAGCCTATGTTAGGATTAGGATATTACATGGAGTCTACATCGCATGTGGCTAGCTGAGCGCGGTGAGCGACAACCTCTAGACTTTTTTCTAATACTTGCATTTTTAAACTCATGATATCTTCCGAATGAAATGTCCGAATTGAATAATTCAAAAAGTTATAAAAAGGTATTAAAGCCGTCTTGAATATAAAGTAATTTATTTTGATAAGGATTAATACCAAGGTACAAATGAAGACCCTTTCAAGAGGCGGCATATATAAATTAATATTTTAGAATAAAAAACTGCTTACTGTGACATAACTATAATATTTAGACATATGCTGTCGCGACATGTTTTGTAGATAATGATGAGTTCTGCAAAGTCGTAGTACATTATTTTGTTCTATCATCGATAGTTTTTGCAGCGCACGCGACATAAGGAATTTTTCAGGTCATTTTTTTACACCTTATGTTACATTATTGGAGTTTTAGTAAGGATCACTAATTTTTTTTTAAATATCATATAGCCTATGTTACTCGGGGATAATGTAGCTTTCCAAAGGTGAAAGAATTTTTGAAATCGGTCCAGTAGTTTCAGAGCACATTCGTTACAAACAAACAAACAAACAAACAAACAAACAAATCTTTCCTCTTTATAATATTAGTATAGATAAGATATTACAAATTAGATAATATAAAAAAAACTAAACTAATTATTGCGTATTTTGGCAAACTCTTTGTAATAGGCTTATTATAATACTGGTATTGGTTCCGAGTGTCTGGTGCTATATACATATGCTGTGCCCACGACTTCGTCGTTAAATTATGTTTGTATGGGGACCACATCTTATTATGACTGAAGCAAGAATTTTAATTGCCTTTTCTGTGTCCTAGAAGTCTAAATGTTTATCTACCAAATTAATTTTATTGATTTCATCGAGTACATAATTTTAACTATTAGAAAAAAAGTATCTAAAAGTCGTTAATAAGTTTAATTTTTACAAATTAGTTTCAGTATCATATATTGAGCCAATTAACACAATATCTCTGAAAACAAACTAACTTACTCCATGACCGACCTTGACAGATTTATTATTACTCGTAGTAAGTATATAGATATAACAGACACTATTATTGGTATAGATATAGACATAAAAAAATCTATGTACGTAGTACGTACCTATATTATTTTAAGTGTATCCGAAATCTAGCACCCTAACACAAACTTCGAACTTACCACGGGGTAAGATGTTGCTGTGTGAATTGTCCAGCAAATATTTATTTATCTTAATTGATCTTGGCCAATCCGACTCAAGCGAAATCGAAAATTATGGTCGGCATTTTTGATGTCAAAAGTTTTTGCCTTCACCGTTAGGGAAATTAAGTTATGCCGGCCATACACACTACGGTCTACCGTAGAGGTCCTCATATATCTGAGCAGGTATGCCTGCGAAGGTAGAACCGGAATGTGTGTGGGAATAAACCTAGACTAAGGTCTAGACACATTTATTTTACACACTTTTATTTTTAGATTTAAATTTGGACAACGAAGACTCAAGCAACAAGTATTCGTAAAATATTGGGTTGTTTTCGTTTTGTCCAATAAATTATAAAGGATCCAGACGAAAAAAAAATTTGATTAAATTCAAGGTTCTAAGTGGGTGCGACGATGACTCATCAACTGGTTTACATTCATATATGTTCGGGATGTTTTCGTCTTTCCCATTACGGTTAAGGATAATTCAGATATTTTACATTAATTGATCTTTGCCGATCAGACTCAAGCGATATCGAAACTTATGGACTCCTTTTTTTATACAGAGGAAAGATTTGTTTGTTTGTTTGTTTGTTTGTTTGTAACGAATAGGCTCCGAAACTACTGGACCGATTTCAAAAATTCTTTCACCTTTGGAAAGCTACGTTATCCCCGAGTAACATAGGCTATATTATATTTAAAAAAAAATTAGGGATCCTTACTAAAACTCCAATAATGTAACATAAGGTGTAAAAAAATGACCTGAAAAATTCCTTACGTCGCGTGCGCTGCGAAAACTATTGATGATAGAACAAAATCATGTACTACGACTTTGCAGAACTCATCATTATCTACAAAAAATGTCGCGACAGCATATGTCTAAATATTATAGTTATGTCACAGTAAGCAGTTTTTTATTCTAAAATATTAATTTATATATGCCGCCTCTTGAAAGGGTCTTCATTTGTACCTTGGTATTAATCCTTATCAAAATAAATTACTTTATATTCAAGACGGCTTTAATACTATTTTATAACTTTTTGAATTATTCAATTTGGACATTCCATTCGGAAGATATCACGAGTTTAAAAATGCAAGTATTAGAAAAAAGTCTAGAGGTTGTCGCTCACCGCGCTCAGCTAGCCAGCATGCGATGTAGACTCCATGTAAGCGTCACTGGTACGGGTACGGGAACGGGGGGGGAGTCAATGTAATGTAATATCCTAATCCTAACATAGGCTACTTTTTACCGCGGAAAAATACATACTTCGGCGGAAAAATATATGCTTACGCGGAAAAAATCGATTTAGATAAAATTTAGTATGCAGAAGATAGTTGCAAATAAGAGTATATGGCGAGAGACTTTTCACCGAGGAAAATACATGCTTCCACGGGAAAATATATGATTACGTGGGAAAATTCGATTCGATTTCGATGAAATTTAGTAGGTATGTAGATAGTTGCAAATAAAAGTATATGGCGAGAGACTTTTTACCGCGTAAAAATTAAATGCTTCCGCGGGAAAATATATGCTTACGCAGGACAATTCGATTTGGATGAAATTTAGTATGGATATAGTTGCAAATAAAAGTATATGGCGAGACGAAGTTCGCGGGGGCTGCTAGTGTTCAATAAATAGGAACTACCAAGTGCCTCCATATATTCTAGGTGCTACAGATTTAATTTAGAGGAGTAAAACCTAAATTCCGAAGAAGAGTGCGCTGGTTTTTAGTCGAGGCGATGGAACGTGACTTTATAACTACCAGGAGTAGTCACAAATCTAGCCGTATCACAAGCTTCGAGCTTACCACGGTCTAGATGTTGCGGAGTTAATTGTCCAGCGTTAACTGTATATAAATAGTAATTTTACGTCTACAAGTTTAACCGTAAGAGTTTTAATCATTCAAAATAAGAAATTACTAATAATTTCCCCTCTGATTACACTTTGTGGAGAGTTTCTCTGTGGTTTCTCACAAAGCAGAAAATACTGCTAATGAGTTCCTTAACGTAATGTAATATTTATCCCACATTACAACACAGTACGTTAGCATGACCTTTGACCTCCATTACTCGAAGGGCCAAAAGGTCTCTTATCAAAGTATTTTCTGAGAAATATTATATTTTTTGGGCATCCTGTCGTTATGATATAATTAAAATCGCTTTTAGGATAAGTGCCATTTGTTGTTGGTGATTAACAGCTGTAGTCATTGAAAAGAATAATTATACGATTGTTTATTCTAGCACACCTGCCAACAGCTTCGCTTGAGATTTTCTACGTTATATAGCCTTCATTGTTAATGTACTATCCAACACTGAAATAATACCAAAATAATATTTCAAATCGGACCAGAGCGGTTTCTGAAATAAGAAGGTTCAATGAAACTAACTCTTCAGCTGTATTATACCCACGTACATATACGTATAAATAATTGTTTTTTACAGTGACTCGTGTAGAGCTTTGTAAGGTTTTATATAAAATAATTAGTAGGATTATGGTATATCCTTTTTTAACATCTGTCGTCGTTGTAATTATGTATTCATAGAAAGCACATGAAACAAATAATTGCAGATCATAATTTTTTATAAGGCAGGTTGGCAAAGAGGTCGTCAACTGAAATACTTTCAATTTGTCTTTTAACTACTGTGTAATTTCATGTAACCTACTTGTTGAAAACGCATTAAACATTTTTGTATTCTGTATCTCAGAACTTCGTTACTGCTAAGCCGTTTCTTATTACGCAAATACGAGGATGAGATGCAAATACATAATTGATTCTAAATAACTCTTTGAATTTAAAAACCGGCTCAGATGGGAAAGAATTTTATGTGCTCTCTTTAATGCACATTTGAATTCCTGGCAGGGTGGCAAACGGGAATAATCCGTTCATAACCAGTTTTATCAAGACTAATAAAAGCGAATGTGGATTCTGAGGTCACGTGAGAGTGACAGGGCATCCTACGACCAACGTCAAGTTTGTCGTACAACTTGTGCAGAATAAATAATAATAATAAATAATAAATAAATATTGCTGGACAATTTTACACAACGACATCTAGCCCCGTGGTAAGCTCTAAGCTTGTGTTACGGGTGCTAGATTTCTGATATACTTAATATAATATACATACATAGATAGATATTTTTTATTTTATACATATAACACCCAGACACCCGGAACAAATATTTGCAGATCATACAAATAGTTGTTCCGAGGCGGGAATCGAACCCGCAACCTCTTGCGTCGCAGGCGGACCTTCGCCCGCTGCGCCACAGAGGTCGTCAAGAGAGTAGTTTAGTTAAAAGACAATCCACGTTTCCACTTAGGTCGTTTTGTTATTAAGGAAACCACTCAATCATCATCATATCAGCCATTGGACGTCCACAGCTGGACATAAGCCACCCTAATATGACTTCTGGTCATTACGGTCGCTCGCGGCCTGCATCCACCGCGAGCCTACCGCCTTCACCAAATCATCTGTGTTGTTGGTGGACGCCCAACGCTGCGTTTCCCTATCCGTGGTCTCCACTCGAGAACCTTTCGGCCCCATCGGCCATCTGTTCTCCTCGCTATATGGCCTGCCCATCGGCAGGTATGTGTGTTTGCGTGTGTGAGTAATAAAATGTGCATAGTTAAGGATTAAAATAAATTTAAATTAAATTTTACAAGATGTAGTAGTTGTTGTTAGTGCAAGGGTTTGAGAAGATTTTCAGATTTTTTTATTCCTATGATATCCATCAAATGGGATCTTTGGAAAAGTATCTGCTAAGAATCCCCAATGTAAACAAAAATACTTACTACTCTACTGGAATTCCCTGGGAAGTGAAAAGAATACTTCCGTATTCGCAGCTTTCCAACAACCTCGCTCTACCTCAAAGAAATCAACATCAAGATCTATCAAGAATTACTAGTAACACCAAAAGTATCTTATTTCCCTAGTTTCTCCCGGTCCCGGGATTTGTCCCATTAACGGGACCATAAGAGTAGAACTGTTTCTCGTAGTCTCGCTGTTATGTACGTGTACCACCTGTACCTGTAATATGTGGTTACTAATAAACAATAAACTACCTATATTTTAGAAGTCAGTATATTTTTACGTATTTTTTTTTCATAATAATCCGAGCGTCGTGTCGCGTCGAAGCAGCGACAGCGTTTGCTTTGCTGCCTCGACAAACAAACATAACCAAAACCACTTTTTTCAATATTAAGTTTCAATACCTATTTCATATATTTTAAAAGATAAAATACGTAACTGAACACGGAATGAGACTAGAAGAAATTATTCTCCCCCGTGGTCCCATAAATGGGACGCAATCCTGGGACACGAGAAAACAGCTTTCTATTTATTTACTAGCATGTAAGTAATACACATTACACAACGCAATTTTCCAGGAACATCTCAAGTGAAGCTGTATCCTGTATCTCGGTATCTCGGGATTTATCGCCGCCTCGAGCCACTAGATGGCGTTAGGTAGATTAATTGACGCTACAACTTTGTCGTTGGACACATTTTCACAGAAATCTTACAGTAATTACTATTTATCTATCTTTCTAGCCGCCGAACCACTGTCCACTGCTTGATTGGATTATAGGCCTCAAGTAATTTCCAGTTATTGCGGACAGACGCAACTCGCATCTACCGTGAACCAACAGTTTTCACAAGTTCGTCTTTCCATCATGTTCGCAATTACTAAAAGATTTTAAATCTAAATTTATTAAGGTACTAATAAATATTATAAAGCTGGAGAGTTTGTTTCGCGCTAATCTCAGAACCCCTTGTCTAATTTGACATATATTTCAGTGTTGGATAGCACATTTATCGAGTAAGGCAACAGGATATATAAGATGTACCTGTTTCCTGTGTAACTGTATCCAGCGCCCGCTGTCTCAGACTGAAGCAGTGACAATATGCGGTTGTAACTCTTCGCGCCGCAAAACTTGTCTCAACCCTATCTTATCTAACCTACTTGTTTGTATTCACACATGTACTTCACTTTGGACGAGAGAGAAGTCGCTGTGGCCTCAATTCACCACGCTGGCGAAGTGTGGGTAGGTTTGACACATACCTTTCAAAGTTCTTCTAGCATGCCGGTTTCCTCACGATGTTTGCTTTTACAAATTTTAAAAAAGAAAAATCAGAGGCGCACCCCTCAAGCGGGAGTTAATGCTGCGGGGTTTCAAGTTTTCAACCCAGGACCTTCGGAATGAAAGTCGAGTGTGCACCCACTTCACCAACACGACTATTGGGTATTGCGTACGGATAATAATTAATAAATAAATAAATATTACTGGACAATTACTACTATTAAGTAAAAATAACATTAAAATCATTAGTTAAATATTTATTACTAGTACCATCTTAATTCGAAATTCTTAGTAACTAAACATATCATAAAATTAAAGAAATAACTTGGCGTAAGGACAAGCATCGAACAACAAAGACTCGTACTTATATAAAATGATTACTTAAAACTGTACTTGAATGTTTTATTTGGTTAATCATTAATTCTGTACAAATTATAATATTTTGATATTATGGCTATGGCTTTGGTAAGTGCTTTATTTTGTTCAATGTTATTTCAAAAACTTACAACAAAATAAAAATTAAATTAACTAAAAAATTAAATCACAATAAAGAATAAAAATAAAGTTAACTCCTCATGTTACCTAAAACTTATTAATAACTTATTCAAAGCGTTGAAGTAATCCGACTAATATTATAAATGCGAATTTTTAAGAATTTATGGGTGTTTGTTACAGAATAACTACTAAATTAATTTTGATGAAACTATACAATTATAGCTTTATAGGCTAGAGGGAATTTGACGCGGTTAGTTTTTTTAATGCGAGAAAAGCATCGTGTGAGAAACTATAGCACAATTATATATTACCTAGAATACATACATAGAATAACACATTTTATCGCGGCTACTTTTTAACGCGGAAAATTCACTATAACACGTGAGAGTGAATTAAAACGCGGGCACTGCTGCGAGTGGAAACGAGTATAAAGTAAATATTAGTTTTTAGGTAAACAATTGGGAGTATAAAACTATTACCGGTATTTTTTTACCCAAAACTCAATAAGAGTTGAATTAATAACTAAACAAAAGAAAGAGAGCACTCATAGTTTGGCCGTTCCGTCGGAGTCATACCCCAGGTCGGAGTCGGTGGTAGATATCTTTCTGCCATTACCCATATTACTTTCCTTTCGTTTTTCACTGCACCTTCTTTTATACTCTTCGATTGAAATCCTTTTTATTACTCGTCTCTCTTGTAGGTTTTCCTCTTCTTTTATAACAGATTCATTCACATTACTTTTAACTATTTTAGAATATGAATTGGGTTTGTCCATTTTTGTATTATCTTCTATTGGATTTTGGCAGAAGTTATCTAATAATTCTTTTTTGTATGTGGGTATTGGAAGTTCTGGAGCAGTGTATGCTTTACTATGGATGTTGATAACTTTCACCTTTTTCGATAAAGGGCCAGGTTTGCATTTAGGGTATGAGGGTTCATCAGTGTTGCTTTCCTCATTTCTTAACCTTTTAGCAGGTAAAATAACACGAGTTTCAGATATTTCTTGAGTCTGAAAATCAGTAGTTTTGTTGCCATTATTTGGACTAGAATTATATGAGAAAGTTGTATTATTGGTTTCTCTAGCAATATTACCACAGGTTGACTTACTATGTACACTGATATCGCTGGGTGCACCTGTGATATCAAAAGCTTGGGGTTTTTCTATGTTCAAGTGATTTTGTTTTATTTGATCTGACAGGCTTATAGACTTTGCAGCGATGGAATCATTAGGTTCAGTCATCGATTGAATATCAGAAATAAGTTTCTCTGTCATATTTCTTAATACATTTTCATAACTATTTGAACTCCTATCTTTATTTTCCGCTGGAGCTTTATATTGACTCTGATGGTGTTTTTGTGAATTTGTACTTGGTATTATACTATTTTTTGCATTATGTTCAACATTACCTAATGGTTCTAGTGTATATTTATTTGCGTGATTAGTTATTATATTACTTTGTTTAACCTGATCCTTGTGCTTTATACACTTTATATCGTTTTGGCTTTCTCTTTTTTCATTAGCAGTAGCAGAATTATCAACTTGGTTCTTTACTTCCTTTTCAGAATTATTCAGTATATGACTTTTTACTTGTTGTGTGCTTATATTGAATTCCATCATCATACCATTTTTTGTATTTATCGTTGAAGTTTTATTAAATATTGTTTCATCATACAATGGTGTTACATTACCATCATTTAAATTTGGTACTATTATTTCAACTCCATTTTCCGTCGTTGTTTTCTGTTCAGCAATAGGATTTGCAATGTTAATTTTTTTTATTGCACCATTAGAATTTCTACCAATAACAGACTCGTCCAGTGTTTTTGCGGGATACATTTGTGTACGTGGTGGGTTATTTGCCGGAGCTGATAAAAAGAAAGGCGAATGTGGAGATGATGGCGGAGGAGGTGGTGGTAGTGGCGGCGGCCAACCCATATTAAATGGTAATTGATAATTCAACAATGGTGAGAAATGAGCCGAGGGAGGTCTATAAACCTGAGAAATATCTGGTCCTCGTTCAGGAAAGTGTCTTGGAACAACCTGCTGGGTCACATTTGAGGCTGAACATCTTCCATAGCTTGGCGATGTTGGCATATTTGAGTGAAATACATCTTGAGATAACAGTGTCCACAGATTTGGCATTATAATAGGTGTTGATCGTTCAAGCATTTGAGATTTTTCTTCTATCGGTTTTAACTTACTGTGAACATGCTGTTTGTTTGCAGGCGAATGACACATTTTGTTTGAATTCTGTAAAACACTGTTTTTGTAACGAGGGTCTAGCAAATTCTGTGATGGTATGTCGACTGGATGTTGATAACTGTAAAGATGATTTTGATAGTTGGATTCTTGATCTGGTTTGTACAGTGTGTGTAATTGCATAGAATTTTGAACGGTTAATTTCTCAGTCATGTGTTTTGATTTATAATTTTGCATTTGGATAGCTTCTATCGTGGATATAGAGTTATTGAGTTTGTGTATTGCAGTGGGGTCAAATTTATTTTCTGTCAATGAATTTTCTCGGTTGCTCACTATGGTTTGAATCGGATATTTTTCAATATCCGATGGTTTGGTTACCATAGGCGTATTAATCGTACGGTGCGTAATCTGATTATTTGTGTGTTGCAAATTAAGACTTTCATTTTTACTGTGTGTTATATATGACAATGTATTTTTATTTTCCTGTATCTCTGATTTATTATAATAATTTGACAAAGTTGTATCTGATGTTGAACATTTCGAAACATGTCCTACAGATTGGTATTGTCTTTTGATATTCGGTACTTGATTGAATTCTTTTAACAGGTCATTCAATTCTGAAATTTTGGTTTTATTTACATCATCAAGACAGTTTTTCTTGTTTGTGATATACTTTTCAGCAACCGCCATTCTAGGACTATTCAAACTGCCCTTTTCAGAAAGAATATTTGATTCATATAATATAGATTTTTGTAAGTGAACATGGTTTATCTCCCAACCTACATTACTTGCACTTCGATTTCGTTGAGATTCATCTTCCAACGTAGGCTTCCATATAGGTGCAAAAACATGCTCTTTTATAAACTTTGTGTTTTCTTTTTCTCGTGCTCGTCGTTCTGCTTGAGACGCTGAAATAATGTTAGGAAATCTATTCGTCTTTTCAGTAAAATCTTTAGTTTTATCTAACCACATTTGTATTTGTAAGTTCTTGATATAAAGAGAGTCTATTAGTGTATTCCATTTTGCAGTATCTTTATTACTATAGTTTATTTCAGGTTGTTCATTTGCATTTGACAAATCGTCGTCAATAACAATGCATTCTGAAGATTTTATTAAATTGGTGTTTGTAGTGTTGTTTTTGTTTCCTTTAATTTGTAACTGAATGTCATCAATACGTTTATTTTCTTTTATAGATCCTTTTTTATTATTAACTTTATTAACATCAAGTACATCACTAGAAGAACACAAAGGTTTAGAACTTTCTGTTCCTATTATTAATCGATAAATTTCTTCAGCTACCTTATGGTTTTCATCAAATAGATTAACATCATTCAAGATTGTAGGGTTATCATAAGGTTGTTTAGAAGAGTTTGTAGATTCTACGTTAGATACGTTCTCGTTGTTTAAACTTGATAATTGACTTCTAACTACGTTATCGTTCATCACGACTCGTTCGTTAGTGGGCTGCTTAGATTTAGGCTTCTGTTCATATTTATGAGTATTTTTGCGATTACCAACAATTATTTTGTTCGAAAATCTTTGTATTTTCATACCAACAAGTCCCCTATTTTTTTTTAAATCAACTTTGGTTTTATTACGTTGCTTTAGAGCATTACAAATATCTAAATCTATGTTGTTTTCAACACCTTTAGCCTGATGGTAAATTTTCTTTCTAGCAAAAACTTCTTCCATAGAATTTGTTTTATTTCTCTTAATAGTTTCACTTTTAATTTTTTCAACAAGAGAAATAATATCACTGATGCTTCTTTCGTTATTTTGTATTAAATCATCTTTGCTCCCACTCTTATCATTAGTCAACATTGTCACAGGATCTTTAAATGTCAATGAATCTTTATTATTATGAGGAATCGTACTATCAACTAATTTATTGTTATCAAAGTTTACATTGCATCTACTATCACTAATATGTTTTTCTTCAATAGATTGAACAGATATATTTTCTTCGACAATTTTTTTTGTTAAACTATCAAAAAACCACGGATATTTATAGCAGTCTACAATCTCTACAGACAAGGGTTTAGTTTCTGGTTTTGGTGAAGAAGTTATTAGATGAGGTTCCTGTGGTAGACAGTCTCGGTCAGAGAGACTTGCTGGTGACGACTCGCCGCAGTCTTCTTCGGAATCACACTCGAGGTCAATGATTCCAGGATCTAAATATAAAAAAATTAATAAATTGGTATTCTATGGTCAGATTCTTGTAAAAAACAGCAGTAACAAATATCAATCATAATTTCAGTGAACCGAAAATAAATGTCAGTATTATCTATAATGTAGTTAATCTATCTACCTAATTATAATTACAAAAGAGCGGCTTTTGGGAGAGGTCGCAATACTATTTGTCTAATAAAATAATGATACCGAAAATAGGTTCGGACCAATCACCATATATTTTACCATCGAACCTAAACGACTAATTAATTAGTATGCGTAATATAGGATGACTACGCGGCTAGTGCGATGTTAGAATGAGGTCAAGTTTCAGATTCAAAACATTGTCTTTAGGTATTATTTTCGATATTATAAAAAATGACAATTAACTTATAGTTAACTTAGACAAATCAACTTATAGTACGGGAGGCGACGATGCTAAATGGGGATTTACTCGAGCGTCAAAGAGACCTATTGGGTTGCATTTGGTAGATGATAAGAAGAAAAAAATTGTATGAGACCGATGTGTTTCATCAGTGGGGGAAGCGACCATAGATAATTAAAAACTTATTATAAAAAATACTGTTGTATGGACGTACTTAAGCGCGTCAGTTAGTGATAGATTCTATGAATCAGATTCAATAAATTGAAAATCAGCTTAACATACTTACATACTTAAAGATAATTTAGGAAATATGATTGAAAATATACGTTTGTAAATTTGATTGTTTACACGATTGGGGTGGAAGTACGTAAAAGTTAAAAAAATAAAAATCGCGACTCATTTTTTATCAAAAAAAAGAACAAAAAAACTGGCATTTCTAAAGGTGTTAGAGCGTCAGATTTAGATGTATATGGTTCATCTCTATGTTCTAATTCTACCATATCTTAATCTGACGATTATCTAAAGTGATTCGCCTAATCTGACAAAAACAAATTTTGTTCCCTTATAATTCACGTTCGAACATAGATATATTTTTTATATTTGGTGGAGGTACTTGTCTGGGTACTAGCTACCTCCAGTATCTTAATCTGACGCGCTCGAGTAAATCCCGAAATCCCCTCTTCGGCTCCCCTACTATTATATGTAGTTGCTTATTAAACAGAGTTCATAATACTTAGTTGAATAATATTATTTGTTAGTAGCTTTCCGCCCCGATTTCCTGGCTCTTAGCTATCTCTCCAATTTTCAGCCAAAGCAGTTCAGCCGTTCTCGAGTTATAAATTATGTAACTACCACTTTCTTTTATATAAGACACATAACTTAAACAATATAATAAGTAAATTAAATAATAATAATTTAAATAAGTAAGTATTAATAATTTAAAATAAACATGGAGATAATTTTTGTCTAAAAGTTTTGAATATAATGCAAATTTTTCCGGAATTATATAAATATATCTTACCAAGAAACTCTAGTGTCTCCAATTTGAGTGGTTCCGTACTACAATGAAGTCGTATGATGTCATCCAAATCATCCAAATCATCGTTATCGTTCATAATGCGATCTGGAAATAAAAATAAATAAATTTTGCTGAACAATTCACACAGCATCCAGCAGCCCAGTGATAAGCTCTGAGCTTGTGTTACGGGTGCTAGATTTCTGATATACTTAATATGATATACATACATAGATAGATATTTTTACTATACATATAAAACACCCAGATCGATATCAGATAGATATCCGAAACAAATATCTGCAGATCGTACAATTTTTGTTAGGCGCGAATCAAACCCGCAACCTCCTGTGTTTCAGGCAGACCTTTGCCCGTTGCGCCACTGAGGTCGAGGAGAGGTAATGGGAAAATTAATTAAATACTTAGTTTTACTTTAAAACTGTCGTGGTTTTATGACTTCATTTTAGAATAAACAGGAAATCCACGAACCTTTTAGACCAAATCCAACGTATAAAAATGTTTCGTGGATTTCCCGTTTGTTATGTTTTCTAAATATGAAGTACTTCGTTTTTTTAATAGATTTCCTGGTAGTGCCTTACGGTTTTGACCTTAATATAGCACCAACCTATATTTTCCTGCGGGTCATTAAACCGACTAATAGATTTATATACCACAACACGAGCAGCAGTGTCGTTCAGTGGACTGTGACAACTTGCTGCGCCATTAAGCGTTGTGATTATTGCAAATCTTTCGGGTAACCAGAAAGGAATAATTAGCATATTTGGTTCCTCTAAGGTGTCTTGAGGAATAAAATAATGCGGGTAGACACCGGCCGCAAGGGATCTTCTCGGGTGCATTTAATATTACTGCCCATGACGCAAGCCCATACGAGCGTGCGTACATTACATACCTACAGGGCGGTGTCGGACGATTCGTTTTATTCGGCCAAGTTGCGACTTAATAGTCACTTTAAATGAAAAGGTGTATTAGAATATGAATAATATGAATAAATACAGAAATCATTTAAAATGTGTATTGTTGTAAAATAAATCAACGTTTTATAAATATATCCTTAAAATTACCTATCTTGAAAAAACATTAAAATTAAATTAGCATAAAATAAAAAATAAATCTCTATAATACAAGCTCTATTAAAATCAAAGAAATAATAATAGATAATGCTAATAATATATGTATTAATATTAGCTGCTATTAGGAATATAATGCAATATGTGCCGTTTTAGGTACTTTAGGTAGTCCTTGTAAGACACCCATACTTAAAGCGGTCAATGTCCTAAGTCGTATCGTCTTATTTTTTGCCTTGCGTTGCCTCAAACGTGTTTTGCATAAAGTGGTTTTATTTCTACCAAAAATTCAAAAAAGGTAATGCAAGGCTTGTTCATTATCTGTCTGTGTTCGAAATCTGTCTGATGATAATGAAACTCAGAATTTTCAAATTCAACTAATCTGTGGTAACCAAAAGTTAGCTCCCATCTATGTTCGTTACTCTCGCAGCGTGTATCTACAAGTTGCTGAAAAGTTTTTAGAAAAAAAATATCTCACTATCCAAAACTGGTAGTTTTCGTTTACTCACTCACTGTCTTAAAAATCTTCTCAGAAAATTCCTTACAAAATATATATTTACTTATTTCTCAATTTCTCATATAACACATTATGAGCACAAATACAGAAATGCAATAATTGAGAGCAACCTGTCAAATATATTCGATATTTAAACAAACATTTGAAATTTAAATTTGAATCATCGATTCTTTATAATCGTTGTTATCATTATGTCCAGGTTTGCAAGTTTCATGAACAAATGAATTACAAACTTGTTCTTAAGCCTATAGAGCTTATTTTCAGACATCCCTAATTATGTAACAAACTATTTGATGTGTAAGGTGTTGAGAAACCTGAAACCTCCTTTGCGGTTCGAATTAGTTCTAAGAAAAATGAGTGTTTTAAATTGATTTACTTTATAATATACCTACATACATAGGTTTCACAAAAAAAAACTAACATAGATTTTTAAGAATTAATTGTAATGAAGATAATGTGAGTATGTTTTAATTGACTAGGTATAGTTTAAAGAAAGTTTATCTAATATATTATTTAACTTAAAATTATAAGTAACATTAACCTACTATCAAAATCTTTAACAACAAAAACATTCATTAATTAAGCAGCATAAGTGCATAACCTACAAGGAGCTATTCGGAATCTGCGATACAGAATATAAGCCTTGTTTCACTTTCAAATATTTCGTGAGTTATACTATTCATTTTATAACAACTGGAATTCGTTGTTTAACTCATGTGTAGGTATAGATGATCTAGACTTAAAATGAACTCCCCTCCACAAAACCGTGATAACGTGAATACGATTAATTCCCGTTGTTAAAAAATGAATGAGTCTTGTTGGCTAAGTGACAGTAGGCACACTTGACTTTCATTCCGAAGGTCGTGGGTTCAAACTCCGCCGCACACCATTTTCTTTTCAGATTTTCTTCTTGAAATATTTAGGTATGTGTGCGCTTTAAAAACACGTGCACTTGTTCTGAGAACTTTGAAAGTTTGAAGGACCTGTTTCATTCACCATTCAACACTTGTCCAGCGTGGTGAATTAAGGCCTTATCTGTCTCGTCAAGATTGAAGTGCCTGTGTCCCACCAGTGGGAACGTAAATAGAGGTGATGACTGATCCAGATTATTGAACCAAAATATAAAATATTGTTTAATTAAACAAAAGGTAAATTACGGATTACTAATCAAGGTGACAATGGATGACATCATAGCCAATAATAATAATACGTACATTTTGAGGAAAACCCCACAAAAATAATTAAAAAAAAGCTTTTAGTACGATTTTTTTTTAAAGTAAACATATATAATTGTATAATATAATACACTAGCCGACCCGCTAACAGATTCGCTTTCGTTATAATATAACATAATATAGCGTTCCTAGATAAATAAACAAATTAATATATGTATTTTGCTGGACAATTTAACAGTACTTTTTAAACATATCTTGTTTTTTTTTTGTATTGAAGTGTAATATGAATTATAATATTTATGTGTGTATTGTAATGTTTTCTACATTAGTAAATCAATGTTAGTCTATAACATCCAGACACGCGGAACAAATATTTGCAGATCGTACAAATTTAAGGTGTAGGTCATACATCACAGTCATCATTTTAGAATGCACCATTAACTAATAAAATATTATTAATTAATGTAACATAGGTAAATAATTATACAATTGAATACATAAAGTATTTATATTATACAAGCTTTCCACCCGCGGCTTCGCCCGCATTATGTTGGATTTTACCGCGGTAAAAAGTACCCTATGTCCTTCTCCTGGCTCTAAACTACCTCCCTGCCAATTTTCAGCTAAATCGGTTCGGCCGTTCTCGAGTTATAAGTGATGTAACTAACACGACTTTCTTTTATATATAAAAAAGAAGATTATAAGAATTATATTTTTTTTTCTAAATTAAGATGAATTTAGCATTCAAAAATAATCATCATGCTCTGGTAAACTCTATGGAATGTGGCCTTGCATGCCAGAATTTATTTTATTTTTAAACTTTGTATGTAAAATATGCGAGTCATATAGAAATAATATTATCAAATAACCCCTTTTGGTAAATTCCCCGTGCTGAACGCCAAAAAAAAACAAAAATAAAGACAAAAATCGCATTAAAAATTGTCTGGCCGTGTTAGTATACTTATTTATAAACTACTTTTATATTTGCAATGCCGCCAGCTTTCTTGGCACTTTACCATCTGGTGATTGGATTAGAATTTTCTGATTTTTATAAAAGTAAATATTACCTTTATTGATTGTCATAAATTCTGTTTTAGCTTTAAGGTGTAGATATATGTGAATTTGGTAAATTTGGGTTCAGCAGAAACCATTTATTTCCGTGTTCTTTAACGGAATTGCTTTGAAAAAATTACACAATGATCTATGCCATATAAGGCATTATCTCCTGAGGCCGAAATTTCATTTTTTTTATTTTAAGTACCTGAAATAATAGTGTAAAATACCGTCTACTTTTTCAGCAAGAACCGTTTAAATCCTAATCTATTAATCATAAGATTTTTTAATTTCCATCACCATATAGAATAAAAGAATACCAATCATCTCCTGAGCTTACTTTTTCGAAAAAAAATCCCAGCGATTTTTAACGAATTTTTTACGTAAAACGACACACGCAATGCGCGATCTTCCCCTTCGCGGGCCCTTCAATTCAGTGCGGGGCGAGACGTTGTGCTGAACGGACCTATGACAATTTTCTCCGTGCGCCCTACTAACTAATAATATTCTGTGCCGGAACCAATTTTATAAGTAGTTTGTCATTTATAACTAGCTGCTCCCGCGCGACTTCTGCTTGCCGTATACTTTTATTTGCAACTATGTATCTCCATACTAAATTTCATCCAAATCAAATTTTCTTGCGTAAGCATCTTTCATCTTCATCATCTTTTCCTGCGGAAGCATGTATTTTTCCGCGGTAGAAAGTCTCTCGCCATATACTTTTATTTGCAACTATCTCAATACTAAATTTCATCTAAATCAAATTTTCCCGCGGAAACATGTATTTTTCCGCGGCAAAAAGTCTGTTCTTTCTCAGGGTCTAAAGATAGCCAAATTTCATCAAAATCGGTTGAGAGGTGCGGGAAAGCGTAACAGACAGACAGACAGAGTTACTTTCGCATTTCAATTTTGTATATATTATTTGACGCGTAAAAATTTGACGCATTGCTTATAACACAACTAATAAAGAATGTTACCTAATTTTGATTAATAGCACTCCATATTCTATGTCAAATATAAAAAATAAATAAAAATAAAATAATAGAATAGAAAGATAAATATAAAAATAGAAAGAATTACTTCGATACATTTATATTTTTTTTTATTTATTTATTTCACAACATAAAACATTATTACAAAATAAAAATAACAATAACACATAGAAAACCACAGAGGTTTATAAGTTAGTGTTATTATGAGTCACTTATAACGAGATGGTTGAAACTATTTTAACCTAAGTTTGGAATCGGGTAGGTAGGTACATAAGAAATGGAAGAAATCGCTCACAGCGATAAGGCCGCCCATTGTACTCCAAATGTTTTAGTTTTAAGTGTGTATTGTGTGTTTTTGTTTCGTGGTGTGCAATAAAGTATTTTCTATTCTATTCTATTTGCAAGGAAGTGTCGTAGCTTATTACATACTCTTTCTATATGGTTGGACCAAGTAAATGTGTTATCTATTATAAGACCTAGGTACATATGGCTATCTACTATGTCTATAGTAGGGCATCTACAGTTCTTACTACTTGTGTGTAAGCAGCTGTGGTCGTGTGCAACTAAGTTGGCGGGGGGGTCTTTTTGAATATAAGGAGACTTGATTACTAACATTTTAGTTTTACTGGCATTCATTACTAATCCAGCATCATGACACCATTTACATAAATTGTCAAAATCTATTTGCAGCAGGTCACGGGCTTTATTAGGGTCATCATCAACTGCAACGAGACACGTATCGTCTGCGAACTGGTAGCAAATGGTATGGTTGATACAGTTGCTCATCTCATTGACGTACGACAGAAAATGAAGCGGACCTAGTACCGATCCCTGGGCAGTACCCTCAGTCACTGTTATATAATCACTATTTTGATTTTCAACTTTGACAGAGTATTTTCGATTATGAAGGTAATTTCCACACCATTTTAGCAGGGGACCTCTTATTCCGCAATTATCTAGTTTCTCAATTAGTTGTAAATGATTCAATGTATCAAATGCCCGGGAAAAGTCGATCAGCAGTATCAGTACATGTTTTTTATCATTAAGGTTAATATTAACTTGATCTGTAAATACTATTAGGAGATCATTAGTGCCCTTTCCCGGTTGAAACCCAAATTGATTTTGGTATAGGACATCGTGTTTGTTGGCCAAGTGCGAGTCGGACTCGCCCATGTAGGCTTCCGCAGCAATTGTTTATATGAAATAGTTTATGACGTACTATAAAAAAACTACTTCATAGATTTCGTTCAAACCAATTTTCGTTGTTAGTTTTTATGGTTATGTACAATATATATTTTTTCTAGATTTATCATCTTCTTATTTTAGAAACTAGAGGGGGGGGGACACTCTGTTTTGCACTTTGGAAGAGTCTCACGTCCAAACTATTGAGTTTAAAATTAAATGGTTTTAGAAATATTGTTATGATTTTTAAAGACCTATTCATAAATAACCCACACGTATGGGTCCGATTAAAAAAAAGTTTTTAAGTTTCTGTCCTATGTATGGGGATCCCCAAATTTAATTTTTTTTTTCAATTTTTTTATGAAATCTTAGTGCGGTTCACTGAATACATCTACTTACTAAATTTCAGCTTTATAGCTCTTATAGTTTCGGAGAAAAACGGCTGTGACATACGGACGGACGGACAGATGGACGGACGGACGGACGGACATGAAGAATCTATAAGGGTTCCGTTTTTGCCATTTGGCTACGGAACCCTAAAAAAATAGGTTTAGTACATCTGTAACGTTCAAGCTACTATATTTACATCCTAAGTATCTAATTATCTATCCTACTTCCTACTAATAGTATAAATGCGAAAGTGAGTGGGTGTGTTTGATATCTTTCACGAAAAAACTACTGACAGATCTGGACGAAGTCTAGAATAACACATAGGCTACTTTTAATCCTAAGAAAATGTATAGTTCTAGATGTTGATTGATACGAAGTGTACTCATTTGCAATAAATCAATGTATTGTTCATTTAAATTTACTAAGAACAGCGGTACCTACCTATAGTATATAGATAAATACCAATAGCAACAAAACTTTAATACATATAGGTAATTAATTGTCTTTAACGTCAAAGTTTAATGGTAGGTAGGTACTTCTACTACTTGAGTTATCTTCATCCATTTTATAAATCGAATAATATTTAAGTACTACTATTAAACTATTAACTTAATACGCGGACGAAAACACAACAAAATACTGCGCAAGCTATTGCACTACTACTATAATCTGCTGGCGACTTGATACAAAGCGGGCCGTGGCCCGCGCGACGTTGTTGTATGACGTCACAAGCGCTCATGTGACTGTTAGCGAGACTCGATATTTTTCGAAACTTTGAATGCCTATAAAATCAAAACTACTAGGTACTTTTTAACTAAACAAGTGTATTTGTATACACGCAGGCTTTACTGATACAAAATTTCAAGCGATTTGGCATATCTAGTAACATTCCTTATTATCTGGT
Source organism: Chloroclystis v-ata (assembly GCA_963691955.1). Classification (NCBI taxonomy): domain Eukaryota; kingdom Metazoa; phylum Arthropoda; class Insecta; order Lepidoptera; family Geometridae; genus Chloroclystis; species Chloroclystis v-ata. The sequence goes on along the minus strand of OY829897.1, from coordinate 1,157,801 downwards.
TAGCGCTGCGAGTAATATTTTCGATACGCCAGCGCCGCTCGCGGTCGCTGTTGTCAATTCTCGTAGTCGTTTCTGCCGCGATTTTCACTGCCTACTCGCTCTTAATCAACAAATGAATAGAGTGTTAAAAGCAGTTTCCGTTTTGTGATAATCTTTTTACGAAAAATACGATTTTTACTGTCATTAATTATTATTATGGTTTGTACATAAATACTAAGTTTACAAATATATATAAAAACAGTAAAGCTGTAAGGCCCATTAACTTTTGACTGTTTTTGACTTTTCAACAGTACAATAAAGAAAAGAATCCTACCAAAAAATCTACGTTGCCATTATTTGATGTTTATTTAATAGTACGCTAACAATAATCTAAAACTTACCAATTAATTTCCAATCAAAACATCTCTCATCTTCTAAAACTATTTTTAATTTAGTCGTGGTTACTTGTAGAGTTGAGAATCGATAAACTTTTCGGAAGTTGTTTTCGATTTCACACAAACTTTGTCCTTGGCTTCCAACACAATCACAATAATTTTCACTTTTATAAATAGCTCTGAACCTTAATCAGAGCTCAACAAACATAACTTTTATTTATTATAGGTTTATTATATATTATAACAACACTTTATAAGTTAAATATACAAGCTACTAAAATCCTTAGTAAACAATATTATTATGAAAATTGTAGTCTACGTACGTTGTTTTTTTAAATGCGTTTGTTTTTTATCTTTATACACCTTTAGTGCTTTTAGCTAAGTGTCAAGTATGAATTCGTTTAAAAACTTTCACAAAAACTTTGTCGTAATTTTTAAATAAATTGTCTTTGCCTGAACACAATGTTTTAAACTTTTTATAAGAGAACTTTACTGGAGCGATCCTCTTCGTTGAATGAAACTTCAAAACACGTTGATGCGTTGTGTGACGCATCGGTGACGTACTGTTTTGTTTTGTTTTATACATTCGGCCATTTTATAATCGAAACAGGATATGGACATTCAGTGAAATTTATTATTATTACTGTGCATAAGGTGGGTTTACGCGGGAGATTGAATTATTTTCTATCCTATTATAACGTGGGCAAGCCGCAAGGCCATATAGCGAGGAGAACAGATGGCCGATGGGGCCGGAAGGTTCTCGAGTGGAGACCACGGATCGGAAAACGCAGCGTTGGGCGTCCACCAACAAGGTGGACTGATGATTTGGTAAAGGCGGTCGGCTCGCGGTGGATGCAGGCCGCGAGCGACCGCAATAACTGGAAGTCATATAGGGAGGCCTATGTCCAGCAGTGGACGTCCAATGGCTGAGATGATGATGATGACTGTGCATAAGGTGGGTTTACGCGGGAGATAGAATTATTTTCTGCAAGCTTAGAATTGCAATTGTTGGCTACATAACCACTTATTACGCCACTTATTTACGTTACCACTGCTTGCTGCACAGTATGATCTGGTGAAGGAAATTTTACGGTGGATGCATGTTGCAATCTGATGTGAAAATCTATAAGGGAGGCCTATTTCCAGTTGTTAACCTCTGACGGCTGAAATGATGATGTTGTGTAAACCTACACTATCAGCGCCCATGACACACGCTCGTATCAACAGCACGGTGGTTTGGCTACGATGGTGGTGTAGCTACGGCGCTGGCCCTCGGTCCACAACACAGCTTGGGCATTGAATGTGTTATAATTTTCAATGTTCCAGCGAGACCGTCATTACAAGCATAAAGGCTTTAATCGGGGCTTTAACGTGAGTTCCTGGTGTTATCGTGATTGCGATCTCGGGATGAATGCGCGCAGGACATATCAACACCACGCAGAGAGACAGTTTTCTGTTTAAACTGTTAGATGGATATATAAATATATAAAATGTACATACATAAGTATGTAAATTTAAGATACTTCCTCATTTAAGCCACGCCATTTACCCGCCTATGTTACCATATAATTATGTTATATGTTTATAGTATGTACTTACCATACTATTTCTTCTTCTACTTTCTTGTACCTGGAACTGTTGGGGCGAATAACTTTCAGAAAGATCCCTTATGCACTGGCTAGTGGACTAAGAGCCCGTGATGGCCAGACCTTCCTTTAATTCACAAGCGTGAAAATTATGTCATGTGTATGTCTAACATAGGTAAGAATAACCCCCAAACATGAAACCTGGATCGCGGTTCCTTTGGGAGATAACCACCTTTTACCTGTTATCTCCCAAAGGAACCGCGATCCAGGTTTCATGTTTGGGGGTTATTCTTACCTATGTTAGACATACACATGACATAATTTTCACGCTTGTGAATTAAAGGAAGGTCTGGCCATCACGGGCTCTTAGGTTATAGGTTAAAATATTGTTGTCACTTTCAAACTAACATACTAATTATGTCATTGTGATAAACTAATGTCAAATGACTATTAAGATAACATATTTAGATTTATACGAGTACAAAGTATTTTTTCACTAGAAATATTGTACGTTGAAGTTCTATTCGTATTCTACGTTACGCTTAACACATTCAATGCCCAAGCTCGGTGTTACCGCCACACCGAGCCGCAGAAACTAGCATGTGTCATGGGCACAGATAGTGTTAATACCAATCGTGGATAAAGATTCAAAGATTCGTTTATTTGGCCCTATTTATAACAGAGGTTGTTATACTGGGCAAGTCTTTTTCATACAATTTCAACATATTCATACATTATTAAGATTTTAATACAATAGTGAGTACTAATTAGTGTAATAATACTCTCTCATAATTTCACGGCTTTTCAATTTTTTTATGAACCTAACAAGTTTACTAAAATATTATTGTATACATCAAGGACATAGTTCTAAACGGTAATTTTAATTGTTCTAATTTGAGCTCCATTTAATATGTTTATAGCTTAGGCATTGACGAAATGTTATTCAACCTTTCGTCTATGACTAATGACTTAATTATAACTAAAAGAAAAACATGTTATAGGTATGTTTTACTGAATATTGACAGTTATTCTAAAACATAGAGAACTTGCACATTTTAGACGTGTTGATTTAACCTAATCCTCTAGACTAGGACTTATAATTGATCATTATCATCATTTCAGCCATCGGACGTCCAATTCTGGACATAGGCCTCCCTTAGTGATTTCCTGGTATAACGGTCGGATACAGCTTACATTCACCGTGAACTGGCAGCTTTGACTAGATCATCTGTCCATCTTGTTGGTGGACGTCCAACGCTGCGTTTGCCGTGGTCTCAATTCGAGAACTTATCGGCCCCATCCGCCATCCGCAATTGATAACCCATGCCTAGTAGTATACGTTGATATAAGTCGTTGTAATTAGTTGTGTTATGGGTTCCATCCATTAGTCAGTTGGCTAAGGAATTTCAGTAAAACGCACATTTTTTCGTATATACGAGTAGGATATATTTACAATTTTAACGAAAATAATTAAGGTGAAGTAGTCTTATTGCGAAAGTACAGTATTTAATCAAAATCAATCAATCTTAATACTCATTACTCTGTAAATCCGTTTACATAGTTACTAATTACATAGTTAACAGTAATATTTAAACAATATATATGATGTTATTCTATGTTGAGGTATATTTACTTATTAAGGATATTATAAAACAAAAATAAACATCATACAAGACAATACAATCATAATAAGCCTACAAATATTTTTTGATATTTTTTCTGTAAATCCTCTATAACTCTTAAATCAATGATTTTATTATAGACACAGGATAGGCTATTTTAATTCATACTCCAGTTATGATATTATGATGAGATAACAGATTAGGTATATCAACTACGTGAGTCAGATTATAAAACCAGAACGAAAACACTGAACGCATTGTGATTTGTTGTAACACATAAAAATAAGGTCACCCACCTAATTTATGACCTCTTTATTTCGATGGTAGATTTCGTACTTACATAAAGATTTTTTTGTCTCTATTTAAAATAGTTTTCAGATTTTTCTATCTATTTACAACACGGTATTTCTAGCCGACATTAATAACGACAGACATTAATGATATAACCAGCAATAACTAAATTATTTTGCCGTATGGTACTGTTCTAAGAATAGTTCCAACTGATCTCAAGTGTCGTCAAATCGTTTCTATACAAAATAGATTCTAGGGATTTCTATACCAAAAGACGAGCAACATCGTCGAAATTGTTGTATTCTGGGTATTGTACGAACTTACTGCGATCACCAACACGCCTGGTTGGAATGGTGATTATATCAAAACTCCTATGCATTCTCGACAACATCAGTTGGTCGAAGGACTAATATAAAGATTTATAATGGGTTATAATGGGGAGATTGTCCATAAGTTGATTATTCGGACTTAATATGGGTTGTTATCACAATATATAACATAAACAAGTATATTATTCGATAAAAGCGCTTCATAACAGTGTGATTCGGACGAATGAGTCCTTGGGATGTAGCGTGAGAGGCGAGTGCGGGTCGGCCTCGAACGGCTCGGCGAGCCGCTCGGCGAGCATGTTGGCGCGCGCTGGGGACACGCGAACACTGCGCAACAGCCGAACTAGGCAACACTTCATCTGGATCATTGCGAACCGCTTACCTGGAAACCAGATTAGATCAATAATGAATAATCATTTATTTTTTATTTCTTTGTGAATCAATGTATCCCATTAATTTTGGAAACGCGAAAGTTTGTGAGAATTGTAAGTAGGTACCTAGGTAAGTATATATAATTATATATTATTAGAAAAACTGTCGTGGTTTGATAAATTCATATTGGGATAATCTGTCTCTACATTTTGAAGTCGGTTTTGTTCGTAAAAAGATACATTTACAAGTCGGAGTACATACTTAAATTTTCAGTCGTTATTTTTAGCTTCAAGTATGTACAAATTCCTGATAACATGTTTTAGCGCGCCAACTAATGTTATAAACCAGTTTAGGTTAGCAGGTAAAAAATGCCTCCTACCTTGTAGGTACAATATTTGTATTTTTTGTGTTCATGCACTTGAATAACTGAGATTTAGTCAATAAAATTCGTCGGCGTCAAGAAGAAAATAAAGAGGTGTTCTGCAGGATTTGAACCTACGTTCGGATTAATAATCAAGTGTGCTCTACTTAGCCACGGTCCAACCGAAACTATCATCACCACTTCGCGTTTATTATTTGATTCTATTAGTATTTCGTAGTTGAACGTAATATGGGTTGTATGGGTCATCATGACTTACCGATGCAGTACCTAGGACCGTCTCCGAAGGGCATGTAGACGCCGGCGGGGGGCGGGGGGCTGCCCTCGCTCCAGCGCTCCGGGATAAACGCCTTGCCGTTCTCGAAGAACTACAACAAAAGTATTATTAGTTTTGACATAAACTGTAATACTTTATGTCTCACACTGGATAAGGCACGTGCTCCTCAAACACAGATAGAACTTTTATGTCAAATACACAAATTTTATTTTATTTTTACTTATGACTAGAGATATATATAGACTAGTTGTCCGCCCTACATCTTCGACCGCGTTATAACTTTCCCGGCATCTACCTGTACTTATATAAAATTTTATTAAATCGGTTAAGTACTTATGCTGTAAAAGACGGACATTATAGATAGATATTTATACTTTCCCATTTAATATTTGTATGGATAGTTTTGCCTGTTAAATAACATTACGGAAAACTGTTGCCCTGTCTGATGCACAGTATGCAAGTTGCTTCCGACCGAAATAACTGGTTTTAATCAAAAACGTTTTATTCGTGTGACTAGTCATGCTCAAAAAGCAAAAGAAATTACAAAAATTACAATTAACCACTTTTGCGGTGTCAAAGGGGAAATGTATTGTTATTGTTTCATTTTCACATTATAAAGTTGACACTGTAGCACAATTTTTAAAGTGATTAACTCAGTCGATTACATTTTTTTTTATTCATTACATTTATTTATATTATAGACAAGGCGTGGAAGTCGGCTCGTTCATTTTTATTCTTGTTCTTGGACTAGACTACTTTATTCGTTAATTTAATTTTAATCGACATTTTCATCGGAATATATAAGACAGGACACACTGCACGCCACGGAGGTAATAATTCCTCCGTGCTGCACGCGCACGTCACGTTACGCAAGCAGTGTGTCCTGTCTCATACATTCCCATACATTACAACTTAGTGGTGTACGTGCAAGTCTACGTGTACGTATGCGCATCCCGTCTGCTCGAGGACAACACATGATGGAACATGGCAGTAACAATATTTGTTTATGATTTTATTCAATTTTATGTAGAAGTAGTTGTTTTTTTGGTATGAAATTGAACTAACCACCTGAATGTAACACAATTTTACTTTTCTTTATCTTTCTTTATCCTTATCTTAAGTTATCCACGGACTTGTGACTGTTTGGTACCTGCTCGTCTCTTTGTATGGCCAGCGTCGGGAAGAGCACGATGGTGCCGCGCTCCACCAGCACGGACGAGTCCGGGATGCTGTACTCCTTGGTGCATATCCGCTGAATGCTCGGGAACGGCGGATATAGACGAAGGGTTTCTGGAATCAGGTTAAAGAACGTTTATTTCTCAAAAGAATAAATTCACTTACATGAGAAAACAAAATTTCTTAAGTATAACACACATTATGCTAACTCGTACATGCTAATTATAGGTATATACTTTTCTTAACATTTAATTAAACATGAAATAACGGTATTATATAGCCCAAAGGAAGTAAACCAAAGCAAATTATCTTAAATCAATAATAATAACGTGGGTAATAATTTTTGCTCATAGACAAATATATTTATCACTTGTTCAGATTGTTATGTTTTACAAAAAATATAAGCAAGTACAAAAATTACGTGTTTTTGTTTCATAAAATAATGTATGTATGCCCAACGCTATATCTAACAACTAAAAATAAATCAACTATAAATCCTTCGTTTTTATGGCGAAACTGACTTGTGTTTATCCGATTTAAATTTAGTTGTATCTCTTGTATGTTATTTATATAACACCACTAAAAATATGCATGATGTAAAGTGCTTCTTCTACCATTTTATCTACTAATTTGTAATTTCATCATCCACTTCTTCAGAAAAGATGTGATTCTTAATTTGTTTGAATAGCTGTGTTGAATAGGTACTAAACTTTATAATGTAATAGGTAATAAACAAATCATATTCATTCACCTTGAATAACCATCTCCATATAGGCCAACTCCTGCAGAACCTCATAGCTGATGTCTCCATCCTCAGCCACCCTCAGAATCTCCTCTCGCAGAGCATCCTGGACCCGAGGGTGTGCTGCCAGCTCCAGAAGCAGAAAGGCCAGGGTTGAGGAGGTGGTCTCGAAGCCGCCCAGGAAGATGATGAAGGCATTCGCTGATATTACCATGTCGGCTGAAAAGTCATCAAAGTCAAAGTCAATTACTATATATAAAGTAAAATAGACGACGAGAAGCGCGACTTTGTTTTGGTCGTAACACAACTAATTTCGTCCTTAATAAAAGGATGGATAAAATAATGGGTTTTTTATCATTATTTCATGATACCAGATTTTGTTTAAGATACTAAACAATTTAATCACAAAATATTATAGCGGTAAAGTATCCTATTTCCGTGATTACCTACACGGGTATATAAAATCATTGGGTAAACCCGATGACGCAAACCATCAAACCAACTAAATAATAAACGAAAATAATTTTAACATGTAAAGCACCGAAGCATTTGAGTTTTAGAATCTAAAAAATAAAACTATTTTAAATGTGCCCTGAAATAAAAAGTTCGCTAAATTGAATTTTCGCTCTAGAGTAGTTTGTTTTAAATATTAAAGGTAATAAGTACAAAGTAATAAAAGTATAAGAATAAGTTTTAAAACTTAACTACTTAAGCTCTTATCGCGTTCAAAGTTAAACGTTAAAGACAAAGTTTGAATTAAGTTATCGCGGACATTTTTCTCGTAAAAAAATTGCCGAAAAGTTTCTTAATCTCTAAACTTTAATCTACAAGCATATATTATTTCACATATCCTTAGCCTGTGAATCCGTTTCAATAGATTTTAATCAAGAATTTGAAATCGGTAAATTCGGACTCGGTAAATAAAAATCAAAAGTAGTAGGTACCTACCTACATATGTTTATCTTCATGTTGCAATTCGTTCGACATTACGACTGAACAAGAACAGTTTGGCTTAGCTTGGCCTTTGAAAATACGAGTACGTAAGTAATTCCTGTTGTTATAAATTAAATCACAAAACTCACTAAATTTTAAAAGGAAATAGTAGTATTTTTGTCTATTAATTATCCATGTACCTGTGAACATTTATTTGATATCATTATTGGAAAATTAGGATTCCACTTTCCTTCCCTTGTTCTCAAAAAAGTGTTCTAGCGCAAGTATTCGTTTGTTACAATAACCTTGTTTCCACAACTATGTACACTTATTCATAATATACTTACTGATTTCGACGTCCAGTTCCGGTTTGCTGTTGTTGTTTGAGTCGTCCGACCGCAGCGCCATCATCATGTCTATGAAGTCTCCTCGTTTCTCCTGTTCTCCTGGTAGATAACGAATAGCAACTGTTAGAAAAGTTTGCTCAACTTTTTTTTGAAGTAAAAGGTAAAATAAATTATGCTAAAATTTACCTTTAAACGAAAAAATATTTCAATTTTAAAATAGTTTACTGCTGTACATGATACCTGTCTCTCTCTTGGACGACGAAACCAAGAGAAGACATTCTACGGTCGAAGGAGACCGTAGAGTCTTATTTATATTACTCACCACTTTCTCGTGCTCTTAGAACACTGGTGACGATGTTGTAGAAGAAGTCATGAGTTTTCTTTGGTATTATTCTCATTTTGAAGAATAGTACGAAAGCCGGCCAAAACTGTCGCATGGTCCTGAAAAGGGAGGTATACTTTTTACAAAAAGTTTTATAATCGCAAAGACTAATCGCCAACTTATTTTATAAGAGAATTAACTGACGTCATTTTACGACATCAATAACCAATATCACTTTATATTGAAAATAGCAACACATCGAATCCGCAATTCATAAGTTTAGGTCCATCTTTCATACCTCTAGAGTTAAATTATAATTTAAACAAGAAACTTCATCATAAAGCTACATGAAACCATAGAAATAAACCTAAAGCATGTAATAAATTAAAATAAACTTTTCATAACGAACGAAATGCGAGACGGCTAAAATTAATTTGTTCTTCAGAATCCCACAAGAGTAATTTCGCTTTAGCAAACTTGGCTAATAAATAAGTTTTATTGACTGGTAATAAAGTGATCAATTACTGTGCGATTACCAAACATTTGGCAACATCACCTTGAAAGGTTTTTGACCAGTTTGGAGTACTTTGGAGGTGTGTTAAGAAAGAGAACATTCACGGTAGTAATATGATAAGTTTAAAATGTTTTATCCAATGTTTTATGTTGTTTTTTATGTAGTAATATGATAAGTTTAAAATGTTTTATCGTTTTATAATATATCATCATCATCACCCATATTTACATTCCCACTTCTGGGACACAGGTTTTCTCACGATGTTTGCCGACACCCTTAAAGCACGGCTTTTTAAAGCGTAGGTACATAATTTTTGTTCATTTGCTTCCTGGGAAAAACCCCTGAAACTCCGATTTAATGATTACCTATCTACTTGTTTTTGATACTGACTATTTGGATTTTATCCAAAACTTACTTTTCGAGGAGATTGAAGAATGATATTTCGTAGAATGCATGCAGTGCCACAGCAAAAGGATCCTTATCGTTGTACATAACGTTGCTCTTGATTCCGAAAGCGCATGGCACTATGGCGTCGGCAGTGTACCCTCCGACAAGCTTCTCTGAATCAACATCCGCTGAGATTTCCACATCTATGCTTTCATTTACTTTAGCTGTTACTTTACTGTCAATTGTTTTAACGGTAACATCACTAGAAGAGTTTTCTTTATCTTCTACGTCTCTTTTATGTATTTTTTGTAAATCTTTTACGTCATTTTTCTTATTTATAACATTTTGATCAATTTCGGCTAATATTTTATTGTTATTTGATAGTATATCAGTAGAACTAAGTCTATTACATTCGCTATTTAGTTTAGACATTCCGTTATATTTATTATGACTTTTAAGATTTAATTTTACATCGTTATTACTGTCGGAGGTATTACTACTGACTATTTCTTTACTAGAATTATTGTTTTCTACATTGTAACCAGTTTCTTTGGAGTTTTCTTTGTGTTTTGCAGCGATAAGGTCTCTGATCCTTACGACGAAATCGGTTGCTGTGTGATCGATTAACGAAAACATGCCTCGCAGTTTTATGGGCCTGAAAAAAGAGATAGTTATATAAGTATATTATAATGTTGTTAAATAATATGAATCCATGAAACTTAATGAGTATTAATAAATATATGTATGTAGGTATAGTAAAACCATTTCTAAAATGAACGCCCCTCCACCGAATTCTGAATTTTTTTTTTCTGTGTATTCTGTTTTTCTGTATTTCCTCTCACACGTTGAAATCATCACGGTTTTGTGGAGGGGAGTTCATTTTTAGAATGGTTTTACTATACAAGAGTATATCCTATGGCTGTATGAGTAAATGAGGTAATATAAGTAACTACCAAGTTACCACACGTGCAGAGCGCAGTCTAAACTAAACACTTAGATTTTCCGGATTCAGTCTGCGGTTCCGTAATATGAGTTTGTTATGCATGTCTCGACCGTCTCGATATCTTACCGAACCGACTTCAAAGGAAATCACGATAATTGAGAAACGTTTCCACAAACACTCAGTATTCTCAGGGGATGCAGAAAATAGTGATCTATTGGGTTATTGGCACCGAAATGATATTTTTCACTGAGGTCATGTTTTTAAATGGAACGCTCTTTTTGATGTTGCTATATTTATTCATTAACCGAGATTCATCATAAATAAAGTAATGTTTGCTGCCTGTTGCTGGTATAAACGTAACAGTAAAATACAATGAATACCTACTACATAATATAACTTCATCATCATCATCACCTCTATTTACGTTTCCACTGCTGGGACACAGAAATTTCTCTCTTGACGAGAGATATTAGATCTTCATTTTAACCTTTAAACATTTATCAAAGTATATTTGAAACTGAAACGGGTTTCAGTTTCAGTTTCAAATATAGTTAAAAACCATGATAGTTTAAAAAATGTATCAAAGTTATCAAAACATGGCGGTTTCCACACGATGTTTGCCTTCACCCAGTGTTTACATAGGTAACCAATAGTTGGAGAGACCACGGCTACTTACGAGAATATAGGAGATATCTTAGCCCTCAGGCGCTTCCACTCGTTGCCTCTCAGGAACAGCACGGAGCCAGCCAGCGGGTCCACGTCCTTGTTGAAGAAGAAGCCGCGGTCCACGAAGTGCTGGAAGTCGTTGACGCAGATGCGCTTGATCAGCTCCGGGTCGCGGATCACCAGGGTGCGCTGGTAGAACTGATGCGTGCCTGGTGCCAAGGATATTTGTTAAACTACCTATAATATTACCCTGTCTTACTTAAATACCATCTCTCTTTTCCATCCAAAGGTTGCCTGGAAGAGATCGCTCTTTAGCGATAAGGCCGCCCATTGTACGTGTCTCTTTTTGTGTTTTATTTGTGTGTTTTGTTATTGGTGTACAATAAAGTGTTTCTGTATTGTATTGTATATTTTTAGGCAACCGTATGTTCTATCCGACTGTCCATAGACCACAGAGGTTGTGGACAAAAAGAATGTATTCACACACTACTCACCAACAAACCGCACATTCCTATACGTCTCATAAATCCTCTTAAAGCACATGCCTCCTTGTTCCTTGAACCTGGCCACGGAGAGGATGTGCCCCACCACCGGCCACCCAGGGGGCGAGAACACCCCCCGGTCCCTCCAGTAGTCATGGTCATACGTGGTGATGGCCAGTAGAACGGCTACGACCAGCAGACTGGTGAGGAGAGTGGAGAGGATGATGCTGTCGAAGGTGCAGTGGTTGAGGCTCCAGGAGAGGATGGTCACGGCTTGAACCATGGACCGTTTGAAGCCGAACATCTTGGATCAGCTCAGCATGGTGGGTTGACGGGTCCTGGAATTAATGGTTACTTGTTATAATAAGATAATCTATAGATATGAAACTGGTACAAAGAGATGGCCATGTCTCTGATAATGAGAAAAAGTACAGGGTTTTGATAGGCGTTGGTGACGAGAGAGAAAGATGAGTATGTGTGGCTAACAAATACATTCCATTAATGAAATAAAATTATGTCTCTTGATGTCGTTAAACTAAGCTAAGGGATTTGTTTTGATGATGACGATGCATATAGAATATTTTTTGCATACCAGTTGGTTTCCGTAATACGACTAGTACGGAGCCAATGGATTCTTATCTGAATATAATAGTTTCAAACCTGTCGCGATTCAGCCATAACCATTGTAGATTTTACAAAAGCAATTTGAGATAAAATTAAAAATATATGCTGATATGATGATGTGTGTAGGTTATTATTACTTTGTTACTAAAAACTGTAAACTTTTTAAGAACTCCGTGGAGTTACAATTGGCAATTTGAGATAAAATTAAAAATATATGCTGATATGATGATGTGTGTAGGTTATTATTACTTTGTTACTAAAAACTGTAAACTTTTTAAGAACTCCGTGGAGTTACAATTGGCTGATGCTTTGAAGTTAAACTCTGAAAGTTTACATACTTTCCGCATAACCCTGTTAGTAGTTTATAGCAAAACTTTGGATATCCTGTGTGTTGTTAATTCTTAAGGCGAATATTGTTTTGTTACCTCTACCGGTCTCTTACTCTCCTACTCCGCGTAATATTGATTCATTTTAATAGTTATTGATTTCTTAGTCTTACAAATAAGTGATCATTAAAAAATCTCTGGAATCGGTTTAGTTATAGGTTTGCTACTTAGGAAAAGCTAGTAATTATAACAAAATTTTGACGTACTGTAATGTTAAATTCATCGTAAATAAATAAACACAAATAAAATTAAATACTTACAAAATATATTATTGGCTAAAATAGTGTGTAGGAGTGCTTATGCTAAGCACTTACAAGAACAGCATGGAGCCATGCCATAACCCTTATAATCTTAAACGGTTGAAAAACACCCAGAATTGGTAAAGCTTGTTTTGATGATGATAAAATTTAATAACTTATAGCAAACATTGTGAAAATTCTAGACCAGTCAACGCGGCCATTTCATAATAGCTATCGTCATTAGATGATTAATGAAAACCTTGTTAATCCATTATGTGTGAGCTAACATGCAATAACCAGTACACGAGCTACCTAATAGAACTTGTCTAATATTTACTAATGCAGAACATCAGAACTCTGTACACACCTGGCAAGATTACGGATTTACGGGACTTTCAATTTATTAATTCCTGGGGACTTACTACAGGGCCTCCTTACTGGTCCACTTTTGTAAGAAAGTTATATAACCTTTACTTTACTAGACTTCTAATAAAAGGTGTCTATGCCGTGTGGGAATAGTTCAACCACATACATTTATCTTCTGTGTTCTGTGTACTGTATCCTGTGACAACTTACTGCTATCGCCTACCCGTCTGGTAAGCGTGGCAGCAATGTTTAATTATAAAAAAAAAAAATTACTCTAATAAGGTATACTTATCAACTGAGTACCTACATTAGTCAGATGTAAGTTTACAATAATTTAGATTTTTTGTAATTTACTGAACCTATTAATTCTGCGTTTTTCTGTGGGAAGCTCAATTATTATCGAAATAACAATGAATTTATTATAAACGTTGTTTACATTGACGATGAACGGTGTCATATTTCTGCCCGCTCCGGGCGCGTGGCAAGCATACTTCAGATTTTGTACCCGGAGCGGGTTGCTTGGCAGCTGAGAGGTTAATTGAGTTTATGTTACGGGAAAACCAGCGAGTGTTTGCTATGACTGCTTCACCGGGCTATTATTTTTTAGAGTACCTATTACGCAGTTCTGTTCAGTCTTCACTCGATCGTCAAATCATCCCACTATTAGGTACTACAGGTGAAACCAAAGATTAGGTTTCAAGGAGGCACTGAAATGCCTGAAATAACTACCAAATACGTACTTATCTACATGCCTACTAGTTTGCGATAAGCTCTCTTTGAAGTAGGCCAACCTAACTTGGTTCCATTACACCTACTACCCACTTACACTTCTAAATGCAGTTTTGAGTGCAGTCTAAAGAATATATAACTACAGGTAGGTACAGAGTACAGACTACGTGGAAGTCCTTTGAAAAGTTGCTGGTTGATATAACCCAAGCCGAAAGGAAAAAAACTGTAAATCTTTAATCTTAGGGTCGTCTGCCTCAAAGATATACAGTTTTTTGTTTCATTTTAAGCCCAGCATTGGACGATCGTGGATTGTAATGATAATGATGATGATGCAACACTCCTTAAAAGCTATAAAAACTGCAATCCAACACTCACAATCACGAAGGGGAGCACTTGAACATTTTGTGCACTCGAAGATCACTTTAGAACTTAAACAATTCACTTATTCAAATTGTTGTTTCTATTCCAGTCAGCCTCTAGAGATTTATAACACTTTAACGTAAAGCTTTTGAGCTTTCATTCACTTCGCAATTAACCCTTTAACCTTCAGATCACTTGACCGATATTTCTGTCACTATTTTGTCACAATTATTGCACTTTGCTGATTGAAGAAGTATTCATGAGACTATAATTCTTCGATCATCCATCTAATCCAAAAGTTGGCCGAATCCTGGCAATTTTTTATAGTTTTTAGTTTTAAATCGGAGGTTTGAAATTCGAACGCGTCATAACGTTTGCGCGTTCGGTAACGTTAAGAGCGCGGGCGCAGCTGATGCGGTAACAGAGAAAGTTTTGCCGGATCCGAGTCTGACATGGTGACCGTGGGAATTACCCAACTTATGGTAATTCATTCAACGTTGCACGATATACTTTATAGTTTTGGCAATATAGCATAAGATTTCTAGGTCATGTTGGATGACCCACTATGTTGAACATTTTGGAACAAATTTGCGCGTTTTTCATGCTCCACAAAGGGTTCCAGTATATGGAGAGCCTTACATTAATTTTGAAAAAGAGGTATCACTTACTTGGTACTTATAATTGTAAACGTAATGGGCTAACTGTTGATTTTGTAGCGTTATTGTGTAATTTGTGTAAGTCATTAAAATGGCCTATTAAATTAATTACGGCTTTGCCCGCGTTTTATATTCGTAATGTAATTTCTCGCGGAAACATATTTTACCTCGGTAGAAAGTAGTCTAGCTAGACTTAATAAATGGGCTATCTAAACCTCTTAAAGAACACCGATTTGATAAAATCTCTGAGATAAGATCTCACAACGTACAAAATGATGCGACCTTGACCATTCTGCGTTATGAAATATAACGTACTATCTAGACATGCGGCTAATGCATTAGGTAATCCGTTGTGACATATGACTAAACCCACATTGGGAAATTATGCTTCGCTAAGTCTACGCATACGGACTTTGTCTACTCGGTAAGTTGATTTTGATAATGTGAGATTATACTTTCATATAATTTAATTGATATATAGATATTGCTGGACAGTTAACAGCAACATCTAGCCCGTGGTAAGCTAGAATCTTCTGCGCCACAGGGTTATCAAAACATACATATAAAATAAAATGTTTTTTACTGTGCTAACATACTGAGAAATCTCCAAGACCTAAAAGGTTCTATTGGGGAGAGCCGTGCCCCGTTGTGGAACGTAATACGAGTTATCACAAGGTAGAAATAAAATAAAATATATTTTCAGTTGTTTATTTTGCCCTTTCTTGATATTCGATTGAAACGACACTTCTTGATCTTGATTATACAAGGTCATTAATTAGAGTTGATCCATTCCTCATAGTCGGATATTTCTACGAAAGCTGGAAAATGATAAATATATTTTAGTAAATAATTATTAACACAATTATAAATATTATAGGGAAGAAATATTTGTATTTTTGTGTGTATGTTTGATGTTTGTAATTAATAAACTTTTTCACCAATGGAAAGCTACATTCACCCTGAGTAACATAGGCTTTTAACCGCGGGAAAAATGCGGGGAAATCTAGCCCTGTGGTAAGCTCAAGGCTACTAAATATTTTTATAATAAATAATTAAAAATTATAAATGTTTGCGAGTTAAAAGTTTTGGCCAAACGGAGAAAAGTTTCGTCAGTTTATCGGATGCTTCTCAGGAGGATATCATGATGCTGGTGTTAACTTATTATAAGACTTAACTATAAGATATATAAGATAAGAATAATTTTACTTATAACATAATTACTTTATAACTTTGTAAACTATCATGGTTTTTAACTATATTTGAACATGAAACGGGTAACATCATGGTAGATTTAAATGTTTTTGAGTTTTCCGATATTTCAACATCGTTGCAAGCGCCATGTTCCTGTTTTTCATATTCTGTCCGTAAACATGTCGCTTGTGTCGAAATATCGGAAAACTCAAAAACATGTAAATCATGGTATGTTACCCGTTTCATGTTCAAATATAATTTCTTGTAGTAAGAAAAATAGAGGTGCCTAGGTATGCTATAATTCTATACTTACTAAGAGCGCCATCTTCTACGGCGGTGAGCACAGCCGACAGCAGGTTGTCGTTCTGGATGCCAGCGCCGATGTCACTCTGCAAATAACACAAATAAATATTTATATTCATATTCATTTATTTAAAACTATAGGAACATCACAGAACACTTAGTCACGTCAACAAGTTATAAAATAAATATTGCTGGACAATGAAAATATTTATTAACATAGAAAACGAACAATGATCAAAATCCTTAATACTAAAACTTAAACAAAATAGGCACTTGTAATATTTAAACCTAACTAAAAATAAGGAACCGGCGGTATTGGTAAAATGCTGAGATATTGGCGTATCTATCTACCTTTGAATTTGTATTGCGATTCTAGCCTAAAAGGTAACTGTTAGATACTCAATAGAATCTTGAATATTGCTGTGATATTTAATAGAACGAAAATAAGGTGTAAAATATAACAAAAAAAATGTCAGGAAACTTGTGATCAACACATGCTTCGAGCTTACTAGATGTCGATGCTTGACAGACATATTGGGAAGTATACTTTAATATGCTATAACTATAAAACAAATGCTGAGTTAAATCTAACACGGGCAAAGTCGCAGGCATTAACATCTACTTATTACCGCTAGAACACACCGCGGAAATCGCAACAAGAAAATCCACAGCGAGAACAATAATTCACACATTTAGCTCGAAGCTACTGTTAGGGGTGATAGATTTGTGGTATACCTACCCTATAGATATATATGTATGTATATTCTATTAAGTATATCAGAAATTTAGCACCCGTATCACAATCTTAGAGCTTATCGCAGGGCTAGATCCGCAGCTAGTAGATAGATAGATAAGGGCAGCTAGTTTTAATAAATAATAAAACCCACTTTATCCTAAATGTATGACTAACATAAGTCTTAAAGAAGCAGTTTGAAGTTTTTTCGTAAGAATATTATTTTTTATCAAGTAATTACCGTGGCCAAGTCATCGGAAGTGGCGGAGTTGTCCTCCACGGAGATCTCGTAACAGGCCAGCGTGTCTCCGGACGCTGAGGACACAAGTGATTAATATGTATAATAACTGTATCTTTGATGGAACACTGGACAGGAGTTTATATTCTGCCTGAGTCTGAGTCAAGATAATGGTTTTAATTATTAGAAAATGGTACTTATGCGAAAAATTACAAGATCACTACGTAACTATTTTACCTTACGTTTAGAAAACTTAAGTCAAAGTACCTATAAAAACTATATAATAAATATAATATGTAATGGTTTTAATGTTTATTTCTAATAATTTGTTGTAGTGTTGATACTCAAATATGGACCCTTTAAATTGTATTCTTGTATATTAGTAAATGTTGTATGAAATAAATGAATTAAATTAAATTGAATAATAGAGCTTACGCCAAAAAAAACTTACCTCCGTAACCGCAAACCTCAGTGGCGGCTGAAATGTCGCCTACGATTCCGATGGGCGCGATGTTAGCTGCAAAATAATAAATAAAATTATAAACAAACTTAAAAAATAAATAAGTATTAATATTTCATAAAACATGCGGAAACATCTAGCCCCGTTATAAGCTCGACACTGGGGTTACAAAATAATTAATACAAATAAGCAGGTTCAATATCTTTACATTATTATTTTAGATCTCACGAAATGGAGAAAAATTAAATCATAATTAGATAAAAACAACCTTCTATAACTACACAAAATGTGTGGCTCTGGCTCTCGTTGTTATATAAATTCAAAAAAAGAACAAACGACTGAACTAACGAACGAATCAGTCTTAATTTGAGTAGAGAATCGAATATTCACTATTTTCACCAGGAGCACATCCAGTTATAACACAGTTATAACTTTTATACAAATATCTGGACAAGCTGGCAAATGCAATAGCAGCTAAATGATTCTGCTAAAAATCGTCTGCTAATGAACCAGCCGAGTGCTCGCTTGCTGCCAAACTTTCAAGTATCTGAAGCGCTTTCGACGCTTGCTTTTAAACCCGACATTAATTAAACGATGTTGGAATTAACAGATGTTTTCAAGATTATTGAGTAGATAGACTCTGAACCCATTGGGGTATAGGTACTTACTGGAAGGGGCTATGTCACGCCAGTAAATAACTTAGAAACCTAGATAAACTAAATCATACATACATGTACTGTACGTAATGTAAAACCAATTATTGGCTATAAAGGCTTTATAAACAACTAGCTTTCCGCCACGTGGCTTCACCTACGTTTTAATATTTACCTACCTACTATAAAAAGTGTCCTTTACCTGGTTATAAGCGATCTCAACACCAATTTTCAGCTAAATCAATCAGCCGTTCTTGAGTTAGAAATAACACGACTTTCTTTCACATATAAAGATTACAATAAAATATAGCGCGCAGGTAATGTCTGATGTAACAGGCGTCCATAGGCTGCGGTGGCCACTTTACATCAGGTGGGCCCATGCTTGTCTATATCAGTAGTATAAAAAAAAATGGTGTTTCTTACGGGTGGGCTCGACGAATCTGTTAAGGTTGACGAGCGCCAACGGACCGTTGATGGACACGGAGCTGGTCTCCGTCACCAGGGACGGCGTCAGCACGTTCACGGCGCCGTACCGGACCCAGATGAAACGGGCCCTGCCGAATACATTACGTATAAGGGATGTGTGTGATGGATGATAGGAAAACGTGGATACCTGACTGCTTCTTCTTTGCTTCCCAAGATGGATGCAGTTTCTCTTCTTTAGGCTGACTTTTATTGGAATTATGGTTATTAAAATTAGGATTTCTATCATTACCTGATTTTCTATCACTAAAGTTACTGTTTCGGTCATTAAAGTTTGAATCTCGAACATTCCTTCTATTGAACTTGGCATTCTTATCATTTAAACGATGCAAGGAGGAGGAGGTAGGCACTTATAATCTACTAACAAAGATTACCTGCCCGAGTACTTGGTACGGAACTAAATAAATAAATATTGCCTGACAATTCACACAGCAACATCTAGCCCCGTGGTAAGCTCGTGTTACGGGTGCTAGATTTCTGATATACTTAATATAATATACATACCTACATATAGATTTTTTTTATCATACATATATAACACCCAGACACCCGGAACAAATATTTGCAGATCATACAAATAGTTGTCTCGAGGCGGGAGTCGCAGACCTTCGCCCGTTGCGCCACACGTCTAACTATGACAAGAGGTACTCACTCGAGCAGCGGGCTGGCGGCAGTGAGCACGCGGTTGGAGGAGATGAGGGAGCCGACTGCGGACTGCAGGTAGCCGCTGGACGCGATGGCGATCCTCAGGTGCACGATCCAGGGCTTCTCACCGAGCTCCACAGAACGACCATCTAACGGACAATCAAGAATAGGTACTCACTCGAGCAGCGGGCTGGCGGCAGTGAGCACGCGGTTGGAGGAGATGAGGGAGCCGACTGCGGACTGCAGGTAGCCGCTGGACGCGATGGCGATCCTCAGGTGCACGATCCAGGGCTTCTCACCGAGCTCCACAGAACGACCATCTAACGGACAATCAAGAATAGGTACTCACTCGAGCAGCGGGCTGGCGGCAGTGAGCACGCGGTTGGAGGAGATGAGGGAGCCGACTGCGGACTGCAGGTAGCCGCTGGACGCGATGGCGATCCTCAGGTGCACGATCCAGGGCTTCTCACCGAGCTCCACAGAACGACCATCTAAAGGACAATCAAGAATAGGTACTCACTCGAGCAGCGGGCTGGCGGCAGTGAGCACGCGGTTGGAGGAGATGAGGGAGCCGACTGCGGACTGCAGGTAGCCGCTGGACGGGATGGCGATCCTCAGGTGCACGATCCAGGGCTTCTCACCGAGCTCCACAGAACGACCATCTAAAGGACAATCAAGAATAGGTACTCACTCGAGCAGCGGGCTGGCGGCAGTGAGCACGCGGTTGGAGGAGATGAGGGAGCCGACTGCGGACTGCAGGTAGCCGCTGGACGCGATGGCGATCCTCAGGTGCACGATCCAGGGCTTCTCACCGAGCTCTACAGAGCGACCATCTAACGGACAATCAAGAACATAATGCTTACTAATCCTTACTTCCTTATACAATCAAGACCATAATGCTTACTAGTCCTAACGGCTTACACCCGTATTCTTAGTCGTTTCCTCCAGACTCGACTCAACCTCACTTTATATTCTCAGTTGACAAAAACGTCCTCCACTTGATTAATTCGGCTCACCTCAAGTTCGAGGCAAGGTGGGAACTGTCAAACGTAAGGTACCTCATATGATAACAAACCACTCAAGACGATCAACGTTTGTTTATTTTTGGGAGGAATATTATGAGGAAACGAAGAATATGGGTATAAGAGGCTTATTCATATTCTTATTATTTATATTCCTATTATAGTGCCGTGTTGGCTAAGTGGGAGCACACTCAACTTTCATTCCGAAAGCAATCGTGGGTTCAAACTCGCCGTGCACCTCTGGATTTCTCGTCTCGATAAATTTATGTGTGCTTTGAAAACACTTGCTCTAACGCTGAAGGCAAACATCGTGAAGAAACTGCCATTTTCTGAGAACTTTGAAAAGTTTAAAGGATGTGTTATTCACAAACCCGCAGTTGGTCAGCGTGGTGATTTAAAACCTAGTCTTTCTGGACAGAGAGAAGTCCCAGTCCCAGCAGTAGGAACGTAAATGGGGTGATGATGTTAATAAATAAGGAAGTAGGTAACTCTGTCTGACGGACTGTCACGACAATGCTAATAAGTAACTAAAGAAAGGTATGAAGTTTACTTACTGTTGGTAGCCTGAACCGCGCTGCGCCCCTACAACAATAATATTATTTTTAAAACTCTTAACTCAAACAAATGAAAATACCTACCTTAAAAAAGAAGATTAACTAGATAACTCAAAACAGAAAATAATTAAAATATCAGTAAGTAAGTACCTAAAATATTAAGATAATTATTTAAAACTTATGGCTTAATAAACCGCAGACTAGGTATAATTAGTTTATCTATTAAAAACACAACGAATGGAGATTTAAATATCGTATCAATGCTGATTAGGTAGCACTTGCTACCTGTGTTAATTAAGAAGATAACAAGTATATTATATCGTGTAAGATATCCCCTGATAATTATTAGAATTAATGAGATAGTACCTACACAGCAGCAAGTGTAATTTAACCTAATCTAAAGAAATCTTACAAGAATGGACGACATGTTTAGATAAAAAAAATGTAGGTAGGTATATCATTTTGCAAGTATGTAGCTTAACTATAAGTTATCATGCATGACATAGTAAGTAGACCTAAGTCTATCTAAATCAGAGTGAAACTTGTTCTAGTCTTTTGGAGAACATTTTGTACTAATGAGTGACCATGGAGTCTATAAAGAGTAGATTATTTTTTATACTTATCATATTTTTACAAACTTAAAAGACATTGAAGAATTGTATTTATATTAATTGTATTTATATAATTTGTAAGTATTTATATCTTATCTCAATAATTATCAAAGACAACATTTCTCACCGAAATCGTATTTCGAAAGCGGTAACTACGGTGCTATTCTACTAACCATTGCCTAATAACCTACCTCCCTAACTACCTATTTATTTCCTACGAGAAAATCGAATAAGTACAGACATTTCAACTTAGTGAACACAGATTAATCAGAGTGCAATCAAAAGATTTCAACGCGTTCTTTCAATCCTAAGCTTAGTTTTATGCTATAGTTACTTATTATTATTTATTATTATTATAGTTTTTTCTTTGTTTATTGTGTACTAGCTTTCCGCCCTGCGGCTTCGCCCGCGTTTTACACTTTCCCACAATTTTCTTTGCTATAATATAGCCTATGTTACTCGGGGATAATGTAGCTTTCCAAAGGTGAAAGAATTTTTGAAATCGGTCCAGTAGTTTCGGAGCCTATTCATTACAAACAAACAAACAAATCTTTCCTCTTTATAATATTAGTATAGATAAACTTGTATAAATTTAATAAAGAATTGTATATCTATATGTAATATACTCTATATCCTCGAGAAAAATATTACAACACCCATCTCTATCAGTTTTGGTATGGATTACGTAACGTATGTAGTTAAAATTTCAACGTTATCATAACATTATAATTAATCGATCCCATTTTATTAGGTTCCTACTACAGGCTCGATAATTAAATAAATGCTTGACTTGGAGGGGTCCCTGTGGTTAACGCACTAATGAGTTAAACTAAATCCAATAAAGATTTTGCCCTAATCCTAATTTAAACTTTAACATTTGATTTAAATTAGGTCATCAGTGGAAAGTGTGAAGTTAAAATATACATACTTGAACGGCGGCCACGAAAGCGCACAATAAAAATACAGCCAGAACCTTCATAGTGAGAGCACTCCAACAGACTAATAACTTGAATGAATTATGAAATAATATAATTAGACGCTTATCGGCGATTACAAATTAACGTTATATCTTAGTCCTTAGATTAGTTATGTTAATCAACTGATAGGCTCGAGTTAATCCAGATATAGGGATAATTACGTGAATGTTCGAATAGGGTTTTACCCGGCATTTAAATCTATTTTTTTTAATTAATAATTAAAAGATACGAAATAATGAATCGATCATTATAACATTTTTTTTATTTTATAACTGCAATTACACATAATTAAAAGTTTGAAATACATATAAATCTTGTATAAATCATACTGCAACGTCATTCTAAATAATGTTTTGACGTTTCCTGCAAATATCCCGAACTAAGAACGACTAGGAATAAATAACAAAAAATGCATATTTGGAACGAGTCTATGCTATATTTTTACTATATTTTTTGTACTTATCCGATAGTTTATATAGTGGACCAAGAGCCTGTGATGGCCAGACCTTCCTTTAATTCACAAGCGTGAAAATTCTTTCATGTGTATGTCTAACATAGGTAAGAATAACCCCCAAACATGAAACCTGGATCGCGGTTCCTTTGGGAGATAACAACCTTTTACCTGTTATCTCCCAAAGGAACCACGATCCAGGTTTCATGTTTGGGGGTTATTCTTACCTATGTTAGACATACACATGAAAGAATTTTCACGCTTGTGAATTAAAGGAAGGTCTGGCCATCACGGGCTCTTAGGTTATAGGGAGAGTAAGATCATAATATATGTGACATCAGTACATCGGACCAATAGCAATCAAACATCAAATTAAATAGAAAACTAATTTATTTCTTCGGGCTCTTAGACCATGACTTTCTATTGTCCCCGGGATCTTTCGGGAGATCCCAACTCTTGGACCGTTGTCTCTCAGCTGGTTTGGGAGTCGCGCCGCCATTTTGTCTGTCAGTGCTTTGCGCGGCGCGCGGCGGCGATTTGGATTTGGATTTGGAACGACGATGTGATTTTGAGCGACGCCTGGAGCGAGAGCGAGAACGACTGTGGTGAGATCTGGAAAAGTCAGAGACAGATTATTGTAGCGATAATGTCGCTATAAAAGTCATTCGGAGTTATAAACTACTAGCTGACTACTACTAGCGGGCTTCGCCCGCTTTATTCCCATGTTTTACCCTTTAAAATTTAAACCATCCCTGGGCTACTACTTTTATTTTAAAACCAAAAGCACCTAAAACGGCCCAGCCATTTTGGAGTATATTTTATTAATATTTTATTTAAAATGTAGTGATTTCCGTGTGGTACTGTTTCGGTCCAGTTGTGACATAAATGTAGTATCTTAACGTCATTTAATTAAATTATGTCTTATTTACAACTAAACATAATAATACTCATGTAATCACCTGGATCGGCGACTGCGACTGGAACGACTGCGAGTCCTGGTGCGCGAACGGCGGCGCGACCGCGACCGCGACCGACTGTGCTTGCGGCGGGACCGCGACCGCGACCGCGACCAGCGCCGCCGCGAGTGCGAGCGGGACCGCGAGCGCGGGCGGGACCGCGAGTGCGAGCGGGACCGCGAGCGCCGGTCGTCGTGCTCGTTGCGGTGCTCCGTCTCCGATAGCTTCTTAAAGTACCTATAATAATAATAATTATTCAATACATCATAATCACCACCTATATTAATGTTTCTACTGCTGGGACACAGGGGAGTTCTCTCTTAACCAGAGAGATTAGGCCTTAATCCACCACAATGGGCAACTGTGGGTCAAAATGACACATCTTTCAAACTTTTCAAAGTTCTCAGAACATCCAGTTTTCTCACGATGTTAGCTTTAACTATAAGAGCACGTGTTTTCGAAGCTCACATACAATATTCAAAAAGAATAATCCTGAGGTGCGCGATAGGGTATGACCCACAACTTTCAGAATTAAAGTCGAATGCGGTCCCACTTAGCCAACACGGCTCAAATAAATAAATCAATATAGTATAAACAAAAATGGAAGATCCCGTTAGGTTTCGACTTGTAAGTACATAGTACATACTTGTAATACTGCCTGCTGGCGTCGGGTCCGTCGAAGTAAGGCATGCGGGGGCGCCCCCGGCCGCGGCCCCGGCCCCAGCCCCCGCGGGCCCCGGCGGGGGCGGGGGGGCGCCCGCGGTACGCCTCGGGGGGCGGGTAGTAGGCGCCGCGCACCGGGTAGTACATGGGGTCTGGGGGACACGCAACGGAGGGTTAATTTTCGGAATTATACCAATAGTAATCGAAAATGAACGCCAAAAAAGAAGAAAAAAAAGTAATCGAAAAAATATTTGTTTGTATAGGAGCCCCCTCTTGAACCTGCTCCTGGTTCCTTCTTATTTCAGCCATCCGCATAGGACATCCATTTCTGGACAAAGGCCTCCGTCCCTTAATGATTTCCAGGTATTTAGGTCTGTTGACACGTGTTCCATAACATACCAAGAATAAAATGAAAGCCGAACGTGATATTCAAAATACACCTCATATCAAGAAATCACATTTAAATTAAATCTAAGCGCAGGCCAGTCGATAGTTCTAATCAAACAATCACTTTCCATTCTCGAACTATTGACCGGCCCATTTCTCAAAACAAAACAGAAACACTACAGTTAAAGACATGTATTTAGAATATATTCGTAGTTTTGGTTATTTCATATATTGATGCCCAATTTTTTGGAGAAATTGAATAAAACACGGACTAACCATATACAGACATGCAAGTAAAAGTTATTTAAGATAATTCACTAGAATATAGCCCGGTCAAAATTGACATTCAAGGTTACATTAATTCGCACCTAGTTAAAAATTTGCCTCTATTTTTGAGGCTAATTTGACCGGGCTAAATAAGATTATATTGTTTAAGTGGGCTGTGTATTTATTAGATAATAAAACAAAATGAATACTCATAGTTTGCGGCGGGAAGGCGTAGGTCGGCTGCATCCCGAACGGGTACCCGAACTGGTACGGCGGCAGCCCGTACACGCCTGCAACATTTATTTTTTTTGACAAAACTAAATATAATTACAAATAAAGTTTGGACACAGGGACTTCTCTCTCAACTAGAGAAATTTGGACTTACTTCACCACGCTGACCAAATGCAGGTTGGTGAATGACTCTTTCAAAGAAGTTTAGACTTTTACAAAGAAAACCGGGATATTCTTAAACATCCCGGTTTCCTAACTTTATTGGCCTACACTACACCGTTAAAGCACGTGTTTGCAAAGGCGGGTTTGAAACCACGACCTTCGGAATAAAAGTGTACAAATTCAAAGAGACAAATAGTAGCGCACCTGCCGCAGCCGCCTTGTTATACTCCATCTCTCTCTCCGGCGTGGTGAGCCTCTCGCTCTTGACCCGCTTGTGCTCGCCGCGCCTCTCCTCGGAGGAGATGGAGTCGGCGGACGACCCGCGCTTCGCTTTCTTGGTCTCGAGGGCTGAGCGGATCACTATTCGACCTGGAACGAAATAGAATTTATTTTTAATTAGATAGATAACTTGGGAATAATAGTCGGTTTTTCACAAAGTTTTAGGATATCCATTTTCTAAGATCGATTTCAGTATTTTCAGTTAATGTGCTTAGCTAGGCGTTCATCATCATCAAACACTAATTTAAGTTGCCACTGCTGGGACACAGGGACTTCTCTCTTGACGAGAGAGACAGAACCTTAAAATTGACCACGCACGGCAAGTGTGGCTTGGTGAATGACATATCCCTTTTAACAAACTTTACAAAGAACATGCGGGTTTCTTCACGATGTTTCCCTTCACCGTTGGAGCACTTGGTTACAAAGCACTCGCCCGCCGCTACGTGCCGCCCTCTGCGCTCTCCGTGCTCTCGATAGTACTGACCGTCCATGGCACACTTGAGCTGGTTCCGCTGGTCGTCCACGGCGGCCTGCTGCTGCCGCTTGATGCGCTCCACCACGCGGCCGCGCGCCGTGCGCTCGCCCGCCGCTACGTGCCGCCCTCTGCGCTCTCCGTGCTCTCGATAGTACTGACCGTCCATGGCACACTTGAGCTGGTTCCGCTGGTCGTCCACGGCGGCCTGCTGCTGCCGCTTGATGCGCTCCACCACGCGGCCGCGCGCCGTGCGCTCGCCCGCCGCTACGTGCCGCCCTCTGCGCTCTCCGTGCTCTCGATAGTACTGACCGTCCATGGCACACTTGAGCTGGTTCCGCTGGTCGTCCACGGCGGCCTGCTGCTGCCGCTTGATGCGCTCCACCACGCGGCCGCGCGCCGTGCGCTCGCCCGCCGCTACGTGCCGCCCTCTGCGCTCTCCGTGCTCTCGATAGTACTGACCGTCCATGGCACACTTGAGCTGGTTCCGCTGGTCGTCCACGGCGGCCTGCTGCTGCCGCTTGATGCGCTCCACCACGCGGCCGCGCGCCGTGCGCTCGCCCGCCGCTACGTGCCGCCCTCTGCGCTCTCCGTGCTCTCGATAGTACTGACCGTCCATGGCACACTTGAGCTGGTTCCGCTGGTCGTCCACGGCGGCCTGCTGCTGCCGCTTGATGCGCTCCACCACGCGGCCGCGCGCCGTGCGCTCGCCCGCCGCTACGTGCCGCCCTCTGCGCTCTCCGTGCTCTCGATAGTACTGACCGTCCATGGCACACTTGAGCTGGTTCCGCTGGTCGTCCACGGCGGCCTGCTGCTGCCGCTTGATGCGCTCCACCACGCGGCCGCGCGCCGTGCGCTCGCCCGCCGCTACGTGCCGCCCTCTGCGCTCTCCGTGCTCTCGATAGTACTGACCGTCCATGGCACACTTGAGCTGGTTCCGCTGGTCGTCCACGGCGGCCTGCTGCTGCCGCTTGATGCGCTCCACCACGCGGCCGCGCGCCGTGCGCTCGCCCGCCGCTACGTGCCGCCCTCTGCGCTCTCCGTGCTCTCGATAGTACTGACCGTCCATGGCACACTTGAGCTGGTTCCGCTGGTCGTCCACGGCGGCCTGCTGCTGCCGCTTGATGCGCTCCACCACGCGGCCGCGCGCCGTGCGCTCGCCCGCCGCTACGTGCCGCCCTCTGCGCTCTCCGTGCTCTCGATAGTACTGACCGTCCATGGCACACTTGAGCTGGTTCCGCTGGTCGTCCACGGCGGCCTGCTGCTGCCGCTTGATGCGCTCCACCACGCGGCCGCGCGCCGTGCGCTCGCCCGCCGCTACGTGCCGCCCTCTGCGCTCTCCGTGCTCTCGATAGTACTGACCGTCCATGGCACACTTGAGCTGGTTCCGCTGGTCGTCCACGGCGGCCTGCTGCTGCCGCTTGATGCGCTCCACCACGCGGCCGCGCGCCGTGCGCTCGCCCGCCGCTACGTGCCGCCCTCTGCGCTCTCCGTGCTCTCGATAGTACTGACCGTCCATGGCACACTTGAGCTGGTTCCGCTGGTCGTCCACGGCGGCCTGCTGCTGCCGCTTGATGCGCTCCACCACGCGGCCGCGCGCCGTGCGCTCGCCCGCCGCTACGTGCCGCCCTCTGCGCTCTCCGTGCTCTCGATAGTACTGACCGTCCATGGCACACTTGAGCTGGTTCCGCTGGTCGTCCACGGCGGCCTGCTGCTGCCGCTTGATGCGCTCCACCACGCGGCCGCGCGCCGTGCGCTCGCCCGCCGCTACGTGCCGCCCTCTGCGCTCTCCGTGCTCTTGCACTTCTGGACGCAGCTGGAAATTATTATGGCTAGTTAGTGTATTGTAAATGAGGGTAGCATCTCTTTCTATTATTGACACAGATTACCAACCAGATACCTCATAACAGGCGAGGACCGCGCGCCAAACATATGGTTAAACCAACCATATGTAAAGCCCCGCCTCGAAACACGGCTTTAGTTGCGACCAAATGTCAGACCCGTGAACTTCATATACGTTTCTATAGTCTAACGCAAGTGAAGAGGTCAGCTTATAATGGCTACTCGTACGAAGGACGTTCACTTGTCTCTTTTCCGCATTGCGCTTATTGCATTCGTTGTCCTTCTCGGCGAAAGCACGTGTAACGTTAGTGTTGTAAATTCTAATCGATATCGTTAAAAATAATAGACGACGTATATTAGCGGGTCTCTCGGTATTATTGTATGTAAAAATAAATAAGTAATCCATAAACCGTTTAAATATGTTTATAGAGTACTTACTCAGTAAAATGAATTATTAGTGATAAATTTTTCTAATATCATTTTTTAATTTTTAAGTTCTACAGATTTGTGTATTCCAAAAATAAATACATATCTACCTACCTACATGATGCTATTTTCATTTTAATATGAAATTTTAAAACGAATCATCGAAATTAATTATCGACAAATTCGTTCAATGTTCCCAACCCGCGACCTAAGTGCGACCTTGAAATAGCCAATCACAACGCCTTTGTTCCAGTCCCCGCAACCCGCGCCTTCCTCCAATTTCGGTGCGTTTGAATCGGAACAAAAGTATTATAATGGACCATCTAGTGGGGGTTATCTGTGATTATTGATAACACAACACATGTACAACAACGAGTTGATTTGTTGGATATAAACCCAACCAAATGTGCAGCTGCAGACCATTGATACTTAGGGAAGGTCTACATATTGGGAACCTTATCAAATAACTTCATAAATGAACACAATACTTTTAACCTAAATAAAAGCTCACCTCTATCCTCTTATAAAGCTCTTCAATCAGGCGAACAGCTTGTAGCTTTTTTTGTGCTTTCAAAAGCTTTTTCTGTTCTTCAGCCACCTTTCCGTTCAGGTCCACATCATCCCGCTGCATAAGCTTGGCCAGATTCTTCTTCTTTCTCCGTTCTTCTCTTTCTCTCATCTTGTCCAATTTCTCTTGTTCAGCTCGCTCATACTTTTTTCTTAAAGAATGACAGATTATACGTGAGCATGCCTCCTTTTGTCTGCAATGGAGGGCTATATTCTGACACAACTACAGAATTAAAGAATGTACAAAAGTTGGATGGATTTTACTATATTATGGCTGAAACTGTATTTATTGCCTAAATGCAGGCAATGTAAACATGTTCATCAATTTTAAGTCCAATATAAAATTAAAAAATAACTAGTTACCTCTCTCGAGCTTCTCTTTTAGCAATTTTATCATTAGCTTCTTTCTCAACATCATCTTTAGCTCTCTGTTGAGAAGCGAGTCTCTCGCGAACAATGCTTCTGCGTTTCACAGCAGCATCAGTCATGTGCTTACTTTTATCAAAATCTACTCTCATTTGGCACCACTCTGCTATACCTTCACGTTTACGCAACAGCTTTTTCCCTCTTAGAGCATCCATACAGCGAACAAAACCAACATACTCGCTGAATTGTATGTATCCTTCAAAATACAAGGCGGCATCTTGAGGAGGTGTAGTAATACCTCTCATCATAGACTTCATTGCCATTCTATATGGATCGGCAACTGGCACATCCACTTGTCGGACAGCACCAAACTTCTCGAACACTTTCTTAAACAGGCTCTCTGAAGGTGAAGCATCTTCATCTTTGTCTCGCTCATGCACAAACCAGCGGATAGGTAGATTGCAGATGTGCACTGTGTCAGGCCGTTCACCCGGCTTCATCTCGTCCATGTCGTTCGCGTCGCGGAAGAATGAGTCCCACGAGTGACGACTGGGGAAGTCTGACTTTGCTTCAGTCACTTTCAACTTCAATGGGTCAGGGTAGTTAGTCAGCTGCACCACGCGGTCATTGAGCCGCTGAACCACACGCTCCACTTTATCCTGGAACTCCATCTCAGCTTCGAACCGTATCACTTCAGAACTGTGTTTCGTTACTTTTAGAGACGAAAAACTTTCAGGTTGGGCCATTTTTCTTATTTTCTCCATAAGTTCCCAGTTGGACAGGGATTTTCCGTGAACCTTGCTTGGAGGAAGCTGGACAGATATGTTTAGCTTTGCAAATGGCTTTAGATACAAACGCTGAGGCAGATACAGCGCCGCAGCGTCTGATGTATCTCGACATACTTGAATCATAGTTAAAACCTAGCTAACACCTACCAAATAATAATCTATGCTCAATAACTTAACTATAAATAAAACACCTAACCAAATCATGAAATCCCACAGGAAAAAACCTAAAAGTTAAGCTAAGATCTAACGAAAACCTAGAAAATATAACTCAAAATAAATAAAGGTATGTTAATGAAATGACCAAAGTGATGCTCCTCCATCGCTGATTTCAACTTCAACTCAATGTTTTGCCCCAAATGTCAATAACACAATGAAATTCTTCCGAGTTTCAAGCTACTTTTGTAGTTATTAATTTATTCGCGAGCGAGAATATTCGCAAACGAAATCCTCCACCCAAAGAGAATATAATCACTACGTTTTACCTCCACCATTTTTAGATTCTAATAATTATTTCGTTCCAGCTACTGAACAAATTTAGAGCATGCTAAATATCTTCCGTCTCTTTTTAGTTAACCTGAACGGAAAGAGTAGTAAATATTTTAATGCTAAATTTTAAACTCTTTGAGTATCTAGGTAAAGAAATCGTTCAAAAAAGTTCAAAAAGATTTTATTCTCTTAAAACATTACAGTTTTTTTGCTAACCGATGCGTCTTAGGTAAAATAACGTAAACATAAAATTTAAGGAATCCCAACAAAGATACTTACATTAAATTATACTTTATACAATATTCACAAAGTTTACGAAACCTTAGTAGATTATAGAATATATAATATATTCTCTGAATTACTGGGATCCACAGCGTGCACATTATTGAACAGATTTAAAAAATCAACCCGCGTTCTTTAAAAAAAGGTTTTTTATTTAAAATCATCATCATCAAGTTCAAGTGTATAGGTTACTGTTTCAGAATACTTAGATAAATGAAGAGTGTCCGAATCCGAATCTTCTTGAGCTATATTGTTGGTTTCTGGAGTAGCAGTTTCTCTTAAAACTGTGGTGATTGGGAGAAATATTTCTCGAGGTACAGCTGATGAATTTGAATCAGCTGAATGTGGCCTTCTGGATTCAGTCGATGAATCAGAAGACAAAGGACTTTGTATTGGATTTTGAAAAGCACTATAATGTGATGGATTCTCTCTGGATTGCTGTACTGAACTGGCACCTTCATCTTCGTTTTGTAGTTCATATTGTGCAAACAACGTTGCTATTTCTAATTTTATCCTACTCTGCATTCTATTAGGGAGTTTTTTTAAAGATTGAGCATAGCTTAAGAAAAAATAATCAACATCGTCAAATTTAGACGTTTGTTCGTTTTTCTTATGCTTGATATAGGTAAGTTTCGGTAATTTATTAGTAGGTTCTGTAATATTATTAACCGCCTTACTCGATTTTCGAATTTCCGAAATAAACGGCTCAACATCAGAAATATTTGTGTTTTCCTTAACTAAATTGAGGTTTTGTTGTGTGCTACTGGAATTCAAGAGTTCTTGTGTGCTCCCTGGTTGTGATTGAGAATAACAGTTGATACGAGACTGTATTGATCTATTTTTATTAAAATCATCCAGAAATCGCATTAATTCGGCCCAGGGCCAATTTTTATATTTCTTATAAGCTTGAGATGAGGAGACAGCAAGACTTTTTTTATGTTTTGCGTAATTATCCTTCAGCGCTTTCCATTTAGAAGCCCAGTATATTCCTGAAAAATAAATAAATCTAGGTAGTTTATATATCCCCCAAATATCATTGTTTTCTTATATCTTAGGATACAACATTTCAAGTTTCGGAGAAAAGCGGCTGTGACATTCGGACGGACGGACAGACATGACGAATCTACTATATAGGTAAGGGTTTCGTTTCTGCCATTTGGCTACGGAAACCTTAAAACGGGTATGTAGAACTATGCATTCTATGCTAACTAAACTACTCTACATTGGATGCGAGATACTGCGGGGAACAGAACGTGACTAGGAATAGGAACCAATCGGCGCTGCGGACGCCTATACAAAGAGAACGCAAAACTGACAGCTTGAACTCTTGACTCTATAGCGTAGGTAGTGATTATATTCTCTTTGTCTTGACTGCGTGACCGTGACCGCTGTCCGAACTCCCAACTGAGACAACACGGTTCGCTGCGTACCTACCTACTTAACTTTATTTGTAATGTTGTTCTATGTAAAATAGTTGGTAGGCAATTCAGTGATTATTCATTTCACTTACCATCCTCTATACCCATTTCCGTGGCAATTTCAAGCCATGCTGCTTTTGTCTTGGGCCGATTTTTATAATCTGCATCCTTAGTGTCGTATAAAAGTCGCCTTGCCCTTACTAATTCAGCTAACTTTTCTGTAGTTAATACAGAAGCCATCTTGAAAAGGCCGCGTTCCAAGAGTTCTTTGATTTTTTTATAGAACACGAGAACGCGTGCGTTCACACTCACCAACGCGGTCTGACTACTCTGACCGCCGCCATGCCGGCCGGCCGTTGTCGCCTTATTTTCTGCGCGACGCAATAACCACTAAATGAACGCGGAACGCCCTATCTGTGGCCCTATCTCTTTACTGCTGCGTGGCCATATTTTTAGGGTTCCTTAGTAGGACAAAAAAATACATTTATTTTGGACAGAAACACTTACATGGTTTTATAGACACGCCACGACAAAAAACACCTTGCATAGATAAGTAGGTTGTTAGGTTAGGTACCCACTTATAACGAAATACTTAAATTGCTCAGACGTCACATCTCGTTACTTTATCATCATCAATTTACCATTGACACTACTAAAAGGTAAAATGTTTCCTTAATACCTACTTGTAGAAGTACCTACTCTCTGTAGGTGTAGTAGGAGGAGTAGATAATGTAAATAGGGTTTCTAGATTAAAAAGAAAAGATGAAATTTTATAAAGTATGTTTTAATCTTCTTGAATACAGAATCAATGACTCAACAGACATTGCACTTTAAAGAAATTTTGAATAAAAATTATTTTATACAAGTTCTACCTTAAATCACCACTCAACCTACTCATCAATAAATTAGCCAAATATATACACAGCTTAGATAGATAACATTATAAAATCTACTAAGTAATAAATAATATTATTACTAAGTCCTATAGATGATCTATAGGGTGATCTTATATAATCTTCTTTATACTAATGTGATGAAAATTTAGGCAAGTCTTAAATTTGTCTAGACTTTAAATTTACTTATTTTTGTACTTGCTCTAAACTAAAATACTTAAATCAATGTTAATAAATTTTGCAACTTGAGAAGGTAAAGCAATTCTCCAAGACAGTATTCTAAAATAAATTATAGGAACAATTTCCTAATAGGTACAATACTCTTATAACTTCAGTATAACAGTATACAAGTTATGCACATACACTGGTTTAAAACAAATCTTCTTGGAAAGCAATTTATTAATTTTGGTGTTATTGAATGTTCACTAGCTGTCTAACATTTACCTGAAGGTCCCCAGGTCAAATAGGAGCATACAATTTAAGAGGTCCTTCCTATCATTAATTTGCTTCAAATTCACACGTCGTTATTTAAAGGAAACCACTGAGTGAATTTTCGTTTGTGATATTTTGTTCTTAGTTAGGTACTTAAAATTTAGATAATTATATGCCTAATAATTATTGCTTTTTTGTTGTGTCGTTTTCAATACGACTAAGGCAAGCATTTATATTTTTATGATTTAATATTTTCCATAGAACAGTAATTAATCAAAAGTCATGAGATGTTCTCGCCTTTTTTATCATGCCAACTCATTTCATACATAAATTGCTTCAAGACATTTATGAAGCAATTTTATTATTAAAATTTTCTATTTACAAGAACTAAAACATACAAAATTCAAATATACCATACACTTTTTAATAGAAAACATCTATCTCAACTAAAACTCTAAACACTCGTAACTTTAGCTTTCAGTTTATAGGAAATTATAAAATAAAATTCTCAGTCTTCTATTAAATAGTTACATAGATCATTATAAATAAGATCCTTTGATTTTCTATCATACAATTTGTACACTTTATAAGAAATTGACATATCTAAATGTGTGCACTATTATGGTGTTTCAGCCTAACCCACTGCCACTTGAGTACATGTGCACATAAGCCAAGCCAGCTCAGGGAACTCAATCCACTACACATCACTATATTAATTACATAAATAAAGCAATCAGCCCAAGTGTCTCTCATTCACATAAAACTCTTACTCTTACTCCAACTTTAAAAGTTGTTGAATTAATAACACTTTTCCAGAGTCAGCCAATATTATTCATTTTTGATTGTATTTATGAAATAAATATAAGATAACTGCTCCAATGTAAACTGATATAATTGTCACTTCAAATAAGATAGCAGATAGATCAGCAAAGATGCATGTCCTCATCACTGTCAACAGGTCCCAACACTATTTCTAGGTTTCTCCTTAGACTGTCACTGTGCAGTTAAATTCAATTTAATGTTTGGTGATCGCGTTAGTTCTACAGCAATTAAGCAGCGTCCACTTACAGAGCTTTGTAAGCATATTTACACATTTTGTGCCACAATAAAATACTGTCACTTAGAATGTACACTGTGTTCGGTAATGTAGTGCGCGGCTCAGTTGGCGCGCGCGCGCTTGGCCTGGTGGCTGGGCGGCGGCGCGTGCGCGGGGCGCGGCGCCGCGTGCGGCTCGTCGGCCGCCATGCCGGACCGCAGCATGTACTTGAACTGGATCATGTGCTGCATCACGTCGCGGATCTGCACCAGCGCCATGCCGTTCTCGCCGGCCGCCGCCGATTTGCACTTGCCGGAGTTGCGGAGCACTTGCAGTTGGGTTCTGTGGGACGGAAACATCAGAGTTTAAGAGATTGTTACAGTTCATTTGAAGTTAAAGTACTAAAATCTAGTAGTATATTGACTCATCTCAAGAGAGTAGGTTCAATTAACCACATGCTAGCACATTAAGTAAGTGGGTGAAAA
Source organism: Chloroclystis v-ata (assembly GCA_963691955.1). Taxonomy (NCBI): domain Eukaryota; kingdom Metazoa; phylum Arthropoda; class Insecta; order Lepidoptera; family Geometridae; genus Chloroclystis; species Chloroclystis v-ata. Next base: position 1,121,940 of record OY829897.1, on the reverse strand, counting down.
TCTGGTCAGTTTTGCAGCTCAGTACTGGCTATCACACAGGTACAGGTGTATACTAACGAGTTGGGCCTGAAGAGCGTGATGCCGAGCGCGTCCAGCATGGCGCGGCAGGTGGGCAGCGACACGCGCGGGAAGAAGTGGCTGGCGAGGTCCGGCAGCGTCATCAGGAGCGTACTGGCTATGTACAGGTGGATACTAACGAGTTGGGCCTGAAGAGCGTGATGCCGAGCGCGTCCAGCATGGCGCGGCAGGTGGGCAGCGACACGCGCGGGAAGAAGTGGCTGGCGAGGTCCGGCAGCGTCATCAGGAGCGTACTGGCTATGTACAGGTGTGTACTAACGAGTTGGGCCTGAAGAGCGTGATGCCGAGCGCGTCCAGCATGGCGCGGCAGGTGGGCAGCGACACGCGCGGGAAGAAGTGGCTGGCGAGGTCCGGCAGCGTCATCAGGAGCGTACTGGCTATGTACAGGTGGATACTAACGAGTTGGGCCTGAAGAGCGTGATGCCGAGCGCGTCCAGCATGGCGCGGCAGGTGGGCAGCGACACGCGCGGGAAGAAGTGGCTGGCGAGGTCCGGCAGCGTCATCAGGAGCGTACTGGCTATGTACAGGTGGATACTAACGAGTTGGGCCTGAAGAGCGTGATGCCGAGCGCGTCCAGCATGGCGCGGCAGGTGGGCAGCGACACGCGCGGGAAGAAGTGGCTGGCGAGGTCCGGCAGCGTCATCAGGAGCGTACTGGCTATGTACAGGTGTGTACTAACGAGTTGGGCCTGAAGAGCGTGATGCCGAGCGCGTCCAGCATGGCGCGGCAGGTGGGCAGCGACACGCGCGGGAAGAAGTGGCTGGCGAGGTCCGGCAGCGTCATCAGGAGCGTACTGGCTATGTACAGGTGGATACTAACGAGTTGGGCCTGAAGAGCGTGATGCCGAGCGCGTCCAGCATGGCGCGGCAGGTGGGCAGCGACACGCGCGGGAAGAAGTGGCTGGCGAGGTCCGGCAGCGTCATCAGGAGCGTACTGGCTATGTACAGGTGGATACTAACGAGTTGGGCCTGAAGAGCGTGATGCCGAGCGCGTCCAGCATGGCGCGGCAGGTGGGCAGCGACACGCGCGGGAAGAAGTGGCTGGCGAGGTCCGGCAGCGTCATCAGGAGCGTACTGGCTATGTACAGGTGGATACTAACGAGTTGGGCCTGAAGAGCGTGATGCCGAGCGCGTCCAGCATGGCGCGGCAGGTGGGCAGCGACACGCGCGGGAAGAAGTGGCTGGCGAGGTCCGGCAGCGTCATCAGGAGCGTACTGGCTATGTACAGGTGGATACTAACGAGTTGGGCCTGAAGAGCGTGATGCCGAGCGCGTCCAGCATGGCGCGGCAGGTGGGCAGCGACACGCGCGGGAAGAAGTGGCTGGCGAGGTCCGGCAGCGTCATCAGGAGCGTACTGGCTATGTACAGGTGTGTACTAACGAGTTGGGCCTGAAGAGCGTGATGCCGAGCGCGTCCAGCATGGCGCGGCAGGTGGGCAGCGACACGCGCGGGAAGAAGTGGCTGGCGAGGTCCGGCAGCGTCATCAGGAGCGTACTGGCTATGTACAGGTGGATACTAACGAGTTGGGCCTGAAGAGCGTGATGCCGAGCGCGTCCAGCATGGCGCGGCAGGTGGGCAGCGACACGCGCGGGAAGAAGTGGCTGGCGAGGTCCGGCAGCGTCATCAGGAGCGTACTGGCTATGTACAGGTGGATACTAACGAGTTGGGCCTGAAGAGCGTGATGCCGAGCGCGTCCAGCATGGCGCGGCAGGTGGGCAGCGACACGCGCGGGAAGAAGTGGCTGGCGAGGTCCGGCAGCGTCATCAGGAGCGTACTGGCTATGTACAGGTGGATACTAACGAGTTGGGCCTGAAGAGCGTGATGCCGAGCGCGTCCAGCATGGCGCGGCAGGTGGGCAGCGACACGCGCGGGAAGAAGTGGCTGGCGAGGTCCGGCAGCGTCATCAGGAGCGTACTGGCTATGTACAGGTGGATACTAACGAGTTGGGCCTGAAGAGCGTGATGCCGAGCGCGTCCAGCATGGCGCGGCAGGTGGGCAGCGACACGCGCGGGAAGAAGTGGCTGGCGAGGTCCGGCAGCGTCATCAGGAGCGTACTGGCTATGTACAGGTGGATACTAACGAGTTGGGCCTGAAGAGCGTGATGCCGAGCGCGTCCAGCATGGCGCGGCAGGTGGGCAGCGACACGCGCGGGAAGAAGTGGCTGGCGAGGTCCGGCAGCGTCATCAGGAGCGTACTGGCTATGTACAGGTGGATACTAACGAGTTGGGCCTGAAGAGCGTGATGCCGAGCGCGTCCAGCATGGCGCGGCAGGTGGGCAGCGACACGCGCGGGAAGAAGTGGCTGGCGAGGTCCGGCAGCGTCATCAGGAGCGTACTGGCTATGTACAGGTGGATACTAACGAGTTGGGCCTGAAGAGCGTGATGCCGAGCGCGTCCAGCATGGCGCGGCAGGTGGGCAGCGACACGCGCGGGAAGAAGTGGCTGGCGAGGTCCGGCAGCGTCATCAGGAGCGTACTGGCTATGTACAGGTGGATACTAACGAGTTGGGCCTGAAGAGCGTGATGCCGAGCGCGTCCAGCATGGCGCGGCAGGTGGGCAGCGACACGCGCGGGAAGAAGTGGCTGGCGAGGTCCGGCAGCGTCATCAGGAGCGTACTGGCTATGTACAGGTGGATACTAACGAGTTGGGCCTGAAGAGCGTGATGCCGAGCGCGTCCAGCATGGCGCGGCAGGTGGGCAGCGACACGCGCGGGAAGAAGTGGCTGGCGAGGTCCGGCAGCGTCATCAGGAGCGTACTGGCTATGTACAGGTGGATACTAACGAGTTGGGCCTGAAGAGCGTGATGCCGAGCGCGTCCAGCATGGCGCGGCAGGTGGGCAGCGACACGCGCGGGAAGAAGTGGCTGGCGAGGTCCGGCAGCGTCATCAGGAGCGTACTGGCTATGTACAGGTGGATACTAACGAGTTGGGCCTGAAGAGCGTGATGCCGAGCGCGTCCAGCATGGCGCGGCAGGTGGGCAGCGACACGCGCGGGAAGAAGTGGCTGGCGAGGTCCGGCAGCGTCATCAGGAGCTCCGTGTACTGGTACGGCTTGGCATTGATACAGGGGACCATTGTGTTCTCTACTAAAGCTTTTTGCACCTGAAAGTTGAGAGTAGTTGGTTGTGAGACTTTGACATGAGCGTAAATATTTAGCTGGTGAGCTTAAAATAACAGAATCAATTCTAGTGAACATTACAGACTATCTAGAGTGACTGTGACAGTTAAAATAAATTTACGTTTATCGAATCGAAAGTTTTATTCGTTCTAAACTTGTTGTTAAAACTAAAGTATATTTTTTATATTAGAATTTGAAGACGTTATAAAATTATCTTAATTTTATCATCTTTTCAAATTCTAATTGAAACTACGAACCCTGATAATTATATTGGAAAATTCTAGGACCTTTTAATAATCTTATTTGACGTCTTATCATATCCACAAGCAACTATCTTACCTTATACGGTGTATGGTTGCCACTGGTTATATTGACATCTGGGATAGGAGTGAGCCTTTTGCGCGTTTCCGTGGAGTGAGAGGTTGAGTGGCCATTCATTGAGCCAGTCGCCTGAGGGGGCACACTGTGGACAACGGAAAAAACGTTTACTAATCATATTCTTACTTTTAAAACACAGTCACTTCTTCCCTATCTTTCTGTGTATTGAGTATGTTAGATATCTAGCACCCATAATCTAGATGTTGTTGTGTGAATTGTCCGGCATTATTTGTTTTTTCAACATGCCTATGAGAAATATCAGTCGCTTTGTTCCCCTTTGGTTCGTCTAAGAAAAGCTCAACTGTTAAGGTTAATACAAGATCTTGTATAACTTATTGTCTATCTCAGTATGCTCAGAACGTTTAATATATGAACGAACTTAACTTAGGTACACATACATAGTGCAAATAATTACAAAATTATCAAGGCTGACTGTTAGACAGTTGGTAAGTTGCTATAAATATACATACATACATACTAGAGATACGAAAGCTGAACAGAATAAATACAACAATTATTTACAGTGACATATCAATGGTGGACACACTTTATAGCGCAAAAACCTATACATATATTAAAAATAAACCGTCTCTATTGTAAAATAATACTTAAATCTTTGTGACCTTGTATGTGACCTTTTTGACTTTAGCAAAGTACAGCGCACTTAAAGGACGGCTATTAACTCATTGTTTTAAGTTTATATACTGCAGAGTTGCAGAAAAATAAACATCAACTGTTTAATGAAGCTAAACACAAACAATGTATTAAATACAAGAATTATTTACAGTGAAACCTAATTTTATGCCTTAGAGATCTTTTTCCACTAATAAAACTATGCTACGATTGTATAATTGATTTTAATGATTCGTCAAAAACACAGCTCCATTGTATATTTCTAGAGGAAATTAACCTGTCTCTGTCACCATGCCAAAAATTGACAAACTATGGACTATTTTCTAATAAATAAATATTACTGGACAATTTGAAGATGAATATAAATGATTGCTAAAAGCGTCTAAAAGCGAGAGATAATAAAGAAGCGTTATAAAAGTTAGTCTGTTAAAAAGATTAACAATTATAATTAGAGTGTGTTGTTGGTTGTTATCATAAGCTGTAGAAAATGTACTTTTTATATCAAACAATTATTTTCAATAACATTTAAGAAGACTCTGACCATAACTTTAAACTTTTGATATGTTGTGTTAGATAGTAATTTTTTGTGCAATGTTAAGCATTTTGTGTGGCTAATAAATAAAAAAAAAGAAAAATTATTAGGTACTTTGCAATATGCCTTGCATATTGAATAGACAATTACCATTGTTTGCTTCATCCATAAACAATAAGTCGTGGAACTGACCATTAATCACTTTCGTGGTATTATACTTCGTTTTTGAGTCTTAAAAAAATAAATTATTTATATTATAATTTTAAAATTATGAACTTATGAATCTGAGATGAAGTAAGTGTTTTCTTTAGATAAAAACAGATTCCCTGATGATGTTCCGTCGTTTCGGACGGACACGTCACATACGAGCTAGACAATGTAAGTATGCTCACTTCATAGTAGTTGTGTTGGCAGAGCTCCGCACTAGCGGCGGAGGCGCCTGCTGGCCCATCCCCATTGTTATTGCACTGTTCGGAAACTGAAATAAATGACACAACAACATATTTCATGTGGGAAAGGCAAGCAAACAAATATATACGAACTTTAGCGAAGTATTTGATTTATTATCTAGGTGTAGGCAGGAATATGACTATCAAGAAATATTTATCTTGAAAATTTTGTAAATGTAAGCCAGACAATATTCATTATTCCATTCTAAATTGTATTAAATGATAAACAAAATATTCTGGAATTATCTGGTTCAAAAAAGAGTTAGATTGGTTAGTGTAGTAAGTTTTTCTTGATGGACAGTACTCTATCGTAATAAAGCACAATACAACAGCCAATATAATTAGTATAAGTCAATCCTAGAGCTTAACTTGTGATTAGTTTTATTATTAGCTCAGAGATTTATTGCATAAGTAGCATTACGTTAATAGGAAATGGTAAAATATCGATGACATCATGATTAGCTCTGATATTTAGATACATATTCATTGTATAGCAAATTGCCTTAAAGAAACATGCATGGTTAGTTATTATGAAGCTTGCTAGAGGCGACGAAGATAAGATTTTAAGAAATAAAACATTTTAAAAATATTAATGTAAGTGTTATTGGTTGTAAAAATTAACTCATCGTCGTATATAGGTAGTGAATGAATGAGATATAATAATGCCGTCGCTTAAAAATTTACTAACAACTATCTAGTAAATATGGAATGAATGCCTGCAAAATACTTTAAAACTTGCATGGCTCCAAATGAATTCTCATGAAGTAGTGCGTTGTTAGGCGATAAGCTAGGCAGTGAACGCGTTTATCTATAACTTGAATTATACAAAATACGGAAGAAATGAAAGTAACGACAAAATGCGTTCTGCGTTTCGATTCAAGCATATTACGCAAAAACATCATGCGACATTTTTATTTGGGCGATACTGAAAATTTGTACCGTGTTTGTTTCCCGCGTCGCGAATAATTTTCAAACCCCCCAGCGCACAGACACAGCGCCAATGCATTCTATGCTTGAATCGGAACGCAGGACTAATCTAGTATAATCTATGTGTAGAGTTGTGGTGCGTTCTTACCTGTACGTTTCGCTGATGCTGCGACCTATGCTGCGGCAGCTGCGAGGCGGCCGCGATAGCTGCGTTGCTGTAGCGCGCGGCGGCTTGCGCTTGAGCGGCCACTTGTGCCTGAGGAAAACAATTATTATATTTTACGAAATGAATCTAGATTCTATATATGTATATATATGTTACGGCTAATACCCGAAGTGCGGCTACACCTAGTTCTAGCCGGTTAGAACTAGGTGTAGCCACTTACTCTTGGTTAAACCTAGTATTAGCCGATTGTTTTCGGGTAAAACTAGGTCTAGCCTTCATCATGTCGGCTACAACTAGGTCCAGCCATTCCCTGTTGGATAAAACTAGGTCTATCCGATATCATTCCGGCTAGAACTAGGTTTAACCAATAGTAAGTTGGCTACACCTAGTTCTAACCGGCTAAAACTAGGTGTAGCCGTGTGTTGTTCCAATGTAATATTATTTTATTTGTATGTATATTTGTAAGCCAAACATTCTTGAATAAACGAATTTTCTTTCTTTATTTTCTTTTCTGTTCGATAAAACTTAGATGTGTGTCCCGCCAAGCCTTCCGCCCCGCGTCTCACTCATGACTTACCTACAGCATCTGCAGCAGCGGCGCAGGGTGGAGGGCATAGCGAGGCACGTGCCTCTGCAGGTTGTGAGTGCCAGGTGCTGCTGATCTACTGAAGGTCTACTAGCGAGTGTGACTCACAGCGTCTGCAGCAGCAGCGCGTTTCTTAGTTTTATCGTATTGAAATTATGAATGTAATGTAATAATTGATTTTAATGACATAAGTGTTTAAAATTGATATAATTATAATAATGCATGTACCATTTGTTTAATATAATTCCCATTGTCCCATTGTCAACGGGAAGGAACCTACTTATCATCAAAATGTTCTACAATTCGACATATACAATACCGTGCTAGGATTTATCTCCCCGACTATTTATCCAGATGCCGTAAATTTCACATCTTACCCCTCGTTGAAAGAAGGAAGATAGCCGACCTAGTATTTCTCTTTGGAATAGCTAATTGCAAAGTCGATTGTGCGGAGTTACTTGAGTTGTTAGGTCTACGCACTAGCAGGGCGGCGTTAAGGAACCCTACTGCATTACACGTACCGCGCGTTTCTACAAACTATCGACAAAATGCATTTATCATTAGAGCATGTAATTCTTATAACAATTTGATAAAGATTAATGATGATATTGATATTTTTGATATGTCAGTTGCTAAACTTAAGAGGAATTTAACCAACACATTCTTTACTTTTAAAAATAGTTAGGTATAAAGAAATTTGCTAAGAATTATATATTTTTTATATTAGAATACTACATATTATATATATTTTTTATTAGAATATACATAGTTATAAGCGTTTGCAAAGTAATTTTTTAGTTTGTTTTTTTTTAATTAATATTATCTACATATAAGTGGAAACTTATAATTGGCCTTATGCATTATAATATGTTCTTAAGACATGTTATGTTATTCTTAAGTTTACTTTTAAGCATAGCTGTTAGTTTCCCTAAGACTGTAAAATAAAATAAAATAAATAAATAAAATAAAATAAAATTCATTGAAATTATTTGTATGCCCAGGTGGGCGCGACATGGCTGTGCAAAATTATTTTATAAGATCATTAATGAAGCCTATGTTTCATGCAAATAAATATTTATGATTATGATTATGATCATCTAACAGGGATTGGTTGTTAAAAAAACATCCAATCAAAAGAAACGTAGAGAATTTTATTATTCTTTTAAATCACATTGTAATAATTAACACAAATTATTAGGAGTGCAATTTTTAATATAATAGGAACAATCAGGAACAGGCGGGACACGCATCTAAGTTTTATCCAACAGGGATTGTCTGGACCTAGTTCTAGCCGGAATGATATCGGATAGACCTAGTTTTATCCAACAGGGAATGGCTGGACCTAGTTGTAGCCGGCATGATGAAGGCTAGACCTAGTTTTACCCGAAAACAATCGGCTAATACTAGGTTTAACCAAGAGTAAGTGGCTACACCTAGTTCTAACCGGCTGGAACTAGGTGTAGCCGCACTTCGGGTATTAGCCGTAACATATATATATATCTGTTTTTGTTTTGATCATCACATTACATCAGCTCGTTGATACCCACTTATAGGTTTTTACCCACAAACACTCTTGCCTGATCTTAATTACGCCTCCTCTTTGTTACGAACAACAATTGATATGGTATTGATACGCTATTTTATAGATTCGTCAATTTGTTTTATTTTAAGAAAATTGGTTGTTTCATGTAACGGTATTTTCGTGACTGTCTTAAAATGTCTATAAAAAGACATGGAAGTCGTACAACAAAGATATTTTTTTATAAACCAGAAACGGAGGCGGAAGTTATTGAGAGAAACGTTAATAATGACGTTACGCTAAGTATAAAATGCGAGCATTCGAATCCTACAGAAAATGTAGCCAATTTAACGAGCAAGTATACACATCAAACCACCATTTGTTTTTATTGCTTGAAATAAACGAAATATTACAGACACCCCTATAAAGTCAGGGTTAATGGCAGCTATTAATAGACGTGAGAACCCCTTTCAAATGGCAGCAACAAATAGGCCAGCAGTCGGAAGCCAGTGGAACAAGCATGGGCGTGGCTTGCCATTCCCTCTGCCCGCGTATTATCAAAACTGACTTCCGTGGATGACGAAAACATTACGTAAACCACTTCTGTTTTAAACGTTTGTAATGAATTTATTTAACTAGCTGACACGCCGACAATTTTGCTTGCGTTTTTACGTTATCTAGCCATATAGGCCGGGATCCGTAGTACATGGAAATCAAGTGATTACTAACAAGCTAATTTTTGGTGAGTAGCTTCGTTTCGATGAGACGTCCAAAGATATCCTATACCCAACTCTCGATTGTGGTAGCTAACAGAGATATCAAGGATTAAAAAATTCAAGGATGTAAAACCGGGATAACGGACCACGAAATTTGTAGGACAATATGTTATATCTCAAGATAATTATCTAAATTATATAAAAACATGTTTGTCCTACAAAACCTATGGTTTGATCAAAGAGTCCGCCATTTCCAAAATGTGTCGAAAACGAGGTCAATTTAAATGATTACTATGATTACTAACCAGCTGATTTTTTGTTGTATACTTAATTAATATTTATAAAATCTAACGGACATATTGTCCGACAAATTTCGTGGTCCGTTATCCCGGTTTTACATCCTTGAATTTTTTAATCCTTGATATCTCTGTTAGCTACCACAATCGAGAGTTGGGTATAGGATATCTTTGGACGTCTCACCGAAACGAAGCTACTCACCAAAAATTAGCTTGTTAGTAATCACTTGATTTCCATGTACTACGGATCCCTGACTAATATTCATAGCCATATTTATAGCCTCCCTCGATAAATGTACTATCCAACACAAATAATTTTTCAACCGCGGTTCTTGAGATAAGCGCGTTCTAACATACAAACATGAGTAACAAATTTTACTAACTTGGGGTCTGTTTGTTGTAAATGAAAACAAGACATGCAAGTATTTGGCTTTTGTTTTAATGTGTGAAAAACTAATGTTATTTGTATAATTTTCAATTGCACACAAATGTTTGTCAAACACAAACTTTGGTCATGAAAATTATGTGTTAGATCGTTATAACTGCTAATTAGTTATCCAAATACTGGATTTTAGTAAATAGACACGATCTGTACTGTATTATACTTCTCGTTTAGGATTTTGATTGCTTAATTCATCGTTATTAAAATAGACACTCTCTATAGGTAAATATTCAGTAGAAATAATAAATGTTACTCCAGACATTTATTTAATTGTTTTTCACCAAAAGATTACCCTACTTAGTAGGTATGGTATGTTGTACCTGCCATATAAAAAAGGATACAATTTTCCGCATTTAAATCCTTACATCAAAGTTTCCAGTGAGTAAAAAAACCGAATATAATGAGTAACAACACGATCGACGTAAGCGCAGTGATTATACCATATGATATAGTTCATTTTCATCATTATGAATGAGTAACATCACAAAGCTAACAAAAGGAAAAATTTATTATTTTATTCTTATGTAAAAACCTAAGGGTAAATATTTATTGTCTTTGCGTAAAACTTTCAGACAATTAATCCAATTATGTCAATGAGATTGTACTGTACATATAATTTGTTCCCTAGATTTGTAGTTTACAAGTTACAATGAACAGCTTTATGGGCAGAAATAAACAACATCAAGCTCGAGCCACGGACAGTTATCAAATACCGTTGCTGTACCGCAAGCTTTCCCGCAATAACCTAAACTTTACTACCGGACGTTACATTTCGGCGTTATGAGTATTCTCCAGGATTGCTTCATCATCATAATAAACCATATTACTACTCTATATTCACCAATATAATCAATTATAGGTGGATTCGGATTATTCACCAGTTCACCACGCTTACCAGCCGGTTGGTGATCGCAGTTGGTACAGTAAACAGAACCCGTTGGCTGTCTTCTGGTATATTGTATATCCTTAAGTTAGTTTGAGTACATCCGCGGAAAGAGATGCGGTGGTACTATTCTTACGCCGGCACCACACGGTAGTGTTGTTTGCGTAGTTTTAAATCTTGAGGAAAAGTAGACTAGTCATTGCAATTCTCAGAGTAGCTGATAAGATACGCGACTTGTATGCGACTATAAACAGAAACCAGAGTATTTTTCTATTTTAGGTAATTAAGGTTGTAAAATTGAAATGGATGTTCAAATATAATTTTCCATTGCATGGCTAATCCTAAGATTTGATAAGATAGCTCACTATTGTACTGGTTAATCCCAAAAGCCTAGGTTTATTTCGCGAGCAGGTACTTTCGTGTCCCGATTGTGTTTCCTGGCTTAAAGCGTTGGTTTATTTATCCGATACACGGAAAATTAATATCTCCGCTCTACATAATAATATTTAGAAAGTCTGCAACTTTGTTTCCAATTCCAATAAATACTGGCCGCAATGCCATTAGCAAACGGGGTATTTTTTGCTCGCATTGCAAAACGCTAAGTCAGCAATCAGGAGTGGTGCCGGTGCAAGAATAATACCAACCCATATCTTTCCGTAGATGCATAGTATACCAATAACATGTTGTATTTTGTATTATTTCTACTACAAATAAGTATAGAATAGGCAGCAGAGTCGTCGTACTAAACCAACTACTACGATCACCAACCTGCCTGGTTTGCTTTCGAAGTGATTATACCAAATGCTCCAAGACAATACAATAGCCCTACGTCCTGTAAGGATGCTTTATTGCTGTGCTGATATCTTTTACTTGATATCCATAACAAGGTTGCTAAATAACACCTGTGGAAATAATATAAAGCACTTGCTGCAAGAGCTTGCCTGGTAGATTCCAGCCCGCATAGCCGCAAGTGGCGGCTAGTGGCGCTATGCGTGGAACATACTGGAACAATGGAGCAAAGACCCACCTGAGCCAGCCTGAGCACTTGCTGCGTCTGAGCCTGCGTGAGCGTGCCCGGCAGACTCCAGCCGTTGGTCAGGGCTTGCACCGCGGCGGCCGAGAGCCCCGCGTGCGGCATCTGCATGGCCTGAGATGACGGCTAATGGCGTTATGCGTGGAACATACTGGAACAATGGAGCAAGAACCCACCTGAGCCAGCCTGAGCACTTGCTGCGTCTGAGCCTGCGTGAGCGTGCCCGGCAGACTCCAGCCGTTGGTGAGCGCCTGCACCGCGGCGGCCGACAGCCCCGCGTGCGGCATCTGCATGGCCTGAGATGACGGCGTGTGCCGCTGCTGCGTGCCGGCGCGCCGTCCCCGCGTGGACGTGTTGTTGACGGCGTTGAAGTTGACGCCGGAGTTGCCGACGTTGACGCCGGCCACCGCGCCCGGCGGCGGCGCGGGCGGCGCGCGCGTCCATTGCCCGCCGCCTTGCACTGCGCCTGGAGGTGAGCCACAACGTCAAGACTCAAGTCAACAGAAGAGGTACCAACGGATGGTGTATGGGCTCATGGGCTCATGGCTCATATGTAACGAAAAAGGGAGGTCCTTAATTCGCTGGATATTTCTTTTGTATTCCACGCTTACGCAAACTTTTCTTCTGAGAACCTAACCAATTTTCTGATGTATTTTTGTTTGTACTTGTAACGTCGTATAACATGAACAGATTTTAGTCCAATCAAGTCAAACATCATAATTTTTTAATGATTTGATTTTACGAGCATTTCCGCACTGGAAATTATTGCAATATGTATTTTTTTTCTTTTATTTGATTGTAGATAATAAACAAATACAGCGGTGTTTTGGGACCACATGTTGCGATTGCCGCCCACGGAGTCGATGGGAAACTCGACTTGGCGCGAAATGACGAACGTCAGTCCATGGTTTCTAGCGTTTTAAACTTTAACGTTAGGTTTAAATTCAGTAATAATAAAACCTTCAAAAAAATAGCAAAACCTCTCTCCCAACACCAAACCCTAATTTTAGTCACAGTCCCATATAGGTATAGCAGAATATTAATAGGTGCATAACAATCAAGTTTTTAAAAAGTTTTTCAGTTCATATTGCATTTAACTGCTTTATACAAAAACAAATATAATAGGTCTAATACCAGATGGATAGATATTTATCTAGCCTACTAGAGATAAAATATTGGTCCATAAGCACATTACCTATATGTAGACAAAAGATTATTATTCCACACTACAGCCGCCATAATGTTAATTATTTACCATGTCAAGGTTTTGTTGAAGGTCTGACCTTCTGACTAGTTTAAGAAAGTTTAAGTGAGCAAAGATACTACCTACAATATAAGTGGCTTATAATTAAGTTTTAACATAACTATTAAATACCGTGTATAAGTAGATATTTATAAAAATTTGTAAATGAGTAAATTGTCTATAAAAATTTTACTACAAAAACTGTTGTGGTTTGTTAGATTCATTTGACCAAAATTCAACATAAAGAGGTTCGTGGATTGCCCTGTTTATCTTAATATTAATTAATTATTTCCATAGTCTATGTAGGTACTATAATGAGTCAATTACCAAAGCACAAATTAACCAAGTTTGAACCCAACAATAGGTTTTAAGTACCTAAGGAAAACCTATACCAATTTAATATTTAAAAAATAAGTTTTTATTATATCAAAGAAATAAATGCTAGTGGAATTGAGATTAACTTATGATTAGGTAAACTTAGTAAAAACCAAATGTTTGTGACAAAACTCACCTTTTGCTGATATGAGGAGCTGAGAATCCACAACTTTGTTAGGCCAGTACTCCTCAAACTCTGTGCCCGGAGGGAAATAACTTTTGATGTCCGATAAACTTATCACTGAACACGTCTCACTGGCAAACAGCTCATTTCTGATCCCCTGCACTTTACAACAGAACTTCAGGTACGATAGGTCCCAACCCTTCAACTGGTCCGCTTTTAACTTAAGATTGTCAGTCTCACCCTCGAAGTAAAACAACGGAACAAACTTTTGATTGTCTCTCACTGTGTACGGCACTACAGATTCCTTATTTATCCTAATGAACCCACACTTGTCCTTATTGTTTGTGGTGCCCCGTAATAACTTATTATAACACACATCTAGGAAGTTATAGAACTCATAAGCGTCCGATAGTCGCACCACTAAGTCTTTCTGTGTGAACGGTTCCCGACCAAACTGTCCATCACAGTGTCTGTTGTTGATCTCGTTGAGGAGGCGCGCCTCGATCTCCGTGATGTAGTAGCTGCGTATGCACGTGCACGAGTATATGTCCGCGTGCAGGTAGTTCAGGTACTTGTTGAGCAGCTTGATCTCCACCATGCGCACCGCCACGTACTTCTCGCCGGAGCGGTAGATGTACGGGATGTGGCACTTGCCGAGCATGTCCCAGCCGAAGTGGCCCTTCCAGCTCGCCTCGTCGGGCGCCGGCGTCTTCTTCTCGGCGTCGAGCGCCGGCCGCGCGGGCTCGGCGGGCGCGGCCGCGGCGCCGGCGGGCTGCTTGCGCGTCAGGAAGTTCAGGATGCCCATCTGCCCGCCCGGACCCGCCGCGCCCGCCGCGCCGCCCGCCATGGGCCGCGCCGCCGCCGCCGACGCCGCCATCGCCTTCGCCTTGTTCGCCTCCACCATCTTCGCGGCTAACTCTCTGATCTCCGCCTCGTCGGGCCTCTCCGTCTTCACTTTGACCGCCGGGTCCATCTTCGGTTATTATTTCCAAAATTCGCTAAAAAAACTTACGGTTTTGCGTAAACTAAGATGCCAGCGTGTAGATCGAACGCGAGGCTACATGATGCACTTCGACATTGACTAAGTTTCAGTCAAAATAATGTAAACAATCACAATACATTTAACAGCATTCGAATTGGCACTTCCTTGTACAGATTTGACAGCTGATAATAGTACGCTTGGAGTCTATTCTACAGAATTTATCACTCTCACACACAAGGCATTTGAAATTCCACCATGTGACGGGAGGCAGAGCGGCGGATCGGCAACGTCTCGACTCGAGGTGGTATGAAAATTAAGTTTCCGCACTTGTATCAAAACTTTTGAAATACATTTTCGCGGCAATCCAATGAGCGGTATCTGATAAAGTTTTTGACAGATTTTTAGAAAATTTTGAGTAAAATTCTATTTTTGCTGATTTTTTTCCACTCCGAGGTAGGTGAAGAACATGAAACCCAAAATTTGTGAAATTCCCGATACCGTTGGTTGAGTAGTCTCGTGGGGAGTACACATCTCGTGCACATTTTTCACCTTTTGGTGACTCAGCACCGCACAAAATGGCCGAAGACAAGGCTTTGTTGGCCAATCAGGCCTTTGCTAGCGGTCATACCTACTAGCCGATGACGTAGCTGGGTACTCCCCACGAGACTACTTCTCAAGGACTTTCGTTTTGGTCTAATTTTGAAAGTACTATTTTTAGATAGCCTAGCTTCTTTACAACCGTGGTAATTGTTATGATGTTATCAAGAAGTAAATATTATATTTCATTTATATATTCTTATCTATAATCACTAAACTGAAAGTAAAATTGAAACATTCATAATATAATATACCTAAACTAATTTATGAATGTACCTACTTCACAAAAGTAGTCTCTGGTGGATGTCTCGTGTCGCTTTTTCAATTGCAATGTTCGTTGGTCGTGCCCATTTGACATCCATCGCAAAAATCGACTTTCCACCATTGCGATAAAGACTACGTTCTAAGCACGATTTTCTATTCTATCCTTTACGGTACAGTGTAGCGAGACTAGCCGACGCGCGCATTCCACGAACAAAATAATCCCCTGCAAGAGTAAACGAGACAGAAATAGGCAAAGGCAAGCAAGTAGGTAAAAAGTAATGTCAAATGTTTAGGTACTTACGTATATCTATACGTATATCTTATTTTATGCTATAGTCGACTGAGACTGTCTGAGACGCTTGAGAACGGGTACCTATATACCTACTACATTGTATAGCTAATTACAGTAGATACAAAGTGTACAATCTTATGGTTTTACTTACCAGTTTACTACTTTGGCCATTAACCTACTTACAAACTTGCTGAGAAGCTAAAAATGCTGAAAAATTATCCTAACTAGGTACCTACACTAATTTATCTAAGGTAGGTAGGTTGTTACTTGGAAATATCATTTTATCTAGAATCTAGAGACTAATAAGTTAGTTACCTATGTACCATCTGTAAAGGTCGGTCATGTTCATGGAGTAAGTTTATATTTAACAAAATCCACAGCCCTTTTACACCTGAGCTTACGGTCAAAAAACGGATTTACTTTATATAAATAACTAAGTAAGTACCTACTTAGCTTTCCGCCCGCGTAATAATATTTTCCCGCTTGTCTGTTGAAATTTTTCCTGAATTTCTTTAAACCTTTTGCTTTAAACCTCACGGAGCCCGAGACCTTTCCAACGAATGCAAAACCGTGGAAATCGGTTCGTGCGTTCTGGAGTTTGGTAGGTATAGCGTCAGGAAGGAAAACCCGACTTATTTTTATTTAGTAGTTCTTTCTCAGGGTCTAAAGATTGTATGTGCCCAATTTCATCAAAATCGGTTGAGAGGTTTATGCGGGAAAGCGTAACAGACAGAGTTAATTTCGCATTTATAATATTAGTAAGGATAAGGATGAAGATAAGTACTTATGTACATACTTAATTTAAATAAAGGTTTATCTATACTTTATTTAGGTTAGGTTTAGGTAGGTAGTTTGTTTTCAGTATAAAGGCCCAATAGGTAATGCAAGTCATAGATTCTATGATGCAGGTTATGATACTGAAATCATACGGAAATTTGATTCACTGAAACGATTACGATTAGATACCTATTTATAAGTATGTAGGTATTTATTTATTTATTATGGAGTATGTAAGTTCCTAAACTCATAAACCACTGATCTTTGATTTGATGAAGTTTGGTAGATAACCATTTAGACGTATAAGACAGTTGAGTTGAGGCATAGGATAGGATCCAGTTATGATAAGACGTGGTCCCCATAATGTCCCCATACAAACATAATTTAACGAGGACGGAGTCGCGAAGAAAAGGATAAAGATAAAGATAAAGATAAAGATAAAGAATACTTTATTGTAAAATTGTGTACATAGAGTTCTTAAATTACTATGAGTAAAGTAATAGTGTTCTGTGCGCGGAGACGTCTAGCTTAGTCAATACTCTAGTTAAGGATATTTAGGAAGAGTTTTTTAGGAACTTAAAGAAGTAGAACATCTAGTGGCGCCATCTATTAAGCCAAGTTCGCATTGGTCCATTATTTCTGTCAAGTAACGAGTAATTTAGGCCTAGTTCGCATTTTAGTCAAGAAGTAGGTAGTGAGTAATTTAGTAAGTAGTAGTGTAGTAGTATAAATCTGCGGCCCCGCGCTCGGCGACGGGGCGCGGTGCAGTGGGATAATCGCCTAATAGATGGCGCCGCTAGATGTAGATGCTTTTATTTTTGTTTTTAAAGTAAGTATTTTATCTGAACGCCAAAGTATTTTATTTTTGTTATTTCTTTATGTTCTTAAAAAACCTCTTCATTACTTATTGTTTGCCCTGAAAGGACAAACAGTGTAACAACAGTGCGAACGATTTCTGTACAGAAATGAGTACTTTAGCTAGGGTACCTAATTTATTTATTTATTTAATTCAAGCACAGCCAACAGCATTACATAGTATACATAATTACATAGTATTTGTAAATGGTTATTAAATATTATTCTTAATTAAATATTTATAAACCTAATAAATTACTCTTACTCCATAATTGAATAATGCGATTTTTAGGCATTGCAACGAGAACCTAAAAGTTGTACGTTTCGTTTCAGTACAGATATTATTTACTTACACCCAGATTTGTCACCAACACGGAAATATTGTAAAATATTTTTCTTATTTAAAAAAAAGTTACATTTGATTTGAATAATATACCAGGGTTTTTAATATTTTACAAGGAAAAAAATAGTAGTAGAATGAAACCCATTAGAAAAGGAGGGGAATAAGATAAAAATGACAGGAAAAATAAATTACGGTCGATCTGAGTTCGGGAAGTGGGAGGGGGTGGGCTTTTAAGGGGAGAAAATGGTTTATCTCGATTTGCGGTGAAACTACAAGTCCTATGAGAAAAAGTTATATGGCAAAGTTGTAGGTAATAAAACGATCTACAACTTTTAATTCATAACTTTTTTACATAACGTCAAAATGTATGTGAAAAATTCAAATAACTAAGTTTTTGGTTTTTTATTTCTATCTTTTTCAAAAACATTTTATTTTCTACGAAATTTGGTGAAAACTTACCTATTTATGTTCTAAATCCACTATAATTTATTTGATTAAAAATATTAATTTTTACACCTTATTTTGACTCAATTACTACAAAAATAGACCAATTTTCAATCGAAAATTCACGTGTCAAAATATTAGCTTTTTTATAAAAATCGGTATGCTGTTTGTTCATTAAAATCTCCATTTCCTGATGGTTAATAAAAATATATACATAACTATAGTAAATTATCTCAGAAAATGCAAAACACCGAAACCAAATTTGTATCATTATGTACAATTGCATCATAAAAATGTGAATTTTGCAATTTTTATTTCATATAATTGCTTATAATCCGACTTATTGCCCATTATACAAACAGATTATTATATAATAATTATTATTATATAGTCTGAAAAGACAAAATCATATTTTTATGATGCAATTGTACCTAATGATACAAATTTTTGTTTCGGTTTTGTGCATTTTCTGAGAATATTTACTATTGTAATGTATATATTTTTTTTAATTATCAGAAAATAAAGATTTCAATGAACATAAAGCATAACGATTTTTATAAAAAAGCTAATATTTTGACACGTGAATTTTCGATTGAAAATTGGTCTATTTTTGTAGTAATTGAGTCAAAATAAGGTGTAAAAATTAATATTTTTAATCAAATAAATTATAGTGGATTTAGAACATAAATAGGTAAGTTTTCACCAAATTTCGTAGAAAATAAAATGTTTTTGAAAAAGATAGAAATAAAAAACCAAAAACATAGTTATTTGAATTTTTCACATACATTTTGACGTTATGTAAAAAAGTTATGAATTAAAAGTTGTAGATCGTTTTATTACCTACAACTTTGCCATATAACTTTTTTTCATAGGACTTGTAGTTTCACCGCAAATCGAGATAAACCATTTTCTCCCCTTAAAAGCCCACCCCCTCCCACTTCCCGAACTCAGATCGACCGTAATTTATTTTTCCTTTCATTTTTATCATATTCCCCTCCTTTTCTAATGGGTTTCATTCTACTACTATTTTTTTCCTTATTTGACCATTTTTGAAGCTAACTGCACTGGTCTATAAAACAAAATTCTGTACATAGAAATTATTAGAACTGTTGTAGATTACTAAAGAATAATTTTAACTTGTATGAACAGTTTTTAGAGGTGATGATGAACGAAACGTAATTGAAAGAAAATGGCGTTTGGCGTCGAATAGATAGAGACATTAATACGATTCTTGTAGTCCTCATTAATTCATTTTTCTTAGAAGAAAGCAGCGAAATTAAACAAAATATGTGATTTTTTTAATAATTCTACGCAGACAAATGTTTCATTAACTTTAATTCTGGTTTATTAATTGCATTTCGATGTATTAAAACAAGTGAATAGGAGACGAGGAGTTCTAATGATTTCTAGCTCTACTAAACCCGCGAAACATGATTTAATTTGAAAAGAATTGTTGAAGAAGTTTTATGAAAAATCATGAATTGTTTTGATGTGTCTGTTGATGGGAGCGTAAAAGTCTGTCGCGTTTGTCTTATTCGCGATGTGAAGATGTATGATCTGCAGAATTACCCCTTGGAATCGCATTTCGAAACCATAATTGGAGTCCCAGTAAGTTATTTAACTAGAATTAATTATTTTAACAAAGAACCATCTCATTAAAATAAAGACATTGAAGTGAAATTATTTTCCCATGGATATATGTATAAACACAAAAATAAATGAAAAGGTTTCAAACGATTGTCATATGTAGTGCATTTTATTATAGAACTGGATTAAACTTTCTCTCCTAACACTTAAATTAATAAAATCTCAGTTGTACCTATTCACATGATAAACTTGAATCCTTTATTTTATATTAAAAACTTTATATTTCTCACAAGTGTCTACCTTTGTTCAAAATATTATTAAATTATTTCAGGTAATAAGCACTATGGATCTCCCTCCGTTCCTGTGCTATGAATGTGCTACTCTGGTGAAGAAGTTCTCTTACTTCCGGGAGCGCTGTCTGACCGGCCAGGCTACTTTGTATGGAATACTTCATAACTGTGGAAAGGTATCATTCATACTTTATTACATAATTTAGTTTTATACATAATATTATATTTACCCAGAAGACATTACATTACCTTTCTGTTTCATGTTCTTTAATGTAGTTAAAAATAAAAGTTATTAAAACAAATACCCACTTATTTAGAACCTAACAAGCAGTTATTCAGTTTTAAACCAAAACATTTAATATCTTTACAGGTTACAGATAAAGAGATAAACAAAATTGACAGGAAAAAGTCCAACCTATCTTCTAGAATCACAGGCCACATTGTAAAGGAGAACATATTCTATGCAGAAGAAGGGGCAACACTTGAATGTGTAAAGCAGGAGAGTTCATTGAGTGCGGACTTTGAAGTTACAGTGGATATTAAACACGAGGATGATTATCCTGAAGATGACTTCCAAGCAGACCTCTCTAGTGATGATGAGCCTTTGTCTGCTCAAAAGCTATTGTTTTCACAAAAAGTGGTAAGATAACTATGTATATTTATTATAGTCAATCACTCAAATAAGCTTTTTCAAAATACTTATTAGGAAATGGTAGGATAGTAACAAATTCAAGATTCCAATACAATCCAATCAATTCACAAAAATCAACATAGATTTAGCTCTCAGAGAATTGAACCCACACTTTCTAGATGTTTTTATAAACCATGCCGTGAAAGATTCACTATTAAAAATAACTAAGTTGGTATAACAAGAAGTAATGATTAAACTATCTGGTAGGTATTTATTTAAAAATATATATTTTGTTTGAAATTTTAGGATAAATATGATGCTGCAGAAGTACCAATCGCTGAAAAAATGGAAAAAGAACATAAGGAAAAAAGAAAGAAAGAAAAGAAGAAATGCAGAAAGAAGAAGGAAGTATCAGTGGAGCTAGGAGTGGAGGCTGATATCAAAAGTGATGTTGATCTTGAACAAGTTTTACAGTTGCAGAATATTGTAAGTTCTTCTTCTTAGTCGTTCGTTACACTCTTGGCAGAGTGGTCGTGGTCGTCATGTCAGGAGTAGGTAGTGGTGGCACGCTTCACGATCCGGCGCCATTCCTCTCGCACGGCTGCTTTTCTGGTACACTCGTGAAGAGGACCGTCTATCGCAGCTTTGATTTGGTCCGTCCAGCGCAAAGGTGATCTTCCTCGAGCTCGTGTTCCGTCAACTTTGCCTTGTACCACAAGGCGCTCCACAGATTCGTCTCCGCGGCGCGAAACATGTCCGAAGAAATTGAGGATGCGACTTTGAACGATAGTAAATGTATACAATAATGCCTTGTGGTGCCATCCTAAGAGTAGTACTATCCCATCTCTCAAATAACATAATTATATAGATATTGTTGAATTGTTTTTCTGGTTTTCAGATTGGCCAACAAGTGATAGAAAAGACTGTAAATGAGATAAAAGAAGAGGCAGAAGACAATGTAGCCCTTCCAGTTAAAAGAGGAAGAGGCAGACCTAGAAAACTGACAGCTGTTGATTCTACGACTCGTGAAAAAAAGGAAAAAGTTGATAGACGGACCAAAAACACAGGAGGGGTTAAAGTTGATGATTTAAATTTGGAGGAATTCGCTACAGTGATTAGGTTAACGGTAAATATTATTTACTTTTATCTAAAACATATTAAATCACTGTATCATCTGCAATCGTCTATTTCTATCTGCGTCTTTAAACCATACGTAACCGATTGGTAAAAAGTATCTATCTGCAATCGTCTATATCTATCTGCGTCTTTAAACCATATTATACGTAACCGATTGCCAAAAATGTGATTAAGTTTATGTTTGGGCAGTAACACGTAACAGGTAACAGGCTCCTTTTTAGAGAAATAGGTAAATACTGCGGGACTGGAAATTAAAATGTAATTCTTAATTTCAGCTTGAAGAGCAAATGGAGGAAATCGAGAAACGTAAATACAGCCTCAACTACAAGAACGCGGCTTTTCAATGCAATCTCTGCTTCAAAGGGTTCATAGATGCCAACGCCTGGAAGCACCATGTCGGGAAACATGACCCGGTAAGAACTAACAATCCATACTAGTGGACTTAGGCCTAATTTCACCAAGCTCTGTTTGTTAGTTTAACATCCCGTCATGTTTAATCACTGTCAGTTTACGTATATTCATGACTGTTAATTACTTAATGGATGTTAAACTAACAAACAGAGCTTGGTGAAATTCGGTCGTAATCTGACAGTGATAAAATATAACGGGATGTTAAACTAACAAACAGAGAGTGGTGAAATTAGGTCTTAATATGCTAATCATAATAAGAAATTAGTTTATTTCAAACTACCTCTGGCTGTAAACACGTTTACAGCTAAACTTAATTGCGGGATGGTAAATGTCACATGTCTTTGAAATTTTTCAAAGTTTTTAAAAGATGTTTACCTTCACTGTGTTTTTAAAGCGCACATAAATTTCAAAAAGAAAAATCCAGAGGTGCGCTTCGGGGATTGAACCCACGACCTTCGGGATGAAAGTCTCGCACAGCTGAGTGAGTGCACACGTCGGTTGTCCTCAGAGCGCGGGCGAGGTGGAGTGTCCGGTGTGCAAGTTCCGGTTCGAGTCCCGGCGCGCGCTGCAGAAGCACGCCATCAACCACGAGAAGAAGTACTCCTGCAACAGCTGTACCTACGTCTCCAAAACTACGTGAGTACACCGCACTAATTGACCACTTCTGTGCTGCAGTGGAAGGCCCTTTTTATTTCCTTGCATTATTTTAAAGAAAAGCAATATATATGCCTCGGCCGAAATGGCAATTGCCTGGCTGGTATCATTGAAGTCCTCGCCTGCGGCTCGGCCTTCAAACTCATACTCGACCTGCAATTGCCTATTTCCCTGCCTTTGCAATAATGTACTATTATCTTTCAGAACTCAGGCGAAACAGCATCAAAGATGGCATAAAGGTGTTACTTACACGTGCGAGTATTGCGACGAAGTATCAACGTGAGATTATTTACATTATCTAGTCTCTAATTAAATTAAAAAAAAATCTTAAGAGCCTAGGGCAACACACCGTAATCTGAGTAATTTAATTTGTTTACTTAAAAAAAATAAAAAATTATATATCAGACAGCATAAAAATTTAACTAAATAGATGGTGCCAGCAAACCATATCATCCGCATAACTTACATCAATAGAGCATCCAACCGACAGCTTTCTAAGACCACCTATCGGCCCATTTACATACAGATTAAACAGGTGGGGCTGTCTTACCCCACATTCCAGTTCATATGCATCAGACAACACCCCTGCCCATTTTACCTTATTAGTTTGACTCTTGTACTAATATTCAAAAACAGAACAGAGTTCCCCAGGCAAACTCGTTTCGCGTAGCCTTCGCCACAGTTTGTCATAGCACACTGTGTCGAAAGCACGCGAAAGATCTAGAAAACAAACATAGACGAGTACCGCCTATCCACATAGTATCTAAAAGTATTCTTGAATCCAAGAATAACAGTCTCGGTAAACAGTCCCTTTCTAAAACCGAACTATCCATCGTGCATTTGTATCTGTGTCTGCGCGGAGGGTGAAGGTTCACCTGCGATGTAGAAAGTTGCTGGTTCGATTCTTGCGCGACAAATATTTGTACTATCTGCAAATCTTGTATTCCTCCGTAAGCCGCCTGTAGATGTATATATCTCTTGATATCACCCACGTAGAGATGAACCATTTCTAAAATGAACGCCCCTCCACCGCGGTTACACGTAGGGGAGAGTGGGGTAAACGCGAACGCGGGGTAAACCCGAACACAACGGTTCTGATATGTTAGAAAGAGATATACATATTTCACTTGTCGCTATTTCAAAGATCACGCCACCACTAGTGCCAGTCAACGACCCGAGCAACGCGGACGCACGTACTTTTTAAGGTATGCAATTTGTTATATTTTGCAAGATTTTGATGTAATTTTTACGTAAATGCAACTTGATATTACTTGATTTTTATTAACAATATGTATTTAACTTTTATTTACAGGAATTCTTACATAATAAATCTTATAAATAACATTGACGTAATCGGCAAAAGTAATACAACCTAAAATATTTAACTCAATAATTTTTTTCCGATTTGGCGGGGTAAAGGCGAACTAACATTTTGGATAATCTTGAATGTTCGTCATTACCCCATCATTTTGATGATTCCCAGTTAATCTAATTTGTATTATTGTTATTATATGCCTCTTAATTACAAACTAAAAACAGTGACGAAATACAGTCTAGAAGATCTCAAAAAGGCTATAAATGATGTTCAAACCAAATATCGTAATTACCCCACTTGGTGTTCGTATTTACCCGACAATGTCGGGGAAAGCCGAATACATAAGAGTTTTGTTTTTTGTTCATATGTTCATACTTTATTAAAAAAATATAAATGTTGTATAGTTAATTCATTGCATAGATAATTAAACTTTATAATAAAACAATTAAAGAAGCTTTGAGATCAAATTTCACTGTTTCATTTGAGTTTTCCCTTAGGTGTTCGTATTTCCCCCACTTTCCCCTACATGCAAAAAGGTGTATAGATACAACACACATAAATTGATCTTTGTCATTGGATGTTCATTAACGTATAAGCAAACGGTATCACTTTGACAGACAGATGAGCCAATGTTACAGTAAAGTTGTAGCACGCACACAAGTATAGTGATGCAATAAGTATTTCCTCTCACACGTTGAAATTATAACGGTTTTGTGGAAGGGAGTTCATATGGATTATCTCTACGTGTATTGCAGTAAGTGGACGTCCTACCTGTCGCACGTGCGCATCAAGCACCCGTCGTCGTTCCTGTGCGCCGCGTGCGGGTACTCGTTCGTGAGCCGGCTGGGGCTCGCCATGCACAAGTCTATGATGCACAAGACTCTTAAGGACTCGGTAACTAACTTACTTTATAGCTTAATAATAATTTTATAAGTTGAACCTTTTAATGGCTGTATATTTTATATTAAGTTGTCCATTGTTAAAGTTTTGGTTTTCGAAGTAATACATTTCATATGTGTACCTATTTGTTGGTAATGAAGGAAGATATAACTTTTTAAACTATCATGGTTTTTAACTATATTTGAACATGAAACGGGTAACATACCATGAAAAATTAAATCATGGTATGTTACCCGTTTCATGTTCAAATATGAAGGAAGATGTCTTTACTTGCTGTGTTGTGGTTGATTGGTGTTTCTTGTAGTTCGGACCCATTTCGGGTAAAAGCCTCCTCAATTTTCTTCCATACTTGTCTATCTACATCTATGTTCGAAATACTCATATACGTTTCAGATATTTTAAGACCCTTTTACAGAACTATACTTGATAGAGGAAAAAAGGCTTTCAAGCTTTTGGTTCATTTATGCTATGATTTTCTCTATTTCAACATAACGTATTAAGTAAGGTTCCTGCGTTTCCAGGATAAATCTGTTGCAGTGGAAGCGAGCCAGTTCTGCAAGGAGTGCGACGTGCAGTTCCTCAACGAGGAGGCGTACAACCGACACCTCGTCACCTCCGACAAACACCACACTGAGATGGGGTCAGTCATTATCATTTATCAACATTTTATTTTCTCACGATAGGTGTAATAATACATCTCGTATTGTATGTCTATGTGCGCTTTAAAAACACGTGTCTATCTACTGGGGATAAAGGAAAATTTGAAAGGACGATGCTGGAGTCTAAGTCATTTTTTTGAATGTGGTCTCCAGAGTCACTGAAAATGTTATGGTAGGACATTGACACAGGGAAGTTGGTTAGGAAAATATAAGTTAAGCCAAACATCGGTATCGTAAGGAAACCGGTATGTGCTCATAATTTTGAAGAGTCGACGTTCGGAATGATAGTGTAATCGCATTAAACCAATCCGGTAGTTTCGATTCCATGTCGCGACTAAGAATGCATTAATAATTATTTTTTATATGTTAGGTCCGGGTGTCGAACCTGCGGCCGTTCGTTCTCTACGGCGGAGGAGCTGCGTCTGCACGCGCGCGCCGCCCACGCGCGCCCGCGTCCACACAACTACGGCAAGAAACCCGCGCACAACTTCCCGGCGCAGTGCGAACATGTCAGTATATAATGTACTATATACAATACAATACAAATTTTTTATTGTTACACCACATTTTAAAAAGATATACATACAGTGAAACAATGGGCGGCCTTATCGCTAGGAGCGATTTCTATCAGGCAACCGTGGGCGTGGGATGAAACAAATATTTTTTAAGAGAAGTAAAGCAGTGACGTAGTTTATATAAACATTAGAATAATAATAATACATAGAACTAAAATGTATTTATTTATAGGTACTAGAAATATATTTTTTATATTGTATAATAATAATATATCTTTATTTTATAGTTATTATAACATAAAAACGGTTGGGTAAATTTATTTGCGTTTGCTTTAAAAAAAATCATTATAGTTCTTTTAAACCTAAAAGAAACCTAAAAGGTGAGAAAACATGGGTGAAGTCGCTTGCGGGTCAGCTAGTATAAGTGTAGTGTAGATAATAATGTTGTTTGCAGTGTTCCGCGGAGATAGCGAACGCGCGGGACTACTGGGCGCACTTCCGCCGCGCGCACCCCGACAAGACATACCCTATCAAGAAGGACTATGTGTGCGACGTCTGTGGCAAGAGCTTTAGGGTAAGGACTTTCTAATAATAATCCCTATTCAACATTTTAATTGAATATTTTTTTTAGATTCAATTCATCCAAAATTTTGACCTTAATTAAAGCCTTAGTTAGTAAAATCATTCATTTTATAACAACGGGAATTACTCACGTATTTACAAAGAAGTTAAAACACTCGAAGTTTCGAGCACAACAAGAGAAGTCTTTCTCAGGAGGAATGAACAGTGTTTTTCCTGCAGGGCAACGCGTTCCTGACGTACCACAAGCGCACGCACACGGCGGAGCGCCAGTACGCGTGCGCCTCCTGCGGGAAGTCCTTCTTCAACAGAACCAACCTCAACATGCACCTCAAGACGCACTCGGACACGCGGCCCTACCCCTGCGACGTGTGCTTCAAGGCCTTCAAGTGCAAGGGCGCTCTGGATAGACATTATAGGGTAAGGACACTGTTACACGTCCTTCTTCAACAGAACCAACCTCAACATGCACCTCAAGACGCACTCGGACACGCGGCCCTACCCCTGCGACGTGTGCTTCAAGGCCTTCAAGTGCAAGGGCGCTCTGGATAGACATTATAGGGTAAGGACACTGTTACACGTCCTTCTTCAACAGAACCAACCTCAACATGCACCTCAAGACGCACTCGGACACGCGGCCCTACCCCTGCGACGTGTGCTTCAAGGCCTTCAAGTGCAAGGGCGCTCTGGATAGACATTATAGGGTAAGGACACTGTTACACGTCCTTCTTCAACAGAACCAACCTCAACATGCACCTCAAGACGCACTCGGACACGCGGCCCTACCCCTGCGACGTGTGCTTCAAGGCCTTCAAGTGCAAGGGCGCTCTGGATAGACATTATAGGGTAAGGACACTGTTACACGTCCTTCTTCAACAGAACCAACCTCAACATGCACCTCAAGACGCACTCGGACACGCGGCCCTACCCCTGCGACGTGTGCTTCAAGGCCTTCAAGTGCAAGGGCGCTCTGGATAGACATTATAGGGTAAGGACACTGTTACACGTCCTTCTTCAACAGAACCAACCTCAACATGCACCTCAAGACGCACTCGGACACGCGGCCCTACCCCTGCGACGTGTGCTTCAAGGCCTTCAAGTGCAAGGGCGCTCTGGATAGACATTATAGGGTAAGGACACTGTTACACGTCCTTCTTCAACAGAACCAACCTCAACATGCACCTCAAGACGCACTCGGACACGCGGCCCTACCCCTGCGACGTGTGCTTCAAGGCCTTCAAGTGCAAGGGCGCTCTGGATAGACATTATAGGGTAAGGACACTGTTACACGTCCTTCTTCAACAGAACCAACCTCAACATGCACCTCAAGACGCACTCGGACACGCGGCCCTACCCCTGCGACGTGTGCTTCAAGGCCTTCAAGTGCAAGGGCGCTCTGGATAGACATTATAGGGTAAGGACACTGTTACACGTCCTTCTTCAACAGAACCAACCTCAACATGCACCTCAAGACGCACTCGGACACGCGGCCCTACCCCTGCGACGTGTGCTTCAAGGCCTTCAAGTGCAAGGGCGCTCTGGATAGACATTATAGGGTAAGGACACTGTTACACGTCCTTCTTCAACAGAACCAACCTCAACATGCACCTCAAGACGCACTCGGACACGCGGCCCTACCCCTGCGACGTGTGCTTCAAGGCCTTCAAGTGCAAGGGCGCTCTGGATAGACATTATAGGGTAAGGACACTGTTACACGTCCTTCTTCAACAGAACCAACCTCAACATGCACCTCAAGACGCACTCGGACACGCGGCCCTACCCCTGCGACGTGTGCTTCAAGGCCTTCAAGTGCAAGGGCGCTCTGGATAGACATTATAGGGTAAGGACACTGTTACACGTCCTTCTTCAACAGAACCAACCTCAACATGCACCTCAAGACGCACTCGGACACGCGGCCCTACCCCTGCGACGTGTGCTTCAAGGCCTTCAAGTGCAAGGGCGCTCTGGATAGACATTATAGGGTAAGGACACTGTTACACGTCCTTCTTCAACAGAACCAACCTCAACATGCACCTCAAGACGCACTCGGACACGCGGCCCTACCCCTGCGACGTGTGCTTCAAGGCCTTCAAGTGCAAGGGCGCTCTGGATAGACATTATAGGGTAAGGACACTGTTACACGTCCTTCTTCAACAGAACCAACCTCAACATGCACCTCAAGACGCACTCGGACACGCGGCCCTACCCCTGCGACGTGTGCTTCAAGGCCTTCAAGTGCAAGGGCGCTCTGGATAGACATTATAGGGTAAGGACACTGTTACACGTCATATAAATAAATAGAAAGATTTATAGTCCCTTAGCCGGTTTTGCGATACTCAATAGAAAAGATCACACGCCACCACACGGCAAAAGAGCGTTACATAAAGCCTTTATAATAAAAAAAACACTTATTTATCGATAAGTTAATTCTTTATTACACACACCAATTATCTAAATTTTTCAAAAGAACTTAAAACTACAAAAACGAAAATTAATCTACGAGGATACGAGGCAACCTGCATTTGGCCAGCGTAAAATAACGCCATATTTCTCTCTCATCAAGAGTGTAGTCTCTGTGCTATAAGGATACTTATGATTATTTTTCCTTTCCAGAGTCACACCGGCGTAAAGCCTTATGAATGCGAGATCTGCGGCAAATCATTCGGTCAGTCCAACAGCCGGAAGCTTCACGTGCGAACCGTACACCTGCGCCAGCCCGCGCCCTACCTCAGTCGAGCGCGCGCGGACCGACGCAAGAACAACGCGCCTTACTATCCTAATCCGCCGGTTTGAAACTAATTAAAAGTCAAAGGCCAATTCAAGATTTTCATATTAACACAACGAAATTGAGACCGACTTAGAAATTAGGTATTTATATTTCTACTAGCAACCCGCCCCCTCACTTTGTTTTGGGTAGAGATGAACCATTTTTAAAATGAACGCCCTTCCACCGCGGTTACACGTAAGTACATGCAAAAAGGTGTATAGATACAACACACATAAATTGATCTTTGTCATTGGATGTTCATTAACGGTATCACTTTGACAGACAGATGAGCCAATGTTACAGTAAAGTTGTAGCACGCACACAAGTATAGTGATGCAATAAGTATTTCCTCTCACACTTTGAAATTATCACGGTTTTGTGGAGGGGAATTCATTTTTAAAATGGATTATCTCTACCTAATAATAGTTAGTCTTACGGTAAAATGAATTGGTAACTAGGTATTTAGGGTATAGTATGTGCAATCATTCGCATAATGTATTTCAAATCATGTGTTTTAATATTCTATGCAATATAGTTTTAACTGTAGATAGACTGATGAACTGTTGATAAAACGCACAAATGACCATGAAATATAGTATTATGTAATTAATTTATACAATGTAGTAAATAATGCCTTGATAGCCATATAGCATCATTCCTATTTTTGCATTTATTATATGTAGAATAGTTGGTAGATAATAATAAATTTAGTGAGCGTATTTATGTGGTTTTATTTATAATCTTTGGTACTAACATACAAATCATGTCATGTATAGAATGGGACAAATATTTAGGTAATATACAAACTTAATATATTTAGCAGTAACTTAAGAATTTGATTTAAGAGCGTATCTACGGAGCTCGATTTTGCATTATATAATATTGATAAGTAGATAAATTGTTGAGTTTTTTTTCCGGACTAGGTGGTATTAACACTGTGACACACTAGCAGCAAAAAATAAACCATTCATCGCTAAATTTTATTTTAAATGACATTAATCTCAAAAGCCTAGCCGCAGTTTCGCGCATAATTTAATCATGATTGCCCTTCAAGCAGGGATACGAGTAAAAAGCATAACAACTCATCGATGTTATCACTTTCAATACGTTGTTGAAATAACTTCTGAACTCTGATAAGCCAAAACAAACGCTTTATATGATCTGTAACCCAGTTTGTATAAGTTTGTTGTCGGATATGGTCGTGAGGGTAGCCGTGCTAGGCGCCGGGGTCAACGGCCTCGTCTGTGCCCTCAGGATCAAGGAACGGTATAAGGATTATCAGGTGAGTCAATCTTGTTAAATTATTTGTTATTCAGGTTTTTGTGGTACTATTTCCAACCTAATTGAATTAAGATTAATTCGACAGTTTAATTTACTAAGTACTTACTCAGTCCAGTTATCGCCCCCACACTTGTGGGTTGGATTTGGATAAGACCACAGAAGAAATTAAGCAAAGTGCGACTTTTTACTGATAGAAAACATACCCCTCTGTCTGTGGTGTCGGCCTTAGAAAACAATCATCCCATTTCTTCACGCAGGCACAGGTGTCCTCAATTTAAGGGATTCGTATACCAAAAGACGTTCAGGAGTCTCATTATCTGTGTTCAACTTACTGCGATCGCCAAAGCGTGGTGTAAGCGTGATGATTATACGACCTATAGCTTGTAGGTACTGGGCAGACCATTGACCAGTAGATGCTGTAATATGGGTTGTTACGGCCAGTAAAAACACCATTCCACTCAAAGGATTTGTTCGCAGGTGGTAGTGATATCGGAGGAATTCTCACCAGACACCACGTCCGATGGATCTGGGGGCTTGTGGAACCCCTATCTCCTTGGAAATACTCCGGAGAACCTTATAGTGTGAGTCCACTAGTATTTTAAGACAGGTTAATAGTTGTAGTATTCATGAATGAAGGATGGATAGATTTTATTGTTGTTGGATTGTACTGTTTCAGTAAATGGGGCATAGAAACGTACGAGTACCTTCACAAGTTGTGGCTCGAAGGAGGCTATGGGGTTTGTCTCACGCCCTTCTTCGATCTGCACCCGAGCGCCGATGAATACAGCAAACCGACGTGGTCTGATGCCGTCTTCAGCTTTAGACAGCTGGATGAAGAGTATTTAAAGTATTTAAGCGAATCTTACAACACTCAGTTTGCGTAAGTATCTTTTGAATAACTAGATACTGTAGGTAAACTCGAAGCTTCTAATACAATTCATATAAAATAAGGAGGATAGACAAAGGTACAATAATTTTGCACATATAAGTACGAGCTCAGGTAGGTATATTAAAATGTATAGGTAGGTAGAAGCTAATTGTATCTACAGAAGTATCAATGTGGTTAACAGGTCTTCAATTGGTATAAGTACCTACCTACATCACAAACCTTAATATAATACAAAATCTGAGCAAGCAGGATCAAAACATTGCCCAAGTATTCTACTTACTACATAATAGTTCCTCGGGCATCTTACTCAGATCTCAAGCGTTCAAAATACAGGGCACTTTCCTTCCAGAGCAGGTCACGCATTCACTTCCTTCGTAGTGACCACAACCCTCTTCCTCAATGAACTGACGAAGCGGTTCCTAAGTCTGAAGGGAGAGTTGTTGCGGGCCCGCGTGGTGTCGCTGCAGTCGGCCCTGCTGCGGCGGTGCCACGTGATCGTCAACTGTATGGGACTCGGCGCCGCGCGCGTGCTGCCTGATACGAGACTATACCCAATCAGGGGACAGATCTTTAAGGTACAGTCAGAGAAAGTGCTCTACCAGTTTTGACAAAAGTTTCTGTGCGATGTACCTAATGATCGATATGATACAATACAATAGAATACAAATAACTTTATTGTAACACCCACAATATACAGGACAATACATAAGAGAAACAGATACATAACAGTGACACAATGGGCGGCCTTATCACTAACAGCAATCTCTTCCAGGCAACCCAACACAAAAACACTTTATTGGGTTTTTTTACACGTACAATGGGCGGCCTTATCGCGCTAATGAGCGATCTCTTCCATAATTGACTTTTCTAACATAATTTAACTGATGTACAAACGAATCTCAACATTACCTTATACCACTTTGGATAAGCTATGTAAGCTAAGTTTTGGGTGAATCACCTAATGAAATTGTTGGGTTATTTTGTC
Organism: Chloroclystis v-ata; assembly: GCA_963691955.1. Classification (NCBI taxonomy): domain Eukaryota; kingdom Metazoa; phylum Arthropoda; class Insecta; order Lepidoptera; family Geometridae; genus Chloroclystis; species Chloroclystis v-ata. The sequence goes on along the minus strand of OY829897.1, from coordinate 1,089,292 downwards.
AATTTCAGGTGATAGCGCCTTGGATCAATGATTGCTTGTATGATGGAAGAGGTCACTATATCCTTCCAAAGTAAGTACATAGGTGTTACCTAAATTCTCCTGCATGTTCAAAATTACTTCTTAAATTCTCCATCAAAATTCAATCCCGCAGAACATTAAGGAAATGCAATGCAAAATGTCGTGTAAAATTCCTTAATTCCCCGTGATCCTCAATCTAGATCTAGGTTTTACTTAAGACTTTCTTTGTCAACAGTGAAAGCACTTGCGTCCTCGGAGGAACACATCAGAAACACGATTACAACAGGAATGTGGACGAAAATGACACGGAGTTCATCATGAAAGGATGCCAAAACATTATTCCAACCCTTAAGGTAAAGTTCTCTAACTTATATCTACTATTATAAAGCAAAAGAGTACCTATATTTAATTTTTTGATTGCGCTAATCTTAGAAACCGCTATTCCGATTTGAAACATTATTTCAGTGTTGGACAGTACAAACAAACTCTTCAGCCTTATGTGTAAAATAAATACCTACCTACCTATAGATTTTAACCTCTCTAACCTCCAAATAAAGCTTGGAAGCCAAACAAACAGGCAATATTATAATAAATATTGTATTATTTAGTCCTATTTGAGGGAGACCTTTCACTTGCTATAAAACGTAGGCAACTACCACAATAATAAATGGGAATAAAACTACATTTCCTATTTATATATCCTCAGCACGCCAAACTATCTCAAGAGTGGGTCGGGCTACGCCCCGCGCGGGACGCGGTGCGGCTGGAGGCGGAGCGGAGCGGGCAGCAGCTGATCATACACAACTACGGACACGGTGCGTTCTTATAACCACTCCATTTATATTTTATAACAACAATTTATTTTATAATTAAGTACTCACGTTTTTATAATGGAGTAAATAAACTCTAGACATTTTTGGACGAAACTGTTGACCAAAAATTCAACGTAAAAAGGTACATGGTGGCCCCTTTATCTCAATATGAAATTCTAGATGTTTAAACTATAAAATCAAGAGAAATCTCTTTCAAGAAGAACGAGCACTCTAGTTTTGTCGTTGAAACGTGGAGAGTTAATTCATTCGTCTATAATACGTAAGTAACGCCCGTCGTTAAAATAACTATATTTATTTATTTACATCGACAGGTGGCAGTGGACTGACTCTGTTCTGGGGATGCGCGTCGGACGTCCTACAGCTGATAGACAAACACTTACATAACGTGTCTAAACTTTAATAATTTAAGCATCATTTAAAATAAAGTCATTAAACTATATCCTTTACTTATTTAACTCTTTGTTATGATGAAAAATATCTGAATAATAATTTTTAATCTGTTATTAACTAATGAACTTCCGATAACAGGACATTGTAAGTACAATAAAATCATCCTTAGAGCCATTACCAGCCCTTTCAGTACAATTAGTAGTGCGTAGAGTCCCAACAGAGATGGTTGTGCGCGTGGCTGTGCTGGGCGCAGGGATCAATGGCGTGGCTTGCGCGCTACGGATCAAGGAGCGGTACAGACATTATCAGGCAAGTGACATTTCATAAGTCACTAACTAAATTAAATTTCAACCTCATGCGGTGCCGGCGTATGTATAGTACCTGCATACCTACTCTCTCCAGACACGACGGCAGACGGCGCCGGGGGTCTGTGGTACCCCTATCTGGTAGGAAACACACCGGAATCCTTGTTAACGTGGGTATTTATCTTGAATACATTTAGTGTATTGTATTTATTGCACATTGAAAATTCAAAGCTAATAAGTATTGGGATCAGAGCCAAAAATATGAAATTGTTTTTCCAGTAAATGGGGAGGAGAGACATACGAGTTCCTACACAAGCTGTGGTTAGAAGGAGGGTGCGGGGTGTGTTTCCTTCCCTGCGTCGATCTCTACCCGGACGGCCACAAGTGGAGGGAACCAAGCTGGGCAGGCGCCGTGCTCGGATATAGAGTCCTGGGTGAACGACATTTGAAGATCTTGGGAGAATTGTACAATGATAAGTTTGAGTAAGTGTTTTAGGGTAATACTTAATATAATTTGTAGATAAATATAAAAATAGTTTATTACTATATTTGACTTTAGATTTTACCAAATCTTCAGAGAACTCCCCACAGACACCCAGACTGAGCTTAAAGCTTGTAACTTGGGTACATTCTCTGAAATATTCCTTTGTCTTTTAAACATAATAAATGGATACGGTAAACAATGTAAGACACTGTTATGTCAATCGCTATTTAGATAGAGAGAACAACGACCCATATTGGATAAATAAACTAATTACCTATCTAGGTAGTTTGCTCTTCCCATTGTGAACTATTTACGACGCAGGACTCCGCAGGAGGTTGCAGGTTCGATTTCCGTTTCGGAAAAAATAAGTACGATCTGCGGATGTTTACCACGCACGTTGCTGTTTATTTTATTAAGTAATTAGCAAAAAAACTCTTGGTATCTCCATTTGTATAAAAATCACGCACAATCCAACACACTGAAATCCACGCGCGTACCTACATGTGATGCTGCCTTGGCAGTGTGAGAATGGCCAAATAGTTTGATAATAGAGACACATTCCTACATCAACTAAATTCCATTTTTCAGAGCGGGTCAAGCCTTCTCCACTTTCGTAATCACATCAACTCCCTTCCTGAAGCACCTAATGCAACAATTCCTAAGTATGAAGGGAGAGTTGTTGCGGGCCCGCGTGGTGTCGCTGCAGTCGGCCCTGCTGCGGCCGTGCCACGTGGTCGTCAACTGTCTGGGGCTCGGCGCCGCGCAAGTGCTGCCAGACACGAGACTATACCCCATCAGGGGACAAGTTGCGAGGGTAAATAATATAGATATTGCTGGACACAGCAACATCTAGCCCCGTGGTAAGCTTGAAGCTTGTGTTACGGGTGCTAGATATCTGATATACATACATAGATATTTTTTTAATGCATTATAACACAAATTTTTGTCCCGAGACGGGAATCGAACCCGCAACCTCATGTAAAAATTAACTGTATTTCAGTGACATTCTCTCGGTCAGCGAAAAAATCGAAACGAAACTACAGCGAATCACAGGATGGCATTTAGTTATCAACAAACCACTATACTGATATAAAGATAAATAGATAATTGTTAATCAACACTTTGAGCGTACTACGAGTATTAGGTAGTGGTAGTAACAATATCATTAGACAAACAAGTTCTTTTCATCGTAACATTATAAAATTTTGATTTGACCTACACTTTCCGCTTTACCATTGAACAATTATATTCAAATGGCAAGCAAAATATGAAAATGAAACAAATTATATTAATTTAGATTTGTTTCAGGTGGTGGCTCCTTGGATCAATGAATGCGTGTTTGACGGACGAGGTCACTACATCATCCCGAAGTAAGAAATAAATACTTACCTACCTATCAGGACCATTTACACAGCAACATCTAGTCTTTTAGTTACTACCTATAGTAATCTGATATAGTATTATAATACTTTTTACAGTGAATCGACTTGCGTACTTGGAGGAACGCATCAAGAGAATGACTACAACACGAATTTAGACGCTAATGACACAGATTTTGTTGTAAAGGGATGTCAGAAAGTAATGCCTACGTTAAAGGTCAGTTAATTCTTCAGAACAAGTTTCAAATCTATGTTTAATTTACTGATCGTAGATAGGAGTACAAAATACTTAGCGTTTTGAAAATCTTGGCACAGATATAAAAATAGGTAAGTAAAAGTATTATTTTATCTGTGATTTTCATAAAAAAGTGAATGTATTATATTTCAGCACGCCAAACTATCTCAAGAGTGGGTCGGGCTACGCCCCGCGCGGGACGCGGTGCGGCTGGAGGCGGAGCGGAGCGGGCAGCAGCTGATCATACACAACTACGGGCACGGTACGTACTTATAACTCCTTAATTTTTATTTTATAACGGGAATTACTCACGTTTTTATATAGGAGTAAATAAACGTTTTGGGACGAAACTGCTGACCAAAAATTCAACTTTAAAAGGTTCGTGGATTGCTTGTTTATCTCTAGTAACTTTAGACGTTTCGATTACGAAAATCAAGAGAAATCTCGGTCAAGAAGAAAGAGCGCTCAAGTTTTGTCGTTGAAAACTTGAAACATCGAGAGTTAATTAACTCCATTATAATAAGTTGAGTGTTAAGTTAACTCATGAAAAAGTTAAATAATCATTTTGTAGGTCTTGGGTGATTGTTATAATCAACTGAAGTGTTCATGTAAATCGTTGTTTCAATATATAAAAATATTTATTTATTTACACCGACAGGTGGCAGTGGACTGACTCTGTTCTGGGGATGTGCGTCGGACGTCCTACAGCTGATAGACAAACACTTCCATAACGTGTCTAAACTTTGATAATATTAAAAACAAACTTCTGTTATATACAACAAATATATTTTTAACAAAAATTATAACATCAGTTTACAGAACTAAAGGTACAGAAAATAAATAGAAGGACAGAAAAGTGAGTTTACAAAATATTATCAGTGATGTTTTAGCTTTTGGTTTTCCAAATAAGGTTTGATTAAATTATGAGAGTTTGATGTTGTTTCCTATTTACAAAGTAGAATATTATTTATAAAAAATATATTTTCCCTTAACCTGATAAGTATAAAATATACCATTTTCCCATGCAATCTACATATGTATTTAATAGTCTTATTTTAACATGAAACATTATTCATCTTTAGCGATGACATCGTAAATGTCTGTTCTTCTTTGGTTCCTGATCGGGATTTGACTTCTGACCTCCTCCACCGTTTGTAGATCTGGAACATAATTACAGTCATTATAACATACACATTTCAAGACTCAGTTTTCAATTTGACGTCAAAGATAATAATTTAGCCACCCGACTTGACATTTAATATCGTCTACAACTTACCAATATCCGCATAGAGCGTGCCCGGCGCCTCGTCCAACTGCCCCCTGACCTGGCCCCAGGGGTCCAGCAGGGCGGAGTGTCCCCAGGCCACGTACTGCGCGGCGGGGTCCCGCGCGGGGGACACCAGCGCCACCCACAGCTGCTGAACTCACCAATATCCGCATAGAGCGTGCCCGGCGTCTCGTCCAACTGCCCCCTGACCTGTCCCCAGGGGTCCATCAGGGCAGAGTGTCCCCAGGCCACGTACTGCGCGGCGGGGTCCCGCGCGGGGGACACCAGCGCCACCCACAGCTGCTGAACTCACCAATATCCGCATAGAGCGTGCCCGGCGTCTCGTCCAACTGCCCCCTGACCTGTCCCCAGGGGTCCATCAGGGCAGAGTGTCCCCAGGCCACGTACTGCGCGGCGGGGTCCCGCGCGGGGGACACCAGCGCCACCCACAGCTGCTGAACTCACCAATATCCGCATAGAGCGTGCCCGGCGTCTCGTCCAACTGCCCCCTGACCTGTCCCCAGGGGTCCATCAGGGCAGAGTGTCCCCAGGCCACGTACTGCGCGGCGGGGTCCCGCGCGGGGGACACCAGCGCCACCCACAGCTGCTGAACTCACCAATATCCGCATAGAGCGTGCCCGGCGTCTCGTCCAACTGCCCCCTGACCTGTCCCCAGGGGTCCATCAGGGCGGTGTGTCCCCAGGCCACGTACTGCGCGGCGGGGTCCCGCGCGGGGGACACCAGCGCCACCCACAGCTGCTGAACTCACCAATATCCGCATAGAGCGTGCCCGGCGTCTCGTCCAACTGCCCCCTGACCTGTCCCCAGGGGTCCATCAGGGCAGAGTGTCCCCAGGCCACGTACTGCGCGGCGGGGTCCCGCGCGGGGGACACCAGCGCCACCCACAGCTGCTGAACTCACCAATATCCGCATAGAGCGTGCCCGGCGTCTCGTCCAACTGCCCCCTGACCTGTCCCCAGGGGTCCATCAGGGCAGAGTGTCCCCAGGCCACGTACTGCGCGGCGGGGTCCCGCGCGGGGGACACCAGCGCCACCCACAGCTGCTGAACTCACCAATATCCGCATAGAGCGTGCCCGGCGTCTCGTCCAACTGCCCCCTGACCTGTCCCCAGGGGTCCATCAGGGCAGAGTGTCCCCAGGCCACGTACTGCGCGGCGGGGTCCCGCGCGGGGGACACCAGCGCCACCCACAGCTGCTGAACTCACCAATATCCGCATAGAGCGTGCCCGGCGTCTCGTCCAACTGCCCCCTGACCTGTCCCCAGGGGTCCATCAGGGCAGAGTGTCCCCAGGCCACGTACTGCGCGGCGGGGTCCCGCGCGGGGGACACCAGCGCCACCCACAGCTGCTGAACTCACCAATATCCGCATAGAGCGTGCCCGGCGTCTCGTCCAACTGCCCCCTGACCTGTCCCCAGGGGTCCATCAGGGCAGAGTGTCCCCAGGCCACGTACTGCGCGGCGGGGTCCCGCGCGGGGGACACCAGCGCCACCCACAGCTGCTGGTCGGCGGCGCGCGCGCGGCCCAGCAGCTCCCAGTGCTTGGGGCCTGTCGTCATGTTGAACGCGCCCGGGTAGATCAGGAGGGAACAGCCTGGCGGTCAATAAATACATTAATAAATATTGCTGGGCAATTTACACAGATTTCACTTTCAAAATTTTCCTGAGTTTCACTATTCATTTTATAACACGGACGCTCACTCCTATGTGAAAAAGACTGCTCTTATCGTGGTCGAAACGTCGAGGGTGTTTACACTCTTTAGTTAATACGTGAGTAATTCCCGTTGTTATAAAATGAATAATTTCAATAGAATTAATAAATTGAGAAGAGATTGAGTTAAATTCGGGTCGTATCAAAAATAAATCTCTAATACAAGAGTACGTCTCGCGCTTGCTTGCTTACCTCTCCTGGCCATGATCTGAGCCATCTCCTGAAAGCGCAGGTCGTAGCAGACGCCGAGCCCGACGCGCAGCCCCGCGAACTGGAACGTGGTGAGCTGGTCGCCGGCCGACAGCGTCTCGGACTCCTTGAACGTTATCTTGCCGGGGATGTCGATGTCGAACAGGTGGACCTGGAATGAGGCGTTATGTTGCTACTTTACAAAGGAATAACATCAGCATCTCGGGCTCGTGTCTCGGGCTAATAAATGATTAATAATAATACCTAACAGTAAATTTTCCCTTGACACTACTAGTAGTGCCAAGCAGTAGTGCCAAAGAAAATAAATGTAATAAACGGGATATTATATAGATATTTATATATTCCCTTGCAGTCACGATGATATCCCACATGGATATCATCAAGACTACAAAGGTCCTGACTACACACTGGTTAAACTCACTATAATACCTATAGTATATTTTTTATAGATTTCTACAAAGTCTACAAAAACCCATTTTCGAATAAACGGGAAATCTACAAAAAATATACTAGTGAGTTTAACCATATCCCTTTTCTGGGCACTTTTTTGGAGACACCCCGATAGAAACAAAAGTAAAACAATAGTAAAGAGATAAGACTATGTGTTTCAGGACCCAAGACTAGGAGATTATTGATTAAATAAATAATTGATGTTGTTACTTTGCGATGCTGCGCTAACAGCTTGCCGTTGGGGTCCCACACGGTGCATGTGTTGTAGAGCGCAGTCCCGCAGCGCTCGGGCAGCGTGCCGCCCACGACGCACACGCCGGCCTCCGCCGCCGCCTTCGACAGCGCGAGGCAAGTCTCCCCGGTAGGGACTTCTTCCGCGTATTCTTTAAAGTATGCTGAATAACATTATTATAAATAAATAATAATAATAACATTTATTGTTTCTGTATTAGGCGTTATCTCATTTTCTGCCTTTAAGATTGGTCTGGTTTCCAGTTTTTAAATATACATTTATTTCAGATACCTTATAGGTCTATCAACTTTCTGTAGTCTCTTTATAGGCACTTTATCTCAATGTTCATGTTCTATTGACAAGACCTTGCTATCCACATTGGTGGCAAAATTATTTATAGGATTTGTGTTATGCTATGAATAATGTAGTGAGCCATGGTGGCTATATCCCTACAGCGGGAATGTTATTAGAGGTGATGATGATAATGATGAATGTAATATAATTAGTCTTACCAGTTCCATATGGAGAGTTGAAACACTCCGGCAGTGCCACCAACTGAGCCCCATTTTGCCTGGCTTTGTGGATTTCTTTCACAGCATTAGCTATGTTCTTTGCCTTATCAGCACCCACAGCCAACTGGATTAATGCTATCTTTAGACCTAAAATAGGAAAAGACAAAAATACTTTTGAATTTACAGAATTTTATAAAATGGATTAGAAAGTAGTCACATAGGTTTTGTATTATAGGTTGTATATATACATATAAACAAGAAAGCGAGAGAACAAAGAAGTTATTTACTCATTTTTTTAAGTATATGGTTTTGGGATATTCTCAAGATGTAGTTAATGTAAGCTAATAACCTAAGAGCCCGTGATGGCCAGACCTTCCTTTAATTCACAAGCGTGAAAATTCTTTCATGTGTATGTCTAACATAGGTAAGAATAACCCCCAAACATGAAACCTGGATCGCGGTTCCTTTGGGAGATACCAACCTTTTACCTGTTATCTCCCAAAGGAACCGCGATCCAGGTTTCATGTTTGGGGGTTATTCTTACCTATGTTAGACATACACATGAAATAATTTTCACGCTTGTGAATTAAAGGAAGGTCTGGCCAGACAGGGCTCCTTAGTATAGACTAATAACCTGTGATGGCCAGACCTTCCTTTAATTCTGAAGCGTGAAAATTATTTTATGTGTATGTCTAACATAGGTAAGAATAACCCCCAAACATGAAACCTGGATCGTGGTTCCTTTGGGAGATAACAGGTAAAAGGTTGGTATCTCCCAAAGTAACCGCGATCCAGGTTTCATGTTTGGGGGTTATTCTTACCTATGTTAGACATACACATGAAATAATTTTCACGCTTGTGAATTAAAGGAAGGTCTGGCCATCACAGGCTCTTGGTCCATAAGAAAATGAATAAGACGGGATGTTTATTAAGAACAATTTCACTGTCATTCTTATCAATGTATATGACCAACAAATAGTAGACTCTAATACAAGAGCAAAAGGTTAAATATAGCGTAAACCTCTGATTACTATCGGAATTAAGGTTATCATTATCATAAAGTTTGTAAACTTGGAAGAGATTTGTGAGTTGGGTATAGTAAAACCATTCTAAAAATGAACTCCCCTCCACAAAACCGTGATGATTTCAACGTGTGAGAGGAAATACCGAAAAACAGAATACACAGAAAAAAAAATACAGAATTCGGTGGAGGGGCGTTCATTTTAGAAATGGTTTTACTATACCTATACCTACTTGTTAATGCACGACTTATGTCTAGAAAAATATTTGTAGTTAGAATACTGTACCGCCATTATTTACAGTTACAGGCTGTCTCGGCAAAAACCGGGGATGTGTCGCGTCAATTGTGGTTTCACATTCACTCATTTTGATCCTGATTCCTTTATAACTATTTGTATAAAAACTATGTATTATTAGCTATAATTTAATGACTTACAAACAAGTACCTCGTTTTATCATTCTTTGAAGGCGTACAACCTCGGGTTTATTTTAACTATCTACCTACTAATTAGTAATAATAGTAAGGTTAGCGGCTTTTTTAATAAAACAAAGGGCAAGCAAGGCCAAAACAAAATTAAAACATTGCTTGCTATTGCTATATCAGCTGATTCTATTCTGTTCCATGCAATTCGATTATTTGTATTATCTCATTCGTACTCAAAATAATTTTAATTTGGTCGTCTCTCTTACTTCACTATTCATGCTTAGATTCTAATTTAAAACTGAAACACAATCATACCAAAGAAAATAGCAATTGAGCAAACAAGATCCGATCAATCAAACAAACAAAATTGTTTTGTTTTGTTTGAAATTGGCTGGTTTAGATGCCGGAAAGGGAAAGTTTTCTGATCACATAATTATTTTACTTTCTTAATTGATCTAATTTTAGCGTATAATATCTAATCATGAAGTAAGTTGAGTTTGTCCTCTCCGCTTTAATGACACAATTGATCCAAAAACGGTCGTGTACAAGTTTATTTATGTTTCAGGTTAACCGTGGATGGTTTGCTGGTGTATTTTCCCTACGATTACATTTATCCAGAGCAATATGCTTATATGAAGGAGCTTAAACGAGCACTAGATGCTAAGGTAGGTTAATTAATTTTACTTAGGTTGTTACTATACAACGTAAGTACTAAGTAGTCTATAAAGTTTTGAGGTTATGTTTATATTTGGTAAATAATATTGGCAAGTTGATTTTAGGGACATGGATTATTGGAAATGCCTTCAGGAACTGGAAAAACGATATCGCTGCTATCTCTTATTGTCGCCTACATGATTCAAAACCCTCACCAAGTCAGGTATTTTAACTAATGTACTATTTTGTCATAGCTGGTAAGATATTAAAAAGATTTATTGCTCAATCTCATATTAACAATTTAAATCATTGTACAGAAAATTGATCTACTGTTCTCGAACAGTCCCAGAAATTGAGAAAGTTCTGGAAGAATTGAAGAACCTTATTAATTACTATGAGAAAAGTCAAGGAGAAAAACCAAGTCTTACAGGAGTTGTACTCAGTTCAAGAAAGAATTTATGCATCCATCCGGAGGTAAGTTTAATTTTTGAGTTAATTATTTTATAGGGTTTGTTTGATTATTGTTTTGTATCAACATGTCTGTATTGGCCAGCTCATTGTTTAATAAGTAGGACCCAGTGGATTTTCTGGTGCTGTACTGTTCTGGCAGTTCGCATGCAAAAGTAAAAGTTTAAAGTTTAAGTAAAAATTAAAACCAAACATTTGTATTATCTGCTAAACTTTAATCAATAATTTTCTATCATTTACTAATAAGAAAATACAACCCATTGAAGATTTTAGCCTCCAACACTGAAGACTGCCATTCAAATATTTATAAAAAACTCCATAGTGTTGTTTATTTGGTCTAATTCATGTGATTTAATATCTAGGTGTCAAGAGAAAGAGAGGGTAAGCTAGTAGATGGAAAATGCCACTCTCTTACAGCCAGTTATATCCGGGAAAGACATGAGGGTGACAATACTGTGCCCATATGTAAGTAACCACAAAAAATAATTTTCTCTTATCCAGCATAAGTTTATTGTCCAGCATTATTTTTAAATAAGTATTTAATAATTAATTTCCAGGTCAGTTCTATGAAGGCTTTAATCGAGAAGGCAAGGAGTCAATGCTGCCCTACGGTGTGTACACAATGGATGATCTGAAACAATATGGTGCTGATCGGAATTGGTGTCCATACTTCTTGGCTAGGTTTGCTGTAAGTATTCAAAATGAAACTGTGAACTTGTTATTTGAAACATACAAATAAAGTTAAAAGTAAGTGCATAGTTAAGTGGCTAATTGACAAATTATGTTTGCATGAACATTTTTAAGAACATGTGACATTCACCAACCGTGTGGGTTGGTTCGCCCTGCATGGTGATTTAAGGCCTAATCTCTTACTTGATGTAAATAGGGTACCTTATTATGGTCAATTTATCAACTTCCAGATAGTCCACGCAGAAATAGTGGTATACTCGTACCACTACCTCCTGGACCCGAAGATCGCGGAGGTTGTGTCTAAGGAGCTGCACCGCGAGGCCGTGGTGGTGTTCGACGAGGCTCATAACATCGACAATGTCTGCATCGACTCGCTCAGCGTCAAAGTGACGCGACGCACCATCGATAGGAGCATACAGGCTCTGCAGTCCTTGGAGAAGACTGTGGCGCAGTGAGTATTATAGGATGTTTAAAATAAAAGCAAAACGAGGGCCTAAAAAATCTGGTTTGCCTGTATCAACTATTTACCAAGTACAAACAGATTTTTGACACAGGATTAGAGAAGAAGACTCCGCCCGCCTGACGTCGGAGTATGAGATGATGGTGGAGGGGCTGCGCGAGGCGGCCGCGGCGCGCGACACCGACCTCATCCTGGGGAACCCCATACTGCCGGACGAAGTGCTCAATGGTAAGATGATGGTGGACCCTACTATAATGTTATATTACATTAAGAAGGTCTTACTTTCAACACACAAAAAAGTCTTTGATATTTTTAGACGAATTGAAATATTTTTTACTGCTACCCCAGCTCATTTTGTTTGTTTTAGAGGTGGTACCGGGAAACATCCGGAACGCGGAGCATTTCCTATCATTCTTAAAACGGTTCATCGAGTATTTGAAGACAAGATTAAGGATACAACATGTTGTCCAAGAATCTCCTGCAGGTAAGACAAAATTTTACCTTTTATTTCATCATCTATTGCCAGAGCGTCTTTGTATAAAATGTTTCGTTTCCAGGGTTCCTCAAAGATTGCGCGTCCCGCGTGTGCATAGAGCGCAAGCCGCTGCGGTTCTGCGCCTCGCGTCTGGCGGCGCTCATGCGCACATTGCAGGTAATCTGCTAGTGTTTACTACCCAGGGTTCATTGCGTGTGCATAGAGCGCAAGCATCAATTATTGACATAAATTAACATGTAGAGATGAACCATTTCTAAAATGAACGTCCCTCCACCGCGGTTACAAGTACATGCAAAAAGGTGTATAGATACAACACACATAAATTGATCTTTGTCATTGAATGTTCATTAACGTATAAGCAAACGGTATCACTTTGACAGACAGATGAGCCAATGTTACAGTAAAGTTGTAGCACGCACACAAGTATAGTGATGCAATAAGTATTTCCTCTCACACGTTGAAATTATCACGGTTTTGTGGAGGGGAGTTCATTTTTAAAATGGATTATCTCTACCAATATTTTATTATGTATTTTGCAGATAAATTAGTATTGTACATATATTTGTTTGTCCTCGCAGATCACAGACCCGCACAACTTCGGCGCGCTGACGCTGGTGACGCACCTGGCCACGCTGGTCTCCACCTACACCAAGGGCTTCATCGTCATCATAGAGCCCTTCGATGACAAGACTCCCACGGTTTCCAACCCTATACTGCATTTCTCGTAAGGATCATTCTTGTTTAAAGTGTTTCAGTATCTAGACCTCTAGCCAAAGATTGTAGAGCCAAATTGGTAAGCAGACTAGAACAAAACTTTATTTGAACGCTCTAATCTTAAGAACCGCTGGTCATATCTGAAAAATTCTTTCAGTGTTGAATAGTACAGTTGTCAAGGAAGACTATAGGCTACATTATATAAACTATAACTATGTAGATAACGTGTAAAAACGCAAGCGAATCTGTCGCGGGGTCGGCTAGTTCACCATCTCTATCATGTTCGCAGCTGCATGGACTCGTCGATAGCGATGCGGCCCGTGTTCTCGCGGTTCCAGTCGGTGATCATCACGTCGGGCACGCTGTCGCCGCTCGACATGTACCCTAAAGTTCTGGACTTCAACCCTGTGGTCATGAGCTCCTTCACAATGACACTAGCAAGGCCCTGTATACTACCTATGGTGAGTTACTATAACCCCATTTTAATGGCTGACATTTGACGTCTTGTCTGTTTTATCGGCAGGCACTGGTGTTGCCAGCAACACTTCCATAATTGCTTACGATTACATATTGCAATTTCTGATCTCAAAAAAAACAAAATCGGTGGAATGATGCGTGCAACACCAGTATAATCCAGGGTGTCGACTCACTCCATACCAAATTTTATTAAAATAGCTTCAGCAGCGTATGGTCGTGAAGAAAGTAACAAACACACACACAAACCTTCGTCTTAAAAATATTAATGTGATCACTTACAAGTTGTTAATTGATTATTTATTTATTTATTTGTTTACTGTTTCCAGATAGTGTCGAAAGGAAGCGACCAGGTCGCGATTTCGTCTCGTTACGAGTCGCGAGAGGACGTCGCGGTTATACGGAACTATGGACAGTTGTTGGTTGAGGTGAATATATTACAGAAACACAATACATAATTCAATAATGTCTTTGCCTATGTCCAAAAGGGCCGAACAATTGTACGAATTAGTTACAACATGTTTAGTTTTAAGAAGTACTTAGTTTAATTATTTTTCTGATTGTTTTTCTGTTTATGTTTCTTTATAAGGCGATGTGGTCACTAAGCGACAAAGTCCTTTCTTTGTGTGTGGTGTGAAATAAAAAAAAAAAAAAACAATACATAATTATTTCGTTAGTATTATGAGGTCGGTTCGTTTTTTTTCTTATAAAATTATTTATTATTTAGATATCAGCGTGCGTTCCCGACGGCGTGGTGTGTTTCTTCACTTCGTACATGTACCTGGAGAATGTGGTTGGGGCCTGGTACGATCAAGGTAATCATTACACATATTAACAACTGCATGTCTTGAAGAAGTATCAATATGAATTTATCAAACCACAACAGTTTTTATAGTAAAAATCCCTATAATCATATGAAATTAAATTTCTTTCTTTCTTTCTTTCAGGTGTAGTAGCGAGCTTACAGCGACACAAACTGCTATTTATCGAGACTCAAGACTCAGCGGAGACCAGCTTCGCACTCATCAATTACATCAAGGTGAGATTTATATCATTAGTCGTAGGCGTTGCACACCATACCAAACATGTGCCGTGTTGGCTAAGTAAATGAAAGTCGAGTGCGGGAGGACACACAAAAGGTTTTTGATATTATGAAGAATCTTAGCCTACCTAGTGCGAACTAATCAGGTTTAAGGGTGTAACCCTTAAATTCGTCAGTTCGCCTTGGTACGCACTTTGTCAATCCATCACAACATACTGCATATCCTTATGGGGTGGCGCGACAAAGACCCATGTCCGTAGTGGTGTTTGAGTGCTGATGTCCGTTGTGCGCAGGCGCGGCGCGGTGCTGCTGTCCGTGGTGGCATGTCAGTGCTGATGCCCGTTGTGTGTTAATAATGTATTGTACTTATTGACTTGTCCAAGTGACCTTTAGGATTTTATGGAAATAAATGACATAATGCGGATTAGCTCTTTGAAGTGGCAATGGGCTGGCCATATAGCGAGGAGAACGGATGGCCGATGGGGCCGAAAAGTTCTCGAGTGGAGACCACGGATCGGAAAACGCAGCGTCAGACGTCCACCAATAAGATGGACAGATGATCTTGTCAAGGCTGACCGTAATATCTGGAGGTCATTAAGGGAGGCCTATGTCCAGCTACAGCTATGGACGTCCGGCTGAAATGATGAATGATGAAATGACATTATTCTTTAATCTCTCTGTAAATCTGTGGTTAGGCGTGTGAGAGCGGGCGCGGCGCGGTGCTGCTGTCTGTGGCGCGCGGCAAGGTGTCGGAGGGCGTGGACTTCGAGCACCACCTCGGCCGCGCGGTGCTCATGTTCGGCATCCCCTACGTCTACACGCAGAGCCGCATACTGAAGGCGCGCCTGGAGTATCTGCGGGACCAGTTCCAGGTATGTGTGGTTAGGCGTGTGAGAGCGGGCGCGGCGCGGTGCTGCTGTCTGTGGCGCGCGGCAAGGTGTCGGAGGGCGTGGACTTCGAGCACCACCTCGGCCGCGCGGTGCTCATGTTCGGCATCCCCTACGTCTACACGCAGAGCCGCATACTGAAGGCGCGCCTGGAGTATCTGCGGGACCAGTTCCAGGTATGTGTGGTTAGGCGTGTGAGAGCGGGCGCGGCGCGGTGCTGCTGTCTGTGGCGCGCGGCAAGGTGTCGGAGGGCGTGGACTTCGAGCACCACCTCGGCCGCGCGGTGCTCATGTTCGGCATCCCCTACGTCTACACGCAGAGCCGCATACTGAAGGCGCGCCTGGAGTATCTGCGGGACCAGTTCCAGGTATGTGTGGTTAGGCGTGTGAGAGCGGGCGCGGCGCGGTGCTGCTGTCTGTGGCGCGCGGCAAGGTGTCGGAGGGCGTGGACTTCGAGCACCACCTCGGCCGCGCGGTGCTCATGTTCGGCATCCCCTACGTCTACACGCAGAGCCGCATACTGAAGGCGCGGCTGGAGTATCTGCGGGACCAGTTCCAGGTATGTGCTGCTATTGTACAAATGAAAAATATTATAGTATGTTCTGAACTGCGTGAGTGTTTGACCTATGACGTCACTCAATGCGCGGCGATTTTAAATGAACGGGATTTTAATATTTAAAATCTCGGGAACTAGGTATTTAAATAGTTTTTACACTTACCTTTTTTATTATCTTAGGGAAACATAAAACAAATGGAAACTATAGAACATTCTTACATTATTCTTACATTGAACACATTAAAAAAAATGTCTAAATTAATAATCATTCATACATTTTTCTACAAAAGTCAACATTTTCTCTGTTGGCAACACTTTTGAGTGTACTTCAAAATTCATTCATACTGTTTTGTTTACATTTTTTAGCTTTCTATTTTCTATTACTAATTATAACATTTAGGGAACGTTTGTATAATAATTGTTGAATAATAAGATTAGGTACCTGTTCTACTAGGTTCCTACTGTGTTTTTGTTATTATTGAACAAAATGTTAAAGTGACTATCTCTGTAAGTGAATTAATTTATTAATTTAATCCCTTTCTTATTTTTCGGACGAAATCAATGTAACAATCTAAGAATGACATACTTTTATGTTCTAGATCCGTGAGAATGACTTCCTTACGTTCGACGCGATGCGGCACGCGGCGCAGTGCGTCGGGCGGGTTTTGCGGTATTACAATTACAACCATATATACTAATATATTAAACTATACATTATAGTTAAAACTTATAGTACCTATATGTTTAATTTATTGATAGTTTGTATTTTTCTTTCTCATCGTTTTAATTTCATTACAACTTCTCCTTCTGCGGACTATTGGACCTCCCCTCGTTAACTAACAAGTCCATATTTAATCTAGTGATCAAAACTTATTGTATTATCATTGCAGCCAAGCATTTACTGAAACAGCCTGGTTTCGATTCCTATTCAAAGGCTACAAATTACGTTAAAAATGTTGTATTTTCTCTATATCATTTCCTAAAAAAATTTTTCAATTATGTTTAGAAAGTAAAAGTAATTGTTATTTCAGCGGTAAAACGGACTACGGTATAATGATATTCGCGGACAAGCGGTTCAGCCGCGCCGACAAGCGAGGCAAGCTGCCGCGCTGGATACAGGAGCACATCAAGGACTCACTCACCAACCTTAGCACGGAGGAGGCGGTGCAGGCAAGTCTACATTGTCAACTACCATTGTCTTTTTGCTGAAATTCTCTAACTTGACATTGGCGGTTGACGGCAAAACCCCAATGGCCAGTCACGTTCGCCAAAAATAAAAGAAGAAGAAGAAGATTATTAGTTATAATGATGTATTTAAATAAATAAATCTTTAAATATGTATGACCGATTGTTTGTTGTATGTTCCAGATCTGCAAGCGCTGGCTCCGTCAGATGGCGCAGCCGTTCACGCGCGAGGACCAGCTCGGCGTGTCGCTGCTCACGCTGCAGCAGCTGCAAGCGCTGGACCAACAGGAGAATGTCGACAAGCAAGCGCTGCAGAAGTGAATGCCGCACTATGCATACTATGGTTCGATTTTAGCTTTTATTCATTTATTTAATTATAACTGTTTAAAATCAATAATATTAATTAAGGTAGTAGTCAATTAAAATTATATGTTCATAAAAATAATATTGAAAACACAAAAAAAGAAAATACTTACATAAAAATTGTATAGTAAAGAAATCTTAACACCAATAGTTGGTCAAATGAGCCGCTCATTTGCAAGAAAAAGTTTTTGGTACCTATTGTCTGAAATTTCAGTTCATGATTAAATCTATTCTTTTTAATATCTTAGTTTGTGATAATCGAAAGCGAAGCCACTGTAACCTCGCCACACAGCCTTTCCAGAGACCTAGTACGAAAAACGGAACTACTTAGATATGCTGAATAAAATAACAATGTACTTATGTACCTATGTTCTTCAAGCCGTTTTATACTTTCAGATATACAAGAGAACACATAACAGAAATAGACTAGACACGGAAGAGTCTTGTGTTTTTGAGTTTCGAATGTTCGGGATCACTCAAACCCCAAAAGTAGCCACGCGCGCGCCACTATTGAAGCAACTGGAAGTCACGGGTTCGAGTCCGTTTGCATCGTCATTATCTGTATTACTCAAGGACACAAATAATAATGTAAGTCTACTCTAAAGCGCTCTACACACCAAAGCCGGCGGCCCGCCGGCACAGCCCGGCGGCCCAACCCGCCGGCCTTATTTTGTACAATCATGGTACAAAATAAGGCCGGCGGGTTGGGCCGCCGGCTTCGGTGTGTAGACGCCATAAAATGCGAATTCACATGAAATTGTAATGACGTAAAATTAATCTAGACACATGAATAAGTATTCCTAAAATTTGTTTAAATATATTAGATTAATATGAGTTGCTGGCTCTAACTTTTCATCGAAATGTGGCGTAGATTTATTACATTGTTTGTTGTAAGAATAAAATTTTACATGAAAACTTACCCAATGTTTCTTTCAAAAAGTTACCTGTAAATTGTTTACAAAATGAAATGAAATGTTCAAAAAGTTATTAAATTGCGTCAATAGCGATGTATCGCATGATACTTTGTCGGAACGAAACGAATCCTCCGTTGTTTGTGATTCAATATTAGAGCACGACCGGCCTTGACAATTTTTTTTTATTTTTTTTATTTAATTACAAGAAAAAGGCTTTGTCGCTGAGCGACCACATCGTCTTATCGGGAACTTGACAATTTGTGCATGCCAACTTTTATAACTTTTTGAACCGTTATATCTCAGAAACGGTGGCTTGTAAGAAAAAAGTGTTGATACATTTTGATAGATAATTTCATGATCTACAATTTTGTCCTAGGTACTTTTATGATAAAACTTACCGTTTTGCTGAAAATCGCGAAAAACTAAATTTTTTGACATTTAACCTTGAATAAAACTTTTTCCTTAACGTGGAATGATGGGGATCTTTTAGACATTGTTTATAATTATGATTTGAACAATTTCACAGAAATCCAGCTTGTTGGGACTTTATGTAACTTCACCCTCATTTTTTTGTATAAATTGACTGGACTATAAGAACCTTATCAATTAAGATGCCTAGGTACATTTCAAATATAGTTTGGTCTTAGTACCTACAATATAATTATGTATGTAGCTTAATTGGGTAGGTCATAAACTTTCATACAGTGCAAGAGAAAAATTATAAATAGACATAGTAAGTACTTGTTTTTATATACAAATGTATATTATTGTTGTTTATTTAATTATTATACATAATGCCTAACGTAATTTGTTCACTGTTCGTCATTTTAAAACCGAAAAGTGTTATTAGGGCCTTCTTTAAAAACAATCCTACTTGATTGGTTTTAAAGAAAGCCCTATAAAAAAAACATAAGGAATAGATTATGCTATAGGACCTATAAATAAAAATGTACCTAATTTATCATGGGTGATCATATTATGAAACCACAGATGAAACATTATTTTATTTAGAGGATCAGTTATAGGTTTAATTAAACAATTCGTAGGTGCTTAAAATTCGTTGCGTGCGAAGACTAACAAAATAAGATTATTAATAAAAACCAAACTGCAGTGACAGAGCTATGCTTTGTAACCCACTATGAACAGGTTCTTCTAAGTACATACTCACAACATTCACTTCAGCATTTTGTGCATGTCTTATTATTTAACTTATAGTGGAAACAATAAATAACTTATTGTAGTTAAATACAATAACGAGATAATTAAGGTATTCAGTACAATCAATTAAAGTTTTATTTTATACAATAATATTTAAGAGCCGACTTGGCTTATCTAAAACTGCAAAAGCAGAGAAATTTATTTCGACTCATGAAGTTCTGCATCTCTAATTTTCTACAGTAGAGCTGCACCAAAAGTAACGTGTATAATACAAATGTGACTTTTGTCATAAACACTTGTGTATTGTATATTGTCTATATTACTACTGTATTCCAAATTGTAGTTTATTACTCAGTCCAGGAGGTCAATGACCCTGCCAGACAAGAGCTAAACTATTACTGCGCGTGACGTCATTTGAACCCGCATTTAAAATGTTTAATCATGCATTAACATTCGAGTTAGAACGACGTCACGCACTGCCACTGCCTGTCTCAATGAAAAGATGGTTTTATAAGCCTGTCAATGATCTTCTCCGGACCTTGACCCGTTGTTAGTGGTCGTTGTGTTTCTGTATGGGTCTGGCGTGGTGCCTCCTGGCGGCGGCGGGGCGCAGCGCCCTGGCGGCGGCGGCGCACAGCTCGGCGCCGTCACGCACGTGGCAGGACCCGTTGTTAGTGGTCGTTGTGTTTCTGTATGGGTCTGGCGTGGTGCCTCCTGGCGGCGGCGGGGCGCAGCGCCCTGGCGGCGGCGGCGCACAGCTCGGCGCCGTCACGCACGTGGCAGGACCCGTTGTTAGTGGTCGTTGTGTTTCTGTATGGGTCTGGCGTGGTGCCTCCTGGCGGCGGCGGGGCGCAGCGCCCTGGCGGCGGCGGCGCACAGCTCGGCGCCGTCACGCACGTGGCAGGACCCGTTGTTAGTGGTCGTTGTGTTTCTGTATGGGTCTGGCGTGGTGCCTCCTGGCGGCGGCGGGGCGCAGCGCCCTGGCGGCGGCGGCGCACAGCTCGGCGCCGTCACGCACGTGGCAGGACCCGTTGTTAGTGGTCGTTGTGTTTCTGTATGGGTCTGGCGTGGTGCCTCCTGGCGGCGGCGGGGCGCAGCGCCCTGGCGGCGGCGGCGCACAGCTCGGCGCCGTCACGCACGTGGCAGGACCCGTTGTTAGTGGTCGTTGTGTTTCTGTATGGGTCTGGCGTGGTGCCTCCTGGCGGCGGCGGGGCGCAGCGCCCTGGCGGCGGCGGCGCACAGCTCGGCGCCGTCACGCACGTGGCAGGACCCGTTGTTAGTGGTCGTTGTGTTTCTGTATGGGTCTGGCGTGGTGCCTCCTGGCGGCGGCGGGGCGCAGCGCCCTGGCGGCGGCGGCGCACAGCTCGGCGCCGTCACGCACGTGGCAGGACCCGTTGTTAGTGGTCGTTGTGTTTCTGTATGGGTCTGGCGTGGTGCCTCCTGGCGGCGGCGGGGCGCAGCGCCCTGGCGGCGGCGGCGCACAGCTCGGCGCCGTCACGCACGTGGCAGGACCCGTTGTTAGTGGTCGTTGTGTTTCTGTATGGGTCTGGCGTGGTGCCTCCTGGCGGCGGCGGGGCGCAGCGCCCTGGCGGCGGCGGCGCACAGCTCGGCGCCGTCACGCACGTGGCAGGACCCGTTGTTAGTGGTCGTTGTGTTTCTGTATGGGTCTGGCGTGGTGCCTCCTGGCGGCGGCGGGGCGCAGCGCCCTGGCGGCGGCGGCGCACAGCTCGGCGCCGTCACGCACGTGGCAGGACCCGTTGTTAGTGGTCGTTGTGTTTCTGTATGGGTCTGGCGTGGTGCCTCCTGGCGGCGGCGGGGCGCAGCGCCCTGGCGGCGGCGGCGCACAGCTCGGCGCCGTCACGCACGTGGCAGGACCCGTTGTTAGTGGTCGTTGTGTTTCTGTATGGGTCTGGCGTGGTGCCTCCTGGCGGCGGCGGGGCGCAGCGCCCTGGCGGCGGCGGCGCACAGCTCGGCGCCGTCACGCACGTGGCAGGACCCGTTGTTAGTGGTCGTTGTGTTTCTGTATGGGTCTGGCGTGGTGCCTCCTGGCGGCGGCGGGGCGCAGCGCCCTGGCGGCGGCGGCGCACAGCTCGGCGCCGTCACGCACGTGGCAGGACCCGTTGTTAGTGGTCGTTGTGTTTCTGTATGGGTCTGGCGTGGTGCCTCCTGGCGGCGGCGGGGCGCAGCGCCCTGGCGGCGGCGGCGCACAGCTCGGCGCCGTCACGCACGTGGCAGGACCCGTTGTTAGTGGTCGTTGTGTTTCTGTATGGGTCTGGCGTGGTGCCTCCTGGCGGCGGCGGGGCGCAGCGCCCTGGCGGCGGCGGCGCACAGCTCGGCGCCGTCACGCACGTGGCAGGACCCGTTGTTAGTGGTCGTTGTGTTTCTGTATGGGTCTGGCGTGGTGCCTCCTGGCGGCGGCGGGGCGCAGCGCCCTGGCGGCGGCGGCGCACAGCTCGGCGCCGTCACGCACGTGGCAGGACCCGTTGTTAGTGGTCGTTGTGTTTCTGTATGGGTCTGGCGTGGTGCCTCCTGGCGGCGGCGGGGCGCAGCGCCCTGGCGGCGGCGGCGCACAGCTCGGCGCCGTCACGCACGTGGCAGGACCCGTTGTTAGTGGTCGTTGTGTTTCTGTATGGGTCTGGCGTGGTGCCTCCTGGCGGCGGCGGGGCGCAGCGCCCTGGCGGCGGCGGCGCACAGCTCGGCGCCGTCACGCACGTGGCAGGACCCGTTGTTAGTGGTCGTTGTGTTTCTGTATGGGTCTGGCGTGGTGCCTCCTGGCGGCGGCGGGGCGCAGCGCCCTGGCGGCGGCGGCGCACAGCTCGGCGCCGTCACGCACGTGGCAGGACCCGTTGTTAGTGGTCGTTGTGTTTCTGTATGGGTCTGGCGTGGTGCCTCCTGGCGGCGGCGGGGCGCAGCGCCCTGGCGGCGGCGGCGCACAGCTCGGCGCCGTCACGCACGTGGCAGGACCCGTTGTTAGTGGTCGTTGTGTTTCTGTATGGGTCTGGCGTGGTGCCTCCTGGCGGCGGCGGGGCGCAGCGCCCTGGCGGCGGCGGCGCACAGCTCGGCGCCGTCACGCACGTGGCAGGACCCGTTGTTAGTGGTCGTTGTGTTTCTGTATGGGTCTGGCGTGGTGCCTCCTGGCGGCGGCGGGGCGCAGCGCCCTGGCGGCGGCGGCGCACAGCTCGGCGCCGTCACGCACGTGGCAGGACCCGTTGTTAGTGGTCGTTGTGTTTCTGTATGGGTCTGGCGTGGTGCCTCCTGGCGGCGGCGGGGCGCAGCGCCCTGGCGGCGGCGGCGCACAGCTCGGCGCCGTCACGCACGTGGCAGGACCCGTTGTTAGTGGTCGTTGTGTTTCTGTATGGGTCTGGCGTGGTGCCTCCTGGCGGCGGCGGGGCGCAGCGCCCTGGCGGCGGCGGCGCACAGCTCGGCGCCGTCACGCACGTGGCAGGACCCGTTGTTAGTGGTCGTTGTGTTTCTGTATGGGTCTGGCGTGGTGCCTCCTGGCGGCGGCGGGGCGCAGCGCCCTGGCGGCGGCGGCGCACAGCTCGGCGCCGTCACGCACGTGGCAGGACCCGTTGTTAGTGGTCGTTGTGTTTCTGTATGGGTCTGGCGTGGTGCCTCCTGGCGGCGGCGGGGCGCAGCGCCCTGGCGGCGGCGGCGCACAGCTCGGCGCCGTCACGCACGTGGCAGGACCCGTTGTTAGTGGTCGTTGTGTTTCTGTATGGGTCTGGCGTGGTGCCTCCTGGCGGCGGCGGGGCGCAGCGCCCTGGCGGCGGCGGCGCACAGCTCGGCGCCGTCACGCACGTGGCAGGACCCGTTGTTAGTGGTCGTTGTGTTTCTGTATGGGTCTGGCGTGGTGCCTCCTGGCGGCGGCGGGGCGCAGCGCCCTGGCGGCGGCGGCGCACAGCTCGGCGCCGTCACGCACGTGGCAGGACCCGTTGTTAGTGGTCGTTGTGTTTCTGTATGGGTCTGGCGTGGTGCCTCCTGGCGGCGGCGGGGCGCAGCGCCCTGGCGGCGGCGGCGCACAGCTCGGCGCCGTCACGCACGTGGCAGGACCCGTTGTTAGTGGTCGTTGTGTTTCTGTATGGGTCTGGCGTGGTGCCTCCTGGCGGCGGCGGGGCGCAGCGCCCTGGCGGCGGCGGCGCACAGCTCGGCGCCGTCACGCACGTGGCAGGACCCGTTGTTAGTGGTCGTTGTGTTTCTGTATGGGTCTGGCGTGGTGCCTCCTGGCGGCGGCGGGGCGCAGCGCCCTGGCGGCGGCGGCGCACAGCTCGGCGCCGTCACGCACGTGGCAGGACCCGTTACGGGCCGCGTTAGATCCTCCGGAGCACACGTGTCTGTAACAAATACACAGTTTTGTTAATTTTTAATATTTGTTTTTTACCACTGGCAACACTCACAGACGGTAGTGTTCCCGGCACTGACCTGACGGTGTGGAAGGGCAGGTGCGCGTTGGAGATCCACTCGAGGTCGCCGCTGGGGTCGACGGCCGCCACGCCGATGAACTTGGACACGCTCACGCACGAGAACACCAGGTGTACCCGGATCGACTCCTGTGCGATGACACATTGGATTTAGAATGATATGGTAGAAAAAAAAATTACAGATTATTTATTACGAAAATTTACGATTATACTACGCTGTATGTAAGTATGTTTGGTAATATCAATGATACCAAATGAAAACAGATACGTATTATGAAGCCGATTTTAAGGGCATGGGATGTCCTCGCTAAGAAATTTGTTGCAGTTCACTAAGATTGATAATAGATGGCGATAAAGTTAGAGATTTCAAGTAAGTGCTTAAAAGATAATATAACAAGTTATGTGTTGCCTCACCTGACTAAACTTCTGCAGTTTCTTCTGCACATTGAGCGTAAACGGATAGATGCCGGTGGTCTGCGCCGCCTCCACACTGTGGACGTCCTCCACCTTGACCACGATGTAGCGGTTGTTGTCGGGCACCTCGGCGTACTTCTCTATATTAGCCAACAGAGTCTTCCCGTTCGGAGACATAGGGCTCTTGGGCCCGTTGAAAGACTGCGGCGAATAATTCTGCACAGGACCTTGCCAATTGGACCGCCCTTGCCCATTTCTATAACCCTGCTGATAGTTCTGTTGCTGGTAGTAATTCTGATAGTCCTGGCTATACTGCGGCTGATTGTACTGTCTGTATTCATCTTCGGCTCTCATCCTCCAGTTGGGCGAGTCCACCGTGTGCGGTTTGGGTCGCTGACCTATTCCCAGAGGCTGTATCAAACCGACATTCTTCTCCTCGGCTCCCAGAACGTGCACGACGGTGTTTAATATCTGCTCGTCCAGAGGAGTCATAGGTTTCCCGGGGTTCGACATCCTCCGGATAACTAGCGCGCAGAGTTTCTGCCGGAGGTAGAACACGCTTATGGCATCTGAAGCGTCAGCGGTGAACTGCATCCAGTCATCGAGGCTAATTCCCGCCGTGTCTGGTGAAGAGTTATTTTCATCCGCCTCGCTGTCTGAATCACTGGATAAACCCGGAGGATTCGCTCGTTGCGTTAACGCGGTGCTGTTCAATCGGATAGGTCCGCTGAACAGCGCAACCGTCAGCGGAGTCACCAACGTGCAGCAACGGATGAAGCAAAACCGCCCCGACCGTGATATCTCTTCGAACACCACCCAGTCCGTGGGCAGGCTCTTTATAATACTGGTCTGCATTGCACTTTTGCCCGCTCCGCCGTTCTGTAACGTCGACTTCGGATGGAAAGCGACGCGGACCTCCATCGACGTGCGTAAGGTCGACGTAGAGCGATCTACTCTCGCGATGGACGGATACAGTCCCGCTGTTAAAACTGCTTTAACGACGTGCCATTTCTCCGAATTTAGATTGACGTCTTTGATGTCTCCCGAACCTCGCGCTTTGACGAGACACAGGGCTCGTAATTGTGCGAGAAGTTGCGAGCGATATGCGACGATCATCTCCATAGTAGCTCCGCAGATCATATACTTCGCGCAGAAAGCTCTATCGGTTCCGTTCGCGCGAGCGTTCTGCCACGCTTGGAAGGCCCTAAGCAGCGCCATGTGGTCAGAAAAACTCTCAGAAGCGAGCTCCTTTCTCGCCGTATGTCCTTTCTTTCTGTTCTCCGGGTTCATCGATATCTGGAAGGGTTCTTTATTAGCTAAACAACAGACGATCGTCAATATCGGATCGAGGCATTTCATAACGCAAGCGTACAACAACATCTTCCCTAGCTTCGGTTCCACGGTTAAATCTAGCAGATGCTGTCCGATTTCAGTCAAATCTTCCATTGGCGTCAACGCTCCTATAGTCTTGAGTAACGTTACTGCGTTTCGGACGGATAAAAACGACGGCGGTTCTAAGGCTTTGGTGAGGAAGTCTGCTATGGGTGTGTTACCAGCCGCTAGAAGCTTCGTGTGGAGACAGAGCTCCGAGAGCGGAACTCTAAGGATTTCCGGGACAGAGTTGAGAGGTAGACTCTTGAACCGTCGTTTAGAAACGAGATGGAAGCAGTGTCCCGGCTTGGTCCGTCCCGCGCGCCCGGCCCGCTGCTGACAACACGCTCTGGAGGTCAGCACACACTGCAGCGAGCACACTCCGCCATTCGACTCGTAATACTTCTCCTTAACCTTACATGAATCCACTACGTACACTACATCGTCGATCGTTATCGACGTTTCCGCTATATTCGTCGATAGGATAATCTTTCTGACATTAGGTAGAGGATTGAAAACTTTCTTCTGATCCATCGTTTGCATGTTACTGTGTAGAGTGAAGATCTGGTATTTGGACGTGTTCATTTCGGTGCAGGCGAGGATTTTGTCTCTCAACGAGACGATGTCTTCGTACCCTGGGAGGAAAATGAGGATGCTTCCTTTGGTGAGGGTGGTGTGGATATGTTTTATGAGCGCTAGCATGAGGTTGTGATCGATGTTTTCTTCGGAGGCGGTGTGGTGGTACACGTCGAGGAGGAAGGCGTCTTCGGGGTCGTCTTCTGAAGCGTCCGCGGTCTCCTCCGCCTTGCCGTTGTTAGAAAGCAGGGAGACGCACTCGGTGTGGTTGTGTTCTTTCGCGTAGTCGAGGGCGGTTTTGCCTGACGCATCTTTTAGGGTTGGGTCGGCACCTAGGGATAAGAAGCAATTCAGAACTACACTTTACGAAAAGAATATGGTGCTATAAATTTAAATTAAATGGTGCTATTAATATTTAGCACACACGATTTTCGAAGGTTCTTTCTAACCACACTTGACCCCACTTGGCACCTTAGATATTTTTCTTGAAAAATTTATGTGCGCTTTAAAAACACGAGCTCAAACGGTGAAGACAAACATCGTAAGGAAACCGGTGTGTTCTGAAAACTTTGAAAAGTTTGAAGGACATGTGTCATTCACCAACACGCACTTACCCAGCGTGGTAAATTAAAGCCTCTCTCTCTCCAGAGAAAATTCCCTGTGTTCCAGCAGTGGCAATGTATAGCACCTCTATTTATGATGCTGATGATAATATTTAACTATATACCACGTACCTAGCTGTATGATCTGTCGCACGGTGTCGGCGTGCCCATGTCTCGCGGCGCACATGAGGCCGGTGAGCGCGGAGCCGGAGCGCCGAGCGTCGGGCGCCGCGCCCTCCGACACGTACATGTACAGGATCTGACAGAACGAGTCCTGGAAACAAACTTAATAAGTTATAACATTATGGGTATATGAAGCCGAGGCGTGCGTGTTGGCCGCAAGCCCAAGAAACCTTTTTTTTTATTGTATAATTCAATTTAATGATAATTATGTACACAACAATTATTACAATTTAATGATAGTACTTATTGTACTTTATGACTTCCCCAAGTGATCCTTTGATCTCAGAAATACGTTTGAGGACAAAAGCATTGAGGATCAAATCATTGGTTCTCATGGTATACATCCATGGTATACGCAGCAGTTTACTCCAGCACCACATTTCGAAGTCTATCTCGCTGCTGTCACGGGTTCTCACTGTCCATGTTTCGGCTCCGTATAGAAAAATGGAAAAACCAGTGCACACAAACTTTGATAGACAAACTATAGTAATTGATTACTCACCCAACTACCCTCATTGAAGCAGTCGTCTATGAATTCGTCCATATCCGCCTGCAGAGCGGGGTCTAAGGTCACTTCCGGTTTGGGATCCGCCGTGTCTTTGCTAGTGCTGCCCTCTTCCGTCGGGGCGGGACCGATTTTCATACCTGATATTATAAACACGTTAATTAGAATACATATGAAGATCACTTTCAAAATTTTCGTGCGTTATACTATTCATTTTGTACAACGGGAATTACTCACGTATTTACGTAGGAGTTAAACAACTCTCGACGTTTCGACCACCCGCTTCAGTTTTTTTCTTCAGTTCCCGCTCGGCCAGCTGCATCTTCTTGTTGTTGTAGCGCGTGAGGCGCAGGATGTCCTCCAGGAAGTGTAACAATATGTACCTTCTAGCTGTGACCAGTAGCTCTGTCCCGTGGTGAGGCGGTGGCGCAGTTCCCGCTCGGCCAGCTGCATCTTCTTGTTGTTGTAGCGCGTGAGGCGCAGGATGTCCTCCAGGAAGTGTAACAATATGTACCTTCTAGCTGTGACCAGTAGCTCTGTCCCGTGGTGAGGCGGTGGCGCAGTTCCCGCTCGGCCAGCTGCATCTTCTTGTTGTAGTAGCGCGTGAGGCGCAGGATGTCCTCCAGGAAGTGTAACAATATGTACCTTCTAGCTGTGACCAGTAGCTCTGTCCCGTGGTGAGGCGGTGGCGCAGTTCCCGCTCGGCCAGCTGCATCTTCTTGTTGTTGTAGCGCGTGAGGCGCAGGATGTCCTCCAGGAAGTGTAACAATATGTACCTTCTAGCTGTGACCAGTAGCTCTGTCCCGTGGTGAGGCGGTGGCGCAGTTCCCGCTCGGCCAGCTGCATCTTCTTGTTGTTGTAGCGCGTGAGGCGCAGGATGTCCTCCAGGAAGTGTAACAATATGTACCTTCTAGCTGTGACCAGTAGCTCTGTCCCGTGGTGAGGCGGTGGCGCAGTTCCCGCTCGGCCAGCTGCATCTTCTTGTTGTTGTAGCGCGTGAGGCGCAGGATGTCCTCCAGGAAGTGTAACAATATGTACCTTCTAGCTGTGACCAGTAGCTCTGTCCCGTGGTGAGGCGGTGGCGCAGTTCCCGCTCGGCCAGCTGCATCTTCTTGTTGTTGTAGCGCGTGAGGCGCAGGATGTCCTCCAGGAAGTGCCGCTGCACCTCGAACAGACGCCCCGGGATCGTCACCACGGGGCAGTTGTTGAAGTATCTGCACGTTTATGGAACAAATGTCACTTTGTGTTTGTGCAGCTACTATTTATGTGTTATCTCAAGAGGTAATTTGTGTATTAATTGGAGAATATTAGGTTATTACTTGGAGAATATTTGGGTATTACCTACTTGGAGAATATTTGGGTATTACTTGGAGAACATTTGGGTATTCCTTGGAGAATATTTGGGTATTACTTGGAGAATATCTGGCCATTGCCTTGGTAATATCTGCACATTACTAGATAGCGTAGCATCCGACGGCTTAGCATCCATTTTTTTACTTTATCTACCTACATATACTTTATAAAATATAGCCTTCCTCGATAAATGTACTATCCAACACTGAAATAATTTTTTAAATCGGCTGATCCGTTCCTGTGATTAGCGCATATAAACAATCAAACTATTCAGCTTTGTAAAAACAGTATAGATTAGTTGAGACAATAATGATCTGGGTATCACCTGGAGAATATCTGGGTATTACCTGGAGAATATCTGGGTATTACCTGGAGAATATCTGTGTATCGGCGGTGGCGGACATGAGGATCAGTTTGAGGTCCTTGAAGCGCGGCAGCGCGTCCCGCAGCGCGATCAGCAGGAAGTCGCTGAACTTGTCCCGCTCGTGCACCTCGTCCACGAATATGTGCGTCACTCCTGTGGGACAGTGACAGATGATACGATTTATTAAGAATAAGAATAAGGAATATTTATTTGTATCTAAATTAATGTACAAACATTGAGCTTAAAAACTGAAAGAATAAAACAAAATGACACAAATCGTTCACCACTCAGCATATGCTGCAGAAGCTACATGAGCAACTACAGCGCTGATTTTCTGTGGTGCCGTGAAACAGAGCGCTTAGTGGCGCCACAACTTAATTAGCACGTAAGTTATAGCTTAATGACTAATTAATTATTATAATAAGTAAGATGTTAATATGTATGCTGTATTTATGTTTAGTCCGTGAAATATAAGGTAACCTGACACCAGTCTTGAAGAGTCTGGGCGAAAGGTACCGTACTAGCGTAGGTATGTGAGATGTGTGTAAGTGTTTGTTGGTAATAAGTGAATGTGAATGCAATGCAATATTTATACATTATCAATATTAAATAAATAAATAAATATTGCTGGACAAATCACACAGCGACATCTAGCCCCGTGATAAGCTCTAAGCTTGTGTTACGGGTGCTAGATTTCTATATTGGTTTCCATGCATTACTATAATTTATAAGAATGTTGTTCTATCAACCTGTGAGCGAGGTGTCCCCCTGCATCAGCGTCCGCAGCAGTATCCCATTGGTGCAGTACGTGAGCAGGGTGCGCGGGCTGACGCGCGACTCCAGCCGGATCTGGTAGCCGATGGTCTGCCCTATCTTCTCGTTGCGCTCGTATGCCACCTGGAACACCAATATCTCACTTCAGCTTGTGTATTACTAACTAGTGAACGATTATAAATTTAAAAGCTGTCACTCATGTGGACGCCATTGTGGCAATATAATATGTTAGCAGCTATGATGAATTACTGAATTAGTGCATGACACAAACAGGTATTATTGTTGAAACGTGTTAATCAGTTTATATGGAAATAATTGCTTCTTTAATCATATTTTGTTGATTGTCCAGCTATATTTAAATTACTTCTTATAAAAGATATAAAAAATATATAAACGTAAATAAAGATATATAGTTACAAAGACAGGCTCACACACTATAACATGCACGAACTCTCATTTCGCAGAACTTATTTAGACCTTGTGTTTCTGCACAAAATGTTTAATGGTAGCATCGATTCAACCGAACTTGTCAACAAACTTGAAATTCATGCTCCAACCCGACTACCTAGGAAAAAATCTTATAATCTTTTTGCTACAAAACATTGTAGGACTAATGTAGGTAAACATTATTCATTGCCAAGACTCTTCCGCCAGTACAATACTCTTTCAAAATTTGAAGACATCGATATTTCTGATAAGTTGCCTAAATTCAAAAGATCTTTATATAAAATATTACTACCAAGATCTAACCAATTACCCCAAGCCTGAATAACCTTTTTATTAATTTTTTTTTTCTTTTTTATGTAATGATTAAAGTTTCTAGTTGTTGCCACAAATTCTTATGAACTTGTAGACTTACTCTTTCATGAATCTTTATTATATAAAATAATTATTTTCATTTTATTTCAATATTAAGTTATTTTTAAGTTTTTATCTAGTTAGTTTTTTCTTTTTTTTTAACCATAAGTTTAGTTATAAGTCTCAGCCATAAAATTGTCTAAAAATAATGTGCACGCTGTGGCCCCCTGTAATTAAAAGTGCATAAGTTTCGAAGACCTTGTGAATAATGTTTAGAATATATATCAATGTATCTTTTGTTGGGAGTCCTTAAAATAAATAAATAAATAAATAAATAAGCCTGTGAATTATTCACACTCATCATGCTCAACTATGCCGTTCCCTATATGTATTACATTTAATTTTTGAAAAAGGGATTATCGCTAAAACAACAAACAGTACCAATCTTAGCAATAAAGAGATAACACACAGTTTTACGTGTTCATACCCTCTCAGCCACGGACACTGCAGATATCCTCCTCGGCTGAGTGCAGTAGATGCGGGCGGGCTGCTTGTTCTCCTGGCAGTGCTCCAGCACCAGCTGCGGCAGCTGGGTTGTCTTACCGCACCCAGTCGCACCCGCTACTATTATCACCTGAAGCAAAGTTAAATTTGTTTTGTAAAAAATTAATGAAAAAAATATATAATAATTACAGGTGGCCACATACTACACTGAATTGTCGGGCAACATCATGTTTAAAATATGTATAAGTAAAATTTAAATTAATCAAGTATTAGTATTTTACTAGGTAATTCAATTGATAATTGTATAAGGTTTTTAAACTATCCTTGTTCAGTAAGTCATCCCATTTAATATTACTAGTAGGTATATGACAAATAGTACTCAACCTGATTATGAGATATAGCATCAAGTAGATCATGCCTTTGTTCATAAATCGGCAATTTCTCTCTAAACTTCTGAACTTCTGGGTTGTATGATGTATTTGGGACCTGGAAGTAATAATATGTTTATTTAGTTTTACATAATATTATATGGAGAACCTCTATTATCGCTTGTCAAATATATTTCTTGTACAAAAAAATTAAAATACACAATGAGATATGTGACCTAATAAAGAAATTTGCTACACATTAGTTGTAACTTAACACAAAGATATAAAGATTTAAAGATTTATGTCATTTATTTCCATAAAATCCTAAAGATCACTTGGACAAGTCAATAAATACAACACATATATGCTTGTGCCATAGGTTCATTATGCTTGATATGCTTGTACCATAGGTGCAAATGTCAGTTTCTTCTTTAAAAATAACTTGATTTTATTTTAGCAATTAATTTAAGATTTTTATCTCTTAATAAATTAAGTTACCTTGCCTGTTGATTACTGAACTAGTTAAGGCTGCTTATTAAAAACTCAGCTTGGCTCTATTTATATGGTGATAGCAATATAAATGGTTATCAGAGGATTGAGAAATAAACACTTTTTGTCTATTGTCTAAGTGTGTGTTGCATTTATATTTAGTCTTATATGTATTCTTATTCTTGTCATAGTCCATAACATGTTGACACACCATTATAAATAAATAAATAGCACTCAATTCAATTAAGTAAGTGTCCCTTGAATGATTTGAGTAATACCTGAGCAACTCCATTATTCAGCTGCCCCATTGCTTTATGTGCTAACTGGGGACTTCTCTCCTTCTCTGGGCAACTGCTGAGGTCCTCCTTCTCCTTTGAAGTGATTGGGAATGCATTGTACAGCTCCGTGATTGTACATCGCATGTTTGAGTCCAATATAAGTTTGGCATCATTCTGAACGATTGATGACCCTGCTCGCTTATATATTGTTATGAAACGGTTCACGCCTGCAATTAAAAAGTAGTTGTTTTAGTCGTTAATGATAGATAATGTATTTTTTAAATATAGAGTGTTTTCTACTGAAAGCTAGACTAAGCACTGTTGCACCACAACACTGAAATGTATTGCATAATTATATAAAATCGTTAAGTAAATTATATATTGTTGTAAACTAGTTATACGTTTAGTGAGTTGGGTATAAATTCCTAGCTAATATGAATATCAGAAATCCAGGACACAGTTAAAAAATAAGGAAACAGAGATGTCAAATTTACCTTTTCCGCGAGATTTGGATTTCAGACCAAGTTTCGCGACCCGCGCGTGTATGAACCCGCGCTCTTGGGCAGACAGAAACGTCGGGAACTTAAGTTCTGTCTCTTTTTCATCACAAATAAATTTATCCAGTTGTATCTTCAAAGCGATGCTTACAGACTCCGCCACGGGGAACACTTTGTTTGCCGTTTGTTGTTGGCGTTTAGACTTTTTGGAACTCATACTCATAGCGACGTTTTCAAAAAATATCTACATACCATAACAGATCTATTTAGACTGATTTTTTCTTTGCGGAAATAAATATAATTTATATTATGTATCAGCTGAAAAAAGCGGTCGAGCAGAAAAAATAATATGTGTTTTTTTTTAAATAGTGATGCGGCAATTTATTCGTGTTTGCTTCAAAGAAAATCGATTAATCGTATTAATTTATAAACTTTTTAAATAAACTGGCAATACACATATTCATGATTGTAAGTGTTCACACATTCATTCCATAGAGACTAATAATCACTACTACTAGAGATGCGCAAACCAGTACTCTCTAATGTCATGCCATATGGCATGACATTTGGTACCGCGTCATATAGCATTTTATCAGTACGCAGTACTCTAAACATGACCCGACGTGACTTTATTTAACAAAGTTGATTTCCCTTCATACTTAACCCCAATAATTACCTATGGTATAAAAAGGGGTCTCCAGGCTTATGGTTGTGTTACCAATAATATTGGCGTATTTAAAAATCAACTTTATAAAAATAAAATAAATAAATATTACTGGACAATTTTACACAGCGACATCTAGCCCCGTGGTAAGCTCGAAGCTTGTGTTACGGGTGCTAGATTTCTGTTACACTTAATATAATATACATACATAGATACCTAGATATTTTTTATTGTACATATTATAACACCCAGACACCCGGAACAAATATTTGCAGATCATACAAATAGTTGTTCCGAGGCGGGAATCGAACCCGCAAAAATTTATAATACAATAATTGAGTTTTTGTACGATTTTTTTTTTACTTTTTGTTATATAATTATTTTTTTATACCATAGATTAAAATAATTATTGACAGTGACATTTAATACGACAGGCAACAATATAATGGCATAGATAAAACAGAAATTTGAAAACAAAAGGGCGAAACGTTTTGTGGCCTTCTAGTACCATGAACAGTTGACGTTGACGGTCTTAACGGTCTTTCTTTACGTTTGTGGTTGTGGTACTAAAGTACCCACGGACAGTGGAGGAGTGGGTAAATGCCATGTGTCATGCTAAATTTGGTCGGGCTATGGGTACTGTTACAGTACGCGGTCGTGCTATATTACGCGTACTGCATTACTCATGGCACCTACACATCTCTAACTACTACGTTATATTCATTCATTCACTCATGAAAATGTGCTACACGTGAAAATACTGTTGTGATTATTTTATTTTTAGTAGACTTCGCCTTTCTCAATTGCAAAATGCCGAAAAACATCAAGCATTTGGTCGTTGATACGTCCGCATTCATTAAAGCTGGTAATCTCCAAGACATTGCGGAGAATGTTTACACAATCCAAGAAGTTATTGATGAAATTACCAATGATAGGCAAAGGAAGAAGCTTGTGGTTCTGCCCTACGATCTAGTCGTGAAAGATGTATTTACGGAAAGCATCAAATTCATCACAGATTTCTCTAAAAAAACTGGTGATTATACAAGTCTTTCTGCTACTGATATCAAGGTTATGGCACTGGCCTACCAAATGGAGAAAGAGAAATCAGGAACTATAGAACACCTCAAAACTGATCCCACAGTGCAAAAGACCGTCAAAGTTACTGGACTTACTGGTTTCAATTTACACCCTGATGAAAAACCTACAAATGAAAAGCAAGACCAAGCCAAATCTGTAAACGAAGAAAAGAATGAAATAGAAATAGTTGATTCTAAAAAGCCTATAACTACTGACACAACTAATCCTGAAATTAAAAATGTAGATATTCAAATAGAAAAAAGAAATGATAGTGATGATGATGATAACCTAGCGGAGGAAATAGCTGAACAAATTAAAAACATGGACTTGAAAGATGGGAAGGAAGTAGATGATCTTATTGTGAAAGTTTCTGATGAAGAAAAGTCTTCAGAGGAGGAATCCGACTCTGACAGTGATGGTGGTGAATGGATCACACCAGGCAATGTTGCTGAGAAGAGGAAAGAAATGGAGCAAGGTGAATTTGAAGAGAAGTCAGTAGTAGTAGCCTGCATCACATCTGACTTTGCAATGCAGAATGTTCTAAAACAAATTGGTCTCAATGTCACCTCCATTGATGGCAGAATCATCAGGCAACTCAGAACCTTTATTTTTCGGTGTACAACATGCTTCAAAACAACAAGTGTTATGACAAAAGTGTTCTGTCCTAAATGTGGTCATGCAACTCTGAGGAAAGTCGGTGTGAGCATTGATGAGGAGGGTAATCAACATATACACATAAATGGAAGGAAGCCCCTGTCAGCAAAAGGCAAAAAATTCAGTCTGCCAACCCCCAGAGGTGGTCAACATTTCCAATATCCAATTCTGACAGAAGACCAGCATATTCACAAAAGATTTGCCACCAAAATGGCTAGAAATAAAACAAATGCTTTAGACCCTGACTACACAGCTGGGTTCTCACCATTTGTCATGAAAGATGTCAACTCAAAATCTGCAGTTCTAGGAGTACGGGCCAACAAACAAGACATCAAATACTGGATGAAACACCATTCCAAGGGAAAGAAGTGAACTGCATACTATGTAGCTACTATTTTATTGAATACAGTTTTATTTCCACAGTTAAATGCATATTACATTATTTAAATAAACCTAATTACAATGGATTTCCTTCACTTTTTCACCAGTTTTTCTTCAATGAATTTGAAGACTGATTCTATGCAGGAATAGGATGTCATTTCATGTTTTTGATGACCTGCAAACAATGAACAAAAGTTGATCATCGTCATCATCAGTATGTTTTAATTTTTATTAATGTTTTATTCACCTGCTGAAACACGAGTGATATCAAAATCAGGTGTGTTTAAACAACTGTCTAGTGCTAGAGAACTTGATATCCAGTTTTTAGATACCTGAAACAGAAAATAAATGTTAGTTACACTTTTCTTTTACTAAAATAGCTAATAGAATATGAGTACCAAAAGAAAATGTTTACCTGTTTCATGAAATTAGAAATCTTGATATTAGAGTAGCTATGTACAGAATCTGTAAAAGCAATGGCTTTTACTCTTTTTTCAAAGTCCTTCATCTTAGATGATAATGTGACAGTCACAACACCCCCATAGCTGTGAGCGACTATGACTACATTCTCTGCAGCTGTGTTTGAGATATAATTTTTCCAGACATAGATTGCATGTTCTTCAGCAGTTCCACTTTCTTCAATTTTCTTTCCATCTTTTGTATAGTTTTCATTTGTGTTTAAAACAATAATTCCATAGTCTTTGATCTGTGCTTTCTTTATGTATGGTATTTGTGTTCCTTTATCCAAGTTTTCATTTATTATCAGCCTGAAACATAACATAATTACTGTTATTAATTATATCTTGTCTCATGTATTAAACTCTTTTCTATCCACAATAATGTCTTCAGTAATATTGAAAATGTGCTTACGATCTCGCCCACTGGCCTGCTCTGACAGCACCAGATCCATGAATCAGTACCAATAATGTACTTTTTTTGTCAAAATCTTTAGAAACAAATATGAAAGACCCATTAGAGCTGTCTTTAGGCACCGGTAGCTTTGACAGCTTAACTTGTGTTTCTAATAAGCTATAGACATAGTCAGTAACTGCTTCACCCAATTCTTCATAATGGGATTGGCATTCTTGA
The DNA here is from genome assembly GCA_963691955.1 of Chloroclystis v-ata. Classification (NCBI taxonomy): domain Eukaryota; kingdom Metazoa; phylum Arthropoda; class Insecta; order Lepidoptera; family Geometridae; genus Chloroclystis; species Chloroclystis v-ata. The sequence goes on along the minus strand of OY829897.1, from coordinate 1,052,383 downwards.
TGATGTGCGCTGATATTGAACTGAAATGGTTCTTCGCCTGGTTCCCCATTTTCGTTTATTTTCCTTAATTGTCCTTCTAAAATTTCAATTAAATTAGAATAGGTACTCTACAATCATAATACCTACACTAAGAAGATTACGAATCTTATTTTAACCACTCCACAATAGTAAGTGCCTATGTACCTAGTGGTTAGGTGTTAATAAATTTAGCAAGCAAATAGATGGAGTGTGTTTACGTAGGTACAAGGAACATACTAACAGATGACTAACAGGGATGTCTAGATTAAATAGGTAGCTTGTACTTAAAGTAACATTAATGGCTCACCCGTATTGAAGGCATAGCCCAACTCGCTCATAGTTTTTACAGGTTTCATCGTTTCGGCGTCCATCCGTATCCTAGATAGTTGTCGGTGATTCCTCGAAAATAGTTTTCGAAATAGGATTAAACCTGTTCGAAATTTATTTGACATTGGTTTAACCTGTCTGACGTGGTTTTGCTATGTTCAAATTTAACCATATCTACCAGAAAATCTTAAATATTAAATTTTCGCAGTCAAATTAAAACTTCGTTTGGCTCGGCAGACAACAGTGTTGTTATTTTTAACTTTGGCATTGACAAAAGGTAAAGTTGTCAGTTTGTAAAATCAACTGACATCGGCATTCGGCATTTATCAAGCTTACTGTGTGTGTAGGAAAGCCACAAAATTTAAAACATAGGATGACCATGGATTTACTTGTTGATCATGAATATTATGTTACCTACCTACTTTTTTTACTAGCTAGAACCTATTAACAAAAAAAACAAAGGTTGTCTGGAAGAGATCGCTCTTTAGCGATAAGGTCGTCCATTGTACTTGTTTCTTTAGTTGTATCTTGTAATTTATTTAGTATTTGTATTAATCAAGGTGTAAAAACAACCATATTTTTAGTTATATTTATTATTATGATGATAAATATTTAATCATTGTACCAATCAAGGAACAACAGAGTAAATGACATAACTAACAAAAAGAAAAGAATGTATACTCGAAGACCAGCATTCCTCTGAATGGCTTGTTTTATCTGATCATTGGCATCTTTGACATTCTCTGTGGTGCCCACCACTGTGTTGGATATACGGTCTATGTCTTGTTCTTGTTGTAAAATCTGAAACATACATTAATAAGTTACCAAATAGTTCAATTTCTCTTGGAAAAGCAAGGTAATCTTTAACTGCAGCCTAACCTACTAACAATGAATTATACAAAATACATCAATAAATTAGTGAAAAAAGATTGACATTTATTATTATATACTAAAAAAATTTAAAGTTTAAAACCAAAGAGTTCTACCTTTTCAGTAAATATTTCCTGTAATTCCGCTATATGTAAAACTTTACTTTCTATCTGTTTCACTTCCTCAGTCATATTGTTCAGTTCATTGAATAGCTGATTGTTTTCAGATTCAAACATTTGTAGTTCTTCTGCACTCAACTGGTCAGCTTCATCTGACACAACAGCAACTTCACTCTCTGACAAATCCATTTTAGTTTTAGCAATGTCTGCTTCATCTTCAGTCTCTTTCTCCTCTTTTTCCCCTGAGAAGGGGTTGGGAATGTTTGATTTAACTTTAGGCATCTCTAGACGGGATAACTTCTTAACATCCAAGTCCCGTTTCACTCGAATGGCTTTGAGCTCACTGTGAATCTTACATACAGCTTTAAGGTATGTTTCAATGAGGTCTATGACCGCGTCCATGTATTCTCTCAGCTGCGGGGATGCCGACACCTTGCGGTTATCATTTCTAAATTCTCGGACGAGATGTGAACAAGTGTTGATAATTCTTTGTGCCCCAGTATCGATTTGGTCGCGATCATCCTCTGACATAGTTTCTCTCCCGGTGCCAGACGTGCCATTAAAGAAACTAAGATACCCTTCTCTGTGTTCTAGCAGGAAATCTCGTAACCTGGTAATTTGTAAAGTTATATCCTTTGCAGTGATCATGAAAGCGGTTTTGGGTCTCGTTCGCAAAATCCGCTGTTTTTCGTCATTACCTGGACTTTGTATGCCAAAGGCTTTGTTTCGAGTTTTAACAGTTTTTATACAAGCTTTGAATAACGGCGTTATATCCATTTTTAACAGTTATAGCAAATTTATTAATTTTAAGAATTCTCAACCCTTCTCACAGAGCAAAGCAGCCAGCTGTTTACCCTTTTGACAGATAGTGAAGTGGTAAAAATGCAATAAAGTAGCAAACACAAAACTGTGCAATTTAAGAAAATCTATCGATCGATTCAGGCATTTTTTATTTGAATCGATTATTACTGATTTTCACTTGAATATTGCAATACTGGCGAATGAAATAAATTTAAAAAAAACTATGGAACTGTGCCGTCTGTGGAAGCGCTCTTTGTTTCACAACAAAAATAAAAAAAAAGTTACTCGAATTCTTTCTGTTATCTGGTGTAATTTTAGTTTGTACCAATTAAAAGTCATTAAAGTGTTTAAAACTGTTTAAATAAACCTTAAAATGACCTCTATAAATGGTAATTCTCATCAAAGCAAGCATTCTATTCCTACAGACATATTGGACGACCTCTGCAGGTAGGATAAAAAACAAGTCAAATTACGGTGACAATACGAGGCTAATAATACGTATATTTGTTTGGATTGCCTATTTAAAACAATAAATTATGGAAACAATGAATTCTATAATTCTTAAAAACGTTTCAGCTTTAAGCTTCGTATTGCGTAGTTGAACGTCAACCTACAGTACAAGAAATTTGTTGACACAGCTACCAAATTGCTCATATGATCTGACCAGTCACCAAATTCAATGTTATTATTATGAATTCCAGTCGCTTCATTATAAACTTGCCGCCTGAAGACCGTGGGAACCTGGTACGGATCTGTTTTCAGATCGAATTAGCACATTGGTTTTATCTGGACTACTATTGTACTGATGAGAGCAACAGACTGCATCCTTGTGGAATAAGACAATTTGCAGCACATATTTTCCAGGTAAATAATTTAATCAAATGCTTCAGCAGATATTCTGAAGACTACTGTTATTCTAGTTTAATCCCATATTTTTGTTTAAGTTATACTACTTTTATTAATGGGAACCTTTTAAGTGGCTCACAGTTTTGCATTTCATATTTTATTTGTAATGAATTGTTGGTTCTTTAAAAATAAATATGTTTGCGATAAACAATTTAACTTTGTAGTTTTGCATTTCCAGCACGTCCCGCAACTCAGGGAACACGTGAGCAGTCTCGACGCAGTGCTGGACAACTGGCGGGAGTACAAGCAGACCGTGCCGACATACGGAGCTATCCTGCTGGACACGGATCTATCCCATGTGTTGCTGGTGCAGTCCTACTGGACCAAGGCGTCCTGGGGCTTCCCTAAGGGGAAGGTCAATGAGGATGAAGAGCCTTGGAAATGTGCAGTTAGAGAGGTGAGATTTATTTATTACTATTTCTCTGCCTGGTAAAAACCACGCACAAAGGACCAAATTTGAGTCCAATTGCGGAAAAAGGAGTCCCCAAACTAAACTCTGCCTGGTAAATAATAAGGTAAATGTAGCTTATGTTCTTTGTAGGTTCTTGAAGCTGTCTCGATATCAAATTTCATTTAAATTTGTTCAGTACTTTTTTTAATCGTGTCAGACAAACAGGGTTACCTACTCTCGGATTTATAATATTTTTATATTTTAATCCAAAACAGCCTTTAAGATCCCTAAAACCTTAAAAGCCAAAAGAATCATTAAAAATAGAATTATGAAATTTCCATCAGATCACCAGATGGGACTCTTCGAAAACGCATAATATGAAGAACAGAAGCCTACACGCTTTTATCGTGTTCTGGTTTACTTGTAGTAATTATTTCCCGATGAACTGTCCGCAAATAGTGTGATCATAAATCTACACGAATATGTTAATTCCCCAATTTAAAACTAGCACTAGTAGAATATTAAAATAGCACGTGAGTTAAGAAGATATGGGCGATGTTCATATCTATGACATCTCATGACGACCATTGACTTAATTTGGAACATTTTCTTATTTCAGGTTCTTGAAGAGACAGGTTTCGACATAAGCAAGCTAATAAACAAGAACGATTACATAGAAGCCATAATACACGAGCAAATCGTGCGTCTGTACATAGTTCCGCACATCCCGCGCGACACGCGGTTCCAGCCGCGCACGCGGAACGAGATCAAAGCGTGCGAATGGTTCCCTCTCATCGACCTACCCGCCAACAAGAAGGATATGACCCCTAAAGTGAAGATGGGGGTTAGTCCCAACGCGTTCTTCATGGTGCTACCGTTTGTTAAGAGAATGAGGCGCTGGGTAGCCGAAAGAAACCCCAAAGTATTCACGAATAGTACCCGACGAACTCGCCACAAATCTATGGGCGACATAGAATCCTCCGCCTCGAAGAAGAAAGGAATCTCGCAAGGTCTTCAGAACGAGATATCCGATTATCAGCAGCAAAATCCTCCAATTTCAAATCAGTATCATGAGGGACAAGAATATCAAGTGCAGTCTTCCAAATTCAAAAATAACGGTCATGGTAGTGGAACAAAAACGAATGGAGTGAGTAGAAAGGAGCGGAAGTTAGCTAAAAGGCAGCTGTTTACTCCCCAAAACACGCATTCTCCTAACTTCTCGCCGGTTCAAAAGGAAATGAGCCCTACTGTGCAGACTACAGAGTCTAAAACCGATGGATATGAGGACGAGTTCTACAGCTTCGTAGCGCCGTCTTGGGCTAACTTCAGGTTCGATAAGCGCGCCATCTTGGAATGTTTGACTTGAAAAGTTTTTATATATTTTATTGAATCTTCTGACTGAGACTGTTCTTCTTTTGTAATAAATGTTGCATTTAGAATTTTAGAGGAATGGTTTTATTTACTGTACTTTTAGTAAAGCCTCTTTTATAGGTATTAAAACCCACACAGATAACCCTATTCATTATTATATCATAGACTTATATTTAATCTATGATTATACCTTAGTCTGAAGAGATTAACGAAAAGGAATGTTAGGAACCTAAGTACCTAATAAAGTATATCATAACATTCTCTCAGATAATAATGCCCACAATTAACTAGAACGAACAAGTCTTGATACCCTATAACCCTAAAGCTGTCCTTATACGTCTGTCCAGTAGATATCGTATCTACTAGTAATTTACTTATAAGTTTATTATAATAGTAATATGGTGTCAATAATTGTAATTAAATGTCATTATCAGTTTAGCCGATCATCATTATATGACCTGCCAACTGCCATTTTAACAGTAGGGACCTATGTCATAGATCTACCTACATATAATACTACAAATCTAGAGGTATTTTCTTAAGGTAGGTAATAAAAAAACTACCGATTTTTGAATACGTTTATTACATTAAAACATGCTAAGTGCAATGTCAATTAGTAGAACAACAGAAGTCAACTTAATTAATAATATTTTTCCAATAATAGGTACATGTAAGATCTTACAGGAATCAAATGGAATTGACATGTTCTATAGTAGGATTCCTTTTAAATGTTATTTCCATTTATTTATATATATAATAATATCATTTATTTATACATAATATCAATCAATCTGACGGAACTTAAAAAAGAAAACTATAAGTAAACAACATGAATACGCACAAGTCCATAAGCGACAGTATATTATACCGAGAAACATAATAAGCTAAATTTTAAATTATAATACCAATTTATCACCATATTCAGGGTAAACTTAACCACCAGACTATTAGTTAATTTGTACCCGAATATTTTAAATAGCCAATAGTATTTAGAACATTAATTAGATAAAATTGGTGCTGAATTAACACACATTGTATTACACACTAAATATGTACCTAAGCACCTATGTTATTATTCTTTTTAAATTTGCAATCAATATCTACGACAGTTTAACCTCCCCTTAAAGTTTAATGTACAATATAAGAAAGAAGATAATATACCTATATAACATTTTTTACTTACGCCTACTGAAACACATTGATCTGTCTGTACCCAAAAGTGTAAACGTCGCAACGAATTAAATATAATAGATACATTTACATATATAGCTAACAAATGAATAAAGAAATTGCATTTTTAAATGACTATATAAACATTGTTTAACGCTTTTACTTATCTAACACCAACTTATATAAGTTTTAATGCATTTTTACAAAATGATATAACTATAAAGAAAACTTACCCCAGTAGTTCTATATTTACAACTACCGCCGTTTTTGTCTTATCTATATAGAATCGTGACCACTGTTGCAATATTGTGCCTTTTCCACTTCATTGTACATAATATTATATTACAATTTTTAATTATTACTTATAAATAGGAACTTAAATTTATACGATAATTAGATATGGGGTGGGTACTGAAATTTAACTGATTGATAGCATAATAATTTCCGATAATGTAAATAAATGCGTTAAACATACACACATAAGTAGATTTATATAACGTCAGCAACTGAAAATCCGTTACACGAACGATGAAGTAAGTACATGGGGAGTAATCATGAATAGATATCTGTCCAAGACCAGATCAGAGATCACATATCTACCTATACCGAAAAGTTAATTCTGGCTGGACTGTGCTTAAAGGGTCGGACTGTTGATATTTAGAAGCCAGTTGGGTTATTACGAATGCGAATTCGGACGAGGCGAAAGTTATGGGAATATAGCCCTAGGCCTAGAGTAACCTGACCCAATAAGGGGATAGACTAATACGAATCAAAATGTGTACGACAAGGATAAAAGATACTACGAATGGAAGACAGTTGCAAGTGATTGTGATGTCTAGTTAGTAGTTTGATAAGAAGGAATCATGATTTGTTTTAAAAAGTTACACAGGGACTTCTCTCGTGACGAGAGGGATTATGCTCTAATTCGTATATAGATTTACATAGATAAGATAGGTTAACATAGATAAGACAATGAAAAGAGTACCTACTGGTTACACAGGATACCAACTTTCGTAACTCCTTATTTAAAGACGATCACGTATAGATAATGCATTATACCTACTTATTATTACCTTTCCATATTACCGCAATGATTGTAGATATATACATAGTACATTAATAATTTAACCTAAAAAATATGTAATACAAACAATTAATCATTTATTGCAAAGCTAACTTATATACATTATGAAGCTCATGTCGCGTAGACACAGTGGTGTTCTATTTACATTTAATAAAAGCTTTTGAAATTACTATTAAAACAAAGAGCGCAAATCTTGATTTAATATATCTAGAATATTAAATAAATGTAGGTATATTTTTAATATATTATCACTTTTGCTTTATCACAATGCCTTTATAAACGTTTAAAACTTAACCGATAACTATCAAGGATGTAGCAGATGTGTAGGTATTATTAATATTAGGTATGTTAAAAATTTGGATTCTAATTTTAAAGATGGAAATCACTATCTCTAGCCCTGTGAAACTGTGTACCAAAAAAATGATAATGGAATTATAAATGGCGGACCCTCAATGATTCTCTTTCTGATTATTATAAGCCTGCAACTGAGGATACGAGCAAAGAAAACGAGAGAAAAGAGTTCTAATTTTAAATTAACAGTTATCACAGCCCATTTCTTTCTCATACTTAAACCTAAATCACAATAGGTATACATAAATGTATTTCAAAACTATATTTGATAAGAAGCACAGCCAAAAGGTTTTGAAGGTAAGTAATTATTTAGAAATACTTAAATAAATAAATATAAATATTGCTGGACAATTCACAGAGCAACAACTAGCACCCTGGTAAGCTCGAAACTTGTGTTACGGGTGCTAGATTTCTGATATAATGTACTTCATATAATATACATACATAGATAGATATTTTTATTATACATATGTATATAACACCCAGACACTGAAAACAAATATTTGCAGATCGTACAAATTTTTGTCCCGAGACGGGAATAGAATCCACAACCTCTTGAGAAAGGTTGGTTATTGAGTGAGTAGGTAAATGTGTTTTACAAAATAGGGAACCCTATGTAGGTACTTAGTTATGTCCACATTATGTCCTTTTGTTTGCCTGTAAGTAAAGTAGGTATTAGGTATAAAACGAAAACATAATTGTTTTGTGTATAGGGAAGATAATTTTGCTGAATGTAGATACATACACAAACTTTAGAGCCGTGTTGGCTAAGTGGGAGCACACTCGACTTTCATTCCGAAGGTCGCGGGTTCAAACCCCGCCGCGCACCTCTGATTTTTCTTCTTGGAAAATTAAAACACGTGCTCTAACGGTGAAGGCAAACATCGTGAGGAAACCGGCATGTTCTGAGAACTTTGAAAAAGTTTGAAGGACATGTGTGTCATTCACCAACCCGCACTTGGCCAGCGTGGTGAATTAAGGCCTAATCTCTCTCGTCAAGAGAGAAGTCCCTGTGTCCCAGCAGTGGGAACGTGAATAGGGGTGTTATGATGATGACACAAACTTTAAAAATAATAGAATTATATCTTTATTATAACTTTAGCCACTGTAAACTCATGTGCTATATGGATCATTGTAGTGCCTGGGACTTTATTAGATGGTTCAAGGTTGCATATAAGGTTCTTTATTAATCAATTCAGTATAAAACTAGTTTCTTCAGTAAGATGACTAGTTTAGATGGTCGATAATGTGGAAATTTCCTTTACTTTCACATTGCGCTCTTTATTTTGACAGCTCTGCTCTTTTAAACGATTACTAAGAAATATAAGCAAAATACTTAGCTTACAAGTAAATATATTACTAAGTTTAGGTATTTATGTCACTTTATAATCTAGGTATACGGTCCCTATACTGCGTACTTTACTACATATATATATAAGTATATATACAATAAATAAAAATAAAATAAATAAATATTACTGGACAATTTTTACACAGCGACATCTAGCCCCGTGGTAAGCTCGAAGCTTGTGTTACGGGTGCTAGATTTCTGATATATCTAACTTAATATAATATACATACATAGATAGATATTTTTTATTATACATAGGTACATATATAACAAATATTTGCAGATCATACAAATTGTTGTTCCGAGGCGGGAATCGAACCCGCAACCTCTTGCGTCGCAGGCGGACCTTCGCCCGCTGCGCCACAGAGGTCGTCCAAATACAATATATATAGATTATATATATTTATTTATTTATCGTGATAAAGTTACTAAATACGGTTTACGCCGCGATAGATATATATATATATATACCTTTGTAGTCTATATATCTACATACTATATTGATAATACTACATAAGTACATAATTATACATAGATTATAATTTATTATTAGATAGTGTCAAGCCTAACACAAGTCAAGTTAACTTAATTCGTACTTGGCTTGACAACATAACTATCTACCAGCACCGAGTGTTATATTTACAATACGCATTTGTGAGACTTATCATATCAACTTTGCTTATTATTTCTTATTATCAAAACAATATAGGTACCTATCTTATTAATTCTTGAAATAATAGGTATATCAATGTTAAGGAAGTCCATCTATCGTTGTGATTTAGTTATTGTTTTTTTATTCGTTAAATAAACTATATTATAGGGGCATAGATTTCACTCATTCAGAACACAGTTATTAACACTATCTGTGCCCATGACATACGCTCGTAGTACCAACGGCACTGAGCTTGGACATAGAATGTGTTAACTGTCATTGCATAATTCACTTTTGTATTCGGCATAGTACTTGTCATAATGTAATAACGCACGATTTTTTGAACTATACAATAGGCTCTGTGGTGCCGGCCCGTAAAGAGTACCACCCTATCGCTTCCGCGGGTATTGCAGACTTGGGATTTATATAAGTAGGAACTAGGAACCAAAAGACGGGCATCAGCGTCGTTCTGTACACTTACCAACTTACTGCAATCGCCAATCCTTCTTGTAAGCGTGGTGATTATACCAAATCCCCAAGGAACTAGATTCTATTGGGAACAAGGCTTGCTCATTAGTTGAACGGTATTGTTACATTTTTAGTTTAACAATGTTGTATTCGCCTATTTTATTAGAGTAGGTACCTAATATTACTTGGGATGTTATATAGGTACAGGTTAAATTTATGTAACTCGTAGACGTCAGACTTGGGACGCATAAAGATCAAATAAAGTCGATCACAGTCACAGCAATCGCGAATCGGGTGCAAGAGAAATATAGAACAACAATTTTAAAACTGTAATCACTCAAAATAAAATTTATAATTATTTCCACATTCATTCTCATCATTCACACATCTATTACCCCACCTATATTATTTTAGTTGTCTACAATTACCAATTTACCCGACTCAACACCGCCGTAAACTAAATAACAAATTATATTTGTCATTTCAATATACAAAATTCTTATATTTAATTCTTAGATCAATTTACATTTGATATTGTCGGAACATGTATAATAATTAAAGAAATAGAGAATCATAAATAGATAACCAGATCATAAATAGATTTCAAAAATAAAAAGGCACAAAAAGATTCACTGCAAGTCCAAAAACAACAAAATAATGAGAAATATTTTCGAACGGCCCACTTGATGTACATAATAATAATAATAAATGTTACTGGGAAATTTTACACAGCGACATATATATATATATAATGATAATATATAGGAACACTATTGTACATTGGGTCAACAAAAATCGGGATTACCTGTGAGTTAAATTAAGATTATCTAGGTACCTACTTTAAATTTCTTTTGGTAGTGTTCAGCCCAAACCGTAAGTAATATTAAAATTACCAAGGTACTTTTGTTAATTTGAATATTTATGTATTATGGTGAAATTAGCTTAATATTTTCAATACACAAGACATTTAATTATAACTACGTAATGCTTATATTTTATCGATATTCTATACATACATTATATAAATTTTTTGGAAGACCCTCAATCCTTATATGGAATAATTATAAAATATGAATTCATCAATCATGAAATAAAGATACGTAGTACCGAGGCCCCGGCCTGGGCTAAACAAGATCGTAAATCGTAATGCCCCAACATTGCCCCAATAATACGAGCAAGGAGCACCTACATACATTTTAATTTTGCAAGTTAAAATCGAATTGGCTTATTTAATCACAGTAAATTATCACTCCCTACTTACATGAAATATTACTATATTATCAATCACTATAATTACTATTATTATCTATAATTACTACATATTATTGAGTTATAATATTTACAATACATTATTATACTATAAAACTGTATTCATAAATAAGATTTCGTAGTATTTTATCGGTTATAGTGAAGAAATGTAATAAATAAAAATATTTTTGTAGTATAATAGGTAGGTACATATATGTATTTAAAAGAGTTTAATAGTTAAGTACTCAGTTGATTTTAATATTTTTGTAAGTAGGTATAATATCCCAAATTCCGGATTATATTGTATTAAATAGTAACAAATAAACCAATTCAGAAGCAATTAAATAAACAATAACAACTTACTTACTAAAAATAGCCTCGATTTAAAAAGTTATATGTAGGATTAATGAATTATGTACTGAAACACTTAAAATTCTTACGTAAGTATTTAAGAATTTGGTTGCTATTGGTTTACTAGGTATTTACATGAATATTAATTAAATAAATAATAAATAAATATTGCTGGACAATTTACACGACTTTGAATGAATTTGATTGCTATTGGTTTACTAGGTATTTACATGAATATTAAATAAATATTGCTGGACAATTTACACAACGACATCTAGCCCCGTGGTAAGCTCGAAGCTTGTGTTACGGGTGATAGATTTCTGATATACTTAATATAATATACATACATAGATAGATATTTTTTATTATACATATAACACCCAGACAACCGGAACAAATATTTGCAGATCATACAAATTGTTGTTATGAGGCGGGAATCGAACCCGCAACCTCTTGCGTCGCAGGCGGACCTTCGCCCGCTGCGCCACAGAGGTCGTCAATTACACCTAAGTATTAATAATATCGCATAAATCTGACGACTGGCCGACTGACTGCATGCTAATCCGAAGTTTATTATATTTCACGTTTTATACAAAAAAAATATCTACTTTATGTTACAATAAAATTGCTTTAGTAGTTTATACCTATTTAATTTTACTGGTATCAAAACTAAGTGATTCGCACCCTGATTTCAATCCTAGACGAGTCCATGTTTTACCTATTATTATGTTCTAGACTCCAATTTTTTATTTAGTCAAATAGTTTGAAGCGTAAGAAATTGCTTAGTAAGTTTATGAAAGACAGTGTTGCCATTGTCACTTAATGTTGTCGCGTCGGTGACTTAATAAATGTATACCTACTTACATGGGATCTGACCGCTCCATGTCTAATTTTTGAATGTAGGTTATATGTATATTTATATTTTTATATATATATTTATATTTTATATGTATATGTATATATTTTTTTTTTTCTATGTATATTTTTTTAACTGTTTGTCTGTTTGTTTTGTGGAGAAACCAAATGCCAGCAAATATAAAATCTACCTTAGCTTACAGTTAATTTCGGACTTGTGAGTATTTGTGTTGATTTCAATTTACAATTCAAAATTTTATGTGAAATATATTTAACATTTGGAGTATAAAAACATAGATGTCAGATCTATCAGATCTATATGGATTATGGTCATAATATGGTCTGCGTGATTTGAATACACAAGTTACATATATAATTATTATATAACATTCAGAAAATATAAATCCACGTTCACATTAAGCCTGTGTCGGCGTGAAATATGTATATGTTTACGATAAATGTGAACTGTGACATTCTATAAGGTCTTAAATATATAGTTATAATAAATGCAAAATATTTACTACTAGTTCCTCACATACCATTTCAAGAGAGACTATAAAATGCATTTATTTCTTACCTCCCAATATAATAAAATTCCGTTAATTCTAAGAGAACTGCCTACCAGGATGTTTCAGAAAGAGCTAAAAACTCAGTTATACAAGAAATGTTATTACAGAATTGAGGACTTCATGAATGACAAAATTTTTTTGACAGATAGCTTCCTAAACTTTTATTGACCAACCTTACCTGTTTTTCTTTAACTTGACAATATAAACTTCCCACTCATTATTTACACTAACGGTGATCTTATTTTATTTTACAAACTATCAATTATGTTAAATTTTTTTTGTTTGACTTAAAATATGAATTTAATTTATAATAATCAAATAGTATGCATGTATGTAATAGACCTATAATTGCACGCCCATAAAGGGTAAATTACATTGTTACACCTCAATATTTTTCCACCCATTTTACATGTAATTTGCCAATAAACATACTTTTACTTTTACCCTCCCTCTCTCCGCACAATACACAAATGCATTTTTGTAAAATGTCTCCAGAGAAAATGTTTGTGCTGAATTAGAACTAAATATTTTAAGTTAATTAAAACTATTAACACAAATATTTAATACTTAATCTACACAAAATAGGTACTTATTTAGAGAGATTCCACAAAATGCAGTTTTTTACCACCCTCCCTCCCGCACATAAATGCATTTTGTAAAATCTCTATGTTTGTGTAGAATTTGTATTAAATATTTTCTATAACTTAATTTATTTGTTATATCTATTTACTTAATAACTATTTGAAGTTTGATGACTCCTGACCTGGTAAATATTTGATTATTCATAGTAAAACATCAATTTTATTCACAAGTAATGTTTATTGTAGATCTGATTTAAAGAATTACATATGATATTTCATTTAAATGTTCATATAACAATTTACAATCAAAAGTTTCTGAAGATAGACTAACGGATATTTTCTAAAAAGTTTGTAGATTTTTCGTCAAAAATTCGTTAACATTTCCGATAACTGATAATCGTTATAGGTACTATAATACAAAAGGGTTGTTAAATATTATTTAAAAATACGCAGACGATGTATTTTAGCATATTAGTAGTAGAAAGTTACTAATTCGTTATTGTAAACGCTGCATTGCCGTAAATTCTGTCAGAAAGAATCTTGTATGTAGTAGGGGGGAGAAGTTGAACATGCGTTAGGCCAATCACCAAGTGGATGGCACATGGTGAAAAAGCGCCGTGATTGGCCAAATGTAGCCTCATTGCTCCGGATCACTTCATGAGCCTTTTTTACACGTTTGAGATTACCTGGGTGGTCTTTATTTTTAAGTATACTAGCTTTCCGCCCTGCGGCTTCGCCAGCGTTTTACACTTTCCCGCAATTTTCTTTGCTATAAACCTCACGGCCCCGAGACCTTTCCAACGAATGCAAAATTGTGGAAATCGGTTCGTGCGTTCTGGAGCGTCAGGAAGGAAAACCCGACTTATTTTTATATAGTAGATTATGTAGAAGATTCGATAGATCAGTGGTCATTGGTGAGCTTGTTTGAGGACACTCCGAGCTTTATGCAGAGATCTTATTGAGATCTGGATTGTGCTTGAGTTTCGGTATATGTATTGTATTCGCAAACTATTTAGAAGTGATCGTTTTATGGCTAAAATGGTGGATTTCAGACATAAAACTTTATCTGTGAACCTTCCTCCTAGATGTTAGTTGTTGGATGAGGCCTGAACTACTAATTCTGCGGTTTTGACCAAGTCTAACTCTTTGATGGACGACCTACGCTGGGTTTGGCAAAACAGATGATGTTTTTGAATTATATGTAAGCCAGCTCAATATTTTCTACACATGCGATTCTCGGCTTTTAATCATATATACAAAAATTTATTTACAGAAGCCGTGAATTTCATGTTTAAAAAATATTTAACAGTTGCCGATTCTGGGTAAAATGTTATGCTAATGATAATTCGTTCTGAGCCCGTTCGAACGAAAAATCATCATTATCATATCATTTAAATTTATTAGAGTTGTGGTCAAAAAGTTCATAGATCTATAACGTGAGATCTTATCGAGAAAATATGTCTGATGTGATCATCTAATAAGGTGTTGGCGTGAGACGTCCAACGCTATGAAGTTTCAGCAATGATGAATCTTAACGCTGCGGAAATCCTAATACACTTCGAATTAAAGATTTTAAAGATTTATGTCATTTATTTCCATAAAATCCTAAAGATCACTTGGACAAGTCAATAAACATAACGACAATTAACATAACGATTGCATTGTTTACTTATATGAATACGATTGAGGTTTATGTTTCAGAATAAATACGTCTAGTTATAGTTTCAGTCCAAGTTATAAATTGACTAGTACAACAATTCCTGAATACACCATAATACAAACATGCATTCAGAATTCGTTGGACAAATGGCTCTGAGTACACCATAACTATACGTATTTGTAAGTATATCAAATACACAAAAATGAGTATTTTAAATATTAGGGCAACTAGCATAACAATTATTTAATTAAATAGTTGTTATACAAGTATTGATATGACCTAGATAACAAGCTCTAGTAAGCTCTTAGTAAATACAACACTCACAAAGTTGCATTTAGGAATCATTGTACTAGAGCCCCTTAGTAAATCTACAGACTTGAAATAATCAATTTTCATTTAAATTACTGCGCCAGGACTTAAAATACCAACGTTTCTGGATATCAACGCTGCGGATTTCCGATGTTGCACTGATGTATCTCAAATAATCTCAATGCTGCAGTCTTTCAACTATGCTAAACGTACGACGCTACGGATTTCAACATGCTGGATATTCAACGCTGCGGATATTCCACCCATTAAAATACTGCTGGATGGACAACACTGCGGATTTCCAACGCTGCTGAATGTTCAACGCTGCGGATTTCAACATGCTGGATATTCATCGCTGCAGATATACCACCCAACCAGTTTACAATACTGCTGGATGGACAACACTGCGGATTTCCAACGCTGCTGAATGTTCAACGCTGCGGATTTCAACATGCTGGATATTCAACGCTGCTGATATACCACCCAACCAGTTTATAATACTGCTAGATGGACAACACTGCGGATTTCCAACGCTGCTGAATGTTCAACGCTGCGGATTTCAACATGCTGGACTTATTCAACGCTGCGGATATCCCACCCAACCAGTTTACAATACTGCGGATACTCAGGACTAGTTTGCGCTTGCTTCATATTATCATAGATTTAAGATTTTTAAAGATTTAAAGATTTATGTCATTTATTTCCATAAAATCCTAAAGATCACTTGGACAAGTCAATAAATACAGATCATTATTACAACTTAACATTAAATAAAAATATAACTTATGAACCTAACATTGATATTCGTTACATCTGTATTTC
This sequence comes from Chloroclystis v-ata, assembly GCA_963691955.1. Lineage (NCBI taxonomy): Eukaryota > Metazoa > Arthropoda > Insecta > Lepidoptera > Geometridae > Chloroclystis > Chloroclystis v-ata. The sequence goes on along the minus strand of OY829897.1, from coordinate 1,036,109 downwards.
TAACCCAACTAACTAATCTATGAGGAAGGATTTGTATAATAGTGTTTGTTCCATAGTTGGTAAGATGATTTTCAGTACCAATTCTTAGATATTAAAGTCTGTGTAAAAGTAGCAGAGAACAGATTTACTTATCACATTTTTTGAGTTTATTATGGAGAATAAACAAATAGGCCGGTGTGTCATAACATAACCACGGAGCAAATACCGGGTGGCCCAGAAAGACCGAAGTGGTGTGAATTGCTTAAAACTTTTTATTTAGGTAGGATATGGGCACAGGATATGGGCTACGGAAAACCCGAGAGTACTTCATCAACGACAATTGCACCCAGTTAAGTGTACCGTTTGGTGCGGTGTTTCTTCAGAAAGGATCATTGGCCCATTTTTTTTGAAAATGAACAAGGTGTCGCCATTTCCGTCAATGGTGATCGATATCGGGCCATGTTGCAAAATTTTGTAAGGCCAGCCGTGGAAAACCATCCGCAAATATGGTTCCAACAGGATGGAGCCACAGCGCACACTGCGAGGGCCACAATGACTCTTTTACGCGACATCTTTGTTGAAAGAATAATTTCTCGTAACAGCAATTTTAATTGGCCTCTGCGTTCCCCGGATTTAACCGCTCCAGACTGTTTTCTTTGGGGCTATTTAAAAGGAAAAGTTTATGTTAATAAGCCTAGGACTATTGAGGAGTTAAAAACCAATATTCGAGAAGAAATTAACAACATACCACCGGAAGTTTTGCGAAAGGTCATGGAAAATGTGTTGGAAAGAGCACATTTGTGCGAAGCAGAATATGGCCACCACTTGCGGGATATCATTTTTAATAACTAATCCAAAAATATTCCCCATAAATTTAATGTATTTAAAAAAAAAATATCTCTTAAATAAAAAGTTATAAGCAATTCACACCACTTCGGTCTTTCTGGGCCACCCGGTACAAAGAGGAGACGGCCTAAGCAACGTGCACAGTGATTTTCAACTAGGTCCTGACGTCATCATAGTAGGCGTGGCCTAGGTCAGTCTACTGTTGGCGTTCGTCCTGTGCACATCCGATGTCAACAGTGGAAATTGTAATGTAGACAGGGCTGTTATTAGAATCCAATTTCATAAATGGAAAGTTAGAATTTTTACATCATTCATAATCAATAAAGATAAATATTTCTTTTTTCGTCATTCACATTCATACATCACCTGAAAATAATTGACTTTCATAAACATTTCTTCTTTAATAAAATAGTACCTAAAGAAGAAATGTTTATGTAAGTCAATTATTTTCAGGTTATACTTCAATAAAAAAAATGCATCAATAACATTACACACACACACACACAAACACAAACACACACAGCACACAATGTCTATATAAATATTTGATTTTGCATATATATAATCTAGTATAGAATAGTATAAAACTGAATAACTACGTATTGACGCTACACCGGTGCGCCTAGCTAGAGGTAGGCTTCTCACAACACATTGTAAGTAGGGAAATAGGTTGATAGTCCTGGGTATGTGTTTAGCTGGATGATGAGCTTAGTCAGCATTATAGCTGTCAGAAGCATAGCAAAAGTAATGGGAATAACTTAGCTGGATGATGAGCTTAGTGTGAAGTCTGCATTATAGCTGTCAAAAGCAGTAATGGGAATAACCCTTTACCTTTGCTCACCGAGTAATTTACTATATTTTGGGTTTGGAACGTCGTTACATTTGATTATGATGGATGTCATGTAGTAACCCGTTCTTTGCTTTTCTACACTTGCTTGTCGGTTTTAAGTGACCAGTGGACGATTTAAGAGTTAAATGTATAAAACTGATTATCTAGGCAAGCACAAATCGCAATGTAAGTAGGGACTTAGGTGGGTGGAGTGTCCTGGGTATGGATTAAAGCTACATGATTACCTTAGTTTATAATAACAGTATATTGACATTGTTATTGTTGTAGAGAGCAAAGGTAGTGGGAATCACCCCCAACACACCCAGCAATTTTATTTACTTTAAAAATGGGATTCTAGTGAATTTTATTTCTTTTTATGGAGCAATAATGGGACTTACGTAATATGTCTTTTTATGATAATAAATATGGATCGAATTTATTTATTTATATTGACTAACTTATATTGCTTTCTGTGCATGTACCTTTGCAGATGATAGATGAACAGGAAGCAACTATTGTCTGTCAATATAATTTATTAATTTACAGCAAACTATCTGTGTTTTACTTTTTAAATTGTGTTTAACAACCCTTTTGTATTAGGTACCTACCTTTACTACCTGTGGTCGGAAAGATTGAAAAGTTTAACGATATGGCTTGAGTTGATTATTCTATGTGCAGATAAATATACAGTCAGCTACAGAACAACCAGTACAGAAATTCCAAAATTGATAAATGGCAGTAACATTCTAATTACAATAGATTCCGCTTGCACGAAGTACCGTGCTCGTGTACAACGTGCCCGCCGATAAATTGGTTTCTAGGCATCCTCATGTAGGCTTGTTTGCGGATGGATATTGGATGGCCGGAGATTGAACGAGTTACGCTTTTATCTTGTGAAAATAATTAATTTTAACTATGTTTATTTAATTTGTATTCTTTTCTGTGCTATATAAATATCAATTTTATTATATAAATATTGTATAGACGTAACGATTTGGTTTTGGTAACTGTTATGTTATGTTTAATGTCAATAAATAAGTACCTACCTAATGTTACCTAATCAGGAGTCATTCCTCGTTATCTAGCCTAGAGGGGGAGTTCCTCTGTCGACAGCGCCTGGTGAGTACGTACGTGATGCCCGAGAGAGCCAGTAGCAGCGGCACGCCGAGACCGATGGAGATGATGATGATGACGAATAGAGAGAACGACTCTTCGGGCGGGAGGCCGTACCCGATTGTAAAGGACCTGTAGAGATAACTTGTTACATAGGATTTTATCGGTATAGATATGTGTTACTATTCACGCGAAAACTAGGGACGGAAATACTAGAAATTTACAATAGATAATACTGTTACTTCAGAAAAGCACATGGGTTAACATGGTAAACAAAACATATTGTAAGACTGGCAAAGCCGTAGGTCACTGAGCTACATCTAGCTAGAGAGCTACTATTATTATGAAGCTGAAGAGTTTGTTTGGTCCGATTTGAAAATTGATTACAGTATATTGGGTTGTAAACAAGGTAAAAAAAAATTCTTAATTCAAAATTTAAATCGAGGTCACGGATTTGGGTTCCGTCTGTGTTGAAAGTGTTGAAACTGTATATCAACGTTTTGTAATAATAGAAACGGTTATAAATATTTGTCTGTAACGTACCAAGCGGTGTAGTTGTGCTGCTTGTAGAAGCCATCGCCGCTGAGGCCGAAAGAGACGAACATGTCCTGAACTAGCAGCTGGTCGTAGTTGAAGTCGCGGTAGAACTCACGCAGATTGCTCTCGGGGGGGATGGTAGTCCTATAAATGGTGTCTCTTATTACTAGTCTTGCTAATCTCTCTGAGGGCTGGACATTTAACAGATCGATTGATGATGAACGTGGAAAAGTCAGAGTTACTGAATCACTAGCTTACTTATTGTTGAAAAGTCCTAGTAAGCGGTATGTGACTCAAAGATCAAAGATATCTCTGCTTACCGGATCGACCATGACGGTCTACAACTCTACATACTAGCTGGTCTTCTGATAGATCTTGTAAAGAAATAAAAACAGTAAGGATTACGTAGGGTTCATCGCTTCACGATTTAGATAGATGTGCTGCTGATAAATTTTATACCAATGTCCAAATGTCTTGGCAGTTCGTTACACGCACTGAACTGTTGGCTGGGCACACCCGACTTTCATTTCGAATGTCGTGGGTTAAACCGAGCACCTTTTGATTTTTCTTCTTGAGAATTGATATGCGCTTTGAAAACACGTGCTCTATTAAGTGCAGGGAAAGTCAAAGTCCCTTTTCATACCGAACAATCGGCATCCATCAACTACGATCGACAGCGATACGGGTAAAAACTTCAAAAGGAGTACACCTGGCAAGACTTAAAATTTTTAGCGTGAGCTATTAGCGTGTGTACGGTCCGAGTGCTTCGGCCTAATCTTTCTCGTCAAAAGAGAAGTCCTTATGAGCCAGTAGTGGGAACGTGCATAGACGCATTTTGATGATGATGACTGACCTGTTAAAGTCCGAGACGTGCGTGTTGGTAGATGAAGACACGTCTCGCGCCGCGGCCGTGTACGCGACCGGCCGGAACTGCAGGAAGCCGCCGTCGCCGCGCGCCGCGCTGCGGGGACTCAGGATCTCTATTATCTGGACAACAAATACGACGGTTCAAAACTGCACGTGCTCTAAATAACTATTGAACTTAAATTGATCAGTATGCGTCCTCTCCAGTAAGGTAGTCAAGGCTAAAGGATAACCTACTGAGCTAGCTCTATGATCCGGTTAAAAAATACGACGGTTCAAACCTGCACGTGCTTAGGAACTATTGATTTTAAATTGATCAGTAACGGTCCTCTCCTGTAAGGTACCTAGTTGAGGTTAAAAGATAACCTACTGGGCTAGCTCAACGTCCAAACACTTCAGCAAGTCAATGATCCACTAAATTCATTCCTGCTACTTCATATAAATACACTAAGATCTTTAGATATTTATATGAGTGAAATGTTATATTATAGTGATTGACACTCACTTAACACTCCCACTGGAGGGCCAAGGTTACGTTGTGATCTTGTAATTTTTCTCATACCATTTTCTAATAATTTATATGAGTTCTTTAAAAAATATGGATGTAAACCTCTTCAAACCTAACATGAAATCTGGGAGAATTTTACGGCTGCAACATTGATGACGCTGTCGGAAGCTAAAGAACGTTTTAACAGCAGACCACAAACCTCAAAAACGCCCGGAGTATGTTCATCATCCAGGCTCTTGCGCATGTTGAATGCCCAGGTGTCGGCCGCGCTGTCAGTGGCCAACAGCAGCACGTGCAGCGCGAACCGGCTGCTGTTGTACGACGACGTGAGGTTCACGAGCCGCACTTCGGACAAAGTAGAGTTGGCGGTGTGGATGAGGTGCGGGAGGGAGGGCGCGTAGTCCTTGAACGGTAGTACGTCCAGCTGTGGGAAACATACTACATATTCATTTTATAATAACGGAAATTACTCACGTATTAACCAAGGAGTCGAACACATGAAGACATAGAGATTGTGTTAAAGAAACATGTTTTATTTTATTTATTTTATTTATTTTATTTATTTTATTTATTTTATTTATTTTATTTATTTTATTTATTTTATTTATTTTATTTATTTTATTTATTTTATTTATTTTATTTATTTTATTTATTTTATTTATTTTATTTATTTTATTTATTTTATTTATTTTATTTATTTTATTTATTTTATTTATTTTATTTATTTTATTTATTTTATTTATTTTATTTATTTTATTTATTTTATTTATTTTATTTATTTTATTTATTTTATTTATTTTATTTATTTTATTTATTTTATTTATTTTATTTATTTTATTTATTTTATTTATTTTATTTATTTTATTTATTTTATTTAATCCTGAACTGTTAAAACCTGAATTATTAAATGCGAACTCAAAACCTATTCACTTTAATTCTGTATAGGTACTCGTAGTTAAAAGTTATATGTATTATCTTATCGGAGTTAATTAATAAAAGTGCATTGAAACATTAAAATATTCAATAACAAAGTCAAGTAAGCATTAAAAACAACTTGTAAGATATTCACTATCGAACAACTTATTGCAATTTATATGAGGCAAATAATGTCAAAGAGCGTGAGAACAATTATAATGATAAAACGATATTTATTAATTTATGTATTGAGTATTGGAGGGATCCGCAATTTTTTTATTTTCAATTTTAATGCTGTTCTGTTCTCAGAATACTAATTGGACAAACTATTTTCAACCACCGCAACCTCGGCAGTGAATGTGTTAACGCACTCTAGGTCTAGGGGTAGAGATGATCGTCGAAAGTTCCAGGTTGGTTTCTTTTACCGTTGTACTTTCTGTTATTCTCGATTTCCAGAACTTCTAAAACATCGCCTACATTCTACAGAGCAAAGTATGCAATAATGCAACGCAACGATGAAAGTTGAAGTGGTATTCCTTGGGAATTTATACATTACTTTTTACTTTGATTATAAGAAATATGTAGGTAAATTGGTTTCTGAATAGTAGTATAACGTTTTGGGCGAGCGACGGTATTGTCTGGAATGTCGTGCGGGGTCCCCCCTCCTCGTCCCGCGCGTTTCCCCGCAGTTGTCCTGCGAGCGAGCTGAACCTAGACAAAGATAGTTAAAGGCCTCATCATCATCATCATCACTGTCAGCCATTAGACGCCCACTGCTGGACATAGGCCTCCCTTAATGATTTCCATTTATTGCGGTCGGACGCGGCCTGCATCCACCGCGAGCCAACCGCTTTCACCGGATCATCTGTCCACCTTGTTGGTGGATGTCCGACGCTGCGCTTGCCGATTCGTGGTCTCCAGTCGCGAACTTTTTGACCCTATCGGCCATCCGTTCTCCGAGCTATATAGTTGAAGTCGCACCTTGATGTAAACAGTGCCGGATGTACGCGTGAAGTTCGCGTGCAGCACTACCAACGCCTCGCTCCCGTCCAGGGTCCCCCCTCCTCGTCCCGCGCTTTTCCCCGCAGTTGTCCTGCGAGGAAGCTGAACCTAGACAAAGAGTTGAAGGCCTACCGCCTACCTTGATGTAAACAGTGCCGGACGTACGCGTGAGGTTCGCGTGCAGCACTACCTCCGCCTCGCTCCCGTCCAGGGTCCCCCCTCCTCGTCCCGCGCGTTTCCCCGCAGTTGTCCTGCGAGGAAGCTGAACCTAGACAAAGATAGTTGAAGGCCTACCGCCTACCTTGATGTAAACAGTGCCGGACGTACGCGTGAAGTTCGCGTGCAGCACTACCTCCGCCTCGCTCCCGTCCAGCCGACTCTCCCCTCGGTGCCAGGACAGATCACGTAGTGAGAAGGCACGCTGAGCGCATCTCGGGCTGATGTGGCCGTCGTCATTGATGTCGTCGTACTCGTAGATCTGCGGACAAGATGGCCGTGAACTACGATCAGCGGACAAGATGGCGGTGAACTACGATCAGCGGACAAGATGGCGGTGAACTGCAATCTGCGTGGGGAAACTTTGATCCCGCAGTGGGGCGTATTGTGCATTATCCCCCTGCCTAATTAGGTCCTAGCCAGCCCAACTCCTTGATGTAACGGAGTAGGACCTAGAGCGCATGCTCAGTGGGTTAATTCTTTATCTCAGATTAGTTTCTAATGACAAGTCGCTCAACATAAACTTTAAAAACTCAAGCTCTAAACAAACTAAAACGTAACTAAAACAGTCAGTGAACTAAATAAACCTACTGGGTGATGTCACGTTCGATCAAAACAACCCGGTCTACCTAGATGTAGGCAGGTTTTAGGAGTAAACAAATTAATAAACTCCGACCTCAATTCGCTAAAGGATCTACTTGTTGAGTTTACTTGTGTTTATAACCGTGTTTGTTAACTTCTTTATTTTTTAATAGTGATTGACTCGCTGAAATTTTCTAAATATAATAAAAAGGTATAGAAAAATTACAAGATCACAACGTAACCGTTGTCCTCGAGTGGGAGTCGAACCCACGCCTTTCAGTTTAGCCCTGTCTGCGCTAAACCAGCCAGTTCTTTAAAACTGATAGAGTGGCGCAATCAGTGCTTTACTGGGTACTATCTAGATACCTAAAGCGTAAACCTCGATAGCGTAGTGGTTAAGCGCAGCCAGGGCTAAACTGGAAGACGAGTCGAGGACAACGTTGTGACTTGTGATCTTGTAAACTTCTTGTTAGATAATTTACTAACTATAGTTATCAATGACCTTTTGATTTCCGCAAACAAAGAAAAGTCTTCACGCGTGCGCATAGGTTTATCACGCCATCTTGTTTTTTGCCACACCCAAAGTCTCAAACAATGTGGCTCCATCGAAATGTTTTGAAATTGACACAAGATAAGCGTTACGACTGCATTATATATATTTAACAACGAGGTTAATAATTGATAACCTAAGTTAGAAGAAGATTAAAACAATCAAATGCGCAATAGAATTAAATAGGACATCGCACATGCGCAATGATTCGGGTCTTCGCACTTGTGCAATCATTTCGAGCACGAGACACCAGCGCCATTTTGTTTAAACACCTAACATAAAACAAAATGTCGGACATTCGAGAACATTCAAATTGATATGATGATTTTATGTAACTATTTCCTCCTCCTAAACCTAAATCAGAGCTGCCTATAGTGCGCTGAGCAATGGTTTATTCCAAATTTTGGGGTTTAAAAAAATTAAAAATCAATGGATTATTCCATGTTTCGCGAAATTTCAGCTTATCCGTGAAGTTTGCATTTCGTCAGAATGAATAATAGAGTTATTATAAGAATAGCTGTGCCCGCGACTCCGTCCGCGTTAATTTCTGTTTGTATCATAATTGGAGCAAGAATTTAAATAGCCTATCATGTGTGTGTCCCAGGCGTCTTAATGTTTAAGTACCAAATTTAATTAAATATATATTAAATTCTGATCATTGGTTTAAGAGTAATGGGTAACAAACATAACATAATGTTCATCTTACATACAAAAAAATATTTTATAATTTCAAAGAATAAAAAAAATTATTAAATACGCAAAGTCATCCCTCGAAGATCAGCATTTCCTCCTTCACAAATATCTGTAAATATCCTACAAAAACACAAAAACCTTAGCACCGCTGCAATATATGTTTTTTTTCAACAAAGGCCAATATTTCGCATCGTACCGCGCAGAGAAAGCAGCCCTGAAAACTTACAACGAAAACAAACCATAAATCTTACCAGTTGCTTCAGTTGATCGCCTTCAGCAACGCCACGCCAAGACAAAGTCATTGCCACGCCCGAGCTGCCCCAAACGTCTTATCACCACGTCATCTATCACTGCACTGAGGCCTGGGGACGGCGATAAGTGCATACAGCGCATCAATCCGCGCAGGCCAGTGCTTATTGATCACCCATTTTGCATATCTAGATGTATCTAGGGAAACGGAAGTCTGGTCTAGATCTGCAGGTGCGAGCGAGATGAGAGATATTACGTCCGTATTGGGGGTTCTCAGGTGAATTTAGGATGTTTTGCGGGAAGAGCATAGCGTATTCTAGAACATTCTACTCCAGAATACGCTATCAGGTAGGTACGATAAGCTGAGTGCATAGCGTTTTTCTGGATCATTTTACTCCATAATTCGAACGTTAACTAGCCCGATTTGGTGAGATTAAATGTTATGTACCTAACATACTTAAATAAATTTGAAAGTTAGACAACAAGTACCTTAGGTAGGTAAGTACCTACTTAATAATTGTAGAAATTGCATTTCTAACGTAGTCTTACATCAAATTTGCAAACGTTGATTAAATTCATTATCGTTTGGCGGATTCGAATTGTGAATATGGTTATAATTCGAAAACGCAGCGTCAAGATGGACAGATGATCTTGTCAAGGCTGCTGGTTCACGGTGGATGCAGGCTGCATCCGACCGTAATACCTGGACATTAAGGGAGGTCTATGTCCAGCAGTGGACGTCCGATGGCTAACGATGAATAAAGAATAACATCGGTTACCTATCGCTTCAGCTCGTGAATATTATTCGCCTGTTGGGTAGTTGCTCCATAAATAATAAATATGATGCAATCACAAGGAAAAACTAAGGACAATATTTGAAAAAAATACTAAAATTTTAGTAAATATTGTTGATTGATGCTGGAGAAGTTTTCAGTTTGCCTCAAGCACCTACTTAAAATTGGTACCTACCACTCTCGGACTAAAGCGTGAGGCTGTGAGAATAGGGGGGGGGGACACCTGAGGGGGACCGGGGCTTTGAATCAATTATTGCCGCGCCCGTCCGTCGAGTTTCATGTTTTGTTACATATGGATTTTGAATAATGTTTATTTTATGAAATGGAACAACAGGGTAGGTACTTGATGACGTGGGCTTAGCATTAGCATCTGGCAAATATTTTCGTATTAACACATTTAATGCTCAAGCTCCGTGCTGCAGCACCGCCACAAAGTGCCGTAGATACGAGCGTGTGTCATGCGCACAGATAGTGTTAAATCCAAAAGTTAACACATTATAATAGAGCCCTGTGGTGCGGATCTAAGAATATAAACACCCCGTCTCTTTCGGGTGTCGTCAAAATGACAAAGGGATTTAGGTACTTATACACCAAAAAACCGATCTTTCCCCCGAGCAAAAGGTTGCGGGTTCAATTTCCGCCACGGGACAAAAAAAATACGATTAGCAAATATTTGTTCGGTGCAAAGCTTCTAGGGGATGGTAGTGTGGACTATTTGGAACCATTTAAGCCATAGTTGTCTTAGGGGAAGTCGGACTATTTTTTTTAATGAATTTTTTAGTCATAGTCATAAAAAGTTTGAAACTTTGTTATGCTCTCTCTGGAAAATTTACTTTTATTTGTCCACAAGATTGCTTTTAAGAATCACGCATTGAAAATGCGTTGATGTCTCTGTTGAGGAGAAAACTGCAGAATTGGATTATTTTCCCGGTATCTTGCTCTTCCAAACCTGGCAGACCCGGGCCATGGAATGTTAAGATTTTGAGCTACTACGCTAGTGCTGGTAGTAGGATCCGCTTAGAATGCTGCCAAAATCTCTTCCTCGACCTTAGAATTGTGTCTGCTTGGGTTGAATCTGGAGTCATACACACATACACCCCGTGGCACCCAGGTATCGCGCGGTGTATGTCACTTTCAGCAATTCGATAATCTGCCTATTTTTTCATTAAAGTTGCCTTAAATTTTCTCACTCAATTTGGTTTTTGGATCATAATTTCAATATTTTTTGAGATATTCGCTTAATTGATACCTCAAAAGAAAGAGTAATAACCATACATGTTTTTACAAAGGTTTGAATAAAAATAGCACCATTAGTTTTTTTTTTAAATAACGTCAAAAATGAATTTCGAAAATCGCAGAACATTTTCGTAAGTTTGAAATGTCTGTAAAAAAAAGGCTAATGACTCAAATACCTAAGAACAAGATTTAGTAGATTGCTTACACATAGCTTAACTTAAATTAAACAAAAAATAATTAACTGGCCTTTTAAACTGGCAGTTATTAGCAACTAACTGTAATATTTTGGGTATTTTCCTTATATCCCGTAAAAAATTAATTAAAAAAAATGGTCCGACTTCCCCTAAGACAACTATGGCTTAAATGGTTCCAAATAGTCCACACTACCATCCCCTAGCAGCTTTGCACTCACCTACCAATCACCCTGTATAATAAAAAATATAAGTATATTTTAGTATGTTTAGAAATCTAGCACCCGTAACACAAGCTTCTAGCTTACCATGGGACTAGATGTTGCTGTGTTAATTGTCCAGCAATATTTATGTATTTATAATTATGATGAGGGTTCCGTCGGAAAACCCAATGACAGTAGCCCAGAGACGTAATGCGGGTTGCTATGATGATGATGATGATGCATAAAAACTTAACAGAGACGTAGTAGTTTCGTTCGTCCGCGGAAATAAGGTTGTTATTAGACTTTCAAATTGAACCGTTTCCAAGATTCAGTCGAGCGTCGCCGAACTAAGCCAACACGGCTTACGAAATCGAAATAAAATTTACACGAAATTGTGTAGGTACCTAATAGGTACTCAAATAAATAAATAAATAAATAAATATTACTGGACAATTTTACACAGCGACATCTAGCCCCGTGGTAAGCTCGAAGCTTGTGTTACGGGTGCTAGATTTCTGATATACTTAATATAATATCAAAACTCATATAACTATGGTCGGTTAATCTCCCTCATAGGTATTTAAATGGTTCAATAGAAGTGATGATAATATCCGTTAGATTACTCTTTTCATGTTCTAATAACAACCTATTGTTAAATAACAAACCCCCATCAGTACAAATAATTATACTCCAATGACCTTCCCATAATTTAATCAGTGAAGTTCTTTGAAGGGAAAAATCATAATCACCCCTATTAAAGTTCCAACTGCGGGACACAGGGACTTCTCTATTGATGAGAGATTCACCACGCTGGCCAAGTGCGGGTGAATCACACATGTCCATCAAACTTTTATAAGTTCGCAGAACATGCCGGTGTTCTCACGATGTTTGTCTTCACCGCTAGACCGTGAAGCGCACATACATTTTTCAAGGTTAAAGTTCCAGAGGTGCTAGCCGGGGTTTGATTGAACCCACGAAATTTGGAATTAAAGTCAACCACTTAGCCAACACGGCTAAGGGAAGAATAAAGGATCTTTATTTCCTTTTCATTAATATTGAGTCATAAGAAATACAAAGTTTACGAAATGTAAGTATGTAAATTCTTATTTAATTTATTATTTAGGTACCTGTCATTATCTCTGTTTTGAATAGATCCTAGATCCCTGTAAAGTACCTATCTAACTAATTAGCTATCATCAACATACATACAAATATGCAGTTTAACATACTTGTATGATAACAATATACAGGGCCTGATTTAGAGGTCTGGAGGCCTTGGGGCAACAAAGGAGTACTAAACATAATTATGTACAGAGTACTGTAAGTGAAACCAACCCGCACTTGGCTAGCGTGGTGAATCAAGGCCTAATCTCTCTCGTCAATAGAGAAGTCCCTGTGTCCCAGCAGTGGGAACGTAAATAGGGGTGTTAATGATTATGTTATGACTGTAGGTGAAAGTGAAACAGCGAAACAAAAATTATCAAAGAAAAAGATGTTTACTAGTGTTTATTAGTTGGAATATGGGTAAAAAAAGTTCGAAGTCATTATTGTGGGGGCCCCCTTTTTATGGAGGCATGGAGCGGAGGCCCTCAAAAATATTAGAAGCATGTTTGCCCTCCCCCAAATCCGGCCCTGACCATATTGCCTACATATCTATAATTTAGAATTGTAGATGCATTTAGGTCATACATATTACAAAGTACGCAAGTAACATGAACACTGGCGTTGTGAGTAAATATGAATGCTAATGTTGAATCAGCTTGCTCGATAAGGCAGATGTTGTACCAAATGGGAGGATTAGTCATAGTGATTGACATTATTAGATACTAGTTGATCCACCGATTGGTTTGCTTGAGTTTATGTTATCTACATACAGGTTGTTTTTATGTACATAATGTACATATTATAAATATGATGCGGTATCACGGTCTTCATCCTGAGATTAGCGCGTTCAAACAAACAAACAATCAAACTCTTCAGCTTTATAATATTAATATAGATGTATATAGCATAACATTAATTATATATATATATATATATTAATGTATTATATATATATATTATTATATAAGTATTATATATATTAGTATATTATTGTAAGTATTAGTACACCCCTGTCTTACTTAAATACCATCTCTCTTTTCCATCCAAAGGTTGCCTGGAAGAGATCGCTCTTTAGCGATAAGGCCGCCCATTGTACGTGTCTCTTTTTGTGTTTTATTTGTGTGTTTTGTTATTGGTGTACAATAAAGTGTTTTGATTTGATTTGATTTGATTTGATTAATTATAACAAATAATAATAGCGATAGTTAAGTTAGATTTAAGAAGTCTTGCTTTAATTTTAAAAAAATCTTATGACTTAGGGGTATGATAAATAAAGGTACCTGAGATAAGTGTGAACAAACAAACAAACAAACAAACTCTTCAGCTTTATAATATAAGTATAAATAACACATGTTTCAAGAGTGAAGCATGTTCTGAGAACTTTGAAGATTTTGTAAGACATGTGACATTCATACACCCCCACTTGGCCAGTGTGGTGAATTAAGGCCCAATCTTCTTTGTTTAGATAAAAGCTCCTGTGTCCCAGCAGTGGAAATGTAAATATGGGTGCTTATGCATGCTCAATAGTAAAGTTTAGTTTTGTGTTTTTATTTGTATCTTAACTAAGTAGGCAACTTTTCATCATACATTCAGTTTTGTTATTTTCTATCTTAAAAAGCTTAAGAATTTGTTTATTTACTTGATTTATTGAATTAATCCATACCATTTCATATTCATAATATTAAGTAAATAACATGTATTGTATCCTTACCTTATCAATAGCTGTTGCAAAACTGTAAGTAGGTTTTTCATCATTTGAAAGTCTGAAGTTTACAGGATGAGCATTATCATCCCAGGTCACGTTCAAGGTGGAATTAGGGCTTGCGAGCATGTAGATAATTGTAGGTAAGCCGCTGGTGAAGTCCCATATTTGATGTATTGTGTCACGGGTGCTGTTTGCTCTAATGTAGATGAGAGGGTTTTTGTCTGGATCTTTGCAAGAGTCGCAGCCAGGGTTTAGGACTGGAGAAATCTGGAACGAGATGTTAATTATTATAGTATATTTCAATGGAACAAAGACTGTGGTATGTTTTTGTTATGGATTCTTTAGAGGTGAAAAGAGTGTTTATTGTCTGAGGTCAGGTTGGTTTTATGTTAATTTTTAATTCAAACCGTCTGTAATTAATAAATTTCAGCCATTATGTACTAATTTTATAAGCAATACATATCAATGTGCAAAAAGGAAATTAAAATGACCTTGCAAAAAAAGGGGGTGGTTGCGCTTACAAAATTGATAATTAGGCCATTATATTATATTCATGATAATCATACCTGTCTGTCTTGTCCTTTAGCGTAACATATCAGAGTAAATATAATAAACGCGTGGCGATTCATCATTATCTAGTATTTATCACGAGGAAATTTGAAATAATTGTTATGTCTGCAAGTCTCACTTTCGTAAACAATGATAATTTTACTGATATTGGCTCACGTATGGCGTTGCCCACAACAATGTAAGCCCGAAACGATTATGTACGCTACTAGCGAACTAATTAACAAATAAAGAAACAATTGTCTACAAACTCTATCAAATAAATGTAATTAAATGTTTCTTTCCTTGCGTCACTCACGGATACAAAACAAAATTACTTTTCAATTCTAAACAGTAGCGCCAATTTATAGTAAAAGAGATAGCTAGATATCAAAACTAGTGAAGTAAAATGAGATAGGACATTCAATAGACTATCAACTGATTTTGAACGGTTTATATCAACATTTCGTCCGGAAATTAGAAACGTCATTATCAGCTGAAATCAAGGTCGGAATAATAATCAAAAATTTTGAACGAAATTTTGTCTCCTTTTATCTAAGTTTTTTTCAAAATAAGTTTTAGTATTTAAATATGTAACTATCATCAGACAGGTTTTATTTAAAAGCTAAAATTAGCAGTGCAATCTTTGATTGTATATTATCACTTCACATCATTGTAATAAGTTTCCTAATAATCGTTTAGTTAAATAATCCCGTTTCCACAGACTCGTTAAAAACAAGGAGGTGTAAATTAAAGACACGTTTTATAAAATAATTTTTATTTTCCAGAGTTGCTCTCTACATTGTCATCTTTTACGTCACTTTGTTCTGCATCAACGTCATTTGCTTTCTTTGCTCCTTCACTGAGGCTGTCCGGAGAATGTTTCCGCTTGTACTTGTTCTGGTTCTTGACCTTTTTACTTGCGTTGGAATCACCCACACTGAAAAGAACACCAAGCATAAGCTTATATAGACATACAAGAAATAAAATTAGGTCTCTATATTGACATAATAAATATAGGGCAGGTGACCTTTGTAGCGGAGCGGGCGAAGTTCTGCATGCGACGCAAGAGGTTGCGGGTTCGATTCCCGCCTTGGGACAAAAAAATACGATTTACAGGTGTTCTGGATTTTTCTCTGTATAATAATAAATATCCATCTATGCGTGTATGTTTATCCTATTAGGTATAGTGTCCAGTCTATCGAATGCTGTATGTTCTGTGATAGGAGTGCTTTATACAGTGTACAATGTTATATAACTTACTTGACAGCAGACCTGGAGCCGGGTCCCCAGAAAGGCGTCGGGTTGGTCTGGAAGCGAAGGCACTGGTTGTTGCGGCTCGGCGGGTTCGCGTCGGGGCGCAGTGTCCAGTCTATCGAGTGCTGAATGCTCTGTGATAGAATTGCTTTGGCGACGGGATCGGCGTCTATTCTGGGGATGGAAGGATATTACGGTTAAATGATAAACTAATGCGTGCCTTAATTTTTTTTCTATATTATATATATTGGGTAGGAGCCCAACAGAAATCTAGCACCCATAACAAAAGCTTCGAGCTTGCCACGGATCTAGATGTTGCTATGTGAATTGTCCAGCAATATTTATTTAGTTAAAAAAGTAGTGTTATGTAGTTACCTGTCTTGTTTAGGCGGATGCGTCTGCGCCCAGCTGCGCATGAGGTCCCACATGAAACGAGCCGGCGCGTCCGTCTTGATTGAGTTCTTCCACGCGTGGGAGTAGGACACCTTGTAGCCTGCGTTCATTATCGCTGACCTGCAACAATAGGCTTCATTATAGGCCCTATGAGTACACTCATAGTTGCTCAAAGAGTTATGGAGGTATGCATATGGATTCCAATACGGAATTGCGCAACATGCCGAGCACGCGCCGCGCCGTGCCGCAGTACGTCGCGCGCGACATCACGGGGAACACGAAGTATATTATATTTATATACAAGGTGTATGGTATAAAATGCGTTTTTTGAACAATTTCTTCGGCGTTATATTCTGCTCGCTGTGGTGAACACGCACGCCTCGGCTTCATATACCCTTTATGGTACACCTTGTATATATACATATTATATGTATATACCTCAACATATTCATCTTCATGGTCTCCAGATGCACGGTCCCGAACAGCTGCTCGACGGTGTAGTAGAGCGCGCGGTCCAGCTCCTCGTGCACCATGGACAGCACGCCGCGCACGCGCCGCGCCGTGCCGCACTGCGCCGCACGCGACATCACGCGCGACACGAACGGCGGGGAGTGGAGGGGGGCGGACCAGATGGGACCGCCCACCTGGAAATAGTCACATTCAAACTTTACTTACACAAAGATATGTCTACATTATGCTGGATGACACCCAAAAAATAGGTGTAAATAACTGTTGTGTTATAATAAATGTATTAACATTAACATTCTTCCAAACTTTCGCATTTATAATATTAGTAGAATGAACGAATGGTCGACCAACTTTACTTGTGGCTAAATGTATCAATTTATAAAGTCACACATGTCCTATAATAAAATCTCTTTGGTAATAATAAATAAATAATAACATAAAAATATAAAATCATTGATAAAAATAGTTTAACTTGACACAGGCGGTTGACGGCAAAACCACAATGGCCAGTCACGTTCGCCAAAAATAAAAGAAGAAGAAGAAGAACATAAAATAGTAATAAATAATTTCCTCACCCGATGCCTAGAATGGCAGTGTTCGCACGTGGTCTGCACCGGCGGGCCGGGCGGCAGGAAGGCCTTCAGTTGTTCGGGCCGCTTCTCCGTGGGATTGGGCTTGTATCCGCCCAGCGGGTGCAACGTCATGGTGCCGCATCCGCAGCATTGGTATACCATTGATAGTTTACTAAAAATAAATTAAGTTTATGTAATACAATATTACTTTTTAAACTATCATGGTTTTTAACAATTATAGAACACGAAACGGGTAACATACCATGATTCAAATGTTTTTTAAGTTTCCCGATATTTCCGCACTGTTGCAACCGCCATCTTGTATGTTTAGTATGTTACCCGTTTCGTGTTCTAAAATTATGTAATACATGGTAATACTAATTTAGAACCCTTGTTATTTATTTATGAAATTAACAACAGATAGTCAGATAGATTACCTTGTAGTTTTCTTTACAACTTCTTGCCCTGTGTAGATCTTGACGAAGACCCGGATGTAGAAGTCAGCCGATATACTCAGAAGGGGCACTATGTACCGCCCGTAGCGGTTCGCGTGCGATTCTATGCACTGGAGAAGTATTCTTAACGCCTGGAACAAGGGTCAATTTATAACAATGAGGTACCGGTATAAGGATAGTACTACTACATCTTCTCTTTCTATGTATGCTTGTGTTTTTTGTAATTTGTTTGAGTGCCGAACTTATAAAACATGTTGTATAACATATAGAAGATGTGTAGCAGCATTGTTTTGTAACTATGACTGAACCAATTGATTGAATTCACCAACCTGAAAAGTGTTGTTATTATACCAAATCCCCAAGATCTTATTAGTGGTATATTTGCTTTTACCTTTCTAATACAGACAGAAAGTCAGGAATACAAGATCAGGATCAAGTCTCTCCAAACCCCCTTCATTTATAAAATTGTTATGGTATCACAAATATCACAATAAAGTATAGTTACCATCTCATGGCACGCCTTAGTCTTCAAGCTAACAGCCTGGTACTTGGCGTAGCAGGTCTCCGGCGAGTTGCCCGCCAGCACGGCCATGTCGGTGGCGGTGACGAGCAGCAGGCCGCCGTCCTGCACCGCCTGCGTCGCCGCGTCTAAGAATACGGACGGACAGCCGTACGGGTCCAGGTCTATGGCTGCAAAGCGCTTGTTCTTGTCTTTGTGCTTGTACATTACCATACTGCAAAATACAAATTGGATCAAGCTTATTTTACTTATTGATCAAAACAATGTACATCTTACATACACAAAATGGTAACTAAAGAAATCTCATTAGGTACTACAACTAAAGTATACTGTAAAACATTATTTATATTACATAGTAAACGTACATACATTATACAGAGTATTTTCCCTTTATTTAACTATAAAAACAAAATTGGTTTGAGAAATTCATATTGAGATAAACTGGTAATCCACAAACCTTTTCACATTGAATTTGGTTAACAGCTTTGTCCCAAAACGTGGGACTTCTTCAGTTTTTTTTTAGAACTAGTTTTTAGGTTCTATGACTTATTCCACTTATAATGGTTCCTCAAGGATTTTATAAGAATATTAAAGGTTGCAAAGGGTATTTCTTTAAAAAGGTAGTAGATGAGGTTATTGTCAAGACTTTGAGATGCCTAATCTGTTTTTTGGTTTTATTAAAATAATGCCTTACCATGCATCATCATGATTTGCTTCCACTACACCAGACAAGTTGTTCAGCACTATGTTTTCCTTTATGACTTCAACTGCATGACTTGACAGGTCATTGGCTATGACTTTGTGGACATTGGGTATTTCCTTGGCGTATCGGATGGCTCTTAGACCTGTAGCAGATAGCGGCTCCAGGATTGTTATTGACTGAAAAGTAAATTATTGTCAGAAGAAAAAGTTACTATATTATTATTTCTTGCAATTGACTTTTCTTGAATTGGAGGTGAATAACTGCTAAACCATATGTATGATGTATATGGAGATAAATAATACCTAGGCTCAACAGCCTCCCATATGCTAGGTACTGCCTACTTTTTATTGGCCCTATGAAACTATTTGTTTTATGAGCTGTTAGTTTTCCTAGTTTAAAATATATAAATAAATATGGCATGGGTGTATGTATGTACCTATCATTTAAGATACTATCTGTCGAGCAGTAAGAAACTATAATCTTAACAAAATTTAATACCAAACATGTACATAGTCCAGCAATAATTATTTATAATCATTTGTAAATTGAAGTAAAGTGAAAAATCAAACCTCATTAATCTCTTCATACTTCTTATCTACAGGTTCTTTCCCTTCTTTCTGTCTTCTTTCATTTTTCTCTTGAGCTTTAGCAGCTTTTTCTGCTTTATAATCATCGGAGAAGACTGATAGAACTGCTATACTGAGGTCTCGATTAAACTCCTGTACTGGATTGTAAAATACTTTATCAGTTGATAAGCGAATCTCAGCCTGTCCTTCCCGTATAATCTTCTTCCCTGTTTCATTGTCGACAGATACGTTCATTGTAGAAAAGAACTGCAAACCAAAATATAAATAAACAAACTTTGAGGTTATAACAATGTTATTGTAATAAAATAATGTATTTTTCTAGGGATAATTTACCCTTGTTGTTACTTTTAGGTTATTAGATATTCGTCTCATTTAATAAATTAAATCAAAAGCTCGTATTATTTATATAAATTCTGATTAAAATAGCAAATACCTCAAGGAAAAGAAAAAAAACACTCACACTTTGACATGACAACCTGACTGAACACGATCAAATACATCGTTTTATTTTAACAATTGATAATGTTACCTAATTTTGATGAATAGCACTCCATATTCTATGTGTCAAATATAAAAAATACTAGTGAAAGAATTACTTCGATACATCAATTAGTTTCCGATTTAAGAAGTAAAACAAGTTGTAATGTAATTGTAACCGTACGACGCGAGCCGCCGGTTACGGTGTGACGTCATAGTTTAGCACGATCAGTCTGGTTCACTCAGTCCGCTTGCATTCGCTTGTTATTGTGACGTAACTATAATAGTTAGAAATATGCTGTCGCGACATTTTTTGTAGATATTAATGTGTTCTACAAAATTGTAGTACATTGTATATTTCTAAAATGAATACTTTTCGCAGCGCATGCGATATAAGATTTTTTTTCTTACATCTTGGGTGACATATTTGGGTTTTCGTGCGGATCCCTACTTTTTTTGAAAATGTAATATAGCTTATAACCTTCCTCGATAAATGGACTATCCAACACTGAAAGAATTTTTGAAATCGGACCAGCGGTTCCTGAGATTAGCGCGTTCAAACAAACAAACAAACAATCAAACTCTTCCGCTTTATAATATTAGTATAGATTCGTATAGATAAGTGTATAGAAGCGCATAAACAAGTTTTAAATCAAAATAAACGGCCTCACGCATATTGTAAGTAAAATAAATACAAATAAAAGTGGCCAAGTGCGAGTCGGACTCGCCCATGTAGGCTTCCGCAGTAATTGTTTATATGAAATAGTTTATGACGTACTATAAAAAAACTACTTCATAGATTTCGTTCAAACCAATTTTCGTTGTTAGTTTTTATGGTTATGTACAATATATATTTTTTCTAGATTTATCATCTTCTTATTTAAGAAACTAGAGGAGGGGGGGGGGACACTCTGTTTTGCACTTTGGAAGAGTCTCACGTCCAAACTATTGAGTTTAAAATTAAATGGTTTTAGAAATATTGTTATGATTTTTAAAGACCTATTCATCGATAACCCACAAGTATGGGTCCGATTAAAAAACGTTTTTAAGTTTCAGTCCTATGTATGGGGACCCCCAAATGTAATTTTTTTTTTCAATTTTTTTATGAAATCTTAGTACGGTTCACGGAATACATCTACTTACCAAATTTCAGCTTTATAGCTCTTATAGTTTCGAAGAAAAACGGCTGTGACATACGGACGGACGGACGGACGGACGGATGGACGGACGGACGGACGGACGGACATGACGAATCTATAAGGGTTCCGTTTTTGCCATTTGGCTACGGAACCCTAAAAAAATAGGTTTAGTACATCTGTAACGTTCAAGCTACTACATTTACATCCTAAGTATCTATCCTACTTCCTACGAATAGTATAAATGCGAAAGTGAGTGGGTGTGTTTGATATCTTTCACGAAAAAACTACTGAACGGATCTGGACGAAGTCTAGAATAACACATAGGCTACTTTTAATCCTAAGAAAATGTATAGTTCTAGATGTTGATTGATAAGAAGTGTACTCGTTTGCAATAAATCAATGTATTGTTCATTTAAATTTACTAAGAAGCTAGTTAGCAATAAATCAATATTGTTTATTTAAATTTACTAAGAACAGAGGTACCTACCTATAGTATATAGATAAATACCAATAGCAACAAAACTTTAATACATATAGGTAATATTGTCTTTAACGTCAAAGTTTAATGGTAGGTAGGTACTTCTACTATTTGAGCTATCTTCATCCATTTTATAAATCGAATAATATTTAAGTACTACTATTAAACTATTAACTTAATACGCGGACGAAAACACAACAAAATACTGCGCAAGCTATTGCACTACTACTATAATCTGCTGGCGACTTGATACTAAGCGGGCCGTGGCCCGCGCGACGTTAAACTATGACGTCACAAGCGCTCATGTGACTGTTAGCGAGACTCGATATTTTTCGAAACTTTGAATGCCTATAAAATCAAAACTACTAGGTACTTTTTAACTAAACAAAAACTAGTGTATTTGTATACACGCAGGCTTTACTGATAC
Source organism: Chloroclystis v-ata (assembly GCA_963691955.1). Lineage (NCBI taxonomy): Eukaryota > Metazoa > Arthropoda > Insecta > Lepidoptera > Geometridae > Chloroclystis > Chloroclystis v-ata. The sequence continues at coordinate 1,013,971 of OY829897.1, read as the reverse complement.
AACATTTCAAGCGATTTGGCATACCTAGTAACATTACTTATTATCAACCATTGAACATTGAAGACACTTGGAACACCATTAATTGTAAATTATTACTATTAGATACTTTCAAGGTATTTATAGTAAACGGATCAAAATTTATGAAACAAGTAAAAGCATAAACCAATACTATTGTTGATATTTGTATTTTTTTAAACTCACACTCAGGTTCTTAGATAATAGAATACCAATAGATATGTTTCTAAATTGTCTATGGAATTAGTTTATAAGATGACTAAAATAAAAATGATGACATCTCTGTCTTATGTATGGAATTAAAAGGAGCCTAACTATATACTCAACAGTTGCGCTTGGTTGCCAATATTTATGGCACGTGCCTTTCTTCAGCTTCCTTCGATATCATTTACTGTCACTTTGGATAGTTTGGATATCATTTACTGTCACTTTTTGGTTTTGTTTACATCGATAGTGGTGTTCTTGCATATTGCACGAGTTATCGATATTTTGATTTTAGACTTAGGTAAAAAGTTATAGACCATGTTAATTTGAATAAATGTTGATAATATATTGTGTTTTTGCAGAATAGCATGAATCGTAGAATGAAATGACGGATTAGATTTCAGGTTTTTTATACAATATTATATAATTTTGAAATATAAATTATTTTGATATATAATAATATACTAAATATAAGTAAGTATATTGTATTAAGTATATTGTGTTTTATAATTATCTAAAACATTTGGCTTATTCAGGTCTTTCATTCGTTTAGTTATATTCTGTGGGTATATTAATTTAGTTAAAATGAACTTTAAACATTAAGTAGAACTCAAACTAGTTAAAATAAGGTTAAAAGTTCATTTTCACTAAATTAATATGCCCACAGAATATAACTAAACGAATGTTTGAATTTGAGTTCTACTTAAGTACCTATTTTTTTTTGTTCTAGTTAAAATGTTTTTTGTTTTGCTTGGTTTTATAACTGTATTAATTCTATAATTCTATAATTTAATATTTACGTACTTCAATTTACAATAAATACATTATCATAAAAAAAGTTCAGTTGAAAACAAACTCTATCGATAAATTATTATAATATACCTACCTCGTACAACACTAATTTATGTTAGCGTAGGTATACACGATGTATTCGTGGTTAGGGCCATTCCATTAAATTCGTTCTTCTGAGCTCAGGTTTCAAAACGTACTCGTCTCGTTGTCAAATGGCTGGCAATGTCAATGTCAATAAATTTTGACAGTATCACCTCATCCGCCGATCCGATCCGTGTCCGAATCTTGAAAAATCTGGAAAAATAACCTACATAATTTACTTAGTTCCTATGCAATATTCACAATGCACACTGCCAGTGTTTTGCTACGAAGCGGAATTACCCATTCAAAGTTGAATTTGACTGCTCGCCTGTTACGAAATGTTTCAAAAGTTGCATCATACAATAAGCCCCTACAAAGACTGACCCACAGTGCCTATAGCTTGCGGAGCGCTCGAGTGTGTAATGTTGGGGGTGTCTCAGCCTCTGGAAGGCATCAAATTGGATCAGCGAGGCTTTATGCGACCGCTAACAATAATAGCCAGCCAGAGGACGACGCGGAGATCAAAGATGACACTCCGATCTTCAGCAACCACTTACCGGCGACTGTGGCCGTGCCCGAGGTCTGGCCACAGGTCCCAGTTATTCCGATAAATAGGAATCCAGTGTTTCCGAGATTTATTAAACTGATAGAGGTAAGAACCACTTAGTAAATAAGTAATTCTGAGAGATAAAAATTGTTGTTTATTTTGTGAACAGAATGATCTATTGATTGTGCACAAAATGTTCCACATCGAAATGTTAGTGCAGATCATGTTTGCTCCACACAGAATTATAATTATATGTAGACTTAAAAATAAATAATAATGAATAAAGTGAAAAAAACAAGCAATTCAATAGAATTACCACTAATTTATTAAGCCTTAAAGTTTGCATAACTTGGAATCTATTTAAGTATATTACATGTTTCATTCATAACAACTTACTTAGACATTTATGAGAAAATTATTCCTAATGCATAAATATTTGACCTCTACTTTACTTTGATTTACAAGTCAGTAAATTTATTTATTTATTTAACAAAATCCACACTCTTATAAATATATAACATTTTTCTTATAACTGAGCTTACAGCCAAAAAACAGATTTACTTTAAATAAAGTTATTCTTATGGTGTTATATTATGTCACAATCTTAAAAACTCTTTATAATCCTACTGTTTGCTTATTTATAGATATCAAACCCAGCTCTAATAGACCTAATTCGCCGTAAAGTGAAGCTAAACCAGCCATATGTCGGCATATTCATGCGAAAGAAAGAAGATGATAAATCTGAAACTGTCTCCAGCCTTGATGACCTGCACGATGTTGGTGTATTCGCACAAATCCATGAGATGCAAGACATGGATTTTAAATTACGACTGGTTGTGATGGCTCATCGGAGGATAAAGATAACTGGACAGTTTATCGAAGATGAAATAGAGACTGGGCCTACTGGTACGTATTGTAGACTTTGTTAATCATACTTTAGTGCTTAAAATCACATTTTTCTTATTGGGTTTTATACTTATAGTATACTTAAGTGGTAAAAATCAAAATAAAATGTGATAGACAGTTAATAGTTTGTGTGCTAAGTCTGCACGCTATATCAGTAAGTTTTGGAGCTCATCATCATCATCATCACCTTTATTTACGTTCCTACTGCTGGGACACAGGGACAGGACAGGGATACAGATTAATCTGTCCCCTAATTGTTTCTTACTTAGTTACTCCCTTAAAGATACTCAGTACCTTCATTTAAGCTTTTGGTATAAACTGCTTATTTTAAGTTAATCATACTAACTGATTTTCAATTAAGTTAGCTTTAACAAATCGCATAAAATTCATTAATTTCAAATTTTCCATTTATTTTCAAATGAGTAGCATCTAGTATTAGAAAACCTTCAAGTTTCATTCCTGAAATGCCGTATCGCCGACCATTTCAGGAATGAAAGTGAAGTTCCCCACACTAAACATGGAGATTGACGTGGCCCATGAAGAGACAGATGCGGAACGGAGGCGGCGGAAATATCGCAACACTAGGAAACAGCACAAGGCAAAAACGCAACCAGTAGAAAAAGACCCAACGGACTCCACTGAAACCACAGAAGAGATAAAGCCGAAAGAGAAACCTTTACCGGATCAAGTGCTTATGGCTAAGGTGGAGAATCTAAACCATGATAAATTCACACAGACTGAAGAGGTTAAGGCGCTGACACAGGAGATTATCAAGACTATAAGGGATATTATTAACATGAACCCATTATATAGGTATGTAATCTTACATCGCTTTTGTTTCAGGTATCAATTACACATAAAATAATTCTCTTTTCTCATTGTAATTAATCAGTATAATATCTTATTACGTGTTGTTAAACGCGGATCGGCAAGCGTAGTGTCGGACGTAATTTAGCTGGACAGGAAGGTCCTGTCGAGATTATGTAACTGGAAAATTTCAAGAGACTCATAAATTCAGCAGTGGATGTTTGATGACGTAAATTATAATGATGATACAGTAAAATAATTATATTCTGTTATATCCTATTGATCATCAATCACATTTGGCAAAATCAGTTACAAATCATCCATAAGTGTTCCATTTAGTAATCTACATTTTTTATATTTGCTTGTCCAGAGAGTCGCTCCACCACATGTTGGCCCAAGGTCAGCGAGTGGTAGACAACCCTGTGTACCTGAGCGACCTCGGCGCAGCCCTCACCGGCTCCGAACCCGCCGACTTGCAGGGTATTCTCGAAGAGATGGACGTGAGTTGAAGCCTTGTTTCTTTAAGAGGCCTATTACGTGAAATCGCGAAATTGTTCGGTTTTCTCGTCCTAATTCTATGGTTTGCGTTAGTTGTTTGATATTACAATTACATCTTTATAATAGTTCGTTTTCTCCTCTACAAAAGTAGTAAGAAACATTTTAGATAACTTGTTTATATATTGAGTAATAATCATTCTCCGGATACATGTTTCGTAAAAAACGCTCGAAGACCTGTTTTCTCAGCTCTAATTTGTAGATTCTAATGAATATGGGCGATCAAACTATTTTTTATTATGTTACGTATATCCTATTCTTCATTTAGAGTAGAGTACATTTTCGTTAAATGCTTTTATTCTAAAGATATACCGAATTTAATATCGACCGAAAATGCTTCGAAACAAACCTCAATAACTCCGAAGTTATAAATCAATGGGACGTCATATTTATATCAAAATATTTATCAACATTTGCTTAAACTATGATATTAATTTTAATTTGTAGAACGGTTTTGGTAATTTTTTATGAATAAAATAAAACTACCATAATTTAGTAGTTTTTTCATTCAGCCGGCTTTTTCCATTTAGTACCGCGCGAGCGCTTGTCGAGGTCGGACCTATGTCGGTTGTTCTTGAATAAAATATAGAAATATTTCGTAAAATGTCAGTGTGTGGGACTGTCAATTGCTGTAAAAACGCTGTTAGTGTGCGTGTATGTGTTATTGCGATACTACGACCGACATAAGTTGATCCGTTGATAACGATCAATTGTTATTTTTATTGATAACGGTCAATTGTTGTTGTTGCTGGCCTAAGAATTGTACCAAATGTTGCTGGCCTAAGAATTGTACCACATCATTGTCATCTTGTTTTACCTTATTTATTTGGAGGTTATGCTGTAGGATGTGGATTGCATATCTAAAGTTATCTATCCTAATTAAAAAACAACAAGGCAACTTTTTTTGGTGAAACCGTCCAACGACTAAATGTAATTATGCCTATGATTTTTTTAGATTATGACTAACTTGCCGACCCGCCGACAGCTGCGCTTGCGTTTTTACGTTATTTACTAGTTTATGTTTTATAGCCTTTTTCGATCATTTTACTATCCAATACTGAAATCATATTTTAAATCGGACCCGCGGTTCCTGAGTAGCACGTTCAAACAAATAAACAAGCAATCTCCTCAGCTTGATAATTGTAGTATAGATTTCCATAATATTTATTACAAAGAAAATATTCCGTAATTTTTTGTTCTTATTTTTACCGAGTATCCAATATGTAAACAATAAATAATGTACCTTTCTAATAAATATATTATTTATTGTAAACATTAAATAATTGTACCTTTCTAATAAATACAGGGCGTCCCAAAGTTATGGGCCATGGAGGGGAAGTACCTTAAATATCGTAGATAGTGAATTTTGCTCAAAGAAGACTTCATTTTATTTTTAAAAGTTAGTAATTCTGGATTCATAGATTTTCTAAAAATTACTTGCTTTGTCTGGGAATCGAACCGACTTACATGTAGAAAAAAAAACTCTATTTTTATGATACCAATCGAAAGAATAGCTAAAAAATAATAACTCTGCTTAAGTAACATAGTATTTTAAAAGAAAGGAACAACGTGAAATTAATTATTTTCATCAAATAAAAAACATGAAACATTTTTTTTGTAAATTAATTAATTAAATTACTTACTTTTTAAAATAAAATGAAGTCTTCTTTGAGCAAAATTCACTATCAACGATATACAGGGTTACAGGAAAAATGGTGCTAGATCCGTGAAGAGCGTGGAGTACCCATCATTTCTGACTTATTTCACTATGAAACACCCGGTCCTAAACTTGACCATTTTCGAGATATTCGACTTTTCATTTTTTTATCGAAGATTGCCGATTTTTAGACTACTAAATTAAATTTTGTTTATTTTGTGTATCTAATTATTATTATTTTTGCATTTTTACATGTGTAATAAGATGCTTTAGGACGTCAATCATTAAAATAGTACATAAGTTAATTGAATAGACCATAGTAGACAAGTGAAAGTAACGAAATACTAAAGAAAATAAGAAAGTTTATTTTTCTCTGAGGGATATCTAAAAAAAATATTATGGCAGTTGTTCGGCAGATGTGTTTTAAAATATCTACATTTCATCAGCTATCTAACGAGGTATAACAATCTAGGGTTTGTATTAAATTTCGTGGATAAAAGTAGTTGGGACGCTCCAGGTAGCAGTTCTAACGGCCCCGCGCCTTTTGTTCTTCAAGTTAAGACGCACCGTGCAAGCGTGACAAGTGATGATTTATGTAGGTGCGGATGAAAGAAAAAATGTGTAGAGACCGGTTAGGGCTAGGAATACAACAGGGGGTATGCTTTTGGTTGTCAGTCTGCTTTTGTGCTTCGTACATAGTAGATGTGATATCGTTTTGCTCTTTTTCTCGACTTGGCTGTGATTCTGGACTATTTCTTCTGATTTGTGACTACCGCTTGTTAACTGGACTCTGATTTGTACCTGTGATACGGAAGTGTTGAAGATGACGTCCTAAGACCCAGATTTTCTAAGAAATATCTTGTGGACGGATGAGTCCAAATTTGATAAAGATGGCATAACTAACTATCACAACGCCCATTATTGGGCCCCAAAAGAACTAAGGAATCCCAATAAGAAAAGAGTGTCGGGGTCCCAACGAAGATTCAGCGTGAATGTGTGGATGGGCATTATCTCCAATCATTTGATTGGACCTTACTTTCTCCCGGATATTCTAAACGGGGAAAGCTACGAAAATTTCCTGAGATCAGACTTGAGTGATTTACTGGATGATTTGCCACTCAACCTGATCAGGAACATGTGGTTCCAACACCATGGCTGCCCTGTCCATTTTAGGAGAAGTGTCAAAGACTGGCTAGACACAAATTACCCAAACAAATGGATAGGACGAGGTGGGCCGTTGCCATGGCCAGCAAGAAGTCCGGACCTAACCCCCATGGATTTTCATGTGTGGGGGTGCATGAAAACTCTTGTGTACAGCGAGCCAAATCCAATTTCGTCTGTGGAAGAATTAAGAGAAAGGATTGTGGATGCAGCAAATAAAATGAGGACCACGTTGACCACTGGAGTAGTAAAGACTGGTCTCCGTAGAAGGATGCGACAATGTATCAGAAACAGGTGTGGCCATGTTGAACATGAACTGTAAAATAAGAAAAAGTTGTGTGAAAACCTTTAATAAATAACATTTCATGCTTACCTATTGTTTTATTATACCTTTTAGGGCTAAGTATAAATTTTCTCATCTCCACTGTCGCCTATGAAACTATTTTTTTTCAATGCATTTGAATAAAATCCTAGATTATTATACCTCGTTAGAAAGCTGATGAAACGTAGATATTTTAAAACACATCTGCCGAACAACTGCCATAATATTTTTTTTAGATATCCCTCAGAGAAAAATAAACTTTCTAATTTTCATAAGTAATTTAGTACTTTCACATGTCTACTACGGTCTATTCAATTAACTTATGTACTATTTTAATGATTGACGTCCTAAAGCATCTTATTACACATGTAAAAATGCAAAAATAATAATAATTAGATACACAAAATAAACAAAATTTAATTTAGTACCTAGTCTAAAAATCGGCAATCTTCGATAAAAAAATGAAAAGTCGAATATCTCGAAAATGGTCAAGTTTAGGACCGGGTGTTTCATAGTGAAATAAGTCAGAAATTATGGGTACTCCACGCTCTTCAAGGATCTAGCACCATTTTTCCTGTAACCCTGTATATGGTACTTCCCCTTCATGGCCCATAATTTTGGAACGCCCTGTATATAAAATAACACCCCTATTCACGTTCCCACTGCTGGGATAGGGACTTCTCTCTTGACGAGATAGATTAGGCCTTAATTCACCACGCTGGCCAAGTGCGGGTTGGTTTTTTTTAATATAAAAATGAAATATTTTAAATAAGTTCGTAATAAAATAAAAATAAATAGTTTATCAAAATAAAAATATAATGGGAATTATTCAAGATGACATATGTAGATAAATGGATATTCTACATCTGTGTATGACATATGTAGATAAATGGATACCAATAAATATAAAAATAAATATAAAGTTGAAACTACAAAAATAATACCTAAACATAATTAAAACCTTCATTAACGAAACTTTTATTTATTCAAACACAAATATACCATCTAACAAAACAAGCAACTTAAATATAGGTAGGTAATATAATTTATTTGTTTTGTTATAATTAGAATTTGTATTTAGTCCGTTCAATTTAGACTTTCGAACTTACATAAAGTCCCAACATTCGACAAAAAAAAAACATTTAATTACAAACCTACACACCAAATTTCAGAAGAATCGGTTTAAAAATGAGCCCATAAGATGAGATGAATGAGGACGTTTAACTTCAATAAGACTATTTTCAGTTTTATTCTTATATATATAATTATTAATCATTTTAAAATTATGTACCTACTTAATTGATTTCAAATAATCAATCAGATTTAAAATAAATATTGATATTATTAAGATAAAACATAATTGATTCAAATATTGAAATAAAAATATCCACCATTTTGAATTTAGGAAAATATATTAAACACCTATCAATTAAATAAAAACATTAATATAATAATTATTTCGGAATGAAACTGAAAAAAAATCCACTCAATAAAATGGAATTTATTCGATGCCATTTTCTACAGATCTAAAATAATTATTAGTATATTAGTATGTTTTAGATCGACGAAGTATCAAGATCATTTAGTATTTTTCATAGAATTCGCGTGACGCGCCGGTCACGTGGTGCATAAAATATCCAATTTCGCAAAACTTCGTAAAGTAGCAAGGCTCTTAAGTCGCACTTTGGCCCATTGGTAGCGAGAAAACAATACATACTTGAGGTGAGATTATTGAGAGCAACTCAAACCTTTGTCCATAACAATCTTAACTCAAGTCTGTATTGTGTTTTATGATGATCTAAAACTAATGTTACAAATCCAAAATTAAGTCCAATGCTAGTGTATTTTGGTCAGATGTCAGTTAATGTTGGCCCTAAGTCATTAGTTCTTCTCATCAACCTACACTTGCTATCAACTCTCACTTAATTAACAAACATATTTTCACAGATTCCTAAAAGACTGATGATGTCTCTTTCACTCCTGAAGAAAGAGTACGAATTATCCAAGCTACAACAGAAGATAGGTAAAGAAGTTGAAGAAAAAGTGAAGCAGCAACATAGAAAATACATTCTCCATGAACAGCTAAAGGTACGTTAAAGAAACAACCCCTTTTTGAATGTTAATACTGAGTATTTAGTTTTGATTCTTGCCATTTAGCCAGTAAGCATATAATAATTAATTTCTTACCTTTTTCTACAGGTGATAAAGAAAGAGCTAGGTTTAGAAAAGGACGACAAAGACGCGATAGGTGACAAGTTCCGTGAACGCCTCGCCGGTAAGACAGTGCCGGCCGCCGTGCAAACCGTCATAGACGAGGAACTTAACAAGCTTAACTTCCTAGAAGGACACAGTTCTGAGTTTAAGTAAGTAATCAAATCATCATCATCCACATGATTTTACTCACTGTTAGGTATTATATAATAAGGATCCCTCAGTTTATGCCATCCAATACGGTCCTTTAATACTGTCAATAATTATAAACTATTCGGAATTTAACACGTTCCCTGTGCAGCCAAAATTATGGAGTCAACCCCCTACGTGCAAATGCTTTTTTTTGGATATTATATTAGGGTATAGATGACCGATATGTCATGCACGTACGATCAGAACTTCAAAATGCCCCACCGATGGGTCATGCACAGCGAACGTGTTAAAACGAATTGTCTTGCTTACAGCGTAACCCGCTGCTACCTAGACTGGCTAACCACCCTCCCCTGGGGAGTGACATCAGAAGAGAACCTAAAGTTAGAAGACGCGACAGTTATCCTTGACGAAGACCACTACGGGATGGAGGATATCAAGAAGCGCATCCTGGAGTTCATTGCCGTCTCGCAGCTGAAGGGCAGCACGCAGGGCAAGATCCTCTGCTTCCATGGACCGCCTGGTGTTGGGAAGACTAGTATAGGTAAGATTTTCGGTATTTTGATTTTATTTACAGGGTGGTTCTATGGTTCGTAGCCTTTAATTTATGAGCTACTGAAATGAACCATAGACTATATCGTCAAAGTAGCTGGATACGCCTGGGTGAGACTCGCACAGGACAAGGGAGGCTGGCAAATATTACGGGAGGCCTATTACAAGCAAGTGGGTGATTCCGGGCCGAGTTGATGATGATGAAATGAACCATTGAAATATGTATACAAACCTGCTAACCCGTCTTCTAGTATATAAAGAGTTAAGATATTCAGGGAGGAAGAATTTGGCGGAAGGACCACTAGTTTTGTCTTATGTTGCTATGTGAATTCTCCAACAATATTAATTTACCTATAAATGTGTTCCAGCTCGTTCAATAGCCCGGGCCCTCAACCGACAATACTTCAGATTCTCCGTGGGCGGTATGACGGACGTGGCCGAGATCAAGGGCCACAGACGCACCTACGTCGGCGCGATGCCCGGCAAGATTGTTCAGTGCCTCAAGAAGACTAACACAGAGAACCCGCTGGTGCTGATCGACGAAGTGGACAAGATCGGCAAGTGAGTATGTGAGCTAGTTGTAGCAAGATCGTGCCACGAGTGCCAGTGAATTTTACCGTCACCGCACACTCGCCACTCGCCACAGCCACAAACGCCGCCACGAGAAGCTAGAAGCGTGAAGCTTGTGGCCGCCACCGGCGCCAACCGTGTGCGGCGAGTCCATATAAAATGTATGAAAATTACAGGAAATATGCCAGTGGCGGCGTTTTGTGGCTGTGGCCAGTGGCTCGTGTGCGAGAGCCCTTAGTGCTAGTCTAAAATTCTGAACGTTAATGAGTTACCAAATTCACAATTACAAACTCAAATCGTTGTTATCCTGTAGTGTGTAATTCCAGGGGTGTCCACGGAGACCCGTCGTCGGCGCTGCTGGAGCTGCTGGACCCGGAGCAGAACGCCAACTTCCTGGACCACTACCTGGACGTGCCCGTGGACCTCTCCAAGGTGCTGTTCATCTGCACCGCCAACGTGGTGGAGGCCATCCCGGAGCCGCTGAGGGACCGCATGGAGCTCATCGATATGTCGGGTGAGGAGCCTTCTTCCACGAATGCTCATGGAGATAGCATCAGCGCTATATAACTGCAAGAACCGGAACTTCCTTCAAGACTGCTCTGTAGACATTATATATTGGCAACAAATAGGTATGAATGAAGCTTATAGGAGTAGCTTCATCTTTCAGGATTATTATACAACTCTTCTTGAACTGCTAGACCCAGACAAGAATCCGTTCAGAACAAAATGCCAACTTTCTGGAACGCTAAAAACGCTAAATTCAAAACCTACCTTGGAGTTCACTACCCTACTACCTAGGAGTGTGGTGGGCGGTATCCGTTCTGGATTTCCCCATGGTATATAAAGGGTTTACTAAGTTGATAATCTTCTCAGGTTACGTAGCAGAAGAGAAGCTGGCGATCGCGCAGCAGTACCTGGTGCCGGCCGCGCGCGCCAACTGCGGCCTCTCCGAGCAGCAGCTGGAGCTGACGCCGGACTCGCTCACGGCGCTCATCAAGTCCTACTGCCGCGAGTCGGGGGTTCGCAACCTGCAGAAGCACATTGAGAAGGTCAATATAATTATTTATTACCTGTTTATACGCATGGGAACGTTCACAGGGGAAGAAAAAAGGGGGGTGATTGATAATGATGACTTGTCTTTGTGATTATACCGTCAAAATCTGAATCAAACAAATCGGTAGACAAGATATGAGAACATCAGATCGCAACAAAGCATTATCCAAATATATAATATCTGCACTAACTTTTCTTACCTAAATCATGTTTCGCCAAATCAAAACTTAAGCCCTATTAGCTGTCTTTGTCCAAAGCAATAGAGATCAATTTGATTGGTTTCAACCTGGAAGTCGCATGGAGGGTAAATTGAAGCACCATTCATGCAGGACCACTCAATTCCGGAAAAGTCTATTTGGCATGGTGACCGAAATTTACAATAGCATTCCAAAATCTGTTCGTGAGCTGTCTATAAATGAATTTAAGATACGACTTAACTACATTTTGTTAAGAAAAGGATATTACTCCATTGAAGATTTTTGTAATGACCGTAATATTGAAATTATCTGACATTTTAAATTGTATCTAAATAAACTTGACATTTTGTACTTAACCTTAATCTGACAATTTATATAATCCGACTGTAATAATGTTTGTATGCTCTAACAGCAAAATCAATTGCTCAATCTGTGTCCTACCACCTGACTGTATGTACTATACATTGATTTACAGACAATAAAATGATTATTATTACTGATTATTACTGATTTTTCAGATCGCCCGTAAAGTAGCCTACAAGATAGTGAAACAAGAAGCGGAGAAGATGTCAGTGACAGAGGACAGCCTGCCCGCGCTGGTCGGCAAGCCCACGTTCAAGCATGACCGCATGTATGACATCACGCCGCCCGGAGTCGTCATGGGACTGGCATGGACTGCTATGGGTATGTCTATAACATGTGAAACAACCAAAGCAAGTTATATAAGGGTGTCTGAACTTTGTCAATGAATCATCATAACTTCTAAACTCTTATGAGTTATAGGTGAATCTAAAACAATAATTATGGACCAAGCCGGTTTGCCTGTTTACATGTTAAATGGATATTTCGACGACGAATCTTCTTTCAGTCCCCCTTGGGAGGACACCGAGAGAGCCGAGAATAGGCCTGGATATTTCTATTTAAATGTTTTCTAAAATAAGTGTATATCGCCAGGTGGCAGCACGCTGTACATCGAGACAGCATACCGCAACACGCAGCGCGACGAGAAGGGCCAGGGCTCCATCGAGCTGACGGGCCACCTCGGCGACGTCATGAAGGAGTCCGCGCGCATCGCGCTCACCGTCGCGCGCAACTACCTCGCGCTCCACCATCCGCACAACCACGCGCTCAACACGAGGTCAGTAGTGCAGCGACATCTAGCGTTGCCCTCACGCAACGATAGTCGGATACTTCTAGCTAGGTTTACTAGATGGCGCTGACGCTTTCGAACGAGTTCAAAGTTTTGAATTTCGAATTCAATGACGTCACGCACTGGCACCATAGAAGCTGATGTGGAGTTGCCGTTCTCTTAAGGTCTACTTCCATGGGGTATTGCCGTTCTTCCAGCAGTCTCACAGCGTGTTTTTGATAAACGTCAACATCTTTAGGTACTTCGAGGATAAGGCCAATTTTTCCCAGATACCATAACCTAACCATTTGAAGTTTTCGTAGACGAGATAACTGTCAAGTTTATGTCTGATCGCTATATAACCTTATTTCAGTCACCTGCACCTGCACGTGCCCGAGGGCGCGACGCCGAAGGACGGTCCGTCGGCCGGCTGCACCATCACCACGGCGCTGCTGTCGCTGGCGCTGAAGCTGCCCGTGCGCCCGCTGGCCATGACCGGAGAGATCTCGCTCACGGGCAAGGTGCTGCCCGTCGGCGGCATCAAGGAGAAGATCATAGCCGTGAGTGTCCCTAGCTCCTATACACGTCCTAGCCATGACCGGCGAGATCTCACTCATGGGCAAGGTGCTGCCCGTCGGCGGCATCAAGGAGAAGATCATAGCCGTGAGTGTCCCTAGCTCCTATACACGTCCTAGCCATGACCGGCGAGATCTCACTCATGGGCAAGGTGCTGCCCGTCGGCGGCATCAAGGAGAAGATCATAGCCGTGAGTGTCCCTAGCTCCTATACACGTCCTAGCCATGACCGGCGAGATCTCACTCATGGGCAAGGTGCTGCCCGTCGGCGGCATCAAGGAGAAGATCATAGCCGTGAGTGTCCCTAGCTCCTATACACGTCCTAGCCATGACCGGCGAGATCTCACTCATGGGCAAGGTGCTGCCCGTCGGCGGCATCAAGGAGAAGATCATAGCCGTGAGTGTCCCTAGCTCCTATACACGTCCTAGCCATGACCGGCGAGATCTCACTCATGGGCAAGGTGCTGCCCGTCGGCGGCATCAAGGAGAAGATCATAGCCGTGAGTGTCCCTAGCTCCTATACACGTCCTAGCCATGACCGGAGAGATCTCGCTCACGGGCAAGGTGCTGCCCGTCGGCGGCATCAAGGAGAAGATCATAGCCGTGAGTGTCCCTAGCTCCTATACACGTCCTAGCCATGACCGGCGAGATCTCACTCATGGGCAAGGTGCTGCCCGTCGGCGGCATCAAGGAGAAGATCATAGCCGTGAGTGTCCCTAGCTCCTATACACGTCCTAGCCATGACCGGCGAGATCTCACTCATGGGCAAGGTGCTGCCCGTCGGCGGCATCAAGGAGAAGATCATAGCCGTGAGTGTCCCTAGCTCCTATACACGTCCTAGCCATGACCGGCGAGATCTCACTCATGGGCAAGGTGCTGCCCGTCGGCGGCATCAAGGAGAAGATCATAGCCGTGAGTGTCCCTAGCTCCTATACACGTCCTAGCCATGACCGGCGAGATCTCACTCATGGGCAAGGTGCTGCCCGTCGGCGGCATCAAGGAGAAGATCATAGCCGTGAGTGTCCCTAGCTCCTATACACGTCCTAGCCATGACCGGCGAGATCTCACTCATGGGCAAGGTGCTGCCCGTCGGCGGCATCAAGGAGAAGATCATAGCCGTGAGTGTCCCTAGCTCCTATACACGTCCTAGCCATGACCGGCGAGATCTCACTCATGGGCAAGGTGCTGCCCGTCGGCGGCATCAAGGAGAAGATCATAGCCGTGAGTGTCCCTAGCTCCTATACACGTCCTAGCCATGACCGGCGAGATCTCACTCATGGGCAAGGTGCTGCCCGTCGGCGGCATCAAGGAGAAGATCATAGCCGTGAGTGGTCCCTAGCTCCTATACACGTCCTAGCCATGACCGGCGAGATATCGCTCACGGGCAAGGTGCTGCCCGTCGGCGGCATCAAGGAGAAGATCATAGCCGTGAGTGTGTCTAGCTCCTATACACGTCCTAGTCATCCCCTCCCTCCCGGGCAAAAATATTTTATTACTCTTTGACGTGACAACGTTATATAATTCGATAGAGCCGGCTGCACGCACGAAAAATCATGACTCATGCGGCGTTACCTCGCTCTGAGGCGTTCCATGTAAGGCTTGAAGTGCAAGCGCGAGCGCGGAGCGACAAAGAAGCACAATCGGCTTTTGCGTTTGGCAGCGTTCGACATCCGTCTCTCTCCTACTTGAGTGAGCGATGCGTCTGCGTGGACAGCTGCTATACTTTTGAAAAATGCTACCATTTCATCAGTATTTTCTTAAGACGTTGTAACGTTCAACTATCGTCAGTCAACCGACTTTACAGACACCAATTTTTTTTTAAATATTTTGCTGTGTGAATTATCCGGTATTTATTTATTTATTTAATCAGGCGAAACGTGTCGGAGTTACCTGCATCTTGCTGCCCGAAGAGAACCGGCGGGACTTCGACGACCTGCCGGCCTTCATCCGGGACAATATGGACGTGCACTTCGTGTCGCACTACAACGACGTCTTCAAGATCGCCTTCGAGGAACAGGTTTAGTACAGATATTGCATTGTAGAACTGAACTGTCATAGTTAATTTTGTACTATTGTTGCGGGGCTGGGAAATTCATACGTTGAAAGTAAAAACATTTGTATTGTACCACGTATGAATAATTTATAGTACTGTAGTCTTGGGCTTGTTTTCTACATTGGATAGAAAATCGCTCTCGGTTGAGCGACGTTATTTGTATACAAATAACAGTTTCCTAATTGAACTCCGAATACGCGACTTATTTGTAATACATATGAATCCTTTAACTACAATTGGCAATCGAACCATCATTATTTATTAATAAATGTTGGTTCCTTTTAAATAGATTGTCCTAAAATCTAAAATTATACATACTTAAAAATACACATTTCATTAAAAATAAGAAAATATATGTACATAATATGTATATTTTGTCTGATGATTTCCTGTCGCGTAATCGTGTTAAATTAAGACGCTACAAACATCCCTGAATCTGGCAAGTATATTTTCACAAAACCTCATATTTTAAGCAATTTTGTAATTTACCTGCGAACCTAATACAAACCAGAGTCAGGATTTCATATTATCTGAGCCCATTGTAGATGCACTTCATAGATTTTAGTTAGGAGAGGTTTGTACCTGTAAGGCAGTTGTAGATAAAGTCGAATTTGAGTGCTTAGGTAATGTATTACTTTAATGATGATTGGAGCCAAATTATAATTAAATTTTGCATATAATACAAAGTCATATTTAATATCCTATTATAACTATAAATAAAATCAAGATATTTTTTAATAGTTTGCTGTTGGTGTTAAAAAGATTATATTTTTCTGATAAAATGCATTTCCGTGACATAACCAATGCAGCAAGAAAAGCTTTAAATTGTGGTGTTCGGGGTTAATTAAAAAAAGTATTAGTTCTTTTTTGTACACAAAGCACAAGTAAAAAATATATTATGAATGGTCAAATGATTAAATACCTAAAAAGTATCACAAATCTGGTTGCATAATCACAAATTAAATGCAGAGCATTTATGAGCTGATATTGACCTACTATTTTTATCCCTTTTGCACAAGGTTGGCGGGTGTTCAATTTAATTGTATAAATGGTGTGTATTTAGTATGAAGCTTGTTTGAAAGTATGTTGTTTCATTATAAGTAATTAAGTATAGTTGTAGGTATAAAATACCAGTGTTGTTATAATAAATTATTATAAGTACAATTTGGTTTTTAGTCCCCCTTTCACATAGCTAAGGTTAATATTTTATTATTCAATGGCAGCAGACAGTGTCTCAAATTAACAGTATTGCCATATTTAATGACAGTACTGTTAATCTATTGTCTCACCGCGTATAAGGCAGAGGTTTTTCCATCTAAAAGAATAATTAGAATTCTGACATATCTTGTTTCCAGTTATCAGCTGCCTCTAGTCCCTTTAGTGCACCATTTCCACCTCTCTTGGACCTATCGAAAGCGTCAGCGATCCGACACTATCGCAAGTAATTTTAATTTAATTTGCATTACTCAGAGTCCTTTGGAAGATGTCTACGGGTTCTCTAAATAAAGTTTTCCTGCGTCAGATTCACAAGGATCAGCTCCCCAGCGCCACTGTTTAAGCATCAACGAAGACAATGTTAATGTGGAGAATTATATTTTGTTTCAAATATATTAAAATACATTGTATTGTTTGTAGTTTTTATTAACAGTAATAATTACAATAGGATTTACATTTAAGTGAGTTAGTTACTCGTTTTAACTTAGCATACATATTTAAATCATTTATTCTTAAGAGCCTTCCTGCCATCCTCAAGCAACTGAATCAAAACTGGATACACCTCGTCATAAGACGTGATCTGATTCTGTCTGACATGATTTTGGTATCTCTGCAGTGCTCCAGCAACAAACTCCAGTCTATCCTTCTCATTTCTATGGGAGTCCAGCCATTGCATCAACTTCTGGTTGTTCCATCCAGCACAAGTGTGTGGCGCGATCAAATGCTGACCTCCATAAGCAAACAAAAACATCATAACAGAAGAGTATGGCAAACATGCACCTTCTGACTGGCTTTTAGCAACTTCCTGTGGAGTCTTCTCAAGCAACAAATGCAAGGCTTTCAACTGTCGGTAGTGATCACCCAATTCTGCCAAATCACTCACCAAAGGAGACAGGGCTACCTCCAAATGTTTGCAATCAATTTGGAGCTTGACTCTTCCAAACTTGCTCAGGGGCCGGACATTACAGATGTGAAGGATAAATCTCTCTACGCAAGCTCTAGCTATGTTGGAACAGCATTCATTCAAAGCTGCCTTTTCTGTGAACATAGACAAATATATGTCTTTGCATCTGGATACAAATTGTTGAAGTTCCTTCATGTATGGTGAGCATGAAAGGTTCTTTCCTGATGGATCATCGGATCTGGTGAGGTCTGGCTCTTCATGCATTGTCATAAGGATTATGTATAGGGAATTCTTAATGGATTCTGCAAACATTTGCAACACAGGTATACTTGAGATATCTTTCAAGCTATTTTGAACAACTAAAATACTCTCAGGAGGAAGCATAGCATTCATATTCACTAGTACTCTTTTAATTTGAGAGGAAAAGTAGTATAAAGCATTGCAGAGGTCTGCATTTTTTTGTTGTGTGCTGTTGGGTGGCTCAATGATCTGAGCTACATCACTGTCTAAAGACAATCTCTGTTCAGCTTCAACATTCATTTGCTTTATGGACTTAGCTACACTGTTAGCTAAACTAATGCTCAGCTGTTTATCACCAAGGGAAATACTCAATGCTTCAGCAATGACTCGTATTGCCGTATCCACTTGATCCATGGTAGGAACCTGACTCAAATGCCACATACTTCTTACAGGCTCCAGAAGCTTTCCCAGAGATTTGGATAAGAAAGAGTTTTCCCATTTAGTGAGAGCAGAACGGTTCATCTCCAGATCCTTGTATTTCAATCTAGAGAGAAGATCATTGAAGCATTTTAACAGTTTTGGATAGTCAATTTCAATAGACTGATTTACCATAGTAGGGCTCTTCTCAAGCTCATTGCTGAATATTACTGATAGATCATTCCAGAAGTTTTTGGCAATGTTTTTGAAATTTCCAATAGCATGTAGCTCATTTACAACATTTTGTAGCATTATAGCTTTAGCACAACTGTTATAGAGATCAACCTTGAAGAGTTTCTCGATGTTATCCCATAGTTTGACTTTGAAATCCTGTGAGTTCATAATATTGGCCTTCCCAGGAGCTACACGGCCAGAGCTTGATTTCTTTATTTCAATAGAAACTATTTGCACATCTAATGCTACACTAATTTCTGTTCTCATTTCATTTAAAATAGTGTTCACAGATTTCTTTATTTGCTCATCAGTGCACTGTAGATTGTGGAAAACTTTAAAACACTGAAGTAGTTTGGTTTTATCCTTGCTCAGCAGGCTCGAATGTAATAAATCAGTGGAGTTCTTTAGTAACAATTTCTTTCTGGTATCTACTTCAGTCAGGACCTCTTCTAAAAGCTCAATGCCTTCGAAGTCGTAGTCGCTGATGAGCTCGTCCAGTTCGAAGAGTAGCATTGCTTCTTTGGATGGGTTGTCTTTGATTGTTTTCAATTTGTTCCATAAGTTTATTATTTTGGCTGTGTGTCTCAGTAGATTGCACGTGCTTTGGACTCTCTCAAGCATCAGAGTTTGGTTCTCAAGTGCATAATACGGCGTGTGAACACGATCCTTCAGTTTATCAGCGCCACGTAATAAGGTTTGAACTTGGGCTTGAACAGACTCCAGACTGACTTCCAGATCGGTGATGTGACTTGCTTGTGTGAGAAGATCATTGTGTTTAGCCAAGACCTGCTTTTCCAAGCTTTTGCCAAGTTTTGCAATGCCCTCAGCAAGTTTACTTACTTGGTCTGTTACCGATAGGTTTTCACTGACTAGAGGCTTTACCGTTTCTGTGAGGAATTTACTGTAAAATTCATCATTTTCTATTTCTATGCAAACGTCTTTTGCATCCATTATTAACAGAATATATTCATTTGTTGTTCCAAAATTCAAATAAGTCTTACGACAAAATACCAAACAAGAAGACCCCGAGATTTTTTTCTTCTTCTTCTTTTATTATGGCGAACGTGACTGGCAATTGTAATTATGCCGTCAACCGCCAATGTCAAGTGAGTAAATTTCATTACAAATTTTGAGTAGATTTGTCGCGAAAAGACAATGGGAGTTGAGAACAGACAAAAAAAAAAAACTAATCAAATTAACAAGTTGATACATTTTTGAACAACTAATAAATCTAACTAAAATGAAATACAAACTAATAAATCTAACTAAAATGAGAAAAAAAAAATTACAAGACAAAATACAAAATAAGTTTATGGAACATATATATATTTACAACTTAATATTATTAATAGATATAAATTTACAAAATTTAGAAATGAAAGATGAAAAAACTAATGGAAGGAAAGATTTATATGAAAGGGGTCGGGGAATTTTTGAGGGAGCCAAATTGTATAATGATGAATTTAATAATGTACAGGAGAAAAAAATATGATTTAAGTCCCCTTCATCTAATGATTAGATGAAGGGGACTTAAATCATATTGACTTCTTGGAGTCGCATGTGGAATTTGTCTAAATTAACTAAAGGTAAGCACTATGGTGATATTCAACCAGATATCCCAAAAAAACCATGGTTCTTTAAATTTCGCCTAGCGAATAAAACAACTACGTCTACCATCTGTCGTCTCCGTCTGGGACATGTTTGTTCTCCGGTTTTCCTTGCAAAAATAAGGGTTAGAGATAATTCTCTATGCGAATGTGGATTAGCTAATCCACATTCGCATAGAGAATTATCTCTAACCCTTATTTTTGCAAGGAAAACCGGAGAACAAACATGTCCCAGACGGAGACGACAGATGGTAGACGTAGTTGTTTTATTCGCTAGGCGAAATTTAAAGAACCATGGTTTTTTTGGGATATCTGGTTGAATATCACCATAGTGCTTACCTTTAGTTAATTTAGACAAATTCCACATGCGACTCCAAGAAGTCAATAAATGGACACGAGGTGCCGTACATAGGAAGAGATTTTTTTCTACAATTGGAGAAATGACTTTGATTGATTGATCCCTTTTGACATAGACATTAGTATTTGAACATGAAACGGATAACATACCATGATTTAAATGTTTTTGAGTTTTCCGATATTTCAAAAACTTTTTGAGTTTTCCGATATTTCAAAAACTTTTTGAGTTTTTGAAATATCGGAAAACTCAAAAACATTTAAATCATGGTATGTTATCCGTTTCATGTTCAAATATAGTTAAAAACCACGATAGTTTATAAAGTTATATAGACTTTAGTAATAGATGCAAATGCCCATCAAAAAATAAGTGGACCAGTTATCTAAATGTACACATAACCCCAATAGCCAGTCACGTTCGCCAAAAATAAAAGAAGAAGAAAAAGAACTAATGTACACGTCTTGGTTGGTACCTCTTAAAGTTGGTACCAAACTACCAAGGACCAGACTTTCAACCAGATTCTCGACTCCATCTAAATACCTTTTATTTTCATTCGATGTAAAAAAAGCTCTCAACTATTCTCACTACTAGTAAGCCCTCTACTAAATCAATGTAAATAGACCACAGAGAGAAAGAGACAGCAATACAAGAAATAGTTAACGATTGTGCTTTGCTTTTGTATATTACCCGGACCGTTTTTTTCATAGTGATTTTATTCTCTTTGGTGAAGGTGAAGACTACCGTCAAAGTAGGTGCGTGCGGTCTTCAGAGCCAAAGAGAATAAAATCATTACGTTATTGTTCAGAGCGCTCACTAGTAGGTACCAAAGAGAATATAATCACTACGTTTGTAGGTTTTATACCTACGTAAATAACACGCAGATGCACTTGTCTATAACCGCATGTTATGCCGTCTATGCACCAAAGCAATGATTCCACTGAGCAGAAGGACGCTCGACTTTAATTACAAATGTCGTAGGTTCGGGCTCCGCATTTTCGATACCTAATAGGAAATTACCTACGCACCTCTAAAGTAGGTACTGTCCCACGACAAAGTAAAGGCCTCCTCTATTTCCTTCTATTGTTTCACCAATAACTAGGTCGGTAGAACTTTTTAGGTAAGTACAGCTAGAGTCGTAGAGCTGTCACCAATTTTGGGTAGGTAATTAAGGCAAACTGAAAACTGTTCCCGTATCCATCCATCTCTCACTCTAAGATCAATAATTCCAACGATTGAATTCCAAATTAAATTAAAAGGGAAAAATGTATTTTCTCGACGATTTTATTCAATTTCAAATAGCACACAGTCTTGTGCTAGTTACGTTGTTACATGAATGATAATTAGTAAAGATAGGTAATTTATACTTACATAAAAATATTAGGTAGTGTTGTGCACTAGCTTCGTGTCTTAAAATACATAAAAAAAGTTTAGTAAGATCTACACCTACATACATAGGTAGGTATATACTATTAAATGACTGTAAAGCATTGATATAAAGTTTGTTAAAATTATGGCGACAAGGATGAAAGTTACATGGCAGAACGAATTCATATCATTCTATAATGATAATATTATTTATTTTGTAATGCATATACATAATAATACAAAAATAAGGAAAAGGTACCTTTTACTACTTTTCTGAACAGTGTTTATTTATTTGCGTATTCTCAGACACATCCCACTCAGAAATTATACTTAACGACTACATACATCTAAAACTAAAGTTGAGCCAACTCAAAAACTTTAACTCAAATAAACTTTGAATCAAAAGGTCTAAACTGGTAAATTTTCGTAGGTTACATTTATATGGTAAATGATATGATTAAACGGGTATTAATCGATGAAAGATCCACTCAAATAACGTTATTTGAACATAATAAAGTATTCGTCTGTAGCAAGTCATTAACTTGATAAAGCTTCTTATTTTAACTAAATTCTCATTATTTTCAAAACAAAATTACAACCACAAAATGCACCAAAGTATTTTTCACGATTTACGTAAACTTTATAATTTACGCTAGTAGGTAAGAGTAGTTTACATTAGTTTTACTCACAAATATCAACCTTTCACTAAAACATAAGTACCAATTCAGTTTTTTTAAACACGAATTACTCACGTACCTATTAGTGGAATTGATAAACTATCTCCATTTCGACATTATAGTTTAAAATACAGGTCACTGTTATATGGACAATAATTTGTGGTTTGATTGACTTATCTATGAATAAGGATGTAGCTGGAGGAGAGGACAGGTTTTTGACGCTGTTAAATAGGTACGAAATATTTAACGTGCCTCACGCAGCAATCATATCTCATTTAGATATAGTTCGGTATAAGTAACAACTACATATATTCAGTAATATATTATGTTATATATACCTACTTAGGTACCTAATGGGTACATTACTCAAAACAAATATAACATGTGATCCTGTGATGGCTTCGTGACGTCAAATACGAATTTAGTACTAGAAGTTAACCACATTAAACCAGCAATGATGCTAGATGCCATTAGACAGTTAGTTGAATTCGTTTCGGATTTAGATTCTTTGTCACAATTAATTTAACTTAAATCTAATTCTAATAGTTCATTAGTTAAAGATCATAAGATTATCGTTACAAGATTATGTAGTGTTTTTATTATCTAGACTTTGTATCTATGATTCAAACATTGTACGCCTTAGCAATAAAAAGGTATCAGCAGTAGAAAAGCTAAAGACATCTACAATATTAAACTTTTAACACCTATTATAGTACATAACAAGTATTATATCCGTTACTACCTAACAGCTCAATCAAAGAATAAAAAAAAAAAATTTTTAATCAATAAATGACCAATATTATTTTTACTACTGTGGTAGATAAAATGATGTGTATCAGTGTTTTTCTATAAGTTTTAACAATAGCACCCACAATGTTCATTCATACAAGTTCATTAAAATAATTGTTATAACATTGAATTTAACATTGAAGAATGGACTAGACCTACTTTAGAATTAAATCAGCTCAAGTTTGAGCTTGCATTTGAATAAATGTTAACAATACTGGATACATTTTATGACATGTAATAAAGCTATTCATGTAATAAAAGCTTACGATAATGTTTTATTCATTAGGAAGATAATAATGGTAGATAAATAAACAGAAGGCATGCGTTATTTCTAATCAGATATGGTGGGTTCATGTGCTCTAGTGAAACAGCCCGTAATATCTTATCTTTAAGCACTTCAAGTTTAGTATCTTAACACAATTCGCTACGTAATACCAAAATCTGATATAAGTTACACAGGTGACAGACAATCACAGTTTCCGAATATTAAAAACAGATTTCATTTTCGTGGATCAAGCTAACAGGAAATCACAATTAATCTACAATATTATGTCTACATTTATCGCTACAACTAATATACGCTAAAATAATAATTATGTACAGGGGTGAATAACTGTTGTGAAAGTAACTGCCTTGATGCAGTGAAATGTCTCAAAAACGTTTTCTGCCTTACCAAAATGATAACAGGTAAATGGTTTTTTGAGAGCAATGATTCGTAGGTGACATAGGATCACAAGAAATAATGGCTCAAGTGCTTGTGAACGCATCTGATGAGATATTTGTCCTTTTAGACATAATTAATCTATACTGCTCATTGAAATATAACAAAAATATATCGCCTGACTTAATAAAATGATCGTCTATCGAATTAAACTGCATGTACATCTAATCAAGAATTTTGTCAAAGAATGGTCTAAAGTCTAACTAACTCAGAAATACTACAGATAGTTTGTATATCCAAAAATGCTTTTTGGACTTAAAAAGAGCGTCTTACGGAGGCATAAATTCCGTTAATGAAAGCAGGCGATAGTCAAGTGGGTAGTTGTAGTAGTTGATCTACAACAGTGTGCATTTAATTTTCCTGCCTGGCCCGAGCTTGTGTCCGCGGCGGTGTTTCTTCCCGCGGCTCTCCTTGTCCTTGCGAATTTCCCGCACGAGAGTGTAGAACGCGTCATCGACCCCCATTCGGGTCTTCGCTGATGTCTCCACGAATGGAACGCCGTAACTCCGTGCAACCTGGAATTAAGGAATAACAAAGTATTTATTATGAGCTTAAACTAAACTTTTAGTTTAGATAATAGGTTGAGTGAGTAATAACCAATCAGTAGATAAGTAGGTAATTTGTTAGTAGGAAATGAATGATATTCATTTCCTTTTTTACTATACAACCTTGTTTTTAGTGACTGATTACAAATAAGTAAACAAGTTTGGTTATTTTTAACGGACTTAGTATGGGGAAATATATGTGTATTTATTCCTTATTACGTTTCAATTTGTTTTCATCGTCTGCAAAATATTGTTTTCTAAGTCATTATTATAGTACATTATGACTTAGAATTTTATTATATTTTAGGTAATAAAAAGAGTCAGTGTGGTTATATGTGAGTAAGTTTGTTCTACAATCCCTCTACAATTCATTAATATGGTCAATGATGCAATCAACACTCATTAAACAAACAAAATTTTAATTATGTTGTGAAAATGTTTAAAACAATGGTGTTAATGATTAAGATGACATTTTACATACATGATATGAAAATTTCCCACATTAAGCTTTCAAGTAACTGTTTTTTAATATAATTTGGGGTATCTCAGATTAAGGTTAATCTCTTTAGACTTAGTAACTGTAATTTTGATATTTTTTTCTAAGTTCTAGAGATTTAGCTTTTTTTTCGCTGTAAAAACCTTATGTCCTTCTCCTTTCTAAGCTATCCTTCCACCAATTTCTGGCCAAATCAGTTCAGCCATTCTTAAGTTACAAATAGTGTAACTAACATTTTTTGTTTACATTTATTTCTTTTGTTTATAAAGATTTCTAAAGAGTTAGCAACTGGGTTGATAATAATTACATTGTAAATACATCAATACACAAAGCAACAACAAACAACTTTGAGTCTTATTGCGGAAAAGGAGTCCCCAAACTTAGCAAACAAAAATATGAGTTGTTAAAGATTAAAGATTTTATGGATTTTTAATACTATAAGAAAATACCAAAAAGTTGTTCTAATAGTACAAAAAGTTAAATTAAAGGCATAAACTGATTACTGATTTATGCTGAGTCAAGACCCTTTTGCTGCTGTGACACAGTATTTAATTTAACTTTAATTGTTAGCTTCATATTCAGTATTTTTTATTTTTAACTTGAATGTTATTCAATTGTTTGTTATTATTTTATTTCCTAAATTCTAGTTTTTGTTAATTTTGTGCCAAATGTTTTGTATTGTGTGTGAGTAGCAAATAAATGTATGTCTATGTCTAAACAGGATTGAATACAGGAATATTTGTAATATTTAACTCTCAGCCTTGTGTCTTCAAGGTGAATTTATGTTATCTGTTTATTAATTTTAGCATTGAAGGTAACCTAGAAACCCAGTCATGAGTGACACATGATCTATGCATTATTGAGTTTTGTCCATCTGTTGTTTTAGCTAACCCCATGTTAAATTCATTTAAAGGTTATAAGATATCTTACTGCCTTTCAAAATACTACTCTTAGTGCTCAATTTTGTACTAAGATCCACAAATCTTGAATAACAAGTCTAATGTTTTAATGTTCCTAGTCTAATGTTCAATACCTCAAATGAAAGGAAGCAGAACTTATACAATATACATAATAAAGCTTTCTGCTTGTGGCTATGCTAGTGTTTAAGGAAAACTCCAAGTAAATATTTATATTTATCACTACATATTAAAAACAAAGTCACTAACTCCGTCTGCTTCAATCTTTAAAACTATGCAAGGGATTTTGGAATGTTATATAAGTATAGGTAAATGTGTGTAAGCGAGGGTGGGCTGCTGTTGTGATAATAAAGTAGATTTTTATGACACACAACAAAACAAACAAACTATTTAGCTTCTTATATAAGTATTTTTCCCCTGAAGTAACAAGTACATTCTGAATTTTTCTGTTTGATTATAGAAACACCATGTAATAATATAAATGATGCATAATAAAGGTAATAAAATTATTTTTGCAGCTGCACTTCTGACTCATGATTACTAACCAGTTATGAAGCAAGATATTAATAGCCTTGGCATTTTATTTGTATTTATTTATAATACTAACAGCTCACACTATTAACTTACAAATAGCAATACAGTAAATTTTTTAAATTGAGTAATATCAGTTATTTATTTCTTTGTTTGGCAATTAAGTCTTAAAATGGCTACTTAAATCTTAAGTCCAAGCAGCTGGCAATAAACAAAGCGATATTCAATTGATTTTGGCTTCAACCTTCGACCTTTGTATAAAAATAGACTTGCAGACTTGTGAAAAGTAAGAAGAGGTGATATAAGTTTGAAAACAAACATAAACAAGTTACCTCTCTGGCCTGGTTCATGTCGACGGCCCAGGCGGCCAGGTCGCACTTGTTGCCGACCAGCACCATGGGCACCTCCTCGGCGTCCTTGACGCGCTTGATCTGCTCCCGATACGACCCAATATCCTCGAAGCTCTTCGCGCTGTTCACCGCGAACACCAGAAGGAATCCTTCCCCTGTGCGCATATACTGGTCGCGCATCGCCGAGTACTCCTCTTGCCCCGCCGTGTCCAGGATATCCAGCAAACACGTCTCACCATCTATCACCACTTGTTTACGGTACGAATCCTCGATCGTAGGATCGTACTCGTCTACGAAATGATTCTGAATCAGTTGTATAGTCAATGCTGACTTGCCGACGCCTCCGGCGCCGACCACCACAAGTTTGTACTCCGTCATCCTACGAGATATGCAATTTATGGTGGCACACGACAGTGTAGCTGTTGTTGAAACGCACGGGTCGCGCCACACCTTGGGATTACTCAGTACGGCATGGCGGTCGCGACAGATGTTATTGCAGTTACTGTAGCCAGTAATTCAGCTAATTAATGAAATACTGGGCGAATGCAATAAATAACAATGAGGCGGTTCACTCACCCTTTTACTAGAGTGTTGATGCGTTCCGAAACATCGACCTCAATGAGTCATCCGGTCCATCTTGCAAGGTTTTTTGAGAGGACTATAAGACCTATTAAGTTAACTTTAAAAATTCAAAAATTAAAATAGTACATTAATATACAAAACAATAAATTGTGTTTGTAATAAGTGTTCAATAGAAAAAATACTTAATAGCTTCTTGTACAGGATGATCAACAGTTTGTTTTACTTCCTGATTTATGCAAGTTTCTGATCGTGATACTATAACTGTCAGTGTCATAATAGTTGTCTACAAATAGTTAGCTAAAAGGGCAATAGATGTCTCTGATTGAAACTTTTGAATTGAAGATTTTTGTAAATGATGCCTGATTAATGATTTTAATAGGGTAGTTAGGGGAAGGTCTGAAGTCTACGGTCAGTAACGGTTTATGCGGTAATTCACTCCATGGTGTTAATTTTTTTTGATAAGCGCCCTGCCTGTCTTTCAAAATAGCTGAATAAGTAACTTGATCCTCCTTGAGTTATGCCGAGGCCAAGAAGGTAGGTAGGTAACCTACCTCATTGTTTATGGGTAAATTTAATTTGACTGTTTGAAAGCAAAGAGAATATAATCACTACGTTTGAAAGATTCAATCAAAGAGAATATAATTCAATCAAAAATCAAACTGAAGAATTGATTTATAAGATTAAAATATATAAGTACTTTTTTTAGGTAACCGAGTAACAATGTCCGCTCCTGTAGCAGATTTGGAAGAAGACATGGAACCTGACTCGCTTGAAGAGGCAGGCAAACTGGAGGCAGATGTTGGCGCCAGATTGTAAGTAGGAATCAAACTCTCCGTATTGCCACGCATTATGTTGAAATAGTTTTTCCGGCGGGAACATGATATTTTCTCTCGCTCAGTACCTAAATAGTAGGTACCGATTCATATTAATTTAGTATAAGTGTAACGACATTAATATTTACCTACACTAAATACCTAAATTACATACACACTTGTCATAAAAAATGAATGTGTATCTACTATGCTAAGGCGTAACACCCTGCGTCTAGGGAGATCTATCAGCTTGCTTTGCTGACGATGTCACGATCGACATTATGAACGCGTGTTAACCGCCAACTAAATAATGGGCATAAATTATTAATTCTGTTACCCTCATAGTTTACCTATGTGAGTATTCCCTTTTTTCCCTAATTCCCTATTTTCAAAATTAATCTTTATACTTACTATAAAAATTGTTATTGTTGCAGTGACCAGCAATTAGCCGGCATAGACCCGCGCCTGAACATCGCCATGGACCCGTACGCTCACGCCAGTCTGCGGCCGGAGATGATGTTCATTCGCGAAGAGCTGCGTCAGGCCAAGATGCAGACCCTAGCTGTGAGTGTCTCAGTCCATTGACCTAAACTCATTATCATTAAGGAGATGGCGACACGAGGTTTCCCTATGGGATCGCATATAACAGAAATAGGAAAGAGGGTTGAACAACGAGATTCACCGATATAGCCAAGCGGTTTTAATGTAAAAACTGTCGTGGTTTGATGAATTCATACATAAAAAAGCTTCGTGATTTTCCTGTTTATCAAACGGAGTAGGTAAGTGAAGTTTCGTAACTGAAGATGGAAGCAATGTTCTGTTCCCAGTACCGACTTATTTATTTACTTGATGAAAACCCTTCTTCGCTCGGGTGAAATTCTCCATAATCCGAATTTTGCGCATATAATGTTGTCGACTCAAAATCAATTTTTTTTTGTTTTGTTATTCATGAATACTAACATATCAATGTTGACGTTTTTTGAGTACAATAGATTCGGAGAAGCTGAATTTAACATTAAAACCGTTACTTGCAACGAAATAATGAAAATTATTAGCTCACTTAAGGCCCCATATAACGTCAAATCGTTTGAAATTGCTTTTTGTTAACGAACATATCTTCCACAATAATAAAGCATTTACTTTGAGATTAATATATGTTATAGTTCAGGATATATGCTAGGGGATTACAGTTACGAAAACACGATTACATAAAATTTTCTCGATAGAAAAATAATCCAAAGTTCGCTCTAAATTTTACAATAAATCGTCGCTATTCAATAAATACTTTAAAATAAGCCTTGATACTTTGTACAGTAAACGAACAGGTTATAGAGCAGGGGGAAAGCGTGTTATATTGTTAAAATTTCTATTATTTTAACCGTAAAATAAGAAATCCTAAATTTGCGAAAAAATTCACGCGAAAACTGACCATTCGGGCATCTTCGTGTCACAAATTCAGTCTGGCGGCAGCCTTGACACGGACAACATGTATCGCGTCGTTTCTTGCATTCAGATCGCTATATAACGCACTAATTACGTAAAAAATGAATTGAAAAATTATTGTACTTGTTTGGTTTTTATTTCAAATATGCGAAATCTGTATAAAAAGTGCAAGAAGCGACGGAATCGTAAAAAGATAAAGTACCCAGTACCTAACCTACATTCGTTCAAACGTAAACAAAACGTATAGACAGTAAAGCTTTCATGACACTTTTGACAACAAAACATTTTGGCCCTTTGGATTTCAAATTTCTGTTTTGTCTGTGGCTTATTGGACAATCCACACAGCATCATAATATAAAGTATATGGCGAGACGAAGTTCGCGGGGGCAGCTAGTATACATATAATAATAAAGTTTAGGTACTTATATATTATAATAAAATACAGGAGGAGACTTCAAACAATAAATTCATAAGTAATACATGGATTATGACTTAATAAAACTTTTTTATAGTTTTGAGATCTCAAAGAGTTTTGATTTATTTATGATAACTGTCATAAATTATGTCATGTCAATTCATGAAAAAGTAAATTTACGATATTTCATAGAACAAACAAATCACTACGTTTTTGTGCTTCTTAACCCTACGTTGCTATATCACACACAACCAATATAACTATGATTTTTTTAATATAACCTGCGCGTATAAAGAATTTATCTATAAATGGCGTCCGCTCGCATGCGTTCTCGCTCACTCTCTATAGCTATCTATACTCAAACAGTGAAGTACGCGCTACAAAAAGCTTTTTTTTAACGTCCGTTAAAAAAGCGTTCAAATAGAACATTTGCATACCCAAGTACGTGTTCACACTTTGGCGCTTTTAGAACGCGACGCTTTTTAGGGTTCCGTAGTCAAATGGCAAAAACGGAACCCTTATAGATTCGTCATGTCCGCCCGTCCGTCCGCTAACCACGCACAAAGGACCAAATTTGAGTCCAATTGCGGAAAAAGGAGTCCCCAAACTAAACCGTCCGTCCGTCCGTCCGTATGTCCATCCGTCCGTCCGTCCGTCCGTATGTCACAGCCGTTTTACTCCGAAACTATAATAGCTATAAAGCTGAAATTTTGTAAGTAGATGTATTCCGTGAACCGCACTAGGATTTCATAAAAAGTTTTAATAAAATCATTTGCATTTGGGGGTCCCCATACATAGAACTGAAACTTTAAAAATTAAATTAAAATTATTTTTTGATTTAAAAGCGTTCGTATGAATTATCACATTGAAGACGTTATAAAAGCGCCGACGCCGGGTTTATAACGCAAAGCTGTTTAAACTCTTTAGGTACTTTACTTTTTATTTAAAATAAGTATGTTGTAAAAAATACTCTGTAGGGACCGAGATAAAAATACTATTTAAATAATAATAATACAATAATACCATGGAAATATGCTCGAATTCAAAATAATTTTGGTATTCATATTTGTTTGGGAAATTCGTCGTGACGCCGGCCTGTTTGAGAAATTGTTTTGCCAACCGTACCATACGTACCCGCCGCCATGGTCAAATATCATTTTTTATTGCGCGGGTTATACCTATCTTATAAAGTCTTTTATTATTTAAAAAAAAAATTGACCACTTTCCGCATGCCCTGCGAATGATATTTTAAAATATTGGTAGGTCACTGCATGTTTTGCCATATATTATATGGAACTAAATATAAAAACAGTTTTTCCCTAAAACTCAATTCATATGAAATTTTTAAATCAATTTTAAATATTTATATCTTATTTTACTTTATTTATCTAAAAGACATAATATGACCATCACAAATTTTTCTTTAAGAAAAATAATCATGGGTTAAGGTTTAGGAACTTATTCTTTTATAAATTCACTTTTATCTAATATTGAAGTATATCAAACGGTTTGACTTTTCGTTTATAAAATCAATCAGAAATAAAAGGCAGACTATGAATTTTAACAATTCATAGTCTAGAAATCTAGTTCAGAAAACTTTATTTATTTATTAATAAAAACCCCAGCCCTTTCATTTTTCTTATACCTGAGCTTACGGCCAAAAAACCTAATAAATAAAATTAAATCAATAAATATTGCTAGTTCCTAGACAATTCACAATGCAACATCTAGCCCCGTGGTAAGCTAGAATCTTGTGTTATGGGTGCTAGATTTCTGATTATGTACCTATACTTAATATAATATACATACACATTTATGAAAGTTATTTAAAACACGGGAAAAGCCGTGTGTGGAATTTATACTTTAAACTTTAAAATACACATATCCGCTTAAGGATATATTTAGCGGGGCGGAACGCTAGTATTACCTTATATATCTTAGGGTCTACAAAATGAATTTCAAATTATAGAAGTAATTTGATGTGTCAGATTTTTGCGCGAAATATATACTCAGCTCGGGCTCTTGCGCGCGAAATGTTTACTTAGCGGCCCGTTCGCCCTGTCGTGGCGCTGTTAGCCGAACTTAGCCGATCGTCGAGTTTGCTCTGACCCTCCCATACATCCTTAAATCGAACGCTGAAGGTAATGACATGATTAATATTAAGATGTTGTTAATGACGCTGCCAGTAACACTGGAAGTAATCACGTCAATCGTAAATACGTCTATCACTACCTCAACCTTTCCTGATTCTTGGAAAACTGCTTCTGTTTTGCCATTGCCGAAAATTCCTGAACCTGTTGTTATGAAAGATCTGCGTCCTATTAGCATATTGCCATGTACCTCTAAGATTTTAGAAAAGGTTGTATCTAAGCAGCTTGTAGATTTTCTCGAAAAGCACAAACTATTGCCTGAAGTTCAATCAGGATTCAGAAAAGGCCGTAGTACGACCACTGCTTTGTTGGATATAACTGATAACGTTATCCGTGCGCGAGATGAGGGCTTAATAACCCTGTTAGTGCTTCTCGACTTCTCTCGTGCATTTGACTGTTTAAATATCACACTGCTGCTGTCTAAGCTTAGTTATTATGGTCTCAGCTCCAGCACTGTCAGATGGTTCAGTAGTTATTTGAGTGGTCGGTCTCAGTATGTCAAATTGTCTAAATCGGATGGAATGTTTAATGTGTCAGAAAAGCTACCGGTCGAGCGAGGCGTTCCACAAGGATCGATTTTAGGCCCTTTGTTATTTATTATTTTCTCTTCGGATATCTGTCAGCATATAGAGCACTGTAAGTATCACATATATGCTGATGATGTTCAATTATATATATCTTTTAAGGCAGAAGATGCTAGTGCAGCCATTTGTAAGCTGAATGCGGACTTAGCCAAGGTTAGTCACTGGGCAGATAAAAACAGTTTGGTGCTAAATCCTTTAAAGACAAAATACATGGCCTTTGGTACCAAACACAAACTAAGCATTTTCAGTCCTCCTCATGACATCGTCCTTCTAGGAGAACCCGTAGAGAGAGTTTATGATGCAAGAAATTTAGGTCTTTTGTTTGATCCTAGCCTTAGATTTGAGAGACATATTGCTCAATCTGTAAGATCGTGTTTTTATAAACTCAAAGTTCTTTACAACATAAGAACTTATCTAAGTGAGGAACTGAGAGTTC
The DNA here is from genome assembly GCA_963691955.1 of Chloroclystis v-ata. Classification (NCBI taxonomy): domain Eukaryota; kingdom Metazoa; phylum Arthropoda; class Insecta; order Lepidoptera; family Geometridae; genus Chloroclystis; species Chloroclystis v-ata. The sequence continues at coordinate 980,649 of OY829897.1, read as the reverse complement.
AGCTTGTAGAATCCTTAATTCTCTCTAAGCTTAACTACGTGGATACTGTTACGGGGCCGCAGCTTCTAGGTCGTACACAGCGTCTTGTACAGCGTGCGCAAAATGCGTGTGCTCGCTTTTGTTTTAATATACCCCCGCGGGCTCACGTTACGCCTTTTTTAAACCGGAACTCTCTCCTGAAAATGAAGGCACGACAAAAACTGCATCTTGCCTGCTTGCTTTTTGGAGTGATTAAGTATCACACACCTGAGTACCTCTATAATAAGCTAAGTTGGATGTCAAAAACGAGGTCTTTACGAAAGTGCTCTAAACAACTGTCGACACAACATCATCGCTCGGCAGCTTTTAGAGGCAGTTTCCAGTACGCTGCAACCAAGTGCTGGAATAACATTCCACCACCTATTCGAGAGCTTCGGTGTTTTCATCTTTTTAAGACTAAGCTCAAGCAGTGTTTATTGGAACACCAAAAAAAGACCTTCGTATTGACATTTCGTTTCTTTAAATGTACCAGGTTAGCTTTTGTTTGATATTATTAATTTATTATTATTTAAATATATGATTTATTTACACCATGTAACTTATAATATGTTATAATGTGTTATGTTTGTAATGATTATATACTTATGATTTGTAATAATGTGTTATGTATATGTGTTTATATATATATATGTAAGTACTTATAATACATTATGTTTATGTATTTTATTAAAGAATTTTTATTTGAATTTACTGTTATTTATTGTTATATATACTACTATAATAGATATCTTTATTTTATCTGTTTAATTTTTTTCAATTTTGTACCTATTCCATTTATGTATTTGGTGTGTTCTGTGTGTGACGTTTTTTATAAATGGTTCCAACGGAAGATCAGCGTTCTAATAGCCCACAGCTATTAGAACACAAAGCTGAGTTGGACGCCAATTCATAGTGTTTAAGTAAATATTTGTAAAACAATGTACCTACCTACCTAGTAACTATGAATAAAGAATTTTTCTTTCTTTCTTTTTCTTTCTTTCTATTCATATAAGGTTTCGATCGAGTCTTGACGAAATTATTGATATAGATATCGGCACACGCTGTGTCAACGCTTTTTCGACTCAGCATATAGAAATTAATGTTTATTAAATTTATTCAAGGATGGATTTGGTTTCGGTCTTGTTAATCGATAGGTACCTACTGTAATAACTTGTGAACTGTGTGCTAACGTGTTTTGACGTTTCAACATTTCAGGTCCGCAGAGTGGCCCTGAAGAAGTTGCTCCTTAAAGACTTTCTGGAAGAAGACTGTGAGCTACGAAACCTTGGCCTGGCTTATGCTCCTGCTGATCCTTGAGTGAACTTATTAATATATCTTATCTAGTTATATAGTACCTAATAAAATTGCATGTTAAAGGGAATATAAAATGATATTGAAATAGCAAGTATCTCATTGTAAATGCCGTGTGCTGCCTAAGTACCACCCACAAACTAAACGACAAGCTTGAGCGTATGAAATGGTATATTTTATTCGTCTTGAGCATGTACTTTTTTTTCCGGGGCCACATCAGATCCATCACGGGATTGGGCATTGCTGTGATAATTATCCAGCAATATTTATCTTTTCATTTCTTTCCGCGCTTGTCGTTAAGGTGACTAAGGGACAGCTTAACGTAAAGCAGTACAAATGTTAGTAAAGATATTCCTGTCACTTTCTAACCAACTATAATACAATATTTTACATTTATAGCACCATAGCATTAGGTACCTACTCCTGTAAGAATAGTGTAATTTTATATAAGTAGATAAATAAATAAAAACTTTAAAGTCTAATTGGAAGGTAAACACAATGACTGCAAATTGCATTTTAATTAAAATAGGTTACCTATGTTCACTGTGATGCATAAGAAGAGTAATTTTTATAATTTGTGTTTACTAGTTATAGGTAAATGTAAGTACCTACCTGAATTAGCCATACACAAGGATGTTTCTTTGTTTACTCCAAAACAACGTAGTACCTAGTACCAAGTCGCGTAGAACCAATCGCTTGTTTATTTGAAAACGACGCTTGAAGTGAAACTAATCTGTGTAAGTAGCTAAGTAGGTACATTTTTTCCTATTCTTTTAACTGTTAGAATAGAAGATTTTGGGGTGCATTTTAACGTTATTTGCATTGGACCAATTACAATTTAGCTGCATAAGTCATTTGATGTAGGAAAATAATTGTAATTGCAGGTGGAATATCCTCTAAAGGCGAAGGAAGAGACGTTTCTTTACCTGGTCGACCGATCTGGTTCACATATCCTGTGGTCTTCAGACGTCGTCAGAAATTCTATTTAGTTTAGCTAATAACAACTCAGACGGAACCAAAGTCAACTGTTATAGGAATAGGCCCAATGCTCTGGTGGAAAACCCTTAAGCCCACTCGTGCCTCAAAAGGCACATTATCCAGGTTATACTAACAAGGAAAACCCGGCTTCCTCGGTACAATACGATCCAACATTTAATTATCTCTGTAACCCATCCATCACTGAGGAAATGTATCTCCCTTCATTCACAGATGTCTTATTTTTCTTGAGAGATGAGAAAAGGATATTAGGCTTACGTTTCTCATCCATTCCAGACAAATAAATAACAAATATATCGTTTTCTAGTAAATAAATAAGGTAGATTACCTATTTGGAGTACCTATTTGGAGATGGTAAAAATAAGGAATCTACGACGGTTTTAACCTTAAATTATTTTAATTTAAAATATCTAATCACTTATTAAAATGCATTCCGAGAACCATAACTATAATTTAAATTACGGAAGTAAATAAAAAGGTTTCAGATTAGGTACTTCGTAATTAATAATCAAAATAAATGCCAAGGTGCCTAAATACAAGATATGATAATGAATTAGGTAATTTATTAGGTAATACCTAAGTATATAATCTTTATTATTAATCCTTTGTCCGCACAAAGATTTTATCTTTTATAGCCGGTGATAATAAATAGGTACATTATAATACGACTTTTGGCTCGCCAACCGGCCATACAGGGAGTGCTCTAGCAGTTAGCCACTAATCAACATACAAGGAGCGCTCTATGCAGTCAAGAGAACAGCTTGAGGAGTTGAGGCTGCCATTGGTAAATGCTGGAGCAATTGGCAAAATTAAATGTAGGCGTTATAGGCGTTGCGACCGCAAAACACCTACAAGCCTCGAAAAAAAAATGGGCAGGCGTGCGTTGTAGGCGTACGCGACATTTAAAATAAAGAGAGAGTGTTCCCAACTCCTCGAAGATGGTATAGAAAAATATACAAGATCTTAACGTAACACTCGAGGAAAAAAACCTCGAGTGGTTGGAATGGAAGGTGTGGGCCTTCCAGTATAACTGATTCACTGATATTTCAGGTAAACACTGGTGACATCTATCAGTGTTACAAAGAACAAAATATAATATTTGCTATTGCTTGAGCGGTTCGTGTATGTAGAAGTCTCTATTTCATTATAGAGTCGTAGCTTCAAGCAGTCGATCTTGAGTGCTTCAAGCCGTCCGTGTATGGTGGGCTTTAGGTAAGTACTTCCTAAACATTTATAAATAGAATTATAATGCAAAAACTTAGTTGCATTTAACACTTCAAATGCAACGTCCGGTCCTTAGTATATTAGTAACTTTCTCACACATTATCTTATTAAATCTGCAGTTTGTTTCCGGGTTTTCGTGATGTTTCTTCTGTTGGTAGCAGTGGTGGTTGCAGGGCTAGTGCTTTGGCTGGCGGCCCAGTGGAACAAGGTGCGGAGGTATTGGAAGGCGCGGGGAGTGCCGCACTACCCCCCGCATCCGGTGCTCGGGAGCCTTACCTTCCTGCAGAGAGAGAACCCTGTAAGTTTTATAGCGCAACCGATTCCTACTTGAGGACTAAGTTCAAAGAAAAAAAAATACAAATTATTTTCTAATATTTACATAACCCTAAAGTTATTAGTCTAAAATATATTGGATTTATTTCGATTTAATTGTATTACTTTAATACATTATTTTTAAGCAATGAAGGGTGCGGATAAATAGTGTCTGCAGTATTTTAAATGATAAATAAATAAAAAAAGTTCCCTATAAAATATTTGCTATATATTTAATTATAGTAAAACTTGCTGAGCAATTCACACAGCTATCTAATCCCGTGGACAGCTAGAAGCTTTGTGTTATATAACTACGGGTACTAGTTCTTACAAACCTAATTACAATACACGATAAGTACAGTATATTTTATGAATCATGGAAAACACCCAAAACCCACGGAACAAATATTTGCAGTTAGCCTAAAAGTGGGTTTGATTCCCGCTTAAACCTATGTTTCTCGAGGCGTGAAATCCTCTGAAAATATATTTTTTAGAGTCTTAGCGCCATGTGTCAGTTTTATTGTACCTAACTCTAGTTTATAATGGTCCCTCCACTAAATTAAGTGCAATAAGGTCTATAGTAACCTCTAGCATCCAGCGAAGTCGTAATCAAAAACATTTAAATGATAGCAGAAGCGTTGTAATTTCCCCGCTCCAGTGAGCAGACACGAAATATTAAGCGGTCTACACACCAAAGCCGGCGGCCCGGCGGCACAGCCCGGCGGCCCAACCCGCCGGCCTTATTTTGTACAATCATGCCGCCGGCTTGCGCCCGCGCGGGCAAGCCGGCGGGGCTGCATGCTGATGCCGGCGGCATCCCTCAGTCAGTTGCCCGCCGGCTTTCATAGAGTAGTGACGTATTACTAGAACACCACAGGCCGCGACTGTCGTGCCGCCGGCATTGCCGCCGGCAAAGTCGTTCGGCTTGGACATTCTGAAGCCGCCGGGTTAACCCGCCGGCACTAAGCCGCCGGGCTGTGCCGCCAGGCCGCCGGCTTTGGTGTGTAGACCGCTTTAGACTTGTGGTAACAGCGCAGCCGAGACGTCGACTTAAATTTCAAAATTTCAAATTTATTCAAAAAGTTCTGCCAATTGTCAAAATTAACAAGAATTTGAACCGTACAGCTTCGTGTAAACCACGTAACTAAACTTGAGCTAACTTCCGTGAAGTCAATTTAAATTTATTCAACAAAGTTCTGACAATTATTATTGAAATAATTTTATTTTATTTTTAAAATAAGGGAAACTTCTGCATGTGTGTTTTCATAAACACCTGACAAAAATACGCATCTTAGCTACATCAGCTACGTCTTGTTTAGTAGAAACAAGATGTAGCTGAAGCCACGCTTTGAGCTTAACACGGGGCTAGATGTCGTTGTGTAAAATTGTCCAGCAATATTTATTTATTATTTATAAGAATGATGTTCTACACTTTTTACATTGCCCCAGGCGCTATGGTTCCGCCGCGCGTACGAGACCTTCGGCGAGCCGTACATGGGCATGTGGCTGTTCTGGAGACCAGCGCTGGTGGTGAACTGTCCACAACTGGCGCGCCGCATCCTGGTTAAGGACGCTGACAACTTCAGGAACCACTACCTCAGCTCTGGGAAGTATGATCCGCTTGGGAGCCTCAATTTGCTGGCATGTAATGTGAGTACGAATATCATTGTAATTTAGGCATACATTTTTGATTTAAAAAATTAAAAAGATTTGCTTGGCGTTATTTGTGGAATATTACATTTTTGTGAGAAATTCAGTTTCTTTCTGTATTCTGTGGCGGAGTTCTTGCAGTAAATAAAGTTTGTTATAGGATCCTCTCTGGTCGAGCCTGAGGAAGCACCTGTCTCCCGTGTTCACCTCGGCCAAGCTTCGCTCGTTTCAAGGCATGATGAGGAGCAAGGCTAAGGACTTGGTAGGCCGGGTCGCCGCAGAAAGTGAGGGACAGGAACTATTCAACCTTAGGGTGAGTTGGCTCCAGTATTTACGGAATGTCTTATTAATTTTACATATTAAATATTTTTTTACATAATATTTCGCATAGATATTAATCAAGTAACTTACTACTCCTCACTATATAGAATTAAGCTTTAAGCACTGCGATTTTATCTGTGTAGAAAATATGTTATTCTCTGGCACTGCGTGAAAGTTTTAGCATACCTAATTTGTTTGGCTTCATTAGAGGTATGATTGAAGATTACAGCAAAATATTTTGAAGTTGTCTTTCAGGATATAGTGACACTGTACACAACAGACGTGATCGGCGAGTCAGCATTTGGTCTGAAATGCGAGTCCACTAGAACTGGAGACAGCATCATCAAGCAGGTCACGAGGGAGTTTATGGAGTTCAGCCTCATCCGTGGCCTGTCCTGGTCCAGCATTTTCTTCTTGCCAGAGCTTATTGATCTGTCTAGGTGAGCTTAAAATCTAGTAGGTATTATAACTTTGGATGAAAATTCCGGATTTTTTTGCGTGATTAACAAAGACCCATCCATCTATCCACATACATATTACGCGTTTATAATATTTGTAAGCGTAGATTGGTTGTCGATCCACGCTTTACGCTACTATTTCTGTTTATCCTACACTTTAAACGTCACATTTTACTCGTTTTCAGAGGGTTCCTGTCAATGTTCCCCAAAGGCACAATCCGTCGCTTAAGAGTGCTGTTCCGCGGCATGCTGCAGCAGCGCGGCGAAGTCTCCGCCATCAGGGACCTTCTGGACGCCCTCATCAACATGAAGCAACTCGCTGCCAAGGAAGGACAAGGTTCGAGAATATTCCATACTACTTCTAGAACATTCCAGTTTCAACAGTAGGTACAGAAAGTCATCCTCAGACAAACCTAAACTGATAGGAAATTATCCACTGTTGTCGGGCAGTCGGGCAGCATGAAATATTTGTGCACATACAAAATAATATAAGAATGCTAGAAAACATAACTTTGGACCTCGAGTTATAGACCCACTCGACTCGCATTCGAGGACCAAGGTTACGTGGTGATCTCGTTATTTTTCCATACCATTTTCTATTATTTAGAAAGCTTAAATGAGTCAATCACAAAAAAATATATAAATAATGTTACAATGATAATGTAAACCTACAACACAATAACCTCCGGTGCTAATTTTGGTATCCTGTTTTGTGAAATTTCCTCAATATTTCAGAGATGACTGAAGATATACTTTTGGCTCAAGCAACGGTGTTCCTAATTGGGGGTTTCGACACGTCCGGATCTGCAATGACTATGGCGTTGTATGAACTGGGGCATAATTTAGAGGCACAGGTAAAAAACAATGATGTTTTCAACGAAACTGTACGGCACCTGGATAATGTTGTTTATTTATTTATTTAAACGTACTTATATGGATATGTCCCACTTTTTAGTGGCTTTATTTTTTCTGCATTTCCAGGATAAATTGTACAATGAATTGAAAGCAACGAAGGAAAGGCTCGGAACCGACATCGACGCGCAAACTCTGAGTGAGTTGCCGTACTTGAATGCTGTTATCAAAGGTATGCACTCAATGAATTATTGTGGAATTACACTCAAACTAACTCCATACCAAACATTCCAATCGGTTCACCCGTTTTGCCTTAAGAGCCTTGTAACCGGGCGATGTTTTGCTAAATTGGATATTTTATGCACCACGTGACCGGCGTGTCACGCGAATTCTATGAAAAATACTAAATGATCTTGATACTTCGTCGATCTAAAACATACAAATATACTAACTAATAATTATTTTAGATCTGTAGAAAATGGCATCAAATAAATTCCATTTTATTGAGTGGATGTTTTTCAGTTTCATTCTGAAATAATTATTATATTTATGTTTTTATTTAATTGATAGGTGTTTAATATATTTTCCTAAATTCAAAATGGCGGATATTTTTATTTCAATATTTGAATCAATTATGTTTTATCTTAATAATATCAATATTTATTTTAAATCTGATTGATTATTTGAAATCAATTAAGCACATCATTTTAAATTAAAACATTCATGATTAATAATTATCTATATAAGAATAAAACTGAAAATAGTCTTATTGAAGTTAAATGTCCTCATTCATCTCATCTTATGGGCTCATTTTTAAACCGATTCTTCTGAAATTTGGTGTGTAGGTTTGTAATTAAATGTTTTTTTTTTGTCGAATGTTGGGACTTGATGTAAATTCGACAGTCTAAATTGAACGGACTAAATACAAATTCTAATTACTTATAACAAAACAAATAAATTATATTATATATAAGTTGCTTGTTTTGTTAGATGGTATATTTGTGTTTGAATAAATAAAAGTTTCGTTAATGAAGGTTTTAATTATGTTTCGGTATTATTTTTGTAGTTTCGAACTTTATATTTACCTATTGGTATCCATTTATCTACACATGTCATAGACAGATGTAGAATATCCATTTATCTACATATGTCATCTTGAATAATTCCCATTATATTTTTATTTTGATAAACTATTTATTTTTATTTTATTACGAACTTATTTAAAATATTTCATTTTTATATTAAAAAAAACCAACCCGCACTTGGCCAGCGTGGTGAATTAAGGCCTAATCTATCTCGTCAAGAGAGAAGTCCCTATCCCAGCAGTGGGAACGTGAATAGGGGTGTTATTTTATATACAGGGCGTTCCAAAATTATGGGCCATGAAGGGGAAGTACCATATATATCGTTGATAGTGAATTTTGCTCAAAGAAGACTTCATTTTATTTTAAAAAGTAAGTAATTTAATTAATTAATTTACAAAAAAAATGTTTCATGTTTTTTATTTGATGAAAATAATTAATTTCACGTTGTTCCTTTCTTTTAAAATACTATGTTACTTAAGCAGAGTTATTATTTTTTAGCTATTCTTTCGATTGGTATCATAAAAATAGAGTTTTTTTTTCTACATGTAAGTCGGTTCGATTCCCAGACAAAGCAAGTAATTTTTAGAAAATCAATGAATGCAGAATTACTAACTTAAAAATAAAATGAAGTCTGTTTTGAGCAAAATTCACTATCTACGATATTTAAGGTACTTCCCCTCCATGGCCCATAACTTTGGGACGCCCTGTATTTATTAGAAAGGTACATATTTAATGTTTACAATAAATAATATATTTATTAGAAAGGTACATTATTTTTTGTTTACATATTGGATACTCGGTAAAAATAAGAACAAAAAATTACGGAATATTTTCTTTGTAATAAATATTATGGAAATCTATACTACAATTATCAAGCTGAGGAGATTGCTTGTTTATTTGTTTGAACGTGCTACTCAGAAACCGCGGGTCCGATTTAAAATATGATTTCAGTATTGGATAGTAAAATGATCGAAAAAGGCTATAAAACATAAACTAGTAAATAACGTAAAAACGCAAGCGCAGCTGTCGGCGGGTCGGCAAGTTAGTCATAATCTAAAAAAATCATAGGCATAATTACATTTAGTCGTTGGACGGTTTCACCAAAAAAAGTTGCCTTGTTGATTTTTAATTAGGATAGATAACTTTAGATATGCAATCCACATCCTACAGCATAACCTCCAAATAAATAAGGTTAAACAAGATGACAATGATGTGGTACAATTCTTAGGCCAGCAACAAGTGGTACAATTCTTAGGCCAGCAACAACAACAATTGATCGTTATCAATAAAAATAACAATTGATCGTTATCAACGGATCAACTTATGTCGGTCGTAGTATCGCAATAACACATACACGCACACTAACAGCGTTTTTACAGCAATTGACAGTCCCACACACTGACATTTTACGAAATATTTCTATATTTTATTCAAGAACAACCGACATAGGTCCGACCTCGACAAGCGCTCGCGCGGTACTAAATCGAAATCGCCGCCGGCATGAAAAAACTACTAAATTATGGTAGTTTTATTTTATTCATAAAAAATTACCAAAACCGTTCTACAAATTAAAATTAATATCATAGTTTAAGCAAATGTTGATAAATATTTTGATATAAATATGACGTCCCATTGATTTAGAACTTCGGAGTTATTGAGGTTTGTTTCGAAGCATTTTCGGTCGATATTAAATTCGGTATATATTTAGAATAAAAGCATTTAACGAAAATGTACTCTACTCTAAATGAAGAATAGGATATACGTAACATAATAAAAAATAGTTTGATCGCCCATATTCATTAGAATCTACAAATTAGAGCTGAGAAAACAGGTCTTCGAGCGTTTTTTACGAAACATGTATCCGGAGAATGATTATTACTCAATATACAGGGTGGCCCATTCAAATCGGTCAGTATGGGAAAGTCTGAAACTGTAAGACATACGAAGATTTGTTCTTAGGAACCATGTCACCGATTTTGATAAAAAGAAAAACTGCATTCATACAATTAAAAAAAAGTGTACCCAACTGGGGAATCGAACCCGGTTGTTTTGAAAAAACAACTTTGAGAAACATAATGTCTAAAATGAATAAAATGCATTTTTTTCACATACTTTAATTTATCATAGTAGGTGTTCAAAGTGACCACCGTCACTTTTCAATTGATTGTTAGTGTTTGATTAATAGAAGTAAGCAGTTGCAATAATAGATAATAATATTACTGTAGATAACAAAACTTCCTTAAACGTTTAATGCAATGCCAATGCCACATGATACATAACACGGTGTATGTAACAAGTAGAGAGGTACAAACAACCATAGAGACAATTTTACATGCCTGAACTTGCTGAATATTGTAACGGTGGTCACTTTGAACACCTACTATGATAAATTAAAGTATATGAAAAAAATGCATTTTATTCATTTTAGACATTATGTTTCTTAAAGATATTTACTGCTTAAGACCTACACAAACGATATCTGAATAGAAATAGTGTAAGTTTAATTTTTCAAAACAACCGGGTTCGATTCCCCAGTTGGGTACACTTTTTTTTTAAATGTATGAATGCAGTTTTTATTTTTATCAAAATCGGTGACATGGTTCCTAAGAACAAATCTTCGTATGTCTTACAGTTTCAGACTTTCCCATACTGACCGATTTGAATGGGCCACCCTGTATAAACAAGTTCTCTAAAATGTTTCTTGATACTTTTGTAGAGGAGAAAACGAACTATTATATAGATGTAATTGTAATATCAAACAACTAACGCAAACCATAGAATTAGGACGACAAAACTGAACAATTTCGCGATTTCACGTAATAGGCCTCTTAACAGCACAACAAACATACAAACTTTACTTTACTATATTGGTAGTGGGATGTCATATCGATTAACGTAGTATAAACTCCCATTGCATAACAAGAGTATTATCTACGATTTTATCACTGACTAGCCGACCAGCCGACAGCTTCACTTGCGTTTTTTTTTTGTTTTCTACACAGGTATTACATCTGAAGGAATTTATTGTAATCGGGTGAAGTGTTCTGACAACAAAAACGATTATTCCCTGCCGTGAACAGTGCTCTGATTGTGTGGGACTTCAAAGACGCATAGGGGTTGCAAACGAGCAGATTCATTTTGCAAAATGATATCAAATAAGAAACTCGTCAATTAGTCTCGGAATAATTACCTCTAAAACGGGGTCTTCCACGCGTTCAAGGACCATATAAATTCTCTAGAATAATAAAATACGAGCCGTGTTTGCTAAATGGGAGCTCCATCTACTTTCATTCCAATGGTCGTGAGTTCGAACACCGTCACGGACCTCTGGATTCTTCTTCAAAAATAAAATATTTCGTTCGGTGAAGGCAAACATCGTGAGGAAATCGGCATATTCTGAGAACTTTGAAAAAAATTTAAAGACATTTGTCAACCAGCAATCAGCACTTGGACAGGGCGGTTAATTAAGGCTCTCTCGTTAAGAGTCATTGTGTCCCAGCAGTGCGAACGTAAATAAGGATGAAGATGATGATGAAAGTGTGAATGCCGGAAACGGATACTTGTTGGTTACTTTTACCGCGGGAACATAATGTCTTTTGCTAGTAAAATATAAATGTCTTGATTTTTTTTTGTCATCAGAAACTCTTCGGAAATACCCACCTCTAGGCTGGTTGGACCGTGTCTCGGAACAAGAATACAAGATAGACGAGACCCTCACTCTTCCCGCGGGAAGTGTGGTCTACGTGAACGCTATCGGCATGCACCACGACCCGCGATTCTTCGCGCGCCCGGACCAGTTCGAACCCGAGCGCTTTTTACCGCAAAATGAGAGGGAAATACGACCGTATACGTATATGCCGTTTGGGGAAGGACCACGGGCTTGTATAGGTTTGTCCGTTTGTTTCATCATTATTTTTGTAATATTCGATATTTTATATGGCGCAGACAAAGGTCAACATACGCAGGAGATTGCGGGATAAATTCCCGAATCAATTTAAATAAATTGAATGAAATAAATATTGCCGGGCAATTTACATAGCAACATCAAGCCGCGTGGTAGGCTCGAAAATGTGCTAAGGGTGCTAGATTTCTGATATATATACCAGTCCGCGGCTTCGCACGATCTTTTCTACTACCCTTATTACTTAGAGTTATGAAAAATTGATATTAGCTAATTCTTAGATTTACTGAATACGCATATAACATTTGGTAATAATCGGTAAAGCCGTTTTGGAGGAGTAGGTACGGTAACAAACATTGTGATTTGTGACATGGAAATTTTATATACTTATTTAAAAAAAGCCTTTATTCTAATGCAGTTCACGTATTAGTTATTTTGTAATTATTTTAACATTTAGCTTATCTTTTCTTATGACTATATTATTCACTATCACTAGTTTCTGCACAGTCGCCTTGACGGCGTAGGCCTTTTATTATACATACATATATGTACTAACTTAATATATACAAACAAATATACATTGTGTGTTCCGTACCTAACGGAAGTTATTTATAGATAATTTTCAATCTACCCGCAGGTTGTTTAGGCACGATCGGTGCCATTTATTATTTTTAAAGAATACGCAATTTAGAGGGTATTCACGAGATTTTGTTGGTTTCTTATCGTGACACCTCTGCTTTTGTATGGCGTGTTTGGAACGCCAGTCCGGCTTTGGAGAGCGCGAATGTACACACGCGCCCGGCGACTCCCCTTGCAAATATAAATAAAACGCGACGTGATTAGAACATTTTGGACGGTCCTTCGAAAACTTTGGTGCTTTTGTTAATGGTGGAACGCGCAAACCCTGGAATCCCCGCTTCTAGGACCAGCGACCTGTGGATGAATGTCAGGCGAAGCTGGAACGAGCAGACCTGGAGATCAGCCAATTCAGCGCCTCAAGGTATGTGTCACGAACATTCGCCTACATAGTTTTGATCCTACGATCCGGATATCCGTTCGACTCGGATATTAGCGTGAAATCTCCAGATTGCGTATTCTTTCCTTTGTTCTTTGTTGCTACACACACGTGTACTTTTCATTTCTACTACTACTATTTATTTGTTGTTTTGTTGCTACACTTCGTGTACATAATAGTTTCATTAGTAGAAATTAATTACGTTGCGTTTATTTAACATTAGTTTTGTTGCTGCATTACGTGCACATTTAGTTAGTTAAATTTTCCTTTGTTCGTTGTCCGTGGAAGCCATCTTTGTAATCCAAAATGGCGGACGACGCTTCCTTACAACAAGATATTTTCGAAAGAGAAATTTTGTTAGATGATGTTAAAAGAACATTATTGTTTGCTACAACCGATCAGGTTCAATTTAAAACACGATCTACCGATATAAATGCTCATCAAAGAAAGTTTAGTAAACTTCAGTCTAAAATAGAAAAGGTTTTGATGAAATCAGAGTTATTTAATAAAGACGAACAATTAAAAATCCGTAATGATTTTAATGATTGTTATTATGCGATTTTAGTTCATTTAAATAAGTTAAAAGAAGAAAATTTAGAAATTCGTCGTAATAGTCGTTGTCCTATTCAATCCGTTTCACATAGTTCTAATTTGCATAAATTACCTACATTACCGCTCCCAACTTTTAGCGGAGAAGCCACGGATTGGAATTCTTATTTTGATTTGTACCGAGCGATGATTCATAACAATGATGCCTACTCGTCAACAGAGAAGTTTCGTTATCTTTTGCTGACGCTAAAAAACGAACCGCATAACTTGATAAAATCAATTCCTATTACTGACGATAATTATAAAATTGCTTTAGAAATATTAATAAATAGGTACGAAAATCGTAGAATGATTGCTTCTAAACATTTTGATCGTATTCTTGATTGTGAACCTTGTACCAACGAATCGCATATTTCTTTGAGAAAATTAGTAAATATTTATATGGAAAATATTAAAGCCCTCGAAACTATGCATTTTCCCGTTGAATCATGGAGTTTTGTTTTGTTGAATATTTTGTTGCGAAAAATACCGAATTCCATTCGTAAACGTTTTGAATTGTCACTTTTTAAGCCTTCGGACATACCTACTGTAGATGTACTTATACGGTTCCTAGAACAAGAAATTTCCACTTTTGAAATTATGTCAGGAAGTGAAGCGAAGCCGGGAGATTTGCCTAGCTCGCGTTCTCGCGTACATAACATCGAACCAACTCGTAGGGTTTCAACGCCTGGACAGATTTCGCGTCGTTCATTTGCCGCGACCGAACCTGTTCAAAGTCACAATGACAAACATTGCGTTTTGTGCGAATTACAACACACACTTTCTAAGTGTTCGAAGTTTTTGAATATGACTCCGAAAGATAGGTTTTATTTTGTAAAAAATAGGAAAATTTGTTATAATTGTTTAAGTGTTGGTCACGATCTCCGTACATGTAAATCCCAACATACATGTCAATCGTGTAATAAAAGGCATCACTCGTTATTGCATTTCGAATCGCAAACGACTAGTACGAATCAGGCGGTCTCTTTCCCTCCTACGGAGGATCCTAGCGTTGTCACGGTCAGTTGTGAAGCGATGACTCACACTAAGATGGTTATGCTGTCCACCGCGCTTGTAAACATTGAATTTGGTTCCACTAAACACTTAGTGCGTTGTTTAATAGATTCCGGTAGTCAAGCGAGCTTTATGACCGAGGCCTGCGCTAAACGTATAGGTTTGAGTTATAGACAAATTAATTCACCAATATTTGGAATTGGTGAAGGAAAACCGATTTATCCTAAGGGAATAACGTCTTGCCTTATTTCTCCTCGTAAAATAGGAAGTATTTCTGCTATTTCGGTTGAAGCGTTAATTTTACCTAAATTAGTTTCGTGCCTACCTAGAATCCCGGTACCTACCGATGCGTGGCCACACATTAATAATTTGTTTTTAGCGGACCCTGAATTTAATTCAGTGAATGCACAACCCATAGATATGTTGTTAGGTGCGGATACACTCCCGAACATTTTGTTAGGCAATATTGTAAGAGGTCAGCCAGACACTCCTATTGCTATGAATAGTATATTTGGTTATTTGTTGATGGGGAAAGTTTCTTTCGATGTAGGCAACCCGCCGCCACTCCAGGTGTGTCATAGCTCCTTTTTCGAGGACAGCGACCTCCAACGGTTTTGGGAGCTGGAGGCGGTTCCAGAAGAGAAAACTCTCACCCCGGATGAACGATTGAGCGAAGCGATCTTTGAAAGGACACATACGCGTACCGAAACCGGCCGCTATGTGGTTGCTTTGCCTTTCAAAGAAGCACCTATACTAGGTCAATCCCGCGACATCGCTCTTTCGCGTTTTCGTAAATTAGAATATCGTCTAGAACGTAATCCTACGTTGAAAAAGGATTACCACGCTTGTCTTCAAGAGTACTTGGATTCGAATCAAATGGAACTTTGCGATTCGCCATCCAAAGAAGATAAATGTCACTATTATATACCACATTTGTGCGTGGTGAAAGAATCTAGTGAAACCACTAAAGTTAGGGTGGTATTTGATGCTGGTTGCAAAACCACAAATGGGTTTTCGTTGAATGATCAATTGTTAACAGGTCCGAAACTTCATTCGGATATTGTCGATATTTTATTGAAATTTCGTATTCATAAAATTGTATTTACAGCTGATATCAAGGCTATGTACCGTAATATCGCGGTACGCGAGTCAGATTGGGACTATCAGAGGATAGTGTGGCGATCTGAACCTGATTCTCCTATTCGAGATTATAGAATTCGAGTCGTTGTATTCGGCGTGAACTCCTCTCCTTATGTCGCATTACGTGTGATACGGCAACTCGCACACGACGAGGCGGAGAGATATCCTCTCGCGTCAGCTACGTTGATGGACTCAGTTTTCGTCGATGACATCATCACCGGAGAGGCCACGGAGGCCAAAGCATTGGTTCTACAAAAACAGTTGATAGACATTTGTGCTAGTGCAGGATTTGAACTTAGGAAGTGGCACAGTAATTCACAAACGATACTTGCTGCGACCGCCTCACCTCACGGTGAGCGGCCCGCTAGCATATCGTTTGCATCAGTGGATAATGATAATTCTGTTAAGGTTCTAGGTTTGCAATGGAACCCGAGTACAGATAGTTTTTCATTCACAGTTAACCTTTCTAATCCGAACTGCACTAAAAGGTCAATTTTGTCAGAAATCGCAAAAGTTTACGATCCTCTCGGTTTCTTATCGCCGGTGACGTTGTTTGCAAAACATTTAATTCAACTATTGTGGATAGCTGGCACGGGGTGGGATGAGTCACCGCCTATTGACATTGTTAACTCTTGGTTAAGCTTTACTAAGGAACTACCGCTTTTATCGCAATGTTTCTTTCCGCGTCACATTTTTAACCATGCTAGTACAATTGAATTGCATGGGTTTTCTGACGCGAGCGAACGCGCTTATGCTGGGTGTGTTTATGTTCGATGTAAATGTAGTGACAATAAAACCCGAGTTTTTCTAGTGTTAGCTAAGACGCGCGTTTCGCCTTTAAAGCGTTTATCTATCCCACGGTTAGAATTAATGGCCGCCCAATTGTTATCTAAATTGATTAGTAAAGTTATGCTCGCTTACGGCGACAAAATTAATTTCGATCATGTTTACGCGTGGTCCGATTCTACTATTGTTTTAGCGTGGTTAAACTCGCCACCGCACGAGTGGAAGACATTTGTGTCTAATCGAACTAGCGACATTCTGTCGCGAGTTCCAGCTAGTTGTTGGAGACACGTACCGTCGTACGATAATCCAGCTGATTCGGCATCCCGGGGTCTGTTGCCCTCGGTATTTGTAAATCATTCGTTGTGGTTTAATGGTCCTCAGTGGCTAAGTGAAGAGGAAGATAGTTGGCCTTCTCTTCACACAAATCCAGTTACGCAGGAAGAAAAGCGTAGTCTTCCTATTCTCGCAAACATCTCGTCAGCGAGCACGAGTGCTGATGCTGACGAAATGTTGTCTAAGTTTTCCACGTTGGGAAAATTAATTCGCGTTGTTTCATATATTTATCGCTTCTATCATAAATGTAAAAAAGTTCAAGTTTCATTTTCTTCGCATATTACTGTGCCAGAATACAATTTTTCGTTATATAAAATTATAGGTATTGTTCAGCGCTCCGCGTTCGCGGACGATTTAAATAACATGGAGAAAGGTAAATCACCTACGAATTTATTGAAACGCTTATCACCTTTTGTTGATGATGATAAGTTGTTGCGCGTAGGCGGGCGATTACATAAGTCTCATTTACCCTTCGATTCAAAACATCAGTTAATCCTCCCGGGGAAACATTACGTAACTATGTTAATTATTGATGATGCTCATATCACACATCTTCATGCTGGTCCTCAGACCACACAGTATTTGTTGTTGCAAAAATATTGGATTTTATCAGCGCGCAATGTTATAAGGCAGCGCATACACCGGTGCATATCTTGTTTTCGTTTGCGGCCAAGAAATACACAACCCCGTATGGCCCCGTTACCGAATCCTCGTTTACAACCGAATATTCGTTGTTTCACTAAAACTGCAGTTGATTATTGTGGACCTTTTATGGTGCGTGCTAATAACATTCGGAATGCTAAAATATTTAAATCCTACGTTGCCGTTTTCGTGTGTATGAGTGTTAAGGCGATTCATCTAGAATTAGTAGCGGATATGACAACTGAATCGTTTCTCGCGGCGTTGCGACGCTTCACGTCCCGTCGGGGTTTATGTACCGATATTTATTCGGATAATGGAAAGAATTTTGTTGGTTGTAGTAATTATCTCAAAGAAATATACGGTTTTCTAAAGTCAGATTCATTTCAAAAGTCATTACATGAAAGTACCTTATCCCAAGGCTTAACCTTTCATTTTCAACCCGTGACCGGGTCACATTTCTGCGGATTAGTTGAAGCAGGTGTAAAAAGTTTTAAACATCATTTGTATCGCGTAGTTGGCACGCGCACACAGACATTTGATGAGATGCACACACTCTTGTGTCAAATAGAAGCTGTTTTGAACTCGCGCCCGCTCTGTGTCTTAAGCGCAGACGCATCGGACATTTTGCCGCTGACACCAGCGCATTTTTTGATTGGCGGACCTTTAGCGGTCCTACCTGATTTATCCTATACGCATATAGCATCCAATAGGCTTACTAGATGGCAGTGGGTTCAGCAATGTACTCAACATTTCTGGAACCGCTGGAGTAAGGAATATTTACACGAGCTGCAACAAGCTCAAAAGTGGTTTCATAATCGCGGACCTCCTATACGTGAAGGCATGATTGTTATGGTTCGCGACGATAATTTACCTCCTTTGCAGTGGAGATTAGGTCGGGTTCACGCCCTGCATCCAGGGACGGACAGCGTTACGCGCGTTGTCACGCTCAAACTGGGTAATTCTTATACAAAGAGACCCGTAGTTAAGCTGTGCCCTTTACCTTTAGAATAAGTTACCTACGCTTTATTGATGAGCATTTAGTAGTTAGTTAGTTTAATAGTTGTTTGTTTCATATAGTTTTATTTTCCTTTGTTTGCTTTCACATTAGTTTAAATTGTTTGTTGTATTGTTAAAACAACTGCGTTCTTTTAAGGTGAGCGGCATGTTCCGTACCTAACGGAAGTTATTTATAGATAATTTTCAATCTACCCGCAGGTTGTTTAGGCACGATCGGTGCCATTTATTATTTTTAAAGAATACGCAATTTAGAGGGTATTCACGAGATTTTGTTGGTTTCTTATCGTGACACCTCTGCTTTTGTATGGCGTGTTTGGAACGCCAGTCCGGCTTTGGAGAGCGCGAATGTACACACGCGCCCGGCGACTCCCCTTGCAAATATAAATAAAACGCGACGTGATTAGAACATTTTGGACGGTCCTTCGAAAACTTTGGTGCTTTTGTTAATGGTGGAACGCGCAAACCCTGGAATCCCCGCTTCTAGGACCAGCGACCTGTGGATGAATGTCAGGCGAAGCTGGAACGAGCAGACCTGGAGATCAGCCAATTCAGCGCCTCAAGGTATGTGTCACGAACATTCGCCTACATTGTGTAATATATGTACATACATAGATATTGTATGTTACAGGGCGTCGTTTCGGTCAGCAGGTGCTGCAGGTGGGTCTCTCCTCGCTGGCGCTGCAGTTCCGGCTGCGAGCGCCGCCGCGCGCGCCGCCGCCGACACAGGTGCGCTTCGAGACGCGCGGGGTCTTCTACATGCCCATAGACAAACTTGAACTTGTCTTCACTCCGAGGGAAACAACCGATACATAGATCTTCGCTTATATTTGTCGCAATATCAAAGCGACAGGATTTAAATTTAATATTAAACAAAAAAAACATTAGCTCTTAATTACTTTTCATTTTTATAGTGATTGACTCACGTAAGCCTTATAAATATTAGAAAATAATATAAAAAAAATATGTTTACTTAGTTAAGGTTACGGAGAGCGCTTCATTAAAAGTATGATTAAAAAGTGTGTTTTTGTGACATTATTCTTAGTTAGTTCTACATATTTTAGGATACTAATAACAGCTGTCAACAACAGACACGCTCGTAGTCTAGAGGACAAATTACACTCCACATTTAATTGGGTTTTCTGTCAATAAAGACCATCTATTAGAATTGGTCTGCTGGATATTTAGAGGTTCACGGACAAATTAGAGGAAATGTGGAATCTCCGAATCAATAGGTTAAGGTTAGGGTTATCCATTTGGTTATCTACCAGCCACATAAGTCTATTGTCTGAATAAATAAACTTTTTATTTTATTTTATACATTATCTAAGGTGTGACGACCTCTGTGGCGCAGCGGACAAAGCTCCACCTGCGACGCAAGCAGTTGCGGGTTCGATTTCCGCCTCGGAACAAACATTTGCTGGATCAACAAATAATTGTTCTTCCGGGTGTCTGTCTGGGTGATGAAAATACGGACTTTAGGAAATCGAATACCATAAAGCACGTTGGTGATACAAAAGTGTGGTTTGGTGTTATATTAAAAAATGCTAAATGCCATTTTTTTTTTAATATAACCACAGCTTGAAAGCTTAAGATTATAGATTAAGTAGGCTAGTAAGACTTGCCAATTAAGTCTTTTGATTTTGAGGCGATAAATGGGCCTTAACCCCGTAATTAATGGTGACATACTTGGGTTAGTATAGTATTTAATGGTCCCGGAGAAGGGTCTTTGGGATGAAATTGTTTGTTTAAGAAAGCGTAATAATGATCATGGCAAATACATGTTTTTTTTTTTCAAAACAGCTTTAACAAATTACGAGTACTTACTTATATTTATCATGCGTCGCAGGCGGGGGCTAGTGTCAGTAGCCCGATGATTTAGTCCGAATTTTCTAATGTTAACTAAATTTATTCAATTAAAAGTGTGAATCGGGTAGGTTCTCAAGTATTGTATGTGCGATAAATATAGTACAATTTCAAATAAAACACGTAACAAAAAATAATTTACATTGTCACTTTATTTAAATTAACGATAAAAGCTTTACATTCCATTAACACTTTTAACAAGGAACATTAATTTATTTTTTTCGGTTTTCTCGATTTGTATATTATTGTATATACTCGTAGTATGTTATTTACATTAGTTAAATAAGGTAGTTAATAATTTATTAATGTTAATAATAAAATTAAGGTACCTAATTAATCGAATTAATCAAAATACATCAAAAACATCAAACTTAAACTAAACTTAGAAATTATTAATTTGTTTTAGAGATTGAACTTACTTAAACTAAACCAGATTTATAAAATAATAAAACAGCCTGGGCGAGACAATGGTTGACTGTTTAACTTTAACTTTTGTGATTGTTAATGAGAATTTTTAATTTCGAAAATTCTTAATGAGATCTAACCAAGTAGGTAATGTTTAGGATTTTATGGAAATGACATAAGTCTAATTAATATCTAACAAATTATTTTACAGGCCCACAGATTAATTCTAACTAACGGTAGGTAACTAATAAGACAACTACAGGTACAAAGGTAATATGATAGGTTCACGCGATAGGCACTCAATGTTAGGATGGAACGCTGTGACTTGCAATCTCATGTTTCACAGTCTAGTTGTTTAATATCTCAGTTAAATGGCTCTATATATACACATGTACGATTTCTGACGTTTCTAGATACCTTCAGCTGGGTATTGTTTGAGATTACAAGGTGTAATGTAACATGTTATATTGTATTTATTAAATAACTAGCCCGCCGACAGTTTCCCTTGCATTTTTTTACGTTATCTTTCTAACAAATAAACTCTTCAGCTTTATTATTTTAGATCTTATCTATTGAGTACGCTTTAATTAATCATCTGGTCAAGTGCGGGTTGGTGCTTGTTACATGTCCTCAAAAGTTCTCAGAACAAGACGGTTTCTACAAGATGTGATATCCTTCACAGCAAATCACGTCTTTATAATGTTTCAATCCAGCGGAGCGCGGCGGAGTTTGAACCACATTCGGAATGAAAGTCAAAGTCGAGAACTTTATTTCCATAGAAACACAACGATTTACATGGACGTAAATCGTCAGAGTCGAGTGTGCTCCCACTAAGTAAACACCCACTAGATACTGAGCTGTATTTCTTGGCCGATCAACCACCGAGAGCATGTTATTAGATACGTGACACTAGTGACGTCAATTGACACCCGATATGATTACTCACTTATTCATGGCACTTTCGCTTGAGATCTGACGTCTAAAGGCTGCCTCTCCACCGGAGTGGAGAAATGGATAAATAATATTTTACTAATAAAGTTTTCTTTCACCTGAACATAATTTTTCCATACAAACACATATAATTACGAGGAACTTTAGAACAAGCGTGCATGCAACATGCAGTGTAGTGCTTGGCAGTGTGTTTACCAACTAAGGGACCACCTTTAAAGATTTAGATTTTAAAATCTTTAAATGAAAGAAATGACTCGACTCTACTTTTGTGACCCGGGCCGAAGGAAGGATTATTCAGTAGATGTCAAACGGCAAAAACTATAATGAATGATGTAGTAGAACTTGCTCAAACTCGTTATTTGATCATAAGTTATAATTAGCTAAGCCCTTTGACGTAGCCCGTTTTATAAAAGATTTTCTTGCAGAAAGACTTCCGGAGGTAAAAAATTATTTTAAAGAGCGAATTACGTCGCTTCTCGGTGTGAACTGTCCGTAAAGATTGTTGTTGTGCCTCCTGCGACCAAATAAGATGGTGATCTCTCTGCAGAACTCATCACGTTTGACTACGAGAGTTACAACGTGTGCACTGGCCACAGAGTAGGGTAATACAAAATTTTGACTTGTTTGACAAAAATGTTTTATTCTCTATAATGATAAACATTCAATTTATGAACTAAGTGGCTCGATACAACTTCAAGAACTAGCACATAGTAACTTAGAATCTTGAAATGTTGTGTTGATTCTTTTGACTTTGTGCTATTAATACCATTACGTAAACAATTCAATTAAATATGTGTTATTAAATCATAAACAAAAACAAATTTCAACTTTATAGCTCTTATAGTTTCGGAGAAAAACGGCTGTGACATACGGACGGACGGACGGAGGGACAGACATGACGAATCTATAAGGGTTCCGTTTTTGCCATTTGGCTACGGAACCCTAAAAACACATAACTTCACTAAAACAGCAAAGCACATTTAATATCCTATCTATGTTTATTACGGTTTAACACTTTAACATAAATATTTAGTTTAACACAAGACATTTAAACGTCGAATGGATTTCGATATCAGTCAATTCACTTCAGTCATTAATGAGTCTCTTCAGTCTTTCAATAAAGTTGGTTACATATTTCAGAACATTCTTCCTGCGAAACTCAGGTTCGTTACATACTCGCGCGACCTTCTCCCTGCGAAACTCAAGTCTGTAACAACTCGTGCGTCCTTGTCACTGTGAAAAGTTATATATTCGTGGGGGCGACTTTCTCCCTATGAAACTCGTGGAGTACGCGGCATCGCTCGCGCGGGGCACAGAGCAGCCGCGGCGGGGGCTGTCAGGCCGGTCCGCGGGGGCGCGGGGGCTCGCGGTCCGGCGCGCGGGGGCGCGGCGGCTCCGCTTTACTCGTCGTGAACGATGTCTCCGCAAACCGGACGCCCAGCCGTCGTTCGTTCTGCGAACAAGACAACTGCACAATATTGTAACCCTTCATCAACATTTTATTTAAACGATATTATGTCGTTCGTATTAGAGAAACTCGTGATTGCACTAAAATCGATTGGCGTACGAGACAGTAGCTTGTTCTTTTTGTAGATTTGCTATTCTATAACACAAGCTTCGAGCTACCACGGGGCTATTTGTTGCTGTGGGTATTGTCCAGCAATAATATTTTAAGGATTGTAACTTTCTTTGTATTTTTATGTTTTTTTATCTCTAAGATAGATGACCTATTGTATAATACCTACTTAACTTTTATTTTTCAATAAATTAATGTCTTATTGAAAACCAAAAGGATATAAACGGCGGAGCGGTTTTGGATAATATTAGGTATCTTTATTCGCAGGAAAACATGTCAAGTTTCCATTACCTGTTACTGAAGACTTGAGAGTTTGTGCAAAGAGCCCCTTTGCAAACACGGAAATAGCTCTGTTATCGTTTTTCTCACGACGGATTTAAAGAGATTTTGATAACCTTTTTATTATCTTCCTTTTTTTAAAGAAAACGAAGAACAAAAGATTGAGTAGAATGCGGGCTTACAAACAAAGTGTAGGTATCAAGAACAATCAAGATAATTTACTATGATGGACAAAATGAGATCATAGCTATTCCCTTTCACTGAAAATCAGTTACTACGTTACCACAATTATTGTATTAGATATATTAATGACAATAATTGTCATTCTTATATGTTATATTATTATTATATTATACGGAATTGCGGACTTCCGTTATATCAGTAATTTAGTACCTAGATATATTCTAGAAATTACCACGGGGCTAAATGTTGCCGAGTGTAATGTACCAGAAAGAAAGAAAGAAAATAATTGACAACAATCGCATTATTATTTTAAAACCACGTTGTTTAAAATTTTTACTTTAAAAAATGCTTGTACCATTATATACAAATCTAGCACCCGTAACGCAAGCTTCGACTTTACCACGGGACTAGATGTTGCTGTGTGAATAGTCGACAGCAATTGGTATTTATTTATGTACACTGTGTTGCTAAATTCTAACTGCATTTAAGCTACAAATATGTTTACTCTCACTCATAAGAGGGTTAGTAAATGTATAATGTCGTATTCGCAATGCGGTTTTACTGGACGCTATTTTGCTTCTGTAAAGGATAATTTGAAAAAAATCACTGAACATTTTATTTTAATGAGACAACTAAATTTCCCGTGCCGTATTAATTAAGTCTCATTAAAATTCAATGTTCGTTTGCCACATAGCTTAAGTTAATTATCATAACATCGTATTACGGTACATCCCACTACTGAGCACGGGTCTCTCCAGTTCAAATTATAGATCGTATTATAGGGTTTGTGGGCATTAGTAAAATCACTTCGTTTACCAGGCGGGTTGTTGGACGCAGTATGTTGGTCTAGTTCTACACTGAACGGAGCCACTCCCCTGTACAGTAACTTACGCACCGATAGGCACAGCTCAAAAGCCTTCGATTCACTCCCTTTTGCATAAAATATTAGCTAATCTTCTCTAAAGCGTCAGGGAAAAGCACACAAGCTAGTGCCTGTATATAACGTAAAGCCAATATTGAGCAAGCCCTTGGTTTTTACACAAATACCTACGCTATTATAGTTTATATATCGATAAGTACGTTTTAAAAACATAATTTGTCGACCACGCCAAGTTCGCCTGTGACGCAAGAGGTTCAGTTTAAAGAAATTTGGGGCTCCATACAATAAATTGGTATCATCTGCAAATATTTGTTCCGGGTTTTCTGTGTGTTATAAAATATCTGTATAATGTATGTAATCTAGCACCCGTAACACAAGCTCCGAGCTTACCACGGGGTTAGATGTTGCTAGCCCCGTATAAAATAAAAAGTAAAATGACAACGCACTTATTTATTTATTAAATAAACACAATAAGCACACTAAAATAATAATTATTTTAGTGTGTTTATTGGAGAACGTAGCTTAAGATAATATTAACTATAGTTTACTCACCTGTTTGGTCGTAAATAATGGAACATCGGGATTAGCGTTTCTTCTCTGGGATTTTTGCGAACTTGAAGAGTTGCCTGAGAAAAAACACAATAAATTAAATAAGTAAATATTAGTGGGCGGAGCAGGAGTTGGAGACACACTCACCAATGGTATCAGAGCCTGCAGAAGACCGACAACAGGCGCTCTTGAAGAACTTCTTAGCGGAGTTCCTCAGGTGCAGTGTGTAGGCACTGTAGGAGCCGTAGACCAGCGGGTTCATGCAGGAGTTGGAGACAGCCATGGCGAAGAGCAGGTCTTGCAGGAGAGGCGACACGTGAGAGGCCGACTTACGGTCCACCATGTACCTAAACCATACGAATTATTATTAGATAATTGACTAAAAAAATAAATATAACTAGATATACTTACGTCAGGTGGGAATTGAACCTATGTATATATATCTGTAGGTTTGTTGTTTGGCTTCAAAAAAACAAACAACGGAAACTTGGGAGTGTAGGTCTAAGTTTAAAAAGCGGCCTTTTCGCTGAGAGTGATCTCTAGCAGGCAACCGCAGTGGAGATAGATATGTGAGATTTATGTCATTTATTCCAAAAAATCCTATAGATCTGTTGACAAGGTAAGGTAAGATGTGTGTGTAGCTTATCACGGGGCTCGATGTTGCTGTGTGATTTAAAAATGATGTATGTATTAAAAAAAAAACGGTTACCACATAGCGATGATGACGTAGGGCAGCCAGCAGACGGCGAACACGCTGACGATGGTGACCGTCATGCGCAGCGTGCGGCGGCGCGCGCGCGCCAGCACGCGGTGGTCGCTGCGGCGCAGGCGGACTGTGCCTGAACCCCGACACTTCTCTGGGAACAAGATAACAACCATAAACACACATACATGTCTTTAAGGGTTAAGCACGCCCATTGTGAATGAAATATTTAATTTTTTTCCCGTGAAAAAATTTACTTTAACGCGGCTTAAGCTGAAAGCTAATATTAGTGTAGATTGCAAGAATTTCATGGCTCGTGAGCCGTGATAATTGAGAAAAACAGCATTCTGAATCATATATGAAGATATGCCTTTGTGAGTTATTTATGTATTCAATGTAACACCCACACACGTTCTTTGAAGTTTTATGTTTTATTTCGTCTGAATGTCGTTGTGAGAATTGTCCAGTAATGTATTTTTTCGGAAATATGAATAATCCAATGGGTCTACAATTAGATGAGATATATCATCTTCAATCATCATCGAAGAAAACTAGTCAATAATAAAGCGGTACCCTGTTACGCAAAATTACATTCTAAAATAAAATAAAATGTTACGCAAAATTAAATTCTAATTATGAACACGCGGAATGGCACTCACACAAGTTTCTCCCTCGCTTTGTTTTCCAACGCTTGCGAAAATGTAACTAATAAACTTTGTAACAGTCGCTGTATAAAATTACCAGAGTACTACCTAACATATTTGATTGTTGTTTTCATGATGTTTCCAAGATTCATTTACTTATGTTAAATTATTGTGAAGTTACATCAAAATTCATTCTGTAGTTTTTGCTTGTAAGAGTAAAGTTGCGTATAGTATTAGAGTATAATTGATGATTAAACGAACTTACCAAGTGAAGTTCTATCATAATTATACGTGGCGTTTTTTCCGAAGAAATAAGTCCTGAAATAATAATTATATGCAACTATGTAGTATGCATAATTGTGCACCGTTACATTCACTACCGTTTAGAGTATTAAAATCAAAATCTCTAGGCGCTGTCAGTGTCACAGCCTGCCGTCTCGTTCGCTGGTACGTCATTTCGTTAAGAGATATATTACATCAGATATTCTTGAATACTTTTTCTTGATTTTGTTGACGAAATCAAATCAGCATCAGGGTCCTTGGGTTGGGAGGGAATTGGTACTTATTTCTTCGGAAAAAACGCCACGTATAATTATGATAGAACTTCACTTGGTAAGTTCGTTTAATCATCAATTATACTAGCGTTTTTTCCTTCAGAAATAAGTCCTGAAATAATAATTATATGCAACTATGTAGACTTTTAGAGCTGATTGAGGAAATAAAATCACACTAAAATTACTCAATAGAGAAATTATACTAAATTAAGTTGAACTTAGAATTATGAGTGACTTCACTCGAAATCTATCGAAAATATATGTTTTATATGTCATGATGTGGGTAACCACTATTTCGTTTATTAAATAAATTCCTAGGTTATTTACCCTGTTATAATTATATTATTTTGAACAGTATTTTTATTACACTATCAACATAAAAATGTTGTGGCTTATAATTTGTGTGTTAAAACAAATCTCATAATTGAAAATGTTCTCCAGGTTTGTATGATTGTTCTTTTGCAGAACCTTTCCATTGCAAAGGAAGAACCGTTTTTGTTGTAATTAGTAATAATTAGTAATAACATAATGTTTAAACATTAGTAATTACATAATGTTTAAATATAGCTGTTAATGCGTGGCTTTACTATGATTTTATTCATAGATAAAGGGCTTTCTCAAACGCCAATAAGATACACTGGTGATAAACGATCATACTCATATCAAAATTTATTTAGATTCTATTCGGTTTACTAGTACCAAAAACCTTTCTAAAGTCAGTAAGACATTTTTTGTACTATTTTTTACTGAAATCGATAGTTTTATTTACAAGGGAGCAAACTCCAAAACATCCATAGAGGATTTAAACTTGTGATCGAATATTCATGTATCCGATCGTCTGAAAATATGTTTGATTGAACTATTCAAAGGAGTACCAATAGGAACGCTTTCTTGTTGCTATTGAGTATAGATACAATTTTGTATGTAAAGTTAAATAACTGTGGTGAAAAGAATTATATAATATAGATTGTTGTAAACAACTCTCAAAACTGTAAGAAATATTAACTTCACAAATGTGTTTGTATGTATATATATTTAAATATACACGACCTTCCCAGACAACTATTGTGCTACATACTTGGTAGAGATTATTTTTGATGTCCCCGTATGGTGGAGATAATATATGTATAATTGTCTTAGCGACAACAAATTAAATTAACACGTTATTGTTGCTGGTCCATTAAGATTAATTATTATGTAAAAAGTTTCTAAATAACAGATATAACGGCTGAATATACCAATGGGGAATAAAGCCTCTTCTTCGGTTTTGTAAATAATTGTTTAACTGAGAGTCAAAAAGAAACCGTAGAAACGTAGTATAAAACTATTTTAGCCCATGACAACGTAAAAGGAAGATGTCAGGCGTGTCCTAGACACTTATTCTAGACCTTACAAGTCACATTTTTTTTTTTTTTTTTTTTTTTGTATTTGCAAAAGGCAAAAAGATCTGGGGTAATTGATTGTTTAGGTACTTATTTAGTAACGTTTTTCGAGGACTCAGTCGTGACTGTTTCCTTTTCTGTCGACGAACTGTCGATAGTTCAATTCACTTAGATGGGAGACTGGTTTTCTCTCATTCTATTGATGTATGGATGCAAAAAAGGAATTATATATATATATATATATATATATTTAACCTATAATGGTAGTAGATAACTTGCAGCTTTATCTGTATGGAAATTTATATCATATTTCGACCAAGGTCTACCTTCTCTACAATTACACGACCCATACCCTTTAGTTGTTGAGGCGCCAGAATTAACTATACAACTCTAATCTATAGTATTGTCATTTTAAATTCCTTAAAATGGTTATAGGGTAGCGTGGAGCTACCATTATTTTTGTCGAATGAAGAAAATAAAATGCAATTTTAAGGCTTATAAAAGGCAATAAAATTCTGGGCAAGTGCACAATAGAAAACCGACTATGCAGTGGTTGAAAATACCAACTTATTTCATATTCTACATTTTGAAAACTTTATCCAGATGTTAATTTCTTTAAAAATGCGATGTGTTCCATTGCATGACAGCTGATGCATCCCGTGGGTGTAAAACAGAAATCATGGGATTTAACTCAATAACATGTATTTGTGAAACCCTGGATTTATATTCAAACGAAGTTGAATTCATAATAGGTCTCTAGCTAACCCAGTCTTAGACATTATTATAGAAATCAGTTATAAAACTATATATAATAATATATAGTTTACATAATAACTATGTAAGTTTGAAACGGTTACATTGATACATAGTTATTATTATATAAAATGATTTTAAAAATATAGCAACGCTAATAGTAGATTATCTGAAGCGATTCATGGTTCATAACTTTAGGAAGTTACTATACACTTAACAGCAGAATATTCATAATTATATTTTGTGTCATGTAAACACGTTAGTGTATCACATTGAGAGAGAATTTGGAAATAGTTGTACGTATTATCCGTAACTCAATGGACGTAGGTAGCGTAGAAAAAACTCTCCGACATGCACACATGAAAACTGACAATAATTTCTTAGTTGCCAGTGATGGCGCACCCTACAGCATACAGCCAAGTAGGTTTGTATATTTCATGTTGGTAAAACACGCTTGGTCTTGACCCGATATGTACATCGGTCATAATGCGGCTGGTGCCGCGGGGCGGAATCTTCTTTCGCACACCATAGCAGCTTATATTTAAGATGCACATTTCAATTCGGTATGGATTTTAAAAGGATTCCAGGAATGAACTTATAGTAATATAAGATAGTTGAGCACGCTGCGATGTCTTGATTGCTGCGATCCTTCAATGCTGGATTATATTATTATTGTACACAAACCTTTAGTTTTGTACTTAGGTCTCACCAAGAGGCGGACCGAATGTTAAAACGACTGTTTAAAAAATAAAAACATCTGTTTATAAGCAGATATCTGTACCAAGATGGTAGTTACTATGGGTTATTATTGATGTCGGAAATACGGTCGATGGTTTTTGGGTACCTCGTCTCCTTTATGCTCGGCAGCTGAGTCGGCGGTGTGTCCACTGCTGCACTGGCGTCCTGGATGTACTGGACTACGGATGTAGACTTCTCGACGTGCGGTATTATTCGATGCGATTGGCTGTTTCTTTGTAAGGTTAGCCAGTTTGCATCAGAGGTACTGAAAAAACCTAATAACAGATTCAGAATGCTGAATATTTCATAATTCACCCTTGTAAACTTCTTCATAGCTCGTTCTTATTGTTTTACAAGACTAATATTTATAAAGTTGCGTATGTTGGTCACAAGTAAACCACTTTATAGTTTGCTTATAAAGTTCGCTTCAATCCCAAAATAATCGGATACGTATGGAAGGAAACATTTTTTGCAGGAAAATCTACAACTTGCAGGATGTAGTAATAATAATAATAAAACATAGGTATTATAGGTATACATGGTATACATAATAGATAATTATGATATCTTGATAAATATCTAATGGTGATAGTTTGTATTATTTATAATGCAAAATTAGGTAGGTATTATGCATAGTTACCTACTATGCATAAATCACCAAGTAGAACTACTCTATTCCATATTATTTTTCAAATAAGTGGACGTTAAGTATAAAATTTAAAACAATTTAATAATTACACAGAGGATAAACCCAAAAGTATATCCGAATGTATCAAATAAATTTTACTTGTGTAACACTACACTGTAATAATGTCAAATCTATCCTTGTGTTTTGTTTTGCCCAAAGTGCCGTATGGCGATGGCCTAATAATAGTGCCACCCAATATTTTCCCATAGATTTCGTCAAACCGACGTAGGGATATGTTTATCAGAAGATAGGCTGCAGCGTCATTTGTGTAGGTACTTAACCTTTCAACTCACTGTGGTAAATTAAATTTGCCGCTAACAAACCTTTTAGTGTGGTGGATACACAAACTCCCCAATCTATGGGGTTTATATTCATCAACTCCATGTCCAGATGCAATGAGGGAAGTAGAATAAGTGAGACAGCCCATAGAACAGCTCGATATAATTATCTTCTAAATTATGTTGTACAAATGCGATGAGTCAGCCCAAAGATCAGCTCGAGTGCATTAACTTGTTAATTTGATAGTCAATATGCGATGAGACAGTCCTGAATACTGCTCGAATGCATTGTATGACTATCATAGTACATTATTAGTATAAATACGTATTGTTGTACACAGAAACTAACACAGTATCTGTTTTCAATAACCCACATTTTAAATGCGGGTAGCGCTTTATGACATCATTGTTGCGATGAGACTGTCCGATGATCAGCTCGAATGCATTTTTGTTGTTTTTGCGCACGATATGAACTACATAAGTAGGTACGCATGTAATAATAAATTGACGTTTCAATAAACCACATTGCAAATGCGGGTAGCGCGTTACGACATCATTGTTGCGATGAGACTGTCCGATGATCAGCTCGAATGCATTTTTATTGTCTTTGCGCACAATATGAGCTAGGTACATAAGCTTTCAATAACCTACATTGTAGATGAGGGTAGTGCGGCATGACATCATAATTATGAGACTGTCCGACGATCAGCCCGAATGTATTTTTGTTGTCTATGCCCACAAAATAGCTAAGCATATTTGTAATAATAAATTGACTTACCTTTTTCAATGGTATGATTTGGTTCCGAGTCACTTGGACTCAACTTGGATTTTTATAACAAATTTTATGATTTGTAGTTGATCACTTACGTAAGAATGGCAAATTAGACTTGTTTTGGCCATGATAAAACGTAATTATATTGGTTCACAATTGTTTATTTTATTAGTGCGAAACTTTCGCAATTTTACGTGACGAACGGTTGAGCACTAAAATGCGAATGACGTACCAGCGAACGAGACGGCAGGCTGTGACACTGACAGCGCCTAGAGATTTTGATTTTAATACTCTAAACGGTAGTGAATGTAACGGTGCACAATTATGCATACTACATAGTTGCATATAATTATTATTTCAGGACTTATTTCTGAAGGAAAAAACGCTAGTATAATTCGTCTATGATATTTCTTACAAACATTCGCGTTTATAATATGAGTAGGGGAGAGCGGGGTTCGAAGTTCCGATTTTCAAATAACACGCAAAAAGACCGTCAGGAAATAGAGTGAAATTAAATTTAAAGGAGCTCATAGACGCAGAATTTATTCTAGTTTTACTTGATGTTGTCGTATTTACTAAATAATTAAACGTGTTAGCGTCAGGACATTTTTTCTGTGTAAAATTGACAAGGAACAACTGACCCCATCATGGGGCTGGTTGTTCCATCGTTGAGGCAAGTTGTTCCGACAGCAACTTCAATTGCTAAAGTTGCAGTTGTAGTGTATATAATATGTATAAATGAAACACAAAAGTACTGTGCCAAAAATTAAAAAGTCATTTATTCAAAATAAGGATTAAAATTACTATATTTGGCAAATAATCATCAAAACTAAGTACCTACTAATAATTTATGTATTTTAAACTCAGGAACTTTGTTTTAGGACATTGAGATCAATCAACTAGCACTAACATTTATAGTAACAAGTAATTATAAGTCTTTAATCAGTCTAATATCTATTCTTCTATCAGAATAATGTCATATGGCATATTTTTAGTTCCCGTGCTACGGTTTTGATTTTCCGACCGTCTTCCATTACAGTATCAACTCCCCGCCGCAATAGTTATTCCGAAGTCTTGCCCCGTTCCGTTCTTACTTTTGTAGTTTCGCATCCTAAAACATTTTTTTATTAATTAATTTAAGTACTACTTTAGCTCAGGGTTCAAAGTTCCGCGGAACAACTAGCCCCGGTCAAGCGGAACTTAGAGCCCCAAATTTCATAAAAAAGCAAACCAAATTTATTTTAAAAATAAGTATTATTATGTCAATAATGATAATAATAAAACATCCCCAATAGATTTTCCAACAATTAAATGCAAGTCAGATATTAATTGCTATAAAACTGTTCAAAATAGACCAAAAAGTTTCAACGCAAAAATATTTACTCACGTTACAATTATGAGCCTCCATTCGATTACCACAGTTGCCGGTTGCCGAGGCGTCACTAAAATAGCTGACGCGATAGCGCCATGGTATGACGTCTTGCACCGTACTTCACACGTATTGCTACCTCTTTTCTTTTGAAAGTTATTTGCATCGGAACAACGTGCCCCGGGAACTTTGAACCCCGCTCTCCCCTACCTAGGATGTACTAGGAGTACCTAACATGCCCATGAAGACACTTGAGAATATTGGGTGCTCAACCACGTCTCTAAATCTAATATGCGGTCCTCAAACCAACGAGTCCAAGTTATGATTAGTCACGGGATATGTACCTCCTAAATCGAAGGAAAATATCGAGAGTAAAAGTTGTCGAAAATTTCATTTTTTCCGCTCAAATGAGTGCTTACAATGTTCAGTCTACTCTACAATGTAGCTCCATCTAACCTGTGGCTGTTACAAATAAAAATGTAGCACAATGTTACTCACTCTACTATATCATGTTACTCTGTCAACCATTTCGTCTAAGATATGGATAAGGAAAACTTTACCGTAACAACTAAATTTTATTAAGTAATTTTTTATCCGGCTAAGGACATACAATAACTTAGTTAGGTAGGGAAGTACATCTTACGTACTCTACCGCGCCTATTACATGACCATCTAACTATTCGAATCGTGGCTGCTATAAATTATTATCTAATGTAGCACAATGTCTGTCTGCCGTATCATGTTACTCTGCCTAGTCCATGTGACGTGACGTACTAACCACTGAGATCATGGCTGCTGCGTCGTATCTCCGCGGCGATGCAGACGTAGCAGACGGTGATGACGACCAGCGGCACGAAGTACACGGCGCTCATGCAGAACACGTTGTACGCCACCTCCTGCGCCTCGCTGCTGAACGCGTCGAACGCCACGCACTGGTGGAAGCCCCGGAGGCGCGAGTGGGCTATCCAGGGAACATGTAACTCTGTGTAGTCCATGTGAGGTGACGTACTAACCACTGAGATCATGGCTGCTGCGTCGTATCTCCGCGGCGATGCAGACGTAGCAGACGGTGATGACGACCAGCGGCACGAAGTACACGGCGCTCATGCAGAACACGTTGTACGCCACCTCCTGCGCCTCGCTGCTGAACGCGTCGAACGCCACGCACTGGTGGAAGCCCCGGAGGCGCGAGTGGGCTATCCAGGGAACATGTAACTCTGTGTAGTCCATGTGAGGTGACGTACCAACCACTGAGATCATGGCTGCTGCGTCGTATCTCCGCGGCGATGCAGACGTAGCAGACGGTGATGACGACCAGCGGCACGAAGTACACGGCGCTCATGCAGAACACGTTGTACGCCACCTCCTGCGCCTCGCTGCTGAACGCGTCGAACGCCACGCACTGGTGGAAGCCACGGAGCCGCGGGTGGGCCTTCACTCGGAACACTACACTCTGTACACAGAAACATAAATAAATAAATATAAATATAGCTGGACTATTTACACAGCGACTTCTAGCCCCGTGGTAAGCTCGAAGCTTGTGTTACGGGTGCTAGATTTCTGATATGCTTAATATAATATACTTACATAAATAATATATATCTTCTACTATATAAAAATAAGTCGGGTTTTACTTCCTGACGCTCTAACTTCAGAACGCACGAACCGATTTCCACAATTTTGCATTCGTTGGAAAGGTCTCGGGCTGTGTGAGGTTTATAGCAAAGAAAATTGCGGGAAAGTGTAAAACGTGGGCGAAGCCGCAGGGCGGAAAGCTAGTGTGATATAATATGTACATATATATTATGTTTTTGTGACCGTCGTTTTTTATATAAGGTTTTAAGCTATACAGGGCGTCCCAAAGTTATGGGCCATGAAGGGGAAGTACCTTAAATATCGTAGATATTTAAATCAAGAGCTTGTGGATTTTGTAACAAAAGAATAAATAAGTATATCTTTTTAACAATAAATTATTGTATCTTGCGCGGGGTTTCAACTTTGACGTATTTGATAGTCCGCCTCCTTTTGGTTAATCCTCAAGCCCGCGCCTAATGGGATCATAAACAACGAGCCCGTTCTCAAAGAAATACCAAACTGCCAGAGGTCACGCATTTGGCTACGAAAATTCTTACATTTTTCCTTAAGAAAAATTAAGCTCTGTTATCCGTTAAAAAAAGATTGCCAAAAACGCAAACGGTAGGTATGAAATATGTTAAGAATAATCTCGCCAAAATATCTGTAGGTACGTACCTACTTTATTAACCGTTAATGTTAATAAATTATTTTTTGTTTTGTTTTTGTTTTAAACACAACTTGGCTGTCCTATTTCTCAATGGAAAATACCGAAACAGATAGTTTAGGACGAAAAAAAAATATATCTCTCCAAATATTTTAAATCTGAAAAGTTTTTTGATTGTTTGCTTGTTTGAACGTGAAAATTATAATTTATACAAAACTCGATGGCACTTTTCGTTGTAATTTTCTAACTCAAGAACGGCTATGCCGATTTAGGTGCTTTCGGTTTTAAAATGGTCGTATTAGGCCAGAAGAGGTTTAGAAGGTAAGAAAACATGGGAATATAATGGTCAGATAATGGTAGTATAGATAATAAATTCGATTATTGAAGGGTATTCGCGGACGAGTCCAGAATGCCAATCTCTGAATAGAGCAGTATTTCCTTTATTCGCCAAATGCATTATTGCCCTGTAGCAAATTTAGTGATCACGTCATGAATACTAATTTATCCCATTATTGTGATAACAAATCCTCCTATATTTTCAGTTGCCGGCCGAGTGATGTCGACCGTTTGGTGCGGTGTATTCATACCCTCTTATTTACGTAGTTATCGTCACACCTACTAAGAGATTATATCAAAGATGTCATAAGACAGAAGTTAGCACAGAAGTTAGAAGGACATGTGACATTCACCAACCCGCACTTTTGGCCAGCGTGCTGAATTTAGGCCTAATCTCTCTCTTTCACTTTCAAAATTTTTAATCTAATCTCTCTCGTCAAGAGAGAAGTCCCTGTGACCCAGCTGTGGGAATGTAAAGAGCGGTGATGATGGCATAGTTAGCTATAAACTATCGTTGGTGTAAGATCACCGCGGAAACCATTATGATTCATGCTATTTTTTATGTATCATTGTATAAAGTCTAGCGGCCTGTCCCAGCTTCGCTCGGGTGGAGATAAATACCGTCTGTTCCTCAGGGTTAATGTACTTACATTGGATATTGTGAAAGAATTTTTAAAATCGGCGGTTTTTGAGTTTATTTATTACAAACATACACACAAAACTACAACTCTTTCCTCTTTATAATATTAGTGTAAAAGCGTACAAACCCTTGGACGCAGTCAATATCAACAGACAATTCAATTATCCCTCAAAGACCCATCCCCTTAGCCTAAAACAATTTTCTGTTGCCTCCTAACAGCGGACGGTTAACGCTACGAATGCTGAAGAGTTCATTCGTATTCATTGCCCAATTCCAATGAGACCAATGGGCAAATAATTACACCATTGTAATTTTGGCCGGACGTGACGAGTCTCTAGGGCTTGCCCAATAATGGCTTCTATTTGCCCTAATAGCTTCTAATTGACGTTGTGTGATCTGATAACAAATACAATAAACTCACATTCATAACATTAATTTCTAAACACATACGATTACATGGACTCGTCAAAACAGCTTACAAGGCTTTTTAGGGTTCCGTAGTTTTTATGAGCCCCGTGTCCCACTGTTAGGCAAAGGCCTCGATCACAAGTCTAACAACTAATAAATTGTATACCTATCACTTTAATTTTAAAGTAAATTTATACCATAATCATTATTTTCATAACAAACCATTCTACGAAGATCTCACGTGTCTCTCCAATAGTATCTAGGTTTAGTAAGGTGTCTTTCTAGTACACAGTCTTTTACATAATACATAATGTATCAAATTACCGGAAAGACAAACCACGACCTTCGGATCGACAGTCCCACCCAACCATGCCAATAAGGCAAAGTTTGATAAAGCGCGGTTTAATTAAAGCCTCGTGGGCAGGTCGAGCTACCTCATTACATTCAACAATAAACCACCGGCAGTTCTACTGCATATTCCGTTGATGATCGTAAATCAAGTAGGATTTAACGTTGTCCACTAAGCTGATGTATAATGTACCTGATCTGTTACCAATTTATTTGTTTTAACACAATCAGTGCCCATGATGCATTCTTGTTTCTGCAGGGTGTGGCGGGGCGAGCATGGGCATTGAATATGTTTTAAAGTTTATACCTACAGAACTTTCAAAGAGCAAAGCATTGAAAAGTTATTAGCTACTTTACAGGTTTCGTATTAAGATTATGTGCTTGTTTATGGGTAGGTACTAAATGTCTTTACACTGATATTATAGAGGTATATTAAAATAGAGTTCGTCTTCTGTATAAGAACAAGAACCTGACTTATTTCATTTAATTACCCACACAAAATGCCAAGATAAGAGCAATTGACATTTCTATACAAATACAAGCGACAAGCTTAACCAAAACAAGCTGAGCTAAAGAGACGGTCTATAGAAAACCAGGCTATTTCAATTGTGGAATATTTCGTGGAATCATTATCTATGCACAGGTTTCCAATTATTGGAAATGCTTTGAATGGAAATGTATACAATATATGACGCAATGGTTATAATATTCGAGTAATATTGAGTGAGATACAAGTTACGCCAATGTAATGGTTCAATACTGCATACTAACTGAGAGCTTCCAATGGATTTCATAACAAAGAAGTGCAGAAGAGTCGGAGAAATGATGAATTAGTTTAAAGGTACTTATTTATTTCTTTTTTGGGTCATCAACAGAAAAAATACACGATGATAGATAAGAGTCAATACGATAATTCATCTTTAGTTATAAAAGTTGTACCAGTTATGATCTTTTATTTATAAATAAGACGAGCGCTACAATTACAAATAGAATAATATATATGTCGGGGCAGACAAGAACATCGGTTGAAATATGACTCAGAACCGGTTTGTACCGGCCGCATCGCGCTACGGGTTGAGGCGCCTCGCCGGGCCTGTTACTTGAAAAACTGGTTCAGACCGCTTTAATTCCTTTAAATACGACCGTCGGCCGAGCTAGCATATCATTCTGGTTTGAGCCGTCGGACGGAACAGTGCTTTGTTAGTAATAAATGTATTCTTGTTCGAGTAGTCGAGTGGATGGACCGAAACATTGTAAATTGGAATAAATAATGGACGTTTCGTTGTGGTTTTATTATCAACATGAAGACGACTGTGACGTTAGACCTGGTGACGTCATAACCAATTAGAAGCCCTTCTGATAAACACACGCACTCCTCGACATCCTACAAATCACTATTCGACATATATATTTTTTTTAAATTAAATGGATTAACTAATAATTTATTAAAACGAATGAAAGTATTATTATTATTAGTTACATTATAAAAGTTATTTACCATTTTTACTTATTAGTTGACGAAGGTCCGTTGGTTGCGGGTTGGAATGTATGTGGCATATGTGGTATCGGGACAAAAATATTTACAATACGTACCTAAATATTTGCTTTTAGTTGTTTCTTTTTACTTTTTTATATAAGTATATCAGATTAAAAGCCGTGTTGGCTAAGTGGGAGCACAATCGACTTTCATTCCGAAGGTCGTGGGTTCAAATCCCGCCGCAAACCTCTGAATTTTTCTGCTTGAAAATTTTATCTGCTATTTAAGAACACGCCGGCAGCTACAGTGGGTACAACACAGCACTGACCTGTGGTAGGCTGCAGGCGAGCGCCGCGGTCCAGGCGCACACCAACATCTGCTTGCTCCGGCGCCGCGCCACCGGCAGCCGCAGCGGGTACAACACGGCAAAAAACCTGCAATAACATTTATAGCATTACACCATTCTTAAAAAAAATCGCATACAACATAATTGATGACCTCTGTGGCGCAGCGGGCGAAGGTCCGCCTGCGACGCAAGAGGTTGCGGGTTCGATTCCCGCCTCGGAACAACTATTTGTATGATCTGCAAATATTTGTTCCGGGTGTCTGGGTGTTATATGTATAAAAAAAATATCTATCTATGTATGCATATTATATTAAGTATATCAGAAATCTAGCACCCGTAACACAAGCTTCGAGCTTACCACAGGGCTAGAAATGTCGCTGTGTAAAATTGTCGAGTAATATTTATTTATTTTAATTACACAGCTTACCTATCTAAAGAAATACAGACAAGAACGTTAGAGGACAGGTAGAGGCCGAAGGCGCGCATCACTTGCAGCAGCTTGCAGAGGGCGTTGCCGGCCAGCCACTCGTTTGTGTACTTCCAGCCGATCTAAGCAGAGAATAACACTATTACTTCACGCATAATGGACCGCCTTTGTGTCTAAATGCGGAAAACTGAGCCATTGTAACTAACTAACTAACACTATTACTTACAGATAAACTAAACGGTAAAAATAACACAAGCTTCGAGCTTACAAAGGGGTTAGATGTTGCTGTGTGGCGCCGCAAACAGACAGACCAACAACTGATAACTACAAACACAAAAAAGAACGAAATCGGTCCAGCTGTTTACAGAATAAAGGGTTTAAAGTCATCAAACAATAGGGTTGTTTGATTACGTCCAATTACTGAGAACGAGTCTCTCCCATAGAATTCTCTCGTAAACTCGTTCCCTACCTTCTCAATTTAGTTCAATTACTTAATAATTTGATATTAATTTATTTTAATTACGACATATTAGAGGTATGTGTTAGGTTCTATTTACTACATCAGTGGTCAGCTCTTTGACAGAGTGAGCTGCGGGATCAAATTACAGGGTTATTCCCAGCGAATCAATGTCGGTATGTGCGTTTCCAATTAACACGAGACATACGGTCTACCCCAATGTAATTGATCTAGATTGCATTCCATGATGACATACCTAGTGGAGTTCAGTTAGATCCAGGTTAACTAACTTCAAGACGTATATTTGTAGTGAGTTTTTGTACAATTAGATGTAGATTTTTGCGAAGATTAATTATTATGTTTGTTTCTTTAATTATGTTTGTCTGGATATTTTTTTTGAAACAAGTGAAACGTCTTCTTTTCATGAGTTAATGAATGCTTTACCGTATTAAAATATAATTTGAAATATTCTGGTAAATTGAATATTTGTTGTTAAGGCACGTCCAAAAGTAGGTTCTTTATATAATCAAATTAATTCTGTTCTTCATAATTAAATTCTCTGTCATGTAAAGCTATAAATACAGCATATTGTTTCATTTCAATAATGTTACGGCCGAAAACGTTTTTGAAATAAGTTTACTTTTAATCGTTTTGCAATTTTGTTCGTACTTATATATTTATATTTAAAAAAAGATTTTAGCTATAGGAAGCTAATTATTCGTCATCGAGGCATCGCATCGCGTGTTCAATGTACACAACTGAATTATTATTTTAACGAATAAAATATATGTAGCAATTGCATACAGTTTGAAGAATGTCTTGCTTGTTTATTTAATTAAGTATAGTATGATAGTAATTTTGATAAACTAATTAATTGCAGAAACTAAGTATTTGTAGTTATACAAACTCCCTAGTTACTGTTATAGGACCGCCACGTTCCCGACGCCGCCGACCACCAACAACACGCTGTACGTTACCTCTAGAGGTATGACGCCGCAGGTGACGGCGACGTCGGCCAGCGCGAGGTGCTTCATGAGGAGGTCCACTCGCGAGCGCCGCCGCCGCGTCCGCGTCAGCGCCAGCAGGACCGCCACGTTCCCGACGCCGCCGACCACCAACAACACGCTGTACGTTACCTCTAGAGGTATGACGCCGCAGGTGACGGCGACGTCGGCCAGCGCGAGGTGCTTCATGAGGAGGTCCACTCGCGAGCGCCGCCGCCGCGTCCGCGTCAGCGCCAGCAGGACCGCCACGTTCCCGACGCCGCCGACCACCAACAACACGCTGTACGTTACCTCTAGAGGTATGACGCCGCAGGTGACGGCGACGTCG
Organism: Chloroclystis v-ata; assembly: GCA_963691955.1. NCBI lineage: Eukaryota > Metazoa > Arthropoda > Insecta > Lepidoptera > Geometridae > Chloroclystis > Chloroclystis v-ata. Next base: position 939,409 of record OY829897.1, on the reverse strand, counting down.
GCCAGCGCGAGGTGCTTCATGAGGAGGTCCACTCGCGAGCGCCGCCGCCGCGTCCGCGTCAGCGCCAGCAGGACCGCCACGTTCCCGACGCCGCCGACCACCAACAACACGCTGTACGTTACCTCTAGAGGTATGACGCCGCAGGTGACGGCGACGTCGGCCAGCGCGAGGTGCTTCATGAGGAGGTCCACTCGCGAGCGCCGCCGCCGCGTCCGCGTCAGCGCCAGCAGGACCGCCACGTTCCCGACGCCGCCGACCACCAACAACACGCTGTACGTTACCTCTAGAGGTATGACGCCGCAGGTGACGGCGACGTCGGCCAGCGCGAGGTGCTTCATGAGGAGGTCCACTCGCGAGCGCCGCCGCCGCGTCCGCGTCAGCGCCAGCAGGACCGCCACGTTCCCGACGCCGCCGACCACCAACAACACGCTGTACGTTACCTCTAGAGGTATGACGCCGCAGGTGACGGCGACGTCGGCCAGCGCGAGGTGCTTCATGAGGAGGTCCACTCGCGAGCGCCGCCGCCGCGTCCGCGTCAGCGCCAGCAGGACCGCCACGTTCCCGACGCCGCCGACCACCAACAACACGCTGTACGTTACCTCTAGAGGTATGACGCCGCAGGTGACGGCGACGTCGGCCAGCGCGAGGTGCTTCATGAGGAGGTCCACTCGCGAGCGCCGCCGCCGCGTCCGCGTCAGCGCCAGCAGGACCGCCACGTTCCCGACGCCGCCGACCACCAACAACACGCTGTACGTTACCTCTAGAGGTATGACGCCGCAGGTGACGGCGACGTCGGCCAGCGCGAGGTGCTTCATGAGGAGGTCCACTCGCGAGCGCCGCCGCCGCGTCCGCGTCAGCGCCAGCAGGACCGCCACGTTCCCGACGCCGCCGACCACCAACAACACGCTGTACGTTACCTCTAGAGGTATGACGCCGCAGGTGACGGCGACGTCGGCCAGCGCGAGGTGCTTCATGAGGAGGTCCACTCGCGAGCGCCGCCGCCGCGTCCGCGTCAGCGCCAGCAGGACCGCCACGTTCCCGACGCCGCCGACCACCAACAACACGCTGTACGTTACCTCTAGAGGTATGACGCCGCAGGTGACGGCGACGTCGGCCAGCGCGAGGTGCTTCATGAGGAGGTCCACTCGCGAGCGCCGCCGCCGCGTCCGCGTCAGCGCCAGCAGGACCGCCACGTTCCCGACGCCGCCGACCACCAACAACACGCTGTACGTTACCTCTAGAGGTATGACGCCGCAGGTGACGGCGACGTCGGCCAGCGCGAGGTGCTTCATGAGGAGGTCCACTCGCGAGCGCCGCCGCCGCGTCCGCGTCAGCGCCAGCAGGACCGCCACGTTCCCGACGCCGCCGACCACCAACAACACGCTGTACGTTACCTCTAGAGGTATGACGCCGCAGGTGACGGCGACGTCGGCCAGCGCGAGGTGCTTCATGAGGAGGTCCACTCGCGAGCGCCGCCGCCGCGTCCGCGTCAGCGCCAGCAGGACCGCCACGTTCCCGACGCCGCCGACCACCAACAACACGCTGTACGTTACCTCTAGAGGTATGACGCCGCAGGTGACGGCGACGTCGGCCAGCGCGAGGTGCTTCATGAGGAGGTCCACTCGCGAGCGCCGCCGCCGCGTCCGCGTCAGCGCCAGCAGGACCGCCACGTTCCCGACGCCGCCGACCACCAACAACACGCTGTACGTTACCTCTAGAGGTATGACGCCGCAGGTGACGGCGACGTCGGCCAGCGCGAGGTGCTTCATGAGGAGGTCCACTCGCGAGCGCCGCCGCCGCGTCCGCGTCAGCGCCAGCAGGACCGCCACGTTCCCGACGCCGCCGACCACCAACAACACGCTGTACGTGATCAGCACCGCAGCCTGGAGACAAAGTAAATAGTAAACAGCAGTACTTACTGGAATACACGAACGATTAGAACACAGGTAAATCTACTATGTAAATCTACTATAACCTACATCACTAGTTTCTGCAGCATTGGCTTTAGCGGCGTAGGCAGTAGGCAGTAGCCCCTACTTTGTTTCAAACTTCACTATCCCGCGCCTTTGTCATTCCTACGAGTACGTTATTAAAATGTTTATACAAATAATAAATGTGTATCGTAAAGTATGGATATGTGGGTACCTGATCTCTAGGCTCCTCATCAGCGGCGGGCGGCGCGGGCGGCGCGGGGCCCGCCTCGAAGTACTCCCAGAACTGTGCGTCCGCCGGTGACGTCACTCCCTCCTCGTACTCGTACTCATTCAACATCTTCGCTACGGGATCGAACTAAGAACCCGATCTTTACATTTTGGCATTTGGTAGTACAACTTACACGATCAGCGTTGCTTTGTTGATCAGGAAGGTTATTAAGTTGAATAAGTTTTATTGTAAATAGTATTAATAGATGAATAAATAAATGTTGCTAGACAATTCACACAGCAACATCTAGCCCCATGGTAAACTCGAAGATTATTTTACGGATGCTAGATTTCTGATATACTTAATATTATTATAATAAACATTTTTGGATAAATAAATTATTCTTATTTATAATTTATATTTATGATGACATTTTATTTTTATATGTCTTGAATGAATGTTTTTTCTTTCTTTCAACTTGCGTTTGAGACATATTGTCTTAAAATTTAGACTGATTTATGAAAAGCTACACCCCATGTTATTCTAAGTATAGTCTGTCACAATAGTTGGGATTTAGGATCAGTCTTTCCTGAGATTAGGGCGTTCAAACACACAATAATTAAACATCCATATTACTTTAAATAAATATTTGATAAGTGATCTTAAACACTTATACAGTACTAATATTTATACATCACTATATCTGTTATCACATTTTAGTAAACACACCAACATTTACGACTTTACTTATTATTTTATTTACGATTGCACTTCAGCTATTTTCACTTATATATTTTTATAATTATATTTTAATAATATAATAAAAATAACAACTTAACACTTCGATTTTCATTTCACAACCGTCATTTCCACTCACATTTAATTCACACTTTTTTTATTCTATTTATTATCTTGTAAAAGTTTCCGTTATTCAAAGACGCGTTGAGCGTAGCGTGGGCTCTACGCGAGTTCGTAGACGCAACTGCCGTTTCGGTGCTACGGAGCTACGGCGCTACGAAGCTACGAAAATAGGGTGATTGTACACGGCATAGGAGTTAACTTACAGACGTTGAAATTTTAATTAAATAAGTTTGTATGGATAATCTCGTAGACAAAGAAATATGTATGCTTTCTGATGTAATAAAATAAATGAGTAATAAAATTCATTAGGGATTCAAGACCTTTTGTCAGGGAGGGAAGGAAATATATTTGTGTCCTATATAATTTTATAGGTGAGCGGGGTTTGAACCCACGATCTTTGAAATTAAAGCTCCTACTTAGCCGACACGGCTTATGCTTATGCATATACTATATTACTATCCCTAAACCACGTTGGCGTATCATTGTTTGAACATAGGTCGCATCGCCGCCCATAACGCATCAATACGGCAATTAATGCGCCAATTGACGTATTATAGACGACGCACATTAAGACGAGGCACTTAGCCAACACGACTCAAGTCTTCATTATTAAGATATGCACTGCCAACCTTAATTAAATGCATTTTATATTGAAATAATTGAAAAGGATGGGCGCCGGGCTATGGATAAACTAATGCCCCCTGCATCCAGATATAACTTTGACAACTTATGTCTAGGATTAAAAATAAATGGTGCACAATTCCGAAATATTAATGGATATACAGGATGTGGGTTAATTAATAAAGAAAGATTAAAGAGAATTAGCAAATATCCTCAAGCCTTTTAAGATTGATGAAGCTGTGGTCTAACTAAACTGAGCTTTAATTGGCTTTAAGTAATCCTTAAACTTCAAATACAAATATGAGTTTTAAATAAATAAAATAAATAAATATTTAAATAATTACAAAATAGGATATTCAAAATGGTTAAATTGTTTGCCAAAACCACTGGAAAACCCAAAGATTGATTCTATTCATTTGAAGGAGTTTTTGTTTGTTGTCAAATAAGCCAAATATTTCCTCAAATGCTGTGATTAATTTTGATAGTTTTTGCTAAAAACTATTTTTAAGTTGGAATATTGTATGTATTAGATAACTTTATTTAAGTTACGGAAAATCATCACTGACCGAACAAAATATTATTTAGTCGTATTTTTCACTTCACAAAATATTATTTAGTCGTATTAATTAGGTACATAAAATTTTTAATTAATTTTCATAACAATATCAGTTACCTTGTAAGTAATTAATTCTACGTAATCCTTAAAATTTATCTACCCTTTATCATATATAATTAATTATCTATACTAATACTAATAATATTAGAAAGAGGAAAGATTTGTTTGTTTGTAATGAATAGGCTCCGAAACTACTGGACCGATTTCAAAAACTCTTTCACCGTTGGAAAGCTACATTATCCCTGAGTATCATAGGCTATAATATAGCAAAGAAAATTGCGGGAAAGTGTAAAACGCGGGCGAAGCCGCAGGGCGGAAAGCTAGTACATTATATAGCATCTAGACACACTCGGGACAGATCTCTGCAGATATTACAAAGGATGATGGGCAAAAATGTATGGAACTTGGGGCCACCCTCCAATAGCAACAAGATATATGTCGTTGCATAGGTCTTTTCAATAGGAACAATAATTATTATGACAGTTTTGTTGATACTGCTGTCCGTTTGAAGTTATAAAGCTTTTCGTCGCTGAAGACGGGTTATTCGTCATCTCGTGGGAAAACAAAATATTAAACTACTAGTTGACCCCGGTCGGCTATTCGCATTTCTATCTGATAAGCCTCGGGATATGTATAAAAACATTAAACATTTGTATCTGTCTTAATATTTTTCTCAGGTACTAAAAAGCTTCATAACTCCAAACGGACAGCAGTAACAACAAAGCTGTCATAACAAATGTTGTTCCAAATGAAAAGACCTATCTAATGATATATACCATGTTGCTATTGGAGGGTGGTCCCAAAATGCCCATTCTCCTTTAAAAATGTTCCGAGGCGGGAATGCGACTTCGCAGGCAGACCTTCGCCCGCTGCGCTACAGAGGTCGTCAATCTTCATTTTAACAAACAAACATAAAAAATGTAATGCTTTTTAATGTTTGTTTGTTAAAATGTGTGCGCATTAAGAAACCTGCTCCTTTTTTGAAGTCAAAAATAAAGCACGTTTTAGTGAGAGCGCTCCGCCCACAGAGATGTTCAGCCCGTTGCCGCAGTTTCAGAATCCTTAAATCTTAATGAATCTAAATCATCCCGAATGATGGCCCCAACTGTCGCAGGATCTCAGTTACGGCCAGTTTCGCAGTTTACGACGGAAAGGGGATGAATTAAGGGGCATTGTTTTATATGGAAACATTTTATCATCATCATCTCCCCAATTTACATTCTTACTGCTGGAATACAGGGAATCTCTCTTGATGCTCTCGTCATTAACGTCATCACGTCGTAGTTAATTAAGGTTTAAACACGCTTCCTGACTTTTCTTCTTGTAATTGTAAATGATGTGTGCTTTAAAAGCATGTGCTCTATCGGTGAAGGCAAACATATAGAAGAAAACCAGCTTGTTCTGAGAACTTTGAAAAATTTGAAAGACGTGTTGTTCGCCAACCGGCACTAGGCCAGCGTGGTGAATTAAAGCTTAATCTAGAGAGATGACGTAACTGACGAGAGCGTCACAAGAGATAACAGCCGTGTCAAGACCCTGTGTTCCAGTAGTGATAACATAATGACTATGAAAACATAAATATGTCTCAAGAGATATTTTGTATACAAAACGTAGCATGCTACTAGGAAGCGCTTCATTTAAAGTTTATTACCTCATAATCTTTGAAGTTTTATTGACATTTCCGGCATTCGAGCTACAAATTAGAATTAGAACAAAATGAAGAATTTGATATATATAATTTATAGATAGGTTCTCATATAATAATAATGAGGTTTGTATAAACATTTTTTTCTAAACTGGAATAGTTTGCGCGGGAGACATTTCCAGAGTGATAAAAGCGAGTGTCTCTCTAATTTCGAAAATAAGATAATGACAAAACTAAAAATATATATATAATGTGCATTACCTGGAAACCTTGATCTTGATCTTGATGATTAGATCTTGTAATTTTGTAATTTTTATCACGATTTTCCAAAATATGAATTACTAGCTGTGCCCGCGACTTCGTCCGCGTGGAATAATTATTTTTGGTATCACTTTTTTTTTAACTTTTTTATGGAAGATAGACCTTTGTTTGCTACAATCTCAATCTATGTGACGATTTAGACGAAGATAGAACACAAAGATCTAGAAGATACCTATTCACTCTTGTCTTGAAGGAACTCAGGTTGCAATCAGGAAAAAACAGAAGTAGGAAGCAGACCTTAGCGGTGCGAACAATAATGGTGGATGAGAATCGCTTAGTGCGAGTGTATGAGATATCCACTAAATACGGGTTATAATTCGGGTTAGTTTCGTTTTCACCCAGTCCCGTACACCCCCAGTCCGTTTTCACCCGATTACAATTAAGTTTATATCAATATGTTTTCCGCTTTTACGGCAAGTACCTGCGAAGACAAAAGTGCTTCAGAATTGTGTTCTAGTAAATATTTTTTGGTTTTCACTTTTGTTATGAAATTTGAGTATTTATCATGTTTGTATTTTTATGTTACATACAATTTACATGAGTTATTATTCTTCCTTCTGTCTTTGAAGTGATTTAATGCTTAGTCCCTTGAGTTTTGTTATAAAGAGTACTTGAGTTTAGTTAACACTGTATTTTAAAATTTAATTGTGTAATAAGACAAGATCTGATATTGTTTAAAATTACTTAGTTAGACTCATATTTTACAATCAGTACTTACCTATCTACACTGTTGCAATATAGCACTACTACCTATTATAACAAAAATCGAAAAAATAAATATCCTTTTAAATATGATTTAGTTACTTATTTCAAGTCCTCTATTAATATAATATTGTCCTTACATAATCATAATTAACTTACATTCATTATTTTAATATAACAAAAGCCGAACACATTTACGTGCCTGCCAGTACTTTTCGTCAAAAAATGCTTTTGATTGAATTTATTATACCTAAACCAAATCGGGTGAAAACGGACCGGGGGTGTACGGGACTGGGTGAAAACGAAACTAACCCTATAATTCGCCGTGCGTCTGCTTGTTCTGGAGTGGAAAGGAGATGGTGGAATCAGGTCATTAACTATGTTCTAGTCATGTAGGTGGTTTATTTTTTAATGTCGAACAACCTCCTCAGCTTTATAAATTATAGCTGTTACCCATGACTTTGTCCGCGTCATTTTCTCTTATTATTTTAGACAATTTAAAACTATAATTATTTTAAAGTACTTCTGCGCTAATTATATTTTTTATTTTATTTTCTTGGGGCAGAAGAACATATTGGTTTTCTCCACAACCTGAAATTGACAACGCGACATACAGTTGGCCGTGTGTAAAGCAGTCTTGGCGTAAATCAATTCCTACGTGTCTAAATGTTTGTCCCTGTGATTTATTAATTGTAACGGCAAAAGATAGCTTAAGGGGAAATTGAATTCTTTTAAAATTAAAAGGTAAATCATTTGGAATCATAGGGGTTCCAGGTATAAGCGCTGTTTGACCAACTGTTGGACCAGTCAAAATTATTGCAACGATCACATTATTGCGAAGAAATTTGATTTGAAGTCGGGTCCCGTTACATAAATTTGGTGGTTTGAGATTTCTAACTATAATTATTGGGGCACCTATTTTTAACTTAAGGGAATATGGGGGAAGGCCACTTGGGTTCAAAGAATTAAGAAACTCCTGTGGGTAATGGGACCGCATCTTCCTGATCCATTACATTATCAATAGATGTGTAGGTAGCTATGTCTCCTGGAAGTTTACATAAAATTACGTCATTTATTTCATCCACGCTACTGTTTCTCGCTGACAATATTGTCCTTTGACACATCCACTGATGATCTTTATTTTCTATTTCGCTGATTCCTAGGTAAACTTTTGATATTAAGTCCTCAATGTTACTCACTCTTTCTCCTAAGTCACGATCCATTTCAATTTTATTTTCAAAATGAGGTACTTTCCCGTCTCCTATTAAAAGTAACTTTGAAGGAAAAGTTATACTACCTCCCCCCAAATGTTATCTCATATTTGTAGTTAATTTTAAAATGTTCACAAACTTCCATAATGGGGGCAAGATTTTACAATGTCTGCTCTAGTTCCTCTTTCAATCTTAAACGATAGCCATATAGGTACCAACTTTCGTTTAAAGACTTTATTTTAGTAGGTACTGACTGAGTCCCCGTACCAAAGCATGATGCCTTACCGAACTGCCTGGTTTATTTCGGTACTTACATTTTTAAACTCTGATATCTTTCGAATGGAATGTCCGAATTGAATAATTTAAAAAGTTATGTAGAGATATTGAAATATTCGTAATTACAATGTAATTTATTTTAATAATGTTTTATTTGAAAATACAAATATAGAGCTTTTCCTAGCGGCGGCATATAAATTAATTATATTGAAAATTAAAACACTTATTGTGACATAACTATAATAGTTAGATATATGCTGTCGCGACATTTTTTGTAGATATTAATGTGTTCTACAAAATTGTAGTACATTGTATATTTCTAAAATGAATACTTTTCGCAACGCATGCGATATAAGGATTTTATTTTACATCTTGGGTTACATATTTGGGTTTTCCGTACGGATCCCTACTTTTTTTGAAAATGTAATATAGCCTATAACCTTCCTCGATAAATGGACTATCTAACACTGAAAGATTTTTTTAAATCGGACCAGCGGTTCCTGAGATTAGCGCGTTCAAACAAACAAACAAACAAACAAACAATCAAACTCTTCAGCTTTATAATATTAGTATAGATTGTACAGGGTGATTGGTAGATGGGTGCAAAGCTTCTAGGGGATGGTAGTGTGGACTATTTGAAACCATTTAAGCCATAGTTGTCTTAACCGAAGTCGGACTATTTTTTTTTAATGAAATTTTTACGGGATACAAGGAAAATACCCAAAATTTTACAGTTAGTTGCTAATAACTGCCAGTTTAAAAGGCCAGTTAATTATTTTTTGTTTAATTTAAGTTAAGCTATGTGTAAGCAATCTACCAAAACTTGTTCTTAGGTATCTGAGTCATTAGCCATTTTTTTACAGACATTTCAAACTTACGAAAATGTTCTGCGATTTACGAAAACCATTTTTGACGTTGTTTTAAAAAAAAACTAATGGTGCTATTTTTGTTCAAACCTTTTTAAAAACATGTGTAGTTATTACTCTTTCTTTTGGGGTATTAGTTAAGAGGATATCTCAAAAAATTTTGAAATTATGATACAAAAACCAAATAGAGGCAGAAAATTTTGAGCAACTTTAATGATAAAAAGCAGATTACCGAATTGCTGAAAATGACATACACCGCGTGATACCTGGGTACCACGCGGTGTATGTGTGTATGACTCCAGATTCAACCCAAGCAGACACAATTCTAAGGTCGAGGAAGAGATTTTGGCAGCATTCTAAGCGGATCCTACTACCATCACTAGCGTAGTAGCTCAAAATCTTAACATTTCACAATAAAAGATGTGTATGTGGAGTATGCACAAAAATGATAAGTATTTATTCCATGGCCCGGGTCTGCCAGGTTTGGAAGAGCAAGATACCGGGAAAATAATCCAATTCTGCCGTTTTCTCCTCAACAGAGACATCAACGCATCTTCAATGCGTGATTCTTAAAATCAATCTTGTGGACAAATAAAAGTAAATTTTCCAGAGAGGGCATAACAAACTTTTACAACCTTCACCAACAGGCCAACAAGGGCAGAAATCCATACTGGAAAAAGCAGGTGTCAGTACAGAGGAAATTCTCTGTCAGTGTGTGGGCTGGAGTAATTGGCAGAACTTTGATTGGGCCCCACTTCTTACCAGATACCTTAAATGGTAATAATTATTTGGGATTTCTTCAAAACGATCTTCCAATGCTCGTAGAGGTGTCCTAATATTTAAAACTGACCAACTGACGTTAGGATTGTGTCTGGCTGGGATGTCTCCAGATTCCACTTGGTGTATGTCACTTTCAGCAATTCGATAATCTGCCTATTTTTTCATTAAAGTTGCCTTGAATTTTCTCCCTCAATTTGGTTTTTGGATCATAATTTCAATATTTTTTGAGATATTCGCTTAATTGATACCTCAAAAGAAAGAGTAATAACCACACATGTTTTTAAAAAGGTTTGAACAAAAATAGCACCATTAGTTTTTTTTTAAAACAACGTCAAAAATGGTTTTCGTAAATCGCAGAACATTTTCGTAAGTTTGAAATGTCTGTAAAAAAATGGCTAATGACTCTATACCTAAGAACAAGTTTTGGTAGATTGCTTACACATAGCTTAACTTAAATTAAACAAAAAATAATTAACTGGCCTTTTAAACTGGCAGTTATTAGCAACTAACTGTAAAATTTTGGGTATTTTCCTTGTATCCCGTAAAAAATTCATTAAAAAAAATAGTCCGACTTCGGTTAAGACAACTATGGCTTAAATGGTTCCAAATAGTCCACACTACCATCCCCTAGCAGCTTTGCACTCACCTTCCAATCACCCTGTATAATTTCAATTCAATTCATGTTGTTTTGATCACGCTACGTCGCAACAAGAACAACAAGTATTTACTTAAGTATTCAATAAACTCAAAAGTAAGTTCACCTTATGCTTAACCTTAACCTTAAGTTATGTAAATAGTTATAAAACATAAAGTAATCTCAGCAGCCTTTCAGAGCTGTGGCGCAAACAACAATCTGTGACGCGAATAAAGGCTTAAGCTAACTGACAGACGTCACGTCCTGTAATGTAACATGTAACAGCGCGAGCATATTTTTTTCTTATGCGCAAGAAAGCCGTGTTAGTTACACAATCTATAACTCAAGAACGGCTGAATTGATTTGGAATTGTTGGAGAGGTAGCTTTGAACCAGAAGAGATATAAGCTACTCATTCCGCGGGATAATCTAATATAACTGGGGCGAAGCCGCGGGTCGGAAAGCTAGTTTAAAATAAAAAGATCAAAATATTATGACGCCGAAAAATCTTAAATCTTTATCCAAATTTATGAACTTATATTAATGTCTGTCTAATTACTAATGTCTGCGTTCACCTTAAGATTTTGTTAGTTATTGGTACCACAAGCTAGTAGGTACAGATGCTGCCTTACATTTGTTTAAACGACTTTAATTTTGTAATAATTTATGTATGTAAGGGTGAGTTGTCTTGGTCAGCGATGTCCTTTATATACTAGTACCTTACATAACGGATTGTAGGTTCCCTTGACCGTCAGAAAATCATGAACCTTCAGAAATATTATAATTTTGTTTAGAAACAATTTGTAACTTCAAACTTGTGGACTTTCCGACTTATTGAATAATAATTGTTTAAAGTTATTTGCGACTTAAGTATGATTGAACGGTCTTGTTAGTGTGCTTTGTTGTACACAAGCTTCTGGTCTATGGTTTCTCCCTTGTTGGAATGGAATTTTCCCCGAGACAATATATCACATAATTAAAGCTCGGGTTCGCAGCTTTGCCTGCTCTACAGTTAATTTTCACCTGAACATTTTTTTATTTTCAGTCGTAAATGTAGCCGTTGTCCTTTCCTGTTACCCAAACTATCTTCATAGCAAACTTCATTTATATGTTAAGTAGTTTTGGCGTGAAAGCACGACATTGAGACAAATTTTGTTATGCAAATGCGAAATATAATATTAGTAAGGTTTCCTGCAGATAAAAACTAGCTTCCCTGCAATGAAGATTGTAATATATGTAGCTTTAGTCGATAAAATGTGGTGATAAAGTGCAGTTAATATGTGCTAACCCTACATAATGTGGGAATGGGGTTAGAGAATGATGATGATGAAGAGGTAAGTTAACGTCAAGAGACAACAGATTTAAAGATTTATGTCATTTATTTCCATAAAATACTAAATATCACTTAAGTCAATAAAAAAAATACAATATCTACACAGATGCACAGAATGAGAATTTACATTTTCATTACAGCTCCATGTATAAAGTAAAAGAGAAATACGACGGTGGCTCATCTTTATGATACTAAAGAGTAAAGACTGTAAAACTGATCTAGATATTTTTAAAACAGATTTTACTAAACATCACTTTCCATTTTTCCTTTTCCGAGACCAGCATGTGATTAACATAACTTTTACCATCTATATTATTTCGTTTAGTAAACTCGTCTGCTAACAAAGGAGTTATAAAACGCTACCGTTGCCGTTAAACATTTGTACATATAAGTTTATTTTGAGATGAACAATATTTATCAAATGATTGTATTGGTAATCTTACAATTTGATTTCAAATCTTTGACAGTTCAGACAAAAATATTGAAAGAAATATTGAAGGAAGCCAATAGTCAAATCTAGTGACGGCATAACGCATATACAGGGTGGAATTTTGTAATGCCACCTGGGGGGAAAGTACTCTTAAGAGACCGGCGACAGACGAATTTCCCATACAAACGTAATACCAAAATTATTTGTAATTTAAGCATATTTCCACGGTATTATCGTATTATTATTTTCTAAATAGTATTTATCTAGGTTTCTATCGTGTTCTTTTTTACAAAATACTTCCTAAAAAAAAATAATTTCAATTAAAATAAGTATTTTGTAAAAAAACTCCATAGAAACCTAGATAAATACTATTTATATAATAATAATACAATAATATCGTGGAAATATGCTCAAATTACAAATCATTTTGGTATTCGTTTGTATGGAAAATTCGTCGTGTCGCCGGCCTCTTAATGCTGTAGATACAAAATTTTACTCAAAGAAAACATTCCTTTATTTTTGAAAAGAAACAAAACTGCATTTCAAGATTTTCCTAAATTCGCTTGTCACACCCGGGAATCGAACCGAATAAAATCTGTAAAAATTACACCCTGTACTTTCATTGCATCGATCGTTAGGGTCAATTATAAGGATGAAATCTCTGTTAAAAACTTGATAAATTAAATGGAAGGAAAACCACACAGGTGGCATTACAAAATTCCACCCTGTATACCTACCAACGAAATATATTATTTTATGATTACTCGTACATAAATCTAATCTTGTTGAACCGTTTGGGTCAAAGATAATCTGTAAAATTAAGTTTGAGCTAATCTATACTTATATTATAAAGAGGAAAAATTTGTTTGTTTGTTTGTAATGAATAGGCTCCGAAACTACTGGACCGATTTCAAAAATTCTTTCACCTTTGGAAAGCTACATTATACCCGAGTAACATAGGCTATAATATAGCAAAGAAAATTGCGGGAAAGTGTAAAACGCGGCGCCCTGCGGCTGGGCGGAAAGCTAGTCATTTATAAAACATAAATACAAACAACCCTATTTACGTTCCCACTGCTGGGTGGGACACATGAAATTCTCCCTATTTTGACGACAGACATTAGGCCTTTATTCACTTGGCCAGCGTGGATATACCACATACCTATCCCCAAACTCTTCAAAGTTCTCAGAACACGCGGTTACATCACGATGATTGCCTCGTTTAAAGACCACATTCTTCTTCAAATTCAGAGTTGCACGGTGGGCTCCCAACACGACTACCATTTACAATATTTCGATAAGATTAGGTTCTATCAATTCTTTATTGGATTTTTCGACAATTCATATCCAGTTGCCAATAATTTTGGAATAACCCATCAAAGAGAACTTTAATCTGCGTATATTAAACCATTTATGCATAGTCAGGCTCAGATTTAGAAGGAAGTTAGATCCATGACCGGAAACAGCTTTAAATTATGTAAAAATATGCACGCGTTTCTACTGGTCACGGAACAAATTCATTAACTTTTAACAATATTTATTTTGAAAAATTGGGAATTTCTCAAGTAAAAAAAAAACATATAACGATATTATGTAGAGCCGTGTGTTATTTCCGACTTTTTGAAATTGAATAGTTTTGCCAATATTTTACGTTTAGAAAGTTAGAACTAATTAATATTTTAAATATTTGCCATATTCTTACGTAAAGTAGGTGCATGCATGTTATATTTTTTTAATGTAGTTTATACGTGTGCAAATAAATAAATACCAAAAAACTGGTCTATCGCGGAACAAAGTCGACATAAACAGGTTCAGCGGGCCGCAACACCATGTCAGCGAGGAGCTTGGGCCGCGCGCCCTTCACTGCGGGCCGCAGCTTGAACACCCGGGATATCTCACTCAGCACACACTTCATTTCAAGCATCGCAAACCGCTGGCCTGCAAAGGAAATATAACTTTAGCTCTAGCTGATTTTCGGGAGCTAAAAATATATTCGGGCGAAACATCGAGTTATTGGAAATATTGATGTTGTTTGTTTTTTTAATATGACAAATTACTCAACAACATATTTAAATGCGTAATGGTCTCGGTGTATACAATACTCGTAGGTATATCTATAATAATAATAGATATCTATGTAGGTATATATACTCAATTAAGTATATCAGAAATCAGATATAATGTATAATAACGCGGGCGAAGTCGCGAGGCGGAACGCTAGTTATTAATAATTGACTACATCAGAATTGAAATTTTGATGGAAGCGTGCAAAGTCGGAACAAACTTGAAAATTAAATATTGGTTTTCTTTCATTTTTATTAAATTGCTTTTCCATTTCCATTTTAAAATGAATTCCACAACGGATGAGTGATCGAGCTTTTAATATTCACAAACGGAAAGTAAATGTAAATAAGAGAAAAGGGGTTTTGTTTATTCTCTAAATTTATATAGATTGATATTTTTTTATCTCAAACAACATTAAAACGTGAATATAAACGTATGTGTAATGGGCGGTCTATCTTCCATCGTTCAAAGTCGCATCCTCACTTTCTTCTGACGAATCTGTGGAGCGCCTTGTGGTACAAGGCAAAGTTGACGGAACACGAGCTCGAGGAAGATCACCTTTGCGCTGGTCGGACCAAATCAAAGCTGCGATAGACGGTCCTCTTCACGAGTGTACCTGAAAAGCAGCCGTGCGAGAGGAATGGCGCCGGATCGTGAAGCGTGCCAGCACTACTCCTGACGTGACGACCATGACCACTCTGCCAAGAGTGTAACGACTAAGAAGAAGAAGAATGGGCGGTCTTTATTGCTTATTCCAGACAACCTTAGGATAAAAATAAATAAATATTACTGGACAATTTTTACACAGCGACATCTAGCCCCGTGGTAAGCTCGAAGCTTGTGTTACGGGTGCTAGATTTCTGATATACTTAATATAATATACATACATAGATAGATATTTTTATTTTTATTATACATATATAACACCCAGACACCCGGAACAAATATTTGCAGATCATACAAATAGTTGTTCCGAGGCGGGAATCGAACCCGCAACCTCTTGCGTCGCAGGATGGCGAGAAAATAAGAGTATAATGGACGGACGAATTACCCATAAGCCTTAGGTACTCGGTAAGTTGGCACAATGATCACCAGCCCGCTAGACCAGAGCCCGTGTGTCGTAATAAGCTTGTTAAACTAAAATGTTGTTCTCCAACTCTAGTTTTTGCTTTATAAGTAAGTTTCACTGCCCTATTAGTACTGTAGCACACACAAAAACGATCATTCTACTATTATACTCGTATCTGTCTAGTGTCTAAGTATGTTACCTATACAGTTTCTGAGTCCAGCGCTGAACGGGACATACGCGTACGGATGCCGAGGCTCCTTGCTGAGGAACCGGCCGGGGTCGAAGGCGTCAGGGTCGGGGTACAGCTCGGGCCGCCGGTGCAGGTCGAATATGTGAACTGCTACTTCTGTTCCTCTCGTTACTTCCAGGTCACCTGTACAAATAAAAAAAAAATCAATTAATAAAAATAAAAATAAACAAATATTGCTGGACAATAATTATCATAGAAACAATTCCCGAATTAGACTCGAAGCTTGTGTTACCAGCCAATTTAATTTAGACAGATTTTAATTGGCTGGGTAAGATTACAAGAAGCTCTAGGTATTTAGAAATTACATGAGGTACGTAACGAACAACAGCTTATAACATACGAGTAAGTATTGGATTTCAACGTGGAGCAAGCTTATTATTTTCACATTTTATATTATCATTAAATGCATCACTTATTAATGAAAATATTGATGAGTTTTATAGGAACTTTACAGGACTTATCTGACAAAGAAGCTTTCAGCTTTCAATTATTTTGAAATGGACCGAATGTATCCAGTTCTGATAATTGCATCACTTTTTATGTGTAATGTAAGTCGGGGTTTTTCGTATAAATATTATTTATAGACTTCAATTTAAAAACATCACTTAGTTATCTTAACTAAGATCCCTAGAATTCGAATTACTATAGCATTTAAATATGTCTCTTTTGTTAGGTCTTAAGGCTATGCCTACGTAAATATCAATTTAAATATAATTTGGTTATTTCATGAATGATAAAATATAATCGTTTGATGTATATTTGAAACGAGCTCAAGATCCATACGAAGATCGTTGAACTTTTAATCTATTTTGCCGCAAAATTCATTTTTATTTATACCAGTATAAGGACTTAGATTAGTTAAACTTAGCTAGGAATCGGAATAATCGATAATAAGAATCGTATTGTACATAGCTACAATTATTACACAAACTGTAAATACTGTAATGTAATCATCGTAGAGTAGAGGCCGTGTTGGTTAAGCGAGAGCACACTCGACTTTCATTTGCGAAGATCGTGGGTTCAACCTTTGATTTTTTTTCTTGAAAAATGTATGTGCTCTTTGTAAACACATGCTCTAACTCTAAAGGCAAACATCGTGAGGAAAGAAATTTGACGAGCCCTTGTAAAATAAACAACAAACCGGCATGTTCTGAGAACTTTGAAAGTTTTGAGGGACATGTTTTTATGGTAGTAAATGTGTTGACTTTGACTTACCTAACTGAAAGTCCTCAGTGACCGTGCGGCCTATGAATGGCACGCTTGGATAGAGCCGCAGGGTCTCCTTCACGACGGCGTCCAGGTACTTCATCTCGGCCATATCTGCCATGCTCGGAGTACGAGAAGAGTCACCGAATATTTGCTGGTTTTCTTCGAATATCCGTTCCTGTAAGAATAGCAAAAGAGTAACCGATAGACGGAGCGGGGTGGAACGCTCCTCTTGAGAGCCTGCTCTAGTTGAAGTCGAAACGTCGAGAGTGTTGTAACCGTACCTTCGTTAATATATGAGTAATTCCCGTCGTTATAAGTGGAAAAGCAAGATTTTTTTTTTGGAGTAAATATTCAATATAGAAAAATAATAACGATAAGGAAGGAAGGTTAAAAATATATAAAAAAATATTCTACGATATTACAAAACATCTCAGTCCCTCAATTTACCTTGTACCAGCCATCCCTTTTTTTCTTAAGCCGTTTTTTTTCTTTAATAATTTTCTCAGCGATCGATCGCCAAAAAAGTATTTTTATTCAGCATCTCTGAGCTATATCTTATTTGCTCTACCAGGCGAATAAATCAAATCGACCGATTTAATTCGATGTAAGTAAGTAGAGAGACGACCTGAGTAAACCCTTAAGCGATATTTGAAGACTCTTATCGGATTTCAAATCATTGCTACGCTAAGTTTAATTCGCATACCGAAGCTTTGTGAAATATTAAATGCTGAAATTGCACCAACAATTTTTTTTTACAATATGTGAAGTATTTTTGATACTTTGGGACTTTCAAACCTTTCAAGATAAAAGTCCTCAAAAATAAAACTCCATCCCTCAACGATAGATCTCTTCCTTTGTTTCGAGGAAATTCGACAGTCCACCAAAGCTCATATAATATAATAAATGAATATTCCCCAATAGTAAAAGAGGTTGAAGCATGTTTGAGACTGCTTACCTGGACTTCTTCATGATCAGCCAGCAGCATCAGAGCGAAGGTTAAGGCCATGGCAGTCGTGTCGTGTCCCTGTAGAACACAAACATAAACCTTTAAAAAACCGTCACAATCTTAGAAACTTGGTACAACAAATTACAGCGCACCCCTATCTACGTTTCCACTACTTCTTTGTTAACAAGAGAGATTATGCCTTAATTCACCACGTTGGCCAAGTGTTGGTTGGTGAATGTCACATGCGTTTCAAACTCTTCAAATGTGCTGTAAAATCACCACTGGTTACTCCCAAATAAACTTCAAGTGACAAGAAATAAACAATGACTGTACCTTCCAACACTGTGACATAGACGCATCAGCATCTAAGCTGCTCGTCTATAATAATAATAAATAATTTTCTTACTCCCGAACTCGCCTTCCTCATGAACTCACCTCGAACATGAACGTGTTGACCTCCTCCCGGATCCCGGCCAGGTCTATGTTCCCCTTGCTCTCCTCCTCAAGCAGCAGGTCCAACATGGCGAGGCGTCTCTTAGCGCCGAACTCGCCTTCAACATGAACTCACCTCGAACATGAACGTGTTGACCTCCTCCCGGATCCCGGCCAGGTCTATGTTCCCCTTGCTCTCCTCCTCAAGCAGCAGGTCCAACATGGCGAGGCGTCTCTTAGCGCCGAACTCGCCTTCAACATGAACTCACCTCGAACATGAACGTGTTGACCTCCTCCCGGATCCCGGCCAGGTCTATGTTCCCCTTGCTCTCCTCCTCAAGCAGCAGGTCCAACATGGCGAGGCGTCTCTTAGCGCCGAACTCGCCTTCAACATGAACTCACCTCGAACATGAACGTGTTGACCTCCTCCCGGATCCCGGCCAGGTCTATGTTCCCCTTGCTCTCCTCCTCAAGCAGCAGGTCCAACATGGCGAGGCGTCTCTTAGCGCCGAACTCGCCTGAAACATGAACTCACCTCGAACATGAACGTGTTGACCTCCTCCCGGATCCCGGCCAGGTCTATGTTCCCCTTGCTCTCCTCCTCAAGCAGCAGGTCCAACATGGCGAGGCGTCTCTTAGTGCTGAACTCGCCTTCAACATGAACTCACCTCGAACATAAACGTGTTGACCTCCTCCCGGATCCCGGCCAGGTCTATGTTCCCCTTGCTCTCCTCCTCGAGCAGCAGGTCCAACATGGTGAGGCGTCTCTTAGCGCCGAACTCGCCTTCCACATGAACTCACCTCGAACATGAACGTGTTGACCTCCTCCCGGATCCCGGCCAGGTCTATGTTCCCCTTGCTCTCCTCCTCAAGCAGCAGGTCCAACATGGCGAGGCGTCTCTTAGCGCCGAACTCGCCTTAAACATGAACTCACCTCGAACATGAACGTGTTGACCTCCTCCCGGATCCCGGCCAGGTCTATGTTCCCCTTGCTCTCCTCCTCAAGCAGCAGGTCCAACATGGCGAGGCGTCTCTTAGCGCCGAACTCGCCTTAAACATGAACTTACCTCGAACATGAACGTGTTGACCTCCTCCCGGATCCCGGCCAGGTCTATGTTCCCCTTGCTCTCCTCCTCAAGCAGCAGGTCCAACATGGCGAGGCGTCTCTTAGCGCCGAACTCGCCTTAAACATGTACTCACCTCGAACATGAACGTGTTGACCTCCTCCCGGATCCCGGCCAGGTCTATGTTCCCCTTGCTCTCCTCCTCAAGCAGCAGGTCCAACATGGCGAGGCGTCTCTTAGCGCCGAACTCGCCTTCAACATGAACTCACCTCGAACATGAACGTGTTGACCTCCTCCCGGATCCCGGCCAGGTCTATGTTCCCCTTGCTCTCCTCCTCGAGCAGCAGGTCCAACATGGCGAGGCGTCTCTTAGCGCCGAACTCGCTGGCGATTCCCTCCGCCACTGGGGTTGGGTTTTCAGCTCTGGGGATTAAAGTATTCAATTTAGTGAAAACATATTTTTAAACATTTTAGCTGTTACCTTAATCTAATAGGCATAAAATATTACCACCTAATTTAAACTTATAATTTTTAACATGTACCTAATCTGTTTGCTAATTTTATTTATGGTATTAATACTTTTTGCGTCACTTTTATTATTATCATAACTTTTATAGGTATATAAAAAAACGACGGCTGCATCGTTTTATGTATTGTGTCAACTAATAGCCATCACCAACCATCTTGCTTAAGCGTTGTTTTGTTAACAACCTCGAGAAGAGATGGTAACATATTCTTGTGCTTACCATAACACTCAATGCTGCTGTGTGAATTGTCCAACAATATTAATTATTTACCTTAGGTTCTTCTTCTCCAGAATAACATCATCAGCAAATTTGTGCACAATGTTCAAAGAAGCTTGGAACCGTCGGCCGGTCGCCGAGGCTTTGAAGATCGCGTCCACGTGGAGATAGAAATGCGTGAGGCGGTCGATCAGCTGACGCCCGATATCCAAAATGGCGCTCTTGTATACCACCGTCTTAGCGGACTTGTCGGAGTCCAGTTGGACGCCCATGGCTGTTTCTGTAACGATCAATCACGCAGGAGGTTTATTTATTTAACAAAATCAAAATTAATGAATGTATATCTGAAGATCGTACTGGCATTTATGTCCTGGGGCTGTAATCGAATCCGCAAATTTCTGCTTGACGAACGTACGCCAGCTTTCCCCTGATTCTCATCCACTATTATTATTCGCCCAACGAACGTGCCCCAATAAAACCCAAAATAGTTATTATGGTAATATTTGTAAAATTTCCTAGTTAATTATAAATCAGTATAGCCTTCTCGGTTTAAATTTATGGCTAAAATTATTCTCGATTCTTACCACAAATCGTAGCCAGAGTGAAGTCAGACATGAAAGGCAGCACATCCACCCGGCCTCCGTTCTTGGCCTTCAAATCCAGCACCAGTGCGCGGGAGTTCTCCTCCATCATCCCCGAGAAGATCTTCAGGATGTTGAAGTGAAACGTCGGTGTTAGGATCTTACGGCGTTTGTGCCATTTCTGACCTGTTTTATGGACAAAAGAGTAAGTACATCTTACAGGCTTTGTAAACATATTAAAATAACCTGTAGCGATAAATTAATTGGGAATTGGTAATATATTTGATAATATATATGTATTTGAATACAGGCTATTTGGGACGCTTTATAATGATAATTGTTCCCGACCTTGTATATAAACCTCTTAGTCGTGTTGACGACACCCACGGGTATTATTCATTGAGATGTACAAGTTAACAAATACAGATCACAAGATTTACTTAAATAACCACTCTTATTTACGTTCCCACCGCTGCTGGGACACTGGAACTTCTCTCTTGATGTTCTGGCCGTTCTCAGACTATGCCGGTTTCCTCACGATTTTTGCGTTAGAGCACGTGTTTTGTTTGTTTTCGTGTGTGTTTTTATTAAAGCGCACATTAATTTTTCAAGAAGTAAAGTCCAGAGGCGCGTTGCGGGTTTTGAATCCACAACCTTCGTATTTAAAGTCGAGTGTGTTCCCACGTACCCAACACTGCTCTCTTAGCCAACACATCATGCCTATATAAAATAATTAGAAGGAAATATTTGGTCCCTAAGCCAAAGAGATATGGTTACGTGGGTTACCAAGCCGTTCTCCTGAGTGGGCTTATATAATAGAGGTAGTCAGGTTACCCACCTACTGACATGAAACAAACAAAGTAAAACAGAGTTACTTTGAATATTCCCAATTTATAAGAATAATTTCTGGGAATACAAATGTTTTTGTACGTAAAATTTCTCTTGACAACAGAAACCCATTTCTCAGATTCTTGAGCAGAATCTCATTTTAACTGTTTTCCATTATGCTTTAATATACATACCAAAGTATAATATTGGAATAAACGGGAAATCCACGTACCTTTTTAACCGACTTCAAAAAAAGAGGAGGTTCGCTTTTCTTGCCACTTTGCAAGAAAGCGACACCACTTGCAAGATACACAAAAATACACATACTAACAATACCGTGGCGGCCTTATCGCACCTGTTTTTCAAAGCACATATACAATTTTCAGATTAAATAGCGCGGCGGGGTTAAAACCCACGACCTTTGGAATGAAAGGCGAGTGTGCCCCAATTAGCCAACACGGCTCATAAACAAATGCTAAATTAAAACTGAATATGTTACCAGTACTCAAGAGAAGGCCTGTGCCGAGCCAGGGCTCCATAAACGTGTACACTTTACTCTTGGTGATGTTCTTTGAATGCGCCAACAGCACCTGCAAGATATTTAACTATTTAGCAACGTTTCATTAAAACATTTATTTTCGTAGCAACGAGGAAATAACCCTTCTACTCAAAGCAGAATACTCGAAGTTTTATTTAGGGAACTGTAAAATAAAGCCCATTTCATTTCCTCTTAGTGTGACCGTAGCAAACCCGAACGAACTGCCGATATTTCACAATTTACTTCATTCAACGCCAGAATGTGAGGAACATAGGTTGAACTGTGATGACTATGATGGACGCAATCTCACATCATATACACGGGCTGTCTCCACTTAGTAGCTGTATTAGACGGATGCGTTTGATCGTATTTAATAACCCGTTATTATTGCGTCGGGACGTAGGAGTGCAATTAGTTTCCACTTCTACGAGAATCAATACACCCACCCACATAATTATCGTCGTATACAATATAAATTAATGTTGCTGCACATTTTAGTTTTTGACCTTCATCATCATAAAATACAAAATAAATAAAACAAATAGCTAAGGAGCCACTCAACTTTAATTCCAAATGTCGTGGGTTCAAACCCCGCGGTCGTAGCTGTCGGCGGGTCAGCTGTTTTATCCATAAAATTTCGCAACATTACATTTATAATATCCTGAAAATGAATTCTAAACTCACTTCAACATCAGTCGGATTATAAAGCTGCACGATGCGCCGCTTGAAGATTTTCAGCACGTACCGGTCGCCGTACATCTTGGCGAACTTGCGCGATTTTTCGAACATTTGTTCTGAAAATATATATCCTCTAAAGATATTATCTATATAATAAAACATTAGAAAATGCATGTTTTTAATGCATATTTTAGTTTTTTTTAACTATACAAAAAAATTGGTCCATAACGTCCTTGTATAATTTTAATAATTATTATAAGTAAATAAGGGTACGGACCAAGTATCTGTCTGTACCTATGTTTACCTACGCTTTCCAGCAGTGATCAGAGTAGCCAATGGATTTTACGCCGCTATAGTAGCACCTCTTATACATAGTAGGTACCTACTGTTTCTATTGGTACTGTTCCATATTACTTACGAGCGTCAATATTAAAGAAGCTGAAGGCGCAGCCGGCGATAGGGATCCGAGGAGGGCCCGGCAGCCGGTCCACCGCACGCTCCTCGTCCCACAGGAGCCACACCAGGATGCCGACCACGACGCTCAACAAAACGACCCAGAACATTGTTCAATATCTGAAACAAGCATTTGCAGATAGTCATATAGTCATTTATTGGTTTACATATTTACAGGTCAAACATTAATTAAAAATAAAGTACTAAATTAATAAAATTATAGATTAGCGATATAATTGTAAAATAAAAACTATACACACAAAAACTCATCAAGTGTGTAGTATCTATGCCTGATCGATCAGCCATTTCAAAACTTGCATGAGCATATTGTGTCGCAAAAACAAGATCAACACAAGAATCTGAGCTTACGTACTCGTAAACTTCTGATAGCTCGCTTACTTTCAACCTGTCTCCAAGGAGCAGTCTCCAGTGCACAAGCTAGCGGCGCAAGCGGAACCGGGTTCGATTCCAAAAGACATTCTTCTCACAAGTGTTTCTAAATGAGCAAGCACTTGTAGAAACAAGAGTTCTAAGTGTTTTCCTTTGCGGAAGTTTGTGATAAAATTCCATTTATATTAGATAAACGGTGGCTGCGACTCCGTCCGCGTTAATTTATGTTTGTATGGGGGCCACCTCTTATTATAACTTTAGGAAGAATTTAAATAGCCTGTGACCCATACCTCAATGTTTATCTGCAAAATTTATTGTTGTAAATTCTAAATTCAAACAGACTAAGTTATAATTAATGAAAAAAAGAGTAACTTTTATTTTTCAAGCAATGGTTCTTGTGTTTTGCTATAACTTTTCGTAGGATGTTTGAGTTTTGACATACACAATTAATAATTACTGGCCTGATATTGATATTGAAAAATAAGTAATTAAATTAGTATTTCGACATAAAAACCTTTTATTAAATTTGAAGAAAATATCATCATTTGAGTGGTTTCCAACTTAGTTGACTTTCTAGGTATACATTTAAAATAAATAAGGAAAATAATAAATTAGTTTGTTTCTTAAAAAAGTAAAAAACCTTCAATTATTTTGTTACCAGCTTGGTACCTTAGTAACTCGACCATTGATTTCCGTCAAATAAACATATAATTAGCATTATGCCTGGTTTACACGGGCTTCGTAGCTAAGCGCTTAGTAGGTACTTGTCGCTTACTAAGCGACAAGTAAATAGGATCGATCTCTATTCCCTTGCACTATTCACAAACACTAATACTAAGCACTAATCAGCGTGTTTACACACGAGGAATTAGTATTAGTGACAAGTACTAAGCGCTTAGCTACGAAGCTCGTGTAAACCAGGCATTAGGTTAGGTACGTTCACGTCAATTCCATTCAATTCTAAATTTAGACCTTATATTAGAAAACAAAGACTTACCTACCTTGTTAATCAAACAAACAGATAAAACTTTTACAACACTGCTACACTCAACTGTAACCTATTCGTTAACATAAAGTTTAAAACTCACTGGCTCAAATAAATAATAACATTGTCTATAATAAAATTGTAAAAAATACCAGCACAAGGTCAGCTGGTGGCTATCAAAATATGAATGAGAAGATAGTTGCAAGTGGAGTCATTTATATCGAGGCTCGCGTTGTTGTGACTGACTTAGATTAGATATCGAATACAAATAATCTTTAGTAACTAACTTGTATACAGCTCGGATCCTTACTTTAAAATTAAATAGGTGGACAATTCACACAGTAACTAACAATTAGCCCCGTGGTAAACTCGAAGCATGACATGTGTTACGAGTGCTTGATTTTTGATATACTTAATATATAAATATACATACATAGACGACCTCTGTGGCGCGGCGGGTGAAGGTCTGCCTGCGACGCATGAGGTTGCAGGTTCGATTCCCGCCTCAAAAAAAAATTCATACGATCTGCAGATATTTGTTCCGGTTGTCTGGGTGTTCTATAAGTATATCTATGTATGCATATTATTTTATGGTTTATCGATATTTTAATGGATATACATACCATACCGCAAGACTTTGCATGCTTATTTCAAATGAACGTGGTATGGTCGCCCAACCTAACTTGTGTCTAGCTAAAGGGATATAAAGTGATAAAGTCCGTCGCGTCCTTCACGACGGGAGGGGTCGCGGGGTTATAATACCGTCATTCTTTCTCGCTCTTGCAAATCCACTGGCGTTCATTCCGTAAGGATTGAAGATTCCGGTAGGAAATAGCGTTAGTGGATGGGCCGCTTTTGACGTGTCCCGTGTTCAAATGTCTTTTTCACTGGTCAGTGGTTTTAACCATAGGTAGAGCATTAAACAGTAAATAGTATGTACCTCTCTACTAACTACCTATGCTTTGTACCTTAACTTAACCACTTCGGGTGTAAATTTAACAGACCAGAATTATTTCAATGAGTATTAAGCTTAGTAGAAGAGTCAGTGACACGGTCACCGACATTATATGGCAATGGGCAGGCTATATTTTGCGAAAAACAGACGGCAGATGTGGCAGAAAAGTTCTCAAACAGCAATGCAGAAAAGTCAGCGTCGGATGTCCACCAACAAAATAGACAGGTGATTTAGCAACCTGCTCGTTCACGATGCATAACCAGAACAAAGGTACTTTCTTGACGAGAGAGAAGACCTTAATTTATCAGCCAAATGTTACTTTTATATACTTATTTCTTATTTTTATGTCTAGCAGTAAATATTTGGTAAATGGTTAAATTATGACCTAAGGTAGAGTCAAAGTAATTTTAGTGTGTTTTGCACTTTCACCACAAGTCGAGAACCAAGTCACCATGACTAAGCTATTCCAATTTGTGAGAGATTGCGTCATTCTTGTGGCGCTGTTCCAAAGTCCAAAGTAGTCCAAACTACAACTCGTTTCGGGTGCGAAGTCCAACTCGAAACTGGTTTGGCGGAAATCTAGACTTCGCTCAGCAACGCTTGCTTGTTGGTTGGCAAAAGCATGTGTTAATTAAGTATAATTGACGAGATTTGACTTAATTTAACTCTGTTTTTACCCTACATAAAAAAAGGAGGAGATTTCTCAATTCGACCGTAAATATGCTTTTTTTATGTTTGTTCACTAATTACTTCGTCGTTTAAGAACCGATTTGAGTATGGTACGAGTATTTAATTTGGTCAGATTCTGACAATTGCATCAATGTGTAAATGTACAATAACCCGTGTTAACTAGTCTGAAGTTTTAAGAGCCAGTAAGATATTAAATCATCGTTGTGACAAACCAATTTCAATTTGGATTTTCCTCGCAGCGATGCTTCAAAATGCACTCTTCACCCGGATTGGGTACAAAGTCCAGACTAATCTGTATTTATAACTCAATGCTTATAACTCAGCTAATATATTAAATATAACCTATGTAAAAACTACAAGAAATATGTAAAAACGTATGTTTTTAAGGCAAGTTTTAGCAGTTTTTTGCGCAGCAATCGCCTTGTCTCGTAGATATACCAGTAGGTAAGTTAATGATAATTTTGACAGAATATTTTATGGTTTTAATAAACGTTATTCGGTAACGCAACCATCAGAACATCGCTTTAAATTTTATGTGCAATTAGGAAGGTGTGTGGCGTTATTATAAATTAAATACTTAGTTTAGGTACCTACTAAGTATTTAATGTGTTAAGAGCAAATGTTATGTTTATTTTAGATAATATTATTGTTATTCTATGTATCTAGGTACTATTAAACTGTGTAAATTGTGTAATTTTATTTATTTAACCTAGGTACTGCGACACCTTGTTGGCTAAGTTGGAGGGCACTTGAATTTCATTCCGAAGGTCGTGGGTTCAAACACATCCACGCACCTCTGACTTTTCTACTTGAAAATGATGTGTGCAACACGTGCTCCAATGGTGAAGGCAAACATCGTGAGGAAACCGGCATGTTTTGATAACTTTGAAAAGTTTGAAGGAAATGTGTTATACACCAACCCGCAATTGGGCAGCGCTCTCCATAAGATAGAAGTACCTGTGTCCCAGCAGTGGGAACGTAAAAAGGGTTGATGATGACTGCGAACACCAATCAGCCCGGTGAGCGTGGTGATTATACCCTATAGGTATTATAGACCACAGAAGGTTCTATTATGGAGACCTGTACCCGATAGTGGGACATAAATGAAATACTAGAAATAATAAGTGTTCAAAAGGTAGAGATTCATACGCGATACGATTAATAATAGAATAAGGAATTAAGGAAAATTTAGTACGAAGATTTAGGCTACAGCTTTGAATCTCTAGATAAAGAAGGTAACTTTACGAGGAGGTCTCTTAAAATATTATTGTATTTGACAAATACTCAAAATCGTGTTCCCTTTCCTAAGGAATTATTTAGTTTGACAGCTAAAGTGCTTTAGTGATCTCGTTTCATGTACGTTGCAAATACAATCCAGACATCCCGACAACTCTCTAACTAAGGCTTAGCGCGCTACAAGAGTAGGCGTAATTTCATGAGTTTGTACTTACTTACTGCTGCGGGGCAACTACCGGAGTGGATCTTGGTCTTCCACACCAAGACCGGAGGCTTCTCAATCCCCTGTCATTACAGACCACTCAGCGGCTACAATTCTTTGAGATCTATCAGCACTTTGTACTTTCAGTGGTACCGCGGCGGGCAATAGGTAGGACACGTACGATCTTTTATTGTATTTTTATATATGTATATATTTTGACCTTAAGTTAGGTCAATAGAACAATATTATTGTGTACACGTGGGCTGTGGATTTTGTTATGTAATAAAATAAAATACTTTGAAAGAAAAAACGTGCTAATTCATAAAATTACCCATACTGCTCATATGGCTGCGTCCTAAATGCGTAGGATATTATTATATAACACTTAGTTCCAGAAATCTGCGAATGTCTCGGTATATTTCTCTTAGAAATTCAGTTTATTTTAAGCTACCTAAATTATGAAACACAATTCACGTGTTTGTAATAAGACCTAGTGTCTCATTACAAATATAGGTTCTTAGAATTATGATAGGTTCGAAAATATAATTTAAATTAATAAAACGTTAAATAAACATTTTGTAGGCAAAGCAATTTGCTACCAATTTCTTCTTGTAGGATGCATAGCTTCCGAGATATCGCTGGTGAAAAAGGTGTTTTCCAAGATGGAGCCAGGGGACAAGGGGGCAAGGGCAGCAACCCCAAAAAAGTGGGGCTAAGCTTTTATTGACCCAGAAATAGTATTGCGTCCTCTACAAAATGCACAGCTCATGCAACATTTTAATGGAGTATTTGGCACCTCCGTCCGCACTTAAGTTCAGAAAACACTAAAATTACAACTAAACTAAAGCCAACCTACCTAAGTTTGGTATTTTTTTGTATTTTGTTCATAAATGCTTGTTACAAGTCGTAAGTTTCTTTGTTGGTCTGTACTTTAATCTGTGATGTCCAAATAAACATTTTGGGTATTTATTATTAAGTACACATAATCGTGCAATATAAGATTCATAAGTTCATAATATTAAATAAAATACCACTAGTTATTAACCCGTTGGATTCTAAATCTGTAATGTTATGTCATAAACTGGTTTTAAATAATAAATAAATATACCTATTTATTGATGAGTATTTCCGCAACATTACTGAAACTATGTTTGTTTATGTAAATGTGTTAATAGCTAATTAACATTGCTCTTTGAGCTTTGGTTAATAAATAATGAGTAGGTAAATGTCCCACCAACTTGAGTCATGCCTAATTGTCTATCTAAATATGTATTAATTCTAAAGTGAGTTCCCAGAAACACCACCTCATCGATCAAATTATTATTTAATGCAAATTTTATTTTATTTGACATGCCTTATTGAAAATCATTATAATTATTTGTTAGGAATTATAGGTACCGAACTAAGGTGAACATGCACAATGCACAACACAACACTGTGGCGCGTCTTCTGGTAAATACACTAAAATGCGTTACCATTATTGTATTTAAAATGATTGAGTCGTTTCTACTTGTTCCGTGGGATGAACTTGATCATGACGGGCTCGGCGGGGCGCAGCACCAGGTCGGCCGCCAGCTTCGGTCGGAAGCCCTTCGTCAGCGGCGCGAGCCGGAAACTGCGGCACACCTCGCTCAGCACGCACTTCATCTCTTGCATCGCGAAGCGTTGGCCTGGAAAAGAGTTTTTATTAAGCGTGCGGCTGGGTAAGCGTTTACATTTTTCAGAGTTTTTTATTTTTACGATGTCATGATGATCACGATAAAGTGTTTTATATCTTTGTCTATGGTGGAAATATACTGGAATCTAATTTTGTTATTAGGTAATTACGTTGGATAAAACTTTCAGGCGTCACCAGCACCTTAGGCAACGAGCCCGCGAGCTTTTCAACTCTTACAGTATATATTTATTTGACTTATCTTTTCACACAGATAACCCCCCTGTCTTTTAGTTCTATATATCGTCAATGATACTTAGTTTATAAAACTATTTAGGTTACGTAATTTAAGTATGTAGGTAAAAAACCTAAAAGCAACAAATTAAATAGATAATCTTTACATTTTAATATTTATCATATTGATTGCAAACATACTTATTATATCCTCAGAAAATTTTGTGAATAAAAGCTTTTAAAATATAATTAGGTATTTCACTGTTGAGAGTCTCGCCCACGCAAGCTTGGAGCTTTAGACCCCCCGCTAACTACAGACTTTCTATCGGCCGATAGTTTGGTCGGGTTGGGCTGTTAGTACGTTTTTCGACCGATACCAAATCGTGTAGTATGCGGACTTGCATACATCTTCATACTGATTATAAGCCCGACCAAACTATCGGCCGATAGAAAGTCTGTAGTTTGCGAGGGGTCTAAATGTTTACGTAAATTATTTTCAGCGCTATCAAAAATTCATCGAAAAATATGTTTTATCATATCTACTTGTACTTAACGATCGTGGGTGGGTACATCCTTCAGTCAGATAGAGACATTTTGTGTAGTTTACATATATACTTACTTAGAAAAAGACCTAAAATTATGACACAAAAATGTTTTTTCACTAAATGTAACTAATAATTAAATTTCATTGTTGAGACACAGGGACTTCTCATAAAGATATTAAGCAATAATTAACCACTCTGGCAAAGTGCGGGTTGATGACTATCAGAAACATGTCCTCAAAGTTCTCAGAACGTGCCGGTTTTTCACAATGTTTTTTGTTTTACCGCTAAAGCACGTGTTTTTAAGGGCACGTGCAATTTTATAAAGAAAAATCAGATGTTCACAGCCGAGTTTGAACCACGACCTTCGGAACGAAAGTCGAGTGTGTACCAATTGAGCCAACACGTCTCTGTGACGGGTAATGGTAACGTACCGATACAATTCCTGGGCCCGGCACTGAACGGTATATACGCGTAGGGATGCCTGCTCTCTCCCCCCAGGAACCGCTCAGGGTTGAACGCCTCGGGGTCAGGAAACAGGTCTGCTCGGTGGTGGACGTCGTAGATGTGCACCAGGATCTCGGTTCCCTTGGTTACCTTCACGTCCCCTAGAAAAATTGTTTTAGTAGAACTTGTTAAACTTTCGCGATTACTTACATCATTAAAAAGTTAAAAACGGGTTATTATCGCGTGATTTAATATTTACCATCCCGACGTTTAAAGCGATTTGAAGTCGTTCGTGGTCACGGAAGAACTTGATGTTTGAATGAGACTTAACAATTGATACAATAGTTTATTCATCAGAATATCACGAAGGATACTTTTGAACGCTTGAAAATCAATTATAACGCGGGAAAAGCCGCAAACGGGTACCTAGCATAGGCATAGGTTATCATAATATAATCATAAGCCGTAATACTAGCAAAATCCATTATAACACATGCCGCAGGGCGGAAAGCTCGTAAAACCATAAAAGATGAGTAGAAAATATTTGTCTGAGACATATCTCGTTAAACAGAATTGTTTTTGCAATTTTTTTTGAATGGAGTGGATTATATTTTTTTTTAGTGGAGTGCAAGCGTTGACGAATATGTGCCCAAGATTGTGTAATATGTTTTTTGTTTCTTGCGTAATTATTTTTATTAAGTGACAATTTAACTATTATTGTAAATTTGATGTTGTATTGTAAATTTAAATATTATTTATTAATTCGTTATGTATATGCCCAAGATTGTGTCATATGTTTTTGTTTCTTGCGTAATTATTTTTATTGCCTGACAATATTATTTAACTATTATTGTAAATTTGATATTGTTATTGTATTGTTATCTTAATTTAAATTTTATTTATTAATTGGTTATGCGTATCTTTTTGTATTACTGTTTATAAATAAATAAATAATTAATTATGTTACTCATTTGGAAGTCCTCCGTGATGTCCCGGCCTATGAAGGGCACGCTGGGGTAAAGACGCAGGGACTCCTTAATGACAGCTTCAAGATACTTCAGCTCGTTCAGATCTGTGAGGGAAGCCTCCCCATCTCCGAGCACCGACTGACACTCTTCGAATACACGGTTCTAGAACATTCCAGTAATAATGTGCCAACAAGGAGACGATGAGATAATGGAATAATTAATTAATTTAATGAATGAATGAATGACACTTTATTGAACCTTCTTAATTAAAATAAAACAGAGTTAAAGAAAAACTTAATACTAACTTAAAAGTACAAGGGACGGCCTTATCGCTGAAAGCGAAGTCTCTTCAAGGAAACCTTAGTGGAGATAATTAATACAAAATAGCACAAAATATTTAAAAAGGTAGTGTACATAAATTATATAAACAATTTTAATTACATAAAATATATAACAACAAACTAATACAAGTCGAATATCACTTATAAATATATATTTATTTATATTAATATAATAGGGTGAAAAAAGTCTTATAGCCTGAAGACTAATTGGAAGGTTAAGGCATAAAATAAAACTGCCAGGGATCTATTACAGTTCAGTTTTGGTTTCCTCTGAGGTTTACCCTTAACAATTCGTTTGAGAAAAGTTCAACTATGCAGATAAATATCATCATCTTCATTTCAGCCATCGAACGTCCACTGTAGGACATAGGATTTCCATCCAGTTAGATAAAAAACTTTAATTTGGTTTTAAGATTATCTAATAATGCTACTAAATTCATTATAAGAACACCTTGTGAAGATTTTCTTTCTTTTTCCAAATTGCGATTTTCGTAGATAAATTTAGTAAAACCGCTTTTTTGTTTATTCTAGAAAATACTTTCCAGGAAGATTATGATTTACGTGGACAAAACCTTGTTAAAAGGAAAGAGATTATCTTTTTATAAAAGAAAAACAAGACAATCAAACACAAACTCATCAAACATTTAACTTTAGATCAAATTTTTGGTTTATGGAGTTCGCCTTTTTGCCTTACTTGTGTTGGACAAGATACATCATTAATTATTATAAGAAAATGGTACTTATAGAAAAATAAATCACTACGTTACCTTCGTCCTCAAGTGGGAGTCGAACCCACGCCTTCTAGCCACAATACAAATACAAATACATATATCTTAGTTATGCGCTGATTAAGTGAGTCAATCAATATAAAATAAAAGTAACCGTTGTATCCTTTATATCAACCCATATATCCTTTAGTCAGTTTCACGACAGACACGGAAAGAGGTAATATTTATGTAATATTTTTTAGGCCGACACTAGTCGGCATTTCAGCTATGAACTTGTTAAGGTACCTACCTGTATTTCATCATGATCAGATAACAGCATCATGCAGAATGTGAGCGCCATCGCAGTCGTGTCATGCCCCTGTGAAACAACTAGGTATGAGATACAGGATCATAAGATAAGATAAGATAATTCTTTATTACACACACCAATAAAAAATATTTACATAAAAACTACAAAAACGTATGCGTAATGGGATCATCATCATCATCCCTATTTACGTTCGTACTGCTAAGACACAGGGACTTGAGAGAGATTCACGCTGGCCAAATTCAGGTTCATAAATGACACAAGTCCTTCAAACCTTACAAAGTTTTCGGGACAAGCCGGTTCCTCAAGGCTCAAGGTTTGCCTTCAGCGTTACAGCAGGTGATTTTAAAATGTAAAACATTGTTCAAGAAGAAAAAATCAGAGGTAAGCGGCGTAGGAACTCACGACTCGCTGAATGAAAGTAGAGTGTGCTCACACTTAGCCAACACGGCCTGAAACGTGAGGTATTTAGCGTAAACTCACCTCAAACATGAAGGTGTTGACCTCGTCCCTGATGCCCTCGAGGTCGATCTCGCCCTTGCTCTCGGACACCAGCAGCAGATCCAGCATGGCCAGCCTCTTCTTGGTGCCGATGTCTTCGCCACCCAGGGTTGCTGTTAAATGCTCCTTGTCGCCTTTGGAATAGAAGAGGAAATTTATGGAAATACCTGACAAAAACAGCAGGTCTTTCCTCCAACTTGAAAAATTGAATTTATGCCAGACTTCCGAACAATATTAAAAGTGTTGTTCCAACGCGTATTCAAAAAGAAATTGACAAGTTTTTTATAACATCGCCGAATTACTAGAATTGCCCGAAAATTACCGAGAACATTCCAGTAATAATATGAAACTTACAATTACTTATATTAGGTACTTACATCATTAGTACTTACATAAAAAAAATGATGTAAGTACCTAATATAATTGTAACTTACATCATTTGTGTAAAATGTTACTTAAGATTAATAAATAAATATTGCTGGACATTTTTACACAGCAACATCTAGCCGACCGTGGTAAGCTCGAGGCTTGTGATATAAGGTGCTGGATTTCTGATAAACTTCATATAATAGACATATATTAAATAGATAGATAATAACGCATGAATGTGTTTGTGTACTGTCCATAGTTAAAGTTTTGATTGGGTTTAGAATTTACTGCCAATACAAAGTCGGAAGCCGAAAGATGCTCCTACTCGTACTCTCCAATACTAATATCGATCGCTACAACAAAATAGAAAGAACATGCCCTCCGTCTTTATACGTGGCTCTGGAGCAGGGATTCTCAATCATTTTCCGAATCTGTATTATTAGTTAGAGGATAATGCATGAAAATATTTTTATTGAACTTATCAAGTTAGTACTGTTAAGGGGTGCACTAGGGGTGCACTTTATGTTTGTCTTCGTAGGACTTTCGACGGAGGCTCGGGGGCATTCTTGTTGCTATTCTTTGTACACTCTTTAAAAGATCTATGTCTTCTTCTGTGTCTAGTCTTTAAGATCCTTTAATTTGTAACTGTATGAATTGTGTCATTGTGTTGCATTTTACTTACTTTATAAGATTCTTTCTTATCTTAGAATATTGGCTTCTATTTAAGCCAATCAATTAGCATTACCATTCAACCAGGCAATGCCGCCAGCATTCTGGGCACTTTATCATCTGGTGATAGATTCTAATTTTCCAAAAAAAACTTGAAATTTAATATTAAAGTAAAAGAAGAAGATTGGCAATCCCTGCACTGGAGCATGGTCAAATATTGGTTTTAGTTGGCTGGGTTTCACAAAACTGCTCCGAATAAATATACTCAACCCTCGCTTTGATGTAGCGGGACAGAAACGTAGATACGTAGGCACTAACGTAGTGATAGTGGATAGAATTTTCTCCGCTTCAAAATGAAAGCCTGTGTCTGTGTACATAGTTTATCCACTCACGCTGGAACAAATAAATTTAACGGAAAAAATTGACATGGTCAATATTTGTCCAATTATTGTATACAAATTGAGTTGGTGACCGTAGACAAACTAGTGTTGTGAGATTTTAACAACAAAATGTTTTATTTTATATTTTTTAATAAAATGACGACTGCAGACGGACGTAGGTACCTATACGGCATTATTTTCATTCATTATGTAGTGAATCGTAATAATAATATGTATAGGTACTTAATTTATTTATTATGATTGACATTGTCTTATAGTAAACGGATCGCTATTATATTGCATTATTGGGCCAGAGTCTTTGAAAAAGAACCCATATGTCCAAGTGATACTTAGGATTTTATGGAAATAAATGACATAATATCTTTAATCTGATAAAGCTGATAAAGATTTGTATCTATAATTACCTAATTAGCTTACCAGGCGGGTTTGTGATCGCGGTATGTTGGTAGATTAGGTACCTTCCTAAGTAGGTAAGGTAAGTTTGAGTAATCTTAACAAATAGTCCGGTACCGGTGACCGGTAAGGGCTTCGTGGATAACTCAAGATGTTGATTTAGGAGTGGCTGGACAGTGTTGGAAAATGTGAAATTGGCGGTCTGGAAAACTTTGAACTAACTGTTCAGAGAGTGCCATTGTTAATGTCTTATAGTTAAAACTCAGGAACATTTATTTTATAAAAACAAATCGATTTTCATGGACACGCCAGATAAAACTTATAAACTAAACATAATTTATAACTCTAATTTGTCAATTTCATTAAAATTGGTATTATATGTCAAGTCGAGAAGTGATTGTACCTACATCGTTATTGTGGTCGACATAAGATCTAAGAAATATTAAATTACTAACCTTGAGACCATTTCTGCTTCTTCTCCGTTATCACGTTATCAGCGAAGGAATGCACAATGTCCAGGGTCTTGTCGAACTTCTTGCCGGCGTGGATCTTCCTGAAGATGAACTCATTCTGGAGCCAGAACCTGGAAAATATAGATAATAAAATAACGTAATTATAGAGACAATTTTCTTATACTTATGCCCATTTGGGCGCGACATGGCTTAGCCAAACTACATTATTTTATTTCATTTAGTTTTATTTAATTTAATAATTAATGTAATTTTTAGAATAATTTATGCAATATAATTTGATGTTTGTGGGGATCTTCCCCACTTATTAATTTTTTTATTTATGTGAACATGTTATTTATTTACATATCTAATGTATTTATTTAGAGTTTTATAATTTAATGTGCAATGTATTTGTAATGTTAATAATCTGTGTAATAGGTTAATTAAATGCCGTGAAAATTATTGTAAATAAATAAATAATTATTTTATAAGATCTAAATGTGTTATGTCCTAAGTTTCATGCAAATAAATCTTTATGGTTTTTGATTGATTCAATCAATCAATCAAAATGAAATGATTGATTGATTGAATATGTTGAGGTACCTGGTGATGCGCTCCAGCAGGTAGGTGCCGATGTCCAAGATGGCCGACTTGTACTCGAGGGAGGCGGCAGATTGGTCCGAGTCCAGTTGAGTGCCCATAGCTGTTTCTGTACACCACGAGAAATTGTCATAACACATATTTACGTTCCCACTGTTGGGACATAGGGACTTCTATCTTGACTAGAGAGATTAGGCCTTAATTCTCCAAGTGCGGGTTGGTGAATGATTCATGTCCTTGAAACTTTTCAAAATTCTCGGAACTTGCCGGTTTCGACCAGGAGAAATGTTTTAATTTATTTATCAAATTATTTAACACTATGACAGTTAACCTGATACAGTTAAAAACACGTGCAAAAAATAGTAATATCTAGATTAATTAAAATATACAATTTGTAAATATTATACCTACCTAAGTTTTCTGAAACCGACTGTGGTATTCGTAAGCTAGAAAAACTGTATTTGTATTTTGGTCAGTGACTATAGGCATTTTGAATTGAATTTTTACTAAGTAGGTACTCCTTATTACGTAGCATCAAGTTCTTGAATATAAAGGCGGGCGTCATGTTATGGCGTCATATCCTTTCATGTCCCTGATAAAATTATGTACGTTTAATATACATACTTACCTAGTTCATTTCAGTGGTACTTCAAAGTTATGCTATACTTTCGTAGGCACTAAATTTTGATATGAATATCATGTTTTGGTGATATACCTATGCCGCTTTATATGAAAGGAACTAACCTAACCTACGTAGGTTTTATTATTTTTCAACCGATCAAAGAGAAGGAGGATCTCAATTTATGTTTTTGAACTTTCGTCTCGGGGAGTAGGTATATTTTAAACATTATTCTATATGAAAGATGAAAACCATATCTTATAACACAAGAACGGCAGAACCGTTATGGCTGAAAATTGGGAAAATTGGGGAGGTAGCTTAGAACCAGGAGAAATACATAGTAGCGGGAAAAATATAACGCGTGCGAAGTCGCGGGGCGGAAAGCTAGTAATAAATACATAATCGTTGTATAATTCATTAGACTACCCGCCCTAACTTCAAGTAAAATAACCTTTAGCTTAATAAGTATGAAAAAAACAAGATCAAAGTAGATAAGTGTAGGCTTCCCATTAGAATTCCAGTGGATATCAAGGCAATGAACACAGAAGTCTTAAAAGTCCGTCACTGTTTGATATTCGTCCAATTTATATTGGAAAAGTTTAAGGAAAGTTCAAGGAAACCAATCTCTTTGAAATGTGGAAACACCCGTTTTCTAGTAGGTACCTAACGTGGTTTTTATAACGGCTTCTTTCAGGTAATTTGAAAGCTATTGATCCCGAAAATATTATGAAAAAAGTAGTAACTAGTAGTTATTTTTTATTTTATTTATAACTACCACGGCACCACTTCGCTTCGAGTTACAAGTAACCTAAGAGCCCGTGATGGCCAGACCTTCCTTTAATTCGCAAGCGTGAAAA
Source organism: Chloroclystis v-ata (assembly GCA_963691955.1). Classification (NCBI taxonomy): domain Eukaryota; kingdom Metazoa; phylum Arthropoda; class Insecta; order Lepidoptera; family Geometridae; genus Chloroclystis; species Chloroclystis v-ata. Next base: position 901,577 of record OY829897.1, on the reverse strand, counting down.
TTCTTCAAAGGAACCGCGATCCAGGTTTCATGTTTAGGGGTTATTCCTACCTATGTTAGACATACACATGAAAGAATTTTCACGCTTGCGAATTAAAGGAAGGTCTGGCCATCACAGGCTCTTAGTCTAAAGTATCTATTAGATAATATTTGATATCGGTATACTTAATATGATATACTTAATAATGGGTATACAAAGACGTGTTGACCACAGCGAACAAAATACAACGCTGAAGAGATAAAAAAGCGCTTTTTAAGATTTTGATAGAAGAAAATTTCTTCGGGAGTTTTTTACAAACGTTGACATTGATGAGACGCGACTGCGTGTGAGTGGGACAGCGATTAACTGTCGTTTTGAGTTAGGTACACTATTTGTAACTCAAGAACGACTGGAGAGGTAGCTTAGAACCAGAAGAAGGACATAGGATGATATATGCTTTATCGCAGTAAAAAAGCATTTCCTCGGAAAATCTAATATAAGGCGGGGCGGCAAGCTAGTCTAGAAGATTATTTGATGTGTATGGGTTGTGAAGTTTACCACAAATGGTGCAGAGAGTGAAGTTGCTGATGACGGGCAGCACGCTGACCTCCTTGCCGTTGAGAGCCCTCAGCACCTTGATCAGGTCTTTGGACTTCTCTTCCATCACTGCGGAGAAGTTCTTCAGGATGTTGAAGTGGAATGTCGGGGTTAGGATGCGGCGCCGCTTGTGCCATAGGTTACCTGCGCATAAATTATATTAAAACTTACAAATAAAATAATTCTAATAAACATCAGCATCAATTTGGTTTTCGGTCGTATGCAGCTTGCATCCATACTTGCATACTTTTTGGTCATTGCCACTTCAAAGAGCAGGGTTATGTCGGTGACCCTCGTATGACAAATAATGAATGAATTTATACTAAGCTAAGTATAAATAGGTATTGAAACATTACGTATAACGTCTCTTACAAAATCAGCAGATCAAATATCACATTTATCAGAAATCCCTAACCACAAAAGATTTCAAGAGTAGGGTCTGGTTACCCAATTTAGATTTTATTAGATTTCTATTTGAGACGAATGTCCGCGACCCCAAGTAGTTGCGTAAATTCTATAAACTTCGACACAAATACTTTTTAACCGACTTAAAAAAAGGAGGACACTCAATTCGACCCTTAAAAAATCGCTTTTTTATGTAGGCACTGTATTTTTTATGTATTTAACCATCTTTAAAAATAAAGTCGTGTTCTCCCTTTTTTAAGACGGTTAATAAGAAATAAATGAATATAAATAATTAAAGATGAGGGGACTACTCACCGGTGCTAAGTAGCAATCCTTTTCCGAGCCAAGATTCCAGATACGAGTAGGCCAAGCTTTTCGATATATTTCGCGGATGTGACAGTATTGCCTGAAAGTAATGTAATTTTCTTTTTCATAATACAGACTATTATACAATATTAATAAATAAATATTGTTAGATAATTTACACAGCAATATTTAGGCCCGTGGTGACCTCGAAGCTGGTGTTACGGGTACTAGGTTTTCTGTAGAATATACTCGCACTATATAACGTATAAAATATCTATCTTTGTAAGTACAAAGATAGATATTTTATACACATAGAACACTCAGACACCCAACAAATATCCGCAGATTGTACAAATTTTTGTTCCGAGGCGGGAATCGAACCCGTAACGTTTTAATAGCATACAAAAACCTACCTACTCAATACATTATACAAAATCCCCAAGACCCCCCTAATGGGATCTATTGGTATTGGAGACACCTGTGCCCATTAGTGGGACGACATAATATGGGTTTTTATGATGATGATTTTTGCACAACAGCATCACACGTACCTACACAACACATCGGTCCAATTACGTGCTAGAATCGAGAAAGTGCTCGAACTTGAGGATCTCAAACTACGAAATAGCAAACTATATCGGAAAGGAATGCTCTCAAAATACAGTTAGGTGCATTTTATTACTTACAATATAGTGTTGGCTGTATTATTGCCGTGTTGTGCTGGCTAAGTGGGAGGGAATTCGACTTTCATTCAGATACTAGTTTGAAACCTGACGCGCACCTCTACATTTTTCTTTTTAGAAAATAAATGTGCACTCTTCACTCTACCTGGGTATGTGCTGAAAACCGTTGTGGCTTCCCGCCACAACACAACATACCACACATGCGGAGTAGGGCGTGCAAAACCGGAAACCGGTTTTCAGAAAAACCGGTTTCCGGACAAAAATTTACCATTTTTCAAAACCGGTTTTGGGAGACAAAACCGAAGTTGACTTCGGTTTTCCCGTCAATGAATTAAATTTGGATTTAAATCCAATTTTTTGAACTTACTCAAGAAATATACGAATTTATACATGGAGATAATCACAAAAGTTCGAAATCTTTGTTGTCTTAAAATCTTTAAGGAAATCTCCCCTAAAAGCTGATTAATTTTATGTTTTTTCTGTGTTCCTTTAAAGACATACTTCCGAGAACTATGTTGTGGCTATTATGTCTTTAAAGGAACACGGAAAAGACATAAAATTGCAATTAGAATGACGCACACGATGGTCAAATATTATTTTTGATTTGATCGAGTTATTTAAAGTTTATATTATAAGTACATGTTAACTAAACAATTAATTTGATCTACTTAATAGGCATAGGTTGATTAAAACAGATAATAAATAGGTTTTTACCTATGAAATTGCCGTTTTGCAGTACTGGTTTTTTAAATCATAATAATTATTTTTTGGCTTATAATTCTATAAATAATGGCATTCTTTTTCGAAAAGCAGATGCTTTTTGATTAATGGTAAATTTTCATCGAATTTCAATCTTTTTCGTTATCATGGATAAGTAAAAAATTCGAGTAATTACGGAATTTGAGTACTGTCGTGGCTGCAACGTGGCACAAGCGGCACTTAACATCAACAACGTTTACGCAGTTAACATTACAAACCAACAAACCACCTCCCATTGGTTTGCTTGCTTCCGTTCTGAAAATATCCACCTCAAAAATGTTCTCCTCGCGGTCGTCCGAAGACCTTTTGTTGCGATGATAAATTCAAGACGATTATGGAAGCTGATTACAATCTACGGCTGAATTAGCTGCAACTCTTGAAGTTAGCCTCGAAACAATAGTGGTTAATTTGCATCAAATCAGCAAGGTAAGAGAGGTTGACAAATATGTGCCCAATAAACTAAATAATCGCCAGCGTGAAATAGGCGTCGACACGTCCCTTGCACTGCTCAACAGACACACAAATGAAGGAATTTTGAATACCAAGTTGGTTGGATCCTGGTTCAACACCTGAACAATGCCCTAAACGTAAACATATGTACATACATAAAAATCACTGATTATTACTGTTTGGCCGCTACTAGCTACTACTACTACTACCGTCGGTGTGATTCATCACAGCTTCTTATCAAACGAGTTGAGCATTACTGCAATTATGTGTACTGAGAATTCTTTTTCTTCCTCGGTTCCTCACTGCTGAGGATCGTGACCACGTACAATCAGCCCCCACTGTGTACGGTCATATGCAGAGAGTAGAGCGCGGTGAAAGCTTCCTTCACCGGCCTGTTTGATGGTATCAGATCATCTCGTAGGAGCCCTGCCCTGTGCATGCTTTCCTTCCATCTTTCCCATGATGATCTGCTTCTCCAGACAATGCCCAGAACCGCATAATGTGTCCGAAGAAGCTAAGAGCTCTTTGTCGGCATGATATAGAGCCGTGTGGTGATTTTGAGCTCTTCTAGGATCGAATCATTGGTTCTCATGGCCGTCCATGATATACGCAGCAGTTTACACCAGCACCACATTTCAAATGCTGCTATCTTGCTACTGTCACGGGATCTCACTGTCCATGTTTCGGCTAGTATATGTATATATGGTCATCCATGGCGGTGCACAGGTTCATACCTGTGCACGCACAAGGCGTACCTTCGTTTTCCGCCGAATGCCTCTACTGTGAATAACTGTACTGTACTGTGAATAACTGAACACAATGACGGGGAAACTGGCACATCACCAACCAGCATTGGCCAATCGCTCGTCTCTGTGGCTCCTGAACGTCAACGCACGACCTCATACTGCACAGCAGACGGTCTCCAAGTTGCAAGAACTGGGGGAACCTTCCGTCTTTCGTCTTACTCACCAGACCATGCGGCTACAGGTTACTACTTTTTCCAGAATTTGGATAACATCTTGGCGTGAAAAAATGTCGATACCCGAGAAGCAGTACAAAATGCCTTTAAAGAGTTTGTTACCTCCTATCCAGCTGAATTCTTTTAAGAAGGGCATTAATATACTGCCATTACTTTGGCAAAGATGCATTGATTGCATGGGTGATAGCTTCGATTCATACAAATAATAATACATGAAAAAAAAATGTTTTATATAAAACGGCAATTTCATAGGTAAAGACCTAATATATCATAAAAAAGTTTATTTGTAGATATAGTGGGTATCTAAGAATATTGTTTTCTTATTTAAAATCTACTTTTTAATTTTTTTTCCAAAACCGGTTTTAAAACCGGTTTCCGGTTTTGGGCCCTCAAAACCGAAATTAAAAACCGGTTTTGAAAACCTTCCGGTTATGCACGCCCTAATGCGGAGCATAATCCCTTTCGGATGACGACGGGGCACCTAACTAGTGCGTGTAGTTCACGGCCACGGCTTAGTCGATTCTGTTGCACGTACGTGTACCAACATTTTAACAAGTATCTAGAATCTCTCTTCTAAACTGAACTTTGAAGTAACTGTTGTGATGCAATATTCTGTTAAACGTAGTTAAGAGTTGTTAGTTTTACTGTTTTAACTACCGTACTTAGTCGGGGTATATACTCAACTCTGATTGCTTTTTTGTGGAAAAGTAGAGTCTTCAAGTCGACCAATTGTAATTAATTACATGTACCTTAAACATCTTTAGAAATGTAATCTTGTTTAATTAGCAAAAGCTCATGATACGCAATATAAAAGCTCTTAGCTTAGTTTGGGTTGCGAATTAATTATATGTTCTGTGGTTTGAGTTACGTAGATAATAATTGTTTGTTCTGTGGTTTGGGTGTCAGTGGATAGTTATCTGAACATCTATTATTAAAATATGTTAGAGTTTTGTTTCTATTTTAAGATATTGTTACATCTTTTGTAGTGTTAAATTTAATTATATCATCGCCCTGCGGCTTCGCCCGCGTTTTACACTTTCCCGCAATTTTCTTTGCTATATTATAGCCTATGTTACTCGGGGATAATGTAGCTTTCCAATGGTGAAAGAATTTTTGAAATCGGTCCAGTAATTTCGGACCCTATTCATTACAAACAAACAAATCTTTCCTCTTTATAATATTAGTATAGATTAGGTACACGACATTGGAGGCAAAATATCAACAGAAAGTCACGTTCGTCACTAACTAAATGAAGAGGGTGTCTTTAATCAGTACTATTATTTTACATAAATATTTGTTACCTCAATATCGTCGGGGTTGCTAAGATGCATGATCCTGTAGTTGATGTGCTTGATGAGGTAGCGGTCCCCGTACTGCACGGTCATGCCGCGGAGCACATCGAAGAAATCATCTAAAATTAATTAATATACATTTAGTCTATGATATTACTAAATATAACTTAAACAAACGTCTGTGCTGAGGTTGCAGGTTCGATTTCCGTCTGTGATAAAAATTGTACGATCTTCAAATATTGGTTTCGGTGTTCTGGGTGTTTTCTATGTGTATTCTAATAAGGTATGTCAGAAATTTTAGTTTATAGGTATTTAATACTCTTTTAACAGATTCGCTGAATATAGAGAACTAAACACTATCTGTGCCCATGACTCACGCTCGTATCTACGGCACGGTGTGGCGGTGCTGCAGCACTAGCTTGAGCGTTGATTGTTTTATAAGAAGCTGTAACACAAGCTTTGATACTACCACGGCGCTAGTTGCTGTGTGAATTGTCTAGCAATTATTTAAGTCTAGAATTGCGTATATTCTCTATATGAGAAAATAGTGGTCCTTTTGACCGTACAAGCCAAACGGCCACAAGCCTCGCCTCGGGACATGTAATATCCCCACCGTGTTTGACGCGTGTTTGTATAGTAGGTAGTAGGTACTTCGCACACAGAATTTGCTTTGATTTTGCTAGACTGGCTGACCAAATGCACCTAGATACTATCAAACTGAATTCTGGGAGAATATTGGTGAGTGTGATTCTTACGAATCTAACTCAGGCGCCTTTAGCTTACAAAGTAGACCAGTTAACAGTTAAGCTATAAGTAGGTACATAAATTACTATAATGCATTGTAGAAGAAAATAAATGAAAAAATATTTCATTTTAATATACTTGGATACTAAGAAACCTACCTTATATAATAAATAATATAGATAAATATTGTTGTAATATTTATCTAGGTAAGGTAGGTACTTACTATTTTCCTACGTAGGTTCAACCAACATAATAATATCCTCTTTATATAATTAGCTTTAACAGGATGTTTTCTTATGTGAAGGTTACTGACTTTTTATTATCCTTATGGGCGAACCCGCTGGCGGGTCAGATAGTAATTATGTATAATGTGTTTAGAAGAATCAATGATAAACCGCGCTCACTTTCAAACTTGCTCGTTGTTCGAAGATAAAGCTATAGTTTAGAGTGCGCGCCACCACTGAAGTCTAACGGTTAATGCGTGAACTACAGTAGGTATTAGAAACGTTAATATTCTAGTCAAGCAGCGCCACGTCTAAAGGCAGAAACACATTTGTAACACCCGACGCCACCCGATGAAACGCGATGCGTGTTGAGTCGAATCAAATGTATGGTTTTCTATAGACCAGAAACACACTTTGAACACGCGACCCGACGCCACGCGCGCACACGCCACCTGATCCAGACGTGCCAGATCTGCGTGTCGCCCATGATGGGGGTAAACACGCCATCCGACGCGGGCGCGCAGTGTGTTTCTAGACAACACTCGACTCGACGCCACGCGTCATTCGTTCGAGAACTGTCACTTTATGCCAATTTCATATTAAATTTTTGCATTTATTTAGCGAAATGATGATGAAATGCTAGTATGTCGTGGCGTCGCGTGTTGGTAATATGCACGGTGCACGTCGGGTGTCGACACGTCGCGTCGCGTCGGGTGTCGACACGTCGCGTCGCGTCGGGTGTTAATAATGTGTTTCCTGCTTAACGGACTTGAGTGGCGGCGCGTAGTCAACACAGAACGGAGCTTATAGATATTATAGAGATTACCTGGTGCAGTCTTCAGCATCGTGTATCCATTTCCAACTATGGGGACCTTCCAGGGCCCTGGCAGCTGGTCCAGGGGGTTCGGCGCCTCCTTCAGGTGTCTCCACAGCAGCACCGCCAACAACGCGCAGACAAAAATCACCACTATCATCTTTTAACTGGAAATACAATTCTTTAATTTGGATGGCTTAACTGCTATAAATAGGTAAGTACATATATCGTATCCATGAAAATTAAAACGGGCGAAGCCGTGGGCGGGTCAGCTAGTAAATAAATAAAAATATAAATAAATATTGCTGGACAATTCACATTATCAGCATCTAGCCCCGTTGTAAGCTTGTCTTGGTGAGATAAGAAAAAAGTTTCCTTAGGTCCACAACAATATTTATGTACATACTTAATTATTTTTATACTTGCAAAACACCTAGCACCCGGAGCAAATAACTGCAGATTTTCTGATATAACATTGGTTTCAAGGCAAGTAAATCCCGCAATATTCTGCATCGTAGGGCGAACTTAGCCTATTTTGGCGTTTTTGTATTCATAATGCTAATAACAAAATAAAAAGTTTTGTCCAGGGAACAACATCCCCAAAGGGGTTTGTTTGAAGTTTTTTACCGGTTGAGTCTCCGGAAAATTATTCGTTGTTTTTCATGGAAACTTGCTAATTAGGTATTCATTTGGTAAACAAGGTAGGTAGTACCTATGTACATTACGTACCTTAGGTATATCTACTTAGGTACTCACTGAATACACGAACACTGACATAATATTTTTTTGAAAATTTACACTGAGAACTTTTGTACTTAACTATCTTCTCTGGACAATACCTACTAATATCAACTAAATCGGCATAGTCGTAGGTACGGTATAGTTTTAGAGAGACTTACAACCATCAATTTATTTTTACATAATACAAGTTGACCCACCCGCTTTTTATAGATTTCTTACTTTATCTACGAACATTTCAAGACCAATATCAGCTAAATCGGTCCAGGCCTTCTCGAGTTTAAGCGAGACTAACGAACAGAAATTAGTTTTTATATTTATGAGATAGAAAAAATAGGTACTTTAAGTAGGTAACTATTTTAAATTTGAGGCTTACCTTGTCGAACCCTTCCACAAGACTAAAGTCGTTCAGAACAAGTAAGTAAGTAATTAATAAACCTTAGCAACTAACCTGTCGAGCTCTGGCGTTTTAATAAATTGAATTAATTAGACAAAGCAAATAAATAAGATGTTTTATTAATCTAGGAGGAAAATCTGCACAAAATCCTTTCCTTGTAAACTGCAACAGGAGGAAATCAACAATAACACAACGCAGTGTGATTTCCCATCTAATTTTATATATACCTACCCAGATACCTAGACCTAGTAATTAACAGGAATTATTGTTTATTATGTAGGTACCTACTACAAAAAATTATCTTCGCCTTAGTCTTACCTACTCAGGTTGTGATAATGGTCTTAAGCGCAATTCGTCAGCGTCAAGTGTTTAAATAAAATTTCAAAGTTATAAAACTGTTTCATAAAGTGGACATCATATGAAAGGGGTTTGGTTGGACCATAGCCCACCGCGCTGGTAAAGTGCGGTTTGGAGGGCGGATGCGCCAGAGCCTTAGGGTTGGCTTGGGCCCCCGAGATGTTTGTGGGACCCCATAATCCTCTTCGATCGCAATATTATGTTTGCATTTTAGCTGCCAAGTCGACATTTGACAGTGACATACTATGTCAACGTCAGCATGTCAATGTTAGAAAAACAATCAAAAAATTGTTGACCAAACGCCGAACTGAAAAGAAAGTTTCCTTATTTTACTATTATGAAAAATTAAATACTCATTGTGATCTGAAGTGAAAAACAATAAAATGGCGAGTATAGTGTCGTATAACAACGACAAAGTGGTCGTGGGAGAAGTGGAATACCCCGCAGGTGACCCTGCATCTGGTGCCTTCTTCCAACCTGATTACAAGAAGTAAGTACACAAGCTGTTTGAGTAGTGTTACTGCATAAAATTACCTTTATTTTCACCAAACACATAGCCTTCGATTTCGGAATAGATAGAAAGGTAAACTACATAGAAGATACAAAATCTAAAATTGTGCTTCTGCTTAGCACGTTACCTGACAAACTTTATGATTACTTTGTTGGTTACTATAGTAAGTATATTTATTTATTTCAGAAATGATGATCTAAAACTGATGTTGGACGGTTCCAAAGATTCACTGAAGTTGGAAGCTATGAAAAGGATTATTGGAATGATAGCTAAAGGAAGAGATGCTTCTGATTTGTAAGTTTGGTGGTTAATAGTAATAAGAGTAAATAATTATTTGTTGTCTGTTTGGGAATGTAAAAGATAGGAGTAAAAAACAATCCAAATTGTAGCGTTTATAATATTATTAATTAATGACATAGATTCCCTGCTGTGGTAAAGAATGTGGTGTCAAAGAACATTGAAGTGAAGAAGCTAGTGTATGTGTACCTGGTGCGGTACGCTGAAGAGCAGCAGGACCTGGCTTTGCTCTCCATCAGCACCTTCCAGAGAGCTTTGAAGGTATATCCCTACATTTATTTGAACTAGCCGTTTTCTAAATGTATTTAAATGTGTTGTAAGTTTTTCCGCCCATTGCTTGACAATGTTTCTGGTATAAAGCTATGTTAGGTGGCTTCCACAGAAACTGTTTTCAGTCCCTGATCCTGTATAAACTTATTTCAGGACCCGAATCAGCTGATCCGAGCCAGCGCGCTCCGCGTGCTGTCGTCCATCCGCGTGAACATGATTGTGCCCATCGTGATGCTGGCCATACGGGACTCCTCCAGCGACATGAGTCCCTACGTGCGCAAGACGGCCGCGCACGCCATACCCAAGTTATACAGGTTTGTCTACTTCCATCATTACAATTTAACAGAACCCGAATGTCTTCAATCAGTGTGTGTTGCCATGCCAGTGATGACATCCAGTTCCGAAACGTGATACTTCACTATAGGCCTTGTGAATTCAGTCAGATTCGCTCAGAGCTGTGGGGATGGCGATGTAAGGTGTTTTAGCAGTGATTTTCTATGGAATCAAACAAAAATTTTTGAAATACAGCTCGTTAAATTGCAGTGGTCATGTAGTATTAAAAGAGCTAATGGGGCCCTCAAGTTCTCTAATGGACATATTAAATACATTATTATCTTATTTTTTCCTTATGCACAATGTGGACTTCCTTGTTCGCTTGTTTAACCTTAATAGTTAAGTTTAAATATCGTTACAGTCTAGATCCGGAGCAGAAAGAGGAGTTAGTCTCAATAATAGACAAGTTGTTGTCGGACAAAGCGCCGCTGGTGGTGGGGTCCGCGGCGATGGCCTTCAGCGAGGTCTGTCCCGACCGCATGTCGCTCATACACAGGAGTTATAGGTAAATAAATTAAATAAATATTGCTGGACAATTCACACAGCAACATCTAGCCCCGCGATAAGCTCTAAGCTTGTGTTACGGGTGCTAGATTTCTGATATACTTAATAGAATATACATACATAGATACATATTTGTTTTATTAAACATAATATTACACCCAGACACCCGGAACAAATATTTGCAGATCATACAAATTGTTGTCCCGAGGCGGGAATCGAACCCGCAACCTCTTGCGTCGCAGGCGGACCTTCGCCCGCTAATAAGGTATTGTATAGTGTAGGTATTATAAAGAAACGAGCCGACCCGTCGACAGCTTCGCGTTTTTTACGTGAAATCAAAAACTCGACAGCTTTCTAATGTTTGTATTGATTTCAAATCAAATCAATTTATTTAAACCCAAAAGAAAAGGCATACATACCTACCATGTTTAAGCTAGCTAGACTTAGTATCTAAACTTATCAATAGACTGATTTAGGGACTGGTGACTTATATTAAGACTGGTATGACTAAAGTTTTAAACTGGCCCCACACTAAGCTCACGGCCCGTGACGTGGTTACCTGGGTGACAAATGGGCAGGGAATTTTTTTATTGAGTATCATGGATTATTTTGAAGGTAACATGAATTATTTTGTTATAAGTTTTTTAAGATGAGTCCATGTCTATGTAAATAGCTGTGTTTCTGTTTATAATATTGTCAACTTTGACTGTTCCAGGAAGTTGTGTGCCCTGCTGGCGGACGTGGACGAGTGGGGCCAGCTGGCGCTGCTGACCGTGCTCACGGTCTACGCAAGGACATGCTTCCCAGACCCTAATAAAGAGGTGACGGTTGTGAACGTACTGTTAAATATCATCTAAATTTAAACTGCTTAGCAGTGTCGTTGGCAAAAAAAGGCAACATTTACTCGTGGAACACAATGGCTCAAGACCAACTGCCAAAGTCCGGCTCGTCCGTGAAGAAGCTTATCCCTACTACTATAAATCAACATATCTCAATCAGTTATTTATTATTATTATTGATAATTATTAATTGCAATAATCAAGATTAATCCCAATGTTGTTTTTAATGTTGTCCCAATTTAAAAATCCAAAAATGGAAGAATTCAATACCAACACTTCTGATGATATAAACATTTTACAATGTCTATTTGCTCACATTTTCATTCGCGAAAGTGGTTATTCGGGCAAACGGAAATCCGCTCAAGTGTCTTTCGCGCAAATGGAAATCCGCTCAAGTGTCTTTCGCGCAAATGGTTTACAACGCTACTGTACCAGACCTACTTTTTACCATTCATCTCTGCCTGACACTCCTGGGTCTTTTAAAAAAAAACAGTGATATGTGAAATATTCAGTAATATATATTTCTTATTATTTATCACAGGAGTACATGTCAGACAGTGAACCCGAGGCGCCGTTCTACGAGAGCGACGCGTCCTCCGGGACTCGAACCCGCACCGCGCCGTCCGTGGACCCCGACCTGCGTCTGTTGTTGCGCGCCGCCAAGCCGCTGCTGCAGTCGCGCAACGCCGGCGTTGTCACCGCTGTGGCGCAACTTTACCATCACTGTGCACCTTGTATGTATACATATACATATGTATATGTGTTTTTTGTATAAAAAAAAATAATTAGATTAGCTAGCTTAAAACCCTACAGAAGTCTAATGTCGACGTTCAGGTGACTTTTAAAACACCAGTGCTGAAAAAATCTGTAAAAAGGGACTTTTCTTTGGACGAAAGAGAAGGCCTTTATTCACTGTGAAATATATATGTTACTGTATAAGCTCGAACTGCAGTAAATCCTAAGATATTCCAGTAAAACCTAAGATCTACCAACTCTTGATGGTAATGTCCGAAAAGGTTTCGATTCGAACTTTTACCACCATTACGTTGGTAAATCTTAGGATTTACATAAATATATGGGTGTTGATGGTAATAATATATTACTAGATCTATAGAAGTTTATTTTAATTCCAGCTCAAGAACTCCCGCCCGTAGCTAAAGCGATGATTCGTCTTCTTCGCGCGCCGCTCGAAGTGCAAAGCGTTATTCTCAACTCTATCGCTTCTCTCACCGTCAACAAGCGGGTATGTAATACCTAACTAGATAACTCCTTATGTAGCCTTTATATGGTACTGATCCGATATGTATTTTCGATTAGATTATAGAATAGTAATTTTCCTTTAATATCAGAATGTTATTAGGTATATTATCAATTTAAAAAAAATCAAAATCAAAAATCAAAATATTTATTCATAAATTTCAGGTACATTAAATGTGGTCTTAATATTAAAAAGTAGCTCAGACCGAAATTGACCATAACCATACAATAATTATTAATTAAATTACAATAACTTTTTGTTGCAGTCTCTCTTCGAACCATTCCTGAAATCGTTCTTCGTCCGTAACTCAGACCCGACCCACATAAAGCTGCTCAAACTAGAAATCCTCACAAACTTGGCCACTGAGGCGAGCGCCGCCGTTGTCCTGAGAGAGTTTCAAACATACGTCACGTCTAATGATAAGACATTCGCAGCCCACACCATACAGGCTATTGGCAGATTGGCCGTGGCTATTCACACGGAGACTGAGCACTGTTTGAATGGATTACTGCAACTGTTGTCCAGTAAAGATGGTAAGTTTTAGAGGAATGTTCTAGAGTTATCTTTATGGTATTTTATTTATTTATTTATTAATTTTACATTAATTAGTACGATTATCAAAACCAATTACACTAATTAATGAATGATAACTAAACATAAATTACAATTTTATAAATTTGTATAAGAATAGTAACTTATGAAAAAATGGTATAGATGATCCAGACTTAAAATGAACTCCCCTCCACAAAACCGTGGTAATTTCAACGTGTGAGAGGAAATACGTATTGCATCAATATACTTGTGTGCGTGCTACAACTTTACTGTAACATTGGCTCATCTGTCTGTCAAAGTGATACCGTTTGCTTATACGTTATTGAACATCCAATGACAAAGATAAATTTATGTGTGTTGTATCTATACACCTTTTCGCATGTACGTGTAACCGCGGTGGAGGGGCGTTCAGTTTAAAAATGGTTTTACTACCTACCTATGTATATATACAGGGCGTCCCACGGCCATGCCACATAGAGGGAAAGTACCTTAAATATTGTAGATAGAACATTTTACTGAAAGAAGACATTATTTGAATTTTAAAAACAAATTAAACTGCAATATACCCTACCCTACCCTAAATTGGTGCTCTCGAATTTATTGTTTTTTTTTGTATATTTTGTATAGAGTGATGTTTGTTTGTTGGCTAGAATGGGTGGTGTGCGAGGCGGTGGTGGTGGTGAAGCGCGTGGTGGGGGGCGGCGCCGCCTCCGCGCCCGCCGCCGTCGCGCGCGCCGCCAAGCTGCTGCGGCAGGACCGGTAACTAATATGGACATTTCATTCTAATCATTTAAATAAATAAATCAATATTACTGGACAATTTTTACACAGCGACATCTAGCCCCATGGTAAGCTTGAATCTTAACTTTTTTTTTTTTTAGAATTAATTAATTGATTAGGTACTTAGTTAATTTATTTAAAGAACTCATCGTTTTGTTAAAGACACACATAGAGAGAGAGAGAGAGAGCAGAGTTTTTTTACAGAGCTAGGTCGCGGCCACAACGGCCAAGACACGCCCTGGCACGGTCATGGGCGCTGATAGTGTTTGTATAGTATACATATATACATTTTTTATTATTATTTTATTTTTATTTATTTATTTATTTATCATTTAACTCTTGTGACCGCAGGCTGTGCGGCGCGGCGCGCGCGGCGGGCGTGTGGCTGGTCGCGGAGCACGGCGCGGAGCACCCGCGGGCCGCAGCTGTTCTGGCGCACCTTGTATCTGTCTTCCCGGAACAGGTAATGTACACCTTTTTTTTCACTCGGAACCAGCGGGCAGTTCGCAGTACTATAGCAGCTTAGTGTAGCACCTGCTCTGTTGGGACTCCGCTTTTTGAGGGTCAGTCCAAATAAATGATAATTCATAAAAGATTTATCAAATCTCAAACTAAATCAAGTCGCTCCGCTGCCAGTAGAATTCGAGGTAGACACCTAACTTGGGCCTGGGCGCTCTCTTCATTAGCGTTCACCTCTTTGTTGTCTATACGAATAAGTTTATGTTTCCAAATAAACTTCCGACCGCTTTCTACGCTGAACTTTCTTCACAGCAATTAATCCAAAAGGTAACCTAAACCTATTAATCTCATTGCAGGACGAGCTGGTGAAGCTCCAGCTGCTGTCCCTAGCAGTGAAGCTATCCATAACGCAGCCGGACACGCTACCGATGTGTCAGTACGTGTGCGCGGTGGCGCGCTACGACGCCAGCTACGACGTGCGTGACCGCGCGCGTATGCTGCGCCGCTTCCTGCACGCGCCCGGGGGCGGGGCGGGGGGCGGGGCCGGGGGCGGGGGACAGCTGCACGCGCACAGGGGGGACGTGTTCCGCCCCGACAAACCGCAGCCGACCGTCGAGAGCAGCTTCAAAGGTTGGTAATTTAACAGGACAAGCCAGCTGCCAACAATGAAATGATGATACTTAGATGCAACGGCTGGTCGAACAGATTCAAAGATGTAGCTACAAAGGTTGTTGCGGCAGGTCATACGTAAGAAAGGTAGCTACAGAATTGGACTATATAATCGTAGCTCCGTCTGTATACCTACACCTTCATAACTAACTATAATTAGTTATTTATAATCAGTGTTCCTTTGAAAGTGTATAACATTTTCTGGAGATTCTTGGAAGGCACACTCATTAATTGGCAATTAAACATTACTTTGTTTTAATAACACTTAATAACTACCTAGTTCTGTGCAGCGTGGACTCGGAAAGATTTTTTTTTTTTTTATTCAAGTTTTACAACCTTTAAACACAAGTTTATGACAGTTGAATACAATATTAATATAACTAAGTTAACAAAAATAATTTAACAAAAATACAATTCTTATTCTCAAACAAAAACAAAACTTAAGAGGCCTATTACGTGAAATCGCGAAATTGTTCGGTTTTCTCGTCCTAATTCTATGGTTTGCGTTAGTTGTTTGATATTACAATTACATCTTTATAATAGTTCGTTTTCTCCTCTACAAAAGTAGTAAGAAACATTTTAGATAACTTGTTTATATATTGAGTAATAATCATTCTCCGGATACATGTTTCGTAAAAAACGCTCGAAGACCTGTTTTCTTAGCTCTAATTTGTAGATTCTAATGAATATGGGCGATCAAACTTATTTTTATTATGTTACGTATATCCTATTCTTCATTTAGAGTAGAGTACATTTTCGTTAAATGCTTTTATTCTAAAGATATACCGAATTTAATATCGACCGAAAATGCTTCGAAACAAACCTCAATAACTCCGAAGTTCTAAATCAATGGGACGTCATATTTATATCAAAATATTTATCAACATTTGCTTAAACTATGATATTAATTTTAATTTGTAGAACGGTTTTGGTAATTTTTTATGAATAAAATAAAACTACCATAATTTAGTAGTTTTTTCATTCAGCCGGCTTTTTCCATTTAGTACCGCGCGAGCGCTTGTCGAGGTCGGACCTATGTCGGTTGTTCTTGAATAAAATATAGAAATATTTCGTAAAATGTCAGTGTGTGGGACTGTCAATTGCTGTAAAAACGCTGTTAGTGTGCGTGTATGTGTTATTGCGATACTACGACCGACATAAGTTGATCCGTTGATAACGATCAATTGTTATTTTTATTGATAACGGTCAATTGTTGTTGTTGCTGGCCTAAGAATTGTACCAAATGTTGCTGGCCTAAGAATTGTACCACATCATTGTCATCTTGTTTTACCTTATTTATTTGGAGGTTATGCTGTAGGATGTGGATTGCATATCTAAAGTTATCTATCCTAATTAAAAAACAACAAGGCAACTTTTTTTGGTGAAACCGTCCAACGACTAAATGTAATTATGCCTATGATTTTTTTAGATTATGACTAACTTGCCGACCCGCCGACAGCTGCGCTTGCGTTTTTACGTTATTTACTAGTTTATGTTTTATAGCCTTTTTCGATCATTTTACTATCCAATACTGAAATCATATTTTAAATCGGACCCGCGGTTCCTGAGTAGCACGTTCAAACAAATAAACAAGCAATCTCCTCAGCTTGATAATTGTAGTATAGATTTCCATAATATTTATTACAAAGAAAATATTCCGTAATTTTTTGTTCTTATTTTTACCGAGTATCCAATATGTAAACAATAAATAATGTACCTTTCTAATAAATATATTATTTATTGTAAACATTAAATAATTGTACCTTTCTAATAAATACAGGGCGTCCCAAAGTTATGGGCCATGGAGGGGAAGTACCTTAAATATCGTAGATAGTGAATTTTGCTCAAAGAAGACTTCATTTTATTTTTAAAAGTTAGTAATTCTGGATTCATAGATTTTCTAAAAATTACTTGCTTTGTCTGGGAATCGAACCGACTTACATGTAGAAAAAAAAACTCTATTTTTATGATACCAATCGAAAGAATAGCTAAAAAATAATAACTCTGCTTAAGTAACATAGTATTTTAAAAGAAAGGAACAACGTGAAATTAATTATTTTAATCAAATAAAAAACATGAAACATTTTTTTTGTAAATTAATTAATTAAATTACTTACTTTTTTTTAAATAAAATGAAGTCTTCTTTGAGCAAAATTCACTATCAACGATATATATGGTACTTCCCCTTCATGGCCCATAATTTTGGAACGCCCTGTATATAAAATAACACCCCTATTCACGTTCCCACTGCTGGGATAGGGACTTCTCTCTTGACGAGATAGATTAGGCCTTAATTCACCACGCTGGCCAAGTGCGGGTTGGTTTTTTTTTTAATATATAAATGAAATATTTTCAAATAAGTTCGTAATAAAATAAAAATAAATAGTTTATCAAAATAAAAATATAATGGGAATTATTCAAGATGACATATGTAGATAAATGGATATTCTACATCTGTGTATGACATATGTAGATAAATGGATACCAATAAATATAAAAATAAATATAAAGTTCGAAACTACAAAAATAATACCTAAACATAATTAAAACCTTCATTAACGAAACTTTTATTTATTCAAACACAAATATACCATCTAACAAAACAAGCAACTTAAATATAGGTAATATAATTTATTTGTTTTGTTATAATTAGAATTTGTATTTAGTCCGTTCAATTTAGACTTTCGAACTTACATAAAGTCCCAGCATTCGACAAAAAAAAAACATTTAATTACAAACCTACACACCAAATTTCAGAAGAATCGGTTTAAAAATGAGCCCATAAGATGAGATGAATGAGGACATTTAACTTCAATAAGACTATTTTCAGTTTTATTCTTATATATATAATTATTAATCATGAATGTTTTAATTTAAAATTATGTACCTACTTAATTGATTTCAAATAATCAATCAGATTTAAAATAAATATTGATATTATTAAGATAAAACATAATTGATTCAAATATTGAAATAAAAATATCCACCATTTTGAATTTAGGAAAATATATAAACTCCTATCAATTAAATAAAAACATTAATATAATAATTATTTCGGAATGAAACTGAAAAAAAATCCACTCAATAAAATGGAATTTATTCGATGCCATTTTCTACAGATCTAAAATAATTATTAGTATATTTGTATGTTTTAGATCGACGAAGTATCAAGATCATTTAGTATTTTTCATAGAATTCGCGTGACGCGCCGGTCACGTGGTGCATAAAATATCCAATTTCGCAAAACTTCGTAACGTCACAAGGCTCTTAAACAACTTCTAAATTATAATTGGTTAACAAAACTTTTTGTTGAACCATGGGTATGATGTCTGATAGATTTCAATATGATTTTAATTCTAAAATCAAATTAGCAACCTAGAGTTTGCTTTCCATTCGCTAACTCGTATTATTCTATGACACAGATCGTCAACAGTGGACACTAGGCACTCTTTCCCAGTACGTTGGGTCGGCGGCGTGCGGCTACCGCCCGCTGCCCGCTCCGCCGCCCGCCCCGCTGCACGCCGCGCGTCGCGACCCGCCCGAAGTCATACCCGACCCCGTGCGACCTGCCAATGAGGTATGTCATAACGTGGATTATATTATTGACATGACTGAAAACCTTATTAGGTTGTGTCCAGCTGTTGCTGATACGAATGTTTCATTCTTCAGGTCCGAGCTAGAATTTTCCAGTTTATACTTAAAAAAGTATAGAAAAAATTACAATATTCACAAAAAAAAAACCTTTCGTCGTTAGGAATCGAACCGAACGCCTTACAGTATACGCCTGGCTGCGCTGACCACGACGCTACCCAGGAGGCATCTCATAAGATACGCTAGATATTAAGATATTGGAATGTTTCAGAATCAGAAGAACAAAAGCTTCTACTCTGAACCGGAGAGCAGTGGCTCCGGGTCTGAGTCGCAGTCGGCTTCAAGTTCCGAAGAGTCTTCGGATGAGGATGAAAGCACTAATGATTCTGATAAGAAGGATGTTAAGCGGTCAAAGGAAAATAATAATTACAGGTACTTACATTCCTTACTTTTTCTCATCTAAAAACCTCTTTGTTTATCATTGAATACAGATTAAAATTTATTTTATTATGAGTTATTAGTTAACTTCGTTTCGAGTTTGTAAGCCACGCATTAATTATTTATATGTTATAGAATAATTTTATGTACCCGCCGACCGCCAACAGCTTCGCTTGCTTTTTTCATAAAATATAGCTTATAACCTTCCTCGATAAATGGACTATCCAACACTGAAAGAATTTTTAAAATCGGACCAGCGGTTCCTGAGATTAGCGCGTTCAAACAAACAATCAAACTCTTCAGCTTTATAATATTAGTATAGATTTTCAAAATTGACATACCAGTAACGCCATCTGTTGGGAGATTTATTTGTTTTCTCCGTAATAAAGTAAAGGTCGACATTGCACGAGAAAGGACCCCTCCTATTGGTTAAAGCGTGTTTTTACGTTCAGGTCATCATCGGGTACGTCGGAGAGCGAGTCTGACAGCGAGACGTCGGGCTCGGCCAGCGCGTCGGACTCCAGCGACGAAGAGGCGAAGGAACTACCGAAAAACGATAAAAAGGTCAGATAAAATCCTTAAATAAACAAATAAATAGATTGCTGCCATTTAAGATTTCCAGTTTTCGGAAGGAAGGTTTTTAGTTTCAATCGGAGCGGCTTTAACCAGCAACTTTGACAGAATTAGCTGTCCATAATATTGGCTTTTCTACAAGGTACGTAATCATCTGACTGTCAAGGCTTGTCTTTTGATATGGCGCCGGGAAGAATCTTACGCGACATTGGCGGTTGATGGCATAATATCAATAGCCAATCACCTGCGCCACAAACCAAAAGAAACATGAATACAATCTAAATCACCTGTTTACTTGCAGATTAAAGAAGCACCTTCAAAACAGACAGCTCAAAAGAACGCGAAATCAAACTTAGAGCTGTTATTGGAACTGGATGCGGTGGGTGACTCTCTGCCCACTATGACGCCCACCTGTGGGGGCTTTCTGTCGCCAGATGTCGCTGTGAAAGACGGTATGTTCCTCTCATATTTATAAACATACAAATGTTTAGAATCTAACGTAAGTGAGTAAAATTATTTTATCTTGTGTTATATATTTTGTATGTATTCAATATTTTATTTAAATCCTTATATAAGAAGATAAAAAGCTCTGCTATCAGATACCGTCTCCTGATAAAAATAGAAATGAAAAACATGTAAAACACATAACAATTATTGCCTACAATAAATATCTTTAGTTTTGAATAATTGACAAACGTTCACAAACAAGTCAGCTATAACTCAATGCTGTCGCAGACGAATTTTACTATTGCATATTTTATTTTAATATTTACCTAACAAAATGCCCCTAACCTTGATTCCCAGAAGACGACATAACCCCCGTGGGACCCTCCCTAGTCCCAGCGCGCGTGGAGCTGGTGGGGCGCGTGTCGCTGGGCGGGCTGTGCTGCTCGCTGCAGTGGACGCGCACCCCGCACCTGCACTCCGCGCGCTGCACCGCGCTGCAGCTGACGTTCACTAACAACAGCGGACGGGAGGTTAAAGACATTGACCTTGTCAAGGTAAGTGGTTCTGATAGGTGGAGGACGGTCATTCCAGCATTTTGTAGCTGTCATGTACATTTTGATATAAACACTTTTAGAATGTTTCTTGTAAATTAAAAAAAAAAAGTAAAAGTTGTTTATTTGACATAAAAGTAGTGTACAGTACAGGGTGTCTCAAAAGAAATTTTATATTTAGCTAGCTTACTGCGTGAACGCAACGTATCCGAGGGGCGCGGGGGTTATGTCAATCGGTAGCCTGGCTCTTGGGAATTCAGTCGCTATGGAGCGTTTCTCGGGAGCAGACCGTGGGTTGTGCGTGCGAGAGTTTTACAAAAACGGTGATTCGGTGACTGTAGCGCGTAGTATTCGAGGTTTTCGTCACTTAAATGATGCGCCAAGCATTCCTCTTATTCGAAATTGGGTTAAGAAGTTTGAAGAGACTGGAACAACACTGGATAAATCAAAATCCGGGCGACCTAGGTCATCAAGAACGGTAGAAAACGTGGAGAGTTTTAATCAGTCTGTTCGCGACGACCCGAACCTTTCAATTCGGAAGCGCGCAAGTGCTTTAAATGTCCATAGATCTTCACTACATCGCATTATGCACAAAGACCTGAATCTGCACCCCTACAAAATTCAATTGGTGCAAGAATTAAAGCCCCAAGATGCCAGTCAGAGGCTTAATTTCGTAAATCAGGTGATTAAGCAATTATCGACGTTTACGATCATTTTGTTCTCGGATGAAGCTCATTTTCATCTTAATGGCCACGTAAATAAGCAAAACTGTCGCTACTGGTGTGCAACGAATCCGAAACGCAAGCATCAGAAACCCCTACATTCGCCTAAAGTGACCTCGAATACTACAGAATTTTCTACGCGCTACAGTCGCCGAATCACCGTTTTTGTAAAACTCTCGCACGCACAACGCACGGTCTGCTCCCGAAAAACGCTCCATAGCGACTGAATTCCCAAGAGCCAGGCTACCGATTGACATAACCCCCGCGCCCCTCTGATACGTTGCGTTCACGCAGTAAGCTAGCTAAATATAAAATTTCTTTTGAGACACCCTGTATAATATGATCCATAGGCTCCTGAGCTAGTATACACTGTGTTTCAGGAGCCAGTGGCTTCTCCATTGTAAGACTTATAGCTACAATTTTGTCAAACTTATAACATTACTAAATTACAAGTAAAAAATCTAAAGTAAAATAATAAGCATGAAAATTTTGTGAAGATTAAACTACAGGTAAAAGTAAAAAAAAAATGGGTACTTAGTTTCCGAATAGGGTTATGGGTTGTTCATCTAATCTACCACCATAACTGATCTACAACCTCCTAAAACCGTCTCTACTGTTCCAGAAAGCGTCGTGTCAGCAGGAAATGAGTGGATATGTCACGATCCCGGTGTTGGCGGCGGGCGCGAGCGCCGCGGTGCCGCTGGGCGTGGACTTCGCCGACAGCATACAGCCGCTAGAGGGCGCCATCACCTGCTCCATAGGTAACGTACATGTAATAATAGTAATAAATTTATTTATTTTTCTTCACAAAGGTTGTCTTAGAGCAAATACAAGAATAGATTAGCATATTAGATTTGAACCTATATTGTGAAGACTGGTGCCTGATGTAGGTTTGGTAACAAACCTGTATTACAGGTCACCAGGGCTTCTCTCTACGGTTCCGTACAGCATTGTGTTTTGTGTAATACATGTAATTCATGGACATAATAATTTCTAATGTCTCCCTTAAAAAAATCTAGTATAAATGTTATAAAATGTATTTCCAGGTGAGTTGTCGATCTCAATAACGCCGCCGGTCGGCGAGCTGGTCCGCGCCGTCTCCATGTCGGAGGCGCGCTGGCTCAGCGAACACAGGAAACTGCGGGGAATGACTGAGGTTCGTTCCCAATAATATACATATAACCCGCGCAGATAGAAAATTGATTTGAAAATGGCGGCGGGTACGTATGGTACGATTGGCAAAACAAGGATAAAAGTAAGACAGCGATAGAGAGTGAGCGAGAACGCATGCGAGCGGACGCCATTTATAAATCAATTCTTTAAGTGCGCGGCTTATACAAACAATATTAATATTATTTTACTAGCATAAATGTTAATATGTGCTACATTTGAAAAGATGTTAATTTCTGTGTTGTTTATTTTTCAGTGTCAAAAGAAAACGCCGAAGATAGAAGACGAGGCTACGATTTGCAAGCGCGTCTTTTCCACGGCTAACCTAGCCTTTATTAGCTCAACGGGAGAACTATTAAGGTAACTCAAATTTTAAAAAGGCATCCAAATAACAACTTATATAACTACTACATATTAACTACTTAAAAACACATAGAAAGAAAAACATACATTAAAAATAAAAAACAAAACATGTTTAAATAATAATTAAAATACATAATCTCCGAGGCTGGCCACCGGGGGTTATTTTAGTGGACAGACAGATATCCCCACATAACTATACTGTACCCTTCATGCAGTATGGATACCATTTTTTCACTCGATATCAAAAAAGATCTATGTATCAACTGTCATTTTACGAACTCTGTCGTAAGTTTACGCGAAATTTTAATATGAATAGTTTGTTTTATCTTCTATCTTCTTATATATAAAAGAAAGTCGTGTTAGTTACTTCACTTATAACTCGATAACGGCTGAATAGATTTGGCTGAAAATTGGTGGAGAGGTAGCTTAGAGCCAGGAGAAGGACATAATGATACTTTTTACTGCTTTTTTAAAATTTAATATAATGCGGGCGAAGCCGCGGGCGGAAAGCTAGTATATATATAAAAGAAAGTCGTGTTAGTTACTTAACTTATAACTCGAGAACGGCCGAACCGATTTGGCTGAAACTCGGTGGGGAGGCAGCTTAGAACCGGGAGAAGGACATAGGGTACTTTTTATCGAGGGAAAATCCAACATAATGCGGGCGAAGCCGCGGGCGGAAAGCTTGTTATTATATAAAATAACACTGTTGTTGCAGGTTCGCGGGCAGAATGTTGTCGTCTGGCGACCTGGTGCTGGTGTCGGTGGAGGTGGCGGCGGGCGGTGACGTCATCACGGCCAACTGCCCCAACATGGCCGTCGCCTCGCTGCTCGCCGCAGACCTCGCTAATAAGTTCGTTAGAGGTTGAATACACACAACAACATGTTAACTAATATATCATTCAAGCCTTCGGAGGTAGATCACAGCCTTCGTTATATACTGAGTAATGGACAAGTAGCATTCTATAATATTTATTCACGATACAAATGGAACTGTAAATATGCTGTATACGCTGCTTGGGCACAGCGACTTCCCTCTTGACGAGAGAGAAAAAAGTTATAGTTTAATACAATATGTACAAGACACATAGAGGCTGAATGCCCGAAGTCAGGTACCATGTACATATGCGAGGATCAACTCGACCACCAACTGATGCCTCAACCAGATTGAATCTGCACTGGACGAGATAACCGCAGAGCAGAACCCTGCAGCGTGACTACCGTCGACCTGATGAAGCCCGCCATGGAGAAACTGGACGACCGCCACCACACCGTCGTATTCCCACAACCGACACAGGTGCGCCTCACCTGCGAACGAGACGACTACGGCACCCTCAACGGAGCCACCTAGCAACAATGCCCCAAGGATGTATGCTCCGGACGGATGAGTTCACCATCGTCAACATCAACGATCACATTCAAGGGCAACCCCTAAAATTTCTCGAATCCCAATTCAAATCGACGAGGTAGCCAGTTTCAATCCTACACAAATTTAATTGTGAAGTTACATACGGATGTTATGAATTTTAGATAAAATGATGAGCTATATAAGTTTAGATAAAATGATGTATTTAAAATTTTAAGTAAAATAATACTTCGAGTAATATAATATGCATAAGGTTATACTCAGATGCTTCTATAAAATCGAGGAAACCAGTGTGCAGTTAGGAATTCAATTAAATTGATGCGAGATTATAAACTTGAGTCAGCGTCACTTCTGATGTCTCATGGCAAAAGCGGGAACTAGACTTATTATGGACTTAAGTGATGGCACAGTCGCCTTTTCTTCGTTATCAAAGCTATTTATTTACCTACCATTTCTAGCGATAACTTAGGTTAGTAACATAAATAAAAAAAGTAAATTGTGACCCGTGAGTTATTTTTATGTGTCTGTTTTTCAGTGTTTTATTTCATACCAAAATAAAAAACTGATACAGGATTTAAGATGTGAAAGATAAAGTGAAAACATTATCGAAGATCTTTGTAATCCATTAGACTAATTTATATTGTTAAATAATGTTTATGTGGTCAGTGCAATTAGGGACTAAATGAAAATATTATTGTTTAAGAATATTCTGTATAATTGATCTTATAATAAAATATTATGCATATATTTACAGTTTTTTTTCCTACAAACTTAAAATGATTGCTTTTCTATACTTTTTAGTATGAATTACATTTTAATTTAAAGTTACAAACAATAAGTTTTGGGAGATTCCATAGCAAAAAAAGCTAAATAAGGTAAAGATTTTAAAATGTCACTTTTTATAAATAATACAAAATAACAAACTACAGGGTATATCTAACAGTCTAAATATGTAATAATACTTTTATACTCATAAAAATCATAATAGCAGGTAATTATGAAAAATATAAATAATCTAAATATCTATGAGAAATATAAATAATATTGGAGACTGTTATTATCGAAGGCCTTATAATAGTTGTAATGCACGATTCTTTGATAAATACTAATAGCTCATATTGGTTGAAAATATTATTATTTGATTTTTTTAATAATATGTTAGAACAGAATTGACACAGGGTCTTATGTTATTCATACAAACTAACATTTTATAAGGCATTGTGTTCTTACTACTTGAAATCTTTCAGACTTCTAGATACCATCAGAAAGTAGGCAATTCACCTACCGCGCACCTTTTGACCATTATAATGTCTAGTGCAGGCCTCTTTATCAAATCATTACAGTTTGGAAATACACTAACAACTAGTGAAATTATTTTAAGCACCATCTGATAAAATAAATGATTGACACATATCTAAAACCATGTTATTTACAAATATTATTTCTTTAGCCCATGTGAGCATAAGCATTGTATCAGCTGACAACAACTACCACTAACACAGATAAATAACCATAAAGATTTTTCCCCAAAGAAATGTATACATTTTTAGATCAGAAAGTGCATATATCAATCTCACTAGTTGTCTGTGTATTTCCTTGAACCTTGAAAAAATACCTAATACATTATCATCTAATGTTGCGGATGTGGATAATGGTGACCCCACACGGGCGCGGGTGGGACATTCAGTCCATACGTAGGTGTATTTAAGGTCATCAGTCGCGGCCGCTTGCTCAGATCCTCATGATGCATCTGGTGCGGTGGTATGCAGATCGGCTGGACTTGATGCTGCTGATGCATCATTGGTTGAGGCTGTGGAACCGGCTCCGGTGCCTTCTCCTTAGCCTTAGCTCGCTTTTTAGGACCTGTACTATCAGGGGTAAGTCTTCGTTCGTTCCATAACCTTTCAACAAGCTTTCCTCTAGCTTCATCGCCTTGTGGGTTAACTGTCTGTTTTCTGGGTATTGGTCCGTTGGCAACCTTCTGTTTCATGGCTTCTAAGCGTTCTTCCGTTTGTGTCATAACGATGATAGGTAGACCGCGTTTTAGGCAGATGTTGTGGAGTATGCAACAGGCGATGATGATCATTGCGACTGAAGGTGGTTCAAACTGCTTGTTGCAATTCGCTTGGAGGACTTTCCATCGGCTTTTTAGGTTTTTTATTGTGTCTGTGATGGCAGTGTGGGTCTGTGTGTGCATGGTGGAGTAGTGCTTCTCGGGGGAGACGGGGGATTTCTTGGTAATTTTCGGGATTGGGGTCATTAGATATTGCGTTTGAGCGTAGTGTGGTCCACCTGCAATTTGTAATAACTCTGTTAAAATTGCTACTCTTTGTGATCACCTGTGTGTGATTAACCCTTCCCATGCATAGTATTTATTTATGAAAGCTTGTGTTAAGGGTACCAGATTTTTTGATACATGTACGTACTTAATACAATATACATACATAGATAGATATTTTATATTTTACATATTAACATCCAGACGTTCGGAACAAAGATTTGCAGATCGTACTATTTTTTGTCGCAGGCGGACCCTCGCCCACTGCGCTACAGAGGTCGTAATACCTAAACAACACAGTTGTGTTCAAAATTAAGTAAATAAGACTTATTACATAGCATGATGTATGATGTTGTTATGTTGTATGACTAACCTATGAGCCAGCACTGCTCGCCGGTCTGGTTGAGGCTGACGAGGTCGACCCTCACTCCGTGGTTCTCCAGGATGGTGTCGTGTGAGTTGGAGCCGCCGGGCGCCGCGTACACGCTTGTTATTGTCTGGTCGCTGTCACATACCTGAAGGAAATTCAAATAAATATGTATGATAATAAATCAATTTTTTTGTGCTCTCACTCAGCAAAAATCAACGCCAATTATGAATGCGCAAATTCGATCTCTTTAGATGAGTCACTTTTAAAATAACATAGATATAAATTACAAAAATATTTATTTTGAAATTGTTACATTATATATATTATTTTACTAGTTGACCCGCCCGCGGCTTCGCCCACTTTCTATCTTAACTTTTAAACCTTTCCTGGACGAAAACGAACATTTCAAGATTAAAACTAGCTAAATCCGTTTCCGAGTTTTAGCGAGAGTAACAAACAGCAATTGATTTTATTTTTAAGAAGATATTTATACAAAACAGTTGATACTTACTATTTGTACTTTCTTAGAATGATATGATTTGTTGAAATGAATTTTGGCATTCTCCTCCGGGCGCGCTATCGGCACATGGGTGCAGTCTATGCAGCCTATCACATTGGGTATGCCATACTTCATGTAAAACCTGGAAAAAAAACATTGGTGGTTAGTTTAGTTTCATATTGATAGTCTTTCAGAATACGAAATCCATTAAGTTCCTTTTCCCTCAGGACAAAAATTTGTATGATCTGCTAATATTTTATTAGTACCTATCTGGGTGTTATTTATGTATAACCGTAAAACACTCCAACATTGCCCACATTTTTCGAATAATTACAATTTTTGTTATTTTTTTGTATGGGGACACAAGTATTTTCTATTAGCATCTGCAACTATAGGATATTTTGCATGTATTATTTTATAAGATTTTGTTATTCGTCAATATTAAATCAAGTATTTTATTATTTTTAAAGGCGGGCAATGTTATCTCGACTTATTGCCAACATTGCCCGCGTTGATTTTTGACGCAAATATCTCCTCTCCGGCCTCTAATCAGCTGACAGCAAAACCTGTACAAGAATTCTGACCAAAACTGGCCTTTACTTTAAAACTAAAGCGAATCCATGACAGGTTTCCTACCAAAATCCATGTTAGGCTAGTTGGGCAAAATTACCCTGACCTTGTTAGCATTTTCCATACAATTCGCTTTTCGCCTTTAGTAAAGTGATAGGGTTGGTACATCTCAGTAAACTGTTCTTGACTTTTTATTTCTTTTTATGTTAATAAAAAAACAAGATTATCTTCTATTGAATTATTTAAAAAACTTTTGAGTAACATGTTTGATTCAACAGATTCACATGCAAGTATTAACATTTATTCCGTGTTATTTTTAATACATTCTGGTTCCAATCTTTCGTCTGGACTTTCTTTGACGAATTCGAGATTTTGTTCTTGCTTTTAAGAAATAATAAAAATAAATTATCTAAATAATCAAGATAATAATAATTAGCAAAAAAAAAAAACTCGGATGTGTCAACCCTAAGCTTATTTTGACTGCGGGCAATGTTGTCAATAGTAGATCGCAAAAATACCAGATAACTTTGCCCACCATTATAACTTTAGTTATACAAGAGCTGCATCAATGACAATAAAGTTATAATAATACCTTAAGTTTTTTGTACAACATAATATAAATTAAACTCATCTGTGTTTTCTCCATCACGCACAATCCACTTTTGAATTTTCACCAAAATTTGCCCGCAAAAATACACTCTGTCTTTGACGAGTTCCAACAAGTTACTGAGTGACTTTAGCGTTACACCCAATAGACAGTGGTGCTAAACACAAAACCTATTTTCTACCAAAGTCAATAAATGTCACCATAGTATTCAGATATTTTTGCTATTAAAAGTTTTGCTTAAAAATTGGTCTTCGGGCAAAATTACCCTCGGTGGCAATGTTGGAGTGTTTTACGGAACATATTTTTTTAATATTAAAAAAATATATGTCGTGGAGAGAGATGTGTAGGATGTCGAGGAGTGTGTGTTTATCACGAGGGCTTCTAGTTGGTTATGACGTCACCAGGTCTAACGTCACAGTCGTCTTTATGTTGATAATAAAACCACGAAGAAACGTCCATTATTTATTCCATTTTACAATGTTTCGGTCCATCGACTCGACACTTCAAACAACAAATGAATTTACTGCAAACAGAGGACCGTTCCAACCGACTACTCAATCAAGAATACATTTATTACTAACAAAGCACTGTTCCGTCCAACGGCTCAAACAAGAATGTCATTTTAGCTCGGCCGACGGTCGTATTTATACGAACGAAAGCGGTCTGAACCAGTTTTACAAGTAACAGGCGCAGCGAAGCGCTTCAACCCGTAGTGCGATGCGGGCGGTACAAACAGGTTCTGAGTCATATTTCAAACGATGTTCTTGTCTGCCCCGACATATATAATATAATGTAAGTTTATCAGAAATCTAGGCCCTGTAACACAAGCCTTAAGCTTACCACAGGGCTAGATGTTGCTGTGTGAATTGTCCAGCAATATTTATTTATACACTATAACAAAGCTTATCATTGGTAGTAAATTTACATTATACTTAGTAAGCCATAAAAATGTCTCATCTGAAAAATAATATTTACTTAGCCTTGACAATCTCTCTCTCCTCCCGTAGATGTGGGTAGTGTATGTACTTCTTGATAATACTGGGGTGGTTCATAGCCTCGGTAACCTGCATCACAGCCATAGACACAAGGTACTGTGACAAGTTGGGGTCAGACTTTGTGCCAATACTCTTTTGGAACTTTCCCGTTGCATAAAATGATAAGGTTGCTAGAACCTACAAAGGTAAACAATGAGTGTAAAATGGATTTAACTTTTGTATCACTTAATAAAACATAAACTTTTAAGTAGGTTATAATTACATAAATTATTCATAGTAATTTATGTAATTTTAAGATAAATAGTTCATTGTAAATATCATTAATAACAAAAACAGTTATATATTATTTAATTTAATGTTTCAAGAGTTCCATGGCATTGAGGTCAATACATTTTTCTCTATTTTAGCAGCTAAGCATGCCTTAACTCACTCTTTATATGGCATCAAAACCAAAAAGAACAGATCTAGACTTTCTACTTTCAAAGTCTATTCAGTTCCTAAAGTGAAATTTGAAACAGACAATTTTTTCGAAGAATATTTTGAAAAAGACATATTTGACTCAAAAGTACCTTTATTCAATGGTTGCTATCCCAGTCACAGCGCAATAAAAACAACTTACTTTGCTTTCCACGGAACATTCAACAGATTTTGTAGATGTAGGCATTACAGGCTTCAACTCTTCACAGAGGTTTCGCGCTAAATCCTTCGAAAGCCGGTACGTTTCAATGAAAGTGGTATCATTCAAATCGAAGGGATCAGTTTCTTGCGGTTTGCAAACTCTTTTGTCTGGAGTTTGAGCTTTCTCGACAGGCTGAACCAACTCCTGCTGCTTATGTGTATGTGAATTGTCCCATTTTAAAAGTTCAAATATTTCCGGTTCTTCGTCTACCACAGAAATGTAGCTCTCCTCGGGCGGCTTTTCAGCCATTTTCCATGTATTTTTAGTTTATTTTCGCGTAAAGTAAGCGCAGCTTGGATTTTGGTTGCCTGAACTAGTGTTGCGTAGGACATAGATGAGGTACCTCATTTGTACCGCTCATTCGCTCACTAATGTCACACACCTCATTTTCAATCCATGTCCCACCTCACTATTTTTGTCACAGTCTGTCTGACTAGAGAGGACGCCTCACGTTGTCCCGCTCGAACGATTCGTGTCATGCGTCTCGTTCTGCGAGTGAGTGAGGTAGTGTCCTGTTGAATGTATTGCGTGAGTGATTACAAGCTCGCATGACGTTGACATGACATTACAGTGACTGTGACGTTTGAGGTGAGTAGTTCGCGCTCTGGAACGCGGTGTCAGGTTGACTTTTCTTGTCTTTTTAATGAAATGCCAACTAATTTCATCTTCTTTAGTAAAGGGTTAGGAAAATATGTTAATAGTTTTTGATTTGAGTATTACGTGTCAACCACAAACAGCAGGGTCAGCAGGGGGTGGGGAGTAGTCTCAATCGCTTGCCGGGCTCAAAGAGAGAGAATAATAATCACTAAATACGTTATACGGCCGGGCTTGTTTAGTTTATTGGCCATGGAACGATTCACATTAAAACTACATTAGATAACAATATTACTAAATACCTAACTACCTAATTAAAAGATTACCTACATTGCTAGTCAGTAGGTATAGAGAAATTTGTCCCGTCGCGGGAATCGAACCCGCAACCCCTTGCGTCGCAGGCGGAGGCGGACCCTCGCCCACCGAGGTCGTTGTGAATAGTGAAAACAAAACAATTTTATAAAAAGTACCTAAATCCGTTTTTTGGCCGTAAGTTCTGTTTTAAGTAACTATTTATTTATTTTAAGGACTCCCAACAAAAGATACATTGATTTATATTCTAAACATTATTCACAAGGTCTATAGGTATTGTACATCTGTAAGGGCTGTGGATTTTGTGTAATAAATAAATAAATGCACCTACTCATTCAGCAAAACGCTTCAATTTTAGTAACGAAATGAAAACAGGACACTTTTGAAAATGTCCTGTATGACTGAATGAGTAGGTAAGTAAAGCAAACTACATAATACTACCACGACATCTGAAGCATAACATTTTCGCCTCATCAAGACTCCTCACCTCACTCATCTCTTGTGTTGTGACAAAATGTACCATTACCTCGTAACATGACATTTTATAAGTTGTGACATGACATTTGAAGCATGACATTGTCCCACCTCACGGAATAGAATGAGGTACTCATACAAACTCATTTTGAAACCGTGTCCTACTCAACACTAGCCTGAACGATGTTTGACGTTTTAGTGACAGATGTTTACGCATTGCCATAAGTTCGTAACAAAAGCTACTAAATTTTCTTACCATAATTATTCTACCAACTAGGATTATAGAATAATAAAATTAATTATAATAAAATTAGAATATAATAAATTGTTATATATGGCTTGATTTAAACCAGATAACCGCAACATTGTATATTAAATACATTATTAATAACCATGTATATGTCGCAGTCATCTGGTTGAATCAGTAATTTGATTGAATGACTAGGCCGAACGTTACAAGCGTCCCTCAACGTCCATATTAAGCAGTTAGAGGGTAGTTAGGCCTATGAACAGATATTTGCAAAAATTGCCTGGCGGTTTAAGGTAATAATAATCTTCAATTGTTGCCTTCATATTAGTATTATTCATATTAGTCCTTTGGTATCAAATCCGGCTACGATATACCAAATCTGGGGGATTTGGTATATGGATGGACCACACCCATTGGTGGTTGGTGATCGCTGTAAATTGGCTCAGTTCACAGAAC
Organism: Chloroclystis v-ata; assembly: GCA_963691955.1. Classification (NCBI taxonomy): domain Eukaryota; kingdom Metazoa; phylum Arthropoda; class Insecta; order Lepidoptera; family Geometridae; genus Chloroclystis; species Chloroclystis v-ata. The sequence continues at coordinate 869,076 of OY829897.1, read as the reverse complement.
GACATTGCTGCCAGTCTTCGATAGTGTATAAACCCCAGTCGGTTTGACCCACGGAGCAGATGTTTGACCACGCCGGATGAAGCTAGGTAGGAGGTCGTATGTAGTTAGGTATACCATATTACTAACGCCGGCTTCTATTTTTGAGTTAAGTATCTACCTAAGTACATAATAAACGTAGAGGAACATTAATTTATAGAATTCTACAAAATATTCGATTGATTAGGTAATTTTTACTATCATCATAATTCATACATTGTTAACATCTACAATCTACAGATTGTTTCTATACACATTCTTATACCTACTCAGCTTTTATAAATGAGATACGTCAGGTAAATAGCAAAGTCCCCGTTCCTTTGAGCGGAAAGCGAAAGCGCTTATGTATGCAGAACTGAGTCGCTGCTTAGAACAAAGATGTGAGCTTTTATTGCCGCGGAAACGACTCGCTGAGCACTGCAGACCTATGTAGTTGTGCTTAGACAGGACCAGGCACGGCTTGGTTATCCTAGTATGTTACCATATTTGTCAATATTTTTGTATTTAAACCTCTTAGTTGCTTTGATGACACCCATCGGAAGAGATGGAATAGGACCTACCTAATGAATACAGTTACTATGGCTAGGCCGACACCAGAAGGCTATTTGATATTATGGTTAACTAAACCATATACACTGGTGGTCACATAATTAAGAACGCTGATATTTAGGGAAGATTTTTTCAAACTAAGACGCAAAACTATTTACATGTAATTTATTTTATTTATCGCGGTATTGTAAAACGTTTCTATAATATCACCGTGCTTATTGGTATACAATGATTAGCTAAAAATAAATTGTAAATTTTTTTACACTACTTCGAAACATAGTATTCCTATTTACTGGTTGGTCATATAATTAAGAACGCTTAATCGTTAATTCCTTTTTTTATAATTTAAACAGAAAACACGGTTGAAATTTTAACTGTTTGTATAATATTGGCAATATTTAGTACTGTAAAAGATAAAAAGGCATTTATTAGTTAAAAAAAATAAAGCTATTGATCTATCAACACAGGGTAGAACACCGGCACAAAAGAAAAACTTCGCCTGAAGAATTGGTATTATAAAAAGATAGACAACCATCTGTAATGTTATAAAACGATGGTTTTCGATGCTTTTGAGCATTTTACTTCGTATCACATACTTCTACGGAGTGTCCACAAAGTCCACATGTACCTAAACAGAGAAAAACAACTCCTCCAGATGACCAAAACATCATTCGTATGGGCTACAAAACTGTTTAATAGGTCAAATGTGCTGAGTCAAGAATAATTGGGTGAAAACTAGCCTTCAGCTATCTCAACACGCACTGTTTTACGACGTATTGTAGAAGAAAAATCGCACGGAAGGATATCAAGGAAGGTACTCATGTTGAAACTTTGATATAGTCAAAATCAGCTTGCACTTGAGAGAAAGTATGAAAACTGGACTTTGCCACAGTGAAAAAATTAACTTTTTTTCTAACGAAACGAAAATAACTAGGGTGTGTTCTGATAGAAAACGATATGTTCTACGTCTTCCGAATATAGCATTCAACCCTAAGTACTCGAAAGTTACATTAAATCATGGTGGTGGAAATGCGAAAATTTGGGTGTGCTTTCGTGGTTTTCTATCTTAGACTGACCATCTAACAATCTAAATCTAGAGCCAATAGAGAATCTGTAATTTAAAATAAAGAAAAAGTATTCAAATACAGAGTGTGGGAACACATGAGAGCTGTACGACGCTTTTTTAAAAGAATGGAACTGTATTTATCTTGCGAAATATCAAAAATTCATAGGTTATGCCTCGCAGGTGTAAAGCAGTGTTTAAAGGCCGTGGATATGTTGTAATCTCTTAATTTAGTTTAAAATGTATTAAATTACTTTTAAAATTTTCTGCACTGCATATTATTGTGATTTAGATTTAATGTAAGTGCCATATAAAACAATTTCCCAGCAGTTAAATAAATCGTTCTTAATTATATGTCCAGCTTCATTACTATTAGAGAGTGTCTCATTTCTGTAAAATAAAAATTTGAGAAATATAGTAAATGATTATATTGTTTAATCTATAGGACACTCTGCTCCATTAGTATGGCTATTTTTTAGCATAATAAGTTGTTTCTCAGAAGGTACACATCTCGGTGTATGAGAAGATTAAAATAAAAATGTTCTATAAATTCAAATCGTTCTTAATTGTATGACCACAAGTGTATATAAAAGTAATAAATGATTCATGTTTTTGTTGCAGACATTTGTATTTCTGTAAATACAGTCGTATAATCCAACTTCATCTTAAAATGCCGCTTCTAAGGCTTCTTCCATCTATGGCTCCTCTCTACGTCATCAAGGGCACGCACGCGCGGCGCGGTCGATGTAGCTGGCTACAGGTGATGCCCCGCCATCGCCAGTCGCTCTCCACCGTCGCGACGCACGGCCGTACCACCCTAAACAAGATCTACCACGCCAAAAACATGACAGAACCACGAAAAAATCACTGCAACAACACCCAAATTTGAATTAAGAATGTAAATTGCGCCTGTAGAAATCGAATGGCAATGTTGAGTGTGTTGTGTTTGTATTCAACAGGCGCGGGCTTTCTCTTAGAAATCTGATTTGTGCGAAATATTTTATGATGTTGGAAGTGTTGTGTTTTCGAGAGAATGGGAGTCGGGATGTAATTTGTATGGCGTGAAGGTGAGTTTTAATTATTAACAAAGACATTTTGTATCTACCTAATTTGCCGTAGTATGTACGGTACGTACTTACCTCGTTCAAAAGCAGAGTTAGGTTCCTTCTGGACCGCGCAGCTTCATTTTACGAGTACTTATCTTTTGTTGGAGCAACAATGGGTAGAGGTACCTATTTCTGATTTTAGATACAATTTAATAGTATTTTAAATTTAAATTGAATGTGTAGGTAATGTAATGAGTATCCGATCTCAGAGGCGCGGCGGGCAAAGGTGGCCTGCGTCAAGATGAGGGTTCGATTCTCGAACAGGGACAAATATCTGTATGATTATTATAGATTTTGTTCATTGTGTTTTCTATGTTCTTACAGTAAACAAAGGTACCTGAGTAGGCATGTATGTTTAAACAACGAGCTTGTAGTCAACAAAACAACCTTTTCTTAAGAAAGCGTTAGACCTGGAGGAGTTAAGGGTTCAAAATCACTTTTGGGCAAACGCCACACTGCCTTTGTCCATAAAGTAGTATTATAGGGCTAATAAATAATAATTGCATTGCAAACTAATTAATAAAAATAATACAATACAATACAATATTCTTTATTACACACCACAAAAACAAAAAACACAACAAAAGATATAGGTAGGTACATAAAAAAGTGTAAAAATGTGCGGCCTTATCACTAAAAGCGATTTCTTCCAGACAACCTTTGCAATAATATAGGTAGGTACCTAAGTAACTAAGTACACCTATCTGAATTATTACACACACAAGCTCCGAGATTACCAACTACGGTGTTAGATATCGATATAAGTGATTGTGTTGTCCTCAGAACCGCAAGATGCTGTCACCCAAGATCAATCGGTCCATCCGCGTCAACGATGGTCAGCTGATCGCTCTCTCGGATCGCGCGCAGTATGACCACTTGCAGGTAAAGTCATAGACTCGACCTCTATGGTGCTGCGGGCGAAGGTTCGCGACGCATGAGGTTGCAGGCTCGATTACCGCCCAGGGACAAGAATTTGTACGATCTGATTCGTATATAAGATAAGATAAGATAACTCTTTATACACACGCCAATAATAAATATTTACATAAGAACTTAAAGACTACAAAAAACGTATGCGTATTGGGCGGTATATTTTATTGATCTCGTATGTATTACCAATCTACCCTACATTTTGTAACTTTTTCTGAACGTATATAAACATTGTCCCAGGACGTGAATCGAACCCGCAACCGCCTACGTCGCAACCAGCGCGACAGACGTCAAATCTATCTAGCATAATATTTTTTATCCAAAACTGATATGCACTCTAATACGCAATCTAGGGAGATCGGAAGGCGCTACGTTCCAATTCGCGTAATATGACGGATATTACTTTCCAGCTTTATCGCGTGTAGGTAAATAGGTGTCGCGCTTTTAGGTGTAGGTCTTATTAGATCGGCCAGTGCATCTACTTATCAAGATGGGTACTTGAATTTCAACCTATATAGTCAAATCATCATCGTCTTCCATTTTTGAGTTATTATCACACAAAAAAAGTACAAGCTAATCAGAGTTATTGTTGCAGGCTGGATACTTGCATAAACGGAGTTCGGACAATACAAAATGGCAGCTGCGGTGGTTTGTTTTGTATCAGGTATTTACCTAGGTACCTAAATATGTAAAAAAAAAATCCCATCAACTTGAGTTACCACGTAATCTATGTGTACTAAGAAGTTTATTGTGAATCATAAAAGTTCCAAAATTTACTACTTTTTAGAGTCACTGAATTCAAATTTGTTTGTATCTTTCTGTGCCTTCTGTCTAAAATCTAAATCTACCCGGAGTGGAGACAACAAATGCACAGTATGCAATTTACTGTCGTTTTTGTAGTAATTTCATGAATCTGATATGTAGTCACTTAGAGTTCATACCTAAAATAATGTTTCAATAAAAATAATTTGAATTTAAATATAGAACATGCTGTTCTACTACGAATCGGAGAACAGCAACCGGCCGACGGGCGTGCTGCTGCTGGAGGGGTCCTACTGCGAGAGGCTCAGCAAAGCTCCCATGGAGCGCAACCCTTCAGTAAGTTCACAGTACACCCGGTAAGGGGTCACAGAACGATAAGGCGAGGCAGACCGATAGACGCAAATACTTTTTATGTTTCTAAAATATCAAATTCCTTTTCACTTTGCATTGCAGTTATTGGCAATGCCGCAGTTATTTGGTGACAGAATTTTAATATTTTTAAATGTATTAGTATTACATTCTTATTTCTGCTTATCTCTCTATACCTATACCAATACCTATACATATAAATTATATCGTTTTAATGAGTAGGTACCTACCTTTAGATTATCCTTGTAGTTAATGCGCTAAATATTATTTAGTTTTAAATAAGGTCAAGCAAGGTTATTCTAGCTAGACATTCAGGTAGTTTATTTATTTAACAAAATAAAAATATGCTCTCAGGGGATTTTTGGCAAAAAAAATAACTTAAGTTACGCTTTCTTAGTAGGTAGGTACTATTACGAAATAGTATAGAAAAAAAATAACGTAACTTTAGTGGGTTACATACAATGTGATCTTGTAATTTTTTCCTTACCATTTTCTTAAATTTATTTTTATGTCTGAAAACGATACTGACATTTTTATTGTGTTGTTGATCCTTCACGCCACTAGTCTAGTATAGGTAATATCTGTCTCTTCTCAGCTTTGCGTTCCACAGTTCCACGTGCGTGGTGGTGTGGGGTCAGCGTTATAGGGCTTTTAGTTATGTTTATTTTCTTTTTACGCTATTTTCCCGCAAAGAGTTTCGCCCTATCGCAATACAAACGAAATTACAGTTATTCGAAAAAAAGCCGCAAATAACATCCTTTTTGATATCCGGGTCACATAACATTATTATTACGCAACCCGGGTCAATTTTCTTTTCACTCTCTTTTATCTTCTTCAAAATGCTTTCATAGAGCGCTTTCTGTCTTTAAACGCCATAAAACAAATAGAAAGTGTCTCGTTGCCTTATCTATTATTAAACAGAGCCTTGAACTTTATCGACTAATCCAATCGATACGTTTAAACTGCAGCTTGTTAAGCACATGTATCGGAAAATAATGATAAAAACTATATGAGGATTGAGGATACTGCCGCTGCCGGTCACTTCATACTGATGACCTCTTGATTTAGAGCAGCGTTCAGTAGCGCAGCAGGCGAAGATATTGCAAAGTAAAGGGATAGCAGCTTTAATTCTTGTTCTTACTGAGTTTGGCAGTTTTACTTATTAATAATTTGTATTCAACTGAAAATATATTACATAATTAGGTATAGTAAAACCATTCTAAAAATGAACTCCCCTCCACAAAACCGTGATGATTTCAACGTGTGAGAGGAAATACAGAAAACCAGAATACACAGAAAAAAAAAATACAGAATTCGGTGGAGGGGCGTTCATTTTAGAAATGGTTTTACTATACTTACCTTTTTTTAAAATATCAACAACACATTATAACAAATCATAAAAAAAAGCAATTATGTTTAATGTTGTTGAACAATTAGATATTTAATATAATAAAACAATTTCCAAAATCCTATTAAATTGAACTTAATTTTATATAATTTTATAACCAAGTAAAAATAAAATGCTATTGATTCCGTCCTAGCGTGGTCGCGCCTGCCATGCTAATGCCACCGCGTGCCGGCCCGGGCCCGGGGGAAATCAGCGGCGTCTTGTTTCACGGAAATAGACACGATCTGCAGCTATTCCTTCTTATTAGCGCGTTAAATCATTTATTAAAACGTATCGATTTTAATTTTTGTCATTGTCATCTACCTATTTAATATCAGTTGGTGTTATTATATTTTAAATGTTTACTTTTTTGGAGGTCAGCTATCCCATAACTCCTTCCACGCGTTCTTGCCTGGTGCTTTTCCCCCCTAGTCTATTTAATATAATTATTTAAAAAAACTAAGCAAAACATGTTTGCCTAACCCGTGCACCGTACATTAGTGTTTATAAGCTTTTGAACAAATGGTTTTATTATTCTACGTTGCATTAGGTAGGTACCTATAGAATTGATTATTTGCTATTAATTTAAAATAACAAACTAATGATCAGTACAAATTAGCCCAAAATCCCGTATCCTTAAAATTGCAACCTATATTTTACGCATTTGAAATAGAATCGTCCCACGGCTAGAAAATAATCTATCCCGTAGCTAGTATTTTTAGCAAGTATTTTTGAAGCTAGTTTTTGTAACAACCCCTTGTTTTCAGAAGCTTCACTTTAGTTTCGTGCACAGCACTCAGCTGGGCACGTGTGTGCACGGAGGTAACAGCGGTTACAACCCCCGTGAAATGTTTCGTGTATGCAATTTTGTTCTCTTGCGTTATTTACGTGGGGTGTACGCTTTTATCAATTGGCTCTACTGTTATCTACATTGCAAAATTATATTATTTATTACCATGATTGGATCGTTTTTATGTTTTATTTTTTATTCAAAATTTAAATTAGGGAAATGCAGATACTTGCCATACTAACGTTGGGTTTATTTTGTCTGTATCCCTATGGTTAAGTGTACGCAGAAAGGGAAATTTAGTCTTCTTCGTCCTACCAAATGTCACGTGTCTGGTTGGTACAGTGCTGGTGCAACAACGCAAAAAAAAACTCACATAATTTTGTTCTTTTGTGAATAACTGTTTGGTGTGGTATTTTGAGTTGAGTAGAGTCCATGTAACCATTTATTTAACGTTTTAAGACCTTACGTTTAGAAATATGAGTTTACTGAGTTTACATTACCCACCGACGACCCCAACTGCGCACACTTACCCTGCGTACGATTACCCCACATGCCTGTACGAAGGAGCATGTCTAATGGACTAATAGAAGTTCTGCACACAGTTCTGCTTCACGATCACGTACCGGCGCGAGACACAACGGCAATACGAGCTGCGTGCTGCTTCGGAGGTCGACTGCATGCACTGGGTCGACGCGATACGGGAGGCAAGGTTAGTGGATTTACATAACTTAGACTAATATCATATGGCTAAAGAGTTTGTTTCTTTGTACCGCCTAATCTCAGGAACCTCAGACATCCGTATTATAATTTTTTTATAATCCATTGGTGGCCCATGTGGTCCGTGACAGATCTCTCGGGATCCATACCCTAAATGTGACCTAGTCCCATTTGAGATTGGCAGTTTTGGAGTAGGTACATATTATTGTTAATTGGTCCAATTGTTTTACTATTTTAGAGGATTAGTAGAACGTGTATCTGAACTGTGAACTGGCTATCAATACATTTAATCCATCCCCCTCCACCCTCATTACCCCATTTGGGAAGAGTATGACAAATAGCCGTAATAGCATTACGCAGGTACTGTCACGCTACCATTCAACGTTTGGTTTATCATCGGGACAATTATTTTAAAATCCGTTCTGTGCTTGATTGTAGGATCGCGTGTGTTGATGACACACGGAGCGACACGCGCCGTGTCGGGTATCGTCGAGTAGAAAACTCTATGGCGTAGATATTTATATTATATTATGATCACGTCAAACCACAAATAGTGGGCGTTTGATGGTTAAAAATAAAATGCTCGTAGGACATGTATTGAAATGAAAACAAGCGAAATGTTACATAATAATAAGCTAAATAGCAAAAAATACCTTCACGTTTCTTAAGGAACTTAACATAAGTACAAATAATAAAAATGCAAAGCGCTAATTTTGTAATTTTCCAATATAAATATGAATTGAATATAAGTACATACAAACAAAGTAAGTAATAATTCTAACTATGGTGAGTTCAAAAACAACCGCAGCATTTTCTACGATATTTCGGTAGATACCTAAATAACAGTTAGGTACAATGTGCACAGTTTTGCTAATTGGAAGGCACTTTTGCATGAGGTTGTATCCAAAATCCGTATACATTTCCGTGTGAGCTCGTTTTTATACACCGGAAAATTTTTATAAGCTTTTTGTTTAGTTTATTATTCCTGCGTAAGAGGCAACTCAGTCTAGCTTCTTTTTGAATCATGTTACAACTAATCAAATAAATAGCAATGTTGAATAGGTAGATTTCTCGGATATTTTTTTTGTTGATTTATATTGCGGCAAGTTAATCACTAAATTTAGACTATCCATTTCTACGTCACATTTAAAACAAACGGTGAAGGTATCTCATATCAAAAGCTTGATATTTTAGTCAGTTAGTCAAATCTTACATAACAACTGCCCTAAGTCGATATTTATTTATATACTTACTTTAATTTTCTATAACTTTGATTGTGAATTCTTAGCCGCTCAATTCAAATCTACTGCCTCTATGATGCTAATCTACCGAAGCCCTAACTTTCTTTCTCTAAACGACTCAATTTTTTAGGTCAAACCAACAAAGCGTCTTAAGTTTAGCTGTTAAAATATTTAATTCCACTTCTTTTAAAGAACATTGTCTAATAAAACCGATTTCTGTCGCGTTCAAAGCTTTTTTTAGCTCCTTTGTATTTCGTATACCAAATACCATGGTGTCTAATAAAAAGCTTTTATCAAAATGATCAACGGAAAATTCCTTGCCATTTGCCATGAAAAATTCAGAGGATTTCTTCCTGTACCGAAGTTATTTTGAGTTAAACCAATAACGGAATACGCGGGGCTCGTATTCTGCGAACAATGGAACAACCGAGCTGTAGAATAATATAACACGAGAAGGCACGTTATTATTTATTTTGCGTTTTATATGAGAGAAGAAAAGCATGATGTCAGATGCTGATTTAAGTATTGCTGGACAATTCACACAGGAACATCTAGCCCCGTGATAATCTCTAAGCTTGTGTTACGGGTGCTACATTTCTGATAGTTACCTAATGCGGTCTACACACCAAAGCCGGTGGCCCAACCCGCCGGCCTTATTTTGTACAATCATGGTACAAAATAAGGCCGGCGGGTTGGGCCGCCGGGCTGTGCCGGCGGGCCGCCGGCTTTGGTGTGTAGAGCGCTTAATAATATACCTACATACATAGATAGATACACTGGATCATTCTTCTTTAACAATAAAGGAATGTGTCCATTTTACTAAAGGCACAGGCTGCCATTACTTCATTACATTTAAGAAAATAATATATTATTTTACAAATCTGATTTAAGCTTAATAATACGGCTTTAACGGATTATAACAACTATTTATCATATTCTTCGAAACAGGGTTAATAGAGGCTCGGGTTGGAATGCTAGGTGAATAGAGATAAGCCTATGTATTATACATAAAATGTACTGCCTACAACAATACATATTGCTCACAGTTCTCTCTTTGCTATCTTTTTAATATTTTATATATATCTGCGTTCCCACTCCAGAAAATTTCTCAAAACATGCCGGTTACCTTGATGGTTGCCTTCACCGTTAAAGCAAGTGTTTCATAACCGATTTCAGAAAAGGAGGAGGTTTCTCAATTCGACCATAATTATATTAAAATGTTATTTTTTATGTTTGTTCGCGGATAACTAAGTCGTTTATGATTTTGAGGGTTTGATGATGGCATACCAGAGAAATCGAGGTGAACCTTTAAAAATCGTACGGGCAACTAGTGCGTTTCTAAGTTTTTTCTAAATACTTCGTAAACCTATTTAGGTATTTGCGTCTGGTGGTCATCATCTCGTTACAGAGATGATGATGGAAGTGAATTTAGAGACAGTGTGTTTTTATTCGTAAAACATAAAAAGATTATTACCTAAGTAAGTATATATGTATTTATTTGTAAACAAAAACTTAAATTAATATAAATAACCTTACCTACTTGTGGTGTATAAGATGGGTTTATACCGGCGTGAAATCATTTCATAGTCCAAATAGAATAAGTGAATTCGCGAGGGATAGGCACTTCACCCTCCACGGGTCCCTTTCACGAGTTTGGAGAGAACTCTTGTACTCCTTTACGAATATTACGTGGTTTTTAGAGAATCTCTACGCGGATTATTTTTATAGTTTCTTTGTGTTTGTGTTTGTCGATTCTGTATACCTAAGTACCTATCTGTAAGTTTACACTAACAAGACTCTTACGAACTTATCTTTCGTTATCTTTTCTTACTCATGAGCACGTAAATAGGGTTACGTTTTCACTGCTGGTACACAGGGACTTCTCTCTTGATATGAGATTAGTGTGAAGTCACAAACATGTAAACTGTTAAAAGTTTGCCGGTTTCACATGATGTTGTTGTAGAGCGCACATTAGTTATTATAAAAAAAAAGAGGTTCTCTGTGGTGTCCACGGCACGACCTTCGGAATGAAAGTCTTATGTGATCCCACTTCCACTTAGCTAACATCGCTTTTTTTGCGAATTTATGTAGGGTCTTATAATATAATTTTTCCAGATCGTACAAATTTTTGACCGAGATGGGAATCGTATCCCCAATCTCAAGCGGACCTTTGCTCGCTGCGCCACAGAGGTCGTCAAAGGACTTTTATTCCCGTAGGTTTTGATGAATTTAATCAGAAAAATAGATCCGACTTCGAATCTACGATATCAGTGTAATGTCTCTATACCAGCTCACGGGGGTAGGTGCTCTGCGGTCGCCATGGCAACGGGATGCGACCCTGACCCAATGCTCCATTATCATTACTTGCTGCTGGCTAACAAACTGCTTCATTTTTATGCTTATTGTTATAATATTGAGTTGAAAGTTGAGCGGTTTTTTGGGCTTAAATTTTTAAAGGCTTACCTATAAATTCTATGGAGGTTTAAGTTAACCTACCTAGAGGTAGGTACCTACATACTTTTAAAAGAGATTAAATATTATTGTTACTGTTATTTATTTTAAGAACTTTTAAAATCACGGTCGCAAATAAAGAACTTAGATTGTTCTAACACACAGTGGGAGTTGAGACAGTAACACTGTCTCAACTCCCACTGCTGGGTCCTATCCCATTGATCCCCGCTTTTCAACGCAATCTCGAATCAAAAATGTTTAAACAATACAAAACAAAACACTTTATTGAACACCAAAAACACCACACATGATTACAAACACAAAAGGCGACACGTACAATAAGCGGCCTTATTGCTAAAGAGCGATGTGACAACATTTAGATGAAAATAAGAGATGACATTACACATTTCTTACTAATAAATATAGCTATTTTTATTTTATTTAGTTAATTGAATCGAACTTTGATGAAAAACAAAATTTAGGGCTCTTCGTTTTTCTGTTGATAGGTAGGTAGATACACCTAGAAAAGTAAAACATGTGTGGTTTCTTTATAACAAATCTTAAAAGTTTTTCTTTAATGATGATCTAATAGAAAATAATATTAGGACACGAAACGGGTAACATAACATGATTTAGAAACCGTAATTGACGACCTCTGTGGCGAAGTGGGCGAAGATCCGTCTGCGATGGAAGAGGTTGTGCATTCGATAACCGCCTCCTGAGAAAAATTTGTACGATCTGTGTGTTGTTTCAAGTGCCTGGGTGTTATATTATTTTGTTTAATATTTAATATAATTATACCTATGTAGGTATGTATATTATTTGAAGTAGGTATATCAGAAATCTAGCACCAGTAATACAAGCTAAATTTAATGTTGCTGTGAGAATAATTATCCAGCAATATTATTTTTATTTTATGATTGTTTAAAAAGTAATGTCACAGAAAGTAAATCCAAGTTCATTTAGGACTACCTATCAAATATTAATACCTACCTGTACAATATTATAATACATACAAACAAGGCGAGGGTTGCCATTACATTGAATATTTGTTTGTGCCTCTGAATTATTGAGACGAACATCGAGCCCCAGAGAGCGCAGTCTTACGCTCCGCCTCACGCAAATATTTTACGTCTAGCTTCTTAAACTATCATCATCATTTATTTATTTATAGAAAATGGACACAGTATCTAAATATTTATTAAAAGGTGCATTCATGTGAATTACAAAGACTAGATAGTAATTACGAATACAATATACATAGGTACCTATGTATAATATGTTCCTCCATAACTCATGTAACAGTGATCCGAATTTGATGAAATTGGTAGATAAATATTTAGACGTCTGAGTCACAGGATAGGATATTTAAATACTTGCTCCAGTTATGATAAGACGTGGTTCCCACACAAACATAATTTTACGCAGACGGAGTCGCGGGCACAGCTAGTATTAAATAGAGGTGAAATTCTTTTCATTGGCATGTAGGGTACCTTTCTAGGAGTGACTCCCATCTGCCCCGGTGACCTGGCCCGGTACCGGGGCAGATGCGAAAAAAAAGTTGCATCGGGCCCGGTGATGTGTTCACCGGGCCAGATGACACAAATTAAGTACCATCGTCCCCGGTACGGTGCGCCTTGTAATTTATGAAATACTAAATACATACATCTACCTATGAAAGGGACTGAACTTAAAATTCAAACTGCTTGGTAAACAATAATCAGTTTTTATTGTGAAATACTATACTTTACCATGCTCCGTAGAGTTAAAGATTTATGTCATTTATTTTCTTATAATCCTAAAGATCACATGGACTAGTCAATGAGTACAATACATTAATAAGTAACATTAAATAAAAATATAAAATGGAAACAATGTTGACATAAAAATATGTTTCATTTTTTAGGGTTCCGTTGCCAAATGGCAAAAACAGAACGTCCGTCCGTATGTCACATCCGTTTTTCTCCGAAACTATAAGATCTATAAAGCTGAAATTTGGTAAGTAGATGTATTCCGAACCCCACTAGGATTTTATAAAAAAATCAAAAATAATCAATTACATTTGGGGGTCCCCATACTTAGAACCTAAACTTTAAAAATAAAATTTCATCGAACCCATACGTGTGGGGTATCTATGAATAGGTCTTCAAAAATCATATTAAGGTTTAAAACAACATTTATTTCTAAACTAAATAGTTTGGACGAGAGACTCTCCCAAAGACTCGCCCTTGGCCACTTTTTTTAAGCACTTAATTAAGTAACATAAAGAACAACCAGCTCATATCTGAATTTAGTACAATAATATGTTAGTTTGTTTTTTTCTAACAACAGGTACTTCAACGATAATTATATTTTTCCTACTTTGTGTAATGTTACTGTTGGACCTTGTTTTCAACTGAACTACCTATATTTAAAGTATACAACTACGTACAATGCTATATGTGGAAGCTGTCTAAAGTTTAAGTGAACCTATAAGTTGTGATCTAATTTTGTATATAATATAAGCTTCTTGTTCCCCAAAATCTATTATCTTATATATTAAAGAAAGTCGTGTTAGTTACTTCACTTTTAACTCAAGAACGTGAGTTTTCTTTATGTTACTTAATTAAGTGCTTAAAAAAAGTGGCCAAGGGCGAGTCTTTGGGAGAGTCTCTCGTCCAAACTATTTAGTTTAGAAATAAATGTTGTTTTAAACCTTAATATGATTTTTGAAGACCTATTCATAGATACCCCACACGTATGGGTTCGATGAAATTTTATTTTTAAAGTTTAGGTTCTAAGTATGGGGACCCCCAAATGTAATTGATTATTTTTTATTTTTTTATAAAATCCTAGTGGGGTTCGGAATACATCTACTTACCAAATTTCAGCTTTATAGATCTTATAGTTTCGGAGAAAAACGGATGTGACATACGGACGGACGTTCTGTTTTTGCCATTTGGCAACGGAACCCTAAAAAATGAACATATTTTTATGTCAACATTGTTTCCATTTTATATTTTTATTTAATGTTACTTATTAATGTATTGTACTCATTGACTAGTCCATGTGATCTTTAGGATTATAAGAAAATAAATGACATAAATCTTTAACTCTACGGAGCATGGTAAAGTATAGTATTTCACAATAAAAACTGATTATTGTTTACCAAGCAGTTTGAATTTTAAGTTCAGTCCCTTTCATAGGTAGATGTATGTATTTAGTATTTCATAAATTACAAGGCGCACCGTACCGGGGACGATGGCACTTAATTTGTGTCATCTGGCCCGGTGAACACATCACCGGGCCCGATGCAACTTTTTTTTCGCATCTGCCCCGGTACCGGGCCAGGTCACCGGGGCAGATGGGAGTCACTCCTTTCTAGTAACACACTCCGGAGGTAGGTACTTGCCTCTGAGCTGGATTAGTGTCACAGCCGTGACCTGAAAGGCCTAGCATTAAATATAGGCTTTTGAATGGCTCTAGATAAACCAAGACATTTCTATTCTACTGATTGTTATTATTTTCTTTTTAGTAGCTTAGTAACATTTAAGACTCTATTCAAGGATGTAAAATTGTACATTTGAAAAACCAACAGCTAAGTCACTTATATAGAAATAATTAATGAACTCTACGAAAACTAAATTCTAACTAATGTTAACCAAACAATAAACAAAGACAATAGCAAGGTTTTAAAAACCATCGAGATAAACTGCTGTAGGTATAATTCTTTTATTATTTCTCGAAACCACTGTTAAACCTACCTTAAAATAAAACATAATTTTGCATTATTTTTAAACTAGGTCAAGAAAACCTAATTGATAATTCCCAGCAAAAGGTAATAAAGGTAAACTCTCTGATTTAGCAAAAGGAACTCAATGTTTTCACGCACTGCTATCTTAGCTACCTGTTTCCGCTTGGTTGAGTTTCACCCTGTTTCCGCCTCGCCGCACGGGGACTGAATCCTGGGCCGTTAGATCCTTGACCGATCTCTTTGGTTATCTTGACTCAATGGGTCTCAATCAACCTACTTAAGAACCCCTACCTACTCAATCTAGGAATTTGAGGAAAACTATTTACTGTAAGCCGCCCCGGACCTTAGGAATTTTCTTATTGAAAATTAATGATGATGGCAAACATTGCGAGGAAACATTCTATTAACTCTAAACCAAACATGTTTTTTGAATGAACTTTTTAAAATCCATACATTGATTATTTTAATTGACTACAATTTTATTACCTCTGGCGTGCAGAGGACATTATAATTACTACGCCTCTGGTACCTAAGCTCGAAGCTTGTTTTACTTGTATCTACTAGATAATACATATAGATTAATCGGCTTATATCGTAATATTTAACATAATTCACCTGATGAAGCATAAAGTAATGAAATTCGACAAGCACGCAGCTGACCTTGGCCTGGAAACGCCGGGGGCACAGACTCCCGGACCCGGGTACTACCGGATACATCCGGACACATCCGGACTACACCCGGACGGAACCGGATAATAGAGCGCTACGCCACTTGTAGATAAATAAGTAACGGCGCGCACCTAATTCAAAATTAGAATTATGGTAGAATAGAAAGCAGCTGTTAGTTGTGTTGGTTGGTAATCTTTACACGACACCAATTTTGCCGAGAGCAGAATAAGTAACACCATCTACTGCGGTCGTCACCGTTGTTAGAACAGTTAGAGCATTTGTTTTTATTATGTTTTATATTTTATATGCATATTATTTTTTCTAGAAAAAAAACCCAGAGATGCGCGCGGGCTTCGAACCTTTGGAATTAAAATTTGGGTGTATTCCCAGTTAGCCAACACGGCCGATGGTTATTATACCGATTCCCTAAAACATATACCCTGAAATCTAAGGAATTCTTATACAGTATCTACCTAGTACCACACACTTACTTTCTTTTACCTAGTAAAAACTAATAAACTTGATTAGGAACTTTTTTTCTTCGCTTGTGCAAAAAACAAAAAGCAATTTTCTTATTTCAATAAGGCGTAACAAAGGGATGCCTTAAAAATTTAACTTTTAAGCTAAAGTGCTTTTACAACCACCGACGAACAGAATCAGATTAAAAATATAATAAGAACAATGTTCTCTAGGTATGTGTTTTTCTAATCTTCATTTGAGCTGTTTGTATGTTTTCCAATTTAATTAAAAAAAATAGCAATTAACATTACTTATACCAATTTTTAAAATACTTTCGTTAGTCTACCAAAACATAATTAGCTTACAGAACAGGTAATTAGAGCTCTACCTATCAATCAACTTCATTTACATAATAATTATACGATGTGCCCTAAAATTATTACGACAAGTCGTGTGCCGTAAAGGTCTCCGCAAGTTCTCATGAAACACATTATGCATTCTGTGAAACGTACCGTTGGATAAACGTAAACGTAGTAGGTACGGTACGTAACAGCCTACTTACGTGAAGTGTTTTCAAGATGGCGCTACGTTTAGAGTTGAGAAACTAATAAGGTTGCTCTGGAAAGTCAGATTCTAGTTTCACAATCATAATAACGAAAATTTGATGTACGCTTTGAAAACACGTTCTTTAACGGTGAAGGCAAACATCGAGAGTAAACCGGCATATTCTGAGAACTTTCTCGTCAGAAGAGAAGTCTCTGTAGCCCGGCAGTGGGAACGTAAATTAAATTCGTACATAATATTTTGTCTTTGATTGCTAAGATCACTAGAAGACTCTCACGATGAAGTCTTCATCAATAGGTACTCGCTCGTGTTATTCACATTATTTACGTATGTACATATATTATTTAACGCGACGAACGCCCGAAATTCCTCAGTTAAGTTCCCACATGACGGAAATCCCTTTGAAGTGCTTTCACAAATTTTCGTCACATTATCAACCCTATTTTGTGGTTTGTTTGTCAAGTTGAATTAGGGAGTTCAAAGAAGCACTCACATGCCTTGGTATTGACATAGGCAAAATATACATTAGCCATGTATGCACAAGACATTTTTGTCATTGATTAGGTATTTTATTGTTCCAAATATTTGTTCCGACTGTCTGGGTGGTACCTGCCACAATTATTATGTAGGTACATACCTTTCAAATAAACAACACTACATAAACACACGCAAATTACTCTTATTACAAAATGTTATTACAACAGGAATTAGGTACATACTAAGAGTTACAGAGTAATTACATAGCTATTATAATACACAATAGTTCTACTTTTCTACTTCAAATAAGGAGAAAGCAAAGCAAAACGTTTAAATTGGTTTTGTTTGGTTTCAAAAATCGAGCCGGTCTACTTGTTGGTACCTACTAGGTACCTACATCTACAAAACTTCGGCAGATGCAATACAAAACTAAAGGTATATTTAGGCCTATAATCCATGCGTTATATAAAGCTCTTCACTACCTATTTTTTTAACAGCTTCAACAAGCTGCTCCTGCAGAAAGAAGAGCTGGAACAGAAGCAGCTGCACCTGCTGCAGGTGGTGGAGAGCGAGCGGACCTCGCGCTGGCAGTACGCGCAACAGTGCGACGAACTCAGCAACGAGGTCAAGAAACTCAGGACTGAGGTATGGAAAAGCCTAATTACGATTTTAGTAAGGCTTACATCTATGTATAGTTTTTATTTTGCATATAAAATTATATATAGATGTAGGTAAGTAAGTGTAAGTAAGTGTTTAGGGTTGCGGTAAAGAAAGAACGCCACTATGCGAAAGTCGTCGAGAAGCGATAAGTTGCACAGGATTTTTTAAAGTCGGCACTCCGCTAATACTAACATTGAATATTGCAATATTTGGGAAACTACGAAAGTCGGCACTAGGCGCCGAAATCGTAATTCATTTCAAACATTACTTATATGGATAACTGGTCAACGGCAAAGTCAATAAGTAGGTATATAATTAAAAGATATTTTCATTAACTAGTGACCTGCCCTCGCTTCGCCTCGGGTACCTTATACATTAATCGTATAAACCTCCCTCTTAAATTACTCTAGCGTTTTACCCCACCTTGGATAGGGATGGTCAAACAGCGACAGCGGCTTTGTTTCTATAAGATTATCTTGGTGACCTTCAAAGCCATTACTTTACTCCTAAGTGCCGTATATTTTCCAGCTGTGCACTTACAAGAAGGAGCACTCGCCGGTCCACCGCGGCGCGTCCACGGCCAGCTCCTCGCCCGGACACTCGCCGGAGGTCGACCCCAACGAACTCAGGAAGATCAAGAAAGTGCAGGTCAGTTTATACTTGCTGTCAACAACATTAGTATTAGTTAGCAATAGAGATATCAAATATCACATCTGAAACTTTTTTTAGTAGATCTGAAGATGCGAACTTATTATGGATTTATCTAAATCCTATGCTGGTTTAGAAACTGATAGAAATTCGATAAAAATATTTCTAAATAACAATTTATATAGCAATTATTTTATTTTATTTTATTTTACAATCTTGGGAAAACTAACAGCTATAAATAATTAAATTATGATAAAGCTGGTATTTTAAATTGCTAAGTACTACATACCTACTTTCTGCTGCGGCGTTACGAGCCAAAATTGTTTTTGGCCTCCGACCATAGACCGCCAGGCTTCTCTATCCCCTGCCTTTACAGGCCAGTAAACGTCTTGCAGCTTCTAAGTACATTATTTAATTTAGTTCTCATACTAATTTTCCTTGTTTTGTTAGAGCTTCTTCCGCGGCTGGCTGTGCCGCCGGCGCTGGAAGCAGATCGTGGACCAGTACATCAAGAGCCCGCACGCAGAGAGCATGCGCAAACGGAACAGCCTGGTCTTCAAGATGGTGGAGGCCGAGGAGGAGTATCTGGAGCAGATGGAGATACTGGTAACTATGGGCTTACTTGATCATTGACATTGTGTGTAGAACGTGAACGGATATTTCTCTCATTTTATATGCAATCTGACCTGAAGAATAAGTCTTATTTGTATGTTTTTACTAAATAAGTCTTCCAAAAAGCGTAAATTATACACGTATTACGTGAAATAATGGAACATTGTGTGAGAAACCTTCTACAAAATTAGGATCTAGGAAATCGTTACGTGATCTATAGGTACTTACATAGATGGTTTATAATAAGTACAGAGACTAAGTTTTCATTGTATTAAATCCTTGCCTAACCTAACCTTGCTCCTCAAACTGCAAAATTCAAAATTATTAGTACTTATATCTGTTACCTAGGTTACCTGCTTCCTCCGCCCTTTCAAAATGGCGGCCAGCTCCAAGAAGCCGCCCTGCACCCACGAGGACGTGAACTCCATCTTCCTGAACAGCGAGACGGTGCTGTTCCTCCACCAGATCTTCTTCAAGGGGCTCACTTCAAGGATGGAGTCGTGGCCTACGCTGGTACTAGGTGAGTTTTTATAAGGTGCATCCTAACAAACTATACCTAATATAAACCTCATTTTAATTATATACATACAGCCCACGGCTCCGGGGTTTCCCGGAGTCGGTCTTCGCAGCAACGATTTTTTAAGATTTAATTATTTATGTTATTTTTCCAAATATTTACCTGATTTGTGCAAGGATCAGCTGAGTACCCCAAATAGAGAAAATACTTCAATCTTGACAGTATTTTCCTGAATACTGAACATAGTAAAATACCACCAGGTCATTGAGTTTCTGGTACAGTAAATTGGATATTATGAGACTTAGCCCACAGCGTTTGATCACTTGCATAACCTGATAATCACGGTCATATGTCACAAAGATATCAAAACAATCATCCCTAATTACTATTTGACAGATTGACATTAAGTAATGGATTATTATCTAAAACACAGTCCCGCAAGTCCCAATCGGTTCTGTAACTTAGTGAAGCCTTTCACACAGGAGACCTATTCGACATGTTGCTGCCGATGCTGACCATCTACCAGGAGTACGTGAGGAACCACCACTACTCGCTGCAAGTCCTGACGGAGTGCAAGGCGTCAGCTCCGTTTGCGCAACTCCTGGCGCGGCTGGAGTGCAAACCAGCTTGTCAAGGACGCTCGCTGGAAACATTTCTCACGTATCCTATGCATCAGGTAACGTAGCTATGAGCTTGAAATAGCGGATTACATAATGTGAAAGAAGTAGAAGATGTTGTAGTGGTTAATTATGGTAGTAAGTAGTACTTGAAATAGCTGATGGAAGATACGTGAGGAACCACCACTAGTCCAGTTTGCAAACTGGCGAGACAAAGACGCTCGTTGGAGATCTTTATCGCGTATCCTATGCATCAGGTAAGGTAGCTGTGAACTTAGATGTAGTTATTGATATAGCGAATAAAATAGTGATTATATGTAACGTTATCAGAGATGTTGTAGTAGTTTCTGATAGTAAGTTAGTAACTATTGAAATAGCCAATATAGAAATAGTGACTGTAAATGTAACAGTATCAGATGTTGTAGTAGTTGCTGATAATAAGGTAGTAACTATTGAAATAGCCAATGTAGAAATAGTGAGTGTATTTGTAACAGTATCAGAATGTGTAGTGGTTACTGATGGCGAGGCAGTAGTTATTGAAATAATTGATATAGACAGTGTGGAGAACCCTTTATTCCGAAGTCCTGACAGAGTGCAAACTTCAGAGCCGTTTGCAAAACTCGCTGAAGACTATCCTCACGTATCCTATGCATCAGGTAAGGTGGCATTGGGTATAGTGGTAGTTTGTTGAAATAGTGAGTGTAAATGTAAAAGTATCAGATTATATTCGTTACTGAAGTTACTGTAGTGGATATTAAATTAGCTGAAGTAGAAATAGAGATTGTAAATGTACTAGTATTTCAAGTAAATATTGATGAACTTTTTCTAAAAATGCCAGTAATTGGAATAGCAAATGTAGAAAATAGTATAGATGATCCAATCTTAAAACGAACTCCCCTCCACAAAACCGTGATAATTTCAACGTGTGTGAGGAAATACTTATTGAATCAGTATACTTGTGTGCGTGCTACAACTTTACTGTAAACATGGACTCATCCGCGCACTGCGTTGTCAATAAGTTGTGCGACGAATCCCGTGTAGGCATTTGTATGGCGGGGAGCGCGCTCTTTGTTTGAGTGACACGTCCGTTCAGTCGCGCGTTCGGCTCATTAATGCACTAGTTGGTCGACAGATCCAGTCTTTCTTTCATAGTGACACCGTGGAGGCTAGACATTTGGCAAGTTAAACGTGTAACTTGCCAAATGTCTAGCCTAGCGTCGACATCGTTAGTAAAAAAGTACAAAATGTATGGATTTGACATAAACCTATTATCATTATGGTCTAAGCTATTACGCACGTCAGAAGTTAGCGATGCCACATGTCTACGGGCCCGTTTGTTTATACGTCATTGAACATCCAATGACAAAGATCAATTTATGTGTGTTGTATCTATACACCTTTTTGCATGTACGTGTAACCGCGGTGGAGGGGCGTTCAGTTTAAAAATGGTTTTACTATAGGTACCTAAATATTTATAATTATTAAGATATACCTACATTTCTAGATGATAAAGTAATTGCTTTAGCGGCAATTATTGAAGTAGAAACAAATGTAGAAATGTGTGTTAAGTCTTTTGTTGGTTTTTCGATCGCATTGGAACATTTAAAGTTACATCTAGAATTTCAGTATAACAATTGGTAAGTGTGCTTAGAATTAGTTCGTGAACTTAAATTAAAGAGAATTTTTTTGCGTTACTTATTATGCGAAAGATGTTTTACCAGTTTTAGGCAGCATAAAGAAATGCTCGCATTGTAGAAATATACACTTTGTACTGCTTAACATACAATGTCCACTAGCAAATTTGTAACCACGATGCAGGACAGTTGTTATAAAATAAATTGAGTACCCAAATATCACAGACTAGAATGTCACACACATCTGGGCACAGAGTGTCTTCTGTGTGGATGTTTTTATAAAATCATCTTCCATACGTATTCACACATGTATCTCATTTTCCTTTTTATTCACCCTACTTGCCCAATAGTAAAACGTAATATTATGTGTTATGATAACGTGTCCACAGATCCCTCGCTACATAATAACCCTGCACGAGCTGCTGGCGCACACGCCGCACGACCACGTGGAGCGCCGCTCGCTGCAGCACGCGCGCGCGCAGCTCGAGGAACTGTCGCGCCAGATGCACGATGAGGTGAGAACATGCACCATGTACGTCCCACTGAACGGTCCTGATGCACGAGGTAAGAGTTTTTTGAAAACCCTGGATAAAAAATGATGACCAGCCATGAGCACTGCACTCGTTACTAAGTCCCACTGAACACTCCTGATGCACGATATAGTCCCACAAAATGCGGGATGAGAATTGCGTTAGATAAGAAATAATTTACAATCTTTAAACTAAATTATATCTTAGAATAGAATAGAATATGCTTTATTGTACGTACACCACAAAAACAGAAACAGAAAATACAAACTTAAGACTAAAACATTTGGAGTACAATGGGCGGTCTTATCGCCGTGAGCGATTTCTTCCAGGCAACCTATGTACAATTTCCAAAATCTATATTACCAAGTCATGACAACAGATTCAGACAATCTGGGTCACATGATCCATCAGTGGGGTTGGTCCATTCATTTGCCATTCAGGTTCTCCACGAAGCTATAAGAGGGAACGCTATTACGTATCTAGCATTCCTAGGATCTCCAAATGCCTATTGCGAGCAAAACCTAAAAAAATACTCGACGGCTGTTCGCCCAATAAAGCTTTCGTGATTATAATAATAGTTAACCTTCAAAGTCTATACTCTATCAAGGATTAAACTAACATGGGTTAGACGTAGCAAATTTATTATTGAATACATTAGGCACCTACACACACTATTTTACACTATTTTCTTATGTTGATAGCTTTTCTAAGAATACATTCTTTATTCGACTGTTTATTGGACTATCCTTTATCTCACATTAACATTTATCCTTTGATCCTTGAATATGGAACCTTGTTGCTTTTAGGTGAGCGAGACAGAAAACCTTCGCAAGAACTTGGCGGTTGAACGTATGATCATCGAGGGGTGCGACATCTTACTGGACGTTAATCAAGTTTACATTCGACAAGGTAAAACATCCCCATGAAATACGGTTACCTACGAGAATTAAAATGCTTGCACAATAAATAAAAATTGGCGGACAATTCACACAACAACATCAAGCCTTTTAATTAACAATAATATCTTAAAATCTTAAATTTAATCTATTTCACTTTCAAAATTTTTAATCTACTTAGTAGGTATACCAATAAGTCTGCATGTGTGCGCTTTGTCCAATGAAGGTGAGGTGCTTAAATCTAATAACACTCAAATAATGTTTTTGTCATAAATCTCGCAAAGTTCTGCTACATGCATACCCATTCAGTGTTATTGTATTCGAATCCGTTCTAGGCAATCATTTTCTGAACGAATAGCAAAACACACAACCTTCTCTCACGCCTTCTGCTAAAAATGTATCAATCAATTTGACGTAGTGAACACACTTCTGAAAGTTCCCATAAATTTTCTACAAACCTACACTATAAGTCATATATTCCAGGCACAATATCCCAAGTCCACGGCAAAGGTCGTCGCGCATCCTTGCAGGCGCGTCAAGCCTTCCTGTTCTCGAACTACCTGCTGCTGACGACGCGCGCCACGGGCGGCCGCCTGCACCTCCCGCCGCAGGGGAGGCTGCCGCTGCATGACGCACTGCTCATAGAGGACCCCTCCAATCATGACGATGATGGTAAGGTCACTAGGATTGTCTATAGTAGTTGTATTCTCGTCGACTGCATTTCCCGCCCCAGGGGAAACTGCTGAACTGATCCCACAATCTTTTAATGGTTAGGTAATCTTTTTAATGGTAAACTTTTATAGAGATAGTAATTATACACTGCATGGGTATAGTAATTATACATATATTTTTATTTTTCAGATTCTCCATCATTATGTAATTCACCCGGTGGTGATTTGTATCAAGGAAGAGACTTCAAGATTCTCGTTGAGATTAAGGGTGAACAGATCTGCGCGCATTTAGGTAAGTTGTGCTTATTCTATAGCAAAGATACTTTATGAATTATTTATAATATTATTGAGAATTTGAGACTATTATGATTGGCAATAAATATTCTGTTATTTTCATGTTTCTATCAAAATCACAGAGATATGTGCAAGTAAAGATAAAAAATTATTAGATTACCTACCTAATTTTTAATGTCCTAGCTAGAGCATGCATCTTTAACCTTTTTTAGTGCAAGGGCCAAAAAACTTTTTCATCGCCTGAAGGGCCGCAACCTGCTGCATTCCTGGCTCTATTAAGAAATTGCTTTGAATGCTCTCACTCTCACTAGGTCTCAACTAATTGGTTGACAAAGAATCACAACTGGCGAAACAATTGTATTGCCATAAAATAATGCATTTCTTGTTTACCCTGTGACTTATGTGGGGCTAGATGTTGCTGTGTGAATTGTCCGGCAATATTTATTTATTTTATTTATACTATTGATTGTATCATTGTCAGTGTGCGCAACGGAACAAGAGAAGGCGGCATGGACGAGCGAAGTGGCGCAGTGCATGGAATCCGCGGCGCTGTGTGCCCTGCTGCGCGCGTGCGGCGCGTGCGGCGCGGCGTCGGCCAGCCTGCCCGCCTGCCGCTCCGACCGCGCGCTCTTCACCGACGACGTGGACATACGCTTCAGTAGGACACTCAACTCCTGCAAGGTGCCGCAGATACGCTCCGCTACGCCGCAGAGGCTGCTGCAGCGACTTACCGGTACGTTTATGAGGTTTTCAGGGAGAGAGAGTTTTTAGATCCGTAAAGTAAGTTAGATTGAAATAAAGTTGATCTGTCAAAATATGTTTAAGTATACATTTTTCTTGATCTTACATTAAGTGCTGAGTTGGCAATGGCTTTTGATAATGTTACGAAAAAAATTTTATAATTTGAAAACTGAAGAATTTGTTTGTTAAGGTTTCTCAGAAACACTGAATATTCGAAGTTCCTTTTCAAACTTGCATTGCCAGTTTGTTAAAAAAGGTTAGTCTTATTTTTACTCATGACATACTCGGGCTCGGGAACACCGTAAATTGCACACCGTGGTTTCTTAAACATTCCTGTTTCACAGATCTTCGCTTCTTATCCGTGGACTTCCTCAACACATTCCTGCTCACGTACCGCGTGTTCTCTGACGGGGTCACAGTGCTGGAAGCTCTGAAGCAGGTGTTCTACGAGCAGTCACAACAGGAGTTGGAGCTAGCGCCGCCACCAGAGACAAACAGGAAGACCAGTGGCGCTAGCACTGTTTCTGGTAAGATTGTATCTCTCGTCTCACAGATATGAGGCTCGGTGCTTTGTTATATTAAAATAATATTAAAGAAGAAAGAAATAAGCTAGAAAAAATAACTACAGACAGAATTAGTAGGTAAGTATCTTATAATGCAAATTGACAGTGAATGTGTGTTCTTTATATTTAACGATTGAACAACGCTTGCCCTTAACAATATATTTGGCTCGGTTATTATTTTCGTAAATTAAATATTATGAATACTGTACAAAAACAACGAATTTAACTCAAGTGTTTTAGTTTAGACCGTTGAATAGTAGATATTATAATGCCTCAACTCAACTATGGATCTGTTAAACTGAAGCAGTTTATTCCAACGCAGGGTATGGCAGCGAGTACAGCGATCGCGACTGGCACGCTAGATTCTGGAGGACATCACGGCGAAGTAAGTTTTTCATTAATTTTTGTGACATACACTATGTATTCTATAACAACGGAAATTACTCACGTATTTACAAATGAGTAAACACTCTCGACGTTTCGACCACAACAAGTGCAAGAGTATTTTTTGTGTTATAAAGATACGTTAAAAATAACTGATTTAAACTCGGGTAAAACATGTACACGCTAACTCTATGGAATTTTTGCTGAATTTTATTTAGATTTGATTTGAGCACCGATCATAATTATCATCATACTGAGAAGGATTCTTTACTGACCTTTATTATATTTATTTTTAAGGTGAAGATGAAGACAAATTATCTCCTTACGCGGCGACGCAATCGCGCCGAGCATCAGCCGTTAGTAAAGTCAGCGACGTTGTAAGTGTAACTTTTTGTTTTACTGTAATTCGTATTATCTTGTCGAAATGATTTGTCAATAACCAAATAACCTAAGAGCCCGTGATGGCCAGACCTTCCTTTAATTCAGAGATAACAGGTAAAAGGTTGTTATCTCCCAAAGGAACCGCGATCCAGGTTTCATGTTTGGGGGTTATTCTTACCTATGTTAGACATACACATGAAAGAATTTTCACGCTTGTGAATTAAAGGAAGGTCTGGCCATCACAGGCTCTTGGTCTAAAAATGATCGGCCCCATTCGTAATAAATTTTCCAAAGACTATTTATCTTTTGAAAGCTTCTTTTCATTGTTTTCTGTCACTTTATTCAAAAGTTACTTTAAACCGACCTTCCACACATGCAACTTAGCCGGAGGAGGACAATAGTCATCTGACTATCCCGAAGATAATGGCGACTTCATCGAGCAATGAGACGTTGAAAGGTTTGTTTAAGTCTAATTAAAACACTGCAAAGGTTAAAATAACATTAAAAGTAAATCACATTTGGGGTCTTAATGATTGAAGGTATGAAGATAGCATGCAGCGCTAAACAACTTCAGGATCTTGCTATTTTGATCTCTGAGTGTTTATTGAGCTAATTTTTTTTGTCATAGAATAATACGCAAATTCTTCACTCGCTTTATTTCCATGAAAGCACTAAATTAATGTAAATTACGTAATAAAATAATGACTTTATTTTCAAGGAACTTCCCCATCATCGCCCGGAGCCCTAAGCTCAGTGACTCTAGTCGGAAGCCCCAAGAAGGTCAGCCCGGAGCCTCCCAAACCAGACAACAAGTCTCCGACGAAAGACAACGACAGAGCTGCTAAAGCGCTGATGAAGGATGAAAGTATCGAGTTGGTGGACCAGAGCGACGAAGATATAAAGTATAAGGAAGAAAAACCGGAGAAGACCAAGTTTAAGGATGAGAAGTTTAAGATGTCGCAAAGGTTTTCTGAGGTAAGAACTGATTGTAATAATGGAGGCCATTGTAAATCATTTAGGTATAATCTGGAATTTGGATGTATTCGAATAAAACTTTACAAGAAGTTATAGTTGAGCCTTCAACGTTTAAAGTCAAGCAAGTAAAATTCCTAAAAATAGTCTTTAACGGTAACGGAAAATCAATGATTTCCTTTTTGCTTCCGATTGAAAACAGAAAGCTGAAGAAGAAAACTAAACTGCTGGCACACTGCTGGTTAACAGTTAAAACAAGCTGCTGCAGTCTGAAATAAATGGAAATCATTGGGAAGAAGCCTATTTCTAGCTGTGGCAGTCAAATGGCCAAAATAAAAAAACTGACTGGCAATCCATTTCTCAATCTCTCACCAATGTTCTTCTAGCACGTCCGCAACATGTCGGAGTCTCCCCGCCGCAGCCTGCAGCCGCCCGGCGCGGTGGAGGCTCGCAGGAGGTCGGACAGCGCCAAGGACTCGCCGGCCAATGCGGAGCCGCGGAGGGCTTCCGATCACACGGCCCGGTTCACGCCCAGGAGATCTGTCAGGTTAAAACACATTCATTCAGGAAAAACGACACCACTTACAGCGACTGGTTTTCAACATGTCTACTATGAATTAAAAACATCTTAATAGATCTTATTACTGTGAGCTTGAGCATTCAAGCAAAAACATTTCGTTCAACGCCTCCTTCCAATTTTATCTATTAAACTATTTGAAGTTCGATTAAACGAAACCAAGAAGATAGGTAATGGGTAGATGCTCTAGGATTCAGATAAGTATCAAATTTAAAAATAAACGACTGCCCCATTTAATTAAATTACACATACCAGACTTGTTTTTGTTACAGTTGTTTCCAATAACCAATTTGTGTCTTTATCACGAATGTAATAATGGTTATTACAGTGAGAGGCGCTACACCAACTCGTCCATGAACAGCGAGCGGCGCAGGCACTGGGGCGTGAGCTCCGAGCCCAGGTCCTCCGTCACGTCACAGATCTCGCAGGTTGCACAGGTAATGCTATGGTCCATGCTAGCTTCTATACCAACTCGTCCATGAACAGCGAGCGGCGCAGGCACTGGGGCGTGAGCTCCGAGCCCAGGTCCTCCGTCACGTCACAGATCTCGCAGGTTGCACAGGTAATGCTATGGTCCATGCTAGCTTCTATACCAACTCGTCCATGAACAGCGAGCGGCGCAGGCACTGGGGCGTGAGCTCCGAGCCCAGGTCCTCCGTCACGTCGCAGATCTCGCAGGTTGCACAGGTAAAGCCCATGCTAGCTACTATACCAACTCTTTTGCGAACATGGGAAATCAGGAGTTTCATTGAATCTCCTACTCAGACTCGTCCATAAATGATTGCAGATCGCACAAATTGTCCTAGGACGGGAATTAATCCAGCACCTCTTACGTGGTAGGCGGACCTTCGCCTTCCGTGCCACAGAGGTTCAATAGAACATGACACAAAAGTTTTCTCTAACCGTCCTCTCTTACGTTTTATAGCTATAACCATCATTATGGTTGTTGATGAAATATTATTGATAGTCAAAGATAATGATTAAAGAATTTATAAAGGATCTTTTAAATTCTCTGTTATCCTTGTTTCAAATTATTGATATCTTATTGTTTTCATCAGAACTATCGTCGAGAAACTGGTCAACCAAAAGCAGGAGTGGTGATTACATCCTTCCGACAATCACATCGAAGGTATTATCTTGTCTTAATTCATTCATATATGTATATCTTACCATTTCACCTTGAGGAGAGTTAAATTTTTCACAATATTATCGCACAATATTGGGCTGAGATTCTCAATGTTGGCATGTATTTCTATTATAATTTTCAGAAATCGTGGCTTTGCACGACTGTGTATTTTAATATTACCACAACAATGTATTACATATTTGGTACATATGATAAATTAACAGCTTTGTACACGTGTCGTGATCACAATTAACCTTTGAGTTTTGTATTAGACTTTTTCATAAAGCGAAATTTCTTATTATAAAGCCATCTGTTTTGTTGTAAAGGTATTCTATAGTATTAATAGAAATTAATTCAACAGTTTCGGCAAAGACCTGTTGTGGTGAGTCGGTCGCGGAGGTAAAATTACCTAGAGGTCTGAGTTTGTAGCGAATTAGACAAACATTTTAAAATTTTGCTTTACCTAGAAAATTTACCCCTATTTTCAAAATTGTGTACTATTTTGATTGGCCGTAGATAATCCTACCACATGACACAAGATACACAATCCACTCCTAAACCATGAAGATTCTATATGATTTCATATCAGCAACAATATTCGTAATTTTAAATGAATCATCATCATCAGCAAAAACAATAACATTAAGACAATTTAAAACGCACTTTTACCTTTTCTTTTCTTAATCGGGAAGTGTCATAAGAACGTGCTCTGTTAAAGCCTCGAGCAGACCGGATGCGTATACGTACACGTAAGCGTAGACGTGCACGTACCACTGAGTTGTAATGTATGGGAATGTATGTGACAGGACACACTACACGCGCACGTCACTTTACGCAAGCGGTGTGTCCTGTCTAATACATTCCCATACATTACAACTCAGTGGTACGTGCACGTCTACGCTTACATGTACGTTTACGCATCCGGTCTGCTCGAGGCTTTAACCAAAAATCTGCTACCTACAAAATTGTAATTTAACTGTACCTACATTTTATTAACAATGATTAATTAACGGTTTGAATTCTTGAATAAAATTATCCTGCTTCAAGAATCAAACCAAACTTTAGGTAACACAGAATAACAATTTTATACTTATTCGTATTTTATGTAGGTATCAATTGGTTATAATGTAATATTAATGATAAATTATTAAAATACGTATTTAGTAGAATTAGATCTAGCTAGGTTATCTCAGTCTCTAGCTGAAATGAAATAATTAAATAAAGTACCTAATAAAAAGTAGCTTCAATTATATTATTGTAAAAGGTAAGGTATCTTTTAATGCATGCCTTTCTTCACAATCACTTTTAAATCTTTACAATTTCTGCTTGCTTCTCTCACTTTTCTGCATGTTTCTTTATTATCTTTATCTATTTCTTTAATATCTTCTTTACCTACCATAAAATCAACTAATTTTCCAACTTAACATAAATCTGATTTAGTTTAATAATAAGAGTACATTTTCGAGTAATTACATAGATTAGTCCGGCTCTTTGCTACTTTTGGAAAGCATTTTGCCTCTCAAGTGTATGAAATTACTTAAAAACAAGTACATTTACGAGTAATTATGCAAACTTAGAATTACTGACTCGAATTTTAACCGCTCTTATCACTGAATTCTTTAATACCTAATTTATTTTGACTTTTCCATTATCATTATCGCTCAAGTTTTTATCAATATTTAGGAGTAGTACATCAACTGCGGCGGCCGCGTTTGCAGTGGCCACGTCAGCGTCATCGAACCCGCGATCTCCGCCGACCACGTCCCCGCCAGCCACTAGGCGGGACTCGGTCATTTCTACAGCTGCTACGATGCGAGTTCTCAATGTTTTGAGGTCTGTATTAATCATCTTAATATAATATCTTTTAGTTTATAGAAATCGTAAGATTGTGTAAGGTTTGAATAGCGAGTTTGTCTTAAACAAAATTCGTATCACGCATGAGTTTAAAACAACTAAGGCTAGGATCTAATCCAACCAGATTGAAATCATTAGACATTTTGTTCCTTGCTAATAGTCGTTTATATGATCATGTTTTTCGCCTAATTCATTTACCACCATAGTAATTTTCATAAATAAATTACCACCATCTAACAGCGTTACAAGTTACAGCCCACATTACGTCCCACTACGGCTTGACGTTTTGGGGTTGAAGCGGCTTAGGCTTATAACTTAGTAATCCCGTACACGGCCCCACACTGTTCCTCTGTTTCCCTGTGTCAGATAAATGAATGAATGAATTGACACTTTATTTGAACTTAACTAAATAAAAACAGAGTTATAGAAAAAAGATCTAAGGTCTAAGGATCTAAGGTCAGATCTAAGGTCTGACCTTAGATCCTTAAGAAAAGTTATTTAAGAAAAGTTGAAATGTACCTAACCTACAAAACTAAATACCTTTAGCATAACTTAATTTAATTAACTTAATTTACTTTTAAAGTTATTGTATTTGGCAGAGCGAGATTCCTCTATCACAGGTTTTTATCAAACTTAAAAGAGGATCTCAAAGAATGTAATATTTAAGTAAGTACTTTAAGTTATTGAATAAAATTTTTGTATTTTTGTAAGGTCTCTTAACCTTTTAGGCACTGGATTTGCAAGCACTCGTACGACTTCTGGTCCAACGGGCAGCTGCGCGGCCTGAGCATGGACTTCCTGAAGGAGATCGAGAGCAGTCCGGGGCTGCTGCCGGCCGAGCACAAGGCGGCGGCGCAGCTGCTGCGGCTGCTGGAAAGAGAGCCCGACCCCGCTGTCGATCTCAAGATACTGTTTGCTGCTCCGCCTGTAAGGGATATCTACTGACTCAGCCCTCTACTTAAATACTAATTTAATCAATATTTTCATCCTGCGATATATTATGTCTGATCATCTGTTTCTGAATATGAAGTTCTATTGTAATTTGGAATTTAATATTGGAATTGCAATATACATATACCTTTAAAAAATTCTTACGTGGAGAGTAACTGATGGTTACTAAAATCTGACATTTCTAAATTTAAGAATTGAGTCCTTAATCGCAACGAGGCGAGGGTCATGATGACACTCGGTGAACATTTCCTACACATCTATTATGCAAACACGTTATATGTGAAAGATAATACTTTTTGAAAGGTAGGTAGATAATTATGGGCGCGCCCTGCATTAAAAAGGACACTTCTTTTAGTGCCAATTATTATTGTAACTGTAAAGACCTCGCGTGAAGTTTACTAAGCGTTATTTCACTTTCAAAATTTTCGTGAGTTATACTATTCATTTTAAAAACGGGAATTACTCACGTATTTACACAGGAGTTAAACAACTCTCGACGTTTCGACCACAACAAGAGCAGTCTTTATCAGGAGGAGTGAGCGTCCCGCCGTGCCCCGTCTCCTCTCAGGTCGCGCGCGCGGTTCTCACTCTTACTAAGCGTTTACTAAGCGTGTGTATACTGTTGTTCTAGGTACCAACAAACGAGAGTATAGAGACCCTCTCCGCCCTGGAGATCGCGGAGCAAATGACCTACCTCGACTATCAGATCTTCAGGGCTATCAATACCGAGTGAGTTAACAGCTAATCTGAAGCTAATAAAGAATATCGTGTTTAAATACAAAAAAACTGCTAACTATTTAACATCTGTCCAAATTCAATATGAATATCATATTTTTAATACTTTAGCTTCCAAATTTTTTCGTTTACCCGAACGAAGCCTATTTATATAATTTTATGAATGTTTTGAGCTGCCATTTATGATTACATAAATGTATATTTGTTATCCGTTTGTAGAGAGTTCTTGGGCCAGGCGTGGACGAAGGCAGACAAAGCGGAACGCGCGCCTCATATCCTGCTGATGACGTCACACTTCAACCACATCTCCAACCTCGTCATCTCCGAGATACTAAAGAAATACACACTACAGGGTAAGTTCTTTAAGATTAAAGCCTCGAGCAGACCAGATGCGCTTAAGACAAAAGAGTATTATGGCCCAACTACACTCCATCATGCTTGTGGGCTTGCCTTTATCGTTTCCTCTTTTCACGCACAACCATGCCTGCGTTGGGAAGACGTATTGTGTAGCCAGGGCATGAGGAAAAACAGATCTAGATAATTAATATCATTAAAACCGAATTCAAAAGAACCTGGTCTATCTAAACATTAATAAAAATGTCATAATAATTATACTTATTCAAGTACCTAGGTAAACATAGGAAAATTGTGAATATAAAAAGGTAGATTACCATAAAGATCGTAACGCTTATCAGGGCGTGTCGCGGCCATCGAGAAGTGGGCGGCGGTGGCGGACATAGCGCGGTGCCTCCACAACTTCAACGGCGTGTTGCAGATCTGCGCGGCGCTGTCCAACACGTCCGTGTATCGCCTCAAGAAGACCTGGGAGAAAGTCTCGAAGACGGTAAGGATATTAGACAGTGGGCATTATGGTTGATTTAGCGCGGTGTTCTTAAACCTTCATTCAGGTCTCAAAGACGGTAATATTGACCTTGTTACTTGTAAGTGAGGATAAAAAAGAACCTGTGTACCTATTGCTTGAAGAAGAACTGGGATACCTATCTCTAAGACAGTACTATTGAGCTTTCTTTCAATATAATAATTGAATATAATTATGAATGAAAGAATTTGATAAGAGACGCAAAAATTTCATAGGGTATCTTACTGTTTTTTATTTTTGTTTTCAGAGCAGACAAACCATGGACAAGCTGCAACTCCTGATTTCGTCGGAGTGTCGGTTCCGAGTGCTCCGGGATTCACTTCACAGGTGACACTCATAAAAAAATCCTACAATCTGCAATATCAAAACCAAGCTTCATAGATCTTTTCTCCTTGAAACAACGTTGTATACCGTTAGGTACAATTATATCCTACCGATATCTCCCACACACGAAACACGTGCTCTAACCGTAAAGGCGAACAACGTGAAGAAACCGGCATTTTCTGAGAACTTTGAATAATTTCTAAGGACATGCGTCATTTATCAACCCGCACTTGGCCAGCGTAGTGAATTAAGGCCTTATCTCTCATCTCTATCTAAGAGGGAAGTTCCTGCGTCCCAGCAGTAGGAAGTAGATAGGAGTGTAATGCAACAATGATGATGACGAATTCTCTAAATACAAATACAAAATTAATTACTAACCCCTCTATAACTATAACTACCAAAATATGTCTGTATGTACCAACTTATAATTTATATTGTGCTGAGAGGCGGGCGTTGAGGTCACTCCACAGTTTACAACTTTTGTGACCTCATCGTTCATTTGTACCTTGTAATAGTCTAAGTAGGTACCTTATTTCTAAATAAATTATTTTGTATTTTTTTTGTATTTGTATATCTAAACCCTCATCTAAAGCTTCCTGGACCCTCTGCTTGAATCTACATTAGACCTCAAAATAAATAAATAAATATAAATATTACTGGACAATTTAACACAGCGACATCTAGCCCCGTGGTAAGCTCGAAGCTTGTGTTACGGGTGCTATATAATATAATATCCTGTCTGTCTGTCTGTCTGTCAGATGCGACCCGCCGTGCATCCCGTACCTCGGCATGTACCTGTCGGACCTGTCGTTCATCGACGAGGGCACCACCAACTACACGCCCGACGGGTTGCTCAACTTCTCCAAGATGAGGATGGTAAGTCGACTACCATCATTTAAAAATTATGTATTTTAATTAGTAGAATTAAATTGTTTTGTATAGGTATTTATGTTTATAAAGGGAATACGACTTATGTAAATTGTAAGCGGGCAGTTTTTATCAGTTTCAAGTTTGGGAAGTTATTTAAAATGATTTTAACTGTATACTGTTGTGAAGTTACGAATTAATTAAGTTAAAGACTTCAATTAACAGTTGACAACTTTCGTTTCAGATTGCTCACACTATTCGAGAGATCAGAAATTTCCAACAAACACCGTACAAGATCGATCATATTTCAAAGGTATTCTTATTGCATTATCTCTTTTACCATTATATACTACATACATAGTATCTATAATAACAATATCTAATAATTTTAGGCAAGTTATCTCCTAAGACACAAGTACCTGACAGACAAAGAAAAATGAAAAAAAAAACGATTTTTTTTTTCAAACTTTATTATTTTGTGATAGGTAGAACCATATGTTACGTTCATAATATGGTGTTAAGCGTCTTGTTTATTCGCTAGTTATAGGATAGTGACATCACCTCAATTTTACCTAATATGCCGCTCACGACGCGAAATCTAGAGCTAAAATATTTATCTACTTAATTTTCATCTACCTTTTGGTATAAACGAATAATTATTGTCATTATTACCTTTTGGTATACCTACCTAGCCGGAGCCGTATTGGCTAAGTGGGAGCACACCCGACTTTCATTCCGAAGGTCGTGGGTTCAAAGTTCAAACCCCGCCGCGCACCTCTGATTTTTCTTCTTGGAAAATTATGTGTGCTTTAAAAACACGTGCTCTAACGGTGAGGGCAAACATCGTGAGGAAACCGGCATGTTCTGAGAACTTTGAAAAGTTTGAAGAACATGTGTCACCAACCCGCACTTAGCCAGCGTGGTGAATTAAGGCCTAATCTCTCTCGTCAAGAGAGAAGTCCCTGTGTCCCAGCAGTGGGAACGTGAATAGGGGTGTTTATGTATAACTACCTAAACGAATTAAAAAGAATGAATGTAAACAGCGACAGTTGTTCCTCCAGGTATGCGACTTCCTGCTGGACCGCGGGCTGACGATAGCGGAGGAGAAGCAATACCTGCTGTCGCTGGAGATCGAGCCGCGCGCCGCCCGCGGGTCCGGCGCCGGCCTGCCGCCGCCGTCGCCGGCCTCCTAGCGCCGGCGCCGCGCGTCCCGGGCGGCGCTCGACCCGCTGCGCCAGTAAGGACGTGCGTTACTGCTTTATCATTTGCGAGACTTTTGCGCTGTTTCAGAGACGTTTTTATGCGTTCATGCTGTTTCAAAGACGTTTGCGCTGTTTCAGAGACTTTTTTGTGTGTTTAGCTGTTTAAGATACATTATTTGTGCGTTTTAGCTGTTTCAAACACGTAATTAGTGCGTTTGTGCTATTACGAAGACGTATTAAGTGCGTTTGTGCTATTTCAAAGACATTTGTTGCTTGTTATAGACATTACTTGTGCGTTTGCGCTGTTTCAAAGATATTTGAGTTTGAACAGTTTAAAACACATGTGTTGCACGATTGAGCTGTTTGAAAATATGATTGCGCTGTACAGATACTTTATAGAGATACTAGTTGTGTTATTTGAAGATGTTTGCGGTCATTATTTTAAGAACTAGATCTTGCAGCATAGCGTAGGTAAAGTCGATAAATTTTACTTGTAGCTATGTTTTTTAATTTGTTCAAAATACTCTTCAGCAATATATTTTGTGTATTTTTAACCATAAGAGTCACAATTTTAGCTTAAGTTTGCAATTGTTACGTTGTTTCAGTCTTCAAGTAAATTGTCTCAAATATGTGTAAGAAGCAAAACGTTTTTTGGTGATTGATACTCATATTTTGAAACCCTTGTACCTACTTATATAAAACGTTTTCTAAAGCAAACACTTTTATTAGGAATATTAATGGGGCAGATCATTATCTGCTTAATTTTTCATCAGAACATTATGAAACACACTAATTAATTCCTAAACTTTAATACACTCCCTAAGAACTAAATCAAAATCATTTTATAAGTATATCTTTACCTACATGGGACACACACTGAGCCGAAAAACAACTTATGAGAAAGCCTTTAGCATATATTCTATTTTTATAATATATTGTCAATTAGGTAAGTACATTAAAATAAGGATGGTATATCCTAATATCTACTAGATACCTATGTCACTTTCGTGGACTAAAAACATTTAAAGAGCTTTTGTATATAATTCTATTTCTATCTAGTTTAAAATTTTGTCTTAAATTTGGAATGATATCAATCACAGTCGATAAAGTTGATAATCGAAAGAATTGATTTACCTACTTTACATAGGTACTGGGCTCGGGTACAAGTACAAATCCTCAAGAAACCGAGGTGACTCCGAGAAGGTAGTGAAGACCCTAGGAGAATTTAGTGCTTTTGGTCGGAGTAGGTACGGCTGGATATACTAGCAAATCTCATCACAATGGACAGCTTTTGATGTTATATGCGGAAACTGAGCCATATTAACTAACTAAATGGGGTCTTCTTAATGATAAAAGATCTTGGGAGAATTGGTTCATGTTCAAAAGTTTATTATTCACATAAAAAATTACAGTTTTAATAACCAATGCGTTCTATGCTAAATGGTTATAAAAATATAATAACCACGCTTACCAGGCGCTTCGTTGACCAGAGTAACCTGGCTCAGTCAGTATACAGAAAGAAGTAGGAGCTCATCTTCCGGTACCTAAGTCTAAAAGCCCCACAGACGACACCCACAGGGAGAGAAAGAATACTCTTAGGCCAGTACTACATGGCAGAAATTTAGGAATAGTTGAAATTAATTTAACCCAAATTTAAGCTCAACTTAGAATATTGCAATTTGAACCTTACCCTTAAATCCAAGTGAGTGATGCGCTTTAAGCAGTTTTCTTATAAGAATGTGGTTGTTAATATCTAAATGGTTGTAAGTTTTGATGTCTGACTGCATTTACACGATATCTTTAATATTTCTTGTTATTCTGTCGTGCTTGTTGAATTAACATAATGGGATGCCTCACGGCTCTGTGCTAAGGCCCTCGTTGTTTAATATTTCTATTAATTATATTAAACATTGCGCCACGTTACTTGACCAACATAAAGTATGTACCTACTAAATATTCCTAAAATATCAAATTCAATATAAAATATCATCGTTGACATAAACTTCCGAAGGAGGTTTGAACCTCGCCAACCAAGTCTTAGGTATAGTTTAACTACATTTTGATGTATCTAATTCAAAACCTGAGAAATACATCGATTGATTGGTCGATTTACGATTTACCATAGTGCGAGTTTTTCCAATGAGCAATATTCCTTTCTAAACGTAAGAAGCGTTTCAAGAGGTCAAGTTACGTTGCGCAGACTTGTTGATACTTTAAATTGTAAGAATTACCAAAGCTCGTTAACTATATTGATGTTATTCTTATTGTATAAATTCTAGTATCTGACGTGATTTCAAGTGAGAATTATCGCCTTTTAATACTTTTTCTACATCTTTTCTATGGCATTTAATGTTAGCGTTATCTTAGATTTGAGTATCTTTGTTATTCGATATATTACTAGCATATGATAATTCTATAATACGAAAGAGGTTACATCATCGGTGATTAAGTGTAAGTTATGATATTATTAGTAACAGAGTACCAACGTAACAGAGGCAAAGATAAGTTTAAATAAAATGTTATAAATAAGTAAGAGTTTAAGTTTGTTAAAACTTTATTGTGACAACAAATACTTTTATCAGTCTATATACTTAAATAATTTTTATTATATGCACAAATTTTAGAAAAGTATGGATACAAAAGTCTCACGTAATCACTAAAAGGCTGTCACATATCAATCTTCCTAGATTAGTATAAAATGTAGGTAAATCTGATAGTTAAACTTATTGTTATTAGGTATCCTCGATCTACTTAAATAAGCACTTAAACATCTATAGGTTTTTAATACAATATACTGAATGTGATTTAAATGGAAGTATTGTACCTATTGGTAGAAATCACGCAGATTTTTGTGAACTCTGTGAACATGGACAAAAAGAAACGATGCCTTGCTCAGGTGTTGAATTTAACTTCACAGAGTTCATAAAGATTGGCGCGAGAAATATGAGACATATTAAATAATTATACTGAAATTATTTACGTACCTAATAAATAAATAACACTTAAGTATATACCTTTAGAATGTCACACAACTTTTTTGCTAACCACCAGAGGTTTAAATCTAAGGGCCAGTTTCAATGATAAACACAAAATATGACAAGTTTAACAAACCTTATTTTAGACTTGGATCACACATAAAATCATTAATACATGGTAAATCATTTTGAACGGCTTGAGCACGTTCTATATCAACGATGAAATTGGAACTTAGATAATATACTTACCTAATCTTTTTTTATATTAATATTAAAAGAAATCAGAAAATTAAGAGGTAACACGTAATTTCGACTCAGGCGGAACTCGAACCCGCGTCTCCGCATGCCGATATACCTACCACTTAGCACACAGTCACTAACGCCTAAGTCGAAATTTTGAAAATTTCATAATATTGTTATTTTCTCAATTCTCAATCAGAAAATTACGTAGATATTATACAAAATTATATTTATGAACTGATCTGATAAAAATGACTCAGTTAAGGTTAAAAGATAACTAACACTAAATGACTTTAACTTATGAGATTATACGCTTTGATTTTCAAGTCTTATGAATGTAATTAAATTATAATATAAAAATATCGTAAGAACCTATTCAATTTCAGTATCATCAACTACCTCATAAGCATTTTGTCCTCACAAAGAAGTAATTTATAGATAATAATGTACCTTTAGTTAAATGTAGTTCATAGAATTAACATTTCTTTCTGTACTTTTAAGGGCTGTGGATAACTTAATATTACCAAAATTGTTTAGGATTACTTCTCTATTATTAAAAATAGTTTATATTATGTTCCTGTTAGAATATCCATACATGCATTTTTTAAATTAATCAACTTCATAACGGATAAAGGTTTATTATGGTTTTGTTATAATATACCTAAAACCTAAAGTTACCTAAAGTGCGAGTTGGTGAGTGCCACACACCATCTGTGGTGCCACATGTCCTTCACGATGTTTGCTGTCACCGTTAGAGCACGTGTTTTTAAAATGGACATACATTTTTCAATAAGGAAAATCCTGAGAAAAATACAGGTCTAATAGTATAAATAAATTCTAATGATACCTTATATTGGCACTCATTGATTAAATAGGTGCTTAAAATTAATTTTATATGTATACCTAGGCTAAATTATATGGATTAACACGCTATTAATTACATAACTATATTAAAAATTAATAATAAAATACAAATCCTTATTCAATTATGTAATACATAGAGATTATATTACAGTTATGGTATGTTTGTAGTAGGTCTTTTAGTTATAGATACATAATTTTAATAAGTAGTCTTATAGTTTGGTCATCTTCTGTAAAATATATTTATGAATGTATAATTTAGTGTAAAACACAAGTAGAAGATATTTAAATAGAAAAGTATATCTACATTTATGTGGTATAAATGCTTTATGTTGCGCATAGGCAAAAACCTTGGTATAAGTTATTAAAAATTAAAAGAACACATTTCACTACATAATACCAAACATGTTTATGTAGTAATTTTTATTAATTGGACTATAGGGAAACTATGCCAGAATTATTTATCTGTAGGTGTATAATCAACAATAATTCTAAACCCTCTAACTATAACCTGCGCAATTAAAAATGAGTTCTGTAAATGGCGTCCGCTCGCATGCGTTCTCGCTCACTCTCTATCGCTGTCTATACTCACACAGTGAAGTACGCGCTACAAAAAAATAGTCAGTCAGGCCTAATTCGCACGAGAGCTTTTTTAACGTCCGTTAAAAAAGCGTTCAAATAGAACATAATAATTATGTTCTATTTGAACGCTTTATGCATACCCAAGTACGTGTTCACACGTCGGCGAATTTAGAACGCGACGCTTTTTTATCGAGCAGTGTTGCATTTTCAACGCAGAGTGCTGGTAATAGGCCGTATGAAACTTTTTAATATTATTCACACGATTAAAAAAACGCCGGCGCTGCGATTAGTACGATGAGTATTAGTAGAAATATTCCAATAATTCATCAAATCTTGTATACTTGTCAAATCTTCGTACAGTGTCACAAACTGTTATTTTAAGTATCTCTGTTCATTGAGAGGATGTACCCAGAATGTCCTTTTTTTCTTCTTCTTCTTCTAGCAACACAAATCGCTATAGCTAGTTATTTAGCAGAAAACATTCCCACGGCTTTCTAAAGCGAGGGACGAGACGAAAGTGATTTAAAAGCGTTCGTATGAATGATCACATTGAGGACGTTATAAAAGCGCCGACGCCGGGTTTATAACGCAAAGCTGTTTAAACTCTTTACTTTACTTTACTAAAGAAATAATTTCATTTAAAATAAGTATTTTGTAAAAAAAACCTCTGTAGGGACCTAGATAAAAATACTATTTAAATAATAATATTACCGTGGAAATATGCTCGAATTACAAATAATTTTGGTATTACGTTTGTATGGGAAATTCGTCGTGACGCCGGCCTGTTTGAGAACTTGTTTTGCCAACCGTACCATACCTACCCGCCGCCATTTACAGAACTCATTTTTAATTGCGCAGGTTATACCTAATATCATAGCGTTACGCGTAAGTGAGACGGAGCTAATCGGTGCTAATCACTAACTCGCTCACACACGACTGCGTGAGTGAACTTTATGTAACAAAGTGTACCTAACCTATGATGAAAATAAATAAATACAAATACAAATTACAAAATATACCAAAATATACACATAGGTACCTACACACAGTATATTTAACAACAACATTATTTACATAAAAGCGTTGTTTTTTGTTTATTCATTTCGCACACGCGAATATGAATTTGACCCTGGTCAATAACAATTATCATAAAAGCTTATACTAAGGT
The DNA here is from genome assembly GCA_963691955.1 of Chloroclystis v-ata. Classification (NCBI taxonomy): domain Eukaryota; kingdom Metazoa; phylum Arthropoda; class Insecta; order Lepidoptera; family Geometridae; genus Chloroclystis; species Chloroclystis v-ata. The sequence continues at coordinate 827,311 of OY829897.1, read as the reverse complement.
TTATGTTTCATATTTACTTTTTTCAATGTCATATTCTTTATATTATTTAGTGTTTTATCGAAATATATGGTTAAAAATAACTTTAATAAAATGAATTGTAGAGATAACTACCTATATCACTTATTTTGCGCAATATTAGATAAGAAAAACAGTATAAGCCAAAATGTAAATCTAAATTAAAAACTTAAATTGTTGTCTTTCTAAATAAAATTCTTGATTAAATTATTTATTTTATTTAAGCGTGGGCTGGAAGTATAAGTTATATAGGCTTTGCAGCGCTAGTAGGTAGCAACCTAACCTACCTTTCGCCTTCATTATATACGTAATAATAATACTTATATTGTAGAAATATATTTTTTACCAATAAATTGATTATCATGAATTAGTAGCTGACCTGCCCGTGGCTTTGATTGCATTATTTCCATGATTTCTCGGGCTACTACGACTATTTTAAAACCAAAAGTACCTACCTAAATCGGCCAACGACTGGGGGCAGGCTTGAGTTATAAAATGAGTGACTTTCAACTCTGAAGTTATTAAATCTTGTAATGAGCATTTATACAAAGTTTTAATCTACCATCTATAAGTAGATCTACCATAAATTGTTTGCTTCAAGCAAATATGAGCATAAATTATACAAAAAAGGTAAGTAAGTCATTCGCTCTTGATAATTGTTTACTCTATCTATCAAAGTTGAAGTGGTTGTGAAAAGTACACATTTCATGATATAACCTTCAGTCAATATATTTAGGAAGTCTTTTTTGGAAATAACCAAATTCCATTTTATTTGATAATTTTTAGAATAGATTAACTTTGGTTTTCTACCATGTTTAGAGAAGCCTAGGTTCCTGTAATACAGCTACGGCTGGTCAGGAACCCATGTATTCACTTATTTTGTACCTACACTAATATTATGCCAGAATACAATGATTGATGAATTGATTGTTAGATTGATTCTAACGGAGTAAAAAATTCTTTATGAAATTCCAATGTTAGTTCCCGCTAATGGAGATTCAGAGATTCTTTAAGGTAACTGTCAGAACTACGTTCTAAAAATTTTACAAAAATTCCAAAAGTCATAAATCAGGACGTTTTTATGAGTAACAAGCGATCCGCCCTCGTTTACCTAATTATACTTATAAACTTCCTCATGAATCACTCTACCTATAAACAAAAACCGCAACAAAATCCGTTGCGTAGTTATAATCATACAAACAGCGACAGCTACTTTGATACCTATGTAGTGAAGACAGTTTCAGATTTTTGGTATTTTCACACAAAGGTGAGATTTTTCGTGGAAGCTAGTCTAAGACCCCCCGCTAACTACAGACTTTCTATCGGCCGATAGTTTGGTCGGGTTGGGCTGTTAGTACGTTTTTCGACCGATACCAAATCGTGTAGTATGCGGACTTGCATACCGTAAAACACTCCAACATTGCCCACATTTTTCGAATAATTACAATTTTTGTTATTTTTTTGTATGGGGACACAAGTATTTTCTATTAGCATCTGCAACTATAGGATATTTTGCATGTATTATTTTATAAGATTTTGTTATTCGTTAATATTAAATCAAGTATTTTATTATTTTTAAAGGCGGGCAATGTTATCTCGACTTATTGCCAACATTGCCCGCGTTGATTTTTGACGCAAATATCTCCTCTCCGGCCTCTAATCAGCTGACAGCAAAACCTGTACAAGAATTCTGACCAAAACTGGCCTTTACTTTAAAACTAAAGCGAATCCATGACAGGTTTCCTACCAAAATCCATGTTAGGCTAGTTGGGCAAAATTACCCTGACCTTGTTAGCATTTTCCATACAATTCGCTTTTCGCCATTAGTAAAGTGATAGGGTTGGTACATCTCAGTAAACTGTTCTTGACTTTTTATTTCTTTTTATGTTAATAAAAAAACAAGATTATCTTCTATTGAATTATTTAAAAAACTTTTGAGTAACATGTTTGATTCAACAGATTCACATGCAAGTATTAACATTTATTCCGTGTTATTTTTAATACATTCTGGTTCCAATCTTTCGTCTGGACTTTCTTTGACGAATTCGAGATTTTGTTCTTGCTTTTAAGAAATAATAAAAATAAATTATCTAAATAATCAAGATAATAATAATTAGCAAAAAAAAAAACTCGGATGTGTCAACCCTAAGCTTATTTTGACTGCGGGCAATGTTGTCAATAGTAGATCGCAAAAATACCAGATAACTTTGCCCACCATTGTAACTTTAGTTATACAAGAGCTGCATCAATGACAATAAAGTTATAATAATACCTTAAGTTTTTTGTACAACATAATATAAATTAAACTCATCTGTGTTTTCTCCATCACGCACAATCCACTTTTGAATTTTCACCAAAATTTGCCCGCAAAAATACACTCTGTCTTTGACGAGTTCCAACAAGTTACTGAGTGACTTTAGCGTTACATCCAATAGACTGTTGTGCTAAACACAAAACCTATTTTCTACCAAAGTCAATAAATGTCACCATAGTATTCAGATATTTTTGCTATTAAAAGTTTTGCTTAAAAATTGGTCTTCGGGCAAAATTACCCTCGGTGGCAATGTTGGAGTGTTTTACGGTACATCTTCATACTGATTATAAGCCCGACCAAACTATCGGCCGATAGAAAGTCTGTAGTTTGCGAGGGGTCTTAGTTAAGAACATAACAAACACAAATAAGTACTTAATTAACTAATTTTAAGTACATGATTTTCTCTTAAGAGAACTTCTACATAAACTACCTCAAAGGTGAGATTTTTCGTGGAAGCTAGTCTTAGTTAAGAACATAACAAACACAAATACTTAATTAACTAATTTTAAGTACATGATTTTCTCTTAAGAGATCTTCTACATAAACTACCTCAAAGGTGAGATTTTTCGTGGAAGCTAGTCTTAGTTAAGAACATAACAAACACAAATACTTAATTAACTAATTTTAAGTACATGATTTTCTCTTAAGAGATCTTCTACATAAACTACCTCAAAGGTGAGATTTTTCGTGGAAGCTAGTCTTAGTTAAGAACATAACAAACACAAATACTTAATTAACTAATTTTAAGTACATGATTTTCTCTTAAGAGATCTTCTACATAAACTACCTCAAAGGTGAGATTTTTCGTGGAAGCTAGTCTTAGTTAAGAACATAACAAACACAAATACTTAATTAACTAATTTTAAGTACATGATTTTCTCTTAAGAGATCTTCTACATAAACTACCTCAAAGGTGAGATTTTTCGTGGAAGCTAGTCTTAGTTAAGAACATAACAAACACAAATACTTAATTAACTAATTTTAAGTACATGATTTTCTCTTAAGAGATCTTCTACATAAACTACCTCAAAGGTGAGATTTTTCGTGGAAGCTAGTCTTAGTTAAGAACATAACAAACACAAATACTTAATTAACTAATTTTAAGTACATGATTTTCTCTTAAGAGATCTTCTACATAAATTACCTCAAAGGTGAGATTTTTCGTGGAAGCTAGTCTTAGTTAAGAACATAACAAACACAAATACTTAATTAACTAATTTTAAGTACATGATTTTCTCTTAAGAGAACTTCTACATAAACTACCTTTTGACTTTTATCAATAAATGACTTTTATGACTTTTACTTTTCAGACAATTTCCCAAAGTATTGGAAACGATCAGTAATTTTTGTTTGTTTCATCCGGCAGACATAAATTAAGTCTAGATATTAGATATAAATACAGACAAAATATAGACATTTAGATATAAATACAGATAAGCAATAACAAAAAAATTACAAAAAAAGTCCGAAAGACGCAGCGTAGAAAAAAACTAGTTAACAAGGCGTGGCATTGTAATACGAGGGATTGAGTATTTTAATACTTAAATTACGGTTGGAGAGGCATACTGTTAGATTTAAACGTAAATAAGATAAGTACTTCAGCCGTCTTTTTTCTTTGTAGACCTGTGATAGAGGCAACTGTGGAACGTTCTACCGTCTCATCCACCTCGAAGCAACCACGGCACCGCGTCTGTATGTTCATTATTAATGTAAGGGTATTTCCCCGAACTCGACCTTGTCGTCTGTGTCGGCCTCCTTCAGCAGCGGCGCGGTGCCGCAGAGGCGCCGGTCGCCCGTGAAGTGTATGACGGCCGCGCACAGTCCTGAGAAGATGATGCAGACGCCGCCCAGGTAGAACGTCAGGTCCCACGAACCACAAGCGTCGAATAACGCTCCTGGAATGGAAAGGGGGAGTTATAACTATTATTGCGCAAAATACCTGAGGGATAATAGCAAGGTGTTGCTACCTTTTGTCGGGTTAACGATCAATTTATTTATTTTAATAAGTTTTTATTGTGTTTATACTTCTTAATCTGTGTAGGTACAGTTTATATATATAGGATAGGATAAAATAAAAATGTAAAACTCCTATAAAAACTGTCGTGGTTTGATAAATTCATATTGAGATAAACGGGTAATACGTAAATATGGTTCGTGTATTGCCCGTTTATCTCAATATGAATGTTAAACTCCGTTTGACGGTATATCTGTTATCTTCGTTTCCTCTTGTCATCACCAAACCTAAAATAAACAAACAGGAAATTTCTTGGTAATTTTGTAACATAGTGTATAAAGGAGATTACCGTACTTACTGGCAGGATGCAGACAAATATATCCTATCTCCTTAAATAATAATTGTACTTGATACAAAAACATATGGTAATGCAAGAGAACAAATGACTGCTCACCTCCGATAGGCGGCCCGATGAGATGTCCCAGCCCCTGACTCAGCAGGATGAGTCCGTACGCGACCGTGAACCGATCTATGGGCATCAGCTCCATTAGTATAATGGGCGTGTAGGCGTGCGAGCTGGCTAGAGACAGGCCGAACAGCGCCGACACCAACGACAGGCCCCAGATACTGCTGATCACGAGAGGATATAGCGCGATGGAGATGCCGCATACGACCATGCAGCCCGCGTAGGTGAGGGTCACGTTAATCCACGGCTGGTTGCCGGCCCAGCCGAGGGCGGCCTGTGGGAAAGTACATTTTCTTGAACATGCTCGGAAATATTGTCATTACTTTTGAATAAAGAACACGCGAAGTATTAAACATTTACGTAGACTGAAAACCCAAATTAGGTACCTACATTAAAACACCTACACAATGCTCGTATTTTTTACTTTTTAATCTGTAATGTTATTACTGGTTTTTAAATAAATAAATATTCGTAACATCAGTCTGCTGATTTTTGGCCGCGGGTGTTAAGTGTGCCAAGAAGCTACATCATGAGCTCGAGTTTATTGATAGGTATATCACCTAAGCACAAAGTGAGTATAATTTGTTAAACTTACCGATCCAATACTACTAGCAACACCAATGATGATAATCAACGTCTGCTCTCCTTCCACGTCGACTTGCGTCATGAAAGACTTCAAGAAGAAGAAGGGAACGATGAACCAGATGGAGAAGATCAGAGACGAGAGGTTGAACATTAGGAAGTGGAATTCTGTAAACATCTTGACGTCGAAAGAAGCTTTTGTGTTCTGCCAGATCCGGTGATACCATCTCTGTGGAATAAAAATAAAATTATGAATGTATTTTATGTTCTTAAAACTACGTTAATTGTTTATGATTCTTCTTAGTCGGTGTCACTCTTGGCAGAGTGGTCGTGGTCATCATTAAGTTGTGTTTTGGTGGCAAGCTTCACAACACGCCGCCACTCCTCTCTGATGGCTGCCTTTCTCGTGCAATCGTGTAGTGATGAGTCGTTTATTGCCGCTTTTATTTGATCTGTCCATCTCATAGGCGATCTTCCTCGTGGCCTGGTACCCTCAACCTTTCCCTGGACCACAAGTCGCTCAATAGCCACCTCCCCTCGGCGGCATACGTGACCAAAAAAGGTGAGGATACGAGACTGTACCAAAGATGATAAGCGCTGCTTGATGCTGAGTTCTCGAAGTATGGACTCGTTGGTGCGGAATTCAGTCCAAGATACTCCGAGCATTCTCCTCCAACACCACATCTCTAGAGCGTCTATCTTCTTCTTTTCTACTTCTCTAAGGGTCCACGTTTCTGCACCATACAGGAATATGGGGAATATGAGTGCCCGAACTAACCGGATTTTTGTGGCTCTGTATATATTGCGATTCCGCCATATCTTCCTCAGTTTGTCCATTGCAGACCTAGAGATAGCCATACGCCTTTTCACTTCGTCGACGCATCCACCGTTGTTCGAGATTAAGGCTCCCAGATAAATGTATGATTTCACCACATCACAATTAGCTATTTTTGTTATTTCCGGTGAATTGTTGTACATGCGGTCAACAATCATCATTTTGGTTTTATTTCGGTTTAGCCTTAGTCCGAACTCGAGGCTAATGCGTTCCATCTTGCTAAGAAGTTCTTCCATGTGCTGGATACTAGTCGCGAACAAGGTTGTATCATCTGCATATCGTAGGTTGGAGATCTTAAACCCACCGATGGAGATACCATCTGTCCAGTCCTCAAGAGTGATCCTCATTATGAGCTCTGTGTACACATTGAACAGCAGTGGAGAAATAATACATCCTTGACGGACTCCGGCGCTGGGGTGGAAGTGACTGGATTGAACGTCATCTGCACGTACTGAGGCTGTGCCATCCTCATAGAGTCTGCGCAGGAGGTGTACCAGGTGTTTTGGAACACCCATTGCGATCATTGTTTCCCAGAGTTTCGGCCATTTGACAGAATCGAACGCTTTGGAGAAGTCTACAAAGCATATGTAGGCGGGCTTGTTGAATTCTCTGGCTTTCTCTATAATTTGTCGGACTGTCAAAATTTGCTCTCGGGTTCCTTTTCCCTTAACAAAACCAGCCTGTTCAGGACCAATTTCTTTGCTCAAGAAGGTCTTAAGGCGCTCGTTCAGCACGTGCAGTAAAATTTTGCTAGAGTGAGAGATAAGAGCAATAAGTCTGTAATTACTGCACGTCTTGGTAGAACCCTTTTTGTGTAGGGGTACAAAAATAGTGTGAGCCCATTCTTTTGGCCACTGTCCCGTGAGCCATACCTTATTGCACAGGGTGTGGAAGATGTGAACACCGTGTTCGCCCGTTTGTTTGTTTATGATATTATTTAGAAAATGGTATGAGAAAAATTACAAGATCACAACGTAACCTTGGCCCTCGAGTGGGAGTTGAACCCACGCCACCCAGTTTAGCCCTGGTTGCACTAAAACCAACTATTCATTTTCTAAATAACTTAGAAAACTTAAGTGAGAGTCAATCACTATAAAATAACAAGTAGTGTTTATGATATGTTAATTAGTTGGCAATTATGACTGCTATAAGGAAAGTTGCTACTAGCTGTAATAATAAGTTTACAATATGTACAGTTTCTATTTATTTTATTACTCAACCTTCATAAATGATACATCACCATCACATCATCCCTATTTACGTTCCCACTGCTGCAACACAGGACACTCTTCACGAGAGAGATTAGGTCTGAATTCACCGCTTTAGGTTAGCGGTGAATTAAGACATGATTATTAGACCAACATGTCCAACACTACATACTTGATGCATATTGATTTATATTATAGCATTAGGTAGGGTACGTACCTACATGTGAAAAGTCTAATCAAAAGGCAGCATATCATAATGTGTGATTATATTAACTCATGAAATAATGTGAATAAGGACATTTTTACACAATTCTGCTATACATAAAATGTATTAAATACTACAATTGAATAACAATGAAAGAAAACAATAAAACCATATTATGAAAACGATAAGAACCATGACATACTTATTGAAATCTAGTTTACATATAAGCTTAGCTTTTTACTCGTAATATTGATATAAGCTATTAAGGATATTTAATAAATATTCCAAATTTCAGTCAAAGGAAAAATTATGCTGAAAATTGATGTGTATAATTAGCAGCAAAGGTTTTTCCATTACTAGGTACATCATTTACTAAGACAACCAGGACAGTGTGGAAAAAATATGGCCTTAAATATATTTAAATATTGCTGTTCAGTTCACAGATTAACAGTACCTCGGAGTAAGCTCCAAGCTTGTGTTACGGGTAGGTACTAAATATATTTGATTCTTAGGCTCCTGCACCACACACGCAATATATTTTTTTGGATAACAAAAATACAAGATTATACGTAGGTACATGGAAAAAACCTTACCATTTCATCATCGCTCAAAGAATCCAGCGATTCAGTAGAGTTTCTATACATGTCCGGCAAAGACGAGGCTTTCAGCTTATACCTGGGTATAGACATCATAGCGCCTCTGTGCATCACTGTGTTCCTATACAGCGGCATATCTCTGAGGCAATGCTGGTCGGTAGATATCTGCCTGAACCACTTATTCATAACCTCTGTCGCTTTCGGCTTATCTTTATCCTTCGTATCTTTAGATACATCTTTAGCGTCACCAGATCCATTGGCTTTCGATTTATCGATTTTATCGTTGGATCGATGCAAATCGGTGTCGGACTTTCGCCGAATAATGTCTGGGTAATTGTGTGCTATGATTTTGTAAAGTCTTTTGTTTTCCATTAACTTCTCAATTACTTCTTGGGGTACCTATAACATGAAGAACATTTCATCATCATCATTATTAAATATTAACCTAACCAAACTTCAATGTAATGCTTAACATAATTTTGTATTTTACATAATTAGCTTGAGCGTCAGAGGAAAAATATTCTAATGAACTCTATTCTAAACTTTTACGTAAGTATATTTTCCTTATTGTTAGCTAGTACAAATTATAAGTAATTTAATTTTTTCCTCGTATATGGTTAACAATTCATTGATGTACATTTAAATTGAATAATTGGTTACTGGCACAGAATTACTTTCTTCACAATACGTACCTACATTATTACATGGATTGTATTGATTTAAAATGCACCTAGGTACTTTTAATATTTTTGACTAAAACTCTTTTTCAAAGTCTATTAAGGCAAAAGGCTTCAAAGGCTTTGTAAATATTTTTGTTATTTTATCCTTAAGAAGTAGTGGATATGTAGTAGGTAGGTAATAATAATTATGGATCATATCAAAAGACAAGTCTTATTCATTTGTTTAGTGTACCTAGAGAAAGCTGACTGATTTTACGTCCGCTCTGATCAACGGACTACCAGCTAACTTTTGGACGTTGAGTGACGCTTGCTCAATCAACATTCGGCCTAGTAAATAAATATTACTGGACATAAATAAATTAATTAATTCTAAGACCGGATCCACACGACAGTAAGAATAATAAAGCTTTATTTAGTGTTTATGTTTCTAACAATAAATTAAAAAAAAAATAGAGACATACCTTATCGTTTCTTTGAATGAACGTCGGTAAATGAATAGCGGAAATAATTCTTTGATACCGAGTGTCCTCATTCATCTCCGTATTGGCCTCCAATTCCTCGTCTTTTTTTATTTTGTCCTCGAGCGTCGCCAAAATGTACTCTGGACTCTTTCCACACTCCAACAGAGCTTTCAGCTCCTCAGCTTCCATCGAACAAGACTCAGCCTTCGATGACACAGAACTAGCTCTAGAAGACCGTCTGGACAGACGAGATAGCCTTCTTTTCTCCTTCTGCCTAATATCCAACCATTCAGGGTTCTTCATCAGCACCCCACAGACACACATGTTTATTAATGTACCAGCCAACGCTACTATCGTATTCCTCCAATCGTAGACTGACAACAGCCAATGAGTTAGAGGAGAGTACAGGACAGTCCCCAACCCGACTCCACAAGACGCCAAAGATACTGCCAAATTCCTCTTCTTATCAAACCAGACAGCGACAGATACTACTGCCGTAACGTAAAAAATACCCATAGATAACCCCGACATAAAGCCAAACGTCAAACACAACAGCGGTATAGAATTACACACGGACGCAAGTAGAAATGATATCGTAGAGGTGATCCCAGCGATGACAGTCATTATTCTACAGCCGTACCTGTCGACGAGCGCGCTCAGGATGGGGGCGGCTAGTAAAGGAGTCGCGATGAACAAACTCCCCACCATGGAGGTTTCGGCTTGCGAGGCTTTGAAATAATCAGTGAATTCTTCGTGGAGGAGACCAAAGGAGAAAGCAAGGCCGTCTGCACACGCGGACACCAGAAAAGCAGCGACCACCACAATCCAGCCCCAACCGCCATCGGGTATCGCCGGCAGCTTACGATGCACGACTTCATCTTCAAAAACATCATCATTTTGAAACTTCACACCGTCTTCTGGGGGTTCTGCTATAACTATATCGTCCACTTCATCTTCTGGTATTTGTTTGATGGTATTAATGTGTTCTGATTTCGGTGGGTTTACGTTAACTGTATTAATAATTTCGTCAGGGGGATTGATGTCGTAGCTGGACGATTTACTGTTTTTAACCATTTTCTTTTCAGCTCATACCGTGATTGGATCTTTTCTGTAAACAACCAAACAAAACCACATGATATAACTTTTTAAACTATCATGGTTTTTAACTATATTTGAACATGAAACGGGTATAACCTGCGCAATTGTCTAAGATTCTAGAAAAAGTTATAAATGTTAGATTAGTTAGTTACTTAGAATCTAATAATATCCTCTCAGATAACCAGTTTGGTTTTAGGGCCAAAAAGTCTACTAGTGATGCTATTCAAAACGTAGTCACACACGTAGCCAAGACCTTGGACAATAGAGACAAGTGTGTTGCAGTGTTCCTCGATTTGGCCAAGGCATTCGACACTGTGTCTATTCCTCTTCTTTTGAGAAAACGTAGAGTTGATTGGAGTTCGGGGTGTCCCTTTAAGACTTTTTGAAGATTACCTAAACGATCGAAAGCAGTCTGTAAGGTTGGGTTCTACGCTTAGCATAAAACAGAAAGTCAATTTCGGAGTACCACAGGGGTGTGTTCTTGGACCAACTCTTTTCTCGCTCTACATAAACAATCTGTGTAACCTGAAGTTAGCCAATGCCAAGATAACGTGCTTTGCAGATGACACAGTCATTGTTTATAGTGGCAAGACATGGGAAGAAGTGCAAATGGCTGCTAATACCGGAATACGAACAATTATGGAGTGGCTGAGTAACAACCTTCTGTCACTAAACTTGTCCAAAACTAAATACGTCCCTTTCTCAATCTACAGCAACCAACAGCCTAATTCTGACTTCAATGTGAAAGTACATACATGTTCCTATATGCATGCACAGTGCGACTGTTACTCTCTAGAACATGTCAACTCGATTAGGTACCTAGTATAGAAATAGATAAAAATCTAAATTGGAAACAGAAAATTGCTTCACTACAAACTCGTGTCAGAAAACTGATCCATATATTTAAAAAGATAAGATACCTTAAAGATAGTGCTACTTAGTAAAACAGTATACCTTACACTATGCCAATCGATCCTATCATATGGCATTTCAGCGTGGGGAGGTGCTCCTAAGACAGTTCTCTTAAAACTAGAGAGAACGCAACGTTGCATTCTTAAAGTATTACACTTTAAGCATCGTAGATACTCTACTAAAGAGCTGTACAAAGACGCACAAGTGCTTAACGTGCGACAGTTATTTATCAAATACATAGTTCTAAAACAGCACTCTAATTTAGGAAATAATAAATCTCGTAGTAAAAGACAACAACACAAAGTTTATGATATCCCTTCATGTAAAACCAGTTTTGCACGCAGGTTTCCATACATCCTAGCTCCTTTCTTATATAATAGAGTTAGCAAACAAATTACGCTAAAAGAAAAGTCACACTATTTATGTGGAAAAGCCTTAAATAGTTTTTTATTAGACCTGGACTATGATAAAACCGAGGACATGTTTTTTGTACTCGGATAGTCAAGTGAACGTCACTCGGAAAGTATAACATAATAGTAAAGTAAATTAATTTTAGTCTCTACACTACCTACTAAAAAAAAAAAAAAAAAACTTCCTAATCAATCTCTCTATCTCTACCTACCTACTTTAAAATGTCTACCTAATTATTTTAATTAGCTTGATAGTTTTACCTAGATATAAGTTTTCTCTCTATCTCTACCTACCTACTTAAAAATCTCTACCTAATTATTTTAATTAGCTTGATAGTGTTACCTAGATATAAGTTTTCTATATATTTTTTTATGTAACAACTTTTCTGTTCTTATTTGTTAAGTACCTAATTGTTACCTATTATTTACCTAACGACTAAAGTGTTGTGTGAATTATATATTAAATACGACTTACCTTATAATACTGTACAAATTCATTTATTGTATAAAATGGGTCTTGAAAAGTACTTTGCCGTAACACAGTTCAAAACTAGCGCGGGAAGTACGTCTCAAACCCCATAGTGTACCTACTTTTAAATATGAATTGTAATATCTTACTCAATATTATGTACCTAGTTTTTAACACTATGGATTTTTTTGTGTATGTATTTTGGTTAAATAAATTATTCTTATTCTTATTCTTAATTAAAAATGAGTTCTGTAAATGGCGTCCACTCGCATGCGTTCTCGCTCACTCTCTATCGCTGTCTATACTCACACAGTGAAGTACGCGCTACAAAAAAAATAGTCAGTCAGGCCTAATTCGCACGAGAGCTTTTTTAACGTCCGTTAAAAAAGCGTTCAAATAGAACATAATAATTATGTTTTATTTGAACGCTTTATGCATACCCAAGTACGTGTTCACACGTCGGCGATTTTAGAACGCGACGCTTTTTTATCGAGCAGTGCTGCATTTTTAACGCAGAGTGCTGGTAATAGGCCGTATGAAACTTTTTATTATTATTCACACGATTAAAAAAACGCCGGCGCTGCGATTAGTACGATGAGTATTAGTAGAAATATTCCAATAATTCGTCAAATCTTGTATACTTGTCAAATCTTCGTACAGTGTCACAAACTGTTATTTTAAGTATCTCTGTTCATTCAGAGGATGTACCCAGAATGTCCTTTTTTTCTTTCTTCTTCTTCTAGCAACACAAATCGCTATAGCTAGTTATTTAGCAGAAAACAGTCCCACGGCTTTCTAAAGCGAGGGACGAGACGAAAGTGATTCAAAAGCGTTCGTATGAATAATCACATTGAGGACGTTATAAAAGCGCCGGGTTTATAACGCAAAGCTATTTAAACTCTTTACTTTACTAAAAAAATAATTTCATTTAAAATAAGTATTTTGTAAAAAAAACTCTGTAGGGACCTAGATAAAAATACTATTTAGATAATAATAATACAATAATACCGTGGAAATATGCTCGAATTACAAATAATTTTGGTATTACGTTTGTATGGGAAATTCGTCGTGACGCCGGCCTGTTTGAGAATTTGTTTTGCCAACCGTACCATACCTACCCGCCGCCATTTACAGAACTCATTTTTAATTGCGCAGGTTATACATACCATGATTTAAATGTTTTTGAGTTTTCCCATATTTCGACATGTTCAAATATAATCCGTTTCATGTTCAAATATAAAACCACATGAATTGCTAAAGAAAATGCAATTGAAGCTTTTTAAACTATCATGGTTTTTAACGATATTAAAACACGAAACATTACCATGATTTAAATGTTTTTGAGTGTCCCGATACCAAATCCTAAATGTTTTTACTATATAGAAGATTTTTTTGATTTAACATTGTATATTATTATTATTACATTACATTATTCATATGCTTTCATACATCATGTATGTTATGAGACACCTTGTGATTCATTAGATTAGAGAAAGCTGCGTTAATGACCATTATTGTTATGGAAATTGATTAATATTATTATTATTATACAAATTAAATACATTACACAAACGAAAAGGAACATTTTCTATTTGCGTGTTTATAGAGGTTATAAGTACCTAAGTAATAAAACAAAGTACCTAATAACTACTTATCTAGACAAAATTATCCTCTCTCACTATCAGCATTCAACATATTTTGAAACCCATAACAATGATATGAAAACATGAATAGTTACTATCGCGATGTTAAACTAAACTATGACATCAACTCCACATCTACTAATTAATTAATATGACGTCAGGCAATTATATATAGTCAGGGATCCGTAGTACATTGAAATCAAGTGATTACTAACAAGCTAATTTTTGGTGAGTAGCTTCGTTTCGATGAGACGTCTAAAGATATCCTATACCCAACTCTCGATTGTGGTAGCTAACAGAGATATCAAGGATTAAAAAATTCAAGGATGTAAAACCGGGATAACGGACCACGGAATTTGTAGGACAGTATGTTATATCTCAAGATAATTATCTAAATTATATGAAAACATGTTTGTCCTACAAAATATATGGTTTGATCAAAGAGTCCGCCATTTCAAAAATGTGTCGAAAACGAGGTCAATTTAAATGATTACTATGATTACTAACCAGCTGATTTTTTGTTGTATACTTAATTAATATTTATAAAATCTAACGGACATATTGTCCGACAAATTTCGTGGTCCGTTATCCCGGTTTTACATCCTTGAATTTTTTAATCCTTGATATCTCTGTTAGCTACCACAATCGAGAGTTGGGTATAGGATATCTTTGGACGTCTCATCGAAACGAAGCTACTCACCAAAAATTAGCTTGTTAGTAATCACTTGATTTTCATGTACTACGGATCCCGGCCTAATACCTACTCATAATTAAAGCAGGTGCGTGAGGCGTCAATTTAGGAAATAAAAAAATATTGGTGGACAATTCACACAGCAACTACTAGCCCCGTGGTAAGCTCAAAGCTTGTGTTATGGGTGCTAGATTTCTGATAAAGAATATTAGAAAGCTGAAGAGTTTGTTTGTTTGTTTGAACGCGCTATCTCATGAACCGCCTGTCCGATTTGAAAAACTATTTCAGTGTTAGATAGAAAATTTATCAAGGAAGGCAATAAATAGGCTCTGTTTTATAAAGTAATTACCTATAACGTAAAAAACGCTAGCGAAGCCGTCGGTGGGTCGACTAGTACAATATACATAGTAGATAGGTATATATTTTTATTAGGTGTATAAGATAGTACTAATTTCTATTTAGAACTCAAATAAGAAAGTTATTAGGCTACTAAAGAAGTCATTGACCCGTCTCGATGGCGACCAGACGGCGGCTTTTTAACTCCCAAGTACCTAATCGATTCAGAAAGAAGGTGCAAGGACCTTAAGGCCCGTCTCACACTGGACGCTTTCTCGACCCTTTATTCCCATTATACCAGATTCCCAATAGACCAGATTCCTATTATACCAGATTCCTATTATACCAGATTCCCCTAATACCAGAAAATGTACTGTTATGATCATAAATAAATTCAAATTAAAAAAAAATCAAAAATATTTATTTGGATCAATAAACATTAGTACCATAACAAACTTGAACACTGAAAACTGCTAAAGCTATAGATAACTGTGTTGCAGAGTCAGCTGTTTTAGAGCTCATCTTTAGTTCGGCAACTTTTTTCAGGCCGTAATTCAAAATTATAAATTCATGAATATCACCTCAAAATTTAATTTAATTTAGATTTCTGTTCAATTCTGTGCTATCTGACAGTTGTTTAGACCTGACGCGTACAGAAAAAATATCAAACACCCTCATTTATTACTATTCAATAATTATAAACTGTATTTTTTGGTTTTGTTGTACTTCTGGTATTAGGGGAATCTGGTATAATAGGAATCTGGTATAATAGGAATCTGGTATAATAGGAATCTGGTATATTGGGAATCTGGTATAATGGGAATAAAGGTTCTCGACTGTATTTCGTATCTTGATATTGATAGGGATATATGAATAGGTAATCGATATTGTTCATGCAGTCCACCAGAATCTCCTAGCCTGATCCCCCAAGGACAATCGTGGAACTAATTTTATAAAATATAGTTAAAGTTCCACGAGATATCACTAGATCGTATTACAAAAAAAAAGGAAAAATGTTGTGGCAAGCGCGCGGGTGTTTTTCAATGTGAAAAATCCCTTAACAACATACACAACACATACAACTAATCTAAAAAAGTGGCCAAGTGGGAGTCGGACTCGTCCATGTAGGCTTCCGCAGCAATTGTTTATATGAAATAGTTTATGACGGATTATAAAAAAACTACTTGATAGATTTCGTTCAAACCAATTTTCGTTGGTTGTTGTTTTTGTGCTAATCTTAGATAATAGAATACCAATAGATATGTTTCAAAATTGTCTATGGAATTAGTTTATAAGATGACTAAAATAAAAATGATGACATCTCTGTCTAATGTATGCAATTAAAAGGAGCCTAACTATATACACCACAGTTTCGCTTGGTTGCCAATATTTATCGTGACGTCATGCACGTGCCTTTCTTCGATATCATTACTGTCACTTTGGAGAGTTTGGATATCATTACTGTCACTTTTTGGTTTTGTTTACATCGATAGTGGTGTTCTTGTATATTGCACGAGTTATCGATATTTTGATTTTAGACTTAGGTAAAAAATTATAGACCATAATAATTTGAATAAATGTTGATAATATATTGTGTTTTTGCAGAATAGCATGAATCGTAGAATGAAATGACTGATTAGATTTTAGGTTTTTTATACAATATTATATTATTTTGAAATATAAATTATTTTGATATATAATAATACACTAAATATAAGAAAGTATATTGTATTAAGTATATTGTGTTTTATAATTATCTTAAACATTTGGCTTATTCAGGTCTTTCATTTGTTTAGTTATATTCTGTGGGTATATTAATTTAGTTAAAATGAACTTTAAACATTAAGTAGAACTCAAACTGGTTAAAATAAGGTTAAAAGTTCATTTTCACTACATTAATATGCCCACAGAATATAACTAAACGAATGTTTGAGTTTGAGTTCTACTTAAGTACTTTTTTTTGTTCTAGTTAAAATGTTTTTTGTTTTGCTTGGTTTTATAACTGTATTAATTCTATAATTCTATAATTTAATATTTACGGACTTCAATTTACAATAAATACATTATCATAAAAAAAAGTTCAGTTGAAAACAAACTCTATCGATAAATTATTACAATATACCTACCTCGTACAACACTAATTTATGATATCGTAGGTATACACGATGTTTTCGTGGTTAGGGCCATTCCATTAAATTCGTTCTTCTGAGGTGCTAATGTACATTATATATTTTTTATAGATTTATCATTCTCTTATTTTAGAAGTTAGAGGGGGGGGGGGGACACTCTGTTTTCCACTTTGGAAGAGTCTCTCGTGCAAACTATTTAGTTTAGAAATGATAGAAATAGAAACCTTTATATGATTTAAGAAGACCTATTCATAGATACCCCACATGTAATTGATTTTTTTTCAATTTTTTTATGAAATCTTAGTGCGGTTCACAGAATACATCTACCTACCAAATTTCAGCTTTATAGCTCTTATAGTTTCGGAGAAAAACGGCTGTGACATACGGACGGACGGACGGACATGACGAATCTATAAGGGTTCCGTTTTTGCCATTTGGCTACGGAACCCTAAAAACGTTCAAACAACTAAGAACCGTATATACATTACAAAAGACTTTAGTTAAATTCGCGCAATTATTTGCATGTACCTACCTAATATTTTATCTTTCACAAAAAATATTGAACACGAAAATGCACTTTGTGAAATAATTTGTCTAATAGGAATTTTTAATATGAAACTAAACCACTTACGAATTCCAAAAGATAAACAAGCGCACAGAACACCAATACTACCAAATATGTACTAATATTAAATTAATACTACACACATAACACTAATATTAATACTCCTCGTCTCAAGGGACACAAGCGATTGTAATTGTAACCGTGTTTGTAACCTCATTTTAAAACAAACTGTTTAACTCTTCTTCTTTTTCTTTTTGGCGAATGATGTCTGTCCGTGACGTAAAAGTGACGTGTCACAGTTAAAATATCTGTGGCTTGCGCTAAGTTAGCACATAACCCTCAGAAGAAGGAATATAAGTAATAGAATATCTTATATATAAAAATCAATTTGCTGTTCGTTAGTCTCACTCAAAGAGAATATAATCACTACGGTCTCGCTAAAACTCGGGAACGGCCGGGCCGATTTAGCTGGTTTTGGTCTTGAAATGTTCGTAGTGGTCCAGGAAAGGTTTAAAATGTAAGATTGAAAGCGGGCGAAGCTGCGGGCGGGTCAGCTAGTAATTTAAATTAATATAATCTAGGGCCTAGGGCCTAGATTCTAGGCAATGATTTTATATAGTAAATCATTGAATCTAGGTATTAAAAACATTAGACATTATCACATTAGACATTAATTGACAGTGACAGAAGACGGACAGAAGACAGTTTGAAAGGAATTGAATTATGAATAATTAGCGATTTTGTCCACCCACAATATATTTGAATAAAATAAATAATAGTTAGGAAGGTAGGTGCCTATCTGCAAACCGTTGTCATGTTCGTATCTTATTGAAAATTAAAATTCCAATATCGGGTGAGAAAACAATCACCTAAGACTGTTATGTGGTTTTGTGATTATGGCAAAAGCTTTTAAGAATGCAAATTTAGTACAAAGGCTTTTGCTTTTGAGAATGGAGGAAATGCAGGCGGGTACGAGTGCGGCGTCGGGGGACCAGCAGCCGCCGCAGAACATGCTGCCTTCGAACCAGATCGCGCGCCTCGCGCTGCGCGAGAGACAGGCGAACGAGGACGACAACCAGAGTATCGAGCCTGGGCCGTCGTCGTCGGGCATCGAGAACCTGCAGCCGTCGAACACCGGCGGTCGCCTCCACAACTGGCAAGCGACTAAAACTACCGTCAAAGAACGGTTGTCATTCCTGTTCAACAACGAGATACTGTGCGACGTGCATTTCATTGTCGGCAAAGACGCGAACCAACAAGTGATCCCGGCGCACAAGTTCGTGCTGTCGGTGGGCAGCGCCGTGTTCGACGCCATGTTCAACGGAGTGCTCGCCACCAAGTCTGACGAAGTGGAACTCCCCGACGTGGAGCCGGCCGCGTTCCTGCATCTATTGAAGTTCCTCTACTCTGATGAAGTGCGCATCGGCCCCGAGAGTGTCATGACGACGCTGTACACGGCCAAGAAATATGCAGTGGCTGCCCTGGAGGAACATTGTGTGGACTTTTTGAAGAGTAACTTAGGCACAGATAATGCATTCCTACTTCTTACTCAGGCAAGACTGTTTGATGAACCTCAGCTTGCTGCTCTGTGCTTGGAGATGATTGACAAGAATACAGCAGATGCCCTCAACGCTGAAGGCTTCACAGATATAGATCAGGATACTTTAAATGCTGTGCTAGAAAGGTAGGATTTAGAATCTGTAATGTAAATATGAAATAAAAAAACATAGCAAACTCCTTGTATTGATTTAGTACAAGTAATTAACAGTGAATAGTTGGAGTGCCAAAGTTTTTATGATCTGGCACATTGTCAAGTTAATTACACAACTAAAACCAGCGACAACATTAATCTCAAGCTTTCTATTATTATTTCAGGGACACACTCCGTATCAGAGAGGCCAAGATCTTTTCAGCTGTGCTTCGCTGGTCAGAAGCTGAGTGCATCCGTCGTCAGCTTCCGGTGACGCCGACAAATCAGAGGATGGTACTTGGCAGAGCATTTAATGCCATAAGATTTCCCTTGATGTCCGTTGAGGAATTTGCGATGGGTCCTGCTCAAAGTGGGCTTTTAGATGACAGAGAAATTGTTCAGTTATTTCTGTACTTCACTGTTAATCCAAAGCCGAATGTAGGGTTCCTGGATACTCCGAGATGTTGTATGACCGGCAAGGAGTTGACAGTGAACAGGTTCCCACAGACTGAGTCACGGTGGGGGTACAGCGGGACCACAGATAGGATCCGGTTTACTGTGGACCAGAGAATCTTTGTGGTTGGCTTTGGGCTGTACGGATCCTACTTTGGCCCTTCAGAGTATGAAGTACACTTACAAGTAAGTACTGATCTACTATATAAAAATAAGTCGGGTTTTCCTTCCTGAAGCTATAACTCCAGAACGCACGAACCGATTTTCACAATTTTGCTTTCGTTGGAAAGGTTTCGGGCTCCATGAGGTTTATAGCAAAGAAAGCAGGAAAGTGTAAAACGCGGGCTAAGCTGCAGGGCGGAAAGCTAGTTATTTATAAATATTACTAAACTGCTTCAATGTAAAATATTATGTACTACCTACATGCTGACATAAGACATACGGAAAATCGTAAACCTTTGCGAAATTGGCGTCTTATGATGTGAAATTTATAGATGTGATTTTACCTAACCTTCTCCTCTCCTCTTTTGTGAGAGGACGACCTCTGTGGCGAAGGTCTGCTTGCGACGCTTGGAGGTTACGGGTTCGATTCCCGCCTCGGAACAAAATTTGAACGATCTGCAGATATTTCAGAATAATAAAAAATATTTTTATATGTATATTTATTTATTATATTAAGTATATCAGAAATCTAGCGTAAACACAAGCTTCGAGCTTACCACGGGGCTAGATGTTGCTGTGTGAATTGTGCAGCAATATTTATTTATTTACTGTAGTCGACATACATGTGTTTATGATGATAATGACGTTTTCAGATCATCCACCTAGCGACGAAGAAAGTGTGTGGTTCCAACACCACCACATTCTGCTGCGACGGGACCGATGACACATTCAGAGCCATGTTCAAGGAGCCAGTAGAGATACTACCCAACACTTCTTACATAGCCAGCGCCAAACTGAAGGTAGGATTTACTTGTTCTTAGCAGCCTATCCTGTGCCCCAGACCTCTAAATGTTTATCTAACAAATTTATCATTTGTGATCATTGGTTTAAGAGTTATGGCGGAACGTACCAAAATACATTACAGTAGTTAGTTCTTAGTTATACATGACTACTCTAGTTTGCCCCTTAAACACTCGCCATTCGCTTGTTCAACACTTTCTCCGAGAATGAGGTAGACGTATTCTACCACAGTTTCTGAAATGGTCATGGTCACAGGAGCATAGTCAGTTCTTAACTTATAGTACGTGTCCACAGATTTGGGGGTAATCTGTGTACGTGTCATTGGTAATTTTACTGTATAACCCGCGCAGATAGAAAATTGATTTGAAAATGGCGGCGGGTACGTATGGTACGATTGGCAAAACAAGGATAAAAGTATAGACAGCGATAGAGAGTGAGCGAGAACGCATGCGAGCGGACGCCATTTATAAATCAATTCTTTAAGTGCGCGGCTTATAATGTTGTATTCTGTATGTAAATAAATAGTTTGTTTGTTCCAGGGCACGGACTCGTACTACGGCACCAAAGGGCTGCGTCGAGTGCCCGTGGACTGCAACAACGGTGAGAAAGTGATATTCCAGTTCTCATACGCGGCCGGCAACAACAACGGCACGTCGGTCGAGGACGGACAGATACCGGCCATCATATTCTACATATGAGAGAGGGAGACGGACTGCTCCAGGGTTTTGACCGTGAAGAAAGAGAAGGGTGCTTTTAGAAGTTTCTGGCAGTTTTTGGGCGGCGCGATTCGGTTTCTATCTAAGTAGTTGCGTGAATGGATTTTGAATTTAAATTTGTGTTTTTACTTACTGGATGATGTAACGTTTAACTATGATTTATATTGTATGAAAAAGCGCCTCTTGTGTCAAAAAGGGGTATCCCCATTTTGACAATAATTTTCGAGTACAATTACATTAGGGGACAAACTGAGCGACCCGTAGAATGTGGCGAAACATAAACACTGACTAGTGTGCCTACACCGCCACACTAGTCAGTGTTTAATATAATGTCGGCCGAGGAGGTCGTGTCTGTTCTCTAGATTGGCGGGCAGGTTGCGAACGCGACTACACTTGGCAACTAATCTAGTGTGTCACTTCATGTTGTGCGACAATATGTCCCCTAGTGTATCCGTGGCTTTAAAGTAACAAACTCATTCGTGATCTGTATTGTAGATTAATGTCTGTGAATATATAACTGCATCTTAGAACTAATACATATCAAAATGGCTAAAGATCTCTAAACTACTTTCAATAAGTTAATTTTGTAGGATTTTTAAATCTATACCTAATGCGAACGCGATACTGCTGCGAATGTAGACGTTGTAGGTTGATAAACATTTACCAACCACCAGCGAGATTCGTATTCTGTAGCATCAAATAAGAAAGTACCAAACTACTTTATATCTTCCTGATGTCTATATCAATATTGGTTAAGGATAATTATTTTAGTACAAGGAACATTTCCATCGGCTTATGAATAAATCTAATGATCTAATTTGTCGTTCGTGGCATACATTTGTTTTATCAGAAGTTGCTACAGAATACAAATATCGTTTGTTGTTTTAGATATATAATAAAATTTGTATATACTCGTATAATGCGTTCTATTTAAAAATATAAATAAACTTGCATGGTATATTAGAAAATTATAGGCAAATTGTTTAATTTCATAATAAGATTCTAATTTTATAATATTTTAAAAGCTGTAGCCATTTAAATAATAAAAAATATTAAGCTTTTAATATGTAGGAAATTGTGTAAGTGTATTGTAACTGGTAAAAATAATGTTTAACTGTAACTACGTATTTTGCACGAAGGATCCTTGAAGTAATACATATTTTTATAGTATAAAAAATAATGATGAAACTTTTAATCTCTTCATCTTCCACTCTATTTAATTTTCATATAATTTTCGTTTTGTGGTATAGATAAATAACGTTTTTATATTTAAACATTAATTCTCGTTTCCTAGGGCTGTTTGATTGTCTAGAAATATTTAAAAATCCGGGTTGAATCTTTACTTAAAAGCGTACTTTAATACTTTTCGATGTATATTCAATTTCATTAGTTATTGTATTGTTCATGAGTGGAAGTTAAGTATATGTTGAGGTAAGTGTTGTTTGTTTGTAAATCGCATAAGCTTTATAAGTCTACAAAATGCGTTGCCATTTATTGCGTAATTTTGTCAACTGGAACGCATGAGAAAGATTCTACGCCATCTTGAAATTTTAATATATTTTATCATTATTATATTAGAAATACCGTTCGTCATTTGTTCCTATCTATCTATTGACGGTTAAAATCATATAATGGCATAGAATCTATTTCCCTTTAGTATGTTATGTCTGTGATAGGGTTTAGCTGTAAGCATCGGGTTGGCATCAAAGGGTAGCTCCTAAAGCCACTATTTGGCTTTTGGCTGAAATACGAGTGAGAAACCACGAAAAGATATTTTTGTACTTTAATTTCTAGTTCTTAATGTATACGGGACACTTTTGTTGATGTAATCAATAAATATAAAACTGTTAATTGTAATGTAATTATCAAATTTATGTATGAAAAATAAGTCTATATAATTAAAATTCAGTAAGAAAGCTTACTAAAATTTGTTAATTAAGATTTTGCAGTATTTTTTGTTTACAAAATTTTGCAGTTTACAGAAAAATATGTGTTATTGTTATTTAAGTGACTAGAATATACCTAATTTATCATTTGAAAACATATTGTAATTAAAATTATTTTAGTGCAATAAATACGGTTTTAGGTTTTACATGGTTACATCAACTAAGTAGACGTAGAGCTTTTCTAGTTTTTAAGTCTCATATTTAATTTTCCTTATAATTATAGTACCTACCTACCAACTATAAAAGGTGCCAAATTGTTAAAATAGTCTATGTATTTTTGTCAAACTAATCAAATTTGAATGAATTGTAATGTGAATGTGTAAAAACTACGTAAAGACCTGTTTATATTATCAATTGGTTTAATCTAGTCATCTAGGAAGTTTCTATATTTTAGGTACATTACCGTTTAGTATTTGAACTCCTCACTAAATGATTCCTTATAGGTTTTAACAAAATACATTTGAGCTTCCTTTAAAAATGGATTGAGTACCTACTTATGCTTTGCGTTTGTCCAAGTTATATTTAAATCTTACGTCTGAACATTTGCATAAATCCCATTTAATTAATACCTATTCTTGTTAAATTCCGAAATATTTTCAAATTGTACCTATATTATTTAGTTTATATCGGTTTTCTATACATATAATCATAAATAGACTAAGGGAATTGATGTGTGGGTATTCCTGTCGTTGTGTAATTTTGTATAGTGGAACTGTTTATTTACGAGTAATTAATTTTAATAAATATAACAGTGATACGTTTTCTATTATTTTGTCGTTAGTAGGTATTTTATATTAACTTAAGTGTTAGCACACAACTTTCATTCCGAAGAAAGGAATACATAGACTAAGAAAAAGACAAAGATCTTCAGAATAAGTATTTATTCATATTTAATTAATACCGGGTCTAATTATCCGTCTGTTAATGATGGATAGAATGGCAAAGATACAGTGATGATGGCTGGAATGACCTTCACCATTTACCAACCCGCACTTGGCCAGCGTGGTGAATAATTAAGGTTAATCTCTCTCGTCAAGAGAGAAGTCCCTGTGTCCCAGCACAGCAGTGGGAACGTAAATAAAGGTCATGAGGACCCCAGGTTCTAAGTGGGTACCAATATTGTCCTAGTGTTGTCTAGGAACACCCCATCTTGCCCTGCCACTCGATATGCTTCTGCGCGAGGTGCTTCGACACCGGCTTTGTCTTGTCGATCGCTACAAGAATCTCAGCTAGCTCCAGTCTATCTTTCTTACCGGGGTTTGTATCTGGAAAAACAACAATCAATTACTAATTAAGTAGGTAGATTATAGCGCTGCGCGCATATCATGTAGGTACGTGAATAAAAAAAAAACCTATATCTATAGGTATATCACTGTAACAGCTGAACCATATTTACCTACTAGGAGCTGGAACTTGACAATAGAGAAGTCCCTGTGGACTTCTCTCAGGACTTTGTCAAGAAAGAGAAAAATTTATCACGCTGGCCTAGAGCGGGTTGGTAAAATCATGTCCTTCAAACTTCTAAAAATTGTGCTTCTAAAAGCTATTATGTTTAAGAATATATTTTTCTTAAACATAATAGCTAGGTAATCTCAATGACCACTAGCCACTGACAAAATGCAAGTACTCACTTCGTCCCACCATGTTGGGGAGGATCTTCCTGACATTGCTCATGAGCGCCTCCTTGCAGACCAGCTTGATGTCGCTGCCTGAATACCCCTCGGTCTTGTCTGCCAGCTCCTAAACATCAACATCAATCAATTAATCGATATAAAAAAATATAAATTAATGCCAAATATAACCCAACTCGTAGTTTTATAACCCAAGAAGTGTATGATAATAATAATAAAAATTATAATTACAATTCAGATGTGTTAGTTTTGAATTAAGAGAATGTGTTAGTTGTTTGCTGTGGCGTTGTTAAATATTAACCTGCTTCTCAAATCTTAATTTGTTTTAGTTCGGACCCCTTTCGGGTAAAAGCCTCCTCCATATTTCTTCATACTTCTCTATCTTCTGTTGTTTGTTCCCAATCTTTACCAGCTATATCTATTATGTCGTCTGTCCAATGTCTTTTAGGTCTCCCGGTTTGTCTTTTACCAGCCGGTCCTTTCCATTTCGTTACTCTTATCGTCCAACTGTCATCTGTCATCGTACCTACTGAATACCTAAGAAGTACCTACCCTATGTACCTACAACATTTAGGTACTTACCTAACTACTAGTAAGTATGTAATACTAGTCGCTTCAATTTTTCGCTCTGATGTTAAGCGATTTGAACACTATAATTATTATAATTTAGTATTTATTTGTTCAATGATTTTATTAAATAAAAGTCAGACAATCCTTCAAGTTACTTTCACCTTAGACTCCGTTTTGATTTTTATCTATCTTTTATCGGTAAACTACATAAGTAACTAATAACAAAAATAAATAGTATATAATACCTTGAAGTCCACCTTTGGCACCACCTCAATGCTCTTGGTGTTCAGAAACTTCGAGAACAACTCCACTCGCGTGTCCCGATCGGGCAACGGCACGTGTATTCGTTTCTCAAGTCTTCTTAGCATTGCTGGGTCTATCTCCCTGGAAATTATGTTGTCTGGTTATCTTCGGATGGTTTCAATGACTCGGCTACCTATTTTCTGGTATAGATACCTATGTATAAACCCCTTAGCCAGTTTGAGCTTCCAATTCAAAAAAACACAACACTCACTTAATTTACACATGCACATCCAAGTTCAGAATATCTTCAACGTCAAAATGGACGGCATTGATGGCGGTTGGGAGACAGATCCTAATCAAGTGTAGGTACCTAACTGTCGCCACGTCGAATACAGCACGGGGAGCGTGTTGTAATGCATCGCCGCATCCGGATTGTGGGGCACGGGAGAGGGCGTCACAGGGCCGCGTCAAACAATACAAATAATGTTCTTCTTACAGGTTAGTCTGTTTAGTTCAGATATAAAATAATTTAATGTGATGCTACACGAATAGATTGCAACTAGAGCGAATCTCCAGTAGAGTATTGTTATCCATGGTCAATAATGTAATGAGAAACGGGCATCAAGTTCCCTGATCCTATAAGAAGTCGACAGCGCGCAGGTAGTGGAAGGTAAGGTCTAAGAGCATACCACGGCATGTTGGAGTTGGCCAATAAGAACACAGTGCCCTCTCTCCCTTGAACACCGTCCAGCTCTGTCAGCAGCTGCGCGTGCAGCCGTCGCGAGGCCTCGTGCTCGTCGGAACGCGACCGTACCAGGGTTTCCACCTCGTCGATGAAGATTATAGACGGCGAGTAGTACGAGGCTAGTTCGAATAGCACCTGAATATGGATACATTGATGATCTAATACACACGAATAGTGCCATATGGTGCGTCATTAAACCGATTAGGTAGGTAAGGATTTTTTTTGCCTAAGTGAAAAATATAAATGCGCTTTGAAACACGAGTGCTCTAACGGTGAAGGCAAACATGTTGAGAAACCGGCATGTTCTGAGAACTTTGAAGAGTTTTAAGGACATGTATTGTGTGTCATTGACCAACCCGGACTTGGCCAGAGCGTGTTGAATTAAGGCTTATTCTCCACGATGAAAACCCGGCTTTGCTCGGGTGAAATTTGACGAGATTTTCCATAAACGAATTTTGTAGATATAATCTATGATATAATTATGTTGTCGACTCAAAATAAATATTCTTTTATGTTTTGTTATTAAAATTATATAAGGTATCGATCGAGTCTACCGTACCCCTAAACGAATTATGTGTATACCTTGACGATCTTCTCAGACTCCCCGCGCCACTTGTTGACCACAGTGCCGCAGGTGACGTTGAAGAAGGTGCAGCGGCTCTGGTCGGCGACGGCGCGCGCCAGCTGCGTCTTGCCGGTGCCGGGCGGCCCGTGCAGCAGCACGCCGCGCCACGGCTCTAGCAGACCCGTGAACATCTCCGGATACCTGTGCAAATACAATACAGTAATACAGTACAGAGTGGGAATATGCCATACAATAATACAGTACATACAGGTAGCACGGTCGTCATCCTCAGATATTATTATTATTATTTTATTATAGACGAGCAGCTTAGATGCTGATGTGTCTATGTCACAGTGTTGGAAGGTACAGTCATTGTTTATTTCTTGTCATCTGTAGTGTATGCTGAAACATATTTGTAAGAAACCAAAGGTCTTACTCCGCTACATCAAGGAGTTAGGCTGGTTAGGGCCGACTAAGGCAAGGGGACAATGCACAATACGCTCCATAGCGAGACGTCAGTGCAAATCCTAGTTCCCCCACAACAAATTAGAATTAGAATACAGTACATAACACTTTATTGTACACCAAAAACAAAAACATGAATAAAAACACAAAGAGAGACACAATGGGCGGCCTTATCGGTAAGGAGCGATCTCTTCCAGGCAACCTTTGGATGGAAGAGAGAGATGATATTTAAATAAGACAGGTAGTCCGGTCAATTTAGACCAAAAAATGAGAGTATATGAGAGTATAGTGGGAATATGTTATGCGTACAAACAAATAAATATACAATATTATAAGTAATAGTTTCTTTTTTCTACTTAAATATGCATTTGTGTGAATTATAAAAGTGTAGTCTACATAGCAAAGAAAACTACTTATTTACTTTTTACTAATTTATAAACTTACCTAACTGGATAAACCACAGACTCCATAAGCAAACTTTTCGCCTCCGGCAGCCCCTTGATGTCCTCCCAGCATACTCCCCCCGGCCTTATGATGTCCTGGTACAGCAGCTCCACTAACTGCCGCTTCTCAGGACCTGCCGTGGCCAGGAAACCAGCGAGGGACTTGCGCTCCAGTGCTGCGATATCCGGACTCGTCTGGTCACCCTGTAATATAGATTATAATAATACTCATTCATCCAACCCAGAAAAAAATTGACAAGGTACAAAACAATATAACGTTACATAAGAAGTACTTAACGTGAAAATTTTCATTGATAGATGGACGAATGTTAAATAATTATTTCAGGAAAAAACTAATAAAAATATTTAAATGGTACCTGCGGTAGGTACTTATTTAATGTTCAAGCTATATTTTTGTAAAGTAGATCATTTTTGCCCCTCCAGTAAACTATCATTATTTGTGTGAAAAAGTAAAAAAAAAAAAAAAGATTTCAAAAGATTTGTTTATTTGGCCCTATTTATAACAGAGGTTGTTATACTGGGCAAGTCTTTTACATACAATTTCAACATATTCATACATTTAGATTTTAATACAATAGTGAGTGAGTTGAGTACTAATTAGTGTAATACCAAGTTAATTTATAATTTATTGAAAGAAACAATATGAAACAAACAACCATCCCACACACTTTGATAATAAAAGAAGACGTTTCAATTTCAAGAACCTTTCTTATTTTTTTAGAGGTCAACAACATATCGGTAAAACCAAAGCACTATAATAATCTTCTATAAACATAATATGACATGCTTAAATACGAATTACATATAATTCGGTGTGTATGAAATACCAGCAGGTACTTATAACGGTAACAATTTTAAAAACAATATTACAGTACAAGTAAAACAGGTTCTACGCTAGTTGAGGCACTGTCCCACTCTCTATCCCCTGAAGCCGACAGGTCGGCGCCGACTCGTAGGTACCTACCTACTAGGGTTCTAGGTCACTGGGCAGCGACACTTGTGCGGGCAGCTTATCAACAACGTCTCAGGTAAATCGTTCAAGGGGCTTCGCAGCTTACCGTATGGCTTAGCACAATGTATTTATGTAAAGTCAATTAGCAAAAGGACTCTAATTGTGTGTAAAGGAAACGTTATCTGTTGAGACATCTGGCTGTGGAGCATATTGTGGATTATTCCCCTGCCTAACTTGGCTCCAAGCAGCCGAATGCCGTGATGTAACGGAGCTGGAATTTTAGTTTTAAAGCAACAGCTGAAAAACCACACTAAGTTATGACTGTTAGACAAGGTCCAGCAACACCTTCATAAATTATCATCAGCATAATGAAAACTACTTGTTACATCACCTTATTCATATTTAATCTAGGAATTTACACAACAGGTCCATCTGTAGATACCTACTCGTTCTCGCACTTTATCAGGTTATGGCTGAAAATCTGTGTTTTGAAAGTAGGTAATATTATGTTGTTTTGTTTTATAAGTAAAATATTTCCTCTGAGCCATGCTCTATTTGTAGGTTGTTGTTTTTAAATAAATTGCATGTGTGTTTGCACAAGTACCAAATAAATGTCTCACTCATCTATCTATCAGCAGTAAGTATAGTCTCCATTTCCTCACCATCATGAGGCGTGTGACGGCGAGCGCGGCGGGCAGGTCGGGCTCCTGGGGCGTCTCCAGCAGCACCTTGGGGCCCTTCCTGGTGGGCGGGCGGCGGCTCGGCGGCCGCTCCTCCGCCTTGCGGTAGAACTGCGGCTGCTTGTTGAAGCGGATCAGGTAGTAGCTGCAGTAGTCCTGGAACCAGGAAAAGCGGAGTTAGGCTGGTTACACAATCAGAACTAGCTGGTTACACACTAAGGACGGATCTCGAGTCCACTAGAAAAGGGAATTCCTTAAATAATAATAAAAACAAATAAACGAATTTACACTACGGTTGCCTGAAAGAGATCGATCTCAGCGATAGGCCGCCCCTTGTACTTTTAAGTATTCAGTTTTTGTAAATCTGTTTTTAATTTATAAGTAAGTAAAATAATCAAATTAAGTGTAGCTAACATAGGTACTTACCTAATATACAAAAGCGAGCATAAAAGTGTTACGAAATAAAATTAACCTATATGTTGGGAAGGCCCACTGACCTACAAACCCAAAGATCGTTTTCAGCTAGATCCAGTCATTGTTCATGTATGTGTATGAGCATTTACATAGAAAGCACATTAAATAATAGGTTTATTATTTACTTGCTTTCCGCCGTAAAAAGTGGCTTATGTGTTATTCTGATATGTAAGATAGACATAGACACACTGTAAAGTATCAACTACTTCTTCACAAAACTCAGCTAAAACCTGTTTTCGATCTAACTAAGTTAAGGCGCCGATTCGTCTAGGCTTCGCCCGGCAGAGTCCTAGAGAGTGGGAAACTTGCAAATGGACACGGAAAATACCGAATAACATGCCGCTTTTAGCGAATTAAATGTTATTAAACATTGAGCACAAAAAGCATCTATTCAGTATTCATTGATTTGCACAAATCACAAACATTTTCATATTTTAATACTTTAGAAAGACTTTGTTATTTTACGATCATATATGTAGGAACGATAACATAAAGCTTATGTTATGGCAATGGTTGTGTAACTTTGCTTTGAAGTTGTGTTTGTTTGGCAAACAAAAGCCAATATTGTCTTTCATAAAATATGATAACTTTATGAATGTAGAGCATTAATAGCAACACAAAATTTAAAAGTTCACCGAAGCTAAAGGAAATAACACTGCCTTGCCTATGCCTACTTATTATTTACTTAATGCTGTTAATACCTCATAATTATCATCATTTATTACGTAACATTATAACATAAAGTTCCACTTCTGGTCTCTTCTACCTAGGTTGATGAATGACATGTCCAAACGTTCTCGAAACATGCCGGTTTCCTCACGCTGTTTGCCTTCAGAATTAAACCACGAGTCAAGAAAAATTCATTGGTGCTCGGCGGGTTAAACCAATCAGTCAATCATTTTTTTAAACTCAAAGAAAGTATAACAGAACTAAACCATGACCTTCAGAATGAAAGTAGAGTACTCTTAGCCAACACGGTAACACGGCTCTAGAAGGTAATTTAAACCTACTTTGTACTTCCATACCAGTTGTATAATCAAGTATGTACCTGCAATATGATGTCCAGATCGATGTTGTCGCAGACCTCGTACTCGTCTGTGACGGCCGCCTCCGAGGCGAACGTGTCCGCGGCGCTGCAGTACCCCTCCTGCTTCAGGTACGCCATCACCAAGTACTTCAGGATGCGCTTGCGGGTGCGGAATATCGTCTCTTTCTGAGGGAATTATTTGGATGAAGTTCCTGTTAACTTATGCGTACCTGGTACTTTACATCTTAGGTAAGAATATCTCTTTAAATGAAAACTAAAAATTATGAGATTACTTCAGGATGCGTGGAATATTGTCTTATTCAGATTAATGAAAAATAATGAGTAAGATATTAATATCATTATATCGCGATTATACCGCCTGTTAACTTATGTTTTCCTGGTACATTGAGTCTTACACCGCCCATTACACATACGTTTTTGTAGTTTTAAGTTTTTTTATGTAAATATTTTTTATTGGTGTGTAATAAAGAGTTATCTTATCTTATCTTAAGTAGGAAAGTCTATTTCTAAATTAAGTCTAAGTCAAGTCACTTCAAGATAACTCTTTAACTGTTCAAATAAACTTATGATTGCCTGCTGCATGTTTTGTACACCAAAAGCTGGAAAACTAGCACACTTAAATTTTCCTATGTTTACCTGTGTAGGTAAGGTACTACTTATTCGTCCAACGTCTATTATAAATGATGATTATAAGGTATTTTACAAAAGAAGGTGTCAAAGAGACTTGTTATTTATTCCTAAGTTAATCAATAGGAAATGTCCGTCTATAATTTAAATACGTATAATGTACGTATAATGAAATTCATAATATCTACGTAAAAAGAACCGACAACTTTACTTAGTGCCAAAGTTTGTACAATATTCATTTCCTTACCGTCTCCAGTTTTCTCTGACGACTCAGTGGTCTCGCACACGCCATCTCAACACTAAATTTACTAAACTCGTATTATTAAAACCTAATTAGAGAACGAAAACATTAAAAACCCGAAAATGGCATTCTAACACCGTGAAGGGCTAAACAAGGGCTGCCAACGTAACATAGTGATTATATTCTCTTTGAGGGCTGCTTTTGCACTGTTGCTAGGCAACCTATAGTTACTAAAAAGGGTTTGTTTACCGCTTGGTAACGAAAAGGTCGATTTGAAGGTGATTATTTTAGGAAGGGTGTGTAAGTAAAATTAGTTGTTCTAATAATAGAGTGTTCGATGAGGTTTTGTCGATCAAAATAATACTATGATAGGATATGAGTGTTGTGTAAATGGATATGGTATTTTTATATTATTTAAAGGTTTTTAGAGGCACGCATTGTTTAAATCGGGTAATTTTAATAGATTAATACGAGTAGATAGGCAATGAGATGGAAATTACTTATTATCTGCGGGAATATATAACCTTTCCGCGGGAAAATCTATGTTAACGCAGGAAAAGCCGCGTTACTGAGCCTCTGAGGCCCGCCGGTGTCTTACATTTGACTTCCTACACCTTGAAATGCCTTAAACTATGATGATTATTATTTATGCTGAGAATAACTTTCGTAGGCATGTGCTACGACTCGTAGCACATTTTGTAGCTATTTGCTACGCACCTGTAGCAAGATCCTTAGCATTTTAATTATTTATTTCGTCATTCATTTCAATTTAGTACCTACGTACGCAAATAATAATATTACAGTAACATTGCAGAGAATCTAGAAAATCTTTACAACCGTTCCATCTTTAGACGTAAATACAGCGACTACCCAAGTAAGATAAGTAGCAATTGCCCGTAAAAACTTCATAACTCGGGGCCAGCATGAGCTGTTTGTGGCTGATAAGTCCTTCATTCTAGTAACGGGTCATTTTCACTGTTGAAGTAATTAGTATGTGTGAAGATTTTCTGGGCTTAAGGAGTATGCACCCAAAGCGCAATTATATATTCTGTGCCCAAAGTATGTGAAGGAGAAATGCAAAAGAATACTAGAAAATTTCAAATAAAACATAACTTATTCGTTACGTATTGATGTAAGTCAATATCCTATTTTTAGAGATTTGTTTATTTGAGAATTGGTATTAATGTTATAATTCACTGCTTTAGGACCCAAGGATTTGAACACGTGAAAAATATCCTACAGAAATATTTTTTTCATACCAGTTTCTAATATTCAACATAATTCTTGTTTAAAACAGATTCATGATGATATTTATAATTTGGTTTATACCGCATGCTCTAAATGTTTCGTAAGCACTGATTTACTTAATAAAAGATATCTACCTAATCTTCGTTGTTTATTCAAGGACGTATATGAAAGGGTACGGCCCTTTTCGTCAAGTCATTACGGTCCCTTTAAATAATTGCTTCTATAGAACTCTGAGTACATAATAAGATTTGGAAATGATGGGTGCTATCATATATGGGTATGAGACATGGACTGGATTTATACTTAGGTACCTACCTCAAATAAAAACATGAGCCCCCTATTTACGTTCTCACTGCGGGGACACGGGTTATCTCTTGACGAGAGAAATTAGGCCTTAATGGAGAATTACGCTGGCCGAATGCGGCTTGGTGATAGTCACATGTCCTTTAAAATTCCGGTAATATGCCGGTTTCGTCACAATGTTTGTCTTCACCAAAAAGCACGAGGGTAAAGTAATTAAGCAAACATAAAATCTAGAGATTCACCGCCTTGTTTGAACTCCAAACCAAACTTCTATACCTTTGCGATCCATCTTCGGCCACATCGACACTTTCCATCAAGTGAGATTATGGTCAAGCAATCATCAATAAAAAATAAAAGACCCTGCAGTCTATGTAGAAATTGTTTGCATAGGTATAGTAAAACCATTCTAAAAATGAACTTCCCTCCACAAAACCGTGATGATTTCAACTTGTGAGAGGAAATACAGAAAAACAGAAAACACAGAAAAAAAAAATACAGAATTCGGTAGAGGGGCGTTCATTTTTAGAATGGTTTCACTATACTCAATTGGTAACTAGGGTAGATGTAGACTAAAGAGGTTTTAAAGATTATACATAAATATATTAACTCCCTAATGCCCAAAGAAGTTGAAAGTCCTGCCATAAAACAGGGCGCTTCAGCGTTCCATTATCAAATTATGATTATGTCACGTGGAAGCGCATCGCGAGCCAAGGGCAAGAAAGTTGTAAAGAAAGAATGGCCGTAGACAGCGCATTGCCGCATTCGGGGGTGCGGGGCATTGCGGCGCCGGCAGGCTCGAGGGATGCCCGCTGCGGCTTTTGGGGATAGATGTGGTGAAATTATGGTCTATAGCTATCGGAATGATAGGTAAAAGTAAGTTAAATGACATATTTAGTTTGCTGGTGTTTGGCGTTATTCAACATTAAGTTTCTTTTTTTCTTTTCGCATTTTCCTGATAGATGATCCACAGGTATTAAAAACCTCTTAGCACAATTTAAATTAAATTTTACCTGAACATTTTAAGCACAACTTCCGTTATTATTTTCATTTATTACCTATCAAATTATTAAATATCTGGGAACGTTTCTATTTGAGTGTTGTTGGCAGCACCGCCCGCCAGTAGTCATGCCTCGCGCCCGCGGCTTGCCGGCCGCGCTCTTGGCGGCGCTCGCACTGCTGGCAGTTCGCGTCTGTGAGTTATTGTTCCATCTTCAAATTTGACAATGACAACTGTCTATTTATTTTTAATATAATTTGGCGGGAGATGTGATCTCATTATAAACCTCTATGGGTATTTCTACTAAATAAACCTTCTGGAATAGTTTTTGATTAAATAGTTTGTAGTGTTTTGGATAGTTTATTTGAAATAATTATTATAAATTTCTATTATAATTAAATAACTGATCTTCTAGATAATTACATATATAAATAAAATTACCTGCTAATAGTAATGGGACTACTTAATTTTATTTGAAACGTCAAATTTTGTTGATTCACGAATAGGTAGATACACAAAAGGATGACCTAAAATTATACTTACATGAGCTTAAATTAAGATATTAAATTACTTCATCGTATGTGGATGGGTAGGTATACTTTACAGGATGTGCCTGGTAAGTAGGTCAATGTGCTGAAAAACTAATTAATGCATCATTTTAAAGATAATTATTTGGCAAAAAATATATAAATTCCTACCAAATTTTATGTGTTAATTTTTTTAACCGATGGACACTTTTTTAGTTTTTTCCTTTAATTTATTTATATGTTTTATTTTTTAGGTTAAAACATTTTGTACGCAAACAAATAAAATAACAGTTTTATAGAGCACAATAATTTTAAAAGTAAATTAATTTTGCAAAGGGATAGATCGAAATGATCCATAAACAAGATCTCTAAATGTTTACATATATTTTGTACCAGTTTCGGTCAAAATCAGAGTTAACCAATTCTAACCTAAAATGTATTAAGAATAAAACGAAGCATATTTGCAAAACGTAATAAACTGCCTCCATGGAGATTTCGCCCCAACTTTGGCAGCTTCATAAAACAAGAATGACCCAACAGCCGCCCATTACTTAGAATAAGTGTCAATGCAAGTGGACTTTATTTGAGAATTACCCTTTAAAGTGCCTTAGAATATATTTCCCTTTCAACAGTCGTGAAACAGTTCAAGAGGAAGGGCTAAAGGGAGTAACTTTTAACTTTGGGTAAAATGGTGACCATTTATCGGTAGAAAATTATAATCATACTGTCATAAACTGGTAACAACACATACTTATCTACATATATACGAATATTATAAATCTAAGAAGTTTGTTTAGTTGTTTCAACGCGTTTATCTCAGGAACCGCTGGCTGTTCCGGTTTGAAAAATTATTTCAGTGTGGATTGGATAGTTGGTACATTTATGGATAAAGGCTAAATTATATCAAATATTTTATCGTTGGTCGGCAAGTAATAATATAAAAAATGTTAATTTACACGTAATAAATAAAAATATTAATTTTTAATCAGGAAGTATTTCTTATTCTAGTTCTGTTTTGTGAATTATTGTTATTAAGTATTTATTTGTTTATTTTCAATAGCAATAGAGTCCTATGCAAACTAAATAGTATGTACGTTTATTAAATTTAACAAGACTACTACATATGTACCTACTTAAAATTATTCTACTCATTTAAACACCTTCAACTCACAGAGTATGTAACGTACTACGTAAGGTACTTAGAACTAATCTAATATGCTAAGTTACTTGTGTAACTTAATTATAATAGGAGGAAAGTGACTTATTGTAAGTTTATATATTTTTATAAAATAGTGTAGAGTACCTAGAGTGTAGACAAGTGATATTTTTAAAATTTAAGCAGGCGTAGCAATGAGCTTGTTAATGAATTACAATTATATGAAAGTAAGAACTTCAAATATAAGCATTATAATGAGTAGCTGCCCAGCTGTTCTCGAGTTTGTGCGAAACTAACGTACAACAATTTATTTATATATGGATACATAATATAAAATTGGTTCTCACGTTCGGTAGGTATCTACGATGCCACAGCCAGACACACAGTAACACACCAACTTTTAACCTAGAGTCCTTTTACGTCAAGGCTTTAAAACAAGCTGTACCACGACCGGCGCAAGTTTTCAAATTAAGTGACATTTTATGTACAACTATCATCGTCTCTGTATCAGACTATCACTATCATACTATCTGTAGGTTCACTATAAGACGGGTAATTCGACCGCCTACCGGTAACCATCGGCTCACGCAATATCACGATATAAATTGAATCAAACTGACTCTAGTTTGATTCAAACTTGTGTCAGTTATATAGAAATTTGATTGAATTTTAAAACTCGTGGCCGCGGTACTGCTCTACAAGTTTTAGCTTGTATTTATCAGCTGTAGAGCGCCAATGGAATTGTCGCAATGCTCACTTTCACAATAGCTTATCCGCAAGCTCTTGACGCAAGCTGCAGTATTCCGCAATAGAAGTTGGTTTAAATTATCTATTGCAATATAAAAAGAATATAGACCTTTTATTAATGGTTGGTGGAAAGTCTGCCTGGGACCCAGAAGGTTATTTTCAATTCCCGCCTCAGGACATATTTGTACGATCTGCAGAGATTTATAAATAAAAAAAACATAATATTTTATAAATAAAATAGCCCCCATTTATCTACAATAATTCATGAAACGGAGACAGTAATCGATACCCAGACGGCATTTAGGGCTCCTGCGTGACCTAACTAGTGCTTCGTCATGATTCCTATTTGCGAAAGGTTATGAACTGACGTGCACGTAAAAGAACCCCCCTCCCCTCCTCGGTTCTTTTACGATATTGAAATATATAATCTTATCATTATATATTCTTCAAATAAATTAATGCAATGTGCGACCAATCAATTAATATTAATTTAATATATAGGCAACCTGGTAGATATAATATTCTCCTAATTATAAATAAAGAAATTTAATTTTAAGCTAAAACAGATAAGTACCTAGTTAAGTCCTCTGATTCTGCTGCCGGATCTTAGACTATTAAATGTCTGCAATAAATTTCAGAGGAATAAAGATAAATCAATGACCCATTCGGTTTCATCACTAAATTAGAGCTTGACACGAGTCTAATCCTGTATGGATTGTCTGGCAATATTTATTAAATTCAAAATAGAAGTCTAGTTTCCCCGCATTTGTGTTATTTATTCAGAAAGCTGCAGTACTAGTGTGGATTATATCTCTGAATGCATTTAAATTTAAACATTTATCAGACTTCAGTTAAACTTTCGTGAAAGTTTCTGTCCGCGTCGTCTTTCAATAAGCTCACTTATCTTTGTTCTGAATAATGAAAATGAAAAATGTTTATTTACTTCACTCATAAAAACTAAGTGTTCTGATAGGAAATAGTTAAGGTACTTTTCAATTTTTTTATTACAAACTTAAAGCTTTTGGAGATTTTAGAATATAATACAAAATCACTTTATTGGTATACAACAAAACAAAACAAAATATTACAAACAAAAAAATAGACAAGTACAAAAGACTACCTTATCGTTGAAGAGAAGAACCTAACCATACAAAAGTCCTTCCGTCTATCATTTAGAAATCCGATTATGGATTAACCTAAAAACAGCATGTTTTATTTTAGTAAAAGCCTTGTCCTTTCTATTTTCATGTCCTTTCAATTTAAATTGTACGGCTACCTAAGTAGGTACTTGCATACGAGACGTATGTAAAACATCGACAAATATTTAATTCCTGCCTTAAATACTTAATTAATAACAAATTGAATTTATTAATTACAAATGGCTTGAAGCCATAATATGAAAAATAAAGCTTTCTATTACGTAAGTCAAATGAAAATTGTTTATCGTTTCATTGTCTGTGTCTGTAAAATTGTAAAGTAATTTAATCATACAGACATTCTTCACCAATTTATGGCCGCGTAGGTGTATGTTATTGCGATCAAAGCAAATTTTCTAAATTTATGAGCTTTCCGGAAAAATGTGAATGTGATCGCCCTTCAGGTAATAAATACTTCGTGTGTACAAAATGGCGTGTGATTTACGTGACATTGCATGACAAAGGCTGTAGTATAAAGCTGTTTGACGTCATCATGGTCCTCCACGGTAAATTGTAAGGCCTGCTTTTTGAGGAATGCCGATCGATGTGATACTGAGAATCTCAGCAAACACTGCAATTAAGTTGGTGGTACTCAGACGATTGGCACCAAAGTTTTCTCAATTTGCGTCTAGTAAAAATCGCATTAAAAACACGCGCTTTCACGGTAAAGGCAAATACCGAGAGAAACTGCCATGTTCTGAGAACTTTGTAGATAATTGTGTGACCTTCGCCAACTCGCACTTGGCCAGCGTGGTGAAATAAAGCATTGTCTTTTTCGACAAGAAAGGTGTCCCTGTGTCAATGTAGTGAGAACGTAAATAACTGTACTGAGATTATAAGGTTTTCATGGAACTAAATGACATAAAGTCGCAATACAAATATAGGTCACCAAGACACGGCGGGGCCCATTTGTCTAGCTCACTGAAGATCCTACACGATTCATCCCGAATGAAACGGCGAGGGACAAAGAACAGACCATTCATTTATTTACGCGATTTGTTGAAGCTCTGTGCGAACTGCAGGGTTAAATCTGAATTTATGGAAACTAATTTGTGATGCGAATTGGATATGATTTCAATTCTGTCGATGTGATTTGCCGCGTTTAATATTTGAACAGTTTCATTGTTTTATGGAGGTAATTGTTTTCACAGGTGCCACATCAACAATTGAATTTAATAAACTGTAGGTAGGTACCAATCTATCATCGAAAACTTGAACACAATAATTATATCCAGTTTTAATATTGTTTTCGCTGTAAAAAGTACCATATGTCCTTCTCCTTGTTCTAAGCTATCTCTCCACCAACTTCTAATCTAATCACTAAATAATGTAACTAACACAACTTTGTTTAGTAGGTATACTAAGTATAGTAAGTATCCAATCAAAAAATATTGCCGAACTTTCTTATTTACGTTTCCAGCCGCTATTTTTCACGAATAACCTGATCGAATATGACGTACGTGATTGATAACATGCCCTGAAAGGTTCAGTTTAATCCAGTTTCTGAGAGCGGGTCACTGGCCTGAATCCGCTCTATTCAACCTGCATTCACGTTTCGTAGTTCATACAGAAACAGTTCACCTTTGGCTTTACCGACAGACTAGTTAAGCCCGTAGGCCCATATCGCAGGTAGATATACAGCAGATAAAGGGGCTTCAAGCTACGTTTATGCACGTTCG
The DNA here is from genome assembly GCA_963691955.1 of Chloroclystis v-ata. NCBI lineage: Eukaryota > Metazoa > Arthropoda > Insecta > Lepidoptera > Geometridae > Chloroclystis > Chloroclystis v-ata. The sequence continues at coordinate 787,416 of OY829897.1, read as the reverse complement.
GGATTTGTTTTTATACGATTTGTATGTTAATATTTGTGCGTGTATAATTTGAGCGTTGTGAAAACCTATATAACCTAACCTATATTTGTAGACCTCTGTGGCGCAGCGGGCGAAGGTCCGCCTGCGACGCAAGAGGTTGCGGGTTCGATTCCCGCCTCGGAACAACAATTTGTATGATCTGCAAATATTTGTTCCGAGTGTCTATATGTATAATAATAATATCTATCTATGTATGTATATTATATTAAGTACCTATATCAGAAATCTAGCACCCGTAACACAAGCTTCGAGCTTTCCACGGGGCTAGATGTCGATGTGTAAATTGCCCAGCTATATTTATTTATCTATACTAATATTATAAAGAGGAAAGATTTGTTTGTTTGTAATGAATAGGCTCCGAAACTACTGGACCGATTTCAAAAATTCTTTCACCTTTGGAAAGCTACATTATCCCCGAGTAACATAGACTATATAGCAAAAAAAATTGCGGGAAAGTGTAAAACGCGGGCGAAGCCGCAGGGCGGAAAGCTAGTTTATTTATATAAACCGTTCTTTTTAAAAACTTAAAAGAAATTGCTTAACCCTCTATTGCATACAGAGCCATATTTGGCTTTTCAACTTTAGTAATTTTTTTCTACCTTAATTTTAAACAAAAATTTTCAACTTTTATTGTAATAATGTTAAGTACATCAAACTGAAACGGAAAGCAATTTTTATTGTCTATAGCAAATGTCACCTGTCAGTATACTTTAATTTTTCTCCGACGCGTACGCAAACTTGTGACAAGTTAATTTTACTGCAGTTTTGTTGTTGAAATTAAAATGGAAATTGTAAGAAAATTGCTTTTAAAAAATATTAATAATGTTCTAAAGAGCTTCTTTTTTTATTCCCTGTTGAAGATTTCTTTAAATATATGTTTTTTGTTTATTATTTTCACCATTTTATATGGGAGCCATATTTGGCTTCGTATGCATTTACGGTGAATACGCTTACGCCAAATATGGCTTCGTATGCATTTAGGATTATTTTTTTCTATATTTCCAGAATGCTTTCTTCAGGCTTTTATGACACTGCTAAATGCACTTATTATATTCCTGGCGATAGATCCCTTAGGTAACAATATTTCATTATCCGAATCCGATGAAGATGTTTTTGTGGCGACGTATACCATGTCACTATTTGATTTCAAGCTTGTCGTTACCGAATATTATTGCAAGGCTGGCAAGAGCATCTCAAGAAAAAGAGGGCGTCTTAGTACACATAATGCCGAACATACCTCGTCAAGAGATGGTATACCTACCTCAAGACAAATTGGTACGCATACGATCTCATGCATCTCGGCAAAGGGCACATAAGATTACGATAAAAGCGCAACCTCTAAATTCAGTGCGATCATGTAAATTGGCATCAAGGATAATTGAATTTTTGTAAATCGGTAGTCGGTACCAAATAATCGTCAATTATGCCAAAATTATTGTTGTTTACGTTCTTATATAAAATTTGAGGAATGTGACGTTTTTCTTTGCTTGAATGAACTGTTTTAGAGAATTTAACCTTGTATGAGTATTGGTACTTGTGGTGCATAGGAAGCCAAATATGGCGTAAGCATATTTACCGTAAATGCATAGGACGCCAAAAATGGCTTTTGATATTTTTTTCAAAATAAGAAGATTATTTAATTATTTTATTTTATATTTTGTCTTTTAAGCCCTAATAAAACACATTACATGAAACAAATATTTTTTTTGTTACAATTTTAATAATTCATGCAATAGAGGGTTAAGTAGGCATTTATTTTACTTATTCAAAACGATTCAGTTATACGTAAATGAGTAACAATAAGCTTCCAACCGTTCCACAGTGCCGTATTGGCTCACGTAAACGTAAATAGGGTGATTCGATATCGCGTTTATAATATTAGTTTAGTACCTACCTACCCATATAAAACTAGCTTTAGAGAACGTCGTCTAATGATTATAATCAGTAGACGCTCCAATTTATTTCACATCCATCCCAGGCCAAGTGCGTCACTAGATTTACCTAAGTGTTTGTTGAATCTTGCCAACGCTATTAAAATGATGAAATGTGGAACAAAACACGCTAAAATCGGTCAAGTGTACGTAAAATGAGATTCGCTTGGCGTCGAGATTGAATGAATTTTAATGTTCTGCGGTGGAATTTGTTTTCTGAAGCTTTTCAGTGAACGAAAGGTTGGAATTTGCTTTTAGTGGATATTTTTTATCTTATGATTTAACTTTCTCTTTAGTTTTAAGGCACTTTATTTTCCAATAAATAGGTACCTCACCTTTTTACATAAAAAATACAATAAAAAATAAAAATGAGCTTATCACAAATAATTAGACATTTTAGAAAAAAAAAACGTATAGACAAACGCACGAGAATCGTGGATGGATTACGACGAAATTTTAATTATTCCTCTGAATACTTTTAAATGAATTTCGAAGGTCAGTGAAATTTTATTAATTAGCCATTGGAACTCTTTCCAATCGTTGGCTGATTGGTATTGATATAAAAGAATACCTACATTTGTCATTACATCGAAATGGAGTTTGACCTCTATTTAAGGTGGTTATTAATTCAAGAAGTTTGTTGCCCTGAAATTAACCATTGAAATCCATACTATAACTACATACGTGTAGTAGATAGGTACTAATACAATAAAATATTCTGCTCCACGGCTTTGTCCACTTTATTTATATTATGTTTTCCCGTTGAAAACCATTTCATTATAATAATTAACTTAAGTATATTAGTTCTGCGAAGTGTTAAAAAAACGGATGATTTCACTTCCAGTTTGCATGGAAGAAGACTGCAAGGACTGGGAGGGCAAGATGGTGCCTCACGGGCTGCTGTACGTGCCCGGCCCCGGCGTCTGCTCCATCTGCGTCTGCTACAACTCCGAGCCGATGTGGTGCAAGGCCATCTACTGCGATCCTCCTTATGTAAGTACCCCTTCCGCCTCTACCATGCTGGCCAAGTGCGTGTGTCAAGAAAGAAGTCCCTTTGTCCCAGCTAGCAGTGGAATGGTTTGAATATAAATATGAATATCGGCATGTCTTGTTCTCAGCTTAGGTACAATGTTATGTTGCTCTATCCAAAATTACGAGAGAGAAACGAAGGATCATGTTAATAAGGTAATTTTCCATTTTAAAGTACGACGATATTATGAACAGTCACTAGACATGGAAGCCTCGGAAACTGCCTAAGCTTCCATGCTTACAACCATTTCTGAACAATAACCTTCAATTATTTCCTCAGTTCTGCAACAACTTCACGATCGGCGAGCGGTGCTGCGAGTTCACGTGTCTGGACCCCCCGGGCAAGGACGCGCGCTACCGCGAGCGGGAGCGGCTGCGCGCGCTGATCCTCGCCGGCAAGTCCTCGGCCGACACGCCCCTCCCCTCCCCCCTGCAAGCCGCCATCACGCTGCTCGCAGCCGTCATCGCCAGGGTAAACCTATGATGAAGGATTTTGTACATACGGAAAACTCTGTGATCGGCATTACACGTAAGAAGTGCACATGACACATGTCTCTTCGGAAGGCGATTTTGAAATAGCTTTTGGGACCTAACTATGGGACAGTTGAAATTGGACAGTTCAGTGCTACAGTGTAGGTAGATATCAGGTGAAATTAATGTAAGAATGCTGAACATTTCAGTGTCTTGGTGAGAGATGAAACTGGACAGTTAATTGGCCATCAAGTGGGTATGGCGGGGAAATAAGTGGGAAATGCTATACTTAAATAATATTTATGAACATAGAAGCTCTGATTCTATAAAATTGGGGACGGTTAATTGCCATAATCATCATATATTTAATTATGGCGATAACTAATTATATACATTACAGATGAAAATGGACGAATGATGTTTTACCTAGTAGGTAGATATTATTCGCTGTGTACAAAGATAAACTAGACAATGTTCAAGTGACGACAAACGTTACTAAAGAAGTGCAAATCTTTGTGACTCTGAAGATACTTCAACGGTGCGCAGTGTTTATAGCACCCTAAAAATAACATCCAGTGACTAACATAGGCACATGTGTATTATGCACATAGTTGATTTATTTAATTTAGGTAATTAATGTTATCACTTTTGAAAATAGCTTTAGCATGGAGCTTACAATATTTATTTGTTCGGCTGTGTTTATAATATAATTGGGCCAAAACATTTCGTTTAAGCATCAATGGATTTTTTATAACTCACTGCTGAAATAAAACAAACGGTGCTATTGTACATTAAAATTTTAAGAAATCCATTCTATTATAACTTAAAAAGTGTGTTAAGTTATCATTCAATTTTAACAAGAATATTTTAAAGGTTTAGTTAGGTAGTTAATTTAATTAGCTAAGCCCTTAACGTAAATAAATTATTAGGTAGGATAGCTATAAAAAGTTAGAATTGGGAAAATGTCGATAACGGACTTTTTTTATTTAGTTTTCACTGAATTTCTTTAATAAACAAGAACAGTTTCTCGTGAAAGATCTGTCTGTGGCTTCAATAAACATTCAAATTACAGGCACACGAGACAGGTGATTATTATTAATAATTATTTCAAGGCTAGTACTAAATTATTTAGCTAGTTATAACTTTATCTCTATCTATGCTTTAATGTACCTTATAATTTCTATAAATAACAAAACAACATCAATTAGAACATGCCAAGTACATAGTTCACAAAGCAAGTAGCAAACACGCGAACCGAAACACTCGCAATAATAGTTGAACTTGAATGGGGTATATTTCGATATTTCGTTACAAGCGGCATCTTTACGGAGAGACTATGTCGAAATATTGTTAAAAACCATGATAGTTTAAAAAATACTTGCAATAATATTTCAAATGTTCAAAAATATTCAAAACGATTACTGTGCGCAAGTTCGCGTGCGAATCAACAACAGCTGAAAATACAACGATACAATTTAAATTAGTAGGTACCAATTACCAATTAATAAATAAATGAAACAACTACAAATGTCAATGAATAATAGATGTAAATGTGTTTTGTATTCCAGCAGGTAAACTTGTGGTATTGACCGACACTCACATGCTTTGGAACTTAGCCAAATAAACTAATATTATAACTGAATGATTAATCTAAAACTAGAGCTTTTCATAGACTCAAACTTTATTTTCGTTGCCAAATAAAAATTAGACGTCATGAAATCTTTTGTGTTTATCGTAAAACCATTTTATTGTCCGTCTCTTATCGTATAAAACTATTAAACGTTTTAAACAATCTTTGATGGAACACGCATAGTCGCATCCCACTCGTGGATACGGTTCCCCAGTTATCCTTGGATCGTGTTTTGAGACACATAGTTAGTCTAGCCGACCCAATGACAGCTTTGCTTGCGATTTTTACTTTTTTATGTTCCTAAATATTAACAATGATAAAATGTTTATAAAATATAGCCTTCCTCGATAAATGTAACATCCAACAACGAAATAATTTATCAAATCGGACCAGCGCTATTTCTTAGATAAGCGCGTAACAAACAAATAACATATTTTAGTATAGATTAGGTTAAAAGCATGTCAAAACATAGCATGAATAATAATAACGTGACGACCTCTGTGGCGCAGCGGGCGAAGGTCTGCCTGCGACGCAAGAGGTTGCGGGTTCGATTCCCGCCTCGGAACAACTATTTGTATGATCTGCAAATATTTGTTCCGGGTGTCTGGGTGTTATATAATTATGTATAATAAAAAATATCTATCTATGTACGTATATTATATTAAGTATATCAGAAATCTAGCACCCGTAACACAAGCTTTGAGCTTACCACGGGGCTAGATGTCGTTGTGTAAAATTGTCCAGCAATATTTATTTATTTATTATTTATTTATTTATATTTATTTATACAACAACGTAGCGTAGAGCGTATGCAAACGCGGCGTAACTAACATTGCTACACGTAGACCCTCTACGGCGTAGGCACTGCTACGAAGTAACGTAATTTTGGTCTATGAAGTATTTTTATCCTCGTACAAAAATGTCTCATTTATGTTTTCAGGGATTAGATATTTATTCTATTTTTGTTATATGTACACATTATAATTTCTTAAACCGGTTTTTCCCTGTTCTATAAAATTATTTTCTTTTTAGAATAGAGTAGAATAGGTTTGGTTTAAATAATTATTTTTATTTATTTATTTATCAAAACATCATAACAGATTTATATGAAACCGATGCTAGATTTACTTAAAATTAATTGCAACAGTAATGTACTATTGTAATTATACTAAATTAATAGTGTAAATGTAATAAACTAAACGGAGTTAAATTTACTGTAAAGTTAAGAACTTAACTCTAAATGATGCAAATTTAGTTTCAAACTTTGTCAGGACTAGGTTTAGTTCCACGCTAACTGTAACCTAACTTTACACGAAATAGGTTGGTTAGTTAACTTTATATATATCCCGTCATCATTATACTAACTCATAATATATTATGTGCCTATTGAGAACAAGTCTCCCATAAAGAACCCAATATAGATGATGGGAATTTGTCCATGGGACCTTTCAATATAATCAATTTTTAGGTGACAGTCCCCGTAGTTATCCCAATTGGGATGGTTAAATTTTAGAAAAATATATAGTAGTACGGGAGGCGACGATGCTAAATGGGGATTTACTCTAGCGTCAAAGAGACCTATTGGGTTGCATTTGGTAGATGATAAGAAGAAAAAAATTGTATGAGACCGATGTGTTTCATCAGTGGGGGAAGCGACCATAGATAATTTACAACTTATTTTAAAAAATACTGTTGTATGGACGTACTTAAGCGCGTCAGTTAGTGATAGATTCTATGAATCAGATTCAATAAATTGAAAATCAGCTTAACATACTTACATACTTAAAGATAATTTAGGAAATTTGATTGATAATATACGTTTGTAAATCTGATTGTTTACACGATTGGGGTGGATGTACGTAAAAGTTAAAAAAATAAAAATCGCGACTCATTTTTTATCAAAAAAAAGAACAAAAAGACTGGCATTTCTAAAGGTGTTAGAGCGTCAGATTTAGATGTATATGGTTCATCTCTATGTTCTAATTCTACCATATCTTAATCTGACGATTATCTAAAGTGATTCGCCTAATCTGACAAAAACAAATTTTGTTCCCTTATAATTCACGTTCGAACATAGATATATTTTTTATATTTGGTGGAGGTACTCGTCTGGGTACTAGCTATCTCCAGTATCTTAATCTGACGCGCTCGAGTAAATCCCGAAATCCCCTCTTCGGCTCCCCTACTATAGAAAGCGGTCAAAACCGCGGGCGAGTCAACTAGTTGTTTAATTTATATAGTGATTGGTTTATGAAGCCGAAAACGGTCGATTAGGTTTAGAATCAGCATGACCTTATTAAACCATAGAGTACTAATTTATTACTTCGCGTGCTAAGCCTTGTCATATCGATTTTAGGTAACCCTGAAAACATGGCCCTGTGTTAGGGATCCTAGAGGTCACACTATATTTAAAGGATACCTAACCTTTGAGACTGCGTTATTTTCAGTAAGAATTATAAAGACATACGCTATAAAATATACACCTCAATTAGGTACTTATATATAACACGTTATGTTATGACGCTAAATTCATCTTTAGTTCTTTATTGAATACCAGTTGTTTGGAAAGCTCCTATAACATATTTTATTGACTCAAAGAGGCTCCTAGTTAGGGTATATTTACGTTTTATCTTTTATCTTATTACGGTTTGTTTTAAGACTTAATTTATTTGATAGCCGTATTATTTATAATTTGGCTTCTACATCGTGCAATCACTAAGAAATTACATACGAAGATTAATAAGATGTATGTCATTCATTTCGATTTTCGATAAAATCCTGAAACTATAAAAATTAACATTACGGCCATTTCTGTAAATCTGTAAAGTCTACCATAAAAATATATATAGACGTTTAGGTTCTTCTCATAGGAACAAGTAAAAAGAGTGCTGATAAATGAGGTCCGAATACCGGCGCGAATATGTAAGGAATACCAAGTGTGGCATGTTATGCTAAGAGCCCTCGTGGACCACCCTGTGTTCGAGAATTTGAATAAAAATGTAGGTGAAGCGTTGTTATGTCGACCGCACTCTTTAACGGTGATCAGGTTACGTTTTGTATTTAATCATTTAAATATTTTTTTAATTTCTATAATTGTGTTATTTAATTTTTTGAAAAATAAGTGTTTTTCCCGGTTTCGAGAACAGAAACGAGAAACTATAAATTTTTTGTATAACAAGTTGTACAATTTATCCTCTTAAATCCATTAGCATAACCCTCACAATCCTTATAACAATAGCTCGTACCTACAGAGCGAACTAGCGTCATTTGAAACAAAAGCAGCAAGCAGGAGGTAACCTCAGTCAGGCTAAAAAGGTTAAGCTGGCTGTTTAAATATCATGCGGTGGGATCGATTTCCGCAGTGAGCTGGTTCTCCGCCTGCTGAGTGGGTCCGCTGGGAATCCCGAATGTAATGGAACTGTACCAACAAGTACTAGTTTGAAATATCGAACATGTGAATAAATAAGTACATATAAGTAGATACACTTAGAAGTGTGAAATCCCAAAACGACGTTATACGAAAATGTATTGGAAATCTGGCCAATCGTCTAGGTACAGTATTATGCTATTATTTTTTAAATTGCGTTTATCAAGTATAATATAATAAATAATAATAATACGTGTAAAGTCGCTGGTATAAAATGTAAGTTAAAAGAGCGTAAATTTCTCACGAAGTAATCTGAAACACAACATGGGAAATTTTAGCAGGATTATGGAGGGAACCTCAAGCAAGAAAATAGCAGAAAGTTTTTGTTAGTTTGAACAAGGTCGTTTTCCAATATTAAGAACTTTTATTTGGTTTTTGTTTTTATATCGCCAATAACAGGTCTTTAGTGGGTGTTTACTATATTATTTTGATAGATAAGGATCATTATTTATTTACCAATTAATTATTTAATTAATGGTCGCTACTATTCATCTTATAACAACTGGAATCACTCGCGTTTTTACAAAGGAGTAAAACCTGTCTCGACTTTTCGACTGCAACAAGAACAGTCTTTATTAGAAAAATTTGAAAGTGTAATGTCGCTACTAAATAAAATTCAATATATAGGTTATCCTTAAAACCGAGCTAGGCTGTCTCTAAGGCCTACTTACCAGAGACCTAGAACACTCAAGGGCGTGCTAAAATGTTACGACACAGAAATCTTATAAATTATTCTGATATCTATTCTTGGAACAGCCAGCCTGAGATATTTTTGGCGTCAAATTTATACTGTATAAGATTAACACCTACGTTTTACATTAAAACAACAGATGGCGTCGTCTCCGAAGCAAAAACGTGTCGTCACATGGTCGTCACCTTTCCCATGTACTTGGCATCTTAGATATGGCTCATGCATCATCTGTTTTTGTCATTATAAAATTTATTTTTGATATTTTTTTGGAAAATAAATGTTAATTTTGTTCGACGCAAGAGTAGTAATGACAAAAAAAATGTCTGTATCACTGTGTACAATAAAGCATTATGAAACTGAACGTGTGAGCATAATTTTCACATTAATAATTCAGAAAATTATCCAATTGCTCACGTCATAGTTGAAGTCAAGTTGACACGCTAACTTCCTACCTATTTTGCCTGGAATTCGCGCAAAATCATTTATAAAATACTAGCTAGCGTTATACCTATACATTTTCCCGCTGAAATATATATTTTCCCGCTGTAAATAGCAGCCTTCTCCTGGTTCACCAATTTTCAGCCGAATAAGTTCAGCCGTTTTTGAGTTAAAAGTTATAACACGACTTTCTTTCATATTTATAAGTTATTCAATTAATTTTATTTCAGACAACATTAATACAAGAATGCAAATTAAAGCGTCCATTATACATTTAAAATTATGTACATAACTAAGTAGTTTCATTTGTTTTTTTTTACTTTTAATATTATTTTTACCTAAAATCAGATATCACCGAACGAAACACGAAAGATCTAAAACCTAATTTAGCAAAAGCAGTTTGATTTAACCGTGCAATCTATATTGTTTATTATATTAAATCTGCCCTAGATCTGTAAACTAAAATTAAACTAAGGTAGGTTTAACTTTTCAGTTGAAACTAAGACAAAAGTGTAGGTACACTAAGACAAATGGATGAGATGAATTTATTAACCAAGAGTGTCTATAACCCCTCATGAAATATTATAAATAGCTTATTGTGTAGTTTAAAATTATTTTTACATATGATGAGTTCAACAATTGTTTTTTCAACAACATTTGAAAATAAAGTTATTTAACCTACGTACCTACTTTATATAGATGTTCCATTGCAGAAATAATTATTGATAACCGAAGGTGAAACACAAAAAAGAAAATTAAGAAAATGAATGAAGTCCTGTACAAAAGCGTTAATATTCCTGTTATGAAAAGAACCTACTTATATGGAAAGGAATTGCCGCGTTTAACTAAATTAAAGTCTCACTTTCAGTAGGTAATTTCAATTATTCGATAGCTTAGTCTAAGTTAGAACACGAAAGGGAACATAATTAGGAAAAGTACCTAATAATAATGGAGTTAGCTCAATTGTACCACTTTAGATATTTGAGTGCACTTTTAAGGCATTCGTCCAACTTAGGCGATAATGCTATAAGCATAATGGAAGTTACGAAACCCTAACTTATCTAACGTACCTACGTTATAGTGTATAGAAGAGATTTCTTTTCGATTTTTTATGAATTTTGTAAATAAGTATTTGCATTCTGCTTCAAGATTATAATTAAGATTGGTTCTTAATACTCCGTCCCAGAGATTTACAAGGAAATATTTTAATAATTGTTAATTATTTGCATATTTTATGTATTTTATAAACTAGATAAAATTAATTAATAATCTGGGACGACTTAAATAAATGGCTAAAACTTTAGTTAAGTCAAATAATAATTTAGTTAAAAAATGTGAACATTTGTGTACAAATCAGACTTTTAGCTAGGAAATAGGCTTGTTGACAGAAATATTAATTTGTAACGCTTGTAGACTATATATTGGAAGTTAACAGTAATAATAAAGCATATTATTTATGTTAACCTTATGCAGATCTTATGTTTTATAAAATTTATGTGAAATTTAATCTTGTGCCCTTATTAATTTAAGTCAAGTTTGGCCAAACATAAAGACTATTGATACAATAATAATGAAACATAATTGTTAAAATTAAAATACCAATAATTATAAGTATGAATGTACCTATTATCCTTTACAACCCTTATATAGGCAATAAAGTAGATAATTTCTGATAACTACAAACAGGATTCAAAAAATATTAAAAACAAGTCATAAAATACTTAAATTACTGATAACATAAATAATAATTTGAACACCTCAAAGCTTCAATTTCAAATAGCACCTTTACACTATTAATAATTAAAATAATGATAATAATAATTATGGTATGTGATATTTTTGCTGGTTGTATAAATATTGTGCATATTTAAAGGTGAGCAGCTTTAATATTATATGTATTTAAATAAGAATTACTATTACTAACTTACTTCTTTTTCACACTTCAATTTCTGGCATAGGTAGGTACTTAATTCACTATCCAAATATTGAAATTTTTACTGCTTCCTGAAGAAATTACTACTAAAGCTTACTGTATGTACATTTCAAATACAAGTAACAGATGCTCTTGGAAATTATTTAGATAGGTAGATCTGTTTTTTATAAATAAATTAAATGACCAAGCTACAAATCTGCATGTTCTTTACTCAATCTACTTAGAATAAGTCAAATTGTAAATAATGCAAAATATACCTTTTAATTAGCTTAAAAATAAACATAATAAAAAGTGGCTATTGTTTTTCTATCCCACAGTCTTAAATTATTTATTTCCGTTTTTTGCTATTTGGCTATGGAACCCTAAAGAGGAAAAGATTTGCTTTCAACATGCAGTCTTGATTACGCACTTTTCTATTATACATATTATAATGTTTGTGATTCTAACAAGTATAATGAATGACTGGTTATGTTTTACTGGCAATATCCATGCTCATTGAAACTAATATCTTAAGACATAAAAGTATATTTCAAAGTATAAAATATGATTACTTAACTGTACATACAACATATCTTATCCCATGGAATGGTTAAGAATTTAAAATGTAAATCCCTTTTCTTTGAGATCTTTCCGAGCCTCTAGAATTTCTGCCTGTAGTTCTTTTGAAGCCAGTTCACAGTTGTTGAATGTCAGCACCCTGTATAGGACTACTGTAACTGCATAGAGACCAAAGAGAATAACAAATAGTATTGGTGATACCAGGATCAGATTCATGTTTTTGTCGATGGCTGGGTGCTTCACGTAGCCGCCGACTAAGGAGTACCACACCGCAAACACCGCAGATACCACCGAAATCCACTCCAAGAGCTTCGTCATGATACTGCAATGAAAAACAGGTGAAGTATAGTTAACGATAGGTACGGATTGAATTGTATGAAAACATCTAGTTTCAAGTTGAAAGGGACAGTGTTTAGCATTGGTAGTTTACCTGATTTTTGACGTTATTTCTCACTAATAACAAAAACGAAATTTGAGAAATAATCTCCGGTTTCTGTACACAAAAACCTCAGACAAAAACAAAATCAGCTGACTGACAGTGACAAGTTAGGAAATAATGTCTTGATTGTCTTGGCTGACAGTTTGACATTATTGGTAGTGGCAACTTAGATTATAGTCTTCTTCTGAGAGTGGCAATCATTTATTTTCTACCATCTGATGCCATGTGCTTGCAACACAACATTACAATTTCCCGAAAAAAAAAATAAGTGTCAAAAACAGCTGAGCGCGTATGGTTGTGTTGTGATCCGAATTGTGATTATTGCGAAAATATTCCGGAACAATAATCAACATGAATGAAATAGACGATAAGTTTTACTACGTTTACAGTTCTTCGCTGGATTATAAAGTTGAAATTAAAATGTAAGTAATAATAAAATTGTAAACCTAATTTCTTTGTTCACTGGGCTGATTATTTTACAATAATAATTTTATTCTACCCGATTATCATCAAAATACACTAAATATCTTAAGCCATAAGCATATAATAATGTAATATTTCAAATACAATGACCCTTATTAAAAAAATTAATATACGTAGGTATATAATATATTATACGACATGGTTTTCAATGAAAGATTTACCTTGAACCTGCAAGTCAATAGCAAATATACACGCAGGGTGTAATATTACAATCGACCTACAGGAAACCGCAAATTCATTAAACAATACCCTAGAAACCAGATTGTAGGTTAGATAAGCAGCCCTGATATTCTACATTTACAACCTAGATTAATAAAATTAAGTAGGTAGTTTATTATCTTGTTATGAATTTTAATGAGGCCTATTGCCATTATTTATGATAGGTATGAATATTTCGGTGATATTAAATATACAACTTACAAAAGCATAATCTGTTGTTTAATGCAAATTTGAATTTGCTATTTAAAATAAAAATTAACTTGAAGTCAACAAAATATGCATTATGAACTAATCTTGATCTGGTTATCCATAATATCCATATGCCTCTTGGTATCAGAAAGAAAACAAACTTATTTTGTTCAACATATTATGTAGTTAATATACCATCATTATATTATTGCCATATAATTCAAACATGCTATTCCTTCCAGTGGCACATTAGAAGGCAAGCGACCAAAGCCTGAGTATGACAAGCTTCTGTCGGACCCCATGTTGAAGTTCTCAGGGCTGTACCAGGAAGGGTGCTCCGACCTGTATGTGACCTGCCAGGTCCTTAGCGATGGAGAGCCTCTGGCACTACCGGTCACAACCTCGTACAAGTCATTTACTAATAGATGGAAGTGAGTCTTTGTTGCTATTGTAGCCTTCCCCAATAAATGTACTAGAACTACATGGAAAGAATATTTCAAATAGGTGCTGCAGTTTCTGAGACTAGTGTACTAAAACAACAAACTCTTTAGTATTATAATATTTGTGTAGATAAGACATATAGTACATAATAGTACATATAGTTTTGAGTTTGCAAATTGTGTGAAAATTGAGGCATACTTCCTAGGCCACAAGTAGAGTCACCAATTGGATAATGGCAAGTCCCAAAATCCAATTAGATGAGTGGACCTCATAATCACTCAATTGAATTGTATACATCTCTAAGAAGATCATGGTGTATGCGGGTGTCTGATTGTAATAACAAGAAATACTTTTTCTATTTTATTCATTTGTGACATGTGGTTTTAGAACACGAAACGGGTAAAATACTATGATACAAATGTTTTTGAGTTTCCCGATATTTCGAAGCTGTTGCAAACGCCATGTTCACGGACAAACTAAAGAGCCAAAAAAATAACTAAACCATGATAGTCTTAGAAGTAATATTTGGTTTGTATGTAAATGGGTACACTGAAGCTATAATAAAAATCCACAGATTTATTATAAACATTAAATGTAATCTCAGAAGTTGAAACTGTAAACTATGACTAATCAGTAACATAATGTACAGTTGGAACGAGTGGATAACCCTGCCGGTGCACTTCAGCGACCTCCCGCGCAACTCCGTGCTGGCCATGACGGTGTACGACTGCGCCGGGCCCGGCAAGGTCATGGTGGTGGGCGGGACCACCATCTCTCTCTTCGGGAAGCACGGCATGCTGAGGCAGGTGAGTCTTTGTCTCGATGTCTAGTCTACTGTTAGGCCTCGAATTCAGCAGGCAACGGCTTTCCGCCTTGCGGCTTCGCCCAGGTTATATTAGATTTTCTCGCAATTTTCTTTGCTATATACCTCACACAGACCGAGACCTTTCCAACGAATGCAAAATTGTGGAAATCGGTTCGTGCGTTCTGGAGTTATAGCGTCAGGAAGGAAAACCCGACTTATTTTATATAGTACTCGTAGATAAAACGGACTGGAACTCTCTAAAACAGCGGGCGCGAGAGCGGACCACGAGCGGAGCACTCCTGTCAAACAGTGACAGGCCGCCGCCGCTCGCTCCGCTGCGCGCAGATATCTAGGCAGAGGCCTTTGATGAGTTTCAGGGGAATTCGGATTGCTTATTTCTATATATCTCCTTAACATGAAAGCCAAATGTAACACAGTATTTCTTACAATAATAAAAAATAAATATGTATATAAATTCCTACTTACTAGCTACATCTAACACAATAAGATTATTGCTGTCTATTGAGTTATTTTGGAGTTACATTTGAAAAAAACTATCCAACGATGTATATCTTATTGCTCGGAAAATGCCTATTCGCCTATAAAAAATAAAAAACCTTTAATTTCTTACGAAGTTTTGAAACATTATATTCTAGTTCAACTTTATCTATCTGTTAATATTAGGTAGGTATCTATTATTATGTGTTAGTTAATATTTTGCTCCTAAGAACCCTATTTTGGATATAGGCCTCCTACAATGCCGCCCATTCTCCTCTAAAAGTAAATAAATAAATGTCTTTAATAATAATTTCATTGTAACTCATTAAACAAACTTTGGTTTAAAACTTTATTACTAGATTTTGCTGTGAAAATTGTCCAGTAATATTAGGTACTGCTAGGTTTTACACCAAAGTTAAAGTCAGAAAACTACAAACTCAATTCTCGCTTATAAACTGGTTATTTAAATTAGCTTAACTCTATGAAGCGTGCTTGAACCATTATTCACGATCAAGTTATTAGGAAATTAGACATGGCATCGGTATCGTTCTCTAATTTAAGTACCGATTGGTACAACATCGAACAATTAACGAGCCGTTTCGGTTAACCAACAATTGGACTGAATATGTATCTAGGTAATACTTAGTCGATTACTGTAGGTACTTATTTTGTTTGTTTAGTCATATAATGTAACCAACACGTTTGACAACCTTAAATTTTATTACGATTAGCTCACGATATTAGATAAGAATGATTTGCAGAAAATTGCTTTTAAATTCAGATACTGATCTTAAAGCATTCTTTATGTTTCATCCAATAAAATCCATCCAATCCAATAAAGAAAATTTAATTAAATCTTAATATTTTTTTGCCTAAACGTAGCCATTTGCCACCAACTCATACACTAAAAAAACATTGTAGGTAAATAATTTTATTGATTTCTACTATTCCATGCATTAATGTACTTTTGAAAAAAATTGACTTCCAATCATTTAGTTGAGCTTTTATCAAATGGTTCTCAAAACAAGAACACAGCCGTACTAACCAGTTAATAAACCAATGCCTTTCTTGGACGAGTTTTGTACAATGTTTGAAGAAAAAACTCAACTATTTTAAAAGGTCAAATTCTAAGAGCATCTAACTTTACAAAAAGTCTTTGAATAAGTAAAGAAATTCTTATACATATATAAACGATTTGCTTATTACGAATGCATTAAGGTCCATAAAAAGTAATATGTTATTTTATTGATCCGTATCGTTGTAATTTTTAATCTGTGGTATTGTAATATTATTCGCATTTTAAAGTAGATAATATTTTTTTTAAATGTTCATAGTTGACTCAAAGTCAAATAAAGTGCATTACATGTATTTTTAATTTGTCTGTTATAGATTTGAACGTTAAGCGCTCTACACACCGCCCGCCGGCACAGCCCGGCGGCCCAACCCGCCGGCCTTATTTTGTAGGCCGCCGGCTTTATTTAGTACAAAATAAGGCCGGCGGGTTAGGCCGGCGGGCTATGCCGGCGGGCCGCCGGCTTTGGTGTGTAGAGGCCAGTAGATATCTAATCTTAAAAGCAATACAAAAACATGCACTTATTTTCGATAAGTATCTACGCTACGCTCGTATCTCAAGAAAGGGAAAACCGATTTTTTGTAAAGATTGATTTATTCTTCTATTTTTTGCCTGATATTTATATTAGTACTAGGTACATAATAATGTTAAAATATTTGTTGGTGATCGTTTCACAAATAAGTATATTTCGTGGGTAATTCCATAACGACGTCAGAAGGGTTAAGTTACGCATATGCCTAATATGATAAGGGTATCATTTATTGCATCTGTGAACTGCGTACGTAAGGAAGGGGCGTGTCTAAGTAGGCCGATGTTACCAAGTGCCCTTTGGTATTGTTTAATTATTGATAACAAGGCTGGTTCACTCATAAGCTTGAAATACAATATATTGGTTGACAAATCACACAACAGTTGTAACTCAAAATATTGTTTATTAGCTACTTGGTTGTTTGTATCATCCTCCTGTCCTCCTGAATTTATATACATACCAAGAAGATAGCAATATTTATTTATAGGCGAGTGTCGTTCTGTGTACTCGACACGACTTTATTTGAACGTGATAACACTACTTTCTTTTACATAAATATACATATATACTTAGCCTACAGCCTTCCTCGATAAATGTATACTGAAAGACAGATGATGAAAGATTATCGCGTTCAAACAAACTCTTTAGCTTTAAAATATTAGTATATTATGCTGGATATTATTATGCTAAAATTTCAATAACATATTGCTTGTCATTTATTTCCGTAAAATGTTCAAGGGTTAAAATATATAAGTGAAACTTCTGTAAATATTAACTACTACTATATTCTGTTTTAATATCACTTGCACTTGCACCTATAAGAGTTAGTTCTCCAGACTTCACTTATACGAAAATATATTTATTTCATCTTGGGAAAACTAACAGTACATTTAATAACAATTTGCAAACGAATAGATACATAAAAGTTTTCAAAGTAGTTTTGGGTGATTTCTATGTGTACACTTAATCCGCAATGCACCTGATAAAAAAAAAGTGGACAAGTGCGAGTCGGACTCGCCCATGTAGGCTTCCGCAGCAATTGTTTATATGAAATAGTTTATGACGTATTATAAAAAAACTACTTGATTGATTTCGTTCAAACCAATTTTCGTTGTTAGTTTTTATGGTTATGTACAATATATATTTTTTCTAGATTTATCATCCTCTTATTTTAGAAATTAGAGGGGGGGGGGGGGGGGACACTCTGTTTTCCACTTTGGAAGAGTCTCACGTCCAAACTATTAAGTTTAGAATTAAATGGTGTTAGAAACATTGTTATGATTTTTGAAGACCTATTCATAGAAACCCCACACGTATGGGTTTGATTAAAAAAAAGTTTTAAAGTTTCAGTCCTATGTATGGGGACCCCCAAATGTAATTGATTTTTTTTTCAATTTTTTTACGAAATCCTAGTGCGGTTTATGGAATACATCTACTTACCAAATTTCAGCTTTAAAGCTCTTATAGTTTCGGAGAAAAACGGCTGTGACATACGGACGGACGGACATGACGAATCTATAAGGGTTCCGTTTTTGCCATTTGGCTACGGAACCCTAAAAATGATTGAGCTGTTGCAACTGAATTCCACTAGCAAATTCCTTTATGTCAGTTTGACCTTCAGTTGTTGTAATAATAAGTAAAGGTATTTTTACTTAATTTTTGGTACCAGTCACCTTTTCTGCGCGTTTTGCCAAAAAAATCTAGGTCATTCAGCGCACTCTTACTTCTTTGAATTTACAACAGATTTCATTGCGAAAACTTTAACTACCTACGAACCAAGACGTACATAATTTTTTTTGAGTTTAATGGTTAGACCGTGCAGTTTGCCTGAAAGACTAACCTACTTTCTTTGAAGTAACGGGATAAGTTATTTGTTCGAAATATTAATTAAAGAGATTCTTAAGACTAAGCTAGGACTTAGCTAGTTATATTTAATATCGATTTATAGAGTAAAACATAATATATTTGTTGTTCCTGATATTAACTCAGGTTTGTTGTTGAAATTGGTATTCAGTCGTTTCAGCTTGAAGGAGTAACAAATACTACTCCTACTAACATACTTTCGCAAATATTTAGTGTGCACTAGTAAACTAAAGTGTTCAAATGCTTTTCATATTTTTGTTCAGCTCTCTGAACATATTAGTACAATTAGGTGTTAGATTATATGCACGTGTTTTTTCTGATATGGTTTAACCTTTTAATTTCGTAATAAGACGTGACTCATTATAAATTAAATAAATTTTAGGCAAAGGTTATAATCTCTTGCGTGTCCTTTACATTCAAAAGGTTGTCGTTAAAAAAGCTGATAAAGTCCGTCTAGGAATAAAATACGCATTGAATATTTTGTTTTTTCATATCAAACATATTAATGTTTTACCAAGGACATAAATTCATTATATGTCTGCAGGTAATAGGCCTAACTCTGAGTGTGGCTCGTGCTCGTAGACTCTCTCATGAGTTAAGCCTAAATAAATCTAAATACTGACCACATCTTAAATCCAAACAAAGCTCCTGTTAATAAATTTTCATTTAGCTGGTGGAATCCTTGATCACTGACACCCATACATTCTCATTTCCTAGATGTAGATAAATGCACGGGTCAATGGATTCTGCCCTCGATGAGATGTCTATAACTTTATACATAAATGTGTATATATTGTTTTGTATATAATGAGGTTAAGAGCAATAATTCCAATCAGTTTGTTCCCAACCCTTACCATGTTCGTGTATACTACTAAGTTATATGCTCAAGAAATCGGTGCTGAAAATTTTATACCAATGCCTGGTTGGGTTTTGTGATAGTTTGTGTCGCTTATTGATTGGTTCTTTTATTGGCATATTTATTGGCTTGATATAGAGTATTTACCAAGTTTATGATTGATTGGCAAACGTAAATTAAATTTTTTATTAAAATGTTTTACAAAAGTGATAAAATTGTCTGTTAAATATTTAAATTTGTATGAAATTTGCTACAAAAAAGTTTAGCGATGGGTGGGTCAAATTCGAAAAGATCTCTTCGTGTGTCGTGCCAAAAAGTGTATGGAGAGTGTGTTTGGATGATCAAACGCGCTTTTAGACTTAAGCCGAAGATATCGGTGGATAAAACTGGAAATATGGTTGGTAGTTTAACTAAGAATATTGTATGATAAACAATAAACAATGATAGTCCTGATAGGTATCGTACGTCTCTTTTTGTTTTTCTTTAGAACGCAGTAGTTAAGGTTCTACCTACTGCGTTCTGAATTAAAACAAAGAGTGACCTATCTATATCAATATGGTCGTTTGTTCCTTTGTTGGAAATTGGTTCAGATGTTGTGAAATTTTTGCCTTTAATATAATAAAAATAGATAACTTGATTGTATATTGATATCTATCTTGTTTTTTTCTATTTGCATTTATGATGTAGAATTATAGCCCCGATTGCATAATGCAAAGTGGACAAAACAAGTGCAGATCTAGAAGTTTTATCTTATTGTATATTTTAAATTAATTAACCTTTTGTTTTTTCTGTGTTTAAATTACCTACCGATCGTGGGAATGTCTTATTTAAATATTTACTGTTAAATTATTTTATTTTATTTAGTATTTGTTTTGCTTGATAATTTTGTTTCACTTATTAACAATTACCAAGTGAGAAAAAGTGCATATAAGAGCATTCTTTCCTGCCTTCCTTTTATTATCATTTTTATAATGCATCGCGCAATCGTGATGTTTCCTTGTTACTCATTTATTATTCTTATTACCCTGAATATAACCATCTCATTTCATAGAGTTGACAACATTAAAACAGTGGTAAGCTCGAAGCTTGTGTTGCATTGTTGTGCACATGATGTGTTTTTGCAAATAAACAATTGATTTGATTTTATTAATAGATATTTGATACTACTTCCAACATCCTGTGCACTCTATCTTCTGTTGACTGATTATAGTCGTAAGATTTTTACGTAAATATTCTGTAAATATTTGTAATTATGAGTAGAGATAGATTTTTTATAATATATTTCAATCAATCATATGTACATTTTATTAAATTCAACGAAAGTATAACATTATTAACGTAATTTTTATAAAATTAGTGTTATAAACTGTGTTGAATTATACATTGAACATATATTTTTGTTCGTTCAGGGAATGTTCGATCTCCGCGTATGGCCCGGCGTGGAAGGCAGCGACCACACGCCCGGCAAGGCGCCGGACACGGGCAAGGAGCAGATGCAGCGCCTCGCCAAACTCGCCAAGAAGCACCGCAACGGACACATGCCCAAGGTAGGCCTCAGCAGTCTCTAGTGATGGAAGGCAGCGACCACACGCCCGGCAAGGCGCCGGACACGGGCAAGGAGCAGATGCAGCGCCTCGCCAAACTCGCCAAGAAGCACCGCAACGGACACATGCCCAAGGTAGGCCTAATACCCTCATTGTAAACACCATATTGGACCATTTGGGCCAGCGTATTTGTGTAAACACAGACTTAGAATATCTTATCTTAACACTTTCAATGTCCAAGATTCTTTTACGGGTTTCTAGTAGTCGCATACCAAATCGACTTGTCTGAATTCTGTGTTATCTAATCCAACCACCTTGTTGTGCTAGCCTATATTAGGCACATATTTCATATAATAAGCCATCATTTATACAATTTTTATAATATTTTGTAATATGTGCTGTTGGCTGTGCCTAAATAAATAAATCTTTCTAAACAACAAAATGTACCCTGTGAAACTGTGGTAAGAAATAAAAATCATACTTTGAGCTTGCCACGGGGACAGATGCTGCTGTGTAAATTGTCCACCAATATTTATTTATTTTTCTGACAACATCGAATGGTACGAACCATGTTAGATAGTAAATTCTTAGTCTTCTAATTTGCCTTATCAATGTCCGATTTCCGATGGGATTCAAACCAGTATTACCTGCACTCCATAAATGCTGATTGCACCATAGAACCCGTTAGAGCGACATTCCTCAGATAATCTTTATTACGTCACGGGATCATACTTATGAAAAATGTGAAACGTTAACGATTCTTCAATGCAGTTTCAAAAAGTATGTATATTTAGTACGGGCAAACCAAATTTAGCCGTACTATTTTTGCTGTAGAGTGGTCATAATGATGATGAAGTTATAATGATACAAGTGAAACTAATTAGCCATAATTTAGCTGCATGATACGTGATTCCTAGTACCTACAGCATGTGTAATTTGTAAGCTAACTATGATAATTATAATATGACACGCGTCTAATTAATGCCTTAATGCGTTTTGTACTTAGTGCCGATAAACCGGAGCTCTTAATTGCATAAGACATTGTAGTCGATGAATAAGTTAATGTTATATAGTTAGTTGTATGAATAATTATGTGGACAGGTTATTAACCTTTAAATTGATGTGTCCTTAAAATCACGTGTTCTAACGATAAAGTCTAGGCTGCGGTGGTGAATTAGGGCTTAATCTCTCTAGAGAGATTATGCAATTATCGACAAGTCAAGAGAGAAGTCAGTATTTATTTATTGCGAACATAAAGATTTTCATTTTATGAAACGTAAACAATTATGCACCTTGTCTATAAACTGTAGATGGAATCCTGGCGTAAATGTATGCTGTCACAGTCCGTTGAAAAACTACCTGCTAAAACGTAAAGCCGGGAATAACTACAGTTCATGTGAGAGCTTGCAGGTTCAATTCTGGGTGTGCGTAGATTTCTAGTCTACCTGTTACAAGCTGTAGACTTAACATTAATCTGTGAATAAAACTATCAAGCATTTTTTGTTATATTAAATAACGATATTGTTTCTTCCAGGTGGACTGGTTAGACCGGCTTACATTCAGAGAGATAGAGATGATCAACGAGAGAGAGAAGCGATGCTCCGACTACATGTATCTCATGATCGAGTTCCCCACGGTGCAGATAGATGGCACTAATGTAAGTATTCTTACTCTCACATTCAAAGAGATGATCAACAAGAGAGAGAAGCGTTGCTCCGGCGCTTTTCTAAGGAATAAGCCGCCGACTAATGTTTGGAGAGATTTCTGACCCTTTCTGCTTCATTCCCATATCGTTTATTTCCTTGTATAATCTATTTCTATGATATTTCATGAAGCTGTCAAAAACCAAATGAACGCTTGAAAAGACGTAATCTTATTATATTAAAGAAAATCATCATCTTAGTTACACTTTTTATAACTCAAGAACGGCTGAATCGATTTGGCTGAAAAGTGTAGAGGGATTGCTAAAAATCAGAAAAACATAGGAATACTTTTGACCGCAGGAAATCTAATATAAGGCGGGCTAAGCCGAGGGGCGGAAGGCTAGTAGTTTATATTTTTGCCAATTAACACATTATTGGTTAATCAAACTAGTAAACATATTAAAATGGGATTGTGATCTGTTTTGTACATAATAAATGTATAAAATTAAGTTTTTCATTATATTTGAAATGTATTTTTAGCATGCAGTGGTGTACTACGAGCAAGATGGAGACGAGGTGTACCAGTTCCGAGCGCAAGCGGAGATCGTCACAGTGCCCGATTATGAAATACTGCAGGTAAGTAAGTTGTGGCGAAATGGGCTTATGAACATGGTTGGAATCAAGACATTTTAATTCACTTAATTACAATATTGCTCTTATAGACCCTTTTGAATTTATTCATCTCCTTCTTTCTTCGGCGGCGTTTATTATATCTACCAAAGGCCGTGTCGGCTAAGTGAGAGCACACTCGACTATAACCCCGACGCACCCCGACGCGCACCTCTGGATTTTCTTCTTGAAAAATGTGTATGCATTTTATTTTATTTTATTTTTACATTTTAGGAAAACTAAACAGCATTTTTAAATAACTTAGAATAACAATAGTCTTAATAAGCCTAGTAAGTTTTCACATATAGTTTGATATTAGATATTACATCCAAAACTTAAAATAATAATAGAAATATAAAACAAAGAAAAACAAAAAACATTTTAACTAGAACAAAATAAAATAAAACCTAACCCAACCACCGCGAATAAGCCAAATGTTTAAGAAAATTTATATAATATACTTACTTATAATTATATACATACATATATATATATATATATATATATATATATATATATATTTTGATAACACGTGCTTTAATATTGAAAGAAAAACATCGTGAGGAAATCGGCATGTTCTGAAAACTTTGAAAAGTGCAGGACATGTGTCAGTCATTCACCAACCCGGACTTGGCCAGTGTGGTGAATCAAGGCCTAATCTCTCTCAAAAGAGAAGTCCCTGTGTCTAGCAATGGGAACGTGAATATTGTTGATGATGTTGATATATCTCCCGTGGTCTACAGGAGAACCTGGTAGAGAGCAAGCAGCACCGGCTGGCGCGCTGCCTCCGCGCCGGCGCCGCGCGACGCGACGCCAAGCCGTCGGCGCGCGAGCGCGACCTGCTGGCCGCCGCGCTGGCCGCGCCGCCCGCCGCGCCGCCGCACGCCACGCACCACGACCTGCTCTGGAAGTACAGGTATATGTCCCTGGTAGAGAGCAAGCAGCACCGGCTGGCGCGCTGCCTCCGCGCCGGCGCCGCGCGACGCGACGCCAAGCCGTCGGCGCGCGAGCGCGACCTGCTGGCCGCCGCGCTGGCCGCGCCGCCCGCCGCGCCGCCGCACGCCACGCACCACGACCTGCTCTGGAAGTACAGGTATATGTCCCTGGTAGAGAGCAAGCAGCACCGGCTGGCGCGCTGCCTCCGCGCCGGCGCCGCGCGACGCGACGCCAAGCCGTCGGCGCGCGAGCGCGACCTGCTGGCCGCCGCGCTGGCCGCGCCGCCCGCCGCGCCGCCGCACGCCACGCACCACGACCTGCTCTGGAAGTACAGGTATATGTCCCTGGTAGAGAGCAAGCAGCACCGGCTGGCGCGCTGCCTCCGCGCCGGCGCCGCGCGACGCGACGCCAAGCCGTCGGCGCGCGAGCGCGACCTGCTGGCCGCCGCGCTGGCCGCGCCGCCCGCCGCGCCGCCGCACGCCACGCACCACGACCTGCTCTGGAAGTACAGGTATATGTCCCTGGTAGAGAGCAAGCAGCACCGGCTGGCGCGCTGCCTCCGCGCCGGCGCCGCGCGACGCGACGCCAAGCCGTCGGCGCGCGAGCGCGACCTGCTGGCCGCCGCGCTGGCCGCGCCGCCCGCCGCGCCGCCGCACGCCACGCACCACGACCTGCTCTGGAAGTACAGGTATATGTCCCTGGTAGAGAGCAAGCAGCACCGGCTGGCGCGCTGCCTCCGCGCCGGCGCCGCGCGACGCGACGCCAAGCCGTCGGCGCGCGAGCGCGACCTGCTGGCCGCCGCGCTGGCCGCGCCGCCCGCCGCGCCGCCGCACGCCACGCACCACGACCTGCTCTGGAAGTACAGGTATATGTCCCTGGTAGAGAGCAAGCAGCACCGGCTGGCGCGCTGCCTCCGCGCCGGCGCCGCGCGACGCGACGCCAAGCCGTCGGCGCGCGAGCGCGACCTGCTGGCCGCCGCGCTGGCCGCGCCGCCCGCCGCGCCGCCGCACGCCACGCACCACGACCTGCTCTGGAAGTACAGGTATATGTCCCTGGTAGAGAGCAAGCAGCACCGGCTGGCGCGCTGCCTCCGCGCCGGCGCCGCGCGACGCGACGCCAAGCCGTCGGCGCGCGAGCGCGACCTGCTGGCCGCCGCGCTGGCCGCGCCGCCCGCCGCGCCGCCGCACGCCACGCACCACGACCTGCTCTGGAAGTACAGGTATATGTCCCTGGTAGAGAGCAAGCAGCACCGGCTGGCGCGCTGCCTCCGCGCCGGCGCCGCGCGACGCGACGCCAAGCCGTCGGCGCGCGAGCGCGACCTGCTGGCCGCCGCGCTGGCCGCGCCGCCCGCCGCGCCGCCGCACGCCACGCACCACGACCTGCTCTGGAAGTACAGGTATATGTCCCTGGTAGAGAGCAAGCAGCACCGGCTGGCGCGCTGCCTCCGCGCCGGCGCCGCGCGACGCGACGCCAAGCCGTCGGCGCGCGAGCGCGACCTGCTGGCCGCCGCGCTGGCCGCGCCGCCCGCCGCGCCGCCGCACGCCACGCACCACGACCTGCTCTGGAAGTACAGGTATATGTCCCTGGTAGAGAGCAAGCAGCACCGGCTGGCGCGCTGCCTCCGCGCCGGCGCCGCGCGACGCGACGCCAAGCCGTCGGCGCGCGAGCGCGACCTGCTGGCCGCCGCGCTGGCCGCGCCGCCCGCCGCGCCGCCGCACGCCACGCACCACGACCTGCTCTGGAAGTACAGGTCACATACATTACTCATTATCATTATTTATTGCTCCGGTATTTTACAATAAAGTACGAAAGGTTCAGAAGGGTACAATGTATTTCAAATTTGGAAAAGCTGTGGGGCACGATTGGTTCTGGTATACAGATACTACACAATCCAAATTTAAATCATTTATTAGGTAGATACTCCTGTTTAAATTTTCATATTTGGAAGAGCAATGCATGCCATGCATTTCGACACATTCCGAATTCATTTGTTGTAAATGTGTTCTACAATAGGCAGGTAGACAGAGGATGACAAAATCTTGATGGTGGCGATTTGTCATCATGTCATGCACATAATTTCAACAGATTCCAAATTCAAATCTTAACTTGTTGTTTCAGATTCTATCTATCTTCAAACAAGCGAGCACTCACAAAGTTTTTGGAATGCGTCAATTGGAATCGACCTGGTAATTTTTTCAGATTTCCATTTGATTATAAATATTTACCAAACATAATGCACAATCATCATAACCAAATATGACCAGATTGGGACGATTTTTTATATAAAACCCTAAAAATATTTTTATAGAAATTCCCATACTTCTGACAATAGCATTTGTATTTGTATTTATTTTCACCGTAGGTACACTTTGATACACTTGGTTATTAATTCGAAAGTTTACAAAAACCCATTTTTTTTGTCAAGCGATAGTTAAATTCGTTTGTTATATTTAAAAGATAATGACCTCTTGTACAGTCATGATACGTCCAATGACACGTTCCAGGCGAGGTCCGACAAGCGCTGCTGATGATGAAGCAGTGGGCGCCCATGGACGTGGAGGACGCGCTGGAGCTGCTCACGCCGAGGTTCTCGCACCCGGCTGTGAGGAAGTAAGTCGGAACTGTTAATCATCATCATCATTCCTTATCTACGTTTCCACTGCTGGTACACAGACTTCTCTTGAAGATTAGGCTGTACCGAGCGGGCCTGATGGTGAATGACACAATGTCTCCAACTGTTCAAAGTTCTCAGAACATGCCGGTTTCTCGGTTAATGTTTAGATCATACAAAGATCATCCTCATACATTTCCATACATTACAACTCAGTGGTACGTGCACGACTACGCTTACGTGTACGTATACGCATCCGGTCTGCTCGAGGCTTTGTCTAATAATATTATTTCTTTTTTATTTATTTGGAAAACCAACGGCTTAAATATACATAAGTAGAGTTTTAAATAAGAAATAAGAAGATTAATTAGTAGGTTTATTATATTTAATCAAATTTTCTAATAAAATCATCTGAATCCCCATAGATACGCGATATCCCGCCTCCGCACCGCGCCTGACGAAGACCTACTCCTATACCTACTCCAATTGGTCCAGGCGTTAAAATACGAGCAGCAGCACGAGGTGATGGCGGAGTGTGCCGCGGCGGTCGGACAGGAGGGGCACCGGGGCAGCCAGGGCAGTCTGCTCAATGCTTCAGGTTAGTGGACGTACTTCAGGTTAGTGGGCAGCAGCGCGAGGTGATAATATAAATAAATATAAGCGAAAGCGTAGTAGTGGCGGAGTGTGCCGCTACTACTACGCTTTCCATTTTATAAAACGGGAATTACTCACGTATTTACACAGGAGTTGAACAATTCTCGACGTTTCGACCACAACAAGAGCAGTCTTTATCAGGAGGAGTGAGCGTCCCGCCGTGCCCCGTCTCCTCTCAGGTCGCGCTGATAAAGACTGCTCTTGTTGTGGTCGAAACGTTGAGAGTTGTTTAACTCCTGTGTAAATACGTAATTCCCGTTTTATAAAATGAATAGTATAACTCAGGAAAATTTTGAAAGTGAATTAGGTACTACGCTTTCGCTAATATTTATTTATAATTTACTAGCAGCCCCCGCGAACTTCGTCTCGCCATATACTTTTATTTGCAACTATCTACATACTAAATTTCATCGAAATCGAATTTTCCCACGTAAGCATATATTTTCCCGTGGAAAATATATGCTTTCTGTTCTCATACTCCATACTCGTTCTGCATACTAAATTTTATCTAAATCGATTTTTTCCGCGTAAGCATATATTTTTCCGCCGAAGTGTGTATTTTTCCGCGGTAAAAAGTAGCCTATGTTAGGATTAGGATCTGACATATTAAATTACATTACATTGACTCCCCCCCCCCCGTACCCCAGTGACGCTTACATGGAGTCTACATCGCATGCTGGCTAGCTGAGCGCGGTGAGCGACAACCTCTAGACTTTTTTCTAATACTTGCATTTTTATACTCGTGATATCTTCCGAATGAAATGTCCGAATTGAATAATTCAAAAAGTTATAAAAAGGTATTAAAGCCGTCTTGAATATAAAGTAATTTATTTTGATAAGGATTAATACCAAGGTACAAATGAAGACCCTTTAAAGAGGCGGCATATATAAATTAATATTTTAGAATAAAAAACTGCTTACTGTGACATAACTATAATATTTAGACATATGCTGTCGCGACATTTTTTGTAGATAATGATGAGTTCTGCAAAGTCGTAGTACATGATTTTGTTCTATCATCAATAGTTTTCGCAGCGCACGCGACGTAAGGAATTTTTCAGGTCATTTTTTACACCTTATGTTACATTATTGGAGTTTTAGTAAGGATCCCTAATTTTTTTTTAAATATAATATAGCCTATGTTACTCGGGGCTAATGTAGCTTTCCAAAGGTGAAAGAATTTTTGAAATCGGTCCAGTAGTTTCGGAGCCTATTCGTTACAAACAAACAAACAAACAAACAAATCTTTCCTCTTTATAATATTAGTATAGATGAACACCTTCGATTTTGTTGAATATTGTATAATTTTTTTGTAGTGGTAACATCGAGTGAGATGACGTCATCGATCACAAGCCACCGCTCCGTGGACGAGACGGCGAACGTCGCTGAAGACGCGGACCACGGAGACAAGGACAACAATAACGAGTCAGTATATTGTAGTATCTCTCTCTCTCTTTCTAATGCTTCTAGTACAATAGTGTTTTAGCCATTCAGCCTTTAAGTTTGCATTATCTTTTTCTTTATCATAACAAGCCATATAACGTCACGCTACTGCGCAAGGGTCTCTCCTATAAAACTCATTATAAGCCAGGGTTTGATCAATCAATAATTATATTATAAAGCTGAAGAGTAGGTGTATGTTTATTTGTCTGCGCTAATCTCACTTAAAAAAATATTTCAGTGTTGGATAGTACATTTATCGTCGATTGATATAGTATAGGCTGTCCCACCCGCGACTTTGCCCTTTTCGTTTCAAATTCCTTGAGATCATAATCTCACTCATAGTAGGTACTAATTATTTCAAACGGTATGCCTTGTCGTTATTCTTACGATACTTGACGCTAATTGCGTGAAGATGACACGATACCATAACTATTGTTATACTGTTATCTATTGTAATAGTAGATATGAAAATGGGAATTCTTATTCTAAACGGTTCAAATGTTAGATAGTAAAGTTAAATGAAAACAAAACTATAGATTCATTTGTTTCCGATAATTGTTTTTAAACAGAAGCTATACGAGTATGTACCTACATGAATCACTTATTAGATAGTTGTCAGTTAATGTATGCCATGTCTGGGTTAATTGACGAAACCTATCGCACTGTAAATTCATACAATATTCTTTAATTCTCCTCTTTGTCATATTATTATTTGTAGATAGGTAGGTACCTAATATAAAACAATAGTAACTAAGAACATTCGTATACTTTAAGTGAAACATCCAAATGTCTTCCTTTGCTATAATCAGAAACTGATTTAAAACAAAACAATGGCATCTAATCAACCTTAGAATCCCGAAGGTCAACCTCAAGGGTCACACAACCTTCAAGGCACCCGTCACATAATTTAGGCCGGCCGCTCGACGCTCCAGTGGCGCAATTGGTTAGCGCACGGTACTTATAAGACAGTAGTCGTGAGCTATGCCGGGGTTGTGAGTTCGAGCCTCACCTGGAGCATAATTTTGCTCTTTTAACTACTTTTTGTTCCCAATTACGTACTAGTTTGACTTTAGATGAAAATGGTTAAGTGGTAAATATTCGAAGGTAACTTATGTCTTGTTCTCGTCTTGGTCTGAAAATATTTAATATTAAAACAATAAATATGTCTATTAAAAGTAAAAATACAACATGAATAAATGAAAATCTATCAATGGATTTTATTTACTTGACCATAACAAATCACTAACGATAATTGAAATACCTACCTAATCTGTTATTGATATACCGTTACAATTACAACTACTTTGGTAATGTTTGGTTTAAATAATTTTCTATTTCAGAGAACAATCCGACACCCCTGAAGAGCTAAGCCTAGCGATGTTCCTAATGGAGCGAGCCTGTGCCAACAGCGTCGTGGCCAACTATCTCTATTGGTATTTACTAATAGAGTGCGAGGACCAACGCGCGCAGGACAGGGTGGCCCGGAACATGTACCTCGCGGTTATGAGGACCTTCTCGCATAAGTTGGCCAAAGGTAGGTGCTGACTATCTTTGAATGAAGCATCTGTCCATTCTTATAAACTTTTATTCAAAACACGTTCTCAGATATTACACGAGGTATAAACTTTTTTATTCTCTTTATCTATGAATAATTCAACTCAATTTATAAAACAATAAACTAAAGAGAGTATTAAGTAAGTACATGTTAACGTATTTTTAGGACATAAGGTCAGTCCTGTCCCATGGCGTCATTTCGCTACAAACGCGCAATAGTCGTTTTAAAAACTAAACTATAGAATTGCCAAAGCGCTACACTATAGTGACTGTATCGATTAAAATGTACCAAACTATTCGAGACACACCTTAAACTTAACTTTATATCTCAATATGTCAGGCAACACAGACCACCAGCGCACGCGGTCGTTCCTGGCGCGCCAACAAGTGTTCATAGACAAACTGGTGAAGCTGGTCAAGACCGTCACCAGGGAGAGCGGGAACAGGAACAAGAAGGCAGAGCGGCTGCAGCAGGTGAGTACAGCGACATCTATCCGCAGTGAATAGATAACTTTACCCCTTTATCCAATACATCTGCTACTGGTACCTATGTTTTTGCGGTAACATGATTTCATAGACAATAGTGAAGCTGGTCAAGACTGTTACAAAGGATAACGGGAAAAGGCAGAGAGGCTACAGTAGGTTAACACAGCGACATCTATCCGCAGCTCAAAGACCATTTGTATGACTCTTGCTAGTCGCTAATTAAAGCGTGAAGACTGCCTTAAAACCAAATGTCAAACAATTTTTATTTTTATACACCAGTTAAATATTTGCGGTTTATTGTACTGTTGTAGCTGTTGGCGGATCCAGACGCGTTCAAGTTCAACTTCACGAACTTTGACCCCATGCCGTTCCCGCTCGACCCGAGTGTCACTATCAAAGGTATTATTTAAATAACTAGAAACCTGCGAACCTAAAGCTTGTTGTTACTTCCAGGTTCTTAGCTATTGTATTATAAGTTAAGGCCAGAATAATATCAAGTAAGTAAAAAAAAACATTTATAGTTCTGTTACAAGCAGCTCTTTGATATAAATTCATAAAAAAAAGAGTATCCCTTGTGGCCCACTAATTCAGTATTTGTTGCCTTGTTTATCAGCAAAGCAACGCGGATCATTGGCAGATTCTTCTAAACTGCAGATACAATATCAGTGTAACGTCTTGTCTTCTTTCAGGCATAGTAGCCAAGAAAGCGTCCCTGTTCAAATCAGCCCTGATGCCGTCGAAGCTGACGTTCCTGACGAGCGAGGGTCTGGAGTACTCCGCCATCTTCAAGCACGGGGACGACCTGCGCCAGGACCAGCTCATCCTGCAGATGATCACGCTCATGGACAAGCTGCTGCGGAGGGAGAACCTGGACCTCAAGCTTACTCCGTACAAGGTGAGAGGACTTGGACAGGTTCTAGGGTATTTTAGGGGGGGAAGGGGAAGTGTTGGGTAAGTGGGAGCACGCTCGTCTTTCATTGCGAAGGTTGAGGATCCGCCCTGGCTTCTCCTTGAAAAAATTATATGCTCTTTAAAACCTTGCTGTAAGACAGTATCTAACTAGCGCGGGAGGTAATGTCCTAAAAACTATGTACGTTAACTATGTTATACTTTCTTTGGTTCTTGATAATAATTTTTGATTGAAAAAACACGTGCTGTTACAGTGAAGGTTTGCCTTCTCGTGGTATGACACGCTATACCACAGCAGTATGCTGAATGGCGACCTTTTCGTCATACCAACTATAAGTACATAATACAAAAACTATATTTTTATATTTCATATTTTTCATTTGTGGCAGATAATTATATTTATTTCTTTCTTTAAACATAATGTTTTGTTTGGCAGGTCCTAGCCACAAGTTCGAAGCACGGTTTCCTGCAGTTCATAGAGTCGGTGACGGTGGCGGAGGCGCTGGCCGCGGAGGGCAGCATACAGAACTTCTTCCGCAAGCACAGCCCCTGCGACTCCGCGCCCTACGGCATCCGCAAGGAGACCATGGACACCTACATCCGGTCCTGCGCCGGGTATTGCGTCATCACTTATCTACTGGGTCAGTCTTATGAAAAATTATAAATTCTCAGAAAATTATATATTATAGCAACGAAGTGATGGAACAATCTTCCACCACCTTTTAGATACTATAAAATATTGTATTCTTGTAAATAAAAACGTATAAAACTTCTTAACTACACAAATATTACTTAATGGGATGAAATGAAATACACAGATAGATATTATACTAAACATAGAAGTGAACGCTTGACCCCTGTGCCACAGAAAACGTAAGAATAATTGATGTTCTCTCCGGTCCAGGCGTCGGCGACCGGCACCTCGACAACCTGCTGCTGGCGCGGTCCGGGGCGCTGTTCCACATCGACTTCGGCTACATCCTGGGCCGCGACCCCAAGCCGCTGCCGCCGCCCATGAAACTGTCCAAGGAGATGGTGGAGGCCATGGGGGGCGTGCACTCCGACCACTACCACCACTTCCGCAAGCAGTGCTACACCGCCTTCCTGCATCTGAGGAGGTAGGTCTCCAAGGAGATGGTGGAGGCCATGGGGGGCGTGCACTCCGACCACTACCACCACTTCCGCAAGCAGTGCTACACCGCCTTCCTGCATCTGAGGAGGTAGGTCTCCAAGGAGATGGTGGAGGCCATGGGGGGCGTGCACTCCGACCACTACCACCACTTCCGCAAGCAGTGCTACACCGCCTTCCTGCATCTGAGGAGGTAGGTCTCCAAGGAGATGGTGGAGGCCATGGGGGGCGTGCACTCCGACCACTACCACCACTTCCGCAAGCAGTGCTACACCGCCTTCCTGCATCTGAGGAGGTAGGTCTCCAAGGAGATGGTGGAGGCCATGGGGGGCGTGCACTCCGACCACTACCACCACTTCCGCAAGCAGTGCTACACCGCCTTCCTGCATCTGAGGAGGTAGGTCTCCAAGGAGATGGTGGAGGCCATGGGGGGCGTGCACTCCGACCACTACCACCACTTCCGCAAGCAGTGCTACACCGCCTTCCTGCATCTGAGGAGGTAGGTCTCCAAGGAGATGGTGGAGGCCATGGGGGGCGTGCACTCCGACCACTACCACCACTTCCGCAAGCAGTGCTACACCGCCTTCCTGCATCTGAGGAGGTAGGTCTCCAAGGAGATGGTGGAGGCCATGGGGGGCGTGCACTCCGACCACTACCACCACTTCCGCAAGCAGTGCTACACCGCCTTCCTGCATCTGAGGAGGTAGGTCTCCAAGGAGATGGTGGAGGCCATGGGGGGCGTGCACTCCGACCACTACCACCACTTCCGCAAGCAGTGCTACACCGCCTTCCTGCATCTGAGGAGGTAGGTCTCCAAGGAGATGGTGGAGGCCATGGGGGGCGTGCACTCCGACCACTACCACCACTTCCGCAAGCAGTGCTACACCGCCTTCCTGCATCTGAGGAGGTAGGTCTCCAAGGAGATGGTGGAGGCCATGGGGGGCGTGCACTCCGACCACTACCACCACTTCCGCAAGCAGTGCTACACCGCCTTCCTGCATCTGAGGAGGTAGGTCTCCAAGGAGATGGTGGAGGCCATGGGGGGCGTGCACTCCGACCACTACCACCACTTCCGCAAGCAGTGCTACACCGCCTTCCTGCATCTGAGGAGGTAGGTCTCCAAGGAGATGGTGGAGGCCATGGGGGGCGTGCACTCCGACCACTACCACCACTTCCGCAAGCAGTGCTACACCGCCTTCCTGCATCTGAGGAGGTAGGTCTCCAAGGAGATGGTGGAGGCCATGGGGGGCGTGCACTCCGACCACTACCACCACTTCCGCAAGCAGTGCTACACCGCCTTCCTGCATCTGAGGAGGTAGGTCTCCAAGGAGATGGTGGAGGCCATGGGGGGCGTGCACTCCGACCACTACCACCACTTCCGCAAGCAGTGCTACACCGCCTTCCTGCATCTGAGGAGGTAGGTCTCCAAGGAGATGGTGGAGGCCATGGGGGGCGTGCACTCCGACCACTACCACCACTTCCGCAAGCAGTGCTACACCGCCTTCCTGCATCTGAGGAGGTAGGTCTCCAAGGAGATGGTGGAGGCCATGGGGGGCGTGCACTCCGACCACTACCACCACTTCCGCAAGCAGTGCTACACCGCCTTCCTGCATCTGAGGAGGTAGGTCTCCAAGGAGATGGTGGAGGCCATGGGCGTCTTCCTGCATCTTCAAAGATTTCTAAGAAATCTTCTAGAATTCCCTACAACTACAACACAGAAAGCAAGGCCTCTTAGAAGGCTTTAGAATGAAATAACATTATTAGAGCGCCATCGGTTTCAACGCATCGCTTTATACCCGTGCGAATAAGTAGTAACTGTGACCGGTTGTCTGTCCGTCTGTTGCAGACACGCGAACCTGATGCTGAACCTGTTCTCGCTGATGGCGGACGCGTCGGTGCCGGACATCGCGCTCGAGCCCGACAAGGCCGTCAAGAAGGTGCAGGACAAACTACGGTAACATATCTATCTATACTTATCAACTTATCATACTCATTGGTCCGTGTTATAGCCGCTTCAAGTGTGTGTGTATCATTAACGAAACTATCCTTCAAGTTAATATTTGTGATAGTTCGTGATAATAATATTTATACTAGCATGTGCTGCATTTTCATTTATACTAATTTTAATAATCTGAAGTAGTATTTTTTTTTGAACGCGATAATCTCAGGAATACTCAGGATACAGGCTAGTTCGATTTGAAAAATTATTTCAGTGTTGGATAGAACATTTATCGAGGAAGGCTATAAGTATAGGCTATATAATATAAATTACGTATATGTAGATATCGTAAAAAAACGCAAGCGAAGTTGTCGGCGGGTCGGCTAGTGAATACTAATATTACGATACTGAAGTGAAGTTCTCGTTTGTAATGTTTTAGAACGCACTTAAACCTACTACGAGTACTTAACTTAGTTTAGTTTGGGGACTCCTTTTTCCGCAATTAGACTCAAATTCGGTCCTTTGTGCGTGGTTTACTACTTACTTATAATTTATGTTTTTTTATTTGGAAAATGAAACTGTATTTCATCCTGTATTTCTTGTAGACTGGATCTCGGCGACGAAGAGGCAGTTCACTACTTCCAGAACCTTCTCGACATGTCGGTGACGGCTGTCATGGCCGTCCTAGTAGAACAATTCCACAAATTCGCACAATACTGGCGGAAATAGCTCCGTGAACACTCAAGTCTTGTTTGTGTTTTGAAACACCTTGTATAAATTTTCTACTTAGCAAATAATATTAGAGGAAACTTTTGTAAAAATGACGGAAATTTCTGTACAGTGTAAGTACAGTCAATCTCAAAAATACAACAAGGAGCCAGAGTGTTTTCACACCTGAGAGACATGTAATTTTTAGGGTTCCGTAGCCAAATGGCAAAAACGGAACCCTTATAGATTCGTCATGTCCGTCCGTCCGTCCGTCCGTCCGTCCGTCCGTCCGTCCGTCCGTCCGTCCGTCCGTATGTCACAGCCATTTTTCTCCGAAACTATAAGAGTTACAAAGCTGAAATTTAGTAGGTAGATGTATTCTGTTAACCGCACAAAGATTTCATAATAAAATTGAGAAAAAATAAATTACATTTGGGGGTCCCCATACATAGGACTGAAACTTAAAAACTTTTTTTTAATCGAACCAATACGTGTGGGTTATCTATGAATAGGTCTTCAAAAATCATAACAATGTTTCTAACACCATTTAATTCTAAACTTAATAGTTTGGACGTGAGACTCTTCCAAAGTGGAAAACAGAGTGTCCCCCCCCCCTCTAATTTCTAAAATAAGAGGATGATAAATCTAGAAAAAATATATATTGTACATAACCATAAAAACTAACAACGAAAATTGGTTTGAACGAAATCTATCAAGTAGTTTTTTTATAATACGTCATAAACTATTTCATATAAACAATTGCTGCGGAAGCCTACATGGGCGAGTCCGACTCGCACTTGGCCACTTTTTATAGTATATAAATGTAATGCATAACTTCTGAGGCAGTTGTGAGTAAATTCGAACATTATTAGGTACAACAAATTTTTGTTGAACAGAGAATCTTCATAAAAGGTTTTGAAATAATAGTTAAAATAATTTAGGCACTTTTGTAAACATAAACATTGTGTGGCCTGGGCTGTCATTAATAGGTATAGAACTGTGGACAAATACCTATATATACCGAATATAGCGATATCTAAGGTTAAAGTTAGAAGAGCTAGCTGACTAAACTCTGCGAAGTTGTTAGTTATAACTCAGATTTTGCTGTTTGTCTTTAATACCTTTGTCTAGCTTTAACCCATTTTATGAGCGAACAGGCAATGTCTATTAGGAAGCTAGCGTAAAACAGCTCTAATCTTAAGTAGAAATAAATAATCTGCCATTTTTAATACACGCTTTGGTGCCTAAAGATCTCTCTTAATTTTTTGTATAGATGTTAAAATTATTTGTACCTATATTTTTATTTAAATGATGATTGATCTAAAATTTTTATTTTTCTACATCGAAATGTTTTAAATTATTATTAATTTAAAATTGTTATATTTGTATTACATTATAGTATGTAATATAAGTCCTGTTATTTTATTAGGCATGTAAAAAAAATTGTCTTTTGGTGCAGCCCAAAAGTTGTTTAATGTAGGTTTATTTCGCTCAATTGTTTTTTATGTATTCATAATGATGATATGAAATTCTTCTTTTAAATAATACTACTTGTATTTATTTATATTTTGTTCGATTGAATATATATTACGATATATGCTTAACCTTTTATTGATGATATTTAGTGTTTGTCTACCCTTAAAATTTTGCTGCATTATTACTGAATATTGTATGTAAATCTGAATTTTATACTGTGATACGCCTACTTTTGTATTATATTAAAATAATATTTTGATAAAATACGAGACTTTTATTAGAATAATGACTTGTTTATCCTTAAGTTTAAGTAAAAGTATTAATACAACAGTATTTTTTTGTGTATAACATATAGAACATACCTATATAAATATAACTTACATTATTTAAATATTAGAGGTTTTTTTATAACATTTAAAAATATAATAAGAAAGTGGATAAGTATTATTAATAACAGATCACAAAAATTGTTTTTGACAGGAAACAAATGAATGTTACATCCCATAACAACATCATTAACATATTTGAACATGAAACGGGTAACGCCATTTTCACTTTTCCGCTTTCACAGGAAGAAGCAATTAACTGAGACAGGGCCTTTTACTCCAAACTTCATAAGAGTAACTTGGTAGTTACTTTTTCATAATCAATATATTTTAGACCGATAAATTAGTTTCTTTCTTCATATTTCAAAAAGTTATGTATGAGCAGCTATCAAGTCCGCTCCACTAGACACACAATCGCTCGCCATGTATATCTTACTGCCCGTCGCCATTTGCACGACGTCGCAAGCCGCTATCTCCGCATACGTGACCCCTCCTATCACAAAAACTAGCACAGACTTCGGCTTAAGCGGGAACAATCCCCCGAAATTAGGATCGGCTTTTAAAACCTTCGCGAAGCTCTTCGCGTCTCGACACCCATATTCCAACTCCGCGTTCAAAGATAGGTATGACAGCTTTTCGTTTAGCGTTTCAATACCCGTCTTGAAGTTGTCTATGATCTGTCCTCCGATTTTAAGATCGGGTAAACTAAGTTTCGATAGTGTCTCTGCTAAGGAGTCCGATGTTAGAAGAACATTACATATTGCAGCTATAAGAGGAATGTATCCACCGTTAAATACGTATCCGGGAGACGATTTGCCAACTTTCTCAGGCTGTGAAGGCAGTTGCTTAAGCCTATTCGCTGCTGTCTGAAATTCATTCGTCCATTTCGGTAATCGATCGCTCAAATTAGAAATATTAAGCGAAAGTTTTAAGTTCGATGGCTGTATTAATAATCCAGCGTTGATCAAGTTTTGAAAGACATACAGAAACTTGTATCCGAAAGCGATTAAATACTTATTAACTAGAGAATTATATTCCTCATAAGATAATCCTTGAGTTAAACTTAAAAGACACATGAGTCTTAAACTATTGTGCATGTGGATGTCGGTGCCGAAGTTCTCGTCAGTGAATTGGAAGTTAGACTTTTTGTTTCTATTGTTAAGCATTTCAGTTTCTGTCAGCTTGAGATTCTCGAATTTATTGCTCATCTCGGATATTATAGTCTCGCATGCCAGCACATGGTTGACCAGGCTCTGTTTAAACAATGTGACCTTCTGCAGTTTCGTCTGTACGTAATGCTGCATTTCTTTGATGCCTAGAGCTTTAATATCTTCGCTTTTAAGTAGTTTAGCTTTAGAACTAAGGACACTTAGAACTTCAGAGAAGTGTCTATGCTTAATTTCTCCATACAAAGTGTCTATGGAACTATCTAAGGTCATGGTGGTGGTTTTACTTGTCCCAGCGTCATTATCAAGGCCAAAGTCCAGTTTACCCCTCTTTATTTTAGTATCTTTCACATTCATATCAAGATGTCCACAGTTAATGCTGAAGATTTCACTCAGCAACCCACTGTAAGTTGCTGGGATCAGCAAACTTGATGCATAATCCTGGTTTCTATCCATAATTACTAAGGCACCTATATCTCTAGATGCTCTTGTTTCTACAAACTCTCTTGAATAAGTCTCATTATAAGCTTCCATCATGTCTAAAACACTACCTGACAACTTTCCAACAGAGAAAATTGCTTTAGGTTTTCCTGTGACATGGAATAAACTCCACAAAGACATTGCAACACTAGATAATAAAGAATTGTTTTGCTCTACAAATAACTGCTTAAATAAAAAGGGTAGTTCTAGGCTGAGAAGCTGTTCATCTAATATCATTAGCTCCCATGCAAAAGTGTGAAGCTTGACAACTCCGTACAAGCCCTTACTCTCAAGGAGAGAGTCATAAGAACATAACACTTTGGGTACAATGATGATGTGAAAGCAGTTGAGGTCAGCGAGTGAGGCGTTCTGGCTGAGCAGCGACGATATCTGGTCCAGAACACACTTGTATTTGATGATGCAGGCAGGAATGAAGTAAACTCTGTTAGTGTTGGCTGTAGCACCAAGTTGTGGGTCCATTTTGTAGATTTTGTCAATGCCATGTAACCTGTAAAAAAAATTTTTTAAGTACACCCAACAAATATATTACATTTAAGTATATCAGACATCTAGCACCTGGAACATAAGCTAGAGCTTATCATAGGGCTAGATGTTACTGAGTGAATTGTCCAGCAATATTTATTAAATATAATAAGTAACTATCACATATGTTACGAAGACCTTTTGTCTTATGTTCATTGATTTATAAGGGGGCCAACAACAAAAGCAAATAGGAACTTTGATCCTAACAAGATTCTAACAAGAAACCAAATAAATTTATTTTATTAATTTAAAGTTAAGGCATTGGAATTTCAGAATGTCTTTACTCACCGAAGCCAGCTTACACCACAAATCCTTTCCAAAGGCTTTATCAGAGAAGGGTCTATGATAAGGTCTTTCTTGTCACCACACTGGGATAGAATGCTTTCCAATTTGCTTTGAGATATAAGACACATGGAGGCCAACTTTAACGATAGTGGCTCTGGATTCATGGTGAAGCTATTCACTTAACGTTTTTCTTCCAAAATATAGAATCACTGAATGGAAGAACGCTAGCCTAGCCCAAACCAAACCCAAACAAAACAACAACAACAAACAGCTGTTCTTAGTGACATTGGCAGATGACTTGACATCGACATTATTGCCATCTTTTTAACTTCCGGTGAAAAATATAGAATATTCGTTTCAGTGCTGATAATTCAATATAAAAGCGATTTGCCTTATAATTAAGAAGCTCTCATTACTTTATTAAGTCATTTTACTTTAATCACATGCAGAACTACAAGAAATATTTTATATGAATTAGTTTTCTTCAACCAGTAATGTCCTTGTAAATCTTTTTCCGGTCATGCGTAGTTGCCGCGCTTACAATTTGTCCCCCTCCTTCCCCTCCGCGGAGTGATCGTTCGCCGTCGAATTGGATAAAATAAAATTACTGAAATGGCCTCAAGAATTATCCGGAAAATTGTAAGTTTGTAAATCAGTGCTGGATAATATTTTGTGTTGCGTGTTCCCGCATGCTCTATATTCAGTTTGTGTCTTCGAAACGGAAAATCTTTATTGAAACTGATCCAAAAATAGAAGTAGTATAGCTATGTCGAGGAATTACATAAAAGTTCTGTTGGAGCCTTTTCGTGAGAGTAAAGTGGTGGGTTCGTTGCTGAAGTGGTTCGAGCCGAGTGGAAGTGCTATCGTTGGGGCTGATAGGAGCGGGGGAGATGAGGTTAGGATATATATTTTTTGGGATAAGTGATGATGTGTTTGGAGGTTAAGTTATGGGGTTTGGTTGTGCAGGTGCCAGGTGGTCGGGCCGGCGCGGCGCAGTACAGCACCGGGGTCAAGAAGGTGACCCTGATCCCCGGCCACGGCATCGGCCCGGAGATCACGGTAGCGGTCCAGAAGATCTTCGAAGCTGCCAAAGTTCCCATTGAATGGGACGAGGTTGACGTGAACCCTGTTAGGGTGAGTAAACCACAGAACATAATAATTACTCTATAACACAGACAAATTAATTTAACAAGATTTTAGTAAACCTACCTTCCTATACTTTAAGTAAAGGGTCTTAGATGTTAAAAACCTACAGCTAAACCTTTTGTACAGCAAAAAATATGAATTTAAATTATATTTCAAATTATGTTAAAACAATATGTTGTTCTCTGTGTTCCATATTTTATTTGAAACCATATTGTATTTTAGGGACCAGACGGCAAAATGGGGATTCCCCAGAGAGTGATTGACTCTGTGAATGAGAACAAGATCGGCCTGAAGGGTCCTCTGATGACCCCGGTTGGAAAAGGCTACCGTTCCTTGAACTTGGCTTTGAGGAAGGAGTTTGACCTTTACGCAAATGTCAGGCCGTGCAGAAGCTTAGAAGGGTATGTATTATTTTTAATTGTTATGGTTACATGATTTGGTTTCATTATTTGAAATTTTCCCATGTCCTTTATCCAAGTATGTAAACAAATAAAAAACAAACTTATCTTTAAAAACAAAATCAATCAATGCACTTGATTTAGGAAATGGATAAGATAATGCACCAACATTATCTTCAGAAGAATAAACTTGTTTGGTATGTTTGCAACTGATAATAACCTTATTTTGCTAAGTATAAATATACAGTTAAAGAGTTCTGCTATTTAATAGAAAAAATTTACTTCACACCCTTAAGACCAAGACCCTTGAAACCTAATTTGAATAGACCCACTTTCATACTAATAGAAACTGCATCAATAGCCAATTCTATTAAGGTTTTATTTTTTATTTATATCAAAAAATAACAAATTATATGATAACACTCTAGCTAGATAAATTAATAACCTATCTATAAATTAAAAATCTAATGAATCATGCTTATTTCATCCTAAGTCTGGAATTGGGTAGGTACCTAGTTGAGTATTAAACCTATTAATTAAGCTAGGAAGTAAGACAGGTTATGACTCTGATGAGATAATCTGGATTATTCGGGATATAGCTGATTATATTGAGAAGATATAGTCTTAGACACCTTCTCCATTTAATAAAACCACATAATAACACAGTTCC
This sequence comes from Chloroclystis v-ata, assembly GCA_963691955.1. Taxonomy (NCBI): domain Eukaryota; kingdom Metazoa; phylum Arthropoda; class Insecta; order Lepidoptera; family Geometridae; genus Chloroclystis; species Chloroclystis v-ata. Next base: position 745,160 of record OY829897.1, on the reverse strand, counting down.
GCCATAAGAAAAAAAATTTGTTAAGTAAATGCATTCTCTTTAAATATTATTTATCAAAGTACAATTAAATGTTTTCTTTAACTGCTCAAGCGATCTACTTCTGCAAATTCAAGGCCATTTTGTAGGTCAACCATGATTAACTTGTTTAAACATACCTGTCTTTGTAAAGTTGCCCTAGTTGAAACCCTGATATTTTGGTTTAAATAGGGCAATGAAAGTACAGTTTGTGTATAACGCAATAAGCATACGCTGGTAAGAAAAGCTAGTGAGTGAAATATTATTTCATTATTGAGTGAAACAATCTTTTATATAGGCCCAGTGTTGTGAAGAGACGTCAAAAATAACTCAGAAAAATTCGAATAGTGCAATTAAGTTATTGGCTATAATAAAGGCTTTATAAATAAAACATAAATACGTTTTCGCTCTGGAATCGGCGCCGGTAACCAGCGCTACGTGTCGAGCCTATCTTTCGCACTCCATTAACAACACCATACACGTAACAATTGCTATCAATTCACGTTCGCGCGATAATTAAAATTTGATACGCGTCTTTATCGCCCGGGAGAGGCTCGCGAGGCGCTCCACTATCTACCGCGATAACATGACCCTGACAATCGAAGTCAATAGCCTCGAACTTATTCTGCTTTTCTTGTAATTAACAAGTATTTGTTTACTAATACAAGCTGACCCTGCACACGTTGTTTTGCCATAATAAATAGCAAAAAACGTATGTTGACCGATTCTCAAACCTCTAATATGTACAAAACATTTTATAAGAATCGGCCAAGCCGTTTCTCAGGAGTATGGTAACGTTGTGGTTGTGACACTAGAATTATATTATGTTTTTTTTTGCTGTTGGATGGGAATAACCCTTGTCGGCGAGTCGGCTCGATCTTAATATTGCTTCTCTTGTAATTGACAAGTATTTATGTTAATAATTTGCATTGATACCGATTACCGATACCTTCGCCTTATACAGCCCAGATTGTATATTAGCACGTGCCTGTTATCACATTGGAATTTTTATGGCAAGGAATTTTAAATGATTAATTTTATAAGTCCATGATTAAGTGATTCAATTGAAAGTTTTATTGGTTTCTATGTTTGTTTTATTCCTTGACATTCAAATACTGAAAATTAGAAGGTACATATTTAGGTATAGTAAAACCATTTCTAAACTGAACGCCCCTCCACCGCGGTTACACGTACATGCAAAAAGGTGTATAGATACAACACACATAAATTGATCTTTGTCATTGGATGTTCAATAACGTATAAGCAAACGGTAGGTATCACTTTGACAGACAGATGAGCCAATGTTACAGTAAAGTTGGAGCACGCACACATGTATATTGATGCAATAAGTATTTCCCCTCACACGTTGAAATTATCACGGTTTTGTGGAGGGGAGTTCATTCTTAAACTGGATCATCTATACCGTGATACTATTTATAAAAATTAGTACACAATACAATTATGTAATGTAAACGAATAACTGAAGCGAAGCAAAAAAACATTGTTAAGTATTTTTATGTGAATAATGTATTGAAACATTTCGATGGCTCAACTTTGTTATTTGGCTTTCGTCCAATTCTGCACATACTATCTTACTCGTACATCAACTGTATGTTACAAATTTTATACATGCAGAGTGTTGACCATAAGAGCTCTGCCTTACTAGGACGCCATGGCTACGTCTCCAAGCAGTTAATATTGAAATTATATTACCTAACTCACTTGGCGACGGTGTGGCAACGTCGTCAAGTCGCCAAATTCAATATTAACTGCTTGGAGACGTAACCGGCTACGTAACCAAGGCGTCCTAGTGAGACAGAGTTCTAACTATCATATAATTGTGTACAGAATCAAGACCCTGTACGACAACGTAGACGTGGTGACGATCCGCGAGAACACGGAGGGCGAGTACTCCGGCATCGAGCACGAGATCGTGGACGGCGTGGTGCAGTCCATCAAGCTCATCACGGAGGAGGCCTCCAACCGCGTCGCCGAGTACGCCTTCAAGTACGCCAGGGACAACAAGCGCAAGAAGGTCACCGCGGTGCACAAGGCCAACATTATGTGAGTAACAGATCCGCGAGAACACGGAGGGCGAGTACTCCGGCATCGAGCACGAGATCGTGGACGGCGTGGTGCAGTCCATCAAGCTCATCACGGAGGAGGCCTCCAACCGCGTCGCCGAGTACGCCTTCAAGTACGCCAGGGACAACAAGCGCAAGAAGGTCACCGCGGTGCACAAGGCCAACATTATGTGAGTAACAGATCCGCGAGAACACGGAGGGCGAGTACTCCGGCATCGAGCACGAGATCGTGGACGGCGTGGTGCAGTCCATCAAGCTCATCACGGAGGAGGCCTCCAACCGCGTCGCCGAGTACGCCTTCAAGTACGCCAGGGACAACAAGCGCAAGAAGGTCACCGCGGTGCACAAGGCCAACATTATGTGAGTAACAGATCCGCGAGAACACGGAGGGCGAGTACTCCGGCATCGAGCACGAGATCGTGGACGGCGTGGTGCAGTCCATCAAGCTCATCACGGAGGAGGCCTCCAACCGCGTCGCCGAGTACGCCTTCAAGTACGCCAGGGACAACAAGCGCAAGAAGGTCACCGCGGTGCACAAGGCCAACATTATGTGAGTAACAGATCCGCGAGAACACGGAGGGCGAGTACTCCGGCATCGAGCACGAGATCGTGGACGGCGTGGTGCAGTCCATCAAGCTCATCACGGAGGAGGCCTCCAACCGCGTCGCCGAGTACGCCTTCAAGTACGCCAGGGACAACAAGCGCAAGAAGGTCACCGCGGTGCACAAGGCCAACATTATGTGAGTAACAGATCCGCGAGAACACGGAGGGCGAGTACTCCGGCATCGAGCACGAGATCGTGGACGGCGTGGTGCAGTCCATCAAGCTCATCACGGAGGAGGCCTCCAACCGCGTCGCCGAGTACGCCTTCAAGTACGCCAGGGACAACAAGCGCAAGAAGGTCACCGCGGTGCACAAGGCCAACATTATGTGAGTAACAGATCCGCGAGAACACGGAGGGCGAGTACTCCGGCATCGAGCACGAGATCGTGGACGGCGTGGTGCAGTCCATCAAGCTCATCACGGAGGAGGCCTCCAACCGCGTCGCCGAGTACGCCTTCAAGTACGCCAGGGACAACAAGCGCAAGAAGGTCACCGCGGTGCACAAGGCCAACATTATGTGAGTAACAGATCCGCGAGAACGAGAGAGAGAAAAAAACCTTTTAAAAATTAATATATAAAACAAGTAATCATATATTATTATTCGTTCCAGGCGTATGTCTGACGGTCTGTTCCTGCGGTGCTGCCGCGACCTCGCCAACAAGTACCCCGACATCAAGTTCGAGGAGCGCTACCTCGACACCGTCTGCCTCAACATGGTGCAGGACCCCTCCAAGTTCGACGTGCTGGTCTGTACTACTAAATACTAATACATAACAAGTACCCCGACATCAAGTTCGAGGAGCGCTACCTCGACACCGTCTGCCTCAACATGGTGCAGGACCCCTCCAAGTTCGACGTGCTGGTCTGTACTACTAAATACTAATACATAACAAGTACCCCGACATCAAGTTCGAGGAGCGCTACCTCGACACCGTCTGCCTCAACATGGTGCAGGACCCCTCCAAGTTCGACGTGCTGGTCTGTACTACTAAATACTAATACATAACAAGTACCCCGACATCAAGTTCGAGGAGCGCTACCTCGACACCGTCTGCCTCAACATGGTGCAGGACCCCTCCAAGTTCGACGTGCTGGTCTGTACTACTAAATACTAATACATAACAAGTACCCCGACATCAAGTTCGAGGAGCGCTACCTCGACACCGTCTGCCTCAACATGGTGCAGGACCCCTCCAAGTTCGACGTGCTGGTCTGTACTACTAAATACTAATACATAACAAGTACCCCGACATCAAGTTCGAGGAGCGCTACCTCGACACCGTCTGCCTCAACATGGTGCAGGACCCCTCCAAGTTCGACGTGCTGGTCTGTACTACTAAATACTAATACATAACAAGTACCCCGACATCAAGTTCGAGGAGCGCTACCTCGACACCGTCTGCCTCAACATGGTGCAGGACCCCTCCAAGTTCGACGTGCTGGTCTGTACTACTAAATACTAATACATAACAAGTACCCCGACATCAAGTTCGAGGAGCGCTACCTCGACACCGTCTGCCTCAACATGGTGCAGGACCCCTCCAAGTTCGACGTGCTGGTCTGTACTACTAAATACTAATACATAACAAGTACCCCGACATCAAGTTCGAGGAGCGCTACCTCGACACCGTCTGCCTCAACATGGTGCAGGACCCCTCCAAGTTCGACGTGCTGGTCTGTACTACTAAATACTAATACATAACAAGTACCCCGACATCAAGTTCGAGGAGCGCTACCTCGACACCGTCTGCCTCAACATGGTGCAGGACCCCTCCAAGTTCGACGTGCTGGTCTGTACTACTAAATACTAATACATAACAAGTACCCCGACATCAAGTTCGAGGAGCGCTACCTCGACACCGTCTGCCTCAACATGGTGCAGGACCCCTCCAAGTTCGACGTGCTGGTCTGTACTACTAAATACTAATACATAACAAGTACCCCGACATCAAGTTCGAGGAGCGCTACCTCGACACCGTCTGCCTCAACATGGTGCAGGACCCCTCCAAGTTCGACGTGCTGGTCTGTACTACTAAATATAAATACATAATACATAACTAACTAAATATTGCTGGACATTTTACTAAAAAAACTGTCGTGGTTTGACAAATTCATACTGAAATAAACGGGCAAACGGTTGGTCAAAAGCCAACTTAAATAAGGCTCATGTATTGCCCATACATCTCAGTATTGAGTATTGCTGGAATTCACACAGCCACTTCTAGCGACAATACCATAGCGTATTCGTTACGTGGTAAGTGAGACGGAGCTAATCGGCGCTAATCGCTGTCTCACTCACACGCAGTCGCGTCTTATTCAAAGGTTGTCAACGATTAGTTAGTAAAACTGAAGATATTTTTTTTATGAAAATCTGAAAATGTGTTTTTGTGAAAATTTTCTTCGGCGTTGTATTCTGTTACCAATTATGGAGCACCTTGTAACTTTCAGAACACCTGGAACAAATATTTGCAGATCATACAAGTTTTTGTTTTCTGGCCATCGCAGGCGGATCTTTTCCGACAGAGGTCGTCTCTGTCTGGTTTGATATTACTAACATCATCATTTCAGCCGCTTCCACTCCAGGATATCTGATGGTCAAGGCTCGTGGGACATTTACTTTCTCACGATCGAGTGCGTAAAAAAACTGATACTTGACACCCAGGATTAAGATTTTACAATGACATCTCCGTTATAAGTTTATCCATTTCAGGTGATGCCCAACCTGTACGGAGACATAATGTCGGACATGTGCTCCGGGCTCGTGGGCGGCCTGGGCCTCACGCCCTCCGGCAACATGGGCAAGAACGGAGCACTGTTCGAGTCTGTGAGTAAACATTATAAATATAATAAACAGTCAAAATGTCTGTCGGACTGCCATTTAATTTGCAGTGACTGTTGAACCACTTTATCGGTTGTAGTAGGTTAAACTTTTAATAATGAAAATTCCGCTAGCGGCCAGTCATGTGACTTAGACTTAGTATAAAATATAGAAACCTAAATATTTCTTTAATAATAATAAGTTGATATAACAACGTCGTATGAAATTTGAAGCGTAGATAATGGAACCTCTAAAGACGTATGTTAAGAGGCCGGCGTCAGACGAATTTCCCATACAAACGTAATACCAAATTTGGTATTCGTTTGTATGGGAAATTCGTCGTGTCGCCGGCCTCTTAATACATTCAATTCCAAGAAGAACCGTTGACTTTCAGTATATTTCCGTATACTTATAAATAGGATGAATTGTTTAATATCTGACAACTTTGAGGTTCGTAATTTGTACAATTCAATTATTGTTTTCGTGAAATCTATGCTTAAAATAAAATAGAATATTGCAATTAGGATCCTTATTCTGATTGCAATAAGTAAATATAAATATTATATTTTCTAAAATGTTCAGATTAGCTCTTGAAGAGAAACAGCCTTATGTCATCATTTATTTTAAAAAGATGTTAAATTATTCCTAAGCCAGACACAAAGATACTATACAAACTTTCTACCAACTTCATGTGAAAATGTTAAAATGAGTAGAAGGTTAACATAATTTAAAAATTCGTGTGGAATTCTCGCTATTCAGAGATATTTTGCAAGTTTTGCATTATTTGACGATTTTCTTTTGGAATATAATAATATCATTGGAGCAAATGAGACGAAGACTCTATTATCATATTTTCAAAATTCATCAAAATAACATTCTTTAATTCTACACACATTTTTATGAATCACCGGATTTATTTTAAAACGATACAAAAAGTGCAGTGAATGATTGAAATGCTATTGAAAAAGAAATATCTTTCAAAAAGATATGTAAGTCTCTTTGATATAAATTGTCTTTGGCTAACTGGTGTGGGAACGAATCTAACATATTGGAATATGTTTGAAATGTTTGCATGTTTGTGCATCAAATTAATACATCCTGTATGATTGTATTAATAACACTGTTTTGATAAACCATTAATATTGTGTAGTATGTAGAAAATATGGCGGATTGGTGTACTTTTCACATCAAAAATCATTTAAATTTAGCCTACATTGAGTTTTTTCATTGTATATTAAAAAAAAATACAGCAATGTATTATATCATGTCATAGTGATGACATGTTCAAGTTAATATGTGTCATTTTACAGACAAAATCTGAATCAATCAATCAATCAATATCAGTGACTATGGTCAAAACATTGATAATTCTTGTTGTGAATCACTGAATATCAATTTAAAAGTTTATCTAACAAATAAAAAATATTTTAGATATTATTTTTCAAAATTGAACTAAAAAATTTAATTTTTAATTATTGGGTAGAAAAGCATGTGCATATTACATAATGGAATATTAAAATTAATTGAGTGTAAGACAATATCATTGCATGAATTGTTTACTTAATATAAATATGTATCACTATTATTGTACAAATAATGTTAAATGATGCATCATGTCCTAACTTATGTCGATTTATGTGTTATCAGACCATTCTGAAAGAACACTGTAAGAAGAAACACTTAGGCACTATCTGATAGTACTGTTACATTTGCATAACATCAGCACTATTCGGGAGTCCTAATTATAATGCGTCAACAATGCTGACGTTATTATGGTCGATTTTCTATACACCATATTTTATAGTCAATATCGTTACTTAAATTTCCATGAATAAACCTTCTAGTTGGTATAATACTAAACCAGGGATTCGCCGAACTAGAACTTTCTAAAAGTTTCCTTAATACCTTAAAATTGGCTTTATTTCGTTAAACCCTTTTCTAAATTTAATTGTTAATAACTAATGAAATAAATAGTCACTTACAGCGTTCTTTCTTACGGTTACATCTCGTCTCTAATTGGTCTCAGAGCAGAATGAAAGTCGTATGTTGACCTGCATACCTGTTTCTTTACTTCTGCGTTATTATTGGCCCCTCGCTCGTTCCTTGTACGATTACCGTGTATGTAGGTACAGAGACGGTTTATAACAGGTCAATATACGAAAGTCTGTAGACCTACTTTCTCCGAAATTATACTTGTCAAATCAAAAGCAAAAGCCAAACGAAAGTCTCTTTTTTAAATTTTCGTAAATAAACTTCATTTTGGATGAAAAAACGAGCTACCATGACTTTTCATGCTCTATGAATCAATCAAAACATAGTTTTGTAGTACTCCGTTTTCAATACCTGTTAAAATCTTTGTTGCTATAACAGTTATCTCAAGTGATTTTCGGAGAAAGCAAGTAACCTGGTTGACTACTTATATGATATACAATGTGTGTGTGTGTGTTGTAGGTGCACGGCACGGCGCCCACGATCGCGGGGCAGGACAAGGCGAACCCCACGGCGCTGCTGCTGTCCGCCGTCATGATGCTGCGGCACATGCGGCTGACGGACCTGGCCGACAAGGTGGAGGGGGCTTGCTTCAAGGTAAAATTAACTATTATATAACTTATGAAAATCCAGATTCCGAAAAAAAATCTTAAAAAAGTCTACTTTTTAAGCGCTCTGCATTCCTTCAACTACCTATCTTCAAAAATCGCGTCAATTTCTCGGTCCATTTTGCTGTGATAGACGGAACACAACATTTTATGTGTCTATCACGTAAAATTTAAGTATATTTTAATATCAGATTCCAGTATGGGCTACTTACGGGTGTTCCTGTGTAAATAAACTGACCAGTAGTATTATTGAATGTCTGTTTGTCCTCAGGTCCTGCGCGAGGGCCGCGTGCTGACGGGCGACCTGGGCGGGACCAGCTCCTGCTCCGCCTACACCAACGAGATCATCAAGAACCTGGAGTAGGGCCCCGCCCCTCGCCCCCCCGGCACCGCCCCCCGGCCCCGCCCCCCGGCCCGGACACACTGAGCACACTGCCACTGTCTGAAGTCTAACAGAGAAACTAGAACTAGAAAAGAGAAACTAAAAAAAAACTTGAAAATTTAAACAAAATGGAAACTTTGAAGTTTGAGTTACAAACTCACATGAGTCATAGGATTTTCTTGTCATAATTTAAAATTATCTAACATGTTTTGAACCCACATTACATTTGAATTGATTCCTAACTAAAATAGGGATAGTATCTTATAGGGTATAAGTAAACAGAAAATGCTCAGTGTTTCGAAAAGGTTGACCTACTGAAACTTTAGTTCAATTATCAAATATCTAGTATCCGTAACAAGCTTCGAGCTTAACGGGTAAGTTATGTTACAATTGTATAGTATCGTGAATAATTCGAAGCCTTTGGCTGCCAAAGAATTTTTGTTGATCTGCCACGAAAAGCTTAACGTAATTACAATGTTCAATAAATAATAAAAACCTATAAGTATGTAACCATATAGAGGTAAATAATCATGGCGCTAAAATGCAAATATACGCTGCTTAAAACTTATTTTTGTTTTCGGGTTTTAAGTCTGACATTTGAAGCAAGACAACATTATTCTATTCTTTAACATTCTATAATTTTATGGTAAATACCAACGTTATGGGATATCCAATGCTGGACATAGGTTATCTTTAAGATTTCCGTAGTTTTGGTGGAAGTAACCTGCATCCACCATGAACCAACATCTTTACAAATCTGACTATTGCTAGAACAAAGTTTGTTGTAGTGAAATTGTTTGAAAGAACTATTTTAATTGGCACATATGAATTATTCATCGTGTATTGTGACAATAAAGCCCTATTGTGATACCTTGTTGCCATTGATAGATCGAAGCTCTTATTTGTGTGTATTTACGTCTGTGAAGTTAACACGAGTGTATGAGTTGAAAGATCGATTAGATTGATCAATAGATAATCCGCCAAAGACATGTTAAACACGGGACAAATCTTTATGCCTTGTAGAAAATTAAATAAATGAAGAAAGTAGCCTAGTCCAAAGAGAAAAATGAAATGATCTTTGACTGAGTAAATCACTTTAATAATTGTGCGACAGTGACAACGTTATGTGAAAGTGAAACGACAGCAAAACAATTCCCCTCGCACCCCGCAAAAAGTGGTTGATTGTGATTTCTTTAGTTTTCTAGCATGACGTGTCCCGGTTCTATTTTCTTTGTGATCCGCTATAGCAATTCGATCGATATTAAGATTTCTGTACGGCTATAGAAAATCGATAACAAGGCGTATTCTGCCAGTTATTCTAGATCTACACAATAATCTATTAGCAATATTATAGTATGAATTGTATGTTATGACTTATACCTATTTTATGACTATGACTTTGTTACCATGATATAATTATTTGTCTTATACATCATTGTTGTACCCAAGTATTTATTATTGCAAGTATTTTTTTAAATGTGTGTTAAACGGACAGATAGATAATAACCAGGAATTATATAGATGTATCCTGATGAAGATCATTGTTTTGAGACGACACTCTTGGCTTTGTTCAAAATATGGGCAATATTTCCAATAAGTATTGTGAGTAGACTGTTAATTATTATATAAAACTAGATAAAAACATAAAAAAAGCCTAGTCTTCACAATCATCTATTTATTCAACTATTCACAAATTGAAATATAATCCCAAGTTGAAATTTATTGTTCCCAAGTTGAAAATTATTCTAATATTTGAATATCTTAAGTAGTTGTTAATATGTCTAACTTTCCGTTTAAACCATGTTATTTTAATTGTATATGTTTTGTAACGTTCCTTTTTGTGATTTTATTTTACAGTATTGTGACAGTAATTAAAGTGAGATTAGATTAACGTATTCACTGCGAGTGCAGTAATAAGTTAGGATTACACTTCACGCCTGATATGTACCAAAACTTACTAAAACATGAGGTTTGTAAATTCTTATGTCTAGATATAAATCTAGTTAGATATTGCAAAGATCATCATGAATATTGACTCTCGTCGACCAAGTTAGCCCCCCTGTTGGTTTCAACAGCGTTTCTTAACCCTATAAAGCTAACGTTCGTCATTTTTGCACACACCGGAAGAATATCGTTAGTAACTTTCCAACAGTTACAACTACGGATTTGAGGTTTCGTGCCAACTAAGAGACTGTTAGACTGCATCGGATGGTGGTCGCCTCTAACAGGTAAGTTGCTTAGTTTTGGAGATAAATGACAACGAAGAACTTCCACAGTTGCTAAATTCCCAATGGTGGTGAACATTCGATTGGTATTTTGACCAATGTGTGTTCAAAAATTATGAAGATCAATGTTTTATTTCTACAAATGTAAAAAAAAACTATAATTTTCTGATATTTTTTGACTTAATCGTAGTTTATAAGATGTGTGATTTTGCTCTCGAAAAAGTGGTGCCATATGTTATTCGTGTTTATAGTGCCTTAATGGTTTAATATATGGATTTTTGTGATAAATATCTTTCATTTATATTCTATATTTCTTGAAAATACAATAAATCCATATAAAAATATAACACACTTTATAATATGGTTCATTTTATAATGATCGTCAAAATTACGAATGGTTAGCTTATCAAGGTAGTTTAAGAACGTTAGCTTTGTAGGGTTAATGAATTAACAAGATCTTTAGCTATTTAACTAGAATCATTTCTGCCTGTGTACAATCGCAAATTACGAACGGCGTAAGCAATGCATTTTTATCTGTTTATTAATTTATTAAGATTAAATCAGATTGAATCTGAGCCCGCAAGTACACAATAATGTAAAATCGTGGTTTTGCTTTTATGGAATATTAATTTATTGTAAATAAGTAGATGAATAAAGTGCGTGAAAAATTATGTTGTATTTGTTAACATGGAAAATCTATTTAACTAATAAATACCAATAGTAACCTTTTTCAAAAGAAGAAGCAGGTAAGAATACTAATCCACTAATAATAATATAATCTGCAATATTCTCAATTTTCAGATATAACATCGGTATATTAAACTTTTATTTCTCTGTAATCAGACCTAATTTCACCACTCTCTGTTTGTTAGTTTAACATCCCGTTAAGTTTAATGACAGACAGTTTACGTATACCTATTGATGGACTGTTAATTACTTAATGGTATGTTAAACTAACAAACAGAGAGTGGTGAAGTTAGGTCTTAATGTCAATCATTCGTGACAAGGCACACTTATTTAATTATTTAAAAGACAGACAAAAATGTTGAACAGAATAATGCCTTCTAAAAAAATATGGTTCAAATTATGAGTATAAAGAACAACACTAAAGGTGTGTCCAAACAAAGTGCGCGGCAGCTACGCGCGGCATTCGCGGGACGCAAATTTGCCGCGAACTAGTTTAGAAAACATGCGACTGCCGCGCGCGACTGTCGTCCAATCACAGCGCGAATGACCGCGCGCGGCCGCCGCGTTCAAATGCCGCGCTATGATTGGACACACCTTTATGTTATATTGGCGTGGTAAAACAGCTGATTTAGGGTTGTCGCACTTGTCACTCATAAAAAAATTGGGAAAACTGGGGAATCTGGAATTTGGGGAATTTAATCGGGAAAGTCATAGAACATAAAATACTCTCAGTGCCACCATCTTTCGGACCCTTTCGCATACTTTACGAATAAGATGATTGTAATGTTGTAGGTGCACGGCACGGCGCCCGACCTCGCCGGCAAGGACCTGGCCAACCCCACCGCGCTGCTGCTCTCCGCCATCATGATGCTGCGGCACATGAACCTCGCCGACCAGGCAGACCAGGTAACAACTAGTGTTGTAGGTGCACGGCACGGCGCCCGACCTCGCCGGCAAGGACCTGGCCAACCCCACCGCGCTGCTGCTCTCCGCCATCATGATGCTGCGGCACATGAACCTCGCCGACCAGGCAGACCAGGTAACAACTAGTGTTGTAGGTGCACGGCACGGCGCCCGACCTCGCCGGCAAGGACCTGGCCAACCCCACCGCGCTGCTGCTCTCCGCCATCATGATGCTGCGGCACATGAACCTCGCCGACCAGGCAGACCAGGTAACAACTAGTGTTGTAGGTGCACGGCACGGCGCCCGACCTCGCCGGCAAGGACCTGGCCAACCCCACCGCGCTGCTGCTCTCCGCCATCATGATGCTGCGGCACATGAACCTCGCCGACCAGGCAGACCAGGTAACAACTAGTGTTGTAGGTGCACGGCACGGCGCCCGACCTCGCCGGCAAGGACCTGGCCAACCCCACCGCGCTGCTGCTCTCCGCCATCATGATGCTGCGGCACATGAACCTCGCCGACCAGGCAGACCAGGTAACAACTAGTGTTGTAGGTGCACGGCACGGCGCCCGACCTCGCCGGCAAGGACCTGGCCAACCCCACCGCGCTGCTGCTCTCCGCCATCATGATGCTGCGGCACATGAACCTCGCCGACCAGGCAGACCAGGTAACAACTAGTGTTGTAGGTGCACGGCACGGCGCCCGACCTCGCCGGCAAGGACCTGGCCAACCCCACCGCGCTGCTGCTCTCCGCCATCATGATGCTGCGGCACATGAACCTCGCCGACCAGGCAGACCAGGTAACAACTAGTGTTGTAGGTGCACGGCACGGCGCCCGACCTCGCCGGCAAGGACCTGGCCAACCCCACCGCGCTGCTGCTCTCCGCCATCATGATGCTGCGGCACATGAACCTCGCCGACCAGGCAGACCAGGTAACAACTAGTGTTGTAGGTGCACGGCACGGCGCCCGACCTCGCCGGCAAGGACCTGGCCAACCCCACCGCGCTGCTGCTCTCCGCCATCATGATGCTGCGGCACATGAACCTCGCCGACCAGGCAGACCAGGTAACAACTAGTGTTGTAGGTGCACGGCACGGCGCCCGACCTCGCCGGCAAGGACCTGGCCAACCCCACCGCGCTGCTGCTCTCCGCCATCATGATGCTGCGGCACATGAACCTCGCCGACCAGGCAGACCAGGTAACAACTAGTGTTGTAGGTGCACGGCACGGCGCCCGACCTCGCCGGCAAGGACCTGGCCAACCCCACCGCGCTGCTGCTCTCCGCCATCATGATGCTGCGGCACATGAACCTCGCCGACCAGGCAGACCAGGTAACAACTAGTGTTGTAGGTGCACGGCACGGCGCCCGACCTCGCCGGCAAGGACCTGGCCAACCCCACCGCGCTGCTGCTCTCCGCCATCATGATGCTGCGGCACATGAACCTCGCCGACCAGGCAGACCAGGTAACAACTAGTGTTGTAGGTGCACGGCACGGCGCCCGACCTCGCCGGCAAGGACCTGGCCAACCCCACCGCGCTGCTGCTCTCCGCCATCATGATGCTGCGGCACATGAACCTCGCCGACCAGGCAGACCAGGTAACAACTAGTGTTGTAGGTGCACGGCACGGCGCCCGACCTCGCCGGCAAGGACCTGGCCAACCCCACCGCGCTGCTGCTCTCCGCCATCATGATGCTGCGGCACATGAACCTCGCCGACCAGGCAGACCAGGTAACAACTAGTGTTGTAGGTGCACGGCACGGCGCCCGACCTCGCCGGCAAGGACCTGGCCAACCCCACCGCGCTGCTGCTCTCCGCCATCATGATGCTGCGGCACATGAACCTCGCCGACCAGGCAGACCAGGTAACAACTAGTGTTGTAGGTGCACGGCACGGCGCCCGACCTCGCCGGCAAGGACCTGGCCAACCCCACCGCGCTGCTGCTCTCCGCCATCATGATGCTGCGGCACATGAACCTCGCCGACCAGGCAGACCAGGTAACAACTAGTGTTGTAGGTGCACGGCACGGCGCCCGACCTCGCCGGCAAGGACCTGGCCAACCCCACCGCGCTGCTGCTCTCCGCCATCATGATGCTGCGGCACATGAACCTCGCCGACCAGGCAGACCAGGTAACAACTAGTGTTGTAGGTGCACGGCACGGCGCCCGACCTCGCCGGCAAGGACCTGGCCAACCCCACCGCGCTGCTGCTCTCCGCCATCATGATGCTGCGGCACATGAACCTCGCCGACCAGGCAGACCAGGTAACAACTAGTGTTGTAGGTGCACGGCACGGCGCCCGACCTCGCCGGCAAGGACCTGGCCAACCCCACCGCGCTGCTGCTCTCCGCCATCATGATGCTGCGGCACATGAACCTCGCCGACCAGGCAGACCAGGTAACAACTAGTGTTGTAGGTGCACGGCACGGCGCCCGACCTCGCCGGCAAGGACCTGGCCAACCCCACCGCGCTGCTGCTCTCCGCCATCATGATGCTGCGGCACATGAACCTCGCCGACCAGGCAGACCAGGTAACAACTAGATAGTGTTGCAGAACAACTGTTGCATAAATCCTGGAACTTATAGAATATTCTCATCTTGAGATAAACGGGCAATACACGAACCTTATTTACGTAGACTATATTAATCAACCGTTTCGTCCCAGAACGTGGGACTTCATCAGGATCAAGGACACGGATCACGACCGCTCGCCGGTCCGCAGTGCACTGCCAGCTCCTGGCGGCACGAATATTTATAGAATATTCTTTAGATTGTTACAAAGCCGGCGTCACACGACCACATTATCTTACTAAAATCCAAATGTATTTGACCCTTAAACTGTATTATTTATCTATGTTTTGATTAAAGCTCAATTAACATTTAAGTAATTACAGGTGGAAAAAGCTTGCTTCGCGGTGTTGAAGGAAGGCAAGCACCTCACGGGCGATCTCGGCGGCACCGGCAAGTGCAGCGAATACACGGCCGCCATCATCTCCAAGCTGAACTAAACAACTTGCAGCTGGATAGGCTCGGGGATATACGGATTGGGCAACTTACAATATAGCTAATGAAGGCTAAATAACTCCATAAATTGCATACATAAGTAAATACCTAAGAAACTGCCCAGTGAAATTATGAATTTGAAGGCTTTTATGGAAATAGTGTCCAATCCACTAATTCCTGGATCACTTAACAGGCATAGTGTGCGATCCCAGCGAACGCCAAAGTTATAACGTAAGATAAACAGTATTGCTAAGCAATGTTTTGAGTTACCATACACTACGATTTATCAAAATGTACAAAAACTAAGTCCTTAAGTTATTTCTACTCCAACCGCTCGTAGAATACTAACGATTATAATTATTATTATAACAAGATTATGAATGCGAATAAGTTTGTCAGAGGGCTTAAGGCGTTGTCCTTAGTTCGATCGAATATCTCAATATTGGTTTTTGCGGCGAACGATGGTAACAACAGTCTCACGTATTCATAGATAATTTGGACAACGCCTTATACTATAATTACTAAATAAACACATAGATTTGAGATTTCGTTGAATTTGTAATTAACTTTGGCACGGTTGTTTTTGAAACTGCCTAGCTATAGCTACAATATTTATTAGATTAGTTCTTTGTTATTTTATTGTGATAAATTATGTATTATTTATTTGTTTCCTATGTACCTAGTTAGGTATGAATTCAGGAAATCTCTTCGTTACCAGTGGGTATCAATTGACTTGAATAAATTTTATATTATCTATGTAGTTACATCGATGTGTTTTATTTATTTATTTTATATTCCTAAATAATTTAAAGTCTTTATATCAATTATTTAATCCCCTTTACAAAGTAACTTGCATAAACAAACTGATTTATGCTTTACTAAACTAGCCGATCTGTCCACAGCCATCGATTGCGTTTTATTACGTTATCTATCTATACAATTATAATATAATAAAAATATCCCATATACCTAAGCTTTCTCGATAAATGTACTCTTATGCACTTTGATCACTTAGATCGGTTCATCACGGGATGTGTTAACGATGCTAAAAATCTTGCCATACTTTCTTTTATACATCTAGTAACCCACATACTGTTTTAATTTTGATTATCATTTAGGCATATTTAACGTTGGACTCAGCCTGTAAACATATCTACTGGCTGGTGGCTCCACAGGAGGTATTCAAAACTGATAATCATGGTAGTGTAGAGTTGTAGGAAACAACAAAATACTTAAGGTTGTCAAGCGATAATATACTTAAGATTAGATTATTATCGAGCGAAATAAATTCAATGTAAAAACCCTGTAATGCATAAATTGCATGCTCGTTCTAGTTTTAACATTTAACAATAACATATATTATTATATGTTATTATTAATAAATGTGAAACAATTGAATGCTAACTGCATTGTAACTAAAATAGGTTTAGTTGACAGGGACTCTGTTTGTTAGTTTAACATTCCATTAAGTATATTAACAGTCCGTCAACATACATAAACAGTCCGTCAATAAACATAACGGGATGTAAAACTAACAAACAGAGAGTAGTGAAATTAGGTTTAGTTAGACGGTAAAAAGTTAACATAATTTCGAATTGTTAAGCAAAATAGCATTGAACGGTTCTCATGCTATTAGCAACTGTAGATGAATTTTATTTTGTTTGAAACTTATTATGTAGCAAAATACATATGCCTGCTCAAACTAAGTGCATTAATTTTATCTGAATTCTGAAGTTTATCAACTGACGAACACTATCGTCTTGTCCGTCAAGATTAGAGGGAATCTCTCAGTAGGGGATTTGGTCCAGAGATAACGCGGGCTATTGATGTGATAACATTTAACTAGATACAGAAAAATATCTGCAGTTGTGTTCAGAACTATGAGAGTGATACTCGCTTTGGCAGGTAAGCTAAGATACATTTAAATAATCTATAATTAATATGTACCTAATTGGATAAAAAACAATCACTGTAAAATCATCATCAAAACGTTCAAATATTCAAATCCATTCCCAAGTACAAGTACATACCTACCTCCCCAAGGCTGGATTTTATTCAACGATTTTTTTTATACTACCAAGTTGGCAGAGAAGCATGCGGCCCACTTGGTGGAGAGCGGTTACCGCAGCCTATGGACGCCTGTAGCATCAACGATACACTGGATTTTATTCAACGATAATTATAAGTAACCTACCTAAATACTTACATTTAAATCTTATTATTATTGATTGTCAGGTTTAACGGCGGTGCTGTGCGCCGCGCCGAAGTCGCCGGCGCAGCGGGACGTGTTCTTCGACGAGCACGAGGACGGTGGTCTGCTGCTCACCACTGTCGGACGTAAGAGTTTAATATGAGCTGAGTCGGGGAATATATTTGTGCAAGCAAACTTTTTTATACTAACATATTGGCAGACAAGCATGCGGGCCACTTGGTGGAGAGCGTTTACCGCAGCCTATGGACGCCTGTAGCATCAGAGATGTTACCTGCGTGCTGCCGAACCCTTAAAATGCTTCAGTAAGGTCAACCAGTCTAAATGCGTCTTTTTGAATTTATTCGAGAACTATTCAACATACGTTGACTTCTGTCATCTAGTTACATTTGTTTGAACTAAACACTGAACATGTAGTTCGTGCGGATGGCGTGGCGAACTGCCATCTCGAATAAATTCAAAAAGACGCATTTAGACTGGTTGACCTTATACCCTTTTTGAATAAACCCATGCTATAGTCCTTTGGGAAAACCTTGGAAGGAAGATCAAACCGATTGGCCTCTTATCCCATTTGAGTATTCTTTGAAATCTGTGCTTCCAGCATTGGGCTCCGAGGTCCTGGCGCACATCGGGCGCAGGGTGGCGGTGGACGACGAGGAGGTGACCTTCTCCGTGCAGACCTCCTTCGATGAGGCCAGCGGCGGGCTCCGGCTGGCGGTCAGCTGGGACGGACCACCCGACCGCGTTTTTGAAGACTGCTTCGATTTTGGTGAGAATTTATATTTTATTACTAGCCGACCGCCAACAGCTTCGCTTGCTTTTTTTTTATAAAATATAGCCTATAACCTTCCTCGATAAATGGACTATCCAACACTGAAAGATTTTTTTAAATCGGACCAGCGGTTCCTGAGATTAGCGCGTTCAAACAAACAAACAATCAAACTCTTCAGCTTTATAATAATATTATATTATATAGTATAGATTATTATATTGTTAAGGTTTTACCTACCCATTAGTAGCATCAGTAGGTATCTAGTACAATATAGGACGTCACATAGAAACGTTCCCAAAATAAGACTAGGTACTCAATTCATCAATGATTACAGGTAATAAACAATGGTACGGCGGCCCCGAACAAAAAGAACAATACTGGCCGATCCAGCACAGCAACCTCTCCCACTACTCCATCATCTCGAAAGAGGACGACAACGCGGCCGTGTCCGAGAGATACTGGCTCAACTCCGCCGGCCAGTACATCTACATACAACCAGAGGCGCCCCTGTTCGTAGACCACCACCATGTCCTGCCCAACCATATCTGCTTCATCGCTCAAGTAGCCGCCCCCTACTCAGCCCGGCGAACCCACAACAGCCTCAAATACGACGTCTGGTTCTTCGAGAACGCCAAAATTGCTCAACAACATGCGGTCGCTACATATCTGGGGAAACCCTCAGGCATTCCTGAT
Organism: Chloroclystis v-ata; assembly: GCA_963691955.1. Classification (NCBI taxonomy): domain Eukaryota; kingdom Metazoa; phylum Arthropoda; class Insecta; order Lepidoptera; family Geometridae; genus Chloroclystis; species Chloroclystis v-ata. The sequence goes on along the minus strand of OY829897.1, from coordinate 726,170 downwards.
TATAGAATGATCCAGTACCCGATTTGGTCGACTTGGGCGCGGTATTCGAGAGAAATCGACCAGAATTCACTTTGGGAGTTCGCGAATGAGATCAAGGATAGTGGTTTCCCGAACTCTCAGTTTGAGATCGATGATTTGTGGGAGATTTGCTACGGGTCTTTGACGGTTGATGAGAGGAAATTGCCGGATTTGAAGCAACTGGTTCAGGATATAAAGGGGCTTGGATTTAGGGTCGCGATCTGGGTGCATCCGTTTATAAATAAGGACTGCGATCCGTGGTACTCTTATGCGCTGGAAAATGGGTAAGTTTATAGTTAGTAGTTGGTTCCTCCTTAAAATTATTTACCTTTGTATCGCTCCTAAATATTTGGCCTGAATTTTCGAAGTAATCCCTAATTATTCTCTTGATACTAACAAGCATCTAAGCTCAGTCCAATCATGAGATCTTTCTGAGAGATGAGAAAGTTAAAGTCAAACTGTACCCCAGCTACCTCGTGCTGAACGAGGAAGGTAGCCCCGACTCGACCTGGTGGAACAACAACGGCTCTCTGCCGGGCTACATCGACTTCACGAAGCCCGCGGCCGCCGAGTGGTTCGCCGGCCGGGTGCAGGAGGTCATTGACACCTACGATATCGATACTGTTAAGTTTGACGCCGGCGAGTCTAGTTGGTCTCCTCAGGTAAGAATGCTTCAGTAATAAATAAATAAATATTGCTGGACAATTCACACAGCAAATCTAGGCCCGTGGTACCTAAGCTCTAATATAATAGTGGGAATGGAGGGAAATAGTTTGCTCTTCATTGCGCAAGTTTAGGTAAATTTAAGAAATCACGCGAATCATTGTCCTTTCCTACAAGGACTCTGTTCTTATTAACAACTCTTAATAGTAATTTGAAAGGCGACTGGATATAAGCCGCGCACTTAAAGAATTGATTTATAAATGGCGTCCGCTCGCATGCGTTCTCGCTCACTCTCTATCGCTGTCTATACTTTTATACTTGTTTTGCCAATCGTACCATACGTACCCGCCGCCATTTTCAAATCAATTTTCTATCTGCGCGGGTTATACCTATGCATTACAGTAAATTTACCAACATTTTATTCTTATTCGCCTTATAATCTATAGTGAAATATTAAGATGCGATAACTGGTTATTGTCAGATCCCCGTGCAACAAGGAGACATCGACCTGCACCCGGGCCACATCGTGCAGTCCTACGTGCGCACGGTCGCGCGCTTCGGGCCCATGATCGAGGTCCGCTCCGGCATGAGGTACGTGTCTAACAGTTGTATGTGTCTCGTGTGTCGCGTGAGATAGGTAGATTCACTACGCAGATCCCGGTGCAACATGGCGACATCTACGTGCAACTGGAAACTTCGTTAACTCATTATAAGTTAGAAGTTGAATCGTGCATGAGGTATGAAAACTCTTGCGAAACTTGGCTAGAACGAAGGCGTGATTCATCAAACCTATTGCTGTAAAATTATTTCTGAAATAATTTTTGAGAATCGATTTAAAATTTTGTCATTTATGTAGGTATACAATACAATACAATACAAAATACTTTATTGTCACACCACATTACAAAACAGATACACAAAAAAAATACAACACAAAACAATACAGTGAGACAATGGGCGGCCTTATCGCTAAGAGCGATTTCTTCCAGGCAACCGTGGGATGGAAAAATATTAGAAGAAAAATAAAGCAGTGGCGTAGTTTAAAAGTATAAACATTAGAATTATAATAATACCTAATACTAAAATTTATCTTATAGGTATATTTATTTATGAACTAACATTAAACTAGAAACATATTTTTTGCTGTGTTTGTAAATAATGCTTGTATACTAAATTTTTAAAAGTATGTATCGTCTTAGCCTTTCTTATATCAGTTTAGGTATTTTATCAAAAATATTTAGGTTTTTGTAGGTGCATGACCAAGTTGATGATGATAATATCTTTCATCTTCCCTACGTTATTTGGCTAAGAGCATAATATAAATCACAGTCATGAGACGTTATGTTAAAGAAGGTCGATAAAACAATAGATGTTTTCAATTATATTTCAAAAGAGGTTGATTGCAGGACACAAGACCTGCCCGTGTTCGTCCGCATGGTGGACAAGGACACGCTGTGGGACTTCAACAACGGCCTCGCGACTCTCGTCACTACTCTGCTGCAGATGAACATACAGGTACAACTAACTTACAGAACATATCTACCTACAGATCCTACAGATCAGATCTACAATACAATTAGATAGATAGATAGATATTAACTTTATTGTACACTTAAATAAAAAAAGCATTATATAAGAAAACAAACTTAACTAATTGTACAATTGTCGGCCTTATCGCTAAAGCGATCTCTTCCAGACAACTTTTGGATGGATAGGAACTATTATATCGAATAATAGAGTATCTATCAATTAGGTTACTGTTAACTGAGGTAGCAAATACCACAGCAAGTGAAGCGATAAAATATGATTTGCAGCTTTCACTTCTAATTGGTCACCAGAAGAAAAGCAGCTCCTCTTGGAAGTGATCAGGGCTCGTAGATCGTAGAGCAGTAGTTGTTACAAAAAGCAACAACGGACTTAACTTTTCGGAAGAGAAAGGCATAGCTTGGACTGGGATTTTGCGTGAACTAGAGATTCGGCGCGAAGCTTAACGGGAGCTCTGTCATGTAATTCTATGTTGTTGTTATATTTTTTAATTTGTTATAAATGTGCAGGGTTACACATTGGTCCTGCCGGACATGATCGGCGGTAACGGCTACAACGCGCGGCCGGACAAGGAGCTGTTCGTCCGCTGGCTGCAGGCCAACGTGTTCATGCCGGCGCTGCAGTACTCCTTCGTGCCCTGGGACCATGATGATGAGGTACAGAACCAATCACCCTTGTTTACGTTCACACAGCTGGGAGACAAGGCTGGGAGGAGACGAGAGAGTTACGACCTAATTTCACCACTCTATGTTTGTTAGCATCCCATTAAGCAATTAACAATCCATAAATATACGTAAATTGACAGTGATTAAACATAATGGGATGTTAAACTAACAAACAACGAGTGGTGAAATTTGGTCTAAGGCCTTAATTCACCACGCTTGCCTAGTGAGTGTTGGCAAATGTCACATGTTCTTCAAACTTTTCAAAGTTCTCAGAACATTCCTGTTTCCTCACGAGTTTTTGCTTTATCGTTAGAGTTACATGTTTGTTACATCATTTACATAAATCATGGGTTCTGAACCCAGAATGAAAGTCGAGATCGGGATGAAAGTCGAGTGTATCCCACTTTGCTAACACGGGTCTTTTCAACGAAGTTAGCTTACAACAAATGTAAATTTCAGATCATCACTACAAATCTATGTTTTTATTTTAATTTTGTAGTATTCTTATTGTTTGATGGTGTGCAATAAAGTACTATGTATGTGTCCCAGACAGTAGAGATCTGCCGCAAGTTCACGTCCCTGCACGCGCAGCACGCGGGCACGATCACGGCCGCCATGCGCGCGTCCGTCCAGCACGGCGCGCCCGTCAACGCGCCCGTCTGGTGGATCGACCCCACCGATGAAGAGGCCTTGGCGGTCTGGGACGGTCAGTACATATCGACATTCTAGCTCATAAGATATCTTAGGTAGTACCAAAGGCAATGTACCTAATCGGTACATTGCTGGGCATAAACGTCAGGTTTCCATCATACAGGTCAGGTTACATAGTATAAAAGTGGTAGAGTGATTCAAGAGGGAGGTTAATATACTTAATTGTGTAGTTACCCGAAACGAAGAAAGGGCGAGTCGCTGTATATATAAACACATTTAAAACTATTGGAAACGGCTTGCGTCAGGATCAAGAGCTTTCACTAATTGGTCCGTCTATCTATGTGTTTTTGTTTCATTAAGTGACTAAGTACTTAATTTAACATCTTTATTTCTGACATGTCCATGTTAATCTTTATGTTTTTGTTTCATTAAGTGATTAAGAACTTAATTTAACATCATTGTTTCTGACATGTCCATGTTAATCTTTGTTTCTTTTAAATAAAGTTTTAGACTTAGACATCATCGTCCATCTACGTTTCCACTACTGAGACACATTTCCTTAATACAACATTCTCCTCAGAGTACCTCCTGGGCTCATCGATCCTGGTAGCGCCGGTGTTATCCCCGGGCGCGGTGTCCCGCGACGTGTACCTGCCGCGCGGCGCCTGGCGCGACCACGGCGGGACGCTCCACGCCGGGCCCGTGTGGCTGAGGGAGTACCCCGCGCCGCTTGACACGCTGCCTTACTTCATACTGGAGGAAGATGATTAAAACATCTATACATTGATTAACTGAAACGTTATTTGAAAGCAATAAATAAAATTTGTAAATTAATTTGGTTTTTTATTTATTAATTACCATTTTTTCTCCATATCCCATCTTTAGCTCATCTAATTCGTTACTAAGAAAATAAATAATGTCTGCCCTAGGTTTTTAACGTCTCGACGTAAATCATTGTTTATATTGAAATAAAAGTTTTGAAAAAAAAATCTATGAATATATCATTATTTTATTAAGTATATAAGTATATTCCTATACCAGCTACATCTAAATAGGTATATCTTTATTTTATTACGTAAGTACCACCTATACCAGCTACTTAGCACCAGTAACGCAACTTCGAGCGTATCGCGGGGCTGGTTATTGTCGTGTGGAAAACACGCGTTGTAGGTACAAACTAGCCTGCAAAGTTCAAATGTTGCTATGAATACTATTACTTAGCATAGCGTAATCTCCAACTATCCTGAGAAAAAATCTACTGATTTGAAGCATCATCATAATAAAGTAACATCAAGTTTGAGTCATCCAAAACTGATAACAGAATAAAAAATCTAACGATTTGACAGTAATATACCTACTCAGAGTAGCCCAAGGTTAAATGAGTCATAATTTCAACAAATGGTACGATTTTTATTTTTTATATTTCATAGGTACTAATTTTACTTTTCCTTTATTACTTTGGCAATAAATTAATAAATAGATAAAATAAGGCACAATTGTAAGACAACGCCAGTTCAAGCCCGAATTTACGAGAGCTTTATAATTTTTTCCCTATAATTCCAATATACTTAAATGATTTTTCCGATGTAAAATCTACTATATAAGTGCATAAAAGTAAACCCACGAACTATAACTAGCAAGAAGATAATCTGAAGAGTTGTCGAGATAAGGTCCCGCCAGATGTCGCGCTATCTGACAGCAGTGAGTGCTGCGACCTCGCGGGAGATGGCTGCTCTTAGGACTTTTGTCGGTATGTGTAAAAAACAAATATAAAATTATTATTTTATTATTAAAATATAATAATAATATACCTTTGTAAACTAGTGACATTTTCCGACTTTTAAAATTAAAAGCTACATTACCTTTTTATTATTTTTCGGGCAGTTATATTTTATAACGGAGGTAGGTACAAAAAAATAAAGTTACCTACTGCTGGGTACCATTCTTCCTAGAACCTACTATAGATTTTGGGTGATTTTATTTACCATGCGGATCGGTGATCGCACGTAGTTGGTAGATACAGCACTCCTAACTTCTCAAGAAGACGACATATTCTAGGTGGGAAATCAACATGATATATAATTTTGTTCCATGGTGTCAGCCTTCATGGCGCTGGCTGCGCGCGCGCACCCCTCCGCGGTGTCGCCGCGGGCGGACGACCTCGTCACGCTGAGCCTGGAGCCTCAGCTGACGGGCGGCTTCCAGATGATACTCACACAAGGTAAGCAAAAATTAATAAATTTGGATGGACAGTTAATTAAGAGTTCTCTATTTATGTTCCGCATTAAGGCTAGAAGTTGCTCTATTGTTCGTGAAATATTGCGAGACTACGAGTATCAACGTTACGACGACAAGCATCATAAGAATAATATTGAGCGTGTTGTCCTTTGTAAAAGAAAAGGACTTAATTACAGTAAAATTACACTATTATGAATTATCGTACTCGTAGCACCTCTACTGGTGCCTACGGCGTAGCACTAGCAAGTCCTAATAGAACGAAAAGAAAATTAAGTGCGCGTTGAAGTCTTTTGTTTGCTACAAATATTGATTAAATACGAGTAGGTATATAGGAGTAGTTATTTTGCGCTTAGTATGTTCATAATTATTATGTTATTTAATCGGTAGTTGATGTGGTGACAAAAGGAGAAAGACATACTATCAAGAATCTGCATAATATAAATGGTATTGTTAGAGCGTACTTAGGTTGAATGAGTTTAAGTACTTACTTTGTTTATTTTCTTGACTACTGTTGTTCTATGTTGAGTGCCTACTTACCTATCCACTTGAGAATTGTTAAGTATCTGATAACTCGATTGCAAAACACTGAGTGAAATATTATTGCACAATCGACAATCAAGCCGAAAAATGTAAGTAGGTACTGTCAGCAAGGACATCGCCATTTTACAATTATTATCTGTAATCAAATCTAGCACCCGTAACACAAGCTACGAGCTCACCACGGGGCTAAATGTTGCTGTGTGAATTATCCGGAAATATTTATTTATTAGACCTTTTGAACGCCATAGTCACATATACGTGACAAGCACTAGCGTGTCCTCGGCACCAACATCGTCTATATGTGACAAAAAACCCGGCCTACAAAAATATGAAACAAACATGTTGTAAAACTATTACTGGTCTTTTAATTCTACATTGATTCATCATCATCATCATATCAGCCATTGGACGTCCACTGCTGGACATAGGCCTCCCTATATGACTTCCCAGTCCCATTGATTGATGATAACAATTTCAGGCGAAGAGAAGATAACGTTCGGTCAGATAGGTCGCACGCTGGTGCTGCCGTACTCCATCGAGGAGTTCGAAGGCGGCGTGGACGTGCAGATCGGCGCCGCCAACCTCTCCGTGCACACGCTGCAGGACGAGGCGCGCAACGCCCGGGGCATCCGGATCAAGTGGCAGACTACCGTCGATACACGGCTTGAGGACTGCTTCGATTTTGGTAAGTTTATTATGTTGTAGTTATCAGAGATAAATGACTGAGTAGAGATACCTACCTTGCATTCCAAGTTTTACTTCAACTTTCCCCTAACAACATTTGGTTACAGAACTTAAGCCACGCATAACCTATACATTATACTATACACGCATGGTTAGTGTAAATGCAACCACTTCTAAAGAAAAAAGGCTGTTGTTTAGAAAAGTTATAAAAAAGTCTATTGTGCTCAAATCAATTTGTTATTGTAGGTATACCTATTTAAATATTATACGACTATTTTCACTCAAGTAAATATGATTAGTTCTAAAAACTGGCACAGATTTTGAAAATCTCAATGTTCTTTTCCAGCCACGAAGCACTGGTACGCAGGCCCCATGCAGATGCAGCAGCAGTACCCCATAGAGAAGGCCGAGCAGCGCTACGCCCCCAGCTACCTCAAGGAGGCCGACAACGGCGCGATCAACGAGCGCTACTGGCTCAACTCCGCCGGCGAATACATCTACGTGCACGACCAAGTGCCCCTATTCGTCGACTACAACAACATTCTCTCCAACCACGTCTGTTTCGGAGCGCAAATAGCCTACCCCTACTCCTCCACTCGCACTCACAATGAACTGGCCTACGATATCTGGTTCCTATCCGATGTGAAAGTCGCGCATCAGCATGCAGTGGACACTTACTTAGGCAAGCCGACAGGGGTCCCCGATTACAGAATGGTGCAGCATCCGATTTGGTCCACATGGGCGCAGTTTTCTAGAGAGATCGATGAGGTAAACCTTCTGGAGTTTGCCAGCGATATCGTAAATTATGGGTTTAATAACTCGCAGTTTGAGATAGATGATCTGTGGGAGGTATGCTATGGGTCGCTGACTGTGGATGAGAGGAAGTTCTCGAACATGTCGAAGACGGTGGAAGATCTGAAGGCGATGGGATTCCGAGTGACGATTTGGATACATCCATTCATTAATAAAGATTGCGAGCCGTGGTATTCGCAAGCGTTGGAAGCCGGGTGAGTACACAATCTTACAAATCCATAAACGGATTTTCATCAGCTAAGTTTGAAAGCTATTTTATATTTCCTATTGCTTGAGGAACCTAAATAAAACTGTAAGTCAATATGAACATGGTTTTAATGTTCATGATGATCAAATCCTTTTAAATAATTCTAAGTAATAAACAATATTTTTCCGATCTCCTTGCCTAAGATGTTATTGATGCATTAAAGGTACTTACTATACCTATTCATTATAGCATAATTGAATAATGAAAAGAAGCCCTTCTAATAAAGGTCATTACAGCAACCTATTAAGGTAATAGTTCACAAGATAAAGAACTTCAAACTCCCTCCAGATACCTTGTCCTGGACGAGTCCGGCAGCCCCGACACGAGCTGGTGGAACAACAACGGCTCCGTGCCCGGCTACATCGACTTCACCAACAGCGAGGCCGCCGAGTGGTTCTACACCAGGGTCAAGGCCGTCGTGGACACTTATGATATTGACAGCTTGAAGTTTGACGCGGGAGAGAGCAGCTTTTCGCCGGAAGTGAGTTTGGTTGGATTTTGGATACGCGGAGCGAGTGCTCGTGTAACTTAAAGGCCAATATTTACATTCAGAATTAAATTCTAGACGAAAAACGACCAAAAGCACAATGCTAAAAATGTATTATTATTTCTTGACCACATTATAGTGCATTTTGACTGATGTTAAATCCATTATAACGCGACATTTCGTTTCAGATAGCCGTCCAGAACGGCAGCATCGACATGCAGCCGCACCACATCGTGCAGGCGTACGTGCGCACGTGCGCAAGATTCGGGGACATGATCGAAGTGCGAACGGGCTTCAGGTATATATAAAGTCAATTAAATCGATTGTAGAGTTTATGTTAATTTTGTTAAAAGCACAATAACGATATTTACCTATCCATATCCACTTCCAGGACCCAAGACCTGCCAGTGTTCGTCCGCATGGTGGACCGCGACTCCGCGTGGGGGCTCCAGAACGGGCTCTCCACCGTCATCACCACCACCCTCCAGATGTCCCTCAACGGCTACACGCTCGTGCTGCCCGACATGATCGGAGGCAACGGGTTCAACTTGGACAACGAGAACTCTGCGCTGCCGACCAAGCAGCTCTTCATACGATGGGTGCAGGCCAATACCTTCCTGCCGGCGATGCAGTTCTCGTATGTGCCGTGGAACTTCGACGTTAATGATAATCAGGTTAGTGTACAACGGGCGGTTCTATTGGGCTACGAGACACAGAGCTAGGAATGCATTAGACAAAGCACTGAATAGCTTTAACAGCAATAGATTTTGGAACGCAGTGGGTTGTGAAAAGTAAGCTGATAGATGGATATCAAAAAAGTTACTACATTTTGGAAATGGGGGACTCTTTGATCAAACCATAGGTTTTGTAGGACAAATATTTTTTCATATTATTTAGATCATTATCTTACGATATAACTAAAAAACAACCGGTTAGTAATCAATTTTTTTGGATCATCAAATCGACATATTTAATCCTCGATATCTCTGTTAGCTACCACAATCAAAAGTTGAGTATAGGATATTTTTGGGCGTCTCATTAAAATTAAGCTACTCACGAAAAATTAGCTTGTTAGTAATCACTTGATTCCAATGTACTACGGATCCCGGACTATACGCTACATACACAATAAGGACGCCAATGCTATCGTACTTCGAAAAGAAATTTCGAAAGCGCTATATATTCCTGATTAGAATAGCTGTGATAGAGGACACACTTGAGCTATGCTACGTAGCTATAACCATAATCATAACATCACTTATTATGTGACCTTCAAAATGGCTTCAACGGATTATACTATTGCCACAGATAAAAAACTAAATGATACTACAAAACCACGCGTGGACATACTAGCTAGATGACACTAATATAACTGAAATTTCGTCCATAGACAACAGAAATAAGTCGCAAGTACACCGAGCTGCACGCGGCCTACGCGGACGTGATCTACGCGGCGCTGGAGGCTTCGGTCCGGGACGGGAGCCCCGCCGTCGCGCCGCTGTGGTGGCTCGACCCGCTGGACAACGAGACGCTGGTCATATGGGATGGTGAGTGTCAAAGATCTAAGCCCAATTTTACTATTAATAAATTCTTATCGCTATTGTTTAAAACCCTTTCAATACCCAATGATACTTAATGGATTCATGACTTGTACAAGTAGTCTTCTTCGGCTATTATGGCATATTCTGGAAGTCTAATAACGGCTAATATTTTAAGATCGGCCATAGAACACTGCTAGGTTTGCTGGGCTGACAGAACCCCCCTTTTACATTCGAACTGTCGCTATTGCGTCGGCACTACTCAGATATTTTGTTTTCTACTCAATTAATTTCAGCTCCTATGAAATAAATTGCGTAGGTATGTTTTCATGCAAGACATAAACAATTTCATCTTCCAGAATACGTGGTCGGAGAGACAATCCTAGTAGCTCCGGTCCTGACCGAAAACACGACGTCCCGCGACATCTACCTGCCTTCAGGAACCTGGCTCGAAGAAGGCGATGAAGACAAGCGAGTGGAAGGCCCTGTGTGGCTCAGGAACCACCCGGCGCCGATTGACTACCTCCCCTATTTCGTAAGGGAATCGCTGCCGAGCCACGCGGCATCTCCTTGCGTTTCTGCCGCCCTGGTACTTTTGGGGATGGTGGCTTGTTTTGTGAGGTTTTAAATGTTGATTTTATTTATTTGATTCTAAGAACTATTTATGAAATTATAATGAATTGGTTGCCGTTATTCAGTTCGTTTTCTTTTTTTTTTTCAAGTAAATAAACCTACAGCAAACTGAATAGATTGAGTTTCAAAACAAGTTATTAATATTTAGAGATTTGATATTAAGTGGTAGGTATGTTATGTATTTACTTTTCTTACGTTAGTTAATCCGGCATTACTGATAACTGGATACCTACTAGATATTCGTCATCTTCAGCAATCTTGTGACAAAGAAGTAATAGTTCCCAGAAGAAGATCAACATTGATGCTGTCTGTATCATTATCGTAATCTTGACTCGTAGCGTTTAACATAACATGCTCTAATAGTGGGAACCGCTTTGTTCGCTACAATTACTGTACTGACGAGGTCTGATATGAATCTTACAACACTTTATTTTAATTGTAATTATTTTATTAAATCTAATCTATGCTAAGATTTCAATTTTACAAGAAACCTTAGGTACGAAGGTACCTACCTATGTAGCTACATCATTTATTTATCAACTTTACATTTAGGTAGGTATGTTAACCTTTGATTGAACCTAAGCCCTAGGCGCCATCTGATTGTAGAAGCCCTTGTACATGAAGCAGGTATCAACTACAGGCGATAGGATATAGGTATGTATGTCTAGGCATAGATTGTTAGAACACTTTTTGTTTCCTATTGTTCGTTTTATATCTCTGTGACCACTTGTGATGAGATTAAAGCCCTTATACATGCGGTTATATGTTAAACCTATTCGCGATTACCTTATTTTTAAGAGTCCGGTGACGCTTGCAGGGAATTTCAATTCGAGGCGCGTGCGAAAATCGGCCCGCATATCGCTATCTCTATTTAGCCGATGACGACAACCACAGTGTTTGACTGTGTGCGTGAGTAGTTAGGATAGCTCACCTGATGTTTCATGTCATGACCATAGAAAAAGATATCTAATGTTTTAATAATCGTTTGACGGCACCAGCTTCGATTTGAAACATTTGCTGCACAAACAATACGTGTTGAGATTATGTTAGTTATCAAACCGGTATGTTAAAAAAATCTCAGTGAATGTTTAGTTTGCCAATGCGTTTTTTTCTTTCAAAATTTGGCTGGAGTGTAGGTAGGTTCGTCATACGGTTCTGCTTCTACATGTATATTCTGCTTCTACTAAATTTAGGATTACAAAATTACGAGTATTATAAAATTATGATTAGAGAACAAAAGAATGGATTTAGCGGTAAACATTTATTTTGCTAGACAGATAATACTTTTATTCATCACCTTTAAAACTTAATTTAAACATTATTATAAAGAATAGCAATAGAACTTATTTATTCATAGAACTGGTGGCCTTATCGCTCAAAGCGATTTCTTCCAGGCAACCAAAGTGCTTTATAACAATTACCATAGGTACCTACTAAAATGTTATACTAAAACGTACAACATAATAATAACTCTAGTGTTTCATCACATGTCATCACTTTGTTCGATCATATCAAAAATCATATTTTTATTTTTTTTCGTGTGTTTCTTTTCTTTACGGGAAGGGACCTCTTTTTCCTGGGAACTGATAACCACAGGCGTTTTTTGCTTGATTGTCGTGGCTCTGTAAATATTTATACAAATTATAATCTAATCAATTTACTATAGCTATAAGACCTACTTATACATTAAAACAACAGAATAAATAAAAATTGCCGGACAATTCACTCAGCAACTTCTAGCCCCGTGGTAAGCTCGTAGCTTGTGTTACGGATGCTAGATTTCTGATATAAGTACTTACTATAATATACATACATAGATGGATATTATTTTATTATACATTATATAACACCCAGACACCCGGAACAAATATTTGCAGATCATACAAATAGTTGTCCCGCGGCGGGAATCTAAGACTAAATGATTCTAAATGAAACATCCAATGTTTCGTACATGTACCTACCTGGGTACCTAGTACTTCCCTTCTTCACTTATTATATCCTTAGATATAAGTAAGAAATTACCTAAACAACATGTTAGATAAGTACTTACCTACGTAGGTAGGTAGGGACAATTACTGAGTGGGTAAGTTTTTTATAGGTAAGTAGGTACGATGGTAGATTGATTTTACTTGTTGTACTTTAAAATATAACAAGCAACAATAATATAAGTTAGGCACTTACTGTGAGATACACCCCGACGTTCCGAGTCCATTATCAGCTACCAAACCGTAATTCAAATACAAATTCTTTATTTTAACACACAATGTAACATAACAGTTTACACTAAAGCATTACATGGGACTTACAATTTATAAAATAGAAAAATATCAAAATTTGTAAACAAAGCCAAAGTCACAGTAACGTCACAGTAACTTTTTAGACACCGATTTAGAAAAAAATAAATATAATAGACTCCAAAGAGAATATAATCACTACGTTAGAGTATTTATTGGTTATTGATAGACTCCTTCCCTCACGACGAAAGAGTTCCGAGCGTTCTTGTAAATACGCGTTGCACTAGTGTGAGTTAGTGCGAGCGATAAGCAATACTAGCTGTTGAAAATTTGGTATGAATTTGGATGTGTTCCGTAATACCAAAAATGATGACTGAAAACATTTTGTATTCCTCACAAAGTATTTTTATTCGGTGACTTAACAATATAAGCTATGTTTCTATGCAAATAATTTTTAAGATATTGTTGTTTTTCATACCAAACCAATAAGAAGAAAACATGCATTTTTAACGTAAAAAATTTGCAAAAAGCGATTGGCTTTAATTTCATTTAAAGTAGGTATTTTGTAAAAATAACTCCATAGGAACCTAGATAAATACTATTTAAATAATAATAATGCAATAATATCATGGAAATATGCCCGAATTACAAATAATTTTGGTATTACGTTTGTATGGGAAATTCGTTTTCCGCTGGCCCCTTAAGTATTATTATTTAAATTATAAAATAAGGATAACAAAGTGCTAAGATAACAGAACCTAAAAGCTTTTGTTACAGCATGTCGTGTTGTTCTCTAAATGATAAATACACAAAATCTATACCTAGGTAGGTAGGTAGGCCTATATTCTGTAGGAAATCGAAATTATATTAATTATATTATCGTGAAAGTATTTAATAACATACTTACCTGCCATAACACCATATAAAAGAAAATGGAAATAATATGATAAATATAGGTAAGTATGTATTATTGTAAGTATTCAATAAATGAAGTGTCCAATATGCAGTGTCCTTTAGTAATTAGAGCGAGCTGATAAAGGCTGGCGCGCAGTTGCGCCGTGCAGTTGTGCTGAGGAGCGGCCGTGTGCAGTGAGGGAGTCATGTCCGTGTTATTGAGTAAGTAAAGACACATTTTACAGAAAATATAAGCTGTTTGTATTATCTGTGGTTCAACAAAAAAGCCGTTAATTAAGTACCTAATTAATCTCTGTTTTAGGTAAATCTAAACTAGAAACTAACTTACCTACTTATACAAATTAAACTCGGTACAGCTGACATTGCTCACAGTAGACCAGCGTGTTGAATAACGCCTTAATTAAGCCTGATCTCTCTCATCAAGAGAAAAGGTCCAGTGTCCCAGCAGTTAATAATTTCAATAGTAATCAGTAATCATCGTTAAAACGTTATATTATCGGAACATAGCCTAAGTAGCTAGGTCATCGCCCCAAGCCCTATAATTATCCAACATACAAACAATTAAACAAGAATCCCACAATTACGATAAAATGAAGCATTGTGTCCACATCAAGGTGATACAAATTCCCCCTCTACACTATGATTAACCAATACCTATAGGTAGGATATAAATGGCTATTATTAAAAGACAATGCATACGATTTCGTTTTAATGACGATAAAACTTGTTACTGAAAGATTGACACGAGTTCTCTGTCGGAAAATATTAGAGACAATAGCATTAATTACCTTAGAGGATGTACCTACCTAGCTCTATGAACTGAAGATGAACAACGTTGGTACCTTACGCTATTTGCCATTAATCAGGGAATAGAGAATTAGACTCCAAAGGTAGGGGAGAGCGGGGTTCGAAGTTCTGATTTTCAAATAACACGCAAAAAGACCGTCAGTAAATAGACTGACATTAAATTTAAAGGAGCTCATAGACGCAGAATTTATTCTAGTTTTACCTGATGTTGTCGTATTTACTAAATGATTAAACGTGTTAGCGTCAGGACATTTTTTCTGTGTAAAATTGACAAGGAACAACTGACCCCATCATGGGGCTGGTTGTTCCATCGTTGAGGCAAGTTGTTCCGACAGCAACTTCAATTGCTAAAGTTGCAGTTGTAGTGTATATCGTCGGTGTCGAGCGAGAAGTCACTAATTGCCATTTTGGCCAAAATGACTTAATGATGCCAAAGTGTTTTTAAACCTATAATCTACCATGTGAGAAAATAAAAAAATGATATTTCTATATATTTTAGAAAATATAAAAATGTCAGAAATCATTAAGTGTCTGTAATAGCAATAAACTGTATGATTAAAAGTAACTAACTTCACTTAAGTATTATTAGACTTAAATATTTTGGTGAAATGTAGAACAAACGTTTCTCACTAAGGTCACTTAGTTACTTTTTAATACATCACGATGCAACGAAAAGGAATAAGCATTTGCGTACAAGTCACTAACTGCACTTAGTTATTATGTGCATAACTAAATTCTCGAATTTTGTTACTATTTTAAATGACTAATTGATCTTAATGACTTCATATTGAAAGAACACGTGCATCCTGCGATTTTCGGATGATAAAAATAACTAACGCACTTATGTGAAATCAAGAATTACGAAATTTACAGTAGGTACAATTCATTTTTAATTCTGTATTGTCATTTGATTATTTATTATTTCCATCACTGTACATTATAAATTAATTTTATTTTTTTTGATATGATGCAAATACCTATAACTCACGCAAATATTTAAGCAATATTATATATTTTTGATAGTAGGACTTTGTAAAACACCTGGCACATTTATCCATGTAATGTGTACCTATACTGTGATTTGAGCAAAAGTATAACCTTATGTTAATGTTTTTCACTACTTAATACCACCATTATGTATGTCAAGGTAAAAATACATAAAATACGGAATAGGTAACAACAATGTTTTAACACTATTATTATTTATTTAGCATCAATAACAAATTATTCAAGATAATTATAATATCTAATAACACCCAGAAACCACAAAGGTTTATAAATATATAACTAACAACGAACATTTTTACAAATAATAAGCTTTCATAAAAACTTTAAATGGTGAAAAAATAACATTAAATCATCTTTACCCTACATACGTTAATACAATAATCAAAATTATAAAAATACCTTGGATAGGCAGCATTATTAATTTAGCTAGACACGATATTTTTTTAGTAAATGAGAATTGATTGATCAATGAGTGAAATTCAACAGGAATAATAATATTAGATCAGTATAGGTTTATAAAAATGTTTCTTTTCCTTTGCCCATCGTATTTTTAAGAAAGAATCATTCGTTTTTGGTCAGTTCTTATCACTTATTCTTTGTTTCTTTTGCTGTATCAAGGACATTATTCGCTATTATGGTTGTTATGGAATATTTTATCAACCTTAGGTACTGAACTGACATAATTCCTATTGAATTTTACTCATGGTTCGAAGTAATAAAAGACAATGCAGAACCGCTTTCCGAACTAGACACTTGAGAAGAAATGCAGAAGAGGAATAGATCTTATCTAAAATAAACATTGACATACGAGTCTATAGCTAACTATATAATTTTTTTATGCTGTCTTTGCAAGATTAAGTTATATTTATTGTATTTTAACGTATGTGTGTGTTGATGGTTTAAATAATGATGATTGTTTTTAACAAACTTATTATTTGTAATGTTCGTTGTTAGTTCTATAATAGTGTTTAAACATACTTGTATTGAAAGTTAATTTTATTTAAATGATGATGATTGTTATTTGATGAAATCTTATTCTTTTTAATCAAATTAATATAATTAAATAATAATATTCACTGCTAGTTTTCATAATAGTGTTAAAACACGCTTATGCTTTTATCATCATCTACTATCATCATCATAATTTCAGCCATTGGACGTCCACTGCTGGACATAGGCCTCCCTATATGACTTCCAGGTATTACGGTCGGATGCAACTTGCATCCACCGTGAACCGGTAGCCTTTATAAGATCATCTGTCCACCTTGTTGGTGGACGTCCGACGCTGCGTTATCATCTCCTATAAAAGAGTTTAATTAATTTTTCATAATTAGTGAAAAACACTTATATTAGGTCATAATCGCGCTCAAATCACAGTTAACATTATTAAATTAGTTGCATGAATAAATCACTAACTCAACAGAATGTTTACATAATATCTGTTTTCAGTGTTAGGCAAAAGTCATTAACTGCTCTTTTTTCAATGATTTTGTTATAATTACTCACTAAATTATGGTTATTTCAAATATTATTGAAAATCTTATTATTGGGATAAATTTGCCATAATTTCCTCAAAGAAACATATTTGCTATCTATTTGCGTTACAGAGATATTACGGCTTAAAGACAAAAAAAATCTTAAAACGCGTTTATCTCGGAACACGGTTTTTGTAGTTAGTGACTTCTCGCTCGACACCGACGATATAATATGTATAAATGAAACACAAAAGTACTGTGCCAAAAATTAAAAAGTCATTTATTCAAAATAAGGATTAAAATTACTATATTTGGCAAATAATCATCAAAACTAAGTATAACTAAGTAACTAAGTATAACTAAGTATATATACCTACTAATAATTTATGTATTTTTAACTCAGGAACTTTGTTTTAGGACATTGAGATCAATCAACTAGCACTAACATTTATAGTAACAAGTAATTATAAGTCTTTAATAAGTCTAATATCTATTCTTCTATCAGAATAATGACATATGACATTTTTTTAGTTTAGTTTTGATTTTCCGACCGTCTTCCATTACAGTATAAACTCCCCGCCGCAATTGTTATTCCGAAGTCTTGCCCCGTTTCGTTTTTCTTTTGTAGTTTCGCATCCTAAAACAATTTTTTTTAAATTAATTTAAGTACTACTTTAGCACAGGGTTCATAGTTCCGCGGAACAACTAGCCCCTTTCAAGCGGAACTTAGAGCCCCAAATTTCATAAAAAAGCAAACCAAATTTATTTTAAAAATAAGTATTATTACGTCAATAATGATAATAATAAAACATCCCCAATAGATTTTCCAACAATTAAATGCAAGTCAGATATTAATTGCTATAAAACTGTTCAAAATAGACCAAAAAGTTTCAACGCAAAAATATTTACTCACGTTACAATTATGAGCCCTCCATTCGATTACCACAGTTGCCGGTTGCCGAGGCGTCACTAAAATAGCTGACGCGATAGCGCCATGGTATGACGTCTTGCACCGTACTTCACACGTATTGCTATCTCTTTTCTTTCGAAAGTTATTTGCATCGGAACAACGTGCCCCGGGAACTTTGAACCCCGCTCTCCCCTACAGAAACATGACCTTTCAGAAATGACAATGAATAGATTCAGGCGCTATATACTTTGCGTGTTTTTAAAACCGTGTTGGTAGAGTGGGAGTCGAGTAGGTTTGCACTCAACTTACATATCAAAGGTCGTGGGTTCATACCCACATGCGCAACTTAGGATTTTCGTTGAAAAAAATAAGTGCATTTATGTTCTTTTGTTTGTCAAAATGATGACAAAATGTTTTTTTAAATTTAAACCACGAAGATGATGAACAGGATACTGTGTTCCAGTACTCCTGGCGGTGGCTGCTGCATCAGATCGCGCGCGCGCCACCGACGTGAGCGTGCTGGAGCGGCCCGGGCTGAAGGCCACGCTGCAGGACAACCCTTACGGAGGCCTTAACCTCCTCTTGGAGAGACGTGAGTGATACCAACAGGAATTTTTATTATTATAAGCTATCTAGGTCTATTCTCCGTTCAATCCTAAAAATAATAGATTACCAAGCTTACCAGGCGGATAAGTATTGTCAGTAAGTTACGGTACACTGAACTCTGAATGACACTAATGCTACCCGTCTTCTGATTTAAAAATCTCTTTGTCGGTCTGATGACACCCAAGGGAAGACATTTAAAAGTTCAAGTTCTATAACGCGGGATTCTTCGTGTCATGTGTATGCCTAAAGATTTTTATTTGAACACAATGTCTTCCACAATGTCTCGCTGATAATCAACACAATTTACCTCTCTCTACCTTTAATTCCCAGGCGAAGTATCGCAGGTAATCTCCGTGATCGGCCGCCGCACCGGAGCCGTGAAGGACGTAGTGCAGAACGGTGACGTCATCATCCAGTTCGAGAACGACACGACGGTGCGCATCAACACCGAGGAGGTGGCGGGCAGCCGGCCCGGCCTCGTCGTCACCTTCACCTGGGAGGCGCCCAAGACCCAGCGGCTGGAGGACTGTGTTAACTTAGGTAACTCTTACACCCATATTCTTAGTCGTTTTCTCCACTCAACTCAACCTAACTTTAAGCAAATTCGTATCTGAGAATACGACAAAAATGCCTTCTTGAGAATTTTTTTTCAGCTCACCTCAAGTTCGAGATAAGGTGGGAACTGTCAAACGTAAGGTACCTCATACTCATAACCTACCTTGAAACTCCTACCACCACCACCGTCGTGAAGACCACGACGATCAACGCTTGTTTATTTTTGAGTGGAGAAATATTATTAGTTGTAGAACCAACCTACTTGAGTTTGCCCCCTTAACTTAACTAGCTATTCGCTTGCTCAACACTTTGTCTGAGAACGAGGTAGATGTATTCCACCACACTTTGCCGAAATTCATGGACTTAGCACAGTCAGTTCTTGAAAACTTATAGTTTGTTATGGATATAGCGCATTGGTATTTTACTGTAATGTTATATTCTGTGTGTCATAATAAATAAATGAGGATTGACTAAGAATATGAGTGTTACTCGGTCGCGCCTGTGAGCTTTACTTGGGAGGCCCCTAACCTATATTTGAATGATACCAAACATTGGTACATCATAAGGTCATTTCTGTTTTACTTCAAGGCCTAGCGCATTGGTACGGTGGTCCCCAACAGAAGCGGCAGTACTGGCCCATAGAGAAGTTAATGCTCCCGAACTACTCCTACATCACCAAGGAGGCCGACAACTGCGCCGTGGCGGAGCCCTACTGGCTCAACTCTGAGGGCGTCTTCTTTTATTTCGACAAGAAGGTGCCGCTGTTCATAGACCAGAATGATCTGGAGAAGAATGCCGCTTGTTTTATTGCTCAGGTAAATTATTATTATTTTTGAACTTAATCCGATTCAAGATCTAGAAACCTTAAATTGTAACCTTATATTGCAACATCAAAACCTTTGTTACTTTGAGCTCCTGTGTAGTAAATAAACGATTCAGGGTTAAATTTTGGACAAGTAATGAGCCATGGACTTCACAGGAACGATGACATATTGTTTTTTGTCTAACGTAGGTAGTTCAATAAACAGAGATTTAGGAATAATAATATGCAACAAATAAGCCACAATAATAATTGGCTCCTTTGTTTTTTACAGGTCAAACCACCATATTCAAGCAAGCGTACAAACAACGAGCTAGTTTATGCGGTCGGTATCTTCGAGGACGTCAGAAAGGCGCACGAGTACGCCGTCGACAGGTTCCTGGACAAGCCGTCAGGGGTCCCCGACGAGCGGATGATAACCCACCCCATCTGGTCCACTTGGGCCAAGTATAAGAGGAATATTGACCACGATGTAGTACTGAAGTTTGCTGATGAAATTAAAGACGCAGGTTGGTACCAAGATAAAACTATCAATTTTTTTAAATCCATTATAATCAGTCGGGGTAGAAAAGTTTTCGAATTGGGACCGTGGTGTGAATAGATGATATTATCAATAGATGGGTGGTACCAATAGATGCTGCAGTTCAATAAGTTCCTAACATAATATCGAATGTGTCATAATTTCGGCAGGTTTCAATAACAGTCAGCTCGAGATAGACGACCTATGGGAGGTGTGCTACGGGTCGCAGACGGTGGACCGCGCGCGGTTTCCCGACATGAAGCGCACGGTGGAACAGCTGAAGGAGAAGGGGTACAGGGTGACGCTGTGGACTCACCCCTTCGTCAACAAGGGCTGTGAGCCATGGTACTCTGAGGCTAAGGATAAGGGGTCAGTTGTTACTCTGATTTTACTATTCCTACTAAATACTAATAGTGCTGTAGTACTTCATATGTTTTGATGTCTAACAAGCTACCCTACTCGTATCATGGAATAACCATTAATTTTTTAAACCAGTACCTACAGTATTCATTTATTTTGGACACACACAAAAATTTACATTTATAAAAACGCATAATATTGATGCACCTTGTTGCAAAGGTATATGGAAAATTATAAGAAATAAATTCTTAAAAACAATCTTATATATCAGAATCTGTTATGTATTTCCAGCTTCCTGGTATCCTCAGAATACGATTCAGTGGAGACGAGCTGGTGGAACGACAACGAGACCACGACGGCGCACATCGACTTCACGAAACCGGCCGCCAGGAAGTGGTTCAGCGATCGTCTGCGGAAGCTGCAGGACGACTACGGCATTGATAGCTTCAAGTTCGACGGCGGAGAGTCGGATTGGACCCCTCAGGTAAATCTTTTAGATTATTAATAAGAGGCAAAAACGGTAGATTATGTACCTCCCACCCGATATTAAGCTTCATATTAGAAGCAGACACCTTCCTTATAGGCAGGGTCGCATCCGAACTAAGATCAAACATCCTAACTAAGCGCTGTTTATGAATATTAGATCCCCGTGTTACAAGGCGACATCAGGGACCAGCCGGGCGTGATAACGGCGGACTACGTGCGAGCGGCGGCCGAGTTCGGACCCATGGTGGAAGTGCGCTCAGGGTTCAGGTTAGTGCTCGCTCTAGAATTCTTTCCTAGACTTTGTTACGTTAAGGCCCAAGGTTTTCGAAAACAATAATTAATGTCAACGTGACACAAAATACCTTCTACTTATTGATTACGCAACACATCCCTATTGATAATTTACCCACGAAGCATCGGAACGACACACGGACACATGTTAAGGGTTATGCTTGTCGTCCTACAAAAGTCAGAAAATAATGAGGAAATGTGAAGCAAGGATTCGACCGGTGTTGTGCGTGCCGTGTCAACCCTTACCTTACTTACCGCTAAGCTACAAAAAGTACAACAGCACATTACAACGTTGCACGATTTTCGGTCTTTACAAAACTTGAAGGTTAAAAAAAAGTTTACAGTCTTAATTTTGATAGACATCTTCCCTCCCAGAACCCAAGACCTGCCAGTGTTCGTCCGCATGATAGACAAGGACACGTACTGGACGTTCGAGAACGGTCTGCCCACGCTGGTGACCACGCTGCTGCAGATGAACATGAACGGGTACGGGCTGGTGCTGCCGGACATGATCGGGGGGAACGGCTACAACGAGCCGCCCTCCAAGGAGCTGTTTCTGCGCTGGCTGCAGGCCAACACCTTTATGCCGAGTATGCAGTTCTCTTATGTACCCTGGGACTTTGATGCAGAGGTAATTACACCTACAGTCTAAGATTCTCATGATATTTTCAAGAACTGGTATCAAAAAAAAAACTCTCCAGTTTGGCACATCAAGTATATCTGGTGATGTTTTTACCGATAGAGTAGTTAAATTACTCGGTGATGCAGTTTTGTAGAACTAAAATTTTTTTTTTTAGTATTACTGGACATTTTTTATAAATAGATTTTATTTCAAGGGTCAAAGTTTAATCGACTTAAAACTCAACTAAGTTAATTTATATAGGCCTCGAGGAAATACGTTTTTTTTTTGGATTCAGTGACTGTGGCTCACTAGAGAGAAGGCCAATTTTAGCCTAAATAACACTAATTAAAAACCTCTGTGGTTTCCTTAGGTATTACTACTATAGTTTATGTAAATTATTATTATTTTTTATCTTGTTTCATATATAAAGTGTTTCTTCCAGACGATAGCAATAAGTAAGAAATACGTTGATCTGCACGCGCAGTTCGCGCCCGACATCGTGTCCGCGTGCGAGCGCGCGGTGCGCGACGGCTCGCCTGTGAACCCGCCCGTCTGGTGGATCGCGCCCAACGACACCACGGCATATGATATATGGGACGGTGAGTTTGGCGCGTAAAGCTCTTATAATATGATTTTATTATCATAACAACATTAACCTACGACTTATTCCAAGAGGCGGTCGAATAATACCACGGCTTATGCAATGGCGCCGGCATAAGTTCAAACCCCGCAGCCACACCTCTGGATTTATCTTTTATAACGATGAAGTCAAACATCATGAGGAAACCGGCATGGTCTGAGTTTGAAGGACATGTCCTGTCACCAATAAGCCGGATAGCGTGGTAAAAGTTTTCGGCCACTTAAGTTACGTGTAAAAATTCCGTTAACAAAATAAACTTTTTGTATATTTTTTTTGTATTTTTTGTAATTTAATGTAGTGTGCTAAAGTAGTGCGATAGTGTGATTTTTTTGTAAACAAATTTTTCTCTTTATCTCTTTCTGTAAACATTTTGTTTTCAGAATTCCTCCTAGGAGAGAACATTCTAGTGGCCCCCGTGTTGGAGCACCTCGCCACGGAGCGGGACATCTACCTGCCGGAGGGGGCGTGGCGCGAGGGGGGCGGGGGCGGGGGGCGCGGGGGGCGCACGCTGCAGGGGGGGGACTGGCTGCGGAACTACCCCGCGCCGCTCGACACTCTGCCTTATTTCATTAGAGTTTAGGAGATATTTGGATTTTATCCTTACATATATCCTTACTTTCCTTACTTATATTATAAATGCGAAAGTAACTCTGTCTGTCTGTTAAGCGCTCTACACACCAAAGCCGGCGGCCCGCCGGCACAGCCCGGCGGCCCAACCCGCCGGCCTTATTTTGTATCTTGATTGTACAAAATAAGGCCGGCGGGTTGGGCCGCCGGGCTGTGCCGGCGGGCCGCCGGCTTTGGTGTGTAGAGCGCATTACGCTTTCCCGCCTAAACCTCTCAACCGATTTTGATGAAATTTAAACATAGGCTACTTTTAATTTCCACGCGGGCGAAGCCGCGGGCGGAAGCTAGTTACCTATAAATTTAGCTTACAGCCCTGCAGGTTTCGCCCGCATTAACTTTTTCCGCTGTAAAAGCCAATTTCCCAGCCTATGGCCATCTCCTGGTTCTAAGTTACCTATACCCTTGATTTATAAATAGTGTAACTAACTAACACGACTTTTTTATATAATAATCTAGTTTTGTATAATACCTATCTGATTTTGTTGAATGTGTGAATAAAATTGTTGCCATCAAGTTTTTTTTATTTATGTACCTACTCTACATTGCATTGTTTATGTACTCATTTAATTTTTCCAATAGATAATTTTTCCAACAAAAAGTGTCTAGCGATAAAAAATATACACATAGAAACACGATTTTATGCTTTTGCCTTTGATATTTATGTAAGTACATTTACTTAAATTGTATCAGGTTTTTTATAATTAAACAAAAAAGATTAGTTAATACTATATACAATATATTTAACTCACAGATCAGTTGACAGAAATATCCTTAACTAGTCCATCTCCAAGTATCCTAAAGTCTTCAATGATAGCTTCCTTGTTCACCTTGTACTTGGTCTCTCCTTTAACGACGACGGGGGTCAGGGCATTTGCTGATAAAAGCTGGAAATAAATTCAAGGATATTATAGATAGTCTCTACAAATAGAAACTGTTATACAGGGTGATTGGTAGGTGGGTGCAAAGCTTCTAGGGGATGGTAGTGTGGACTATTTGGAACCATTTAAGCCATAGTTGTCTTAGGGGAAGTCGGACAATTTTTTTTTTTTTTACGGGATACAAAGAAAATACCATAATAATTATAAGTGAACTTTGATTGATCTTACAACTCTCTCGTTAAACCGATCACCTTGAAGGCTACATCATATATCATCATTATATCATCATATATCATCATAAGACCAATCACATTAATAGTCATTGGATTTCTTTAGATAGTTTAGATTGATTAGGTAATTTTTATAAAGTTTTATTTTATTTGAAGACATTGTAATAGTACTTTTTAAAAGGTCGTGAAGGTGTTTACCTGGAATTCCTTGAATCCTTCTATTTCCGGTTTCCAGAGAACTGCGATGACGTCACCGCCGTACTGGTCGTGGAAGAACAGCGCCACATCTGCGTATGCGCTCTGAAACAAATTCATAAATAATCATTATTATTACAAAGTAAACACAATAGTTTTTGATGAATTTTTTACATTATTTTCTCCCTCTTTCTTTAACTTCAGTATTACCGTTTTCTTTATTTAGACCAGTGAACCTAGCTTTTCACCTGCAGTCTGACTGATAGTACTTTACACACAGTACCAAGGTCAAGGTAAAGAAGCGATGTCGAGAAATTTCAAATTTGAAAAACTAGGTAAAAAAAAGTTCTTTCTTCAACTTAATTTATATATGAAATTAAGTTGATCGCTGAAAGCTGTCGTGGTGAGCTGTAAATTTATAATACCTGTTCAAACCAAATTTTGAGGAAGCAGTGTCGATTTGGCTTATGTCGATCTGAAAGACTCCAATACTCGCAACTTTTAGGCAGGAGTTTATGCCATTAAAAGGCTTGTTACATGTTTTCCTACAATATCGTCAATACAATGTCGTCTCACCCTCAACTCCTGTAAGTATCTCCTGACGGGATGGAAGTCCACAATGGGCACAATCTCCCCGGAGACGGCCTGTGGTAGCGGACGGAGCTGCGGCGCCGCGTCCGCTCTCTCCGCCGCGTGCGGCACGAGGCGCGCGCGGAGGTGGATCAGCACGTCGTAGCCGGACATAGAGGGGACGAAGGCACCCTGGGGAATAACGGGGGACATTAGCACAGCAAGGACACGGAAACTGTTCACCAAATACAACGTAGGTATAAAAGGTTCGTGGATTCCACGTTTATTCTAATATGAATTTAAGGATTTTTAAAAATTTATGTATTTTATTTCCATAAACTGTTAGTGCATGTTTTAAACGAAATTTATTAGTAGACATTCATTAAATCATCATTTAATTATTATAAAATATAAGTATCTTATTCGATTAAGTAATAAGTTTAAACTTTAAGTTTTTTTTTCTTTTTTTTTATTCTATTTTTATTTAGGGACTTTGAGTTTTAACAAATCATGTCAGTCCCATAGGGATATCTAGTATCTACATCTACATTAATTACTATCTACATTAATTATTGTTTACAAACATGTTGAATGTAGACTTAAACAGGATCATAGCAGCAACAGAAGACTGTTCTGCTAAGATACTCTGCATATAGCCTACATCCAGCACATTCATAAACTTTAAGTTGATTATGTTATTTAAGATTTTTGGGAATAAATGGCTTTATTATTTTTATTATTATTATTTCCATAAAATGCTACTTACTTGGACAAGTTTCACTAAACTAGACTAGCTTTTCGCTTTGCGACTTCACCCGCGTTATATTAGAGATAGTTGAAGATATGTTATTTATAAGCAGTAAAAAAATAGCAACGTCAATTCGCCGCTCCGTTTTGCCGTGAAAAACGCACAATAAACAGATAATACATACTCGTACACTTGACTTGTCCTCTCAGCTGTTAACCCTCGATTGCACACTACTCACCAGTAAGTTATCCTCGCAGCTGTTAACCCTCGCCTGCATATAGTCACACACAGGCGTTATTAACCCTCGATGGCACACTACTCACCAGTAAGTTGTCCTCGCAGCTGTTAACCCTCGCCTGCATATAGTCGCAGGCGCGCTCTGCCAGCGCCCTGGCGCGCGCTAACGCCGCGGCAGTTAACCCTCGACACCACACGCCCGGCAGAGGTCCGTCGTAGGACGTGGCTATGCAGAGGGGGGGACGGTCGGGGGAGGACACTAATTCTGATTCCATTGCTGATATTTCTTCACCTGAAAGGATATAGTTTATATTTATTCGCCAATCGAAACGTTAGTTAGTATAATTAACTAATTATATGAAAAATAGCTGGTAAGCAATTGGACACGCATGAACAGGCTTATAGCTCTAATAGATGACTTTAGCTGATTTAAATGCTATCACATAATTAATGCCAAAGTAATTTTCTGTCTATTTAAAATCGTTTAGTGCACCCTAACCTAAGTGTTAATGTAAGGTGCAGTTATTATAGTCGGTGTAATTGATTATAAGAATAACCAATATACATTTTCGTATGATTTGAGTCCTGTGGTTGTAAAATAGAAATGATTATGACAAAAGTACTCACGAGTCATATCCTCATTAAAATCCAGCACAACCACTTCACTCGCCCAGTCCGTGCCCGCCAGGTATCCCAGTACCCGCAGCAGCCCACAGGTGGGCGAGGCGGGCGGCGCGAGGGGGGAGGGACGCACGAACACCGCGCTCGCGAGCAGCTCCGCGAGCATGCTCGGGAAGTGGTGCGACAGCAGGTGGCAGGACAGCCAGCGTTTTACGAGGCAGGCCGTGGGACCGAACGCGGGGTACTTTTGGTGAAGGCTGGAATAAACAAGGTTATTATACATCATGTAACTAAACTTAATGGAACCAGGAATGTGGAACGGGTGTGTCAATCCGATAAAGATCTCCTTCCAAAGGTGGTTGGCAACCTCTGTGGCGGGATGAAGGTCTGCCTGCGACGCAAGAGGTTGCGGGTTCGATTCCCACCTCAGAACTATTTGTATAACCTGCAAATATTTGCTCCGGGTGTCTGGGTGTTATATATGTATAATAAAAAAATATCTATGTAAGTATATGTATTCTATTAAGTATATCAGAAATCTAGCACCCGTAACACAAGCTTCGAGCTTACCACGGGGCTAGATGTTGCTGTGTGAACTGTCCAACAATATACATATAATATAAAGGTCTCTACTGATCGGGAGTAATCCTGTAGCTTTGAGGGTAAATCTAACTAATCTAACTGCCCTCCTCACCCGTGCAGCGCGCCCCTTAGCCGCGGCAGCAGCACTGTGTCGCGCTGCAGCGCCACACTCTCCTCCGTCTCGCGGAACTTGGCGACACCCCCCTCCACCTCCTTCCTCAGAAGCGTCACTTCCTTCGGATGTGCGATCTTCAGCCTGAACACCAGCCCGTTCTTTAGCACGTCGATGTGCGTGGGGTAGGCTTGGGAAGGTACGGAGTACTGTGCGGCGAGCCGAGAGGCTATCTGAGCGTGGAAGGCGGCTTTGAGGCAGCGGAAGGCTTGGATGTCTCCCGGCCATTTGCCGCTGTGACCTATAAAACATTGGTTAAGATTGTAGTTGTTTCAGTTGTAAGCGGTCTGTATCCAGAGTAAGTCAAAATGAAATAATTCGTATAGCTGAAAACATGCCTATTCTGAAGTCTAAGAGATGGGCATACATATCTCATCTCTTCAGACTTCAATCGTCTTTTCAGTCTTCGCGGCCAGAATTAAAAACCATGGTTATAAAAACGATATCGTCTTTTCAGTCTTTTAAAAAACATGGTCATAAAATTGTGATGGATACATAGATGTTTGTAAAGCTAGTAGAGCACTAAACGCTTACCAAGTTCAATAACAGCTTCAGCGACGGGCGTGTAGCGCGGCACGTGTTCGTCCTTGCTGACGTCCTTGATGGCCGCCGTGGAGCCTCGCCGCCAGGGGGCGCGCGGGGGGGGCGCCGGCAGGGGGGGCAGGGGGGCGCTGTAGCTGAA
The DNA here is from genome assembly GCA_963691955.1 of Chloroclystis v-ata. Taxonomy (NCBI): domain Eukaryota; kingdom Metazoa; phylum Arthropoda; class Insecta; order Lepidoptera; family Geometridae; genus Chloroclystis; species Chloroclystis v-ata. The sequence continues at coordinate 697,657 of OY829897.1, read as the reverse complement.
CACTGGAGACGTTCCTAGAGATAAGAGAATACAGCTAACATATGATAATAAGATAAATATAATTTAATGACGACCTGTGCTGCACCGGGCGATCTGTGTTCCGCCTGTATCGCAAGAGGTAATGGGTTTGAGTCTTATCTTAGCATTAACAGCGCTAGCATCCAACACTCAAAGTCAGCCTTCAGCTGTCTCAAGTACCGTCGCAGCGCGTCGATCGCTTGAAGCGAACTTTACTCCACATCCAGCGCTTTATCTTACCGTAAACAGCGCTGATGTCCAAAGGCAGCTCCGTCAGCTGTCTCAAGTCCCGCCGTAATGCGTCGAACGCTTGAAGCGCTTCAAGCGAACATTCCTCCACGTAGAGAAGCGAGGACTTCATGTACTCCTTGCGGGCTGTGAGACTGTCCAGTTGGTTGGAATAGTGGTAGATGTCTGTTGAGGGAATGTCTGGAACAAGATGTTATTACGGTTTAACTTACATTGAAAATTCACTTACATGAGAAACCAGTTTAGTACTAAATTATTCTACGTACCTACAGTTACAATATTTCTAAAGGAACTTATATAACTAAACATGTGTTACCTACTTTGGAAAACATCCACAAAACAGATTATAATGAAGATTTTATAAGTTTGAGTGAATGAAACTCCGTAAAACCTCGTAAAACAGACTACATATTAACAAAAAAACAAAACAATATTATGTTAAGAAAATGTTTCTTTAGTAGTGGTCTGAATTCCTTGTTAAGTGAGTCTGTGGGTCAACGGAATGGCTTTTTAAAAATAACTTTAATTAATGCATGTTACTCTCCTCTAAGTAACAAGTTAGATACGGACCGTATTTGAGGTGCAGCAGATAGTCCAGTATGGTGGCGGTGAGGCGGCGCCTCTCGGCCGCGGAGTCCCCGCCCCACACGCACGTCTCCGTGATGGCGCCGTCTTGGAAGCGCCGCAGCTCGGACTTGTCGCCCCAGAACGCTCTGGAATACACACAATCATCATTTATTTATTTACTTATCATCATTTCAGTTGTCGGATATCTCCAGCAGGACGCGAGTTAAAAGCGATGCGTTAAAACACAGCGTAAAACACAGCTTTTCTTTCGTGCTTTTATATTTGTCGCGTTTCAAAAACGCGGGAATGCTTCTGTTGTATTTGAAAGTTTTTTATAACGTCGTGTAACACGCGCACAAACGGCGAAGGCAAACAAGCAAGTTGAATAACAGCAGGTTATTTTAATATCTTAAGGATTCTATGGAAATAAATGACATAAATCTTAAGCGCTCTACACACCGCCCGCCGGCACAGCCCGGCGGCCCAACCCGCCGGCCTTATTTTGTAGGCCGCCGGCTTTATTTAGTACAAAATAAGGCCGGCGGGTTAGGCCGCCGGGCTGTGCCGGCGGGCCGCCGGCTTTGGTGTGTAGAGCGCATAAAATTCTTAAAAAAATCCTACCTGAATTCCTCGGCTTCAGGCAAATTGGCGGGAGGTCCTTTGTCCACGGTATTCACGGAGTGTTCCGGGTTCAGTATTATCCCGAAAGACAGCTTTTCTTCATACCTGGAAAATACAAAACAATGTTTTTTTTTTTTGACAATTTTTACACAACGACATCTAGCCCCGTGGGTTGGGTGATATCCTATAAAATCATAGTAATACCTTATAGTGGACAGGCTGCATGGTATTAATGTTTTTGTAGTGCACCTATAGTACTTAAAGAAAAATAGTAAGGCTATTATTACACCACCGTCGCACTCCACTGCATCTCATAAATTTCAAACGCGCGTTGATACGTTTTCGTTGTGCGCATGTTTTAAAAACAAACTGACGTACCTACTTTTTTTTTATTTAATTACAAAAACAAGGCTTTGTCGCTGAGCGACCACAACGTATAGTAAAACCATTTCTAAAATGAACGCCCCTCCACCAAATTCTGTTTTTTTTTTTCTGTGTATTCTGTTTTTCTGTATTTCCTCTCACACGTTGAAATCATCACGGTTTTGTGGAGGGGAGTTCATTTTTAGAATGGTTTTACTAAACCTACTTAGATACGAATGACGATAGAACACACATTCACGCAACATTCTGCGGGTTGCGTGGCAGTGTTAGAACAAATTAAAATTGGGGCCACTAGCTCTTAAATAAAAATAGATTCATCGAAATCGATTCCCCTTCGTAAGTTCTGAAGTAACAAAAAATGCAGTCAACTTAAGTACATTATAATTTTAAAAGTATTATTACCCTTCCGCTTTCACTTTCTCCGGTACCTTCTTCACAGGCCACGACAAGTCAGCCTCCACTAGCTGCTGTATGAGGTCGGCGCGGCGCCCCAGCCCCCTGCAGAGCAGCTGGTGCAGCGTGTCCGTTACGAGAGCTAGCTCATTCACTCCATAGTTCAGTTTGGTTGAAGTAGCCGTTTTGGATAACACTGCGGTTTTAAGGGTGCTGAAGTTTTTGAACCTGGAATTTAATTATTAAAGGTGTAGAAGAATGGTTAATCAGACTTGTTTAGATGTCACAATTCTTTGTTGATAATTGGATATTGCAAAAAGTGCAAAGCAGCTGTACAAATTTTAAACCAAATTCATATTAAGTTTGTAACATTAATGAATTGTTGTTGACACTGAGGTTGCTACCTATTAAGTAAATAAATTTCGTATGTCTTGAACAATCCTAAAACTTACTGCAAAATATGATCAAACTGAAGCAAAGGTTTCACAGGTGTCATAAACAGTGGAATAAAGCTGTTTATCTTCCCATTATCCAGCATTTCCACCGCCAGCTCGCATTCCCGCTTCAAAGCACTGTAGGTTCCCCTGTGCATGTCCCAGCAGAGATTGTAAGTGCCGGTGCTGTCCAGGAATACTACTGGGAAGTGCTGATGGAACATTTCTATAGGGATTGGTGGGTTTTTGTTCAGGGAAATGCCTTTGGTATCTAGTTCTAGGGATTCTGGAACAAAATATTTTGTTATTTTGTGTATATTTAACACAAAAGTACAAGTCTTTCCTCTTAATGCTCAGGCTAGAAGTACTCTACAGGCAAAAAGAAGTAGCTAGCTTTGTTTAAAACTTATGTATAACTAAAACTTACTTAATGCAATCCAAATGTTTCTAACAATCTGATAACTGCTCATGATATTGTTTATCCTTTTATTTTGTACAAAGTAAGCCACAAATGAGCTTACAACATGCCCAGATACTTGCAAATTTCTCTGTCTCAGCCATATCTTCAGCAAAACTACTGCTTGCTTTAAATTATCACCTTTAGATAGACTATTTTTTAGGTATTCTTGATTAACTGACGCAGTTAAGTCAGACAAGATGCTGCTGTTATAGTATGGAGTCGGAGGTCCAATGTCATTACTAGCATTGTCTGCTTCTGAAGATAGCAACCAAGCTTCTCGGATATTATTTCTTTCACAGCTAAATCTGTGGAGTTTATAAGCTTCAGTCCCACAGATCAGGTTCAATCTTAAAGATACATGGTTACCTAGTTTGCCACTTGGCTTTAAATATAGTACTGGTTTTGTTTCACAGCCATTATACCAAGAGTATTTTAAGTCTTCAACAGCATCAAGCTTAAGTAAATGAGAGGCTATGTAAGCGAGGTATGCAGCCCGTTTCCTATGGTATCTGTAGTTAATGGAGTCATTCTTTGTGTATGTTTCAGCGGGGACTGTTATTTGTATGTCCACTGTCAGTTTTGAGTTGATAATACAACCTAGAGCATAGGAGCCAACAATTTCAACATCTGTGAACTTATGAAACTTGAATGTGCATCGAGTTTTGTTGAGTTGGCTTGTAACAGGTATCTTTACTTTTAGTTTTTTTGTCAAATTCTGCTCAGATAAGTCATACTCTGTGTCATCCTCAGGTATATTGACCAAGTGCTTTTTGAATACAGCAAACCAATCAGTAAACTTTTTCTCAGTTTTCTCCTTGAGCTTAACTTCTTCTAGTATTTCGTCAACTTGTAAACGGAATAGGTTCGAGTTGAATAAGTTTTCAGTTTCTTGGAGCCTGTTCAGTTCGTTTGCTGTTGGTTGACGAAACCAACTTTTAGTTTTCAATTTCTTAGGTCCATCTTTGTTTTGGTCTTGTGCGGGGCGTTTGCCATTTTCATTAATGATATCTGTTTCTTCAGAAATAGATGTCTTTAAGTTCTGAAATAGTAATTTTTAATATGAATTTGCCTCACCGAACTTAAAATATATCTCCAGAAATTGAGTTCATTTTTTAATTAAAACATAATAACACTTACTCTTTTCACCATATTGACAAATAGAACACAATTATACACAAAACTAAGTTAATTTCTCACACATTCATGATTTTTCCAGGTTAAGAAAACCAAAACAACACAACGTGATGTTGACCTTTTAAAAAATCCACACGTGACAATGACATTAACAATAAGTTAAAAATAACAGTGATACAGAGATTGTCATGACAAACGTCAATGTCCATTGGACATACGCAGCTTGCACATCACATTTGAGAAATACCTATCGCACAACGCTAGCTGAACTTGAAAAATCGAACTAAAATATTCTCCGATCTAAATAGAATGGCAGACCCGCGAATTCGACAAATTAAAATTAAAACGGGAGTGGTCAAGCGCATTGCAAAAGAAAAGGTTGTCTACGAAAAGGAGGTTGAACTCCAGAAAAATCGGATACAAAAAATAAAAGACGAAAACCAAGATGAACACAACATTCGCAAGCAGGAGGAAGTTCTTCAAGAGTCTCTGATGATGGTCCCAGATTGCCAAAGGAGGTTGGTAGATTTTTATACACATATTTTTATATTTTAAAATATGGTTGTACGAATTTTGAAGTATTAATATCTGTACTTTCATTGATTTCTTTGTTTGAATTTGCATGTGTTTCGTGCATGCTTTGACGCCGAGTGTGACTCATTGAATTTGAATTGTGCATAAAGGAAGTACCATCTTTATTGTTAACAACTTCTCCAAATATATGTCTATGTAAAGTGGCCATATGGTTAAAAATGAATTCTGTAAATACCTGTAACTATCATCTATGAACTCATGGCACTATATTTATTACCAATATTATAATGTATTTACTTGCATTTTACAGATTACTAAAGGCATTTACAGATCTAAAAGGTGTATTAGAAAGTGAACTAGATCTCAAAGAGACTGCTGAGTATACAGCTGCTGAAGAAATCCTAAAAGAAGCTGAACTTCAATTACCTGAGTCCATAAAAGCATAATTTCTATATACTAATTTATACCCTTTTTCCTTAATATTTAAACAATCATGTCTTTTAACAAAAACTTTAATGATAACTTTCATGCAAATACATTCCAAAATACTCAATACATGCCACCGCCGCCACCACCACCAGCATTCTTCATTCCTCCACAAAACTATGATGATGATGAGTTCATAAAACAGTTTAATGTTTCTTCACCAAGAAAACCTAAAGTCCAAACTATGACTTCAATATCAACTGTTCGGAAAGATGTATACAATTTGGTCAAACAGCTAAATGAGTTAAAATGTAAAGAAAGCTTTTTGACTGATAATATAGACAATCTAACCCATGAGCAGTGGAGTAATAATATGCAGCAGATTGCAGAAACCAAGAATGCTATTAACAGTGTTCTGGAAAAAATTAATGGTTTTAATTTTGAAGTTTTACACAAGTTGTTAGCTAAAAGGTCGGCAAAGAGAGCCAGGTTGAGGAGACAGCGCTCGGAAAGGAAACAGGCAAAGGAGGAATGGTTAAAAAAAATGCAGGAAAAGTCTCGGAAAATTGACGAGAAGCTGCAGAAAACACAAGATGATATCAAAAAAGCTAAGCAGGTAAGCTCTAAAGTACTTATGTACACCGTCGTTATAAATCTAACTTTATTAACTTAAATTGATGATAATTTATTATTAAAAGCAAATGTTTAGTGAAATTTTGAGCAATAATAATTGTCATAAAATTATAATAATTAACTGGGTTTTTCGTCACATTGTGGCTGTTGCACACAGTCGCTTACTGAATGGCCTGTTCTAAATGTTTATAGCTGTGAGCTCATCAATCACTTATTTTCCAGGAAGAAGAAGCCAAGATCCAGGCGGACCTAGTTCTCAAAGAGACACTTCGCAAAAAGCACGACGCCAAGAAGTACATAGTGAAACTGGACGCCCTCGTGAACCTGCGCCGCGCAAGACACAACACGGCGCGCGGCCGCGGGCGCGGGGCCGACGGAGCGGACGCAGAGGCTGATATGTTTAATGCTAATATTGGTGAGTATAAACTCTTTGGATATTAACATTATCTAAAGAGAAACATTATGTTTTCTAAAAAAAGCAAGATGGAGTATCCCATAATCATAATAATCATTTTATTCATTAAAAGCTTTACAATTAGTTCACAGTGTTGAAAGCACCTTTTAGGTAATAGTGAAATACTTGTGCTTTCACTCTTCCTATTTTTACATAACATATCTAAAGCTTATACAAATTCATTTATTTATTTAGTTAGTATCTACTCCTATACCTACCTACCTATCAAACATCTAGCTATCCATCCATCCAAATCCATCCAAGCATGTTCACTTTGGTCTATTTTTACTTATACAGAAAATATACTGATTCTTCTATTATCAGAGTGTTTAGTAACATGAATTGTTTTTTTTAAACGGGAAACATAAATCCCACAAGGTTGTAACTAAATATAAATCAACAGAGAAGCTAAAATCCCTGTGGAAGCAGCGTCTCAGCATGTACACACTGGAGGAGAGGGGCCTGGTGGCGCGGCTGCGGGGCGGCGCGCGGCCCGAGCAGCCCCACGCCGCGGCCGGCGCCCTGCGGCGGTGGCGCCAAGCCTTGTTCGGCGGAGGGGACCCGCAGCACGGCTATGCGAGCGTGCACCAGTTTGTGGCTGTGAGGTGAGTCCGTTACCTGAAAGAACCCATTGGAACAAGAGTCGTGTTGGTAATGTGGGAGCACATTCGACTTTCATTAGTTATGTAGTTTTTTGAAATTTAAATGTCATTAGTCACTTTTCCCACTATGATTAAAAAAAGTGGAGATTACAAATAAACAGTTTAAAATGTAATCCTAACAAAAATAAACTAAGTCATGATAGCATTTTATCGTCATTGTCACTTACATATTTTGACAAGATTATTATACCTAACATCTAATGATCAGAGATACTCTTAGATTTACCAGCTGACACCAAGTTTTTGTTACAGATGTGAATGGGACAAGTTCCTGAACATCGACGGGACACCGCTGCCTGTCGGTTGGGTCTCCCCTGCTGCAAAATGACCTTTGAAAAAGTCACATTTACTGAACTTCTAAAAACTGAAAATAATTAACTTTTGTTTTACAGCTAGGCTTGTATTTTTATACTTGGAACTTGTTTGCAACACGCTATTGTTTGAAATGCATTTAAATTAAGTATTTTGTAATAAATTTTTTGAAGAAAATGTTTTTTTTGTTTTGTTAAAATGATTACTTACCTATTTATCCTGATCTTACCTTTTAAGCTGACTCTCTGCATCCCCATCATGCTTCACCAACTTAGCTGAGCTGTCAATGTTAAAAAAAAGTGAAATGTGAAACTCAAACTGGCGTAGTACCGAGTGCAGTAAATGTATGGTCTCGCGCTAATCACTTATAGTGTGTCGTGTCATAGACGCAATCCATGCAAGATACACGATGCAATTAATTAAAAAATAAAGTAAATAGTTTTGTAGGTAAGTACCTAATAAGCATATGAGTGCATTCTTTTGGGAAATTATGAAGAGAGAAAAAATTTAAGCATCTTGAGTTTAAAATACTTTAATGATTTTCTATACCGGCAACACGAAATAATTAGGTACTTAAATTCATTATATTTTAGGAATATTTTACAATTTACACTTTTAATTACCACGTAATCTTACAACTACGAAAAATTTCTAATTTCATATAAAAGTCTTGTTATCCTAATTATTATTTCTGAAACTGATAAAGCAAAAAAAATAATAATTTCACAAATCTACATTACATTTAATTGGTTATAAAAATATAAAACCATTCAGTATTGCACCACACTTAATCAAATTGGTTTGTATGTTAAGCAGACCCACCATGTATCATACATAATTACTACCACTTACCTACTCAGTAAAGAAGCTTATCTCTATTAGGTACCTATTTACCTAGGTACTTTATAAATTGAGAAAACTTTGATAAGACTCGCTTTAAAGTTTTATTTTTAAAATAAATCTTAAACTTCCTTGCGGAACAATCGTTAATAAAGTTTGATCAAAGTTTTTACAAGATTTTAAAGTGAAAATAAGTAAGTAAATCTACTACATTATTGCTGTATCGTAGGACTCATGGTAACCACTAGACTCTTACAGTTTGAGATCACACTTAGCAGATTCTCAGGATCCATATCTTATGTTAAACAATTAGGTACTTCACAAATAAAATCAATAAGTAGGAAGTTAAAACAACGTAAAATAATCAAATGTTAATTATTTATGTGTGTTTATTTTATTAATAAATCCTACTTACATTTTAACAAATTACAATATAGGATAAACCTAAATTGAACTTAGTATATATTCTGAAGAATGTTTGTATTGTATGATGCATTATTATCAGCTATTGATAAGTGCTAGATTTCTGATGTACCTATTAAATAAACATAGATAGATATTTTTTACTATACATATTTCTCACCCAGGCTTCCGGAAAAAAGATATTATTTTTGAAGTAATAATGCTACTGCTTATCGGCTTGAATCTAGATATTATTTGCAGATTTGGATTGTGCCACTGAATATACAATTTTTTGTCAACTTATGTAACATTCGTCAAGCATTATTTCGCCAGAAACAGGTACACACTTTAGACAAAATAGGAGAACAACATTTTCGTACTCTAGTACGGCTGACATTTTATGGTTGACATTTAAAAGAACTAAAGTGAAGAATATCCATCAAAGATTTTCAGTAGAAACAGTCGTGATGAATTAATAACTAGGCGATCCAGTGGAACCTACACTAACTTAGTCAATTAGTTTTGTACTGTCAAAATAGGTAAAGCTAGGCACTGGAAGTCTTAAATGTGGCTGGATATTAGTACGGCTATCGAAATGTCTTAAAATGCGTTTTAAGTTTATTATAATTCTTATGCTGTCTTATACACAACAATGACAAAATTAAACGATTACTGTATAGAATAGAATATTTTATTAAATTAAATAGTTATTTTGTATATTGGTTTAATGTAGCAGAAATTCACACTGCAACTTAATACAATTCCTATATAGGTAACCTAAGATGATCACCAATTTTCAGACATTTCGATCACACTAATCTGCTGTTTTTAACTTTACTGATAATTATCTCAAATTGCTTACAATTAATTACAGAACTATCTTTAAGGAAGTTTAATCTTAAAAATAGTGTATAAGTATAAGTACCTAGCTTGTTACATCGTAAAACACGGCAGTGAAAGGTTATAAACAAGATTTATCTCATTTATTTCCATAAGATCCTAAAGATTACTTGGACAAGTCAATATAACTCAAGGAGATAGGCCTTTCTACAAGAGTTATACAAAACATTTTGCTCATCATATACAATAATTAAGTTTGTATTGTATGTTTCTCTTTATGTGGTGTGCAATAAAGTATATTCTATTCTATAATTATAATACATCACATATAAATATATGATTATATTTTTATTATAAACAGTAGTATAGCTCTGGTAGAAGGCATTAAATATGAGCTTACAATAATGGAAATAAAATACTGAAGTTCACTATTGACTTAAGCTAGGTAATAAAATATAATTATGGTGTTCAATGTTCCAGAATTATTGAATTAAAAATTGTTAAAAATGTAAATTAATGCAGGCAAACATCAACATCATGACAATTAATGGTATTGTTTAGACACTATATCACTGCTAAAGTCCTGTTATCACTGATTTATCATGTTAGATTGAATTAACATGATAGCATAAATTGAACAATTTACTAAGTAAATTGTGTTTGGTAGGTTTCACTGTCAAGCGTTATGAGACTGCTGGAGTCCTTATATCACTGATTAACTTGCAGAAATTACCATTAGATGTTAGTTTAAGGTGCAATTGGTATGTTGTGGTACGTTTGGTAGCACCGCGGTGAATATGCGCGTGCCGCTCGGGTCGTAGCAGTGCGTGTAGATGTAGGTCTCACTGCCACAGTCCAGCATAGTTGCCGATGAGCGGCGCGGGTAGCGGTCCCCCCGCGGTGAATATGCGCGTGCCGCTCGGGTCGTAGCAGTGCGTGTAGATGTAGGTCTCACTGCCACAGTCCAGCATAGTTGCCGATGAGCGGCGCGGGTAGCGGTCCCCCCGCGGTGAATATGCGCGTGCCGCTCGGGTCGTAGCAGTGCGTGTAGATGTAGGTCTCACTGCCACAGTCCAGCATAGTTGCCGATGAGCGGCGCGGGTAGCGGTCCCCCCGCGGTGAATATGCGCGTGCCGCTCGGGTCGTAGCAGTGCGTGTAGATGTAGGTCTCACTGCCACAGTCCAGCATAGTTGCCGATGAGCGGCGCGGGTAGCGGTCCCCCCGCGGTGAATATGCGCGTGCCGCTCGGGTCGTAGCAGTGCGTGTAGATGTAGGTCTCACTGCCACAGTCCAGCATAGTTGCCGATGAGCGGCGCGGGTAGCGGTCCCCCCGCGGTGAATATGCGCGTGCCGCTCGGGTCGTAGCAGTGCGTGTAGATGTAGGTCTCACTGCCACAGTCCAGCATAGTTGCCGATGAGCGGCGCGGGTAGCGGTCCCCCCGCGGTGAATATGCGCGTGCCGCTCGGGTCGTAGCAGTGCGTGTAGATGTAGGTCTCACTGCCACAGTCCAGCATAGTTGCCGATGAGCGGCGCGGGTAGCGGTCCCCCCGCGGTGAATATGCGCGTGCCGCTCGGGTCGTAGCAGTGCGTGTAGATGTAGGTCTCACTGCCACAGTCCAGCATAGTTGCCGATGAGCGGCGCGGGTAGCGGTCCCCCCGCGGTGAATATGCGCGTGCCGCTCGGGTCGTAGCAGTGCGTGTAGATGTAGGTCTCACTGCCACAGTCCAGCATAGTTGCCGATGAGCGGCGCGGGTAGCGGTCCCCCCGCGGTGAATATGCGCGTGCCGCTCGGGTCGTAGCAGTGCGTGTAGATGTAGGTCTCACTGCCACAGTCCAGCATAGTTGCCGATGAGCGGCGCGGGTAGCGGTCCCCCCGCGGTGAATATGCGCGTGCCGCTCGGGTCGTAGCAGTGCGTGTAGATGTAGGTCTCACTGCCACAGTCCAGCATAGTTGCCGATGAGCGGCGCGGGTAGCGGTCCCCCCGCGGTGAATATGCGCGTGCCGCTCGGGTCGTAGCAGTGCGTGTAGATGTAGGTCTCACTGCCACAGTCCAGCATAGTTGCCGATGAGCGGCGCGGGTAGCGGTCCCCCCGCGGTGAATATGCGCGTGCCGCTCGGGTCGTAGCAGTGCGTGTAGATGTAGGTCTCACTGCCACAGTCCAGCATAGTTGCCGATGAGCGGCGCGGGTAGCGGTCCCCCCGCGGTGAATATGCGCGTGCCGCTCGGGTCGTAGCAGTGCGTGTAGATGTAGGTCTCACTGCCACAGTCCAGCATAGTTGCCGATGAGCGGCGCGGGTAGCGGTCCCCCCGCGGTGAATATGCGCGTGCCGCTCGGGTCGTAGCAGTGCGTGTAGATGTAGGTCTCACTGCCACAGTCCAGCATAGTTGCCGATGAGCGGCGCGGGTAGCGGTCCCCCCGCGGTGAATATGCGCGTGCCGCTCGGGTCGTAGCAGTGCGTGTAGATGTAGGTCTCACTGCCACAGTCCAGCATAGTTGCCGATGAGCGGCGCGGGTAGCGGTCCCCCCGCGGTGAATATGCGCGTGCCGCTCGGGTCGTAGCAGTGCGTGTAGATGTAGGTCTCACTGCCACAGTCCAGCATAGTTGCCGATGAGCGGCGCGGGTAGCGGTCCCCCCGCGGTGAATATGCGCGTGCCGCTCGGGTCGTAGCAGTGCGTGTAGATGTAGGTCTCACTGCCACAGTCCAGCATAGTTGCCGATGAGCGGCGCGGGTAGCGGTCCCCCCGCGGTGAATATGCGCGTGCCGCTCGGGTCGTAGCAGTGCGTGTAGATTGCAGGCACGTGCTTCACGTGGTTGATACCGTCCGCTTCTTCGTCCGGGAACTGTGGATGGAAAAGGACCGTTATAGTTAATATAACTGGACAATGACTTGGCAATAACTAGCTCCGTGCAAAGCCCGAAGAACGCCGCGCCGCGGAGGTGTTATAAGGCAATACTGACTATGTGGATTTGTGTTACATAATATATTTTTTACGAGCTACACTACTATAATTATCAACACTCCAAAGTAGTAAGTAGTTGCAATCAAGTCGGAAAGTTTTGTCTTTGAAAGACAAAAGCGGTGACAGTTGTACCATCTGTAAAGTGGGTAAGTAGTAGAGGACACACAACACAGAAGATTTTCAAATTGTTGATAACATACTCACCACATAGCCCTTGGAGGCCTTCAGAGTGACCGTCTTGGAGGAGTGAATGTTACTTTCCAAGTATTTGCCCGCTCGTAGGTCGTAGAACATTAGTAAACCTGGAAATTAACGTTTACTGTAAATTATAAGTCTCAAGACATTTAAATCTTAAAAGTAATGGATATGTAAATTTATAATGGAAGATTTGCCTGAAGAATGAAGAATTGAAGAATGGGGAAACTCGCATGGTAACCATTGTTATTTATTATACCTGATCTCCTTAGATATATTATGGGTTCTACAGACGAGATCCGTGCTTAGCTTAGATTCTGGGAATAACCCATTTATATGGTGCTTATATATTCGTTAAAATAATATTTAGACGTGAACTCCTCGATGATTTTCGTACAAATATACAGTCAGTACAAACCTAGCCCCGTTCCAATAGTTAGCATATCTCCTCTGAAAGACGCCGAGCGGATGCCACAGCCGTTGTAGCGAGATGTGATCTTCTTGACGGATTGGAGCGTTCTACAGTCCAGTAGCAGAGTGTAGGATTTACAACCGATCGCGTATACGCCGTTTTCCTGAAATTAATTGAAAACAATTCACATTTTAATTACTTTTTTATTGCTAATAGAACATAAAGAAATAATGTAGGACCAAGTATGTTACCTTGTAGTATGCCAAACTCCACATCTTTGATTCGAAGTAAAATCAGTTTATATATTTAATCACTTTTTTAAAGAATAGCCGTTTGTATACTTTGTTTAGGACCCAATAGTCAAATAAGAAAAAAAGTGGACCTACATGGGTTAATATATCTGAATTATAAAGAATGATAATTCAGTCAAATGTGTTTGTCAAGTTCAAGAAGTTATTTTTAATCAGATTTTTAAGCAATTGTTTTCAATCTATTGAAATTGTAACCTGAAATAAACATATTTTATTCTAATATTTGTGTATATTTTAATATATTTACCTGTGTAGCAAGACAGACTAGGTCTTGACACGAAGGCAGTTTCCGGCTAAGCGTCTGTCGGAATGTCTCCGCATTGAAGACGTGAATGTAGCCGTTGAGGGTTAAGGCTGCGATCTCGCGCCATTTCGCGTTGAAGGTTAAAGCTCGGACTTTTATACCTGTGAAATGTTAGGTCTATTGGTAAAAATGGCTGGAGTGTGTATTGAGTATATAATACGCTAGAAGTAGGTACAGTCACCAGCATTAATATCTGACAATGAACAGCGCCGCAAAAATATGTGACACAGATTGCCAGCAAAAACATGTGATGAGAGTAACGTGCATAATAATCTGATGCTTTCGCGGCGGTATAAATATATGACATAGTCAACAGCATTAACATCTGACAACAGATGAGCGCGTAATTATCTGACATGCCCCGAAAGCAAAATTATGTGACACTGTTACTGCAAAATGATTTGACAATAGAATGAACGCATAAACATCTGACACATCAAATTACTTCTATAAATTGAAATTCATTTTGTAGACCGTAAGATATAGGTAATACTAGCGTTCCGCCCCGCGGCTTTGCCTGCGCTAAAATATATCTTAATGCGGATTTTTGTATTTTTCTGCGGCAAAGAGTAGCCTCAGTGTTATTTTGATATTCAAAGTATAATTTCCAAACACGGCTTTTCCTGTGTTTTAAGTAACTTTCTTAAATGTGTATGTACCTATATTATTAGGTATTATCAGAAATCTAGCACCCGTAACACAAGATTCTAGCTTACACGAGGCTAGATGTTGCTTTGTGAATTGTCTAGCAATTAGCAATATTTATTGATTTTATTTTATTTATTATGTTTTTTGGCCGTAAGCTCAGGTATAAGAAAAATGAAAGGGCTGGGGATTTTATTAATAAATAAATAAATGCCAAGTTTTCTGAACTAAATTTCACATGAAATGTTAAAATTCATAGTGTGCCTTTTATTTCTGATTGATTTTATAAATGAAAAGTCATACCGTATGATATACTTCAATATTAGATAAAAGTGAATTTATGAAAGAATAAGTTCCTAAACCTTAACCCTAAACTGCATGATTATTTTTCTTAAAAAAAAAATTGTGATGGTCATATTTGTGTTCTAGATAAATAAAGTAAAATAAAGAAGAAATATTTAAAATTGATTCAAAAATTTCATATAAATTAAGTTTAAGGGAAAAACTGCTTTTATATTTAGTTCCATATATGTAGGTATGGCAAAACATGCAATGAACTACCTATATTTTAAAATATCATTCGCAGGGCATGCGGAATATGGTCATTTTTTTTTTAAATTATAAGAAGACTGAAAAGATATTAAAAAAAAATTATATTGGTTGTGATAATAGCAATGAGAGCAACGTAGGGTTAAGTAGCATAAAAACGGAGTGATTCGTTTTTTCTATGAAATATCTTAAATTTACTTTGCATGAATTGACATAACATAATTTATGACAGTTTTCATAAATAAATCAAAACTCTTTAAGATCTCAAAACCATGAAAAAGTTTTAAATACACTTTAACTTTGACTACTGCCCTCTGATCTGTGTCGCTCATAGATTCAATATCGTAATGTTAAGAATCTTTTTACAAAAAGAATCTGAATATGAATTCCACCAATTCCTCAAGGAATCTTAATGACATTTTAGGAATGTTTTATCTATAATATAATACCTGCCTGAGAAGTATATACTCTAACATTAAATCATTTTAAATAAAACTTTAAAAAAAAGAAGGCACCCGGTGCAACTCGAACTCGCGGACTTCGGATTACGAAGCGCCTACTATAGCCATTAAACCACGAGGTAACTGACAAAGTGTGTGAAATTAAGAGACGGATCAAATGACGATCTGATGACAATGTATCGTCACATAATTTCGCTGTCGGGGCATGTCAGATAATTACGCGCTCATCTGTTGTCAGATGTTAATGCTGTTGACTATGTCATATATTTTTACCGCCGCGAAAGCATCAGATTATTATGCACGTTACCTTATCACATGTTTTTGCTGGCAATCTGTGTCACATATTTTTGCGTTTGCGGCGCTGTTCATTGTCAGATATTAATGCTGGTGACTGTACGTTTGATAGGTTTGCGCGGGAATAAGATATTTTAACGCTGATAATGCCTCTCATAATCTTTACATATCAATGGCAGGTAGTCTATTTACGAAGATCCATAGACATTTGTCTTTTTATCTGGTGTATCACAGACGCTACGTTTATCAATTTAAGAACCTTTTGGTATATAAAAAGGGCTATCTGGCTAGTATCCTATCTTTCCTCCTTTTACTTTGCCTTTCAACGTAAGTATATCTTCTACGTCTGGGTTAATTGTCAGTCTGTCGGATTAAATTTCTTTTTCAACATTTTAAGGGTAAATTATTAAGTCCAGTGTTTTAACGAACTATGGTGACCGGACGACCGTATGGCGGTCATCGTCGATTCATCCGCAGAGAATTTCCAAACCTTCTCAAGTGACCTAGAGCTTTAAGGCAGCATTCCGTTCTTAGCGACTGTGACTGTCTAGTCAGGCGCGCGCCACAACGTACCTGACCGACAGTCCCGCAGCGCTTGCGGCGCGATGTACTGGTCGTGCTTGGGCGCGTCGGCGGCCGCGGCGGACGGCGCGCGCCACAACGTACCTGACCGACAGTCCCGCAGCGCTTGCGGCGCGATGTACTGGTCGTGCTTGGGCGCGTCGGCGGCCGCGGCGGACGGCGCGCGCCACAACGTACCTGACCGACAGTCCCGCAGCGCTTGCGGCGCGATGTACTGGTCGTGCTTGGGCGCGTCGGCGGCCGCGGCGGACGGCGCGCGCCACAACGTACCTGACCGACAGTCCCGCAGCGCTTGCGGCGCGATGTACTGGTCGTGCTTGGGCGCGTCGGCGGCCGCGGCGGACGGCGCGCGCCACAACGTACCTGACCGACAGTCCCGCAGCGCTTGCGGCGCGATGTACTGGTCGTGCTTGGGCGCGTCGGCGGCCGCGGCGGACGGCGCGCGCCACAACGTACCTGACCGACAGTCCCGCAGCGCTTGCGGCGCGATGTACTGGTCGTGCTTGGGCGCGTCGGCGGCCGCGGCGGACGGCGCGCGCCACAACGTACCTGACCGACAGTCCCGCAGCGCTTGCGGCGCGATGTACTGGTCGTGCTTGGGCGCGTCGGCGGCCGCGGCGGACGGCGCGCGCCACAACGTACCTGACCGACAGTCCCGCAGCGCTTGCGGCGCGATGTACTGGTCGTGCTTGGGCGCGTCGGCGGCCGCGGCGGACGGCGCGCGCCACAACGTACCTGACCGACAGTCCCGCAGCGCTTGCGGCGCGATGTACTGGTCGTGCTTGGGCGCGTCGGCGGCCGCGGCGGACGGCGCGCGCCACAACGTACCTGACCGACAGTCCCGCAGCGCTTGCGGCGCGATGTACTGGTCGTGCTTGGGCGCGTCGGCGGCCGCGGCGGACGGCGCGCGCCACAACGTACCTGACCGACAGTCCCGCAGCGCTTGCGGCGCGATGTACTGGTCGTGCTTGGGCGCGTCGGCGGCCGCGGCGGACGGCGCGCGCCACAACGCCAGCTTGGAGTCGCGCGACCCCGTCACCAGGAACTCGTCGTCCAGCCAACACATGTCCAGTATCTGTTACAAAAATGCGTAGAAAAATTATAACCAAAGCGTAACTTTTTCCTTGAGCGAACTAGGTCCTAAATAAATTAATATATAAATAAGCTTGTGAACTAACTTACTCCATGACCGACCCTTACAGATTTATCATTAGTATAGATTTTTAGTTTTTGCGTTAAATATCAGTATTTAAAAATATACACATACCCAATCTTTATGAGCTTCACCCACGCAAACAGGTGACACGGTGGGAAGACTGTAGATGGCAAGTTCGCAGGAATTCCGAGCGCCCGTTGCCAGTAGCGTTCTGTACACAATGTTACACATATTTTAACATTTTTCAAAAATTTATTATTAACGACCACGGCTGGCGCGGCCGCAGTGTGGGGATGGAGTCTAGCTTGTTGCTTACCTAGAAGGGTTGATCTGCAAGGCGTGTATGCCGGTCTGGTGGTCCTGCCCCTGCCACGGCTGGCGCGGCCGCAGTGTGGGGATGGAGTCTAGCTTGTTGCTTACCTAGAAGGGTTGATCTGCAAGGCGTGTATGCCGGTCTGGTGGTCCTGCCCCTGCCACGGCTGGCGCGGCCGCAGTGTGGGGATGGAGTCTAGCTTGTTGCTTACCTAGAAGGGTTGATCTGCAAGGCGTGTATGCCGGTCTGGTGGTCCTGCCCCTGCCACGGCTGGCGCGGCCGCAGTGTGGGGATGGAGTCTAGCTTGTTGCTTACCTAGAAGGGTTGATCTGCAAGGCGTGTATGCCGGTCTGGTGGTCCTGCCCCTGCCACGGCTGGCGCGGCCGCAGTGTGGGGATGGAGTCTAGCTTGTTGCTTACCTAGAAGGGTTGATCTGCAAGGCGTGTATGCCGGTCTGGTGGTCCTGCCCCTGCCACGGCTGGCGCGGCCGCAGTGTGGGGATGGAGTCTAGCTTGTTGCTTACCTAGAAGGGTTGATCTGCAAGGCGTGTATGCCGGTCTGGTGGTCCTGCCCCTGCCACGGCTGGCGCGGCCGCAGTGTGGGGATGGAGTCTAGCTTGTTGCTTACCTAGAAGGGTTGATCTGCAAGGCGTGTATGCCGGTCTGGTGGTCCTGCCCCTGCCACGGCTGGCGCGGCCGCAGTGTGGGGATGGAGTCTAGCTTGTTGCTTACCTAGAAGGGTTGATCTGCAAGGCGTGTATGCCGGTCTGGTGGTCCTGCCCCTGCCACGGCTGGCGCGGCCGCAGTGTGGGGATGGAGTCTAGCTTGTTGCTTACCTAGAAGGGTTGATCTGCAAGGCGTGTATGCCGGTCTGGTGGTCCTGCCCCTGCCACGGCTGGCGCGGCCGCAGTGTGGGGATGGAGTCTAGCTTGTTGCTTACCTAGAAGGGTTGATCTGCAAGGCGTGTATGCCGGTCTGGTGGTCCTGCCCCTGCCACGGCTGGCGCGGCCTCAGTGTGGGGATTTTTTTTTTTTTTTTTTTATGTCTTTATTTAGAGAGCTTTATCACAAGGTGAAAATGTCGCTCTAGTACAGGTTAACAAACTTAGGATAAACTTACAAAACAAAACATACAAATAAATTTAAATACCAAAATTAAATATAAACACAACACACTATATAGGTATATATATACCTATAAAATTTAATATTTAAAAGGTTAGGCACAGGAGTATGTAAAAAAAGGGTACAGTGTGTCATTGTGTCCTCTGACTGCCCTGACCTGAGCCAAACCTTATGTTATAAAGTTTTATTAAACATTTAATTTCACTACTTTCCAATGTGGACAAACTGATGTTTATGTCACAATGCTCTTTCAGAAAATGTTTACAATTATCATTTCGGTAAGCCTCGCCCCGGACGCACTCCATGAGCACGTGCAGAGCGTCCTCGGGCACGCCGCACTCTGAGCAAAGCGCAGAGGGCACTTTGCCCATGAGAAACGCGAACTTGTTGCCTGGAATGTGTCCGGTTCGAAGCCTCGCCATCACAACTACATCTCTTCTAGGCAGGTCATTATTGATTATCCATGGAATTCTAAGAGGTTGTGGCTGGACCGTTTTGTACCAGATACCGATTTCTTTTGAACGTAAATCAAAGTATTCCTTCCATAAATCGTAGCATTGTCGTCTAATCAAATACATACAATCAGTGTAGTATGGTATTATCTCGTAAGGTATACCATCGCTGGTAGCTTGTCTCGCTAGCAGATCCACTTGTTCATTGCAATCGATTCCGCAATGCGATGGGATCCATTGCAATTTAATAGTTTTAGATTGAGACATTAAGTCAAGTATAGTAGTTAGCACGGTGTACGCAGTGGGAGTGCCGCGCGCGCCCGTCGTGCAGCGCGCCACGTGCTGTAGCGCACTGCGCGAATCAGAGAATATTACTATATCGCTTTCATCTAACGACTTCGCATAATATGATAGAGCTTCACTGATAGCAATTAACTCCGCTTCCATAATACACATATTAAGAGAAGTAATCTTAAACTGTTGGCTTAAGTTGCATTGAGGGTCCAAAAAAGACGCGCCGATTCCGGCTGCATCTTTGGATCCATCCGTAAATAATTTGTAAAAGGATCTATAACGTTTGTTAATAAAATTTTGACAAATAACTTTAAGATTACAAGCATGATAATTACTTTTTGGTTCTGATAATTCGGGAATATTGCAATAAATTATGTTATCAAGATCTATGCTAGCAGTGTGGGGATGGAGTCTAGCTTGTTGCTTACCTAGAAGGGTTGATCTGCAAGGCGTGTATGCCGGTCTGGTGGTCCTGCCCCTGCCACGGCTGGCGCGGCCGCAGTGTGGGGATGGAGTCTAGCTTGTTGCTTACCTAGAAGGGTTGATCTGCAAGGCGTGTATGCCGGTCTGGTGGTCCTGCCCCTGCCACGGCTGGCGCGGCCGCAGTGTGGGGATGGAGTCTAGCTTGTTGCTTACCTAGAAGGGTTGATCTGCAAGGCGTGTATGCCGGTCTGGTGGTCCTGCCCCTGCCACGGCTGGCGCGACCGCAGTGTGGGGATGGAGTCTAGCTTGTTGCTTACCTAGAAGGGTTGATCTGCAAGGCGTGTATGCCGGTCTGGTGGTCCTGCCCCTGCCACGGCTGGCGCGGCCGCAGTGTGGGGATGGAGTCTAGCTTGTTGCTTACCTAGAAGGGTTGATCTGCAAGGCGTGTATGCCGGTCTGGTGGTCCTGCCCCTGCCACGGCTGGCGCGGCCGCAGTGTGGGGATGGAGTCTAGCTTGTTGCTTACCTAGAAGGGTTGATCTGCAAGGCGTGTATGCCGGTCTGGTGGTCCTGCCCCTGCCACGGCTGGCGCGGCCGCAGTGTGGGGATGGAGTCTAGCTTGTTGCTTACCTAGAAGGGTTGATCTGCAAGGCGTGTATGCCGGTCTGGTGGTCCTGCCCCTGCCACGGCTGGCGCGGCCGCAGTGTGGGGATGGAGTCTAGCTTGTTGCTTACCTAGAAGGGTTGATCTGCAAGGCGTGTATGCCGGTCTGGTGGTCCTGCCCCTGCCACGGCTGGCGCGGCCGCAGTGTGGGGATGGAGTCTAGCTTGTTGCTTACCTAGAAGGGTTGATCTGCAAGGCGTGTATGCCGGTCTGGTGGTCCTGCCCCTGCCACGGCTGGCGCGGCCGCAGTGTGGGGATGGAGTCTAGCTTGTTGCTTACCTAGAAGGGTTGATCTGCAAGGCGTGTATGCCGGTCTGGTGGTCCTGCCCCTGCCACGGCTGGCGCGGCCGCAGTGTGGGGATGGAGTCTAGCTTGTTGCTTACCTAGAAGGGTTGATCTGCAAGGCGTGTATGCCGGTCTGGTGGTCCTGCCCCTGCCACGGCTGGCGCGGCCGCAGTGTGGGGATGGAGTCTAGCTTGTTGCTTACCTAGAAGGGTTGATCTGCAAGGCGTGTATGCCGGTCTGGTGGTCCTGCCCCTGCCACGGCTGGCGCGGCCGCAGTGTGGGGATGGAGTCTAGCTTGTTGCTTACCTAGAAGGGTTGATCTGCAAGGCGTGTATGCCGGTCTGGTGGTCCTGCCCCTGCCACGGCTGGCGCGGCCGCAGTGTGGGGATGGAGTCTAGCTTACGAGTGCGTACGTCGTAAACCAACAACTGGAAGAAATAAAATAAATTATAAATACTGGACAATTTACACAGCAACAATTTGCCCTATTTTTTATTATACATAAGAAACTACCAGATTGATTTCTTCATGGGTCGCAGGCCGAACTTCGCACGCTGAGCGACAGAGGTCCCCAAAGTAAAGATGTCATGTTATAGATCTCAATACAAGAGTAAGACAGTAACTACGGCATATGTTTATGATCTACGAGTATTTCAATGATTCACTGCTAGGTTAAACAAATTGGAGCTTGAAGATATCAAGCTCCAATTTGTTTAATAATAATCCACCAGAGTGGCCTAATTATTAAGTAGTATTGATAACAATCCTTCCAAAGTTCATGTAGCTTGTTGGTAAAGATACTTAAATATTTGGATATTGAATAACATCATTTCATTATTGTTGATCAATAAAAACCTGGTATAATGATAAATTATTGAAAGAAAGGTAAGTACATAAGATTGGTCATATATAAGGGTCATTGACTCTACTTTCAATCTACGTAAAAGTTGTTCAATTAGTTTACAGATGTTTTACTTAAAAATTTAAAAATTACTTTACGTTTCAGCAAATTTAAATCTAACTGTACTGAGAAATCCTTACTAATAATATAAATGGAAACTAAAATGTTTGTTGGTTTTTCACATCAACATAAACTTGCATTAAAATGTTTGAGTGCAGGAGAATACATGGTCTAAGGTCTACATGGTCTAAGTCTCAGCTAACAAAGTCGTAGACACAGCAAGTTAAAAATAAATTAAAAATATTTAGCAATAAAAGTTACAGCCCCAAAGTTTCAGTATCTGTATTGAATCTCTCAAGCTGTAAAGTTCTTAAAAACTGTTAAGGATTGTGGAAGATAGATAGTCAAATAGCGAATAGATAAATAAAAATGTTTGGGCACTATTTTATCATTGTTACATGAGAAACAATATATTTCAAGATATACAAATATAGGAAGAGATAAAAATTCTTGGAAAACAACTTCCTCAATGTATAAGTCTCTGCTGTGCATGGATTAAGATAACAACAAGGTTTTAGAGATACATTCAAATTATCGATTGTGTTATTTGTATGTGAAAATAATTATGTAAACAATGGTTTATATCATCTCATAAGCTTGTCCTTGGTGTGGTAAATTTCCAGGCAATACTAGCATGGCAAGGGTAAACAAATTGGCGCATTATATTGAATAAAACATGAATAGAAATTACCTGAGTGCTCTCGCCTTCGCCCGCCGTTCTTGGAGACGCGAGGATATGTAACATGAGGGATAGCGACCCTCAATGGCCTTCCGGACAGTCTGCGCCATGTTTATTCACTAGATTTATCTAAAATTATCCGACAAAATCGCACGGTCAACTTGTGGTCACTTTCTTTTTGTCCTGTTGTACATTGATCTGGATTGAGATTGAGACATCTTTCATGACCATGGAGTCTCTGCAACCGTGGCTGTAGTTTCTTCGAGACATTCACGCTATACACATTACACTCTTTTCTGATATCTAGTCTTTGTAATAAAATTAGAAAGAAGTTGGATTTACTTTATTTTATAATCATAGAAAATTGATTACGAAAACATGTCGCCACAATGAACGAATGTTAAAATGAATGAGTGAATGAGCGGAACGCGGAACGAAAGCAGAGCATAGATTATCTTAGTTGAGACTTCTTACTTCATTGAAGCAGAGTAGGTAAATGAATGAAATGTCCCTTTTATATACAAAAAAAAAAATATTTTGTGAAACATATTATATTTATGAATTAGTGAAATTATTTATGTTAATTATTTTAGAACGAATGAGAAGATGAAATAGTTAAGTTGATGATTCAAGTCAAAAAGTTTGATCACTTAATAACTAGATGTCGCCAGTTAGTTATACCCACGGAGGTAATAATAAGAGGAGATGTTGTATTCAGATTTCCTTATGAAACAACGCGTGACAATTTTGCGGGGTGAGGGGGTGTTAGATCCCACCCACTTTTGTGTTTTCCATCTACCGGTCAAAAGCAAAACTGCTTGCTACGCAGTTTAACTACTTCATAATAGATGTCACAGGTGTAGGATCCCACCCACTTTTGTCTTTTCCATCTACCGGTCAAAAGCAAAACTGCTTGCTACGTAGTTTAACTACTTGATAATAGATAGGAATCGCCAAGGGGGGGCAGAGAGAGGCAGCTGCCCCCCCCCCCCCCTAGAGATTAGTTATTTTATTTTTCTAATAAATGTTAAAGTTTATTATCCGTTGCATTGTGTTATAGAAAGTATTTTGTTTTTTTATTTATTTAGTGACCCATCTTGATGCATATTTTTTATTGAAATAGTGATAGGTACTATTTTATTAAAGAAGAAATGTTTATGCAAGTAAATTATTTTCAGGTGATGTATGGATGTGAATGACGAATAAAGAAATATTTATCTTTATTGATTATGAATTATGTAAAAACCACCGCTGTGACAATATAATTTTGCCATAGCTTTGAAGCTGAGCTGGCAACTGTTTTGTGTCCCTTGTGTTTAACGCATATTGTTTTATGATGTTATTTGTACACAAATAAATTCTTTCTTTCTTTCTAATAGTTCTAACTTTCCATTTATGAAATTGGATTCTTATTACGGCCCTGTCTTAACATTACAATTTCCACTGTTGACACCGGATAGTCTAAGATCCCGCTATACAACGACCTTCACCGAGATGTATAATTAATGAGACATATTTTTTATGTTATTAAATATGCCAATAAATATATCCTATATGGGTTGCCTAACAAATTTCAGTCCAGAGTATTTTTAATTAATAATTAAAAATTTTGTTTTTGTTTTAAACATTGCACCGGTGTGATTATTAAATAAATTTGATACCAATCGAAAGTTTGAAGCCCATAGAATATGCAAACGTTAGGTTGCC
Organism: Chloroclystis v-ata; assembly: GCA_963691955.1. Taxonomy (NCBI): domain Eukaryota; kingdom Metazoa; phylum Arthropoda; class Insecta; order Lepidoptera; family Geometridae; genus Chloroclystis; species Chloroclystis v-ata. The sequence goes on along the minus strand of OY829897.1, from coordinate 673,518 downwards.
CTATTATCACGTTAAACTCTTTAAGAAAAATCAAGTATTTCCATTCAGGCCACATGGGCTCATCGGTGAGCCTTATTATACCGGACCATTCGAGCCATGGGGGTCATCCGTGAGCCGCGTGACAGGTCCAACGTAAACGCTTCCCACAAGCCACAGACTGCAGCTATTTTTTTAATTATCAATAAAAAAAACTCTGGACTGAAATTTGTTAGGCAACCCATATCTATATTAATAATTTCGTGCAGGGGTACGGTAGACTCGATCGAAACCTTATTTAAATAACGAAACATAAAAAAATATTGATTCTGAGTCGACAACATATGTCCGGAAAATTCGTATTATGGAGAATTTCGTTAAATTCCGACTGTAAAAAATCAAATGATAACAAAGCGCTGTCGCCATTTTTGGTGTAAACAAGCACGTTCCGTTTCTTAGATACGCCTCGCCAATGAACACATTGCGTTCGTCGCCCCAAAATGAATCCATCACAAAGAACTGAAACGAAATGTCTTGATATTATTTTTCTGTGGCCGATTCAACCACAGAAAATAATATTAGTTTCCATTTTATGGCTCGATGATATTGTTAAGGCAGCTGGTTCACGACCGTAATACCTGGAGGTCGTTAAGGGAAGGGAGGCCTATGTCCAGCGGTGGACGTCCAACGGCTGACATGATGATGACGAAGTATGTATTTTGTCCTAAGGTATTAAATAATTATCCTTGAAACAGTTTAACTTATAAACTGATAGGTGTCTAGATGACATTTGTCAAAATGACAGCTGTCAAACTTTAAACTGCCACAACTCTGAAACGGCTGGAACTAGAGATGCCCTACTAAGCTCAATCGACAGGTGTTAGAGAGAGCAACGTTTTCAATGACAGCTGTCAAACTTTAAACTGCCTTAACTCTGAAACGGCTTGGCCTAGAGATCCCGTACAAAGCTCAATCGACAGGTGTTAGAGAGAGCAACGTTTTCAATGACAGCTGTCAATCTTTAAACTGCCATAACTCTGAAACGGCTTGGTCTATAGATGCCGAACAAAGCTCAATAGACAGGTGTTAGAGAGAGCAACATTTTCAATGACAGCTGTCAAACTTTAAACTGCCATAACTCTGAAACGGCTTGGCCTAGAGATCCCGTACAAAGCTCAATCGACAGGTGTTACAGAGAGCAACGTTTTCAATGACAGCTGTCAAACTTTAAACTGCCATAACTCTGAAACGGCTTGGCCTAGAGATACCCTACTAAGCTCAATCGACAGGTGTTAGAGGGAGCAAAATTTTCGATGACAGCTGTCAAACTTTAAACTGCCATAACTCTGAAACGGCTTGGCCTAGAGATCCCGTACAAAGCTCAATCGACAGGTGTTAGAGAGAGCAACATTTTCAATGACAGCTGTCAAACTTTAAACTGCCATAACTCTGAAACGGCTTGGTCTATAGATGCCGTACAAAGCTCAATGGACAGGTGTTAGAGAGAGCAACATTTTCAATGACAGCTGTCAAACTTTAAACTGCCATAACTCTGAAACGGCTTGGCCTAGAGATCCCGTACAAAGCTCAATCGACAGGTATTAGAGAGAGCAACATTTTCAATGACAGCTGTCAAACTTTAGACTGCCATAACTCTGAAACGGCCTGACCTAGAGATCCCGTACAAAGCTCAATCGACAGGTGTTAGAGAGAGCAACATTTTCAATGACAGCTGTCAAACTTTAAACTGCCATAACTCTGAAACGGCTTGGCCTAGAGATCCCGTACAAAGCTCAATCGACAGGTGTTAGAGAGAGCAACATCATAATTATAACACGGTTCTTCAGTATTTCTTTTCATTATCAATAAACCTATTTATTATTGTGCAGTAAAGCTACACTATTATTGATAATCATTGAATTCCATATGTTGACTTATGTTAACATAAACATAGCTTAGATTTCACCTGAGCGAAGCCGGGTTTTAATCTAACATAAAAAAATATTGATTTTGAGTCGACAACATAATATCCGCAAAATTCGGATTATGGAGAATTTCGTCAAATTTCACCCGAGCGTAGCCGGGTTTTCATCTAGTAGGATATATTTATTGGCATATTTAATAACATAAAAAATATGTCTCATTAATTATACATCTCGGTGAAGGTCGTTGTATAGCGGGATCTTAGGATAGGATGTGCAGAGGATGAACGCCAACAGTAGACTGACCTAGGCCACGCCTACTATGATGACGTCAGTGCCACGATGAACTCCCTTTGCAACTTTGCATATGCCGACTCCACTTTGTTTTTCCTCCGTGGTGTAGATGTAGGTCTCACTGCCACAGTCCAGCATAGTTGCCGATGAGCGGTGCGGGTAGCGGTCCCCCCGCGGTGAATATGCGCGTGCCGCTCGGGTCGTAGCAGTGAGTGTAGATGTAGGTCTCACTGCCACAGTCCAGCATAGTACCCAGCCTACCCAGCCACAGAACATAATAATTTAATTACCTACTTTATGTACATACGTATCATTTTGTTAAGAAATCTGAGTATTCTGGGATGCATGCATGATTGATTGCAACTCTTTCGGTTTTTTTTAAACTAAATGGTGTATACGAGATACTCAGGTTATTTTAACCGTGCAGATTGACTAAAAAAGTCATACTTTAACAAGTTTGATGAACTAGATTTTGCACGAATAATAGGTAGGTACTTCCTTGTACGTACTTAAGTACCACAACATTTTTTAAACTGCAATGAGCGTTAAAAATATGATAGGTAATGTAGGTACCTAAGTAGGTAAATAGCCAAATTATTTTATGTGTTGCACGATGTAGGTAAGGTACCTACGAGTAAAAGTAGGTAGGTACCTAGGCACTCTGTGGTAATGCATCTACATACCTACCTACTTACTACTCGAAAGTTACAATTGCATAATTTTACCATTTTTAGGGTTCCGTAGACAAATGGCAAAAACGGAACCCTTATAGATTCGTCATGTCCGTCCACTGTCCGTCCGTCCGTCCGTCCGTCCGTCCATCCGTATGTCACAGCCGTTTTTCTCCGAAACTATAAAAGCTATAAAGCTGAAATTTGGTAGGTAGATGTATTCCGTTAACCGCACTAAGATTTCATAAAAAAATGAAAAAAAAAAATTGAATTTGGGGGTCCCCATACTTAGAACCGAAAATTAAAAAATAAAATTTCATTGAACCCATACGTGTGGGGTATCCATGAATAGGTCTTCTAAAATCATATAGGTAAAGGTTTCTGCCATCATTTATTTCTTTACTAAATAGTTTGCACGAGAGACTCTTGGAAAACAGAGTGTCCCCCCCCCCCTCTAACTTCTAAAATAAGAGAATGATAAATCTAGAAAAAAAATATAATGTACATTAGCACAAAACTACCAACGAAAATTGGTTTGAACGAAATCTATCAAGTAGTTTTTTTTAAATACGTCATAAACTAATTCATATAAACAATTGTTGCGGAAGCCTACATGGGCGAGTCCGCTCGCACTTGGCCACTTTTTTTACGCTGGCGCCAATGCGGATGATAATGGGGTTAGTCTCAGCAATGCCACGTCTATTGATTCAAATTTGTCCATAGAATCACAGAGATTATTGTTCTCTGAATTTAAACTGTGCGCTGCCAGTTCGTATTTCAATAGCTAAGTGCAGAAATATAAAATTGAACTGAAAACCGCATAGCACCATGTCGATGACCTCATCAAAATGCCGCGACTGTGAATCCAGCTACAATCTGAGCTATTTAATGGACTAGAAGGGGAGACAGCCAGCTCGGTGCCGCGCCGTGGCGCACCCTTCAGTGATTCTACTTACCTACCTACTTCTAGCGGTGCCCGCGACTCCGTCCGCGTTTGTATGGGGGCCACGTCTTATCATAACTGGAGCAAGAATTTAAATAGCCTATCCTGTGTAGGTACCAAACTTCTAAAATGTATACCTACCTATCTACCAAATTTCATTAAAATCGGATCATTGGTTTACGGTACGTTCACACGGAGACACGATTTGCCGAATCTTATTTTCATCGGATCTGGAAAACCGAATGTTGTATTCACACAGCACATCTTGCTTGGCCGTATCCGACGGCCTCGTATCGGGATCTCGTGTGAACTCACCATCCGGCTATACTATACTGGTACTCCTCCTTCCCAGCTTGTGCGACGCATTCGGTTTCAAGATCCGACAAAAAACCGAATCTACCCCTGCGTGTATCGTATGAACGCATGTATTGAATGCCCTATACCACTGCATCGGATCTGGATTTTGCAGTATCGCCGGATCGGTTTGTAGTCGCAAAATCGGATGTCAACTTCAGCAAGATTCGGTTTTTTGTCGTGTCTTGATACCGAATGCATGTGTGAACTCCTTCATTGAAATACTTATGCCACTAAACCGAATCCTGCAAAAAACCGATTCGGTAGAGAAAATCGTATCTCCGTGTGAACGTACCGTTAGATATAGAAAAAAACTATTACCTAGTACCTAGGAATCATATCATATTTAATCTATAAACAAAATATCTCTGAAAACTAACTTAGGTAGGTACTCTATGACTGACCCCTACATTTAATATTAGTATAGATTACTATTAGGTACTAGTGGTGGATGCGTCTTTGCCCGCGTTTCAATTAACTTTTATACTTGTAGGTACCTACCTAGATACTAATACGTAGGTACCTACTTAAGGACTTAAGCTATGAAATCAATTAGCACGGTAGGGTTGGAACTTGGAGCTTATTTATGTATGTACTTCCGCGTGACTGACAGTAGATAAGTAATTATGTTGTTCAATCGAACAGATATACGTAACTATAACTTTTATTTCTCTAGAACAAAGTATGTACCTAGAACTAGATAGTAGATCTTTAATCAATGGAACAGTGCGGCAAAATTTCGTGGAACGCTTTGATTGCGACACAAGTCATTACTTTTTTGCTGACCTAGGTACATAGGCACTCCAGCCAGCGTGTGTTGAAATATCAAGTAGGTATGTACCATAGATGTACATACTATTTACATCAATAAAAAAGCCGCGGGCGGTAATAAATAAATATTACTGGGCAATCACATTGCAGCAACATTTAATTAGTAGCATGGTAAGCTATAAGCTGGTGTTACGGGTGCTAAAATTCTGTTATACGAGTACCTCATTATCTAAAATACATAGATACAATATTGATAAATATATTTTTTAGAATATATAATATTATAATATTCGAATATATAATATTCGAAAAATCCTTCATAACGCAGGAAAACCAGTATGCGTGTTTATAACCTGTATAAAGTGCGGAAATGTAGAGTCCTAATCACATAGTTTTGGTACCTACTCTACACTGGCACTAACTAGTACCCTGTCATTCGGCTGACACGGTTTGTATGCCCACGTCGGCCAGCGCAGCCAGGGGCTGGAAGCCAGCCAGACGCCCGCCGCCGACCGCTATAATTTCACCGGCCAGCACATTTTAGGCTTCAGGTTTTCTGCTTTACACGGATTAGGTTTATCGGTAAACGCCGTATAGGTCAAAGGTCGTGAGGTTACTATTTCTGGCGGGGAACCAAGTTATATGTAGACATGTGCACTGTTATAAAACTTAGATAGTTTCTTTGTTTAAAGTCAGTCCAGATCCACCATTATCATTTCAGATCTAAAGATTTAAAGATTTATGTCATTTATTTCCATAAAATCCTAAAGATCACTTGGATCAGTCATATACATGGGCCACATACCTACACTGATTATTGACTTTCGTCAAGTTTCGTCTCGCTGAGGTATTATGAACCACAATGGAAACAGGAGTGTCGTAGATTTTGTATAATAGCTGCTGAACTCTACACGACATCTAGTCACTTTTTATCTTGCTTCAATATGACAGTATTCACTTATGAATTAATTACTATCAGAAACTAACTACATCGAATCTTCATTTTACTTATTTCTAGTTTTTAGTTCCCATTACCATTTCGATAAAGTAATTTTGTTGCGGTACTTTTACAATCTAATGTAGCACAGGCAAGGTGTGTTGTATTAATGCCTACATACATTAGGTCCCTTTCTTTGGGGTAGACCTACCTACGCATTACGTTCCTTTTGTACAGAGCTATCCGCATTTTACAAATGGGTTACCTTTGCGGTGTGAGGTAGGCTAATACATCTTTCGACGCCCGATACCCAGCACGGCACTAATACTGTCGATAAGATTTATGTTGTCCCCATTCGGATAAGTGTTACATATAGGTTCTGTACAGCGATTAGAGTAGGCCTGAGCTGGTTTGTTTTTTTATTTACTTTGATTTAGGTGGTACCTACGTAAAATAATGTTATGTTTATGCTAATCACAAAGCTAAATAACCTTTTTTTTCTAGTATCCTTTGACCATGTGAAAGTAACACCTAAATACTAAACAATGTTATATTTTTATTTCCTTCCCTTATGTTACTCCAATTATGTTGTAAGTTTTTTACCGAATCAGGTGAATCAGAATCGGAGTAATACCTATGGTTCTTTGTGACGTCATTTACCGCGTGGAGAAATAGTGCTAAGACGAACAGTTTTAATTTTGTTACCTACCTACGTAGTTTCTACCTAGACACTCTGAATCACTAGACGAGATTTAAAAATAAAAAAGAATAACACTGAAGTGTCTGGGATAGGTAACAACTAAACTAAACCAAAAATAATATTGTTAAATTTGTTTCAGCGTGAGTTAACGTTTTCATCTCAAGTATTGCATTATAGATAGGTGCATTTTAAATCGGCCACTACCATAAAATGTACATTCTTTAATCTAAGGAGTCTACAACACAAAACACGGATGACTTTGTTGCATCAACTTCAACTTGTCAATGAAAATCGATGTCAAGCATGCTTACAAGCTCAGCTGTTCTCCAATAGAGGTCGCCACCCACCACAGCTTGTATCACAGTTACTGCAGCCCTTACAGCCACAGTTCACTAAGTAGTCATGATTCCACCCTTCGAGCAAGGGGCGACCTACTTCCAGGGTCAGTGACCTCGCAAGGTCGTTTATGGCGTCAGCTGATCGATTGCATCATCGCCCTTCCAGTCTATTTCAATGGCGGAACGGAAACAGCTGAACTTTTTAGACCAGAATTATTTTTACCTGTAGACAATAATTTCGAATAATGTACTTACCTAAATAACTAGTTATGTTACAAGATACTATGAGGTTTTGTAGCAAAATAAGTGTTGCTTTATTGCGGCACAAAATTACTTTGCTAAGGTATATATTCGTCAAACATAATTTTTGGACATAATTGCCTACTTTTACTTTTAATACCTACTTTTACATTTAATTTGGACCTAATATAAAACTATACTTAAATAAACTCAATAATAATTTGGTCTGCGCAAGTATGATCATGTTTCTTCCTTTCGCACTAAGCTCAAGTGGCTGCCTATTCGCCTTCGCCGGGATACTCATATACTTACTCTCCTATATAATATTCTATTTAACCCTCTCGCTCCTTCATATCTTAAAGATCGCTTCACTTTCCTTCACCAGTCTCATCTTCATTCTCTTCGCTCATCAGAAAATCTCGCACTCGACGTCCCTGTACACAGTTCAACGTTTTATACGAAATCGTTCACAGTGCAGGCAATTAGGTTATGGAACCAATTGCCAGCCGAAATTAGACGTGCTCCTTCGCTTAACACTTTCAAAAGTCAGGTGAGAACTTTCTTTCTAAATTCGATAGCTTAATTTGTTTATGATAATAATTATTTGTTTATTTTATTTATGTATAACTTTATTTACCTCCTATATATTATACACAATTGTTATACATGTATAGTTTGTTATTATTTTTAATTAATATTTTATAGTATATATTTAGCGTGTTTAAGTTTCTTTATTTTATTCTATTTTGTATTAGTTGTAGGTTTATGTATTTTATATATTAATTCTAATTCTAACACCACCGTCCAGTTATATTCTGCAGTTTTTCTTTCCATCCTAGGTTGTCTGGAAGAAATTGCTTTAAGCAATAAGACCGCCCATTACACATATGTTTTTGTAGTTTTAAGTTTTTTATGTAAATATTTTTTTAGTGGTGTGTAATAAAGAGTTATCTTATCTTATCTTATCTTAAACCAATAACGATTTTGTCTGTATTTTTTCATAGTAAGGCTAATAATAAAAATATAACTAACTCTACATGACTGAAAAAGTCACCTACTAATTCTTCTACCTTTTTTAAATTCTGAGCCATTGTTGATCATTGTTGATCAAGTTTCTAATCAAAACATCTGCCTGACTAATTAAGTAACAATCATACACATTAATATATGACGGAGCGTTTCCTATTTGTGCCAAATTAGACTAATTGAACCACATTAATTGGATTAGGTACTGCAATGAATCGGTAAATGATGGATTAATTAATGTCATGCATGTGCATGCATGCGTATTACTCCTCGGCTGATAATTAACACAATAACACATAATACAATTAGTTTTATGGTGAAGTAATAAACATTTTATGAGTGTTATTATATAAAATATACTAACTTCTTAAGTCATTTAATTCAAGAACTTTATGTTATACAAATGAAGGACTACGTCTAACATGGTGGTTGCTCTGACACTTCACATAGAAGAGTGCAGCTAACACAGCAGAGTTTTATTGAATAAGGGTACATAAGCTTTAAATAAACCTGAAGTTAAATCACATCTCTGTTTCTATTATTATTCTTTTCACATTCTGTTTGTTAAAAATAAATACACGTTCTATTATTAACAAATAATCGTTATTGAATATTAATCGAAATAATTGAAAAGCAATATCCCTTTACGCCATTTAGCTCGTGTGGCTGTTAAATGAATTATCGCCATTCCAACCAAAGAATCCGGCCATTATTTAGGAGGGCCCATTAAGGTCATAAAACGCCCTTGGCTTCGCTTGACATTTAGGAATGTGTTCACTCGCAGAGTGGAGATAAGTACCTATTATGTTATGAGCTTTCCGCAGGTTTCTACTTAGTGCTAATGATGTTTATTTATTTGGTAGCCTAGATTTCTTATTTTTTTGCAGTTTCGTCAAATGTAATATTTTATGCACATTACATCATTTATCCTTAAATAAGAATATAATATAATAATAATCGTTAAATAAGGTAGGCACGGATGACGTTTTAATAATATTTGACTAATACTATTTGCGTTTTAAAACAATAAAACCGTACACAGCAAATAACATGTTCTCGCTGTTGGCATTTCCTTAAAGTCGTTCTGTACGACGTCCGTCACGCGACAGAAAATAGCCCGCAAGGGGTACCATTCTGGTTATTGGCACTTCCGCTGACCACCCGTAGATGTCCCGGTTGCCCCAGCTTTGACGATCATTAACCTTCTTATCATAGATAGACTTCAAATAAATGAATAAATATTATTATAACAAGAAACGGGTAACATACCTAATTCATGGTATGTTACCCGTTTCGTGTTATAATATTTCTTATATTATATATTTTCATTTTTTTTTTCATATTGTTTGACCTAAACCCAAATTCTTTTGGGTTTGGTTTTGATTCTGTTGAATAGTTCCCTTATGAAAACTTTTTTAAACATCTTCAAAAGAAAAAGATATATTATTAAACATTTTATTTATTTTATGATATAAAATGTTAACTTATTTGTTATATTGCTTCATAAAAAAGGCTGTAATTTCGTATTAAATCGTTTAATTAAGATTCTGTAGCACCTGCTACGGTTACGCTACGGAGCTACGAGAGGCGACTGCTACGTCGTAGACACACGATTTATTGGCGGTCTTAAGGCTATTTATTTATAGTAATTATCTTCATAACTCGGCCTTCTAAAGCGTCCTCCTAATCTTCCTGGACGTTAAATTTATGACATGTCTCAAGTAAAATATCTTATTAAAATATGTAGAGTAAAAGCACTTGGTTAAGTAATTTCTTCAGTCAGCCTTATTGTATTATAAAAAATTAACAAGTTTATCCTATTGTATGTGAATCGTAGAGTGGTAACTGAATAAGACTAAGCCCAACTTGACTGTCGAATAAACATAAGCACCCCTTATTCCGCTCCCAGAGTGATTATGCCTTAATTGACCACGATGGCCAATTGCGGGTAACGGCACATGTCTTATATAAAAAAATTGTCTTGTGTAAAAATTGTCCAGCAATATTTATTTATTTTATTTTATTTATTCTTCAAAGTTTTCAGAACATGCCGGTTTCTTCACGATATATAGCCATAAGAATGTTGTTTTAAAGTTCCCATAATTTCTCATATCTTTGTATCTATCCGATTAGGAAATACACTTCCTATATTTGAACACAATCAGTGTAAGCTTCAACTTGTCCGGAATAAATCGATTGCCCGAATAAAAGCTGACGTTATTAATATTCAGCGGGCGTCTGAATGTTTTGCTGACCTATTCCAGATCCTTCCGGGGTATAAAACACACGGTACGTGATGGGGAACCGTAGTACCAACAAACTTTGTACTTAAATGAAGTAGAAGTATAGCACCCGTAACACGAGCTTCATGCATACCTTGCGGATTTTTTAAATAATGTAACTGAAGATTTTTAAATAAAGAACTTTCATACGTATATGAACGGGATATCCACGAATCTTCAATTTAGGATAAAGCCAACCGTTTTTACGCGACTTTATATCTATTTTACCATGTACCACCTGACTGTATCTGACCATGTGTTACTGACCATTAAACAAGTTTATGTTTTAACAAAATGATGCTTCGTTAGACTATTATTTGGCAATATCTTCTGTCAATTATTTTTACCTATTTTCATTGCTAATTATAATTAGCCAGTGTATTTTAATTAGACTCGTAACTTAACTTTAACTGATAGACAGTAACATTATATCGTAGTAGGGGTGCCAATCTTTAGGCTCTTCTGGGCGACAGACTGGCTGGGCAGACAATTGAATTAATCTTAATGTAAATGTGAGGCACGTAGCACAAAATAACATACCTAACTCTAACTTCACATGGCGCAGGGTCGTAGTAAATCTAAAAACACTTTCATTACTTCTCTAACACTTAATGTAGGCTTTGATAACACGTGCTCTAGCGGTGAAGGCAACTAAATTGCCTTGGTACATAGTATAACGCCACTATCTCCGCGTCGTAGCCTAGACGACACTCATGGGAGTACCTACATCGGAATGGACCTAAATAATAATCGACAGCATTACTCTCAATGCAGTAGAACAAACATGAACATTACTATTACTGAGCGGTAATGCGTTCCGTCCCTTGCCGGGCACGTCCTAGGCTGTGCGAGTAATTGAACGTAAACAAGGCATCGAAGCTTCAGTACTAGACTACAGTTATTATATAACAGCATATAAATCTAGATATTTAATTATAGAATTAGTTTAATATCTACCTATCGTATTATTATCTTCTTTCTGATTGCATCACGACTTTGTTCGCATAATAGTATTTCTTCCTGCCATGCCTATCTTCAGGGTATAGGAATTGAGCGTTAGCATTTTGTTTCAACATTTTGCAAGACTGATAAATATTTTTTTGATTTATTTAAATCTTCTTCAGGAAACTAACGTGAAGCTTAAGCTGTTTAATGTAAAATCTATATTCTAAGTAAACCCAAATAAAAGTTATGACGACGTAAAGAAATTACAGTTACTTACTTCATTTACTTTAAATTATCGTCAGTATTGAGAAAAACAGGAAATAACAGGAAATAACAGATTTATAAAAAATAGTTTTTAGTTCGAAATCAATAATCAACCTTAAGCAAAGCTTAAGTGTTGCACTTGACACTTTATTCAATTTCCTATCGTTGTAGTCTATGGTCTTATTAATAGTCTGTGGACGGATATTCAAGCGTATCGGAACACGGTAGTTTGATGAGTAGATTATTGAGGATTACGACAGAGTGGTTTGATGGGTATAGTGCTCTTACCTGTCTGGATAACTTTCACAAAGAACCTAAAAACCAGTTGACTAAGAAAACTTAATCTTTTTTGATAACCGCACGCACACCTATCAATTAAAGTTATATTTAATAAACAAATGAAAGTATGACAAATTAGTTAAAAGACAACAGAAGAGAAGAGAGAGTTATTGGCGAAAACCTTTGTGAAAGTGGTATCATTAAAGCCATTTCTCTTAGCCTTATGTACGTCATGGACTCTGATAATGTTTAAATGTTGTGATATTATTAATATTTATTTATTTATTTTGTATTATTTGTTTAAAGAAGTCCAAAATAACTGAATTTAAATAGAATTCGAAAGAAGTGTCCTAGAATCTATCGCATGAGTAATATTCGGACGTCCGCCTCCTTGGATGAACTCCAAAAAGCGAGATCAATACATTTACAGACAGAAAGACGACTGGCGAGGTACCTACTTATGGAATTTAAAAGCATGGCTATTTTCATGGGTACAAGGTTTTATTTGCTGTGACGGGTACTTCAGGTGATTAAAAACGTAGTAGGTTTGACTATATTTGGTACCTATGGACTGTGTTCATTGTTGTCTCTACTTTTGCTGAGTAAGTAAATACCGATTTATCGTCATGAAAACTCACTTAATACGGTACCTATGGGTACTTACCTTTTAACCCAAAACAACTTTTTGCTTTTTGCATGCTTGTTTATTCGTAACTAATATTTAATTTTAACAGCCGTTGTCAAGTTTTAGCGACAATTATTTTTCTGATTTATAAAAATTCCATGTCACAATGTTAGTTAGTTACCGTACTCCTCCGAAACGCCTTTATTTTTAAATTTTATTTGCGTATTCAGTAGGTCTGGGAATCGGCCACTGTTTATTTTTCATTTCATCAGTGTAGAAATGCAGATCTTATAAATTGATGTTCAAAGGCGGGAATCGAACACGCAACCTCCTTCGTCGCAGGCAGACCTTCGCCCTCTGCATGTATGGTGATGATAATGGGCAACCAGCTATTTCAAACTGGACACTAACATTTGTTACATTTAAACACGAATTTGTAGTGGTGTTTTCGGACAGAGCTAAGTTGTGAATGAAAATTCGTGAAATTTCCTAAAAGCGGAGCTCTTTTCGCGATAAATAAAATTTATTACTTTGCTTCTTTCTATATTCTTTTTATATTCTTATTTTTTTCTATATTCTTTTTTTTTTCTCCCCTACCCTCGGATAAAGTAACAGTGTTGGAATTAGCGTCGTACTCAATTTATTTAATAAATATAGTTTTATTGCGAATTTATAGTTAAAATCAGTGTTAAATTGACAACTTTACGTGCAAATATCTACTGTTTATTGAAAAATTAGCGTGACAACAAGTTTTGAACATATCTGTGTAACAACTTTCTGTGCCTGTTTCTTGGATACCGCGTAACGGCTATTTATACCAAGATGAAGTGTTTTGAGTGCGAAATCGATATAAATGATGAGAGCTCTGTTCAGTGTGATGGGTGCAAGCGGTTTATCTGTCTGCCGTGCAGTAATCTAACGAGTAGTGAGGCGCGCGTCATGGGCTTGAAAGGGAAACGTACTCTCCTCTACCTATGTCCGCTATGCCGTGATGCGTTGTTCCAAGTGCCTAAACTGATTAAAGCATATGATGGCATTCGTGATGAGCTAGATGAAGTTAAAAAGCAAATTTCGGAATCATTGAAAACACCTGCTCCGCCATCCCCAACGGCCGTGGTTTCGCCGCCTACCTCTTGTGACACAAATAGCGTACTTGCAGAACTTGTGGAACGCGAACGAAGAGCCTGTAATATCATACTGGTTGGCATCAACGAAAGTGGATCTGATGTAGGCTTAGATAGAAAAACACATGATGTGTCCTGTGTCAAGAACTTTTTGTCAACATTTAACGATGGAAATGTATGCTCAGATAATGTTGTGTCAGTTCAGCGCCTGGGCAGTCGTGATCCTGATAATCGTAAGCCTCGTCCTGTGAAGGTGGTATTTAAGTCCAGAGGGGATGCTGTCCACATTCTTAAAAACAAGAGTAAGGCTGTAAAAGAGGTAAGAATATATGATGATAAGACTCCTATTCAACGCGAGGAACTTAATAAATTGCGTGACTCTATGAAGATTAGGATAGAGAAAGGAGAAAAGGACCTGACCATTAAATATGTCAAGGGTCATCCGAAGATTGTGCAGTTAAAAAACTAATCAATTTTAACTGCGACCCTTATACTGATCTCACTTTCTCTTACACTAATTTAAGCTCATTACCAGCTAAGTTTGATCTTCTCCTTTTATATGTTAATACAAACAAACCCACAATTGTAATACTCACAGAAACATGGTTAAACTCCAGTGACCGGAACAGTACCTATGCAATTCCTGGCTATACCCTATACAGACATGACCGTAAACATAAGAAAAACAAATTAGAAGGTAAAACTAGAGGTGGAGGCGTTGCTATATATATTAGAGAACATTTAAATGGCCGGCCAATCTATGCTCAGCTAAACAAGATATACATGTGTGATGATATTGAAGCTCTCTTCATTGATGTACGGTGCCATAATTATCATTTTCTTGTTGTTGGTGTGTATCGGACAGAAATAAATGATGAACATGGTTGGAGATCACATGACTTGAAATTACTTAACAATATATTCTCTGCCTCAGTGAAAAACACTGTTATAATAGCAGGTGATTTTAACTACCCTACCATCAGATGGCCAATACAGAGAGACCAACAACTATCCGGCCCTGCTGAACTTTTTACCAACATGTTTTTAGATAGCAATCTGTATCAGCTGGTATCCAGTCCGACGCGTTTTAGAGATGGAAACATACCGTCTCTATTAGATTTGGTGATGGTTAATGAAGGAACTCTCATACATAATCTCTTGCATAAACCCCCAATAGGCAAGAGTGACCATTGTGTACTAGAATTTAGTCTCCAATGTGAATTTAGTAATTTAAAAGAAATCTATAGACTGAAAAGACATTACCATCTGATTAATTATGAGAATTACAATATTGACTTATCTGGGTTTATTGATAATTTAAGCCCCTCCATGTGTACGGATACTCTATGGAAAGGAATCCTATCTGCAATCAATTGTACAACTGACAAGCATGCCCCTGAAAAGAAAATAAAAAACAAACCGAAGAACAAGCCTTGGATCAATAATGAAGTTATGAATTTGGTAAATGAGAAACGAACCTTATGGGATAAATACAGACTAACGGGCTCAAATATAGACTATAAGATTTTTAGAGAATGTAGTAATAAATGTGTGGGATTGACAAGAAAACTGAGAAGCTTCTTCGAGGCCAAAATTTTGGAAGGTGGTGACAAATCGTTCTATGCCCACATCCGTCGGAGTACTACTTCTAAAGTGTCTATACCCCCTGCTATAAGGAGTTCAAATGGTGACTTAATCATAAAACCTGAAGATATAGCTAACGAATTTGCTGATGAGTTTGAAAAAGCTTACTCGCAGGAGCCTGTGCTGGCTGGGCAATGTTATCTTCCACATGTTAATAATGGTCTTTGTGACGTTGAATTCTCTGACAAAGATGTTGCTAAGGTAATCTCTGCAATGAAATTGCAATCTGCCCCAGGGCCTGATCTTATCCCAAACTGAAAAACTGTGTACACACTTTAAGCCATGCTCTTGCTGCCCTTATGAATAAGTCTTTTGATACTGGACATGTTCCTTCTGACTGGAAACACGCTGTTGTCACTCCTGTTTACAAAACTGGAGATAAAACTAACCCAGCAAATTTTAGACCCATATCTTTAACTTCTTCCATTGTAAAAATTATGGAAAAAATCATTAGTAAGAAATTGACTATATATCTAAATAGAGAAAACTTAATATCTGTAAAACAGCATGGCTTTGTGGAACGAAGATCCACAGTCACTAACCTATTACAATGCTTGCACATTTGGAATAAGGAATTGGACATGAAGAACCCACTTGACATAATATATCTAGATTTTGAACGTGCATTTGACAGAGTTCCGCATCAGCGTCTACTTATTAAACTGAGACAACTTGGAATACAAGGGAAGCTTCTCAAATGGATAGAAAACTACCTCACAAACAGAACATTTCAAGTAAGAGTCGGAAACACCTTGTCGAGGAAGAAAATCGTTCTGAGTGGTGTACCTCAAGGTTCGGTACTTTCAGCCCATCTGTTTGGAATCTACATAACAGACCTGGTTGATTGTATCCAATCCGACTCAGCCTTCTTTGCTGATGATGGCAAATTTTTCTCCAATCCTCTCAGCCTTAATGGACAGCTACAAGATGATTTAAATCGCATTCAAGAGTGGACAAAAGATTGGATCATTAAACTGAACATATCTAAGTGTAAAGTTCTTCATCTGGGTAATAATAATCCTCAAACTTGTTATCATCTTGATGGTCTCCCGCTAGCTTCAGTTAACTTTCAAAAAGACCTAGGTGTAAAGATAGCATCCAATCTTAAATGGGAAGAGCATATTATGGGCATTGTTAAAAAGGCTAACTCCTTCATATATGTCATAAGGAGAGCATTTCAAACCCTAACAGTGGATGTTTTCCGAAAAATATACAAGACCTACATTCGACCCCTATTGGAATATGGTTTTCAAATTTGGAGTCCCTACTTCCAAAAGGACATAGATCTTTTGGAGAGCGTACAGAGAAGAGCTACAAAAATGCCCATGAGCCTCCGTCGACTGTCCTATGAAGACAGACTGAAAGTACTGCACCTCACTACTCTAGAGGAAAGACGCCTTCGTGGTGATCTCATTGAGACTTATAAAATATTGAAAAACTTTTACAATTTACCTAACATTAAAGACATATTCGTTCTGCATCACCCAATAAAATCGGCCCGTGGACACAGTCTCAGAATAATCCGGGCGAATACGAACACTCTCTCTGCACATCATTTCCTTTCCAACAGAGTTGTTCAGAATTGGAACGGACTACCTGAAGAAGTTGTGACAGCTAGCTCTACAAACTGCTTTAAAAACAGACTCGATCACTGGTTACGCACAAATAAACTACAGAAGACAAGAAATAAACAATGACTGTACCTTCCAACACTGTGACATAGACACATCAGCATCCAAGCTGCTCGTCTATAATAAAATAATAATAATAATAATAATAATAATAATATATGTAGGTAGGTATTTCTCGGCCAAGACCAAGGCCAAGAAGAGGTAATGGAAAAATGCTTATTTTAACTTAAAGAAAGTTGACGGGAAAGAGGTTAAAACGTACTTTTAGAGCCTTGTTATGCTAACAAGAGTTGATATTTGCTTGAGATAGCGTCAGCAGAAAAACACATTATAGATGCGGGTTTTAAGTGCTATAAAAAGATTAATTTAACCCAAAAGTGTTTTCAACTAACATCAAAACTAACTTAGGATCTGAATATGTGGGGCATCTCTGAGATAAACTCAAAAAATTGTCTTCATCATTTCAGATGCCTAAATACTGGACATAGAAGCCAGATTTTCAGTTATTCTATCGGAAGCAGCTTGCAGCGTACCTACCTAACTACATATGTAACTCAATTTATTACGATATATGCGCACCATTCCTGGAAGAAAGCCATAAGTGGTTTTCGTCAACTTTTCAGGAGCTTGAAAAAACTGTCCTGTACTTTAATTATGATAGCTAAAAATATGTTCCAAACAGAAAATCGTAGGTAATAGTTGCCTTCATCTACATGTGTTTACTGATTTAGGAACAGATTGATGTACTTCGAGATAATCTAAAAAAATACGGTTACTTCTTTCTTCCACGAAACAAAAGGAATTTATGTAGGTGTAAGTATAATTATTGTTTTATCGCCATGTATTTTGAAATATATGAACTTATTTAAATTTACTTACGGCTTTATACTGTCCATAATTTCATTATATTCTACCGTTGTAAGTTATAATTACGTTTTTATTTCACGGACAATCCTATTTTGTACATCGAGTTACGTAGTTCTAGGGAGCTATTTATTTTAGTTTAGATAATGTATTTATATAAACAGCTTTCATAATGTGGAAGGTAACCGAAAATTAAAATTTTATTGTATGTTACCTACTTCTTACATCAAATAGTCTATTAGGTGCGTTTATGTAAATCAATACTATTACAGAGACACATAAGTATAGAGATATAATGATAACAAACAAGGTTATTTATTAGCTTTTATTATTTTTAGAGAAATTATCATCGCATGCATAATTAAGTCATTTCAAAATTGTTCAAAATAGTGATGTTATTATGTTATTATTGACTTTCATTATCTTTGACTTCAGAATCAGACTAAGTAAGCAAATTGAGTACTAAGGCTCTTATAAAACGTCTGGTAATGTGGCGGTAGGTATATGATTATCTTTACAAAGACTCATCAAGTTTTTGTATAAGTTTTCAGATATCAGTAGCGGGGCATTGTATAATTGCATTTAAGCCTGATGTGTTTCAGAAGTTTTACTGTCTGCAGTTATATTTCTTCTCACAATTTTCTGCTTATATTTGTAACAACAACTATTGGTGCCTTGTCCGCGAATTGGTTTCTAATTTGCAATTTTCTGAGGATCTGCCGAAATCACTTTTACTTCACAATACAATACAATACAAAAATTATTTATTGTTACACCACATTACAAGAAAATACACAAAAAAATATAATAATACATTGAAGCAATAGGCGGCCTTATCGCTAAGAACTGAACTTAACTTCACTCTATCTCACTTTTTTTCCGAAGTCGTCTTTTTCCCAGTTCTTGTTATATTAGCTACAAGTTTTTTGATATCTATAAAAACATCTTAAGTAATTTCTTTTACATTATATTTTTCACTTTGTACTTTGGCATTTCAAATGATTGCATACATTTCTTCTGAAACATAGAGTACTTGGTTTTTTTTGTTTTTTTTCTATGCTGGAGTGCATCGAGTCACCATCATTTTGGGTATGACCTGTCTGTAAAAATCTGTTCGTGATTTTTAAATCCAATGCTTTAGAGTTCAAAGAATATGGGGAAATTTCCAATGTCAAACAGAGAATAACAAAAATTAGCCCGTTACGAATTTTATTATTATAGAGAACGTCTACATTTTTATATCTAATATGTTTTTTTTCCTGTAGACGTTCTATCTTTATTCATTTTGAACAATATTTTCGTGGATTTTAGGAACAAATGAGCACGCTACAGGTTGCTAGTGCAAAACGAGTGCTTAGAGCCGTAGAGGTTTGCATCAACATCTGTCTGACCAGTTCATACGAGACATAAATAGTTACATAAATAGTTAATCCACTCCGGCATTTGAACTTGGAGACCTGAATCATAACGGTCACTTTCTTGATCTTAATTATTTGTTTTATTTTGTTGGCAAGATAGTTCTTTGCAACTATGGGTATATAGTCTTCTATTTTATAAATTATAGACGTGGCGTGATATCGCCATACTTTCTATATCTTAAAATGGTCGTAAGCCTCATAAAATTATAACTAAGAACTCTAAAAGTGCAATCAACTCTTTGTAAATGCATCAAATGTGGGTGTCTCGATAATCTTACAGATGTCGACGATAGTTCTCGCCCTGATTTGATTGCTCACTGGTCCTATTACTTAGCCGTATGTTAGAAAAGAGATGGGAATGGCTATGAAAGTTCTAAGGTGGATTTTGTATGGGTGGTAACTGTGGTAAGATATACAGCCTAGATAATGTTGTTTCCCTGTTGAGATAATGTTGTTGTCCTTAGACAAGCTGTGAGAATGAGATCATAGTGAAGGAAGTGGCTTGGACTTATCTGCTAATGCGGATTATGGGAAATTATACAAAATCTTACAATATTTGCGTATATTTTCTGAAATAATTATGCTCTTTTACCTTCTGAAGAAGTGTAATATAGAAGACTGTCTTGTTTACTCACTAGTTAAAATGAGAACTAGATAGTTGTACTGCAAACCAACAATGACTTGCAGATTCTTAACTCAGAATGTTAAGCGAACCAATGCCATGATTACGCTCTAATAAATAATGTCTGTGGCAAAAGTTCTGGAATTATAACAACTTATATTTTATTTCAGATATATCTAGTATCTTTTAAACTTCTGATTAATATACTCATCAGTTGCGTTCTTACTTATAATATGTAAAAAACTTGAAATGAGAGTATGAAGGACTACTATTTTCTTATAATAGGTCAGCTATATAAATATAAATTATTAAACTTTACTAGACTAGAACAATGCTGTTAGATAGCGACAAGCCGGGGTTATTGTTATTAGAGCATAACACGGGCTAGATGTTGCTATGTGAATTGTCCAGCAATATTTATTTATTTTTATTTAAATATGATATCACCCGCATGTTTCTTAGTAACTTCAAACCGTTGGTCAATTTAGAGCTAAAGATGAGGGAGGTGGCAAAACTGGTCGCTATAAACCTGCACTAATAGAGGGTATCGAAAATTCCTTATAATAGTGACATCCGAAAAAGTATTCTGATTGTCTGACTGATATGCGGCCGACTTTAAAAACGGTTTTAGACAGAAATAATGCTAAGCATATTCGTAAAAATACACTATTTTTCACTCAAGAACGGCGGAATAGATTGGGCTGAAAGTATTGTGGAGTTGCCCTAGAACCAGCAGATAGACATTACCTAATGTTAGGTAATCTGGGATACTTGGTGTAACAAATTTAGCCTTTGTTTAGCATCAAAAAACATCAAAAAGCTAAACTTGTTACACCATGTATCTCAGATTACCTAACATTAGGTATGGAATGTTTCGTAGAATAAAGAAGTAACTGCAACTACACTACACGCGTTATAATGTTTTGCTGGGTCAAAAGTATGTAACAACCATTTACACATAAACGATCAGCTAAAAGTTTCGTGGAATAAATAAGTAAATCGAACTACTCATTATTACTAGATTGTAAATAGCGGGAATAAGTATTTAAGCGTATTTGCATTATACATTTTCTTGTTAATCTTCCTTTATAATTTACGTATATATAATTATGACTTTATGAAACGAAATAATTGTAAAACAAAGGGAAGTAAATATGAAAACCCCTTTTTCATGCTGGAACATTTTTCTTTTCTGAAGGCGTAAAATTTCAGTTATTTTGCATTTATTCCCTTATTTTTAGAGATAGCTTCACGAAATTTTGACAGCAGATGTAAATCATGATGCTCGATTTTTTCATGCAATAAAAATTTTTTGACGCAAGTGTATTTACGGCCTTTTTACAGGGGTGGTGCGTAGAATCCCGTATCTCAGTGAATTTCACTTCCCGAGACATTAAAAACCCTAAGTCATAAGATTAGTTTTGCTCAAAAAAGCTGTTTTTGCCAACGGTACCACTTGAGGCTGTGCAAAATTCTTCTCAGGCTAAATGCTTCGCCTCAAGACATTAACGTAGCGAGGAAATGATCTTGCATCTGATTTTGCGGTGCCCTTTGCAAGGTTAGAAGGTTTCTGGGTAAATTTTGTATATAATTTGTATGCCAAGATACCTACAAAGAATATTATCGTTTTGAGGCAGATACGGTAGAATTTCTCTATCTATTTGTTTTAGAATTATCCATCTAATATCCCACTACAGCGTCCCAAATAGGTACCTTCTACATCATCATCATCATTTCAGCTTTCGGACGTCCACTGCTGGACATAAGTCTCGCTTATAAAAATCCAGTTGTTTTTGACCACAACATCATCTGACCATTTTGTTGGTGGACGTCCGGCGCTGCATTTCCCATCCGTTCATCTGTTCTCCTCGCTATATGGCCTGCCAACTGCCACTTCAAAGAGCTATTCCGCTGGGCTATGTTGGTGACCCGCTGACA
Organism: Chloroclystis v-ata; assembly: GCA_963691955.1. Classification (NCBI taxonomy): domain Eukaryota; kingdom Metazoa; phylum Arthropoda; class Insecta; order Lepidoptera; family Geometridae; genus Chloroclystis; species Chloroclystis v-ata. The sequence goes on along the minus strand of OY829897.1, from coordinate 651,710 downwards.
AAAGGACCTATGTTTGATAATATTATCAAATCCGTATTTTGATCATGACTTAGACCAGCGCTAGCCGTAGCTTATTATAACGCTAGGGAATGTCGTTAAATTAAGAGAGCCTTCATAAATAGACGTTTATTTTATGTGGTAGGAAAGGAATGCTTAATTAACACTCTCATGTTGGTATGTGTGTGACTTATCTAAAGAAATACAAAGAAATTTTGCCATAGACACGTGCTCTAGCGGTGAATGCAAATATCGTGAAACTTGAAGGACATGTGTCATTCACCAACCCGCACTCGGCCAGCGTGTTGAATTAAGGCCTTATCTCGGCAAGAGATAATAATGCTTGTATCCAAGCATTATTTCTATTCTCTGTGGGAATGTAAATAAGGGCGATGATGATGATAGTTCTTGAAGGATTAAGTAATATGTAACACAAACAGACATGCCAAATGCCAATGTTAATGTTTAACTTTATGGTGCAATAAATGAGTTTACTGAGGGACTTTGTATATCATCATTCTTTCCAGGTTGGTTGGTGATCGCAGTAACTTGGTACAAGAAACAGCTGCCGGTTTGCAAATGAAATAAATAAATAAATGAAATATATAAATATTGCTGGACAAAACATCTAGCCTCGTGGTAAGCTCGAAGCTTGTGTTACGGGTGCTAGATTTCTGACTATACTTAATTTAATATGCATACATAGATATTTTTTTAAAAACTGATTCACAGTTTTTCTTAACTATTACAGTTTCATCATTATATCTGTAACTTGTAACACTGTGCTCCACCCTAAATAAAACTTTTTGTATTTAAACTTTTTTCGTATTTAAACTTTTTTCGTATAACTTAATAATAATGTTAACAAATCGTGAAATTTAAGTTCTATGGAAAAGTTTTATTCGTAAAAAGGCGCGTTATGAGCCGCCAGCCCCGAGGGCTCGAGCGCCGTCAAGTATTGACGTAACCAGAACCTTTTGACGGGAAGCGCGAAAGTAATAAAATGTGAAATATCGTCGTTAAATTAAAATGTGACGGTTCTTAAGCGCTCTACACACCGCCCGCCGGCACAGCCCGGCGGCCCAACCCACCGGCCTTATTTTTTACAATCATGCCGGCGGGTTGGGCCGCCGGGCTGTGCCGGCGGGTCAGGCCGCCGGCATCCCTCTCCACTCACTCAGTCAGTTGCCCGCCGGCTTTCATAGAGTAGTGACGTATTTGGCAATAAAGAATGTTACCTAATTTTGATTATTAGCACTCCATATTCTATGTCTAATATAAAAAATACGCGTGAAAGAATTACTTCGATACATCAATTAGTTTCCGATTTAGAAGTAAAACAAGTTGTAACCGTACGACGACGATAACACATAGGCTACTTTTAAACCTATGAAAATGTACAGTTCTTGAGGAAAACGGGGCCGAAGACTGGAGGAAGCTAGTTTGCAATAAATCAATATATTGTTCATTTAAATTTACTAAGAAGCTAGTTTGCCATAAATCAATGTATTGTTCATTTAAATTTACTAAGAAGAGCGGTACCTACCTATATATAAATAAATACTTACGTACCTACCAATAGCAACAAAACTTTAATACATATTTAATGTCTTTAACGTCAAAGTTTAATGGTAGGTACTTCTACTATTTGAGTTATCTTCATCCATTTTATCAATCGAATAATATTTAAGTACTACTATTAAACTATTCATTTAATACGCGGACGAAAACACATCAAAATACTGCGCAAGCTGTTGCACTACTACTATAATCTGCTGGCGATACTAAGCGGGCCGTAGGCCGCGCGAAGTTGTGGTATTACGTCACAAGCGCTCACGTGACTGTTAGCGAGACTCGATATTTCTCGAAACTTTGAATGCCTATAAAATCAAAACTACTAGGTACTTTTTAACTAAACAAAAACTAGTATATTTGTATACATACAGGCTTTACTGATACAACATTTCAAGCGATTTGGCATACCTAGTAACATTCTTCATTACTAGAACACCACATGCCGGGGCTGTCGTGCCGCCGGCATTGCCGCCGGCAAAGTCGTGCGGCTTGGACATTCTGAAGCCGGCGGGCTAACCCGCCGGCATTAAGCCGGCGGGCTGTGCCGGCGGGACGCCGGCTTTGGTGTGTAGAGGCCATTAGAGGCGAAATATTCAAAAGCGTATAGGTCGATTAAATGTTCCTTAGTTTAAAATAGTAATTTACATAGACGAGTTATAATTAATTAATTTAGTTATACCTAAGTAGTTTCTGCCGTATCCATGTAAAGCATTATCTATCTATAGAAATAAAATATTTTTAGATAGCTCTAGCTGACTCATCCGCGCCTTCGTCCGCTAACTCTAATGTTCTCAACCTTCCCTGGCCTACTACGACGAGCAAGCTAAATCAGCCCAGCCCTTCCTGAGTTATAAAATTACAACAAAAAGTGGCATTGATTTTTATATAAATATTACAATAGAATAATGATGATCATCATTTATAATTGATGAGCTACTGTATATCTATATTATTATGACTCTGTGTCGTGCCGCCAGAATTAAACCGAGTTCGCGCGGCTCCGGGATGATTTGGTAAAAATGCGATTTATTTTATCGTAGCCGATATTTTTATCGAATGATCTTCAGAATATGTTATTAGAAGTAATCGAGTGTTTTTTGTGGTTCATTATCAGCCAATCGCAGTAAGAAAGTGAAACAGTAGACAGAACGACCCCCTTGACCGCCTTTCAGTATAAAAATATCACAGTCGGTTTGGTGGGGTGGTACTAACCTTAAGCCAAACACAAAGTAAGTGAATCCTATAAAAGTTACACATAATATTTATTTTTCAATTTATAATCCACCGATTGTATTAAGGAAATTTTTATGATAAAACAAATTGTATTCTCTATTACTTTAAAAATGCCCAGGAGACAAACAGCTGTTAGCAATTGGAAAATAAATTATGTCTGTAACCTTTATCAAGCCAATTAAATTCACACAATAAACTTTTATTTGCCGCTGAAAGCTTTGAAGAGAAATCTTCAGGCGTTAAAGATCACTCGACGGAAGAAAATGGCGGCCTTTCCGGTTCCTTTAATGGAAGTCCTGAGGGCCTGGTGGTAATTTTCTTGTAATTTTCAATTGTCCCTTTAGACTTCAAAACAGAATTCTCAAGCTTGAATTGGTCAACCTGAAAATATGTGGTGCTATCCAAAATTCTGCGTTTGTACAAAAAAAATAGTGTGTTTTCATTTGTAGTTAACTTTGTTCTTTGTAGTGGCTGTGGTCAGTATCGAATTCATGTTGATTTTCGTCTTCTGGTATTTTTAAGTCTTTGGTCTGTTCGACGTAACCTGCAGGAAGAGATGAGTTGGTACTATTCAGCACACGGCACATGAATGACATAAATGTCACTACTGACTGTCATAGTTTAAAAAAATAAATATTTCCAATCCTGACGTTTGAATTTCGATCGTCAGGCGACCGCATTGCGCCGATCGATGCGACCGCGGACGCGAGCACGCACGCCGCTCACGATCCTTGCTTGTTACTCACCTCTGCAACTTTGTCGGGTAATAACCACGTAAAAACTCCTTGCAATGGGTGCTTGGTTATTTGCATAAGATTATGGCTGTGTGCACGAGTTGCGAATTGTTAATTTTGCTAATCCATAAGACTTGTAATTATAATAAAATTTTACCAATAAATTGATTATTCTAGTATTCTTATTAATCCTGAGTCGATGAAGAATAAGACAAAATAAATTTCTTTTAAATATTTTGTTTTATTACCAAAAAATTGAAGGATTTTAATATGTGACAATAAAATTAAGTAATACGTGTGTGAATGTGTTGATTGTGTTGGTATTAAGGATTTTAATTTACAAAGTTGTATACAAAGCTGAACTTAATTTTATTAGGTTGGCAATGCACAGCGTTAACTCTGTGCCAAATAGCTTTGCTCTCTAGGCATAATATTTTTGCTTTCTTTGAGTTTTATATACTCGAAATAAATAAATCCTAGAAATATTTTCAACATTATTATGCTAAAGAAATATCACCTACTTAGGATAAAAATACAAAGAATTGCATAGAATGAAAATTACAAGCATATCTACATTCTTGTTTATTTTTTTTGTTAATTATAGTGTTTTACCTATTCTTGTTAAATTTTATTTTATGCAACTAATAAATGGATATAATAGACGAGAGCAATGCCTAAGTATTACTAAACAGTACAATTTTGGAATCAAATTTAATTTATAATATTAAAAATCCGCCACCGATCTTATTACAAAAATTAAACTTAATTTAGATAAAAAAAACATAGCTGTAGGTGTGTTCATAGATTTAAGAAAGGCTTTCGATACCGTTAGCCACGAAACACTACTTTGTAAACTATCATCCGCTGGCATAGAAGGAAAAGCATATGATATATTTGCCTCATACCTAAAGAATCGTAGTCAGGTTGTAAAAATAGGTAACATCCAGAGCAGTCCTCGTGCTATAAAGTGCGGCGTGCCTCAAGGGTCAATCCTTGCACCACTACTTTTTCTAATCTATATAAATAGTATTAAAGAAATTGGCTTGAAAGGTGATATATCGCTATATGCCGACGATACGGCTTTGTTTTACTTTGGTGATTCTATTAATTCAATAATATCAGATGCTCAGACAGATTTAGATGTTTTAGATAAATGGTTTAAACATAATCTTTTGACAATAAACGTATCAAAAACAAACTACATAATATTTGCAGCCAAAAATAAAAAAATTGAAAGTCATGTTCCACTAAAAATAAACAATGAAAAAATAAATAAAGTTGATCAAGAAAAATACCTAGGTTTAATTTTAGATAGCTCTTTGTCATGGAAACCACATATCACAAAATTAAAAAATAAACTAACATCTCTAACAGGACTAGTACGTAGCTTTATTCGATGTCTCCCCCGACAAGTAAGATATATGATCTATAATTCGATGATCAAACCTCATATTGACTACCTGGTAGAAGTCTGGGGATCGGCTGCAAAAACTAACATAATACCTATACAAATCGCACAAAATAAGCTGGTCAAAGTATTATTTGATTACGACTTTCTCGAATCAACACAAAAAATTTACAAGGAAACAAACATAATGACCGTAACTCAAACATGTATGTATAACACCTGCCTATTGGTTAGAAAAATACTAGACAAGGAAATACATACACAAATAATATATACAAAAAAAATACTCTACAAAAAATGAAACTAAGGTCGGCAAATAATTTAATTCTAAATTCTCCTAGAACAAATTATGGAAAAAGAAATATTATGTACGAAGGTGCGAAATTCTATAATAAACTTCCATCAGATATTAAGCTGACTAAATCAATTATTACATTTAAAAAACTATTAAAATTCCATATAACTAAAACCGTAAAAACCTAAATTATATGTCATACAAAATAATCAAAATAAAAACATTTACTTTACGCAAAAAAAATAAATTATAATAATAATAATAATAAATACAAATACAAATAGATAAATATTATTTTCAAACTAAACTAATAAACTTAATAAGCATAAAATAATTTAAATCAATTTGATAACACTAAAAAATCCTATCTTGAAAAATACCGCATCTGTTCTCGCCTACTCCATGTTATTTAGAAGCAAGTTTGTCATTTATTTGCTTTGCTAATGTTTTTAAACTACCCTAATTACCTATTTCAAAATTTAAAAAAATATTTTTTGGTTGTTGTTTAATGAAGATGATTAGCTGTATATAGTGTTTATTTGTTTGTTTGTTTGTAAATAATTATAAAAAGTATTCTGTCCTATATAGTATAAGTGCATGCCAATTTATCTCGTAAGTGAATTTGTAATTCTTTTGAGAAAATAAATAATCTTAAACCAGAAAAATTAGTTAATCTATTATGAGATTGTGTCATAGCGTAAAGGTAATGACCGTAATAGTTTAGAGTTAGAGAATTAAACCGAAAAGAATAAACAGCCTCTTTTACTTTCCCACTGCTGGGATAAAGGGACTTCTCTCTTGACGAAACAGGCCTTAATTCATCAAACTCGCCAAGGGCTGGTCAGTCACATAGGACAGGACAATTCAGTATTCACTTTTAAGTTTCAAGATGCGCCAAATTAATATCAAAATACACATTGCAAACATATCGTACTTCTGACGTAAAACCTAGTAACAATTCAAAAATCTAGCGTAACGTGCCAAAATAAACATAAAATGGGCAAAAAATGTGCGCAAACGTCAAGGTTAGTCCAGCGTGAGATAAACACTAGATATCTGTTTTGCATCGTTAGATGACTCATAGAGCCGTGATTATGTCATTATGCACTTGTTTATGTCTCGACGGAGTTTATTATCCTATGATGAAGTTAGATTTAACTGATTTTATCTTAACATTTTACTACTATTTAAAGATAAGTTCGCCACAGGCGCTGCAGAAGTTATTTATATCATTTTCATCAAATTAATTTACGAAATGGTTCCTACTGTGTTTGTATTATTGAACAAAATGTAATATGTAAGACATGTAAGTGATTATCTCAGTAAGTGAATTATTGTTTTTCTTTTGAGATTAATAAATTTCTTAAACCATAAATTTAATTATAATTAATAAATAAAATCACTTTATTTCAATGTTACTTGAACATGTAACATACACGAACAATTAATAGATACACATAATTAAAGTTATTATTACAAGCAGGCACAAAAAGGTCACCAGATCAAGAAACTCTAACTCAGGTTCACTCTGCAAACTAGACTTGCGGCGATGAGAATGAGAATCTGTCTGAATCTGTGGATCAGGGATTCTAAAGACGTAACAATGATTACTTCGTTATTATAAAATAACATACATATTTTAACACAGACCAGTTTAGTAAGAAAATACGGTGTTCGTACCCAAGACCTTCAGAGTGAAATCCTCAGAAAGGTAAAAATACTGGTGTCCTATAAATCATATAAAAGCTCTCAAATATTCTATTCTTGACAAGATTTATATATTTGCGACCAGACTCAAGGATAACTACACAATAGAATACCTACTACAAAACAAGACCTATACCTACCATAAATTCACATTATCCCGAACACAATAAAATTGTCTATGAATCTAGGACGTTAGGTTGGAAAACATTCCTATTTCGTAAGGTTAATCGATGTTGTATGGTGTCTGTCCAAGAATAGCACTACCCGTCTTTCCTGTGGGCTTCATGTAACCATGTTTCCTTCAAACTCTTCAAAGCCTTCACCGTTACAGCACGTGTATGTACCTAAAATTAATAGATAAATGATGCTGGACTATTCACTCAGCAACATCTAGCCCCGTGGTAAGCTCGGAACCTGTGTTACTGGTGCTATATTTCTGTTATATAATTTACATAAATAGATATTTTTTATGCATATACATAATAACACCCAGAATACTCGAACCAAAATATTCGTAAACAATTTAATTTTTGTTCCGAGGCGGGAATCGAACTGCAACTCTTGCGACGTAGGTGGACCTTTTCCCGTTGCACCACAGAGGTCGTCATTTGCATTTAGGTAAAACCTGAATGCAGTAAAACTTGTCGCATCCGCATTAATCCTTACATCGTTACGTTGAATGGGGAGTGCAGTGCAACCAACCCTCTGTTCCGCAGTCGGAGGAGGTCACAAGGTCGTCGGCACTGCCACCACTCTGGCATTCTATTGAACCGAGATATATGAAGAAGCTATTTCAAATTGTTTTTGGAACGTCGATAATGAAAACTGGATTTTATTTGATTGGAGACTACAATAGAACAATACAACATACACATAAATAAAAGCTGTCTTTAATTAAATGTACTGTGTTAAATCCTTATAATATAAAATAAAGTCGTGTCAGTACAGTCGTGTAGTTACACTATTTATAACTTTTTACAGCGAGAAAATCTAATGCGGGCAAATCTAAGTCTAAGTTAAATCTAAGTTGTAAATCGTTGTTTATTAATTATATCGACTTTGACTTAGACTAACTTTATTCCCAATGTCTAATACAATGTGTTTAATTGGAATAAATATAATATAGCAATTGTTGAGCTTAGGAGGAGAAAACATAATCTACTTTACATAAGACACCCCGTGTGTTTTAGAGCAGGTAACTAATTGCAATATTTTCTGTTTCCTTCATTGTTAAACTTAAACTATCAACTAATCAAAAATTCAAATCCAGCTGTGGCGATCGCTTCTTACGTCCATCGTGAATTTTTTTACAAGTACCTACCTATAACACATCCCGTCTTTTTTCGTAGGGGTTAAAACAAATATAATAGATGACCAACAATTTATTTTCACACTGTCTAAAAGAAAATTATCTAAGCAACCAACTTCATGAACAAATAGATGCCACATCGCGCATAGAGATTTCCTCTTGTAGGTGCGTTCGAGACTTGAATACGGAATGACCTAAACATTACGTTATCTGTGCCCGAGGTGGTCCTGCTCAAACGCTGAATCCCTGAAGATGGAGCGAGGGGTTTATTCGGCAAAATTGCGAATTAAGAGCGATAGTGTATTAGAAACTTTCGTATATTTATTTTCTATCTAAAAATAACTGAATGTGATATTATAATAAGTTTTACGAGACAGTGGCAACACTGTACATAAGCTATTATTATTAGACTTTGTTTAAGTGTGCTGCATTTTCAATAGGTACTTACTGGCCTAAGAATAATACCAGTCCATCTCAACCGAATGGTTCGAATCCTCCTGCTAGCAAAGGAACTGCCTTCATATGGCCACCTCGAATCTTCAATCTAAATATTTTTCTACAATCACTGGTCACTGTTCAAGCGGCTGGCAACGGTGATGACGATGAATAAATGAAAACACCACCTTTATAAAATTTAATTAAGTATCTAACTTAATGTATTTATCAATTTTGTTAAGTAGGTACTTTATGACATAGGTAAAGTCTTTCCAAATGGGAGCCAACGACCAAAATATACTAAGGCCCGGGATTATCTAGCCCGTTGGGACCTAGACCTTTGTCAGGAAATTCAGGCACTCGAGCGGATAACAAGGCGAAAATGCGATTCTAAATTGACGAAAATGAAGGTGTTAACAAATCCTGCATTATATTTTTCCACGAAATACCTGAGATAACGCTTAGTGAGCTGTCGAGTGAAGGATTATTTTTAGTTTGTTTGATTATATTTTTGTCTGTATTTTTGAAATTAACTTTGACAAAGAAAAGTCAACCATAAAGGCAGGAAATAATTTCGTAATAAAATGGATTTTCAATTTTCTCAATTTCAATCATACTTATTGTACCTAACAATTCGTTCCATATTTATAGCTATTAATTTATATTCCAAAAGCTGTAAGAGAGAGAAAGAACGTCGCCTCAGGAAACAGGTACACTATACGTAAATATTGATCGAAGGCTTGAAGCAATTCATGCTCGGCAATAAGATCGAATGAAAAGTCAATTCTGAGGGAAATCGATGCGTATAACATAATCATCCAAGATCACGAGTAATGGTGGGAAGCCACCCCGTTACGTATCGATTGCCGACATTCTGCGAACAGCTGAGCCTCCGAGGTTAGCCAGCCGGTTGTTTAGACGCAATGCAGATCACGTGTGCGCCTGAAAAACTTAGAAGCCTTCTGTATACGCCCAAACCTTGCATCCTGTTTTCGCTGGTTACTGAAGGGGTGGGATAGAAAGAGTCCCCTCTACGGTGGTGAGTTTGCGAGCCCGGTGTGGCGTCTGCGTGGCGAGCACGGCGGTCGATTTTTGCGCGCGCATCGCTCTGCCGTAGGGGCAACCCCGACCGTCATTCCGAGCTCGACCGTCGCGGCGAGCGGTCGGATTGTTGGTTGGCTCCCGCCGGTCGGCGATGGAGCAAGACGAGGAGCGGTCGCTGTCTCTGGGCACGGAGGTGTCGGCCTCCGCGCCGCCGCCGAGCCCGCTCACGGGCTGCTACCTGCTGGCCATCATCGGCGAGCCGCACACACAGGAGCACAAGGAGATCATCCTCCAGCGCCTAATCAAAGGTAAGATGCACCGCAATTCGCCGGCCGGCAGTTTTCTCGCACTTTCTCCATACTTCGCGTTTTATTGTTGTCGATACTCGGTGGTTAGATTGGCCGGCATTCTTATATGTAAGTGAGGTTTGTCGAAGTGCTAGTGACCGCCGCCGGATTCGTCTGTCTTTCCTGTTACGTCACCGGTGACGAATAGGCTGTGTTATTAGGTTGATTGAATAATTCAATAGAGTTGGTGCGTGATAGTTTTTGTGTCAAGTAATTTTACGCTTGGTAGTTTTATTTCTTACTTCGGATTCAAGTTGGCAGTTGTATTGAGACCGGCGGCGTTCCATAATAATTAAATACTGAGTTAAAATACGAACTAGTTAAATAATGACGTTCTTTATTATTTTTAGATAATTTATGTAAGTGCTAAAACTTAAATGACGTAATATCCCATCATATATACCTTGTATTTTGTTGCTTAATTGAAGATTCCGGAAGTAAATATAATAAATTATTTTAATATTCTTTTTTTTTGTCTGAAACATTAGGTATCTAAGCGGTAAGAAAATGATAATTAAGTTTTATAATTATTTATAAATAAAACCATACACATAAAATTGAAGCTATTAGAACATAATTAATGATAGAAAATGCCAAAATCTATGAAACAGTTTAACTAGTTTTTTTGTAATTTATTTACAATCAAGTCTGTCGCTCTTACAATGCGACAACATGTGAACTAAATAGTATAAAGCTGCTGTTTAATATAAGACCAAATGCGGACTCGGCTCGCCATACGTCCACCCGTAACCAAAAGGTCGTTAAGTCTTGTCCGCAACGAATTCATTCCAAGAAAGGTCCTATTGATTTTCTTGGCTTCCTCCACCGTGACTTGCCGAAATGTGAACCACAATGTCTTCACCTCGATTCAATCACTCGTTCACGTGGATTTTGGGTACTGCCGAGGACTTAGAACCTCCTTTTGTAGACTTTTAGATTGCCAACGAGCCTGATTTTTGAATGAATGTGGGAAACCGAAAATTGAATTTGGAATATGGTTTCCGGAATTCAGACTTTCGAACCACATATTTTTTAATCAGCAAAGCTACAAAGCTTTACACTTAACGGAGAAAATTAAAGACTTTAAAACTCTTAAAAAGGCCAATATCGAAAAAAATTTAGGTAACATGATGATGATGAATGTGTAAATGAGAATAATAAAAAGTCCATCCTCAAACAATCTATGAAGAAGAAAAACATTTTAATTTAATAACAAAATAACCTTTCGGTAAGTATCAACAAAGTTATTCATGAGAATGATTAGCATATCAAAAGATAAAGATAATATTGACGAAGGGAAGTCCTTGAACCGGTCGAAGAGAGCCTTCTGTACGAAACCTTAACTGAATAAATACATTTCAAAAAGATATCTGTAAGTAAAGATCTTTTGCGCTTTGAACTTCACAATTTTCTAAGTATTCTTCATTCCATTCAAATAATTTTAAGTGATTTTGAAATCTATAAGAATGGAACTGACATCCCCAGTCTGAATAATTTCAATTTAGTTTCGCCGCTATAACAGTGCGTTCCTGACACATGTCAGTTTGACCCGTTAGTGATGGGCACAACATAATGAGTTCGTAACCGTTCTTCCAAAATTAACCGCCGCGTTATTTTTAAGATTATTTTCGTTTTAAATTGGCGGAATCATTTAATATTTATATTTTAGTAATTTAAGTGGAAACCGACTGTTTTAGCGTCACAAAATGGCGGCCCATAACGCCATTTGGGGTTATTATTTTAAACCTAAATATAAAAATGCTTCTTTCTTTCGCGCGTTCGGTTTGGTCGTAGTTTTATTTTTATATTTAATAAAATCTTATAGTCCATTATTTTCAAATTCTTAAACGTATTATTTTTAAAAAAATAATCGTAACAGATAACGATACTGTTGCTGCATGTTATTTTTAGCACAGCACTACCGACAAATATAAAGCACTGACTTAACCTTGTAATAGCGCAATATAGATTTAGAAAAATATTGTTTACCAAGTTATTTTACACTCAGTTTGGCACAAAATTATTAGATTCATTGATTATTGATATAATAATGTAGATTTAATGCTCATCAATTGTTAAAACGTTAAACAAACAGCAAAAATATTTTAATCGTAACTGCAACGCCATTACAAAGTTACATTGTCAGTTCAATCGCGATGTGTCAGGAACGCACTGTTATAGCGGCGGAACTATATACGTTTATTTTAACTCTTAGTCAGTAGAGTTCAAATGCGACTATTATTTCGACTATAAACTGTACAATAATAGTAAAATATAATAAAGGTCTTCTATCATAATGTTATCCAAACAGCTGTAAAAGGAATACCTATGTATTATTCCTTTTAAAGTAATTTTAAGAAGTAAATTTCATATTTCTAGCAAATAAGAAGCACTTTCCTACTGTAAGTGTTTCTTTTGGGCATTATTTCAAGGGTATCTCTGAAGGGTAATAAATGGGAAATATCCGAGGTGTATTTATCAGGTCCTTGCCGACGGCAATCCGACCGAGTCGAGAGGGCTGTTTATCTTTCAAGATTCCGTCTGGCGGACGACCATTCAGGATTATTCGGATAATACAAAGAGGATTACAGGATTTCGGTGCTAAGATATTTCGGACCAGTATTTGGTAAATAATTTTCTTGGGTTTATTCGCGCGTTTTGGGAATTTGGGTTATTATTTTCTGTTATTTTAACATTTGATGGCATTTGTGCAAAATCAAATTAAATTTAAGAGATCATTCATAGTGGATTCATCGCGGGCGTTGAGAGGTCGCGGGTTCGAAGCATTTCTCAAAATTGTCTACTAATCCAGTTTGAGATTATTAAATCTACATCGTCGCAATCTTGTTTTATCTACTGTTTGCTATTAGCCTAGTTGATGTCACCGAGAAACGCCGCGGTTATACCATACCCCGTCTCACCAATTTATGAATTTGGAAGGATTTATCTGAAAACCGCTGAATCTATTGACTCGATAAATAAATAAATATTACTGGCCAATTCTGCAGTGACCCGTGCCAAGTTTTATGGATTGATAGAAAGAAACAGAGAATAAAATCACCTATCTGAAAACAAAACAATCTATTTGTTTGAAGATTTACTCCAAATAAGAGCAAACTAACAAACAGCGGAAAGGATAATACTCTCGTGCGATCTATAACTGTCCGCATGACGGAGCTATCTAAGATCGCAGCATCCATTGTGTAGTCATAGTCATCATTATCATCACTTTGATAAATGGTAATAAAAATATTCATAAAATAGTAAGAATCTTAGAGATAATGCAAGTTTTCAACTCAGATGAAACTCTCTCTCCGTTCTCAATAGAGTCGTATACCTCTGGGAATAAGCCTCTCAGTTCTCTATCTACTTATATTTTCGTTTTGAAAAAAAAAACATAAAGGTATTGTAAAAATACCTCGAAACCTTACTTCTATAAGTATCTAAAAAAATAATTTATTGAAATAAGCCATTTGGGCTATACCAATGCGTCAGAATAAATATTTGATTTTATTACGATTTACACCGAATAAACTTGAAATCATAAAAAAGCCAGGCAACTGTAAAAAGTATAACTTTAGAACATTTTATAAAGTAATAAAGACATTGTTTCTAACTTTTCGCGAACGACCCGAAATCACGCAACACCTGTAATGTAACGGAACATTTACCAACTTAGTTATAAAGGAACGTATTATATGTAAAATTGTATGATTTTGTGTTACGAAATCATTATCGAATAAACAGAATTCCTCCACGCTCCAAGTCTTAATTACTCCACGCTGGCCAAGCGCGTGTTGGTGAATGTCACATGTCCTTCTAACTCTTCAAAGTTCTGAGATCATGCCGGTTTTCTTACGATGTTTGATTTCACCTTAAAAGAACATTTAGTCAGGGATCCGTAGTACATGGAAATCAAGTGATTACTAACAAGCTAATTTTTGGTGAGTAGCTTCGTTTCGATGAGACGTCCAAAGATATCCTATACCCAACTCTCGATTGTGGTAGCTAACAGAGATATCAAGGATTAAAAAAATCAAGGATGTAAAACTGGGAAAACGGACCACGAAATGTGTAGGACAATGTGTTATATCTCAAGATAATTATCTAAATTATATAAAAACATGTTTGTCCTACAAAACCTATGGTTTGATCAAAGGGTCCGCCATTTCGAAAATGTATCGAAAACGAGGTCAATTTAAATGATTACTATGATTACTAACCAGCTGATTTTTTGTTGTATACTTAATTAATATATATAAAATCTAACGGACATATTGTCCGACAAATTTCGTGGTCCGTTATCCCGGTTTTACATCCTTGATTTTTTTAATCCTTGATATCTCTGTTAGCTACCACAATCGAGATTTGGGTATAGGATATTTTTAGTCGTCTCATCGAAACGAAGCTACTCACCAAAAATTAGCTTGTTAGTAATCACTTGATTTCCATGTACTACGGATCCCGGCCTAATTATAGATAATCTCTTAGTCACTTTGAACCTCGGTAAAAGGACATTGTAATTTTCACCAATAATAAAGCGATCGTGTAGGTAGGTATATCCCACCCGTACTATAAAAAACACATTACAAGCGCGGCGGATGGTAAATCATTAAGCCGGATTAGAAGACATAAATGGCGAGTGAAGGTGAGAGGACAAAGTCAAGGTCTGCCAGTTTCAGTAATCTACCTTTAGTTTCAGGTTGGGGTAGAGCTGAAATACTTATATTTTGGATAAGGTTGATGTAAAATGGTAATGAAACTTGTACATTATTATCCGCCACTAGATGGTAAAGTGCCCATTTTACCGGCGTCATTGCCACGTTGAATGGCAATGCTAATTCGTTGACCAAATTAAAAGCCAGCATTCTTATAACTTGTGGATAAAATTTGCAACAAAGAAAAAGGTTCATAGTGTTTATTACATCGAAGATGGCGCATTATGGGTGCAGCCATTTTATACGCTCAAGAATAGAACACATTCAAGTAATTCGATTACAGAAAAGTCACGACCTCAATTTATCACCTCAAGATGATAATTAAATCATCATCTGTTTTCCATTAAATTTTAAATGCTACTTCTGACCGTGTCTTCGAATATTAATGCCTGGTTATGTCTGATAACAAAACCTAATACGGGAGGAGGTGGTTCAAATCTAAGGCCTGCACCACACGGCCAATTATCACTACCTATCTACTATAATTTCTAAATGCACTATATTTTCTCACTGTTCTCATTCAGTGAACTAGACCTTTTCGTCACATTAGTCCCCCTTCGTGATTCATTGGCTGATAGTTATATGAACGTATCGTGTTCCGTTCTGTGGAGTAGGACTATCTGCAGATACAAACAAAATTTTTCATTTTATTTTATTATTCTAATTAATTACCCTATTTTTTTACGTTAGAATGTACTAACGTAAAAACAATTTCCCCTGTTAGTTACATTTGATTTATTTAATAAAAAAGATTTAACTATTTTAAAATACTCTGATGCACGTCTGCAATTAATCTAAATCCCATAGTCCGTCGCGCGAAGAAGAAAAGTACAAATTTTTCTTTTAGGTTAAAATCTATAGGCCAAAGTTAAAATATTAGATAATAATAATGAATGAGCAAATATTTCAAAGCAAAGATTAAAGTCTGAAATCCTAAATGTATGTTTCCATACAATATGAAACGAACACAATAAATCCTACGCTAAAATGCCATACATAAATTATCGCAAGCTTTCAGACGATGAAAATAAATATAAATATGCCACAGTATTCGACCGCGTCCCGCATACAAATGCAGACATACAGACTGAATATCCATTATGGTATTGTATTGTGGAGCGTATAATTTTTTGTTTATTAACGATCGTTAAAGGCTAAATAAAGGTTATATAATTATAACCTTTATCAAGCCATCCTCGATAAATGTACTAAAAAATCAAAATAAATGTACTAAAATCCAGCACTAAAAAGAGTTTCAAATCGGACCAGCGGTTATTGATATAAGCGCACTCAAACAAACCCCTCAGCTATAAAATGTTATAGATTTTAAAGGACTTTAAAAATATTTTGTTTCTTTCTTGTATTAATTATATTAATTAACAGTTTAAAAATATATATTAATTAAGGTCTAAAATTTGAAAATAACTATGTTATGTTAATACAAACTCCACATATCATTAATTTAGTTAACGTAACTGATTTGCTATCGAAGCTAATATTGAACTACTAATTTTAAACAATTGATACTACAATCGACTCATCCATTCAATAATTACTAATAGTTGCTCCTTCATAGACCATTCCATGTAAAGATATTAAATAAACTTTAAACGATACAATATGAAGTGCGAAAATGTTTTAAATGCACATTATTTTCCCATCATGGTTTCTTTCAATGAAGCATAACATTTAGTGATGTCACGACGCAGCTCACTTATCGATTATTAATTAATTCATCGACAGGAAACAAAATAGTCTGGTCCAGTCATATATATGTAGTTAACAAACCATATGAAGGTACATAAAAGAAGTGATAGATAGTGATGACGTATTCGAGTTAAACTTTGTCATTTTATGGATAAAATCGGAATCAATCAACTTTTAGAAATTAACCAGTAACAGTAACTACGAGGCACTTTCATCGAAATAGATCCTAGTAAATGTAATGGGAAATTGGTCTGGAAACTGGTACTGATTTGGATGATTATTTTTATTCTAAAGCTTTCCGTGAAATCACATTTTAATCTGTTCTGTCTCTTCTATCAGTTCTACTAACAATAGCATCAAACAATCAATCAGTCTTGCATAAATGATTTTCACATGGATTATGCAACCATAATTAATATGAAAACCATTTAAGCAAGACTTAAAAAAAACTTCAAGCTTCCTACAGACTTAAGTCTGTACGTCTATGTGTCTGTTCAACATCCCATAAAAAAGTAACATAATTCATACCTTTTAAAAATTTACTGGACTTTAATGAACTTGAACTATTACTTTACTACACTTATTGCATCCATTTCAATTCCCACTTGTACCACCGGTTTCAACGACGAATATCATAATAATTCATAATATTAAGTTAATCGACATAGCACATCACTACCGCCATTGTCTCGGCCGTATGTAGACCTTAACAGATCGCGTTGATAATAAAGATGCAATTAATTCGTCTCGTAGAGGGGAGACAGTCTCGTTCGAAACAATGTGTTATGTATGAATGTATGATTCATCTACAGCTGTCATCAGCTTACTTAATTTGGTCCTCATCATCACCCCTATCGTTCCCACTGCTGGGGTCACAGCGACTTCTCTCTTGACGAGAGAAATTAGGCCCTAATTTATCACGTATGACACATGTCCTTCAAACTTTTTATAGAACATGCCGGTTTCCTCACGATGTTTGCCTTCATCGTTAGAGCACGTGTTTTCATAGCTCACAAAAAAATTTCAAGGGTGCGCCGCGGGGTTTGAACCCACGAAGTCAAGTGTGCTCCCACTTAGGCAACACGGCTCATAGCTCGGCTTGTCGACTTAAAGTCTAATCATATAAAATTTAGACATTTGAATCACAGCGTATTTTTAGCCGACCTTAAAGACCTTGCAGACTTGCCATCACGTAACTCGTTTAACGTTGATGTGAAGATTAATGTTCCTTAAGGAGACTTTAGACTTGACACGAAACAGCTCTGCGTCTTGTGTGGATTTTACGAGATTTTACGGACTCTGAAGTTTTTATTTTATAGTTTATCCTTTCACGGCTTTGCCCGAATTCAAATAAAACAGTTTTGGAACATAAGTGACAAAATTAAATAATCATATGTTTTCTCTGTATAATATTACTAAGCACAGCATAAGAAAAGCGCCCCTATTTACGTTCCCACTGCTGGGACAAAGGGAATGCTCTCTTGACGAGAAAGATTAGACCTTAATCACTATGCTGGCCAAATTTTTTCAAGAAGTTAACTAAAGAAAAAAACTTAAAGGTGCTCGGGGGGATTAGAACTCAAGACTTTCGGGATGAAAGTCGAGTGTGCTCTCACTTAGCCAAGGCTAGAATGTATATAAGTAATAAAGATTATTATTTATTATTTTACTTTAATTGTTACAATAAATTATTTTGTGTCTATTTAACTCTTTTTGTAACCACTATTATTATCTTCAAAAGTTAATTAAAACTTCTGCAACAAAGATGGTGCTTTGATTAAGGCTCCGAATCACAAAGCAATTAGCCATTCAGCATTATAGCTCGAAATTTGTGTAGCTTTAGCTCAAGCGAGAATATAAATAAATTTAAATTGCTAATGTGACGTTTTGGTAATATTTAAGGGGCATTAAGGTAGGAAGGGATATTAAGGCAGCTATTAAAGATATTACGGTACGCATAATTCATTTCTGGAAATAGGCTAAATTTTTTGTTTATTTATTTATTGTAGATTATAAAATTAACGATGGAGCGAGACTAACTTATAAGGTACAAATAAAAGAGATCGAGATTGTGCTTTAAGCTCGGTACTCACATACGGTATTACTCTATAGTTTTATTCGAAGTCGATTAAAAATCAATTTGTAAATAAATTCGACTTGACTTTTAAAAGTCATGTCTGGAAATGTATAATAACAAAAACTTGATTGACCTTCGTTGTATTTTACCTACTTCAGCATTTTAAGCATTTTTTTCCAATCAGAAAATGTGTCGACAGAACTTATATAACTTAGTTAAGATTCAGTCCTCAGTAATTCTATTACTAGAGCGAATTGTTCCGCTAATCCGCTAATTCGATTCCCGGGGGAGGCATCCACTTCCGATGTTTGCTCTTTTCATGGGAAGTTTATATTTAAATCATGCAAGGTGTGCAAAACATGGTTTTAAATTGAAGTGACTCCTTGATACAGGCTATGCTTAGTGTGGAGTCCGCTGACAAATTTATTAAATCTCATTGTTATTTCAAGGTATTTTTTTATGTTTTCAGTTCTGAAATTCATCTTTATTATTCATCTGTGATGATGACACATGCTTTAAATAATTTAATTGAAAGATATATATATAGTAGCGAGTTTTAATAATTTTTTTAACAAAGGTTGAGTCTGTGTAACAGTCGGAAAACGATAGCTAGTAAAAATACACGGGGTTTTTAGCACACGATTGGTAAAAGTGTTCATGTGAAATTGCAAACAGAGTAAGGTGTGAGTCAGCGCATCATTTAGCGACATCTCGGATGAGCTCACTGTTTGCAGCCCCAAGGCCGCTGCAGATAGGAACCAATGGAATTTTAAAATACATACATACAAACACACATAATTAGTGTATAAAGGAAAGTCATGTTAGTTACACTATTTATATCAGAGAACGGCCGTAAATATTTGGCTGAAAGTTGGTGGAGATGTAGCTTAGAACAAGGAGAAGAACATAGAATACAATTTACAACGGGAAAATATTAAAGTGCGAGCTAAGATGCGGGCGGAAATATAGTTTTTATAACAATGTTAATAAATGTGCTGAAAGCTAAAGTCTTGACCGATCTTCCATCGGTACAAACATATACTTACAATTATTTTAAGAATTCGCAGTATTTCTTTTACTTCTTCCTACTTAATATAATTTCATACACAGATGTAAAATTGCATGTAGATTTGTTTGCATGTCTTGTTTTAGAAATATACCTATCTAGCATAATACCAGGACAATAGAAGCTTCAAAGAAGTGTAAAATATCACAGTCTCAAGTTCTTGAATACATACGTCAGCACGCTGTTTCTGTTCAAGATAATAAAACCTAACTTTTAGACCAGGACTTCTACCAAAACAGTTCCATCATCAGTCATAAATTCACGATAACACGCCTGAAATCTAATCTCCTGGAAAAGGAACATTAATCCATACCACATAAATCATCCCTAGGCCCTAAAGTCCGTCGCAGGCTAATGGCCTCTTAAAGATCTAACGATCGAGGGAACCCCAAAAATGTCATAAGCATTGTTTATTGCCCATCCAGCTTGTTAATCCAAGGTTTTGCGTGAGGAAATCTGGCAAATGTGAGTTTGTATGCTAGTTAATAACGTTCCTTAAATTATGGAAAAAAGAAACTTGAAGAATTGAGTTTTTATATGTAACAGAGAGGCGGTTCTGAAAAAATGTGAAAAACTAACTAACCCGCCCGCGGATGCCAACCTTTTATTCCCATGTTTTCTCACACCCTTTGAATTTTAAAATTAAAATTTAAAATTAAAGATTAAGAACTAAAACCCAAATTCAAGGAACCCTAAATATGACGCCCGCATAATTTGTTAGTTTTGCAACTCGGAATCCACTTAACTTTTACTGTCGAATTTCCATAAAATTTCGCCGAGTTTTAGTATAACGCTTAAAAACTTTTCACAAAGTTTTTTTTGCGAATTTCTGTTTGGCTTGCGTGCCGCTGCAAGCTTTAAAGCTGTTTCAAAAGCGTTGGAATTAAAACGAGCTAAATTCAAGCTAGCGTGGTCATTTCGAGGAAACATGTGGAAGAAAATTGAAATGGGAAAAACGTGTTTAGTTTTTAAAGCTCGAAATTTGAGTGGATTTCATAGAGGTATTCCGTTTTTAAACCGTATGTTAGTAATTCACCAAAAATTAATGAAATTGCTTTTCACTATAGGTACCCAGAATACAACAACAATCATTTGGAAACTAACTTATTCCTACTAATACATTATTTTTCGTATTATAAAGCGTGTTTTACAGCGTCAATAACTGTGTTTGCAAATAGCATACAAAGCGATTAATACGACGTCCGGCGTACATTGAAATTTATAGTCTGTGGTAAGCCCTGAAATAGAACTACGCTCTCTGCTCCGTTCCTTATTTGATTTGAATCTAGAAGTGTCCTTTGAATTTGGAACTGTCTTTTTGTATGGTTGGTACCTAAACAGGAATAGTGAGTAGGTAGGTACCTAAGTGACAAAGAAGCATGTGATTTTGTAAACCACTCAATAACATCCCAAGAGTTCGTCGGTACCTACCTACCTATATGAAATAATCACATAGAAATTTAATTAAGAAATGAATTCACGTTCCGATTTCAGCTGCTCCTGAAACTGTTTAGTATGCATAATAGAGCCCTGTTCTGTATTCGAATCAGGTATTTTATCAAACTTTACCACCGGATTGAGATACAACGGTGGGAATTATGTTTTTTCAGTCGTTTTTTACGTTTTGTTTTGATGTTAACTCTCTGTTTATAAAACGTTTATGAAATTATGCAAGTGAACATTGAGCTTCGATCTATTGTTTTAATGTCCAGTGGGTCTTATATGTTAACTTTCGTAAGGGTAGATATTATATCCTAACTTTTACTCAAAACAACTAGTCTATCATTTCACTTTTAAAATTTTCGTAATGGCACTATTAATATACCTAATACCAGCAAATTGTTTTAACTCCTTTGTAATTACGTGAGAAATAAAGTTGTTATAAAATAAACAGTCAATCATTTTTTGAATTCCTTGAACCATTGTTATGTAAGTAGGTATTATAATAAGGTTAGGCAGGTACGAGTAGGTACATAATAGTATTTTAACGTAAGTAATTAAACTTCACTTTAAAACATTATTATCATCACCATAATCAATTCAACTTTAATTTCAACTACCTAACCTTTAGGTACATCACGGAAAGTTATAAAACAATGAAAGAACAATAAACCTGCCATATAAAGAACGTCATTCGGCCGCCTCACCTCAAACCGAATTCGCAACTCCTGACCTTGGCCGGGTGAGAGTGCAAGTGACATGTGCAATTGCATGTGGTTTCGAAACTAGAGGTTTTTACAGAAACGTTTTGACCTTACAGAATACAGAATATATATTGCATACCATTTGTTTACATGGTAAAGCATTGTAATTAGTTGATAAGTTTCTACTACCTATACTATCTATATCTATACCTAAGTTTTTTAATTATTTTATATTGCGAACTAAATTTATTTCATCATTATTTTGAGCGTGGAATGTAAAAGATGATGTTGATGCATGTAATATAAAACTTTCTCTGATAATCATTATACATTCCTAATTAAAATTACTACTTACACTTTATACGTGGATGTACGATACTTACTTTCAAATGCAATTAAAAGGTGCAAATAATAAGTTTTATATTCTCGTCTCTTAATTCTACTAATTAATAGCCCGGGAAAGGTTTAATGGTGAAAAAAACATGGGAATAAGGCGGGAATAATACTAATGTTAATTAAAGAAGAATGTTAATTAAATAAAAATACAAATCATAAATTCAATTGTTTATTTGTTATTATTTTATTTATTTCAAGCTTATATCAAATAGCTTGTTATAGTTATGTTAGAGTTTGAAACGAAAAACGCTTAGGTAACTAAACATAACATAGTAGAGATAGTTTTCAGAAATCGCTTTCCAATGAACATTGAAGCGCTTTGAATGCTTGTCTCGCATGCAACCACTAATGGAGTTGCTAATGACTAGTCCAGTATGACGTAGCTACATGGTACAGTATATAATGGGCGCACATTACATCACTAGAACTGGTCATATAATGGTTAAAAACTAAATCTACTCGGCATGGATCTCTCTAATAGAGCCCACTAGAAAATCCTAGAATAGGTCTTTAACTGTATCACAAAAACTAATAAACGAATTTTAATATTTGTTTTTTTTACTTATAATTTTGAGAATTAATTAATTATTTATTTATTAATTTTTCACACACACACTTATCTATCTTTACAGGTCACACACACCTAATACAATAAACAAGTCATAAATTTACATGAAATAATCAAACAACAAATAATAGTCCATCATAAATATATCAAAACCATAATTAATTATATTGTAAACCAAATCATAAATAAAGAGAAACAAGGCATCAAATGAATTTATATTTTATTTATTAATAAAGGCCACAATCCATCATAACTAAGGAAACTCGCTGTAGCACTGTAAACATTAATTGGCAATAAGATGGATATACGCCTATCTGTCAGATAGGTGATAGATCGCTTGACCGATACCGAATTCAGAAATCGCTGCGTGTTGCCAACTCATCCCTTAAAATAATAGCGTGATAAACCGATTTATCTGGGAGAAAAATGATCAGCTAGGTATATTTTGATTAAAAAAAAATGTGAGTAGCTGTCCCCCCTGCGGCTTTGACCGCGTTATAATAGAATTTCCAATCAAATATAATTAAAATGGTAACATACGTTTTGCCGTGAAAGATGTTCAAAATACACAGACACACACATACAGTTCCCATTTATAATAGGTACATACTAATAATATTATGTAGGTAAATAAAAAATCTATAATTTAATCTTTACATTTTAAAAATACTTATTATAATTTATGTGTATTTGATTTTTAACTGAATAAAAGTATAAAGTACTTACTTTCGAAGTAAAACATTATTTTATTGTCTATGTAGAAAACAATATTTATACTACTAGAATATACATCATAAATACATAGGTAATGGGTATATAATGTGGAGTACAAAATATATCTGTACTTCTGGAAAAATTATCAACAAACGTCACAATAAGTTAAATCCACAATCACCTGTCACCAATCGATCAACGCGAATTTCAAATTTCGAACGGAATGCCCGAACTGACTCACTATGACTCACTAAGACTCGCAGACACCAGTATAATAAGACCCACTCCGTCCCTTGCCATTGTCTCTATCAGATGATCGAGGGGAGCTTGTATTAAAGTGAGGGGTCTTGCATGAATGGTCGTGTCTCACGCACGATTCCGGCTTGCTATTATAAGACATAGAGGGAGTGTAGGTACTAATATTAAGCATAGGTTGAATGTTAACATTTAGCTTTTGTCTAGCAGGGGTGAAAGGTCAAGGTTAGATTGGTATGATAAGGGTAATAATAGCCTGGTTGAAACGTATAAGGTTCATGAAGAAAAATAAATAATTTGATTGCTTAAATAATCACAGATTTCACAGTTCATGAAGAAAAATAAATAATGTGATTGTTAAAATAATCAAAGATTTAGTCTTAGTGAGAAATTTAATGGCAGACTTACGTACTCCGAGTGAATTATATAAAAACCTTATAACACTTCATAATTATTTTGGTCGATTAAGTTTTGTTTTTCATGGTTTGTAAGTATTTGTTTTTACCTTTACTTGCTAACGCGAGTTGCTCTATCTGCCTTTAGTTCTACAAACCAAATTTCACAGATTTGCAAGGATAAATTTATAAGGCTATTTTTAAAAAGGCAACCATTATGAGGAAACATAAATCATTCAATAAGTTCCCTGTCGATGGGCTAAATATATTTTTATCTTAGAAATAATGATGATACAACTTTGAGAAATGTTTGTGATGAGTTCTTGAGAAACTTTTGTTGAAATGCGGTGATGATATAAATATATCGTACTTTTATCAAGGAACATTATATTATATCCTTAAAAGCGTGCTTCAATGAGATTAAATTTTAATCATAATATTGAATTCAGTATTCTAAAACAGTAAAACTATTAAGACAAAAAGCAGACCCAAATACAAAGAGCCATCAGAAATCCAACGGTGCGCATAATTGTTTCTAAGAATATAAAATACTAGTTAGCACTCCGTCTAGGCCTTATTGCGGCTAAATTGACCTTCGCAGCAAAATGGCGTTTGTAGAGTCATTGACGCTTTACTTTATAGAAATGAATGTAGAACTACGTGACTATTTGTGATTATTTTTATTGTATAGTTGTTTTTAAATAGGTAACCATTATGTCCTTACATGTACTTACATAGGATATGAGTGTTGTCACTCAATTATAATTAGCTAGCCCGCTAGCCGATTTTTCTTAGTGGTTATTGTTATACACTAGAACCAATTCTCGCAAGACCTATGATGGGATTTTTTAAATAATAAATAAATAAATATTGCTGGACAATTCACACAGCAACATCTAACCCTAAAATACAACTCAAGCCAAATACAAACAAGATTTATGCAGACGAACTTTGCAGAACTTTTCAATAACACTGTTCGACAAATTGGAATTGGAAAAGTTATTTTTGCGGCAAGTTGCTTGTCCCGCGCTTCTTGTGCATCGATGCAAACGTAATTCTTTTTATGTTTTATATTATACTGTGCATTGTTTCAATATATTTCTGAGTTATTTTGCAGCTTTTTAGTTTGCGTATCGTTTTGATGATATAGAATAACTTGGACATGACTTTTTTAAGAAGAAATATTTATACACGGCTGAGTTTGAACCCACGATCGAATGAAAGTCGAATGTGCCCCGCCCCCCCCCTAGCCAAAATGGCTTTTGAAAGATCATAGCTAGGATTAAAATATAATAAATGCAATTTGTTCAGCATGACCAAACAGGTTATCAGCGTAGGTATCTTCAAATAAGATTAGCTTGAAACAATGGTCACTTATTTGCAGGCGCCGGGCGATGAGATAATGATAATGGCAGTGAGATCACACGTCATAGAATTTGACGGAGTATTTTGGTTACTCTGTCTTCAATCAATATGACGTCCCACAACTGGGCATACATACCCCATGCATAAGCCCCGCGATAGGAAAATACTTATTTGACAAAATTCTTATTTATTTTATTTTGAACTTGTTTAATAAATTTTTTTTTAACTATCTCAGGAAACACAAATTAATTTTCGAATTATCGTTAATAGCCTAGTTATTAGGGATCATTTTGTTTAAATAGCTTATTTATAAAATATTCATACGAGTATGAATACGGAGGAAAAGGGTTTCCTCGTAAAATCCACAGCAATGGCAATGGTATTCTTTTAAAAATGTCCTTTTGAATAAGTTGCAATAGCAATGGTATTCTACTGCTTATATCAGATTCTCAACTTCAAGCTCAAACAAACAGGGTTTCAAAGAAAACCACTTTAAGTCTCGATCGTCTTTTACAACCATTTTAAAAGCTTTATAAGTTTCCTAGCGTTCTTTTGGTGCCTTTAGACCACTTCTGATCGTTTTAATGCCCCTACTAAAGGTTTTAAAGTTGTTAGGTATTAACCACATTTTTATATGATAAACGTGTTGGAAATAAAGGAATTCCACGAAAGTAGGAATTTGATATAATAATGGGTGTTATTGCATTCTCGATTGTGTAACAAGTAATACCTAACATGTTTCTTGAATGCTATTTAATTTGTATTTAAAATGCCGTGATATAAGAAAGCGAAATATTTAATATTATTTTCCGTTAATAATTATGAAAATATTTGGATGCACGGCAACACCCCTGCCATGTCGAGCAAAAAAACTCTAATATACATAAATATTATTTGTTAGAGGTTCGTTAAATAAACTTTCAGAACTGAAATGTTTTCAAAAGTTTAATGATACAGAATTTAAATGCGGTTTATATATTTAGCACTTTTACCCTTGTTTAGGGTTGAGGTTCGAAAAGGGTTTGTGGTTAATAACTTTAACGAAACATACCTAGTAATTCCAGGAACAATGACTCATGAGGGGGGTTGATATTAGGGTGCATTGAGGACTCATTCATGGCTAGCTCTTATACGATATGGTATATTTAGTGCACGTCAACCCCTGCGGATGCATTTTTTATAAATTCATTTCTTAGTCACTTTCGTACAAGGACTTAAAAGTATCAAGTAAAAAACTCTCTTCACCCGTCTTTAGTTGACTAATCTCAGATTAAACCGGTAAACTCTATGAAATTACACGTCGAATATATGAGTCGATGTTACATGTCGAATATATGAGTCGAAGCATTCCATTTCGTGCCGGAGATACCTCAGGGACTCAGCCCTGAGTCGGCGCAAATCTCATTTTAAGCAAACACAAATTGTCCCACTTTTGTGACTGACGTGATAGGGTAACCAAGCTGTGGCACTCTTTCTATGTATTTGGTAGTTCCAGGAAGAATACGTCAATTTGATAATTATATAACTTAAAAATGTTAAGTAAACAGCGTAAGTGTGTGAGATGATGGCCCACATTGATCTTTGCTTGTGCATGATTCATGGCGCAATTAACTAGAAACAGTTTTTCTTTATTAGAAAAAGCGTTTCTCGCATGAATGCCAATTACTTAAAGAAGGCGTAAATCAATGGAGATTGTCTTCATTGTAAAGAAAGCTTGTGTTCTTGTCATTATGATTCATATAACAACCACTTTGTACGATGTTATTACTTAATATTACCTAATATTGTATTATTTATGATAACATCTTGCTTTTTTAATTCGTATTTCATGCTAATTTGCAGTAGAAAATAAAATTAAAAATTTTTGTTTTTAATAAAATATCGAAACTGCCTCATTTTCAATATAAAATTATCTTTATTTATAATTATCGTATTAATATTTTACAAATCAAAAAATATAGGTTTAGGTAGGTTTTGTACCTACCTATTTTAAATTCTCTTCGTCTCATTACAATCCTTAGTTACATACGGCACTAAATGCATATTTAAAAGAGTTTCTTGAACAAATAAAGTTTTAAAAGATAATATCCCGTTCCCCTAAATCAATGTCATATGTAACGCACTGGGCAGTGTTTCCAGCCATATTAACCTTATTCAGATTCAGATGTCGTAATCACTGCAGTCAGTGTGGGATTCGCAAATTGCGGCTCAGGAAATATTCGTTAGTTTTACTATCCACTGCTCAGCTCAAATACTTACCTATTATTTTTCTTTTCAACAGTACTTACCTAAGTAGGAAATAAGTAATTTACTTACAACACACTTGTAGGTTGTAAAAAGTATGACTTATTTAAGTATTCCATTCTAGTTTTCTTGTCTAACGAATAAAGAAGTAAAGATCTGTCTTTACTTCCACAGATAAGACAATTCTAGTAGTTCAGGGTAATATTTCCATTAATTGCACTATCAGGACTCGAAGGTATATTTGGTAGGTAGGTGTTGGGGTTTCATAGGAGAGGTGCGGGACAAGTCTTCAGCTTGCCTCTAAAACCAACCCAAAGTGAGTGCTAGCTCTCGAACTCTCACTTTCATAATGGTCTTATCATCTGATCTTGATAACAATGACAGGTGAAAAGATTAACATACAATATTTAGCGCTGGATAATCGCGTGTCCCAAGTAATTGATTCACTTTTTACGGCCTAACTGCGGCGCTGCATACAATGTCAATTTAACACTGTATAAATATTGTAATTAGTGTTGAACAGAAAATGGCTAATTAGTTTACGTTATTTTACACGTGGTAACAATTAACGATTGCAACGAAGCGTATCGAAAATTAATAATTGGCCAAGTTGGAATACACTCGACATTCATTTCGAAGGTCGTGGGTTCAAACACCACCGTGCACCATGGGTTTTCTTCTCACTTTATTGACAAGTGCTCTAACGGTGAAGGCAAACAGCGTGAGGAAACCGGTATGTTCTGAGAACTTTGAAAAGTTTGAAAACATTCACCAACTCGCACTTGCCCAGCGTGGTGAATATAATATCTCTCGTCAAAAGAGAAGTCTGTGTCCCAGCAGTGGGAACGTAAATAATTTAATTAGTAAAAGTACTTATTTAATAATAAGAAAAAATGAGATCAACTTTCACTCAATTAGTACCTTTAAAATATCATTTAATAGCACTATTAAAAATGATGTGCAACGATGTTTTGGTAATGATTCGGCCGAATAAGAATTGACGGAAACGGAAACACTCGGACAAGAGATGTTAGAATAAATGTGGTGTTCTCAAAAAGATGAGTTATCACAATTTTCCTGTACTTTGGGAAAAGGGTCTTGACAACCGGAAAATGAACAGACTGGCAGACATGCAAACAGAAGATATTTTATACGGACAGTGATCCTATAAACTCTTTCTATTTGAGCAAGTGCATCAGTGGGGATACGAAAATCTTTATTCTGATATTCAATGCATTTCCGAACGCAAGGGGACTTTCTAAACTAATAAGAAAAACCCTTATTTCCACTGGGAAAATAATTAAACGCAAACATTCCATATAACAGTTGGTATGTGAAGCTATGTATTCTAGTATTCAAAACAACAGTTTCCTAGCTCAGACCTAGACACTCTAGCTAGACTGTCTAAATCCAGAGTGCTAATTCCGGCGCGCGCAGGTCAACGCTCGCCCAATCAATGTCAACGATCCGCCATCCACTCCTGCGCAGAAATAAGGAATAAGGACATTTAAGGAATAGCGTAGCTTGCTGCTCTGATAAAGGTCATCTAAGTAAAGTAAAATTATTTTTATAGCAAAATTACTTCTGGGATTGAAAGAGATTAAGATATAAAGATTCATGTCATTTATTTACATAAAGTCCTAAAGATCACTTGGACAAGTCAATAAATACAACACATAAGTATAATTAAATTAAAATATGCAATGAAAACAAGGTTAACATAAAATTAGATTTTTATGCACTGTGTTAAGATGAGAAACGTAACGTCTATTATCTATTCTAATTTTCTTATCTGCGTAAATGCATTATACAACCAAGAAACCCATTCATGTTATAAAATATAACATTATACAATACATTTGCTGGGCTGTCGGCTGCAAATGACGTGAAATCCAATTTCCAACACCCTGTAGAGTAAAGTATGTAACCTGTGTGTAGGGTGGGCTTATTCTGTATAGATTAAAAGTACTCCTACAGTTTCAGCGTATTGGCTATTTGTAAGTATAACTTCATCATCATTATCATTTCATACATTGGACGTTCACTGCTGGACGTAGGCAGAATTTGTGCCATCAGCTTATTTTGTTTTCAGTTCAGTGCATTATATTATGCACTTAATTTAAATATATAGAACCCGAAACACAAGCTTTGAGCTTTTCATAGAATATTTCGAGAGCTTTGAGCTTTTCAATGTTATCTACACGTAGTATCCTTAATATTATAGGCTTTGAGCCTACCACGGGATAAGATTACGAATATATATCTCCTATACCTAGAGACTTAAAGAACATGACTTAAATACATTAAGTATCATTCTTTCACGTGAAATAGAATACGGAACGGAGCATTGAACTTTATTCATTTTATGCCGACATTTCTCAAAGGAATTCGTAAGTTCCCAGCACTCTTATACCCTCAATATCAATCTATTGACTTTATATGGGTGCCATATGATATGAGTTTTCACTTCAAGACTTTCAATGGGAGGCTTATGAAAAGAAATTCCGAGCTCGTTTGAGGAAGATATTACAGAAATAGTTGAGCCTCACTCCAATTGAACGGTTGAATACTACTCGTAGGATGAAAATGTTGGCCTTATCTAAATTTTAAGGTACTTCCCGTTTTACAAAAAGTAATTCGTTTAACCACAACAGTCACACACAGTCAAACATTGTTATTATCATACCTCTCTTTAATTTTTCAGGTAGGTATATCTTTGTTATGTTACATTTCCAGAGATGGGTTTGAATGAATAAATGTATGAAATTATTAGCTTTCAGTTCGAATAAGCCGCTGAGCAGAGATAATGCCGGGTTATGACGCCTCATTCTCGATTGTATGGAAATTAGCACACTACAAGTAGGTACTTACATTATTATAAGACCAAGACCTCTTTTGTATGTCTGTTGATGATTTCATTGTGAAAACGTATAAGTATTATGTTCTTAGGATAAATAATACTTAATAAATAGGTTAAGGTTCGCAACCGCATGTTACTAAGTATACTAATATTGTAGAGGTTTTTGAATTCGAGTATTCATACGATAGGTACATTATGAGGAGTTAAATTGTCAAGGCGTGTCATGTGTTTTCCTGTGGGGAAAACTATTTTAGTAAAAAATATTTTTATTAGATTTTTTTTATTAGGTTCATACGAACTGTGTTTATATCGTTTAATACAGGGCTGAAATATCTTACTGTGGTGCTGCTAAAACAAGTAATCTTTGAAGTTTTATGGAATAAATAAAACTCGAAAACATTCAACACAGCAAAGCTCCGGTGGAAAAGCTCCTTCTGAAAGTTGTAGAATTATTCAGCAGCTGATAAAATAAAAATCATATCGAACATTCATGTCTGCAGATTCAATAATACAGCGACTAAAGCTATTAAAGTGATGAAAACTGAATTTCCTTTCCACGAATCAATACCAACTTTCATCAATGCACTCTGTAGAAGTGGGGTAGAACGGGGTGGGACGAGAGAAAAGGGGTTCAAAGGGGTGCCTGAGAATCTAGTTTCAATGTTACGTAAGTTTTAGAAGGAGGTTGTTAGACTAAAGTGGATGGATTCAGGGTAATAGGTGCAGCGGTATACTATATGCTGCAAAAGTTTAAATGATACTTTTTTCCTTTAAAAACAGTAGAGTATTATGCAATTGGATTATATAGTATAGGGTATCTCATAAGGAGTGCAATTTTTAGGGTTCCGTAGCTAAATGACAAAAAACGGCATATAGATTCGAAATGTCTGACCGTCAGTCCATATGTCCCAGCCACTTTACTTGTAATAAATTATCGACATATGGAATTTTTACATATACCTTACATAATTATTTATAACTAAAAGCGTTCTTTGTTTGACTACGGAGCCCTAAAAAGGTAGACCAAGCTTTTTAGCTAAACCCCCACTATCATCGTTGCTGAGCTGTGTAAACCTTCGATAAACCTAATAAGAAAGTTAATTATCTTCGTTCCGTATAGGCACACTAAAGACACGGTAAGTTCGTATCTCCCCTAAGTCTAGAAATAGCCTGGACTTGTTTTGTGTGCATTGTCCTTTATTGCTGTTTTAAGTTGGCTATATTAGTTGGACAAAATCGTGATTGTATTTCTAATGTGAAAATAGTTTCTTTTGTTTGTTATTCCTTGATTAATTGCTACAGTTGTCGTTTTGTTTTTAGAGATTTAAATCTTATCTTACATTTATCCTTTTTAGACAAAGGCCTGGGCAAGGGGCCTGGGTAAACTTATTATGTATTTTTTCTTATAAAATATAATTGATAAGCACGAATAAATTATCCATACTTCAATATCGATTAAATAACGATCGACGAATCTTTAATCGAAACCCCAAATTCTTTATATTAAACATTAAATTAATTTTCTGATTCCTTACTCCTGAGTTTCTAAATCGTCAAAATATGTACATAATATCAAAGCTATTTAGGATTGTTTTAGTATCTATTCTGTTTCTTTAGAATGTTAATTAAAAAAGTAGTTTTTTTAGTTTATTCATATTCCGTAGTATAAATAGGGTTTTGTAGACGTAATATAGATTATCTTATCTACAGCCATAAATCTATATATGCTCCAAAAATCTGAATAGGAACGCCAATGTGTCAAACTCTTGTCTGACGCCTACAAAATTATGCAAGCAATATCCCTCGGTTGCTAAGTCGGCGTGAAGCGGCTCTTTGAACATGGAAATTGAGGTTTACTAAGTGAAATTTTGACGAGAATATTTCTTTTTTAGCATAACGAGGGTAGTTTCATAGTTTGGCGATGGAAAATACGCTATATAATATATAAGCTTTAGCTATTATGAGCATAGGAGACAAATCTATAGGAAAGAGAGTCGTTCGTCAACTCACACCAAGAATCTTATCCCAACTGGTTGTTGATGGTAAGATTAGTTTAGTTGATTATCCATGTTTTTAGAATTAGTTCTGGTTCAATAAATAAATATTACTTTCGGCTGGAAAATATTTTACTAATGTCAATATAATCCGTATAATTTATTACTTTCCAGTAGTTTTTGGTAGAAAGATACAGATGTGAATAAATCGAAATATTCAGCCGGCGGTGTCATACGACGGCTGATCGCATAATAGTATTGAAATATAATAAAATAATCTAAACTTACAAAAGATTATCCTTTCAGATATTTTATTATCCCGGCCCAGACAGTTTCAAATCGATTCGTCTTTCCCCTTCCACAACAATAAAACGAAACTGTAAAGACCTAGTCTGTTAAATCTAAAGCACTGAATATTTCCTAGGTTCCTTGCTGGCCTGTATTGCACCTTATCACGATAGAGTTATGCTGGTATTGCGATATCACTGCAAGATCGTAAAATGTTGTGGTCGTAAAGTTCCTGAAAAGACTGAAGACTTACTGCCTCTGACTCGGAGATGGAGCGATAATCTTTTAGTGTTTTAGTTCGGATAGGCATTTCAATTTGTCCGCTTTAGTCTAGATTTCGAAAAGTTTCGAAAAATTTCGAAGCAATTGTGAAAAGGATTCGGAAATTACGTTTTTTGCTGTGAAATTTGTTCGCGGAGTACCTAAACCGAAAACAATAGGTTTTTAATCTTTGAAATTGAAGGGTTTGAAAAACGATATGGGTTTATTCTGAGTTATTATTCTGAGGCAGGATCGGCAGGCACTGCGTAGGAGGTCCGCTAACAAGAAGTACGGATAGTGTTAAAGCTGTAGTGTGTAGGTACCTACGGAAGATACCGCCAATAGGTTATGATTCTACATGTCATGTGAATATTTATTTATGTTTTTATCTATGTGTCAGTTTAGACACTATATAGTACCGTAACGTAAAGTAAACGAGTAAAGGAGAAGTCTCGTGGTAAAAAACGTACCTAAATAAAACATAAATTTACCCATACAATATAACAATTTTTTGACAATATTAATAAATTTACTTAGATAAATTATATGTTTCAAACACTTCCTTAAACGAAATTCGTAATCAAAAACCGATGTACGAAACATCTCATCGCAAGGAACAGCTGTAAAAGGCTTCTCGCATCCCGCCGCCCACTCGGAGCGTGTTCCTTGCGCACTTGGTTTGCGTGTCGAGCCCTCCGGCGAAATCCCAAAGGCGCGTCCCAGATCGAAAAGGGATAATCGAATAAGACATCTCTCAGCAAATTTATTCCCAACTGAGCCAAAGTAATTGCCTACACAAATACCAATTAATATTAATTGGCCAATACCTTTTAGGGATTCTACCGAGAACCTCTAGTTGTAAATACAGCCTAGCTACTGGGAAATAAGGTAGGAATTGTGTTGTTGGCCGTTTTAATTAATCGTTGCTAGCTTTTAGTTATTGGAATCGGATAGTTTGCAGCTATTGTGGCTTTTGGCGTTAGTGGGAAAAATAATACTTGATTTACCCTTGGAAACTATATGGTAGACCAAAACTTACTCCCTCATAATAGATCTTAAGTTTTTCTTGAGTCTTCATTAAGAAAGGTCAGTCGTGTTTATCTAATCGGTAGTGAACTGACTTTCTGATCTGCAGTATTTTTTTCAAAGGCTTTTCATTACATTATTATTTTCTTACACAAGACAGAGCAAATCTTTTTGAATAAGACCCTTGTTTGTTCTATAAGACTATCCCATAGGTATAAATTCTATGTAGGTACACCAAAATCTGACAGTACTATAAATATTTTACCTATTTCTATTTATCAAAACAGTGGGTACAAATTCAAGGTGATAAATATAAGTAAGCTCTTTGTGACTTCACCCAAAACACTCAAAATAAATTCATTGTCGCATTTGGCGAGCCCCGCGTCGGTAATGTCTCCCAATTCAATATTCACGAGATGCCACCTCTCTGGCCACCGTTTATCATTTATTTTTTCTCATTCAACCCAAATACGGTCTAAAGGTGCTAGTGTACCAAATATATGCTATGCTATATAATATTATGTTATTTGTTTTCGTCAATCAGAGCCTCAAATTACTAGTCAGACAGCTGACAGCTGTTGTTCAGTGTATTTAAAAATGTTACATCTAATGTTAATAAAATATTTAAAATATCCCAAGGGATTAACCCCCTTTATTATTAAAACAATTTATTCCCTCCTACATTTTAAAATTACTGGAAATACTGGAACAAACATTGAATATTCTTAAAACTCTGTGAGCTGTAAAATAGCGCTATTCAATAAAAGTTAAGTTATTGGACGTCGTTCTATTCAAAGCGCCCCAATTTATGTTAGTGGCCATTGGAAGTCAAACATCCAGCTCCGTTGAATGCGGGCTCGGTCTTTTTTTTCCTTCTTATTTTCTAAGAATGTTGCGGTTTTTATTTGGGTTTTGTGAATTTGTTATGAAATTTGAATATAATGTTTATATAGTAATAACAATATTGAAGTATTGATGCCTCCATAAGTACAGTCGCCCACATCATTTCCTGCCCTTTCAATATTTGCCCAAACCATGCCATAATGTCAATTTGTCTTTTGGACTCTAGCTTGCTAGAGTAAAACACATGCTGAGGCAGTACTAATTTTTCCAATATGTCCCTTCTCTATAGTGTTTTTTTGTAATGTTGTTTTTTTTATGTTGGAAAAATAAAATTATTTGTTTGTTTTGTTTGTTTGTTTTTGTTTTGTTTAATGACAACATCGTGTTATTATGATGTATGGAAATGGCACAAACGCACAATAAGCCGGAATGAGGGCACGCCTATACAAACAGACAAACAACGCGATAACAAGTGTATTTTACTTGGTGAGCTCCGAATTTCACGGGAAAACTAGTTTCGTTGAAATTTCTTGCCAAGTTTTTCACATTCACAGGCAACAATTTTATATAAGTAAGTATCTACTCAACGTGAAAGTTTGTGAGTGAGAGATCAATAAAGGGATATTTATTAAAATTTTATGTGAATTATAATTAACAGATTTAATTAAATTTTACAATACTATAAAGAAAATTCATCACACAAAATATAAATTTTTAGCACGAGAAAATAAGGTGACACATAGCCGTGTAGTGATACAATGTAAATGTAAAATATCGGCACCGTCAGATAACGCAGCAATATCTATGTAAATCAGACTCTCTTCTCGCTGGATTGAAGTGAAGTGAGTTACTTGTCTAATATACCTACTATTTACTGGTACCTATAATACAATACAATACAATACAAAACACTTTATTGCACACCAAAACAAAGAAACAAAAATAACAAAAACAACAAAAGAAACAAGTACAATGGGCGGCCTATATATACCATAACCCTTTTTAAACTAAACCAAACATTTTTTGTAAAAAAATACAGGGGTGCGCGGCGGGGTTGAATACACGACCTTCAGAATGAAAGTGGAGTGTGCTACCACTTAGCCAACACGGCTTATAATGTGTTTGTATTGCGAAAACTCGTGAAAGAACGTAATACCTTAAGTTGTTATTGAAGTGCTGTAAAGGATTGCACAGTAAAGCCTGTCTTCTCTATACAACACCAACGAAGACCAACTCTCTGAGGCTCTAATGGACTATTCAGCTCCAGCCGTCGAAGTAATACATTTAGTTTCCATTCACAAATAACTCTGAACGGAAACTAATGTGGCAACTGCGGTTTTCAACAATCCTGATACT
This sequence comes from Chloroclystis v-ata, assembly GCA_963691955.1. Classification (NCBI taxonomy): domain Eukaryota; kingdom Metazoa; phylum Arthropoda; class Insecta; order Lepidoptera; family Geometridae; genus Chloroclystis; species Chloroclystis v-ata. The sequence continues at coordinate 615,349 of OY829897.1, read as the reverse complement.
CTAATCTTCTCTCCATAAGTACAATTCCTGAGATTAAACAAACAAACTCTTCAGCTTTATAATATTAAAATAGATTATTATTATAAAGTGAAAACCTATTATGGAAAGTAACTTAAGGAAAGTGTCTAGAATGTTGATGATTATGATGATGACGTAGCTAATACCTAGTGATCACTAAGCTACCACCGTTATTACAGTAATTTAGTATAGTGTCGTGCTAACGGGCAGTGAAGTGACACGGCCGTTAAAAGATTGGTATTTACGCTCACCTCTGGGACCGGATGCTTCAATTTACGCAATTTTGTGGATTAAATGACATCACGTATTCTGAATATTTTTGACCCTGGAAATACTGATCTATAAGGTAGGAGATATTAGAACTAGCTTTTAAATATATAATATATTAGCTACTCGTCCGCGGCTTCGCCCACTTTATTCCCATATTTGCATGTTTTATGATTTTCGGTAAAATCCATGCCTTTCAATTAGAAATCTAATTTTTTCCTTGTTTAACTTCATAAACCAGCACCTATGCATCGCGTCTAGGTTTTACTTATAACCTAGACTTACACGTCTAGCCTTATCTTGGTTATACGCACCAGTGAGTAAACATGGGACTTAAGCAGGCGAAGCCGTGGGCAGGTCTGCTAGTTTAGTAAAACTCTAATTATAATTTCCCAACTATATCCAATATCTCATCCTTATAAGGATTCTCCATGCAACATGAGGATGACGGATAGTGGGACGATATTAATTCTTGTATGAAAATACCCAGAAACCGAGCGCAAACTAGTCACCTGTCACCCGCACTACCCTGAAGTTTGTCTTCAGTATCCGGGGCGAGTCCGGGACATGGATAGAGGCTAAAATCATATAATGTTAACATGATCTTATTATGTTTGAGTGAACACTGTACCTACATGTTGAAATAAAACTACTTTGAATATTATTTAAAGGCATAGCATATACAAATAAACAAATTCAAACTATGTGTACGAAATAACTACAACCCACAAAGGAACAACTTTGAGCCAAATAGATAAAAAAGAGTCCTCAAACTAAAAATATATTTAAATAACTGTTTTGGGTTTCAATAAATGTTTTTCTATCTCTATACGAAATCTTTCACACATCCGTAACCTAGATAAATATAAACCTGTAGCATTTAACCACGAGCCCGTGACGTCCTGGATACATCCCTGATAAGTGTAAAAGTCCCCACACCCCTATATCTCCAACCTAGAGACGTCATCTCACTGCCAGTCGCGAAGTCAAGATGCTGTCACCGGCAAGAAGGCAATTTACACCTCACTCTATACTCTGTTCACTTAAAGTGCACCTATTTAAGTTGTCTTGAACATTGGAAGTGACGTTTTGGTTCGGAGTTATTAAGTGTGTCTTTATATTAAGTGTGCCTTTCAATAATATATATTATCTTAAATAAAATTTACTTGATTTGAATTTATGAATCAGTGGTTCTTGTTATAGAGCTTTGCATTGAAAAGACGTACATTAGTGTGACTTAATAGTTATCATAATGATACAGAGCAATTTAATTTTATGTGGCTGATAAAATTTTATTGCATGTATTTTAAAGTAATTTATGAATTGAATTGGTATGTACCTACTCTAATGAATGTTCCTTTGAATAGCATATTTAAAAAAGTCCTTCAAAGTTACAAAAACAAGTTTCCTTAACTCAGCTTTATGTTCCAAACTTTAACTTATTTAACTTTGTTGCAGGTAACACCGAGATAATTTACGATCTATTGTAAACCGGGCTACGCAGTAAGTATTGGTAGTTCCGGCGAAGGTGACTCAACGACTGGCAACATTTTAGCCAGCATGCATTGGTTCAATCATTTTACGGAAAATATTTCTAATTATAAATAAGTAAAACAATTTCTCAAGAAAGTAAAATATAAAATTTAACTCGAATAGGTAATCTAGCTGTTGCAAACAGCTTCACAAGCGATATGGAGATTTTCACCGCAATCGGATGACAACATTTTATAGCACTATTTTTCTGATCGGTGTTGTGTTATCTTCAATACATAGGTACTTACGCGGAAAAATAATATATTATAATCCGGTCAAAGTCACGGGGCGTTACTAAACTAATAAATTAACAGTACAGTACCTAGTTGGCTCAAAAGAAACTGATATAGAAGTCCTGAACTAACAAAAGCTTCTCCCACATGAAGTAAGTACCTACCATACAAGTTGTAGGAAACACTTGAAGCTTCTGATATCTTGAAACTTGGCCAACTTAGAAACTTGACAACTACTTCACCTTAAGAAACTATAGCACTACTTGGAAAATATAATATTATGGAGAAAGAAAATACTCGTACTATAGGAAAAGAAGTTGATGGCTTCTGTGGCGTAGGTAAAATGTATGATGATTGTTAATGATCTAGCAAGAACGATCCCTAAATCTAGTTGAAACTTAGTGTACTAGATGCTAGCTCGCGACCCCTAACTCATTTTTCTCCGTGTCCATTTGTAACTCGGGTCATTAGTCCTGCCCGTCTCGGTTGAAAGCCTTGTTCTAGGACTGACGTAAGCTTGAGCTTGAGATACTAATGATAATACAACTGCTAAGAAATATTTAAAAATTGTGCAGTTTGGTTTAAGAATAAAACTACTCTAATTGAAAATGAAAATGAAAGTCATTTATTTCCAAACACAACGTTAAACAAGTTATGACAAAATTTAATTAAACTAATTGCAAAATATATCAAAACTTGTGTTTGTTATATCTATAAAGAATTCCGTAATTCCGGCGGTGAAACCATTATGGATTGTTATTTCGCCCCAATTTTGTCTAGTATTTTCCAAGATAAGACACGGCTCTTAGATTTGCGATTTCCATACAAACCTTCCCGATATCACGTACCAATATTAAAGCATTATTATCTTCTTGTTTCTCTTGCATTTGTTAATTACTGAATATCCAGTGTTATTAAAATACATTTTCTAGGAAAATGCAGTGGCTTCAAAACGACAACATTTCTGGATCCTCTATTTCAACGATCATAATTAAAATTATTTTAAACAGTATTTCCCAGAGCGAAGCTAAAATGAACCAACTCTGTTTAAACACCCGAAAGCTGTAAAATTTTGTCTGTGAGCTAATTAGCAGAAACGTTGGATGCTCTACAAATATTTGAACATGAAACGGGTAACACACCATGATTCAATTGTTTTTGAGTTTTCCGATATTTCGACACTGTTGCAAGCGCCATGTTCACGGACAAACTGTTGCCGGCCGCCCGGCCAGATACGGTGAGTGTAGTATGTCGCGATCGTCTTGCATTCGTGAATGAAACAGGTGATAACAGTGACAGTGACATTCAAACTCGCAATAAAAGACTCAGGAAGAGGGTAGATCGTTTCGTTTGTCAATAACGGTCTGCCTACCCGCCGCCCCGCCGGTGTCATCAGTTTGTCCGTGAACATGGCGCTTGCAACAGTGTCGAAATATCGGAAAACTCAAAAACAATTGAATCATGGTGTGTTACCCGTTTCATGTTCAAATATAGTTAGAAACCATGATAGTTTAAAAAGTTATGCTCTACAAATTACCATAGACTCCTGGGCATGCAACTTTTAATGGGTTTAAAACACGTTTGTGAGTCACCTTTATTTAAGTTTTGATTAGGGAATGTTCGGGGAAATGTTTTATGGAGTAATTCATAGTTTTCATAGTACCTACATAATTGAATCATTCAATATGCGAATGCAAATCGGTAATATACAATTACTGGCAGACTGAATTGATAAAAATAATCTGGTTCAAATTGTTAGTTGTTTGATTATATTTTAATATTTAACACGTAGATTTATTATTTAACTACTTAAACTTAAATTGTGAATTACGAACCCCTGTTAGCTTTATCCAGGAAGGAACCCTAAAACAATTAGCGTAAGGGTTCTCCGTTCAAGGGCTTCAGGCGAGAGTAACGCGACACTTTTCAATCGCTTAACTTTTCGGACAATCCTCTTAAAAGGTTATACTGAAACCTGATAAAGGTTTAGTCCCTAAGGGAGGTATTTTTAGACCTTGTCGTTAAACAAACTTTGTTCATTTTAAAATCGTGATTCAGAATATAAAACCCCAAATTTAAAAAATGGGGTTTTAAATACCTATGTAGTTCGTATATTGATTTGTTATACCATGAAAGATGACTGTGATTGTCACAGTCCAAGTGATCTTTAGGATTTTATACGTGTTTTTAAGCGTTGTTGTTTTACCTAATTCCCAACACCTATATTGCGTTCTAATTCCGTCTGAACGACTCTTTACATTACCTAACCATTGTGGGTACATTTCTCTGGGGATCACATTTGAGGCTTATACAGCTCGTTGCGAGTTTATCTCCCGTGTGCTCTGGGAGGCTGCGGATTAACGTTTACTCGAACTCGAACAATAGCTTGTACGCGTGTTTTAGAACATAAATGTCATTGTTTATTAGTAACCTACTGTGAGTATGATTCTGTTCTTTCCAACAAAAAATATTTTTTCAAATTAGATCAGTGGTTCCTGAGAACAGCACGTGAGAACAATCAAACAAACTCCTCAGCTTCAGCACACTAGATAACTTTGATTTTTTTTTAAACTAAAGGCGACGAAATAATTCTAATGACACTTACAAAATAAGTAAGGCCAAATGATTCATAATAATTATTTTCATACTTTTCTCTTGGGGTCGCATTAACATTTTACGGAATGTGATACTTATTTTCTTTTGTAAATTTTATTATCTAATAAAAAATAATTATGTTGTTTTGACATTGCCATGTTTGTATGTTATCGTATTATGTGGGCTTATTTGATGCTTAGGGATTAAAACCGCCGCAATCTAGGTAAATAGAATATTTGGTGGCACGAAATTTCGTTATCCTAATATTTTGTTCCTTCATACAAACTTTTGTATTCAATGTATTCATACGTTAGATTTCCAAATGGGGAGCGAAAGTTTGTACAAAGTTCTTTATTTGGATTATCATTTCTATGCATGATAAAAAAATCAGTAGGTACTTATCACGCCGTTTTATATTACATAAGGTGCTCATAGCGATTTAGTAGCGAGATGCCTACTATCGCACTTAGCCGACTTTTACAAATTTTCACACAATAGGTTGCATAACGACAACTTAATGAAACCTCAGTATAAGTAATCGCACCACGCCTACTCTTTTTATTTTTTTACTGAAAAATAGCAGCTTGCCATATTTTTCTCTCATCGTTTCGAAAATATCATGATGCCTATTTTTGTACAGTCTATTTCTTAAGTGCAAGGAGATAAACAAAATATTTAAAATAAAATAATAATGTCATCATGTCATGTCATATTATGACTTATGTCATTTAATTCCAGCGTTCGAGTAAATGGAACAAAATGAATAATAATTTTATAAAATATATTCAAAACTGTGACGTTGTTCTAATTAAAAATACGTACATACAAAATATGTATAGCTTTCGTACTAGGTGTAAATTTAAGATAAGCCACACACCTAGTTAGTTATTTTTCTTATATTAATCGGTGGGCGTTGCGATCTGCGACAAGTTTTATACTTCTGCAGGTCGCATCACTGCCTATTTTGTTATTTGCCTCAATTATATTCTTTATGTTTATGTAATCAGTATTAATAATTATGTTTGTAACAGGGTTCTTGGTCATGTGGCGTGGCGGAAATATTAAAAAAATAATAATAATGCATTAAACGACATACCTTCGGTACAATTACAGTTTTGTGTTTAATTGTACATTCAGTAGGCAACACAAGTAAACAATATACCGATAGAAATGAAAGTAGGCATTATGCGACCGTATGGTCTATTTAGAATAATGTTTGACGAAACGCAATTTTCGGCATAGTGCGATCACTTGTATGGAAATTTCAGAATGTTGTCCTTGCGCTACATACTGCAAGTAAAAATTAAAAAATGAACTAAGTGCGATAGTAGGCATCTCGCTACTAAATCCTCATAGCTTACTGCCCAAATTTTTTGTCGGTCGCCCAGCAATACATTTTCAAAGGAATCCCGGAAATACAGAATGGACAAATGAACTTTGTAGCACATTACTCTGGAGTACCCAGTGGAGAGTCCTAGGTTCTGTTTGCGTGACCTAGATACCTAGATGTGGACAAGGCCTCGACAGCCTCTGTCTCATAAATGTCACGGGGACAGGAAAACTCTTGCATAAGTTTTAATTACACTTGACACTTTTATTTATTTTATGGTTTATTTTACAAAGAGAACAAACTTATAGATAGGTACTTGACTGCTTTTGACTTGTTAAACGTATAAACTTGTTAAAAGTAATAAACGGGTCCTTATCGCGTGATTTTATCTTTAGATACCATTCCGAAGTTTCTAGCTGTGTATTTTTTAGTTCTTCCGTTAACACGAGCAACTGCAAAGTGCATGAAAATCGGAATGGTCAATATAAAATCACGCGATAAAAAAATATAAAGACCCGTTTATAGTTCTTTAAAATGTTAACAAATTGCGAAAGTTCCATAACAAATATTTTATTTTGGATCAGGAATGTATGAAATGGACTTCCTTTACATAAGCTGCCATAAAAAAGATCTACGACCTCATTTATATGACTTTGCTACAATTAACTTTTAAAGGTTAGTTCAAGGGCAAAATTCTATAGGAATTGTTACCTCGAAAATACGATAGGCAGTACCTATCGCACCAAGCTTTTGTATCACAATGATGGATCGCGTTCAGAATGATGGATCATCCATTTCTCCGGTAATCCTGTGAAATACGTCGTCGGTTTTACTTAGTCATTTCGGAGAATTCGGGAGCATATATACAAATACACATCTATAAAGGGTTATTGATTATTGGCGAAAAACTTTGTAGCTAAGCACTCTTTTACCCGACTGCGTGATGGAGTTTAATGTGATTATAAGCTTATGTATTTCTAAAGCATTATTAAAGGAGTCGTTTAATTGAAGTTAATACCATCAGATATACGTTTCCGAAATGCTCTAGAGAACATGTCTATTTAAATTAATTCTTCATCATTTCACCTCATATTACGACCAACTAGGTAATTTAATCAGTTCTTACCCACCGTCCACCTCCCTGAGACCACCTGGGTGAACCGTGGAAAGTTTTTTTTTCAACGGTTCACCTCACAGAATAAACTTGAACGCGCCTAATTTTATATTGGTGACGGTACACCTCAGAAATTGGGTACTACTGGTACTAATTGTACGGTTAAGCAGAAAATCGACGTTCCTGAACCTACTTTGTGTAGCTAGCCATTCATTTCACCTTTCTTATTATTTATTCTTATTTCTTATTCTTATTTATTTAATTAATTAATTAGCACGACATTATACACTATCACTTACGCTAATTACCATAACACCCCTATTCACGTTCCCACTGCTGGGACACAGGGACTTCTCTCTTGGCGAGAGAGATTAGGCCTTAATTCACCACGCTGGCCAAGTGCGGGTTGGTGAATGACACATGTTCTTCAAACTTTGAGAAGTTCTCAGAACATGCCGGTTTCCTCACGATGTTTGCCTTCACCGTTAGAGCACGTGTTTTTATAGCACACATAATTTTCCAAGAAGAAAAATCAGAGGTGCGCGGCGGGGTTTGAACCCACGACCTTCGGAATGAAAGTCGGGTGTGCTCCCACTTAGCCAACACGGCTCTTACGCCAATTAATCCGCTTACGCTAATTAATCCGAAACAAAAACATAAAATAGAACAAGTCACAACATTGATATTAGTATTTGTAAAAGAATAATAATTATAAATTGGAATTAAATACAGTAAAATTTAAACATGAATTAATAAAATAAAATTAAGATAATATATAATCACAGCTCAAATAATTCGGAATTCTCACAGAACCTTAAGCACACTGTCATACAGTCATTCCACTTAAGGCAGAAACACATTATTAACACCCGACGCCACCCGATGGAACGTGATGCGTGTTGAGTCGAATCAAATGTATGGTTTTCTATAGACCAGAAACACACTTTGAACACGCGACCCGACACCACGCGCGCACACGCCACCTGATCCAGACGTGCCAGATCTGCGTGTTGCCCATGGTGGGGGTAAACACGCCATCCGACGTGGGCGCGCAGTATGTTTCTAGACAACACTCGACGCCACGCGTCATTCGTTCGAGAACTGTCACTTTATGCCAATTTCATATTAAATTTTTGCATTTATTTAGCGAAATGATGATGAAATGCTAGTATGTCGTGGCGTCGCGTGTTGGTAATATGCACGGTGCACGTCGGGTGTCGACACGTCGCGTCGCGTCGGGTGTTAATAATGTGTTTCCTGCTTTATCGTCGAATATATCACAATCTGCGTTCTGGACAAGAAGTCTGTTTAGGGCTACGAGGGTGCGAGGAAGAGGTGACATCGTACGTGCAACGGTTCTGCTTGCGGGGACAACTAATATACTAATTATCCCAACTAATATTATAAATGTGAAAGTAACTCTGTCTGTCTGTCTGTCTGTCTGTCTGTTACGCTTTCACGGCTAAACCTCTCAACCGATTTTGATGAAATTTGGTACAGACAATCTTTAGACCCTGAGAAAGAACATAGGCTACTTTTTATTTCCACGCGGGCGAAGCCGCTGGCGGAAGCTAGTTAATCATAGATTTTAGATGTTATTAATTTATTTATTAATAAAATATCATAGTAGTTACAATCCTTTGCTAGCTTGGGATACAAACTCATTATCCGCAACAAAATACAACAATAACCTAAAAACCTAAAAAACTTATTTTTATTTATTAGTATTACTTATTTGGTTAGTAATTTATTTTCTTTTTTAAAAACAGGAAATCGGTATACTTCTATAAACTGTCAATGTTGAAACGTGTCAACAAAACATTTAAAAAAGGCCATTAATAATCATAATCTCTATACACTTCAAATCTGAAGAGTTTTGATAACAAGGTGGACGGTGGAAACTAAATATTTCCCAAGGATCACCCAGGTGAACAAAGGTGAGCCGTTGGCAAAAAAACTTTCCACGGTTCACCCAGGTGATCTTAGGGAGGTGAACGGTGGGTAAGAACTCAATTTAATTAGGTTAAACCTACTGGACACCCTAGATTTACTTAAATCTTTCTTAAATGATGGGACTATAAAAAAACACTAGTTTTTTATTGCTACCTAAGAGTTTAGAGATAAAGTGCAGTATCTAATTGCCAAGTGTGTAATTCTTGGAGATAACGGGCAATGTGATACAAAATCACTAAATCATAATGTTAATTAATTGAGGTAACAAATGTATACTTACCTAGAAAAAAATGCGGAAATCTGATTAATTTGTTTTATAAATTAAGTCTCTTATAGCCTGAATTCTGTTCAGGTTAGCTCAGGTAACACAGAGACAATTAGAAACAAACTTTAATTATCTCTGCCGTCGTAATCTTATTAGTTCTGTAATTTAACTTCATTTCGTTTCTTTTACAAAGGAATCTAATTTTATTAGCTTTCGCAAAGAGTTTTGTACTTAAATCCGGACGAAAAGTCAGATTAATAGTGTACAGGTTACAGGCTATATTTAGTAGTAGGAATGCGGAATGACTATACAGGGTGATTGGTAGGTGAGTGCAAAGCTACTAGGGGATGGTAGTGTGGACTATTTGGAACCATTTAAGCCATAGTTGTCTTAACCGAAGTCGGACAATTTTTTTTTTATGAATTTTTTACGGGATACAAAGAAAATACCCAAAATTTTACAGTTAGTTGCTAATAACTGCCAGTTTAAAAGGCCAGTTAATTATTTTTTGTTTAATTTAAGTTAAGCTATGTGTAAGCAATCTACCAAAACTTGTTCTTAGGTATCTGAGTCATTAGCTATTTTTTTACAGACATTTTAAACTTACGAAAATGTTCTGCGATTTACGAAAACCATTTTTGACGTTGTTTAAAAAAAAAACTAATGGTGTTATTTTTGTTCAAACCTTTTTAAAAACATGTGTGGTTATTACTCTTTCTTTTGAGGTATCAATTAAGCGAATATCTCGAAAAATATTGAAATTATGATCCAAAAACCAAATTGAGGGAGAAAATTCAAGGCAAATTTAATGAAAATATAGGCAGATTAACGAATTGCTGAAAGTGACATACACCACGTGGAATGTGGAGTCAACCCAGGCAGACACAATCCTAACGTCAGTTGGTCAGTTTTAAATATTAGGACACCTCTACGAGCATTGGAAGATCGTTTTTAAGAAATCCCAAATAATTATTACCATTTAAGGTATCTGGTAAGAAGTGGGGCCCAATCAAAGTTCTGCCAATTACTCCAGCCCACACACTGACAGAGATTTCCTCTGTACTGACACCTGCTTTTTCCAGTATGGATTTCTGCCCTTGTTGGCCTGTTGGTGAAGGTTGTTAAAGTTTGTTATGCCCTCTCTGGAAAATTTACTTTTATTTGTCCACAAGATTTATTTTAAGAATTACGCATTGAAGATGCGTTGATGTCTCTGTTGAGGAGAAAACGGCAGAATTGGATTATTTTACCGGTATCTTACTCTTCCAAACCTGGCAGACCCGGGCCATGGAATAAATACTTATCATTTTTGTGCATACTCCACATACACATCTTCTATTGTGAAATGTTAAGATTTTGAGCTACTACGCTAGTGATGGTAGTAGGATCCGCTTAGAATGCTGCCAAAATCTATTCCTCGACCTTAGAATTGTGTCTGCTTATCTTATTATCTCTGAATCTGGAGTCATACACGCATAAACCACTTATTTATGCCATTTTCAGCAATTCGGTAATTTGCTTTTTTTCATTAAAGTTGGCTTAAATTTTCTCCCTCAATTTGGTTTTTGTATCATAATTTCAAAATTTTTTGAGATATCCTCTTAATTAATACCCCAAAAGAAAGAGTAATAACCACACATGTTTTTAAAAAGGTTTGAACAAAAATAGCACCATTAGTTTTTTTTTTAAACAACGTCAAAAAGGGTTTTCGTAAATCGCAGAACATTTTCGTAAGTTTGAAATGTCTGTAAAAAAATAGCTAATGGCTCAGATACCTAAGAACAAGTTTTGGTAGATTGCTTACACATAGCTTAACTTAAATTAAACAAAAAATAATTAACTGGCCTTTTAAACTGGCAGTTATTAGCAACTAACTGTAAAATTTTGGGTATTTTCCTTGTATCCCGTAAAAAATTCATTAAAAAAAAATAGTCCGACTTCGGTTAAGACAACTATGGCTTAAATGTTCCAAATAGTCCACACTACCATCCCCTAGAAGCTTTGCACCCATCTACCAATCACCCTGTATAATTCAAAAGAGTGCCAAGAACTTTGATACTACGAAAAAAATAAATTAAACTGACATCCAAAATGCCTAAGTAGAACAGTTGGCAATGCGACGTTAATAGAAAAAGAACAAACAAATAGAATAAAAAAAATAGTTACCTAATAGAAAAAAAAAACAAACAAAGATATGATTTTTTTCTTATATATAGAAAATAACCAAAAGATTCAAAACACATATCTGGTGCTCGTATAACATTGGTCCCGAGGCGGGACTCTAACCTGCAACTTTTTGTATCACAGGCGGACCTTCACCCACCGAAGTTATCCATTCTATAAGTGGTAGGTATATTGATACAGTTACATCATTCGAATTGTAAATACTCTGAAATTTAATAAGCAAAGAGATCTGTCCACTTCGATAAGTTGGGCAAGCTTAGCGGGATAATTCGATGTTAAAGGATTAAGCTTCGACGGATTATCCTTTTGAAAAGCGATCTCGCTCTAAGGAAACTGGTTACGTAAATATCTGTAACCAATGGCTGTGTTTTGAGATAATACTATAAATAATAATACAAAAAACAAAATTTTTATAATTTTTATGCTATCCGAAATTGCAAGTGATATAGGAACTTTACAAAAAAATTCGTAATGTAACGTCTACTAAAAACATAACATTATTGTAGAAATTTCCAGTTGTATTTTGGTCGATAGCAGCTTGTGTCCATCGTGAATCAACATTTCAATTTCAATTAACCTTAAAAGTTTTTTAATTTAAAGTTTTCAATGAAACAAATGACCTTGTAAACTATTGTTGGTGGACGTTTGCTGCGCATGCCGATCCGCGGTGTCATTCGCTTGATCGATCGAGAATGTTTATGCCTCATCGGCCATCTGTTTACTAAAAAAAATTTATTTGGAAATAAGGTACTTAGACAATATTACAAGGTACAAATGAACGATGAGTTTACTGCGCTAACAATTAATATTACTTTGTATTGTAACGTAAACATCTATTTGTACGTCCGCAGCTCACAAACAATCCAACCAATCTCTGTAGTTGCGTGAACAATGCCACAACAATACAAAAGGTTATTATTTCGTTATAAAGGTCCTTAAAACAATGGACCGTTGTTTTGAAGCCGACGCGACGAGGGTAGCTGTTCCATTAATGTTTGTTGAAACCAATTATATGTAGATGACGCAACTGCGTCTATTATACAATACAATACAGAAATACTTTATTCTACACCAAAACAAACAAATAATTACTTACATAATATAACAAAAGAAACAAGTATAGTGGGCGAACTTGTCGCTGAAGAGCGTTCTCTTCTAGGCAACCTTTATGTGTATTTTTTTATGTTTACCTATACTTTTTTTAAGTTTGTTCTCGTTACTCCTATGGGGTGTACAATAAACTGTTTTTGATTGATTGATATACTAAGGCTAGGCCAGGCCACAAAGCCTTATTTTCTTAATTCTCGAAACTTACACTCATAATTCAATCAACACTTCAATCCACGGTCCACTCAGTACGGCTGCAGTGAGCCACTATGTTGCGAAGAGATTCGTAGCCAGTTTGCAACACTCCTTGTAAGTGTTGACATGACAGCTGCCTGGAAGCACTTACAGAATATTGTCGACGTTTTATCGTAATGATTATACAGCAGTAAAAGAAGAAAACTAGTTCTGTGACTTTATCGCTTAAAGCAGCTGGCTTAAAGAAGGAAGAAATCGCTCTTTAGCGATAAGGCCGCCCATTGTACGTGTCTCTTTTTGTGTTTTATTTGTGTGTTTTGTTATTGGTGTACAATAAAGTGTTTTGTATTATAAGTGTTTTGTATTAAAAAACACAACCCTCGGATTACCAGCCGATATTAATGCACTATCGGGTACGGGTCAAAGTATTTATAATAGGTAGTACCAATAAATTGATGTAAATGTTCAAATACTTCGATACAAAACTTCAACTTTAAAGCTTCAACTCCGCACTTCTAGTATCTTCAATAAATTTAATATACTTCGGTACTGAACTCTGTAAGCGAACTTTTACAGTATTTTACATAAAACGAGACTTCAACAACTTGTGGAAACTTTCCTAGATTTTATTGGAACAGAGGAATTGAAAATGTACTTCAAGATCTAATATGGTTGCAAATAAATACTTTGGATACTTTAATAGCTTAGTATGCCAGTTGAAATTTGAGAGTGAAAAGTCTTTGAATTTTCATCTCCTATTTGCGATGCAGAGGTAAGTACACTTACAACTACACGATTTTCTCTCAAAATCAAATATTATAAATCTAGATATTGAGCATGTGCAGAGTAGAAAAACACGTTGCATTAATATTATTAGTAAGATATATTTCGAGTTGAAATCAACGTAATTTAGATTATAATCAATTTTAATACACAAAGCCATTTCCATTTGGGTTCGGGTCTAATAACAATTTAGGCCGGAATGAAATCCTAAGCTCTCTATTACTTGGGCGGTTAGGCCCGAGTATTTTTAATAACCTTAATTGTTACGGCGGCTTATTTGGTGACAGATATAAGTAAATAATGCAAGAGGAATCCAACGTTCATAAACTTAAATAAAACCATTTCCACTGAAAGAGTGAATCATAAAAGGAATTTCAATAATTTCCATTTTATCAGCGCGGTAGCGCTTTATTAGCATGTTTCGGTCTCGCGCTGAAATATGCAAAATGGCGGATCTCCCTTAATTTGAAAAAAGAACGCGTGCATGTATTGCCAACTCATGTTAAATTGCATTTTATTTTGGAAAGTTGGTTGATAATTGGAAATCTTAAGTCACCCAAGGGGTGGTATTTTCATTCTTGATTTCGATGTGGTTTTATTTATATTCCGTACCAAGCAGTTTTGCTTGCAAAAGAATATAAAACGGAATAACGCTATGTATGACAATTTAGTTTTATTGAAATTGTTGAAGTTAAATCACACGTAGGACTAGTTCTAGAAAACTAGTTGTTAAACGTTTAAACTTACCTAATTAAAACTTGGTCTTTAATAACTTTATATAGTGTAGGTACCTTAATATCCTAATCATCCTTAATGATGTTCCTTAATGATGATCTTAAGCCTTAGGCCTTGTTGCCAGGCACTTTTCGTCACTTCAAACCTAATAAAAGAAACATCAAACGCTTGATTACCAGACACTCCATGCTTAATTCAGCTGACATTAACCCTCTATTTCGTTTAATGTCTCAAACGCCTTAGGCATAAATTCGTAACCTAAATTAAACTCTACTCCTAAGAAGTTAATAGACCAAGAGCCTGTGATGGCCAGACCTTCCTTTAATTCACAAGCGTGAAAATTCTTTCATGTGTATGTCTAACATAGGTAAGAATAACCCCCAAACATGAAACCTGGATCGCGGTTCCTTTGGGAGATAACAACCTTTTACCTGTTATCTCCCAAAGGAACCACGATCCATCCATTGTTTTTTAAATTTTCACGCTTGTGAATTAAAGGAAGGTCTGGCCATCACGGGCTCTTAGGTTATAAGCTATGTACCCGCCAGTAATGAACATTAATCTTGCAGGATCAACTGCTCAATAGGATTATTCTCAGAATCACTCGAAATTGCAATCAAACTCGAGGCCAGATTTTAAATCTAGAAATCTCTGAAGATTAAATTTGTTATGAAAAATTGGATCTTAAATTGCAACATTAATTTAGTTATACTTACCTCCCTGTTTTGTTTTTTGCTAAATGTGTCAGTATTTTTGTGTTTTTTCGTTATAAAAGTTGTTACCTACTAGTATACCTACTAATACTACACACACCGGCAAATTTAACGGAACACAAAGAAAAAAATATGGTTTTAATTTAAAATCTTCATTCTTTTGTTACATGTGTAAAGTTTCATTTGTTTTAATTAATATGAGATCAAATTAAGAACAGATTTGCTATTTGTAAAAACTGGTACATTTCGGTTTGGTGTAGGTACATTTATTTTATCCACCTTGTTTAACATTCTTATTCCCCAACCTCATTTTACAACGTTGCTTTAACACCTCTGTGGTCGTTAACCTTCTTTACTCAATGACCCGGTCAAAACCTATTTCATCCGGGTGTGACCCCTTTCCAGAAATAACATGGTGTGGATGAACTATTGATTAGATAGTTTGACATGTTCTTGGTCCGTAAAATTCTATTTCGAGTTAAAAGTAGTATTTCAATTTCATCTAGAGTAAAACTTTTGCAGCATTTGTAAAATTGTAGACAAGTGCAATATAATGAAGATCGCTATATTTTAGTAGCAATCGCTATAATAGTAAAATTCACACGTTAGTATTTATTAATTACTAATCAATCTTACAGTCAATATCAATAATATTAATTTATTACTACCACTACTTTGCGTTGTCGCAGGTATTTACAATAATGCTCTATTCTTTATTATAATGTGTCGTGCCTACAGCTTTATAATAAAAGAAAGAGAAAAAAAAATTATTACACTTTTAAAAACAAAAAATAGCATTAATTTTAATCAACGCTGTACAACGTCAATGAAAATCACGTTTCAGGCTTCCATCCGCGTACGTAATTAATGTCCGGTACAGCGCGCGGCGTTCAGCATGGCGCCCGGATAACCGGTGACGTCACTGGTGTAATATCCGGGCTTGGGGTGTTGACATTGTCATATAGGTTTGTAAATAATAGAGATGGAGAAGGGTTTGTTGTTTTGATACAGTTATATTGTTTCTTTCCTTTACCTAATATACTTATATTAGGAAAAACGAGAATTTTATTTATTAAAAAATAGGTAGGCATATCATGAAAAAGTAGAGTATGTCATAACCGGATTTTAACCGGTAGAATATAACAAAACATTAACCACTGGTTAAATTAACCAAAATTATACAAATACTGTTTCAAATACTGTCATTTCGTTTGTAGGCATGGCACAAACTGACAATAACGTAATTAATTACAAAATGGTCGCTAGTGTAGGTATGCTAGTTACGTGTTGATGTGTTTTATTTTACCACAAAATGTAAATAATTCAGCAAAATTACTACTGAGGCCTGTCTTTATAATCGTCAAATAGTTTCTATATGTCGTTTACTCAATTGGACATAGGATTTGGGAGATTTCTAGAAATCTTTATACAAATATTTTAGTTTTTGTATTCAAATAAAATCTAAACTATGAAAAGACAAGCTAAATGAAAACTAAACCGTGACAGGAATTGAGGATCCTTGGCTTACTTTAAAGAAAACCTTTTTTATGTTTCTTCTGTCACCCAAAAATATTGAATTTAGCGATTTCCTCAACCAAGCGATTAAATTAACCCTTAACTGGAGACGAAAAACCCTTCTCAAACTACTTCTAAACTCAAGAGGGTCCATTCGAAGTTGCTTTTGGGTCAAACTGGGAAAGCTACTCAAGTTTTCATTTGAAATCAATAGTCATTGAATAGTTAAAAGAAGAGTTGTTTGAATAAAAAAGTTTTAGTGACCGTTGATTGTAAATATAGATGATTTAATTTTGTAATATATTTTTTGCACCTATCTAATATTAGAATTTATTGCATTTGGTTAAGATTTATGATTATAGCAATATTCTAGTTCTTTACATCTACGTAGGTATATTGACGACCTATATGGGCGAAGGTCCGCCTGCGACGTAGAAGGTTGCGGGTTCGATTCCCGCCTCGGGACAATTATTTGAATAACTTGCAAATATTGGTTGCGAGTGTCTAGGTGTTAAGTATATACATAATATGTATGTTCAATAATGATATCTATGTTTCGAAGCTAGTGTTATACAAAAGATTCTGATAATTAGATTTCTGATAGACTTACTTAATAATTATATAGCATATCAGAAATCTAGCACTCGTAACACAAACAAAACAAATAAATGTACTTATCATATTTAGTGCAGATCCTTACCTACACATAAACTTACCAACATTTTGCGCAGAAATTTGCGAAGTACCAATTTCTACTCAATAGGTTTAACAAAAGCTGTCAGAAAGGTCGCCATTTTGTAGATAATGACGCTGAAACGAGACTCTTGCTCTTAGTTTCTAGAATTTTCCAGAAAATGTCAGATTTTTCCTTAAGGCGGACGAAACGAGCACTTTAGGTACGTTATTCTAAATAGACTTGAACTTAAACGAAAATGATGTAGGGGTTCCTGTTAAACAATTTATTCTCAATTTTATGTTACAATATTGTATGCAACTCGACCAATTGCTGCGCCCTTACAGGGTACATGTATTAACCTTAAGCAACTACCACCTAAGCTGACACCATAAACTGTACTAGTATGCAATTAATAATAAATAAATAAATACTTACCTACTTTTATGTCTGTTTTTCTCTTATATTGCGAAGATTCTATAATATTGGTGAATTTTACTATTTCATTTTATTATCAATTGTACCTACTTACCCTGTCACTTAAGAAAATAAATTTTCACGAATACCTATTACTTGCACTGTGAATTAATAAATTTAAGAAAATTAAATTAAAATAAGTTAAGAAAATAAGAACGCCCCAAGAGCATTCTGAACCAGGAACACGGTATAATATTAACCCACCCTTGCTGCAAGCTCTTGTATAATTCTGTTCTAAAGCGGCTGAAATTTCTCATTCTGTCATTATAACGGATAAAGTGCCTACTTTACTATTCCATACGTTATGGTTCTCTGTCTTTGGTAGCGGAATGGGAGCTTTGATGAATTAAGAATAATCACGTAAATGATATTATAAATAAATAAATATTGCTGGACATAAACACAGTCGAAACAACTATTTATACAAGATGAGTATAAATAATATCATTGCAGATCGTACAAATTTTTGTCCTGAGGCGGAAGTATAACCCGCAACCTCCTGCGTCGCAGACAGACCTTGGCCCGCTGCGCTACATTAATAATAACAAATTATTTATTTTCGAACCAAAAACATCTATAAATATAACTATAAAACTATCATAGTTTAAAAAAATATTAAAACCAAAAAAAAAATATGTGGTTGGAGACCCTCTTTTGAGTATGAATATACTTGTGATAGAGTCTCGCTCTGTTATGTTACCCGTTTCGCGTTCTAATACATCTTTAAGAAAGAAAGAAAATACATTTATTTTACACACAAGACACAGATTACAGACACACAAACATAGAACTACCTTAGATTAAAACTAAAAACAAACAAAAAAAAAAGAACAGAACAAAAAAAACAAAACATTTAAATGTTTGTTTTACACCCTATACCATGGCACGTTCCTCACAGTACGTCTCGTTGCAGGGCTGCTGTCATGGGACTCCGGCGAGCACCAGGTGGACCTGGAGAAGGAGCTCTCGACCCTCACGGCGCAGGCACCCGAGGGGGAAGAGGCCAGATATGGTGAGTACCACACCTGATCACTACCAAAGAGGAATAAATTCCTCTTTAAACTGTCGTGGTTTCCTGAATTCCTTTTAGGATGAACGGAAACTCTGGGAATAATACTGGGATGAAGTATGTAGCCTAATTCAACGTTCAGAGCTTCCTTTATTTTGTGGGAAAATTCCACAATATCATAACCAATATAAATTGCAAACTATACTCACTCAAAACTAGCTTAACTTTCCGAAGCTAGCTTTGCTCTCCAAATAATATTTGATGTAGGCGTAGCTTATACTTACGAAATTACCCCACACATGTTATTCTATTTTTCCGTGTGTTTGCAGCCATAGATAATTAAATAAATAAATATACTTAATGATTCCTAAATTGTGCTCATTTTGTCACGCAGTTGCTTCACTTAAAATCTATATTATAATACACTTCCTACGTATTTACAAAATACGTAGGAAGTGGTCTGAAAATCTCTACTTCGTTATTAATGCAGCATAGTATGAGTTGAGTGGTATTTTAAAATGTACATTATGACGCTTTTCTGGTGTGTTGTATGTGAGCTGTTTGTATTCGTAGTCCGCTCGGAATTTCCGACATATTTCCGCAAATTTTCTACAGCAATGTTATCGCTCGTATTTTTTGCTTTTAGAAAAGAAGGATTTTGACGGTTTTCTCAAAGTTCTATGTATATTGTATAAAGTTACTGAGAAAAATAGCGAAATGTTTGTGTTGAATAATAAAAATTTGTCTATTTTCTGAATAAACACGATGAATTCAATATGTACTTACCTAATAAAAGATATCTCAAAAGCGGCTCTTATATATTACTTACGTCATTCCTTCCATCCGATTAAATCGCCGTTATTGGCAATCTAAACAGTTTTCATCGCATAAACCAATCATCGACCCTAAGCGCCTACAATAGCGAGGAAAATCGCCTGAAAAACTGTTTGTTTCGATCAAGAGGTATTTTTCGGGTAACGAAGTTTTTATGATATTTTATCGTCTCGTGTTTCGGGTCGTTTGTTAAGGCTGTAGCCTGTGCCCTTGACGGTAATGTGGCGTGGGTGAAATAATAAATAATGTGGAGTGGGGTAAAACCTGTGGGTAAATGGGTAAAATTTCGTTTTTGACACGTTAAGTATCTATGTATATTTGATAATGGTCTGCGGTTATGTTACGATAATTATAATACGACCTCAATCGACTGAATATTTTGCCCATATAATATTGTTTATGCAACAGCAAATGTAAGCAGATTGATGTAATGTATTCTCAATTTATGATTCGGCACTTTAAGAACGAATTTACTCGTTGCAGTTAACAATATAGATCGGAACAAATAATTCTATATAACAGAAAATAAGTTCCTATAGTTGAAAAGAGCTGCAATCCCCGAGGCCAAATTTGAATTCACAAAGCTAAGTAGATCTCAGAAAAACTTCACAATAGACTTGTCAGAAGAAGAAGTTAAGAATAGTCCACTAAAAGTGCCGTCTTTAGGTAGAATCTTAGCTATCGACTTTCAAAATCTCCTTTACGTTTGATTATTAGACGAGATGCAATAATCAAACATTTGATCAGAATCTTGAATGTTATTACAAGATTTATTCTGATTATAGTACGTTTAATAGATAAAGGGTTAAGAAAATATTAATTGGAGATATTAGTTTTTTTATAAATGCATTTTTTTCCAATGTTTGCGGTCCATCCCTTACCCAATATTGCAATTGAAAGCTTTATTAGTCAAAGGCTATTAGATCACCCGCTTCACTAGAGCCCAGTGGGAGGCAGATATTTTTATCTCAAAAGAAAGAAATTCATAATTAATTAGGTAAGATGGATGGAACTCAAAGTTTATGAAGGAGCTATTTTTGTCGCGATCATTTATATTTATGAAGACAGTTGGTGAGAGGTGGTTAATTAATTTGCTTTGTAGGGTGCAAATTCTTGTTATATTACTTATTTAAGTAATATTTTGGATATTATGAAAATAATTTGCATAAATCTTTATATACCTACCTACTTATGAATAACAAAAAATATCTATCTCTGTATGTAAGTATATTTACTAGGTATATTAAGTATATCAGAAATCCAGCAATTTTTGCATTTATTATACATCGCATTTATACATACAAAAACTGTCGAAAATTCAGCAAACTGCGAATTCCGCAATCAGTGAACGTAAAAACCTGTCTACAGCATTTGATATACGAGCGTGCGACCTCTAGCGGTGTCCCGGTGAACTACGTCGGCCATGTTGGGCGCTCAGCTGGAAGACTGATAACACTGTCAGCGTTCACGCGTTATTGGGTTTAGGAGGCCGTTTCAGGCATTAGGGAGAAACGGATCAATTTTTTAAGATAAGAATGATTGTAAATTAAAAAGAATCATTTTTATTCAGACAACATAGATCCACATTACTTGACATACATACAAACATACAAGATACAATTTAGACATTAATACCAATTGAGTTATTATAAACATTTTGAATTAATAATATCGGTACCACACGGTAGCAGCACATTAATTTTATTAAATAAATAAAACACATTTACTTATATTTCGATAAAATCCGTATCTGATTATCCTTAACTTCCGTTCATAATATTAAAATCGAATGAAAGCACCGACCCGTGTAATCTGTTCATCAACGGCCTAAAACGATTGCGAATGGTTTACGTAATCCGCCGTCAAATCGCGAATCATTTCATTAAATATCCGGATATTCCATGTAAATTAATTATCGGTTTTGCTGACTTCAGTGAAGCATCGGTAACGTACAAATTGCATGAACTTGTTCACACAGCTCACTAAAATATTTTGATTGAATTTTACCAAATCTATGCTTATTTGCTACGTGTAACATCCACCAATCAAAGCGCTTTTCCACAAGGCGTAATCATGACGATAATGGAAGCGTTACCAATCAGTGAATAGCTGTCACTGATTGGTCAACGCTTCCATTATCGTTATCCGTTACATCATAAAAAAATATATGCGATAAAAATAATGTCTTTGAAAATTAAGATAAAACGCGAAGTGAGTAAAAACATGTTTACGAATTGATTTTTTTTTCTATCACTAATTATAACTAGACTTGAAGAATATGTCTAAATTTGAGTTGGTCAACTCGCACTGGTCCAGTGCGGGTTGGGCAATGACACATGTCCTTCAAACTTTTCAAAGTTCTGAGAATAACATACGTTTCCTCAAAATGTTTCCTTTCGCCCTTAGAGCACGTGTTTCCAAAGCGCGGTGGGGTTTGAACCAAAGACCTTCGGAATGAAAGTCGAGTGTGCTCCCACTTGGCCAACACGACAATACGGCTCAAATACTGCTCGCTCTAGTGGAAATCCACCTTTAATCTGACGAGCTTAAAGATAATTCTCGTATTGTTTAGACACGAATTGTTCCGTAAGCAACAATAGCCTTTGTGTGTTTGTTTCTCTTTGTTATTGCGACGAAAATACTGTGAAATATGGTTTAGGTTTTTGTGAGAGGAAATGTAACGTTCAGTTAAGATTTTTTTAATCGGATGTATTGTTTAAAGACGGTTTTATTTAGATGCAAGATTGAAATGCAATGAATGCAAGATTAAGATTGTAAATTGTTTCTGAATAAAGAATTAGAATTTGTATAGTTATCTCAAAGCAAGGTACCTATTACAAAAGCAATTGACAACAGATTCCAATTTCACCAAGAACTCTCTCCAGCTACTCAGCCAGCTAATCCGGGAAGTACAATGTCGCCGACAAAGCACAATGGTTATTGAGACAGAAATCACGCGGATTGCCCCAGCCGATAGCGTGCGAAGGGCAATAAAGGGGGTATTTGGGATATTTGGGTAAATAGGGTAAGGGGTAGGACTGTTAATAACAGGTATCGTAATGTGTTTACGATACAATTTAATTGAACGGTGATTCAATTAAAGGGTTGAATGCTTGCGTGATTTTAGATTGAGTGAGATTTTCGAATATACTTGTTTCTCATTTTGTGTAGTCAACGTTTCACCACCAATATAAAGAAATTATTATTAGAATTAGTTTAGTTTGCCTTTTTAAATAATTATACTTTATATTTTAAACTTGAAAACATTCAAATATCCTGCGGGGTTCCAATAAACTTTGAATGTTTCAAACATCGAACACAGATTTGATTCACTGAAACATGTTATACAAATTTGAAACACTAATTAAATGTTCGCCGTCAAAAGTTCGCGACGTAGCAAATTTGAGTACGTAAATAATTATTTCATTATTGTTAGTTATATAAACAACAAATTGCTTTTAAAGTTGTTTGATTTTATTGTTAGAAGATTCATTATAACAATCTTCTAAACCGTAACTATTGTTTTATTTATTTATTTATTTAATAATGAGAACGGTTCACTTTTTGGCAATTATTATACTAAATACGTAAAGTAGGTATTAATTTATACTTTTTCACAAGTGATAGGTACTTCTATTTTTAAAAAGCTGTGATAGTATAATGTGTATAAATAAAACAAAATATTAGCTTTTGACATTATATTATTGACACAACTAACAATTATAAATTTTCAAACACATTCAAAACTTAAACAAACACTTTAACTTATGTATTTCCATTCATAAAGTCATACCTAACGGTAATAGAATTTCCAAACGCAAATAAAACTCATGCCTAACGTTATCCCTTTGCGGACAAAAGGGTCGACATTAGTCCCTTCAAGTCGCTCTGAAGGCCAAGGGTAGCCCTTAACCTAATTTATCAATGTCTGCTCTTTGGACTACTTATTTATTATTACTGTGGAACTGTGTGGTTGCGATGTGATTCTGTGAAGTAATTTTGCAGAGTGTGTTATCTGGTTTAAGTTGGAGAGTTCTCTGATCATTATTCTAATTAACAAGACAAATCACGTATCAACTCATTGTTTTTATTTATTTATTTCACACACACTTATCTATCTTTACAGGCCACACACACCCAATACAATAGACAAGTCAAAAATTTACATCAAATAATTTATATAAAATTATCAAACAACAAAGAATAGTCAATCATAAATATGTCAAAACCATAATAATAAAAAATAATCAAACTAATCAAAATAATCCAAAAATATGTTCCAGTACATACTTACAGGTCATGTCTTTTACCATATAACTCCTATACATATTGAGGGAATAATTAGCATAATTCTTCGCTTATTTTAGAATAAATAAATAAATTAAAATAAAAAAAAAATCTACCTGCATACGTTACTTTTCACATCAGTTGTGTTTCGCTGCACCGTTTTATTGGAACAGTTTTTCACGAAAATAATCAACTCTGCAGGTATAGTGTAGCGCAGCAAAAATGGAGCGATAATAGCATTTATTTTTTAAATAAAAAGTGTTGAACCGTGGCGTGGCGCATTGTTGTAAAAAACACTTTTTTATAGTTTGCAGCAAAAGAGCTTAAAACTATTTTACCTTTTTAAATAACTTTTCGTATTATCATGTTGATTTGTACTTTTTGCCCCTGTTGTTTGATCCATAGGTACTGTATTATAATTAAAGATCAGTAAATCAAATTATTCGTCAATTTCACAAACATGATATTTGAGTATTTTATAATAATGAAAAACCAAAATCCTGCTGTTTTTATTTTTACTATCTCTCAGTCAAACTAGCACACGATTTTATACCCTATGTCTTATATCATATGACACATTCTGCAATGACACATTTGACACCCGCTGATTTCTTAGAGCTGTCTGTGATGAATAGCTGGGAACTGGGAAGCCTCAAGGTTGCTCTTTGTGGGACGCGTGAAGCGGAAGTAGGCCTTGTGTGGGAGACACAGGGTTGAAATGACAGGCATTGTCTGTATGCACTATCTTGAGGAATGTTTGTTGGCATGTGGGCAGGGCCGGATCTACCTATGGGCTGATTGGGCTGCAGCCCAGGGCCCCGGGGTTACAAGGGGCCCCCAGATCCCGATAAAAAATAGGCCATAATTTGAAAAAAATAAAATAGTTGTCTGTAAAGTCGGTTTACGGAGGATATTTTTACGTGACTACGTCATAAGAAAATATTGATTAAAAATTGCATACAAATATACGTTTTCTTTTCTGCTTCGACCCATAGGTGGGAAGTCGAATTGTTAAATAAAATTAAATTAACGATAAAAAGTTTAAGCCAGACCAGATGGGTCTTGCACTATGATGCTGTCAAAGCGTTAAAAAAATTATGATGACATCATGAAAATTTCAAAAACTTTCAGTGAAAGTTGATTTTCGGAAAATTTATACATGAAAATCACGAATCTCGAGACAAAAAATATATACCAATATTTATAAAAAAAACTAGCTTTCCGCCCTGCGGCTTCGCACTTTCCCGCAATTTTCTTAGCTATAAACCTCACGGTTGCCCAAGAGCTTTTCAATTAATGCAAAACCGTGGAAATCGGTTCGCGCGTTCTGGAGTTATACGCCAGGAAGGAAAACCCGTAGATTTTTTAAAACTTAAATTGAGTACTAAGATTTATGCCCCCAAGTAGGTATACATACATATGTATAGTTTCAGCCCAGGGCCCCACAAATTCACGATCCGGCCCTGCATGTGGGGACGGAGTTTTGAGAAATCTTGAAGACGGTTTTATGAGAATATTAGCTTAAAAACATTTTGATAAATTCAAGAAAAAAACCAAAAGTATTTTAACTTGTATTGGGGGATTTCGTATAATTACCATGCTTGGTAAGCATGTATATGATAAACATGGTGATCACAATTACACAGAAAAACGTTGATGTCCGTCTTTTAGACATGGTAGATTTGTAGTCGTACTATTCTTAATATACTTGAACTACCCGGCTGATGACACAATTCTTTGTGGATTATTAACGGTCTTATTAGCGAATACCAGACAATAGCAACTTTCCACAAGCTCTAGCGGAAAACCTCCAAAGACCTATAAGTTTAAGATAATTAACGTTCGTCCATTGTTCCAGGCGAGCGACTTATCCAGTTCGCATCAGAGAACCTGGTGACGGAGATCCTGATCCACCCGCAGATGAACACGCTGATGCAGTGCATGCGCAACCTGCTCAGCTCCTTCACGCGCCACCGCCATCTTGTGCACGCGGGGTACACCTTCGCGGGCAACGGCTCCTGGATTATGCAGGTTAGCGCCATCTGTTATTGGGAACGGGAACTTAAATCAACGATTGTTATTTGCTTATCATAACTACGAATGTCTTAAAAACCGCAGCATCTGCATAATAATTACAACAGAACACTCGGAACAGAATATCAATATCAATTATGATCTAACAAGTTTAAAAACACGCGACAATTTTTAAGATATAATTTTGATATAAAGTTTATATCAATCAACCATTAATATTTCCCAAGAAATATCCAAGAAAATTAGCAATCGAGATGAGGATTGAATCAAACTCTAATCAAACCCTCGTATTTAGCATCACAAGTGCTAACTGTAAACCAAAAGCTCTTTGCTGAGCCGTATTTACCAACAGTCGTATTTACCAAGCGTATTTACCGTATTACCATTTACCTTTGACACTTAGGTACCATTATCTGCCTACATTTGCACCTAATTATTCTAATTTCGTATTTAACGCTTCAAGGAATCCAAAATGGCGTAACGAATTAAGGTTAAATTTCTGGGGAAAATGTTACACGATTGGGCAAATGGATTTTCTGCGTTTGTAATTATTTAGATCGGTTTCAATTTGTTTTATGTGGGTCTGGTTTGGTACTTGTTGTTATTTAACTTTAGGGAATTCGTGAGTATCTCGAGAGGGAAATTGGAACCTACTTGACGTTTGTGTTATTTATTCACTGTTCTGCGTAAGATATAATGTCAAACTTTAAACTAGTTCTGACGTTTATTATTTCGTACGATTTTAGGATTTCGCACAAGAATCTCTTAGGTAATAGTAATGCCAAGTCAGGCTGTTTTCTTAGGATTTGAGGAGGGACTCCCAGATAGGTAGTTGGCAGTAACTTTGGTTAACTAACAAAATATGAAATTAAATAGTCAAAAAGCTAGGATAGAAAAGCTTTTACAAAATCACACTTATGCGGATAATATCTTGCAAGCTTGTTACTTAACTAACTCTAATTCACTTTTGCCTTTTGATAGGAGTGGGGCGGAGATTCCATTTGTAATTCATTTTGTAATGCAGTGACACTGTCGATAATTTATAGAGTCCATGAAAGTTAATTGGAGGAAGCGAGAACAAATTGAAGTATTAAGCTTCATTTTATTTACCCTGGCAATATTTAATGCAGTATTTATTTTATAGAAGCGGAAATTACACACGTATCTAACTCCTTTTTAAATATGTGAGTAACTCTCGTTATTATGAAATAGTGTTATTCACGAAAATTTTGAAAGTGAAATATTCAGTATTAATTCATTAAATATTATTTTTATTCGTTAGTATTTACAGTTCTGGATTCTATAAACAATAAATAAATAAATCTGTATTTGCAAGCATTTTTTATTGAATTATATTATTAATCCGCTTTACTGACAAAAAATTTAGATAAGGTACTAGGGTAGATACACTAGCTTAATTAATAACGCTGGGATGCGCTGGCTTTTAAACTTAGAAAACTGACTTTTAACTTGCTGCAGTTGAGTTGGCTTTGAACAGATTTGAATAGTCTAATCAGTCTTAAGAACATAAACAAAGGTACTAAAAGTATTAAATATCCTCTATAACCGAAGTAATTACATAGGTTAAGAAATACCGTCGCTGTAAAACATTCAAAGAAAGAATTTGTAGACTTACGCGACTGTAAGTTATCGATCGTCTTTACCTAGAACTAACATGGAAACCTTAATTATATTGCGCGAGGAAAAAACACAAAATCACAATTTTTTGTGACAAAAACCGCCCGCTCTTGTGGTGACCTCATCGCTATTCCTTTGAGTAATGAGAAATATAATATTTCTGTGTCTCCGACAAATAAACAGGCCCTGCCTTCAAGGCATAATTGAAGAGGATCTGTTGTCAAGGCAAGATCGGGTGCCTTGATCTCCTAGGCAACAATAGGAATTTACTTTGGTGACCTTATTTTTCTAATATTTTATTACGTTTTCTGTAGGTAGTGGATTGTTTCACAGTCATCTAAAGATTTATAATAATGTTTTTACCGATAGGTAGGTACTGTAGGTACCTATTTACGCTTTGCCACGTGGTGGTTTATCAAGAAACAATTAAAAAATGTAGCTTAATCATTTGCTAGCATAAAAACTTGGCCTATCAGATCAATGTAACATTTAGCAAAGACGCTAAATCACCTTTCGTTGCTAAAATCATGACGATCGTAAACTTAACTGCTCGCTAATCGTAAACGACAATCACTTATATAACGACTTACGACGGAAATAAAACATTTACGATGATAGAAGTACCGAAGACAACCAACTTAGTCTTTCTTCTTTATTTACTTTCTTTAGATCCCTGGAGGGCCACAAGGAGCGTTACTTGCGAGTTTTGTGGCGCTGAAAATGGTCTAAGAATTTTGCTTTGAGAGCTATGAGAACTTCTTGCAGTATGAAGTATTCTAAACAAACATAGGATACGTTTTAGCGATGTCTAAGCAATTCCATGTCAAAACGCGAGTGAATCTACTAAGTATGAATAAAAAATAACGTTGATAAAATTCGCTTTTCAAGAACTGAGAGTCTCTAGATGATATGATCTGTTCTTGATTTATAAAATTATAATTTTTATAAAGAAGATTATTTATGAAAATAACCAACCATTTTGCACGCTATTTACAATTATTTTTGCTGTGCGTATACCAATTAATGAGTAATAAACCTAGTATTTACTCGTCTCAGACAAAAATTGCGTTCGTTTCGTCACAGTTCCGTCGTCTCTTTGCCCCTAACTTGCAAAGTATTTCCGAATTCTCCGAAAGCACTCTGAAAATACTCCGATCGGTATTTTCTTTTTATTACAACTCCTAAGAAGTTCGTAATTGGAATAAAGTTTCGTTTGTTGATCGTGTAGAAACTGAGACGGAATTGTTTTTAAAAGCAGCCTTGTTAAGTTGCTATCGGCTATAGGGAGAGTCCGTAAAGTTTTTGATTAAAATGTAACATAAACAGGCTTGTTCACGAATTTCAAACAAAAATTTGATTGAACAAATTGAAAAGCTTATATTTTTCATCACACGTAACCGTGCGGCTGTTTAAATAAATAAAATATTATCTAACGTAAGGCTTTCCTTTGTCGTCAGGACGGAACATTCTCCCTAGCGGACTTCACAGACGCGTACCAGGAGAACGAGGTGCAGCGCGTGATCCGCGCGTACGAGGGCTCCATCTCCATCGACGTGCACTGCGCGCGCGGCGGCGCCTGGACGCAGCTGCCGCAGATGCCCTTCGTCAAACACTGCAAGATACGCGTCAACCCTGACGACGTGCTGGACTCCAGCTCGCAGGCTATCAAGGACTTTGTCTGTGAGTATTAACTAGTAAAGTAATCCTCATAAACAATTATCTTATATCTAGGATACGTACCTACCGACAGAACCCATTGTAATTTTCCATAAACACGTCATTATCTAATAGTTCTAAGATCTAGGATACGTACATAACTCCCGTCAGAAGAATTTTGTATTTTTCAAGGTTTTTGTATAATATACAGTACACATAACGACATTATATACTGCCCGTCTTCTGGTATGTAGTTATATATTGATAAAGTTTACACGGCCCGATTATATTAATATTAACTCAGCGAACCTATTAAACAACATTACCCAATGAATCTAAATAAGCGCGATTTGAACCGTGGAACATTCTAGGTCACCTCCTTACGCGATCACATCGCACACGAATTTAACAGAAAATAACATGTAGCTTGGAACTATGCTAGTTATAACTCTGGTTTATATATTAAACATTTTTATTTACATGAACCTGGGCTTTTTTCAAAGTTACTATTGTAAGAATCAGTGTGATAAAAGGTTAGTCAACCAATTTTTAACACACTCACATTTTTATATTATTGAAGAAGGTGTTAATTAAGCACACGTAAGCTTAAGTAGCTACGCCGTAGCACCGTTTGCACTGCTACGGCGTAGCTTCGTAGCCGCTTGTAATTTGCTACGAACTGCTACAATATTCAATTCGTGAAACTCGCCGAGATTCTCTGACTGAAACACTCTAGTTTGAAACACGTAAGATGAATACCGTAATATTTAGATAATTGGAGTTTCAGATAGTGACAAATCAGTATAACTATACAAACATTCTTGCATAATACAAGTATGTTTATAATGCTGGTTTGGTTAATAGTTCTCAATGCCACCCTGAGCAACTTTTCCAAGCCAAAGAAAAATATATTTTCCGGATTCTACTTGACGAAATATAACAAGTTTTCCCCGAATTCACGGTTATCTTATTTCAAGGCCCGAAACAAATTGCTTACAACCCTATCGGATAACCGCCCTTTGTGTTGTTGAGCGTGGAAATGGAACCTTTTCTATCTAAATCAATATGACAGTTTCCGAGGCTTTCTAGAATGTTCTTTATGAGACACGCTCGCATACTTGTAAGTTTTAGGCAGAGATAGAACATCTGTCTTACTCTAACACAGATATATCTGAGGAGGATTTTGGCAACCAATGGAATGCAGACCAAGATATCGAAGACGAATCACCTCGAGTCATAAGTATATTTTAGTTTAACTAAAAACATGTCTGAATCCGGACTTGTAATATTGTTATAATTGTGTAATATCTGCCATATCAAAATATTTTATTCATAAAATTACAAGTATTTACTGAAGGTTTATTTATTAATTTCTTCTTTGGCAGAATATCGGTTAAAATAAAATAAGATAGAGATACGGGTCTTTTCAATAGAACCCATTATAACTATAATAAAAATAGCCAAATACATTCATTGTTAAAGTCTGAGCTACACAGTAACACATTACTTTACCGCCATTTGCCAGTCACCTACAAAGCCGTATGTAACGTGAAACAGCTAATTTGAACCGGCACATGTCTGAAGTTAGACAGCAGTTACACTTGTTGGGACGTGGGCTCTATTGTGGGCATTATTATCTTGTTTTGCTGTCTGCGGACACATGCCACATAACTAAAACAAAGCTTTAGGAAAAGTTTCATTTTGAATTTGATACTTTTTAAAACAAAAACCTTTATTCGGTTCTATCCTTATAACCTTTATTAGGAACATCCATGTTGTGTCAGAGTGGGTCGTAAAAAATGATTATAATAACAAAAAATTAGAAGGCTACATTAAAAGAAGTGGCGTATAAGCAATGTATTACATTATTAACCTTCAATCGAGTGAGAGCAAATGAATTGGAGTGCCTCTGGGGCAGCCATTATGTGTTGTTCATTTTGGTTTCGAAAGTTACCTATTTTTATTCTCACTGGGATTGCCAATAAAAGATGTAGGGAGAAAAGTTTAATGCTGTTCCTGCATTTAAATTTGTTTTAATTTATTCGTATTGAATAGGATGCTGAGAATAATGAGTTCTGAGAATAATAATGAGAGATATTGTCTTTTTCTTTACTCAAAACATCAATGCATAAATTTCAATAGAAATTTGATTTTTATATTAAGTATAAGTTTTAGTTTCTTATAAGTTAGACTATGATAGTTGGCTAAGTAAGGAGACGTGTTGGCTAAGTGAGTGCACACTCCACATTTTTCGTGAGTTCAAACCCCACGCCGCATAACTGATTTTTCTTCTAGAAAAATTATGTGTGCTTTAGAAACACGTGCTCTAACGGTGAAGGTAAACATAGTGAGGAAACCGGCATGTTCTGAGAACTTAGAAAAGTTTGAAGTACACGTGTCATTCACGAATCCGCACTTAGCCAGCGTGGTGAATTAAGGTCTAATCTCTCTCGTCAAGAGAGAAGTCCCTGTATCCCAGCAGTGGGAACGTAAATTGGGGTGATAATGGGACTAAGATTGTTATAATTGATGTAAAACTACTCCTTAACTATTTAAACATGCTTAAAATATGCCCATTATGCACTGAAACTTGAAACTAAATTTAATAGCACTAGATTCTCAGTTTCCTAACTTAATTATTGTTAACTACCTCAGGGCATAAACGTAACTACTAACTTAGGAACCTAAATTGCTTCTTCAAGTTTCCTTGTACGATAGTGGTATAACTTGCCTAACATTTAGTATGTACTAATTGTTATTTTCAGTGTCAGTATTGTGCCGACCTAAGAATAGTACTTCTTCCCATTTACCCCTACTATTTCTTCCCATGGATGTCGTCAAATATAATATTAACATTTAGTCATTCTCTGAAATTTTAACTCATTGACATTATTATTAGACCAGGGTTTTTAATTTTTTACAAGGAAAAAAATAGTAGTAGAATGAAACCCATTAGAAAAGGAGGGAAATATGGTAAAAATGAAAGGAAAAATAAATTACGGTCGATCTGAGTTCGGGAAGTGGGAGGGGGTGGGCTTTTAAGGGGAGAAAATGTTTTATCTCGATTTGCGGTGAAACTACTAGTCCTATGAAAAAAAGTTATGTGGCAAAGTTGTAGGTAATAAAACGATCTACAACTTTTAATTCATAACTTTTATACATAGCCTCAAAACTTATGTGAAAAATTCAAATAACCAAGTTTTTTGTTTTTTTTATTTATCTTTTTCAAGAATTGTTATTTTTCTACGAAATTTGGTGAAAACTTGCCTATTTATGTCCCAAATACACTGTGATTTATTTGATTGAAAATATTATTGTTTTCACCTTATTTTGACTTAATTTTCAAAAATATAGACTAATTTTCAATCGAAAATTCACGTGTCAAAATATTAGCTTTTTTATAAAAATCGGTGTGCTTTATGTTCATTAAAATCTCTATTTTCTGATAGTTAAAAAAAATATATACATTACGATAGTAAATATTCTCAGAAAATGCACAAAACCGAAACAAAAATTTGTATCATTAGGTACAATTGCATCATAAAAATGTGATTTTGTCTTTTCAGACTATATAATAATAATATAATAATCTGTTTGTATAATGTGCAATAAGTCGGATTATAAGCAATTATATGAAATAAAAATTGCAAAAATCACATTTTTATGATGCAATTGTACATAATGATACAAATTTTGTTTCGGTGTTTTGCATTTTCTGAGAAAATTTACTATGGTAATGTATATATTTTTCTTAACCATCAAAAAATAGAGATTTCAATGAACAAACAACATACCGATTTTTATAAAAAAGCTAATATTTTGACACGTGAATTTTCGATTGAAAATTGGTCTATTTTTTTAGTAATTAAGTCAAAATAAGGTGAAAAAATTAATATTTTTAATCAAATAAATTATAGTGTGTTTGGAGCATAAATAGGCAAGTTTTCACCAAATTTCGTAGAAAATAAAATGTTTTTGAAAAAGATAGAAATAAAAAACCAAAAACTTAGTTATTTGAATTTTTCACATACATTTTGACGTTATGTATAAAAGTTATGAATTAAAAGTTGTAGATCGTTTTATTACCTACAACTTTGCCATTATAACTTTTTTCATAGGACTAGTAGTTTCACCGCAAATCGAGATAAACCATTTTCTCCCCTTAAAAGCCCACCCCCTCCCACTTCCCGAACTCAGATCGACCGTAATTTATTTTTCCTTTCATTATTATCATATTCCCCTCCTTTTCTAATGGGTTTCATTCTACTACTATTTTTTTCCTTATTTGACCATTTTTGAAGCTAACTGCACTGGTCTATATAGTTCCTTGACATTTGTAATTCATTGTAATTTGATAAATAACAAGATCAAATTGGCTTTTATAAAATCCACTCTGGTAGATTACTAATTTATCAAACTTATTAAATATTTCCTCACAATGTTCTTTTATGCTCGATTAACATTTTCTTTCAACCTTCACCTTGAAGAATAAAAAGTTGCATATTTATGAATCCTTACAAACTCAGTAACTTTGTTAAATACGAGATCTGAGAGTGACGTCAAGCCAAGAAGACACATTAAATTGTCGCCAGAATTCCTAACCATTATTAATGGAGGAAAAAGTTTTCTTTAAGATAAAAATAAGTTATTCGATACTTTGAGCCGGGAAAGATTGTCTTGAGTCTAAGTGTAATTGAATTTTATAGTATCTTAGGATGATAAGATATTGCTTGGTAAAATTTTGTCAAGGAGCTATATGTAAATGTTGATGATGTTCTTAAGTAACAGATCGATGCTGCTGACGATGTTTTGGTATATTTTAAAGCCTTTTGACTACAACCCACGGATAGGGAATACTTTTAAGACACAACACAGAAATTTCTCGCTAAATCACATGAATTCTAGCTATCAAACTTCTAGAACTTTCAATTAGAAAAGTTAATAACGTCAAACAGAATTGGAAATTCATATTGCAAATATGGGTCAAACAGCATAACATCGCAAAGTGAACTCTATAAGCAAGCAACAGAGTTTAAAAGCGAGCAGGTGGGAAATGGAGCAGAAATATCGCCCTAGGTCAATGATTTGGTCGTATGTGCCGTGTTCCTGGATGGAAGGTTCTAGGTTTACTTCGAATTGTAAGAGGTGGATTTAGGATTTTAAACGGTGTTTATTTTAAAATATTAACAACAAATATCATCTTTATCTTTAACTTTTTGAATAGGAGTTTGACCAAAGGGTAGTTCAGCTAAAATATTACAAAAGTTTAACTAGATCTAGGGCGGAAGTTAAGCTTATATTTGATTATTTGATTTGATGCAAACATCTAAATCACGTTGACACAAATATATTCAATTATTATTCATGTGGTGCGTAAGTTGATACCATGTACAACTATTTGTCCTTAAAATACCTGAAAGTATGTAGCCCCAGGGATGTTCTTGATCCATCCCTGTGTAAGAGGATGCAATCAAGCTGCGTCCCGGGATGTTAGTGGCTCCTCCTACTAGTTACTCGTACCAGCTACTCGTACGAACTATAACTAGCACATTTCTCTTGTAACTGGTTGAGAGCAATATTCAGATCGGATTTAAATTTTAACGCTGTGTTACGTTTGACGCTGATTTCTTGATGAGGTCTAGTGTCTCGTTTTGTCAGGGCTTTTATTTTATAGTTACTGTACAGAACGAGTTCGAGCGGTCAGTTTTGCGTTTTTAACCCACACAGGAGGCATACTGTCCGCGGTGGTCAAGTGGATCGATTGCAAGTGAACGCAAAAAGTGAACGCAGAACGCTTGACCGCGTGACCGTTCTCTGTCTGTTACATTTATAAACGTCCCTAACGCAAATTATTTGTTACCTATGCCGAATCCCAAGCTCCTAAGTTAGGTCGCTCTCTGGTTGTACAAATCTAGACCGAGCTTCATTAAAACGAGGTTCTTTCTAAGTGCATTCAAAGATGAACTAACCTGAATAGACAAGGCGCTCCATTATACCCCGCACAAAGCAAACTTGCTTTATTATTCAAACGATCGTCTATTCACGGTTTCATAGAAGTTTGTTTAATATTTTGAGGCGAGGTACAAGTATAAATTTGTTTTGAAATTGCTGATGTATAAAATTGGCTTAATGTAGACATCATCATCATTTCATTTCAAGTACTTAATTTACCAGTTAAAAATTCAAATAAAAACATATTTAATTGAACCATTACGTCAGAAAAGAAAATAAGATTAAAGTACATAGAAGAGATTAAATGTGAATTAATTCTGTAGAAAATACTTTACTTCTGTAAAGGGTTTTATAATCCTTTTCTTTTTGTTCTTGATTAAAACAGCAATATTCCGCGAGATTGTATAAATTTTACTGTTGTATTATTAAACTTGATTCGGTTGAACTCTGTAGCTGCATTCTATTTATGCACGATCGTTAACTTATTTCACATTAATTTATTCTCGTTCTTCATAATAAACTTTAATAGTTTAGACTTGTTATTCATGTGGGTACTAGTTTAGTTAATTAAATGGCCAATACCAATATTTATTAGGGATAATCAAATTAACTTTGATTATTGGTTAGGAAATCAATAAAATAATTTACTATTCATCAAATGTAATTAACAAATTACGTGTAATGACAATTGTGTGTAAGATTTTCCATGAATTCTAATGTATATTTGATGTGGTTGCAGCATACCTGGAGCCGTATGTAGTTCCGGCTTCCCTGGAACAGCTGCTGGTGGCCAGCGACGTGGTCGGCAACATCCGCTTCAGCCACCCGACGCTGTACGTGTTCCCCGGCGGACAGGGCGACGCCGCGCTCTTCGGGATCAATGGCTTCAACATGCTGGGTGAGTGTTTAATATGCTGGGTGAGTGTTTGATATGCTAGGTGAGTGTTCAATATGCTAGGTGAGTGTTCAATATGCTAGGTGAGTGTTCAATATGCTGGGTGAGTGTTTGATATGCTAGGTGAGTGTTCAATATGCTAGGTGAGTGTTTCATATGCTAGGTGAGTGTTCAATATGTTAGGTTTAGGTGAGTGTTTAATATGCTAGGTGAGTGTTCAATATGCTGGGTGAGTGTTCAATATGCTAGGTGAGTGTTCGATATGCTAGGTGAGTGTTCGATATGCTAGGTAAGTGTTCAATATGCTAGGTGAGTGTTCAATATGCTGGGTGAGTGTTCAATATGCTAGGTGAGTGTTCGATATGCTAGGTAAGTGTTCAATATGCTAGGTGAGTGTTCAATATGCTGGGTGAGTGTTTGATATGCTAGGTGACTGTTTCATATGCTAGGTGAGTGTTTAATATGCTGGGTGAGTGTTTGATATGCTAGGTGAGTGTTCAATGTGCTAGGTGAGTGTTTCATATGCTAGGTGAGTGTTCAATATGCTGGGTCACGGAATAAGAATCACGAGTCGTAAATAAGTTAGGTGTAATGTAAGGTAATTTTAACTGCTAGAGTGATGGACGCATATCTTATGTATTCATTTGTTACGACCGAGGTTTGCCTGCAACGCAATTGCGGGTCCGATTCTCGCCTTAGGACTTCCTTAGTTCCACCCGAATCTAAATTCTGAATGTTTTCTACGTATAATTAAAATATGTATCTATGTATTTATTTTAGTATTTCTCTACATGCTATAAGCAAATAATAAGAGATAAGACCCTGTGTATAAAGTACAGAAATATGTTTCCTGTACGTCAGTAACTAACATAATGACGCAGTAACTAACATAGTGTTCTAGCGCCTGAGGAAGGCAATATCCGCCAGAGAACCTCCGTAATGGCTGCTCTAATGAATTTGCAGGAAAAATGCTGAAACTTAGCGTTATGTTCTTAATGAAATTACTCAGAATGTAGTACTTTAGATGTTCGTTTGGATCGCTATTAAGACGTGGGCTGTAATAAATACTTCTCTACGAAATGTTCTTTTAAGTTTTCTTAAATTAATATCAGAAGAATAAATGAGACTAGATAATTAGACTTCTTGCCTTCTTGCATTTAATTGATAAGGTTGTTTAATTACATATCTAGTACTTTAATAAACTAGTAGGTACTTAAACTATTATGACTATTAATCAAGTCGTAAGTCCTCCTTGTTAGTGTGAGTCATGAAATATGTCCTGTCCCCTTCATTGAGCTTATCAGCCTATACAAGAACATAGTTCTTTTATTTCCTAAAAATATGTTATGAAATAAGAATTTCTCGTGAACCATCACAATATCTTGTAATTTTACGAGTAAGCCTTCGTTAAAACTTAAGTAAATCATTCTTCCAAGTAAAAAGTAGGCAATTTACAAGCACTTTTACGAAGGCTTTTAGACTTCAGCTTTCGGGAGGTTGGCTCCGATCCAGTGATATTGCCGGGGGCAGGATTTGTGAGGCTTCCTTTTATAACCGCCGCCTACATTTTCGGATTGTATACGACTTGGAAAATGTTGCTGGAATTGGAAAGGGAATTTTATGGGAACGTGTTTTTGCATCCGTTTTGGTGTAGGTATTATGATTTGATATTGACGGGAAATATAGATTAACTTTTGAGGCTTATAAAAATGGTTTGCTAATTTTTGCGTAATGTTAGTCTAACCTTTGTAAGTAAAATTACCCTTACATTTTGGATAAAAATCTGTAACTTCTCTACACTATAATAAAAGTTGAATACGGTCTCGGCTACTTTTTAGGATTCATTCGCCAACAAAATACTTATCTTCATATGTATTACCCAAAAAAATAAATGCGTATCTACAACATTTCTATATATTTAGAAACCAAACACCTAGAAACATCAACATCAGTTCCTAAGTAATCTCAAATCTCCAACAAGAAAAAACATGCCCCTTGACAACTCGACTGACCTTGTCACTATTATATATAAATATATACACTATACATTCAGGCGTAGGGCTTGGTTCTGTGCCAAAAAGAATATTGGTTTCTCGAGAAAAAGCTTTGAGTGAGGCATCAAATTTACTGGCACTTGGCCTGAGTTGTAGTACTGTTGGTACTTGAACGTGGGAAAATTGGGGTGTCTGATTTAAGTGGTTTGATGTGGAAGGGAACTTGAGACTTGAGCGATGTTTTACCGACGAAAAAAGAGGATGTTTAATTAAGCTTTGTAGATTATTTTAGGTATAACAGATATCTAGAACCACAAGCTTCGAGTTTACCACGGTACTTGATATTGCTGTGTAAATAGTTTTTTTTATTTTTTATTTTTTTTATTTTTTTTATTTTTTTTTTATTTATTGAGAACTAGTACAGATTACTCCAATAACACTAGCCTTATATTTAATAAAAATTATACATTTTAAAAAGGTCACTTTGTCAATGCTTACAGGGTCACATGTTCACAGTCAATATTATTAAAATGTCAATTCAAAATACATTATTCAAATAATCAATTTTTAGTAACAAAATATAAAAAATAAATAAAACGATTAGGTGTTATTTTCACAAAACTTCAAACAAAAAGTTACAGATGTTTTAGATATAAGTTGATTTTCCACCTAGTAACTAGAGACATTAGGTCTACATTATTCCTATATTAACGGTGGTGACACGTAGATTCTCTTCCCTACAACTATAGGCATCTCCTATCTGTATTTCCATATTGTCAGTGTTTGTGTAACCCGATCCGTGTTGGACTAGCACTCTGCCGGCCCACTCCGTGACGTCACTAATGGAACATGTCATGTTTCCAATGTTTCCGGACGTATAGTCAACAAGGACGTATAGTCATCAGTAATCATCATCATAGCATATTATGTCGCATCACTACCGAGTACGGGTCTCTTAGTATAAGATGTTATAGGTCTTGGAGAATTGCGCTCAGTACGCTTACCATTTGATTGATTTGATGGCAATTAATTATAAAGGAGAGTGGGCAAGTTCGTCTACCTACTCAATACGAACAAGCCATGGTGACAATGAAAAGGTCACGGCTTACCTATTCTTCATTTTTTTTGTATGACACACACGTACACGGAAAGTAAACAGGAGTGATTATTAATTATAATTATGAGTAGGTACCTACAGGACATAGAACAAGGCCTGCCATTCTGATATAACAGGGGTGCGGACCTTTCATGCGCCGAATGTAGTTGGATATTTTTAGTTTTCCATTTCCTTATTGTATTGTGACAACGCAGTGGCAACTACCTCCCAAATACCCAATTTATTTGATGAACAGACTTATATACTAAGAGCCCGTGATGGCCATACCTTCCTTTAATTCTGAAGCGTGAAAATTCTTTCATGTGTATGTCTAACACAGGTAAGAATAACCCCCAAACATGAAACCTGGATCGTGGTTCCTTTGGGAGATAATCATAATCATAAATCAGATAACAGGTAAAAGGTTGTTATCTCCCAAAGGAACCACGATCCAGGTTTCATGTTTGGGGGTTATTCTTACCTGTGTTAGACATACACATGAAAGAATTTTCACGCTTCAGAATTAAAGGAAGGTCTGGCCATCACAGGCTCTTAGTCTATTATTGATGGTCAAATCATGGCCGATTAGATGACACTTGCGTCACAGAACATATAATTACTACGCTACTTGCGTGAACAGATATAATGGTGGTCTAAGACCCAGTAATACAAAAATGCATCACTCTACCAAAGACAAAGACAAAAATGTTTTAGTGTTAATTTTTAAATGAATCTACGATAATATTTCAACTTTTTATCGTTAAAAATGCAATGTTCAGGTGATCTCTCTATTGTATTTGGTCACGTAAACCAAACAGAGGCTGGAGAACCAATTTATTTTCCAATTGTTCCTGTTTGCGTTCGATTTTATCTTTTGTCGCGGCCCGTTAATAATTTTATATGTACATATAAATATAAGTGTTACCTGAAGAGTAACTGGATTTGAATTGATGTTTGACATAAAGGTCAATAAGTTGTACAATCTAAATCTTTACTTATAGTATAAAAGAAAGTTGTGTTAGTTACACTATTAATAACTCGGGAACGTCTGAAACGCTGAAACATTTTGGGGAAATAGCTTAGAACCAGGAGAAGGACATAAATATGATACTTTTTACAGCGAGAAAATATTAAAACGCGGGCGAAGCCTCGCGGTGGACAGCTTGTTTTGAATAAGTAGATATATTTAATACAAAGTTATAAAATCTAGCTTGTTTGAATACCATAGTTTACTATCCAAGAAAAGAAAATCAAATCTTAGTTAGTCTCAGAGATAGAATAACTAAGATTTCAGTTCAGACAAAAGTTGTTAACACAAATCACTCCTCCAATTTCATCCTCCGTCTCGGTAGAAAAATTTGTTCGTTCTGCAATATTTATTCCGTGTTATGTGTATTATATTAAATAGATCTAGCCCCCGTTCAAGGTTCAAGCTTACCACGGGGCTAGATGATGATTTTTATTTAAAGTCCGCATACATCAAAGCTATTTAACATTACCAGGTCATTTCACAACGACCTTTTCTGCCCACTGAACCGATTATCACACTCTCATTATTCATCGCTTTAAACGAACATTTGTTTCATGAAAAACGCATCATCGATCCGCAATTAATATTTCAACGAGCTATTCAAAGTTTGCGGTAAGCATATTGGTGAATTCGACTTGTTTAATTAATTTCAAAATTACAATTGGATTCGGTTAACCAGAAACACCGCTTTACCGTCCAATTAAGAAATTACTTTGGTATTCTGATATTGATTTTCTGAATACGGAAAGTATTTCGATAGAACCTTTGAATTCTGATTCAAGAAAATTTGAGGGTCAATTCAGTAAACAAACAGTTATTTTTTACCTTTACTCAGGGTTTACTTTAAATATCATCATCAAAATTTTAATACATTTTGCTGGACACTTTTTTGGACTGGACTTTACATAGCATCATTTAGCCCCGTGGTAAGCTTGATTAGCTTGTGTTGGGGTGTTAGATATCTGTTTACTGTTATTTTGATACTTTGATAAATAACTTTGTAATACATATACTAGAACACTCGATACAAATATTTGCAGATTGTATAAATCTTTATCCCGTGGTATAAACCGAACCCCCAATTTTCTACGTTGCAGTCGGATTTGCGCCCAGTTCGACATAGGTCAAAAATACAGTAATGATTATATCACTCAATTGATCTTACAGTTTTAACTAGTCTTTTGTATTTTAAATAATTAATACAAATACATTTTAATTATTAAAATGTAACAACAGGGGAGTGCATCCCATCTGGCCCGGTGACCTGGCCCGGCACCGGGGCAGATGGGAAAAAAAAGTTGCAACTGGCCCGGTGATGTGTTTACCGGGCCAGATGACACAAATCAAGTGCCATCGTCCCCGGTACGATGCGCCTTGTAATTTATGAAATACTAAAATACATGCACTTGATTTGTGTCATCTGGCCCGGTAAACACATCACCGGGCCAGGTCACCGGGCCAGATGGGATGCACTCCAACAGGGTGACATGTTCGATCTTGAACAAACCCTTAAAATAAAAGATAAAAAAAAACAATTATTGAAATACATAAGTATATAAAAGATAGTAAAACTGCAATGAGTGCATGTCGTGTTCCAGTGGACGGTGGTTTCTCCCGCAAGGCGTGCTGGTGGGACTTCGCGCGTCACCTGGACCGTCTGGACGCGGTGCTGCTGACGCGCCTCAACAACTGCTCGGCGGCGGGCATGGCGGCCGTGCTGCGCAGGAAGGCCGCCGCCACCGTCTACCCGCAGATAGGACACTTCTTCTGTAACCTAGAGGTGACACTATAAATAATAACTAATAATATTTTTACTCATTAAAAGCTTTACAATTAGTCCACAGTGTTGAAAGCACCTTTTAAGTAATAGTGAAATACTTGTGCTAGGTGCTTTCGCTCTTCCTATTTTTACATAATATAAAGCTTATGCAAATTACACACTACAACATATTAACATTTTATACGTTACTACTCGTATAAAAACTGTCGTGGTTTGATAAATTCATATTGAAATAAACGGATCAGTGCATTCGGACCGGCGAGCGGTCGTGATCCGTGTCCTTGCAGTGTTTGATTCTGAAGATTTTCGACGTTTTGGGACGAAACGGTTGATTAAAATTCAACGTAAAAAAGATACGTATATTGCTCGTTTATCTCAATATGAATTTTATACGTTACTGAAATTTTTTATCGCAACAGCTCAGTTAGTAATTTGACATACGAGTACTCCTGTGGTACAAAATCCGATAAAGAACTAAGATTGTGTAAGACTAGGCCAAATAGCGTTGTGTGATCAAGAATCCTGGCGCCAAAGCTCGCAAGGTTGCAACCGGAGCGACGCGACGCGCTCCGCTGCGTTTTGCGCTGCAATGGACCAAGGAAATACGATGGACGATTACAGGTGTTGGGAGCTAGGAATAATGGAGACGGCAATACA
Source organism: Chloroclystis v-ata (assembly GCA_963691955.1). NCBI lineage: Eukaryota > Metazoa > Arthropoda > Insecta > Lepidoptera > Geometridae > Chloroclystis > Chloroclystis v-ata. The sequence continues at coordinate 572,797 of OY829897.1, read as the reverse complement.
AAACTTTCTTTATCGGGACATTGTTCTCTAATTTACTTCTAAATATTTCTTTATTATTTAAAAATACTATTTGAACAAGAAACGGGTAACATAGCCATCACGGAGAGACTAATGTAACATGATGGCAATTTTGTAACAGTGCCGAAATATCGGGAAATTATTGCGTTTCGTGTAATAAAATTTAAAATCATGATAGTTTAAAAAGTTATTAACAAAATATTTATTTCACTGTATATCTGAATTAATAGTGTTCAGGCTGCAGCAACTTACTGTTTAATGTTTAATTTCTGTGAATAACCAAGTGCGCTTGTCTGAGTTTTTGACGAAAGTTTTTTCCTATGAAAATTAAAGATTAACGTTATTAGTTTTTTTTTATAGAAATATAAATAAATAAAATTAACCACAATTATAAAGATAATTATGTGTTAAACTAATAATTATTATTTAATAACTATTGCTAACAAGTAAATTATTGGTTCATTGCATATGCACCTACTGTAGCATGGCATATCACTTTACAGTGCGTTACTGGATGCAGTATCAAAGTCAAGTCGATACAGATCTGGCACTTTGTGATTTTGCTCCGGATTGTGTGTCAAGTGAACAGTTACAGTGTTGTGCTATGGATATATTAGGCTTTAACGGTAGGTATTTTTCAATCATGTAAAAAAATTAAAATAAATAGGTATCTTTTAGAACATGTTAACAATCTAAAAGCTTAGAATTAAACAAAACGGGAGTACATTTAAAAGCAGTTTTTTAATTGTAAAATAAAACAAATATTTATAATAATCTGTCTGTCCATCTTTAACAACTAAACTTTTGACTGTATTTAATTTAAAATTTATAAATGGAAAGAATAGTCCGGAAAATAGTTAGTACGCGGGTAAAATCTCAGTTAACTTATATAATATCTCGCCGCCAGTGTTGGTCATACATAAGAAAGTATTGTTTATTTCATAGTAACCACCAGTAGCGGAATTTCTTTTTATTTATTTCGAGTGTTCGGGTGCTAGATTTCTGATCTATTTAAATATATATATTCTATGTTAAGTGTATCAGAAATCTAGCTACTGGTGCTAGATTTACACAACACACAACGATCGAGCTTACCACGAGGCTAGATGTTGCTGTTTAAATTGTCCACCAAAATTAATTGATTGATGAATGTTTCAGGAGCGTCGCTTGGTGTCCAGCCCTGAGGGCTCCGGCGCCGACCCGCTGCTGGTGTCGCTCCTGCAGGAGGGCGCCGGCATCATGGCCGACCTGCGCCACCTCAACCTGAAGCCGCAGCACTGCTACCGAAGCCCCGAGCCCATCAACTTGTACCACAAAGTTGGACATGGTGAGTGACTATACATTTATTTTGAAGTATATTCAGTTTTTAAACTAATCTACGAAGATTTCTTGTCATATACAAATAGATAATCGAAAGTACGGCAATTAAGTAGGTACATACTCACATATTAATAGCGGACTTCATAAATCGTTAGGAATATAAAATATTTTATTTATATGTTAATCTTGAATTTTCACCACTGCTGGGCAATGGTCTCCCCTTACTCTGTCCAGAGCTTTCCACCAGTTATTAAACAATTTTTAAATATTCGTTACAGGAACACTGGACATGTACGTACTGAATCCGTCCAAGGACTCGAAGTACGTGCGCGAGTTCTTGAAGCGCTGGCACGACAGCGAACAGAAGCTGTTCGAGGGGGCGAAGGCGGCGGGCCCGTTCGGCTTCCCCGTGCCCAATATCGTGTCCATCTGCGCCCTGCTGGTGTGGCGCCCCGCCGGCCCCGACCACGCCATCACCAGGATCATGTTCCCCGGCTCCACGCCGCAGCACAAGATCTTCGAAGGATTAGAGAAACTCAAGCATCTAGAGTTCCTGAACCACCCCACCTGCACGGCCCGCCAGCTGCGAGCGCCGCCCCCGACGGCCACCACTCTCAAAACGAAAGTCACTAGAAAAGAAAAAGCTAGTGTTATTGAAAAAGTTAACGAAAAAATCGAGACCGATATTTTTAAGGATGAGGATTCCAAGAATGTAATTGATAATAAGTTGCTGAGCGAACTTGTTGATGGAGAAGATAAGAAATTGGAGAAAGTTTTGGGTGATGCTATTGTCACTAGAGCTGATGCAGTTTTGGTAGAAAGCGCAGCGATCGAAGCTAAAAAGAAAGAGATAAGAAAAAAACTTGTCGATAAAAAGATCAAAATTAAGACTGAAGATACAAAAGACTCTGTAGTAAAATCGATTGACACTAAAAAATTATCTGACATCGACATTAAAACAAAAACTGAAATAAAGAAAAAGACTGAGAGTCGAACAAAAACTGAGTCTACTGTAACACGAAGCAAAATGAGCCAACGCACATCTCAAAGATCGGAGAAGAAAGTAACCATGACTTCAGTTGATAAAAAAACTGGGTCAGAAGAAAAAAAGACTCCTCCAAGTACACCTAAAAAATATGCGGATGTAAAAACTGCACCAACAGGGGTCCAGCCTACTGTAAAGGAAAGGGTTAAAGCCAAATCAAGGAGACTCAGTCCTGGAAGTACCCCTGCAAAGAGTACTAAAGAAGCACAGAATCGGAAAGTTGTTGAATCTAAATACAAACAAGTATCACCTAAACGAGACCTAGGCCAAAAGCCGACTGATAAGAAAGAACCGAAAAAACGTGAGCCCATTTCGCGACGACCACGACCATTAGCATCGCCAGTAAAAGGTCTCAAATCTATGAAAAGTCCCACGAAATCAGTAAAATCTACAAAAACCGAAGCTTCCAAAATAAAAGGGCTTCAAAGAGTTAATTATGAAGATATTTTAAAAGACGCTAAAAAATCAGATGAAGATAATTCCAAATCACTTGATGATATCAAATTACAAGAGCTTGATGATAGAGAAGAGCAGGAAATTGTAAGAGAAATAGAAGCAGTATTTAATCGAGACAGCGAAGCCGATGAAAAAGTGGAATTTATTGGTCGGTCAGATATAGAAAAAATAACATGCATGATAGATGACACCAAAACTGAAACGACAGCTGATGGAGAATTTGAAGAAGAGTATCTTATAATTGAAAAAGAAGTAATTGACCAGTATCCAGAAGTGGTTAACCATGACGACAGTCATGAACATGATGAGCTACAAAAGCATTTAAAAGATATAGAAGAATCTGAAAAGAATAAAGAAAACACTGTACATGATACTGATAAACCCCAAATAAGTTCACCAAAACCTTTCGAAGAAGCTAAGCAAACAGAGTCAAAAGATCATTCAGAAAGCGTTGAAGAAAAACAAGATATTAGCAGTGAAAAGAAGACGTCTGATAGTAAAAGTGGTGTTCTGAAACCAAGAGACTCGGTTGAGTTAAATTTAGTACAAGAATCACAACCTGATGAAAAGATATCAACAACTGCTGAATCAGGCGCAACAACAGCACCAACGTTACCTGAAGATGAAAGAATCACACTTGATGGCATTAAAGAAGATCAACTAATTGAAGAAAAGTACGCTCATGAAGAAACAAAAGAAGTTGTTCTGCCAAAATCTTTAACTGACAAACAAAGACCAATTTCAATGGAAAAAAGTACAGCAAGACTTGATTCAATACCTCCAGCACCAATTCGGGAAATTGTCAAAACGCCGGATGAAGTTGCTGACCTTCCACTTCATGAAGTGGTTGATTATAGAACGTATGAGGATAAAAAGACTCCAGTTGAAGAAGATGCCTTCAAAAGAAAACCTGATATTGGATTCGTACAAGAAATAAAAGTTCCTAAAGATTTAGCAATTCCAGAACAACCATCACTGAAAGATGCAAAACCAATTGAAGATGATGTTATCATCAAAACTGTTCAAAGTGCTTCTCATCCAGAAGTTGTAACAGTTACTCCGGGATCGGCGCCCGAATCACCCATGTATCACGAACACATAAAAGTTTCTTCATTACCAGGTCCGGATCTAAAGCCAGTAAAAGAATATGATGATACTGACTATGGTTATGGCCGTTATACTGAAAAATTAAGAGAAACACATATAACGACTCTTGATTCGCCAATTAAAGACGATATTGTAGTTATTGAAGATATCCCGTGTATGCCAGAAAAAATACCGTCCATACCGGAAGATGTTGAAAAAGAAATAGAAGAAGCTCGGAAACTTGAAGCTCTTGACAAGCTTCCTGTAAGTCCCAAAGAAATAGAAAAAATTGTTGCTGATGTAGCCGAAGTTTTGAAGTCTGACAAAAGTCTTGATGAAATAATGAAAGAAAAATCACCAGTTTTACAAAGAAAATCAATAGAATCTGAAATTAAATCAATGACTGCACTTGAAGCTACAAAAGCGCTTTTATTAACTGAAACTGAAATAAAACACGATCTTACAGCGGATACTAAGCAAGTGGCATTGCCTAAATTGGATGATCAAACTGAAGTATCTCCTGCAAGGTCAGGCACTTCAGAATACATGAATAAAGAAGGTACGGACAAATTAGTTTTGAAAGAAAGTAAAAGATCGAAACGTGATACATGCCAAGAAGAAAAGCCAATATTCAGTTCAATTAACTTTAATTTAGGTGAATTAGATTCATCAGAAGACAAACAGAAAAAAGAAGAAACTGAAAATGAAAAACAAATTACTACAACTGAAAATAGTCATGCTGATAAAATTCTTATGTCAGTTGACACTGCAAAAACATTGGAAAAATTAGAAGAAAAAATTACAGATATGAAGAAAAAAGAACTAACGAAAAGTAAACATGATACAGTTTCCGATTCCACCATCGACACCAAAACAAACTTAGAATCTGTGAGCTCTCTCAGCAAAGTTCCTGAAAAAGAACATAGTATTGAGAGTGATGATCAGGCTGAAAATCTTGATATATTAGGGTTGGGAATAATTAATAAAATACCTGAACCAAGTACGCATGATGTTGAAGAAAAACCCACTAGACTTAGTCCTCTTTCAGAGAAAGAAGACAAAAAACGATTAATATCTGAAAAAGAAGATTTTGACGAAATACAAGTAACAAAAGATGTCAAAACGGATATTATTTCTAACACACTTGATGAAAAGCAAGTAAGCTTAGAAAAATATATCCATGACAAGGATTCAAAATTAGCTATGGAGATCGATGGTGTTGCTTTTGAAGTTGATAAAAACATAGTGTCTAAAGAAGCCAAAAGAGATAAAATTGACAAGTTTATGACAAAATTGGATGAAAAAGTTAGCGCCACAAAAGACTTTTTCAGTGGAAAACTGTTTGGTAAAAAAACAAACAAGGATACTAGTCCAGTCCAAGAAATTGAAAAATCCCCAATCGATATGGATTTAGATTCAAAAACATCTAGCACCGAAGAAAAAATACTAAGTCCACTTAAAAAAGTACCAAAAGCTCCAAGTCCAGCTGCAAAAGAATTAAGTCCAGAAGATGAAGAAGACAAAACAACGAGTCCCATAACAGTCGATGAAAAGCCACCTAGTGTGATTCAGGATACAAAAAACATCGTTCATACATTACTTGACTTAGCCAGTGATAAGAAGGTTCAAGATGAACCAAGTCCAGTAGTAGATCATGAAGGGGTTTCTAGTACTCTTCAAAAACTCGAACTCACTGCCGAAAAATCTATTTCATCTATTGATAAGGAGCTTTCAGATGCTTTGTCAAAGGTTGAAGTACGAGAACTAAGTCCGCGTAGAGAAGATGTTTTGAAACCAAGTACTGTTTCTGAGAAAGCTCCAAGCCCCATGCGACCGGAATCGAGCTTTATAAAGGAAGACGAAAGGAAGTTAAGTCCCGAGAAGGCTGTTAGTCCCGTAGACATGGGATCAAGCCCGCTTAAAAAAGAGAATAAGACGATTGAAAGCATAATTTCTGACAGAGAACCCTTATCTGCTTATGAGGAATTAAGCTTTTTGAACGAAGACGACAAAAAGGTGAGTCTTATTTCTGAAAAGGCCTTTATTCCTGACGACGGAGATCTAATCCCTGTGAAGGAGGGCAAAAAGAAAGCAAACCTCCTTTCAGACACAGAAAATGAAGATATTAAAACAAAAATCTTAGAAGTTAATAGCAATGAAATAAGGACGATTTTAACGAGAATCGAAAACACTTTAAAGCTTCGTTTCGATGACAAGACTATAAAAGAACAAGTACTTAAACTTGAACCATCTCTTAAAGATTACACACTTATTGGTGAGCCTATAATATCTGAGACAGCACAAAGTAAAATAATAAGAGAAGAAACAATCACATATGAAAGAGTAGTCTACACAAAATCAGCTAAATCTGTTTATTCAAACAACCAAAATTTATTGAAATATAAAATAATGACTTATGAAATTTTAACTGATAACCATGAAAATATTTCATACGATAAAACTTGCTGCTCAACAGTTATATCGGATGCGTTGGATGAAAATTTAAATATCGAAGAAAGTCTACAGAAAAGAGGGTACAGGGTATTTGGGGAACCAAATGAAGATAAATCTATAAAATCGGATGAGTTAATGGTTAATGGAATAAAAGTCAAACGAACAACAACAGAAATCACAACAAGACACTATTATATTCTCAATAACTCAACCAAAACTATTGAGTCCAAAACAACCATTGAGGAGAATGAGTATCCCGACCATACAATTTTGACCACTATATTAAAAAGTATATCACTAATAGACGGGAAACTGGAAATAAACGAAAAAATAAAGTCTGACCACAAGTCACTAATTCAAATACAAAGCTCTGAAAAATATCCGAGTCCATTTGATCACATACCTCGTATAATCGAACAAAAGCCAAGTCCGACGAAGGAGGATATAAAAACTGATAGTACAACATATTGTGTGGATATGGGTCCTGTAATAGAATACGAGAGGAAACCAAGTCTCGTATCCAAAGAGTCAACGTCTCCTGCACCAAGCCCAGTCAATGATGAGGAGAGGAAACCAAGCATTATCTCTGAAAAGGCTCTTTCTCCTGAGCCAAGCCCTGTCAAAGAAGAGGAGAGAAAACCAAGCGTTGTATCCGATAAGGCTCTTTCTCCTGAGCTTAGTCCTGTCAAAAAAGAGGAGAGAAAACCAAGCATTGTCTCTGATAAGGCTCTTTCTCCTGAGCCTAGCTCTGTCAAAGAAGAGGAGAGAAAACCAAGCATTGTATCTGGTAAGGCTCTTACTCCTGAGCCAAGCCCAGTCAAAGAGGACGAGAGGAAACCTAGTCTCGTATCCAAAGAGTCAACATCTCCTGCGCCAAGCCAAGTCAAGGAAGAGGAGAGAAAACCAAGCATTGTCTCTGATAAGGATCTTTCTCCTGCGCCTAGCCCAGTCAAAGAAGACGAGAGGAAACCAAGCATTGTATCTGATAAGGCTCTTTCTCCTGAGCCAAGCCCAGTCAAAGAGGACGAGAGGAAACCAAGTCTCGTATCCAAAGAGACAACGTCTCCTGCGCCAAGTCCAGTCAAGGATGAGGAGAGGAAACCAAGCATTGTCTCTGAAAAGGCTCTTTCTCCTGAGCCAAGCCCAGTCAAAGAGGACGAGAGGAAACCAAGTCTCATATCCAAAGAGTCAACGTCTCCTGCGCCAAGCCCAGTAAAGGATGAGGAGAGGAAACCAAGCATTGTCTCTGAAAAAGCTCTTTCTCATGAGCCAAGCCCTGTCAAAGAAGAAGAGAGAAAACCAAGCATTGTATCTGATAAGGCGCTTTCTCCTGAGCCTAGCCCTGTCAAAGAAGAGGAGAGAAAACCAAGCATTGTATCTGATAAGGTTCTTTCTCCAGAGCCAAGCCCTGTCAAAGAAGACGAGAGAAAACCTAGTCTCGTATCCAAAGAGACAACGTCATTTGCGCCAAGCCCAGTAAAGGATGAGGAGAGGAAACCAAGCACTGTCTCTGAAAAGGCTCTTTCTCCTGAGCCAAGCCCAGTCAAAGAGGACGAGAGGAAACCAAGTCTCGTATCCAAAGAGTCAACGTCTCCTGCGCCAAGCCCAGTAAAGGATGAGGAGAGGAAACTAAGCATTGTCTCTGAAAAAGCTCTTTCTCATGAGCCAAGCCCTGTCAAAGAAGAAGAGAGAAAACCAAGCATTGTATCTGATAAGGCTCTTTCTCCTGAGCCAAGCCCAGTCAAAGAGGACGAGAGGAAACCAAGTCTCGTATCCAAAGAGACAACGTCTCCTGCGCCAAGTCCAGTCAAGGATGAGGAGAGGAAACCAAGCATTGTCTCTGAAAAGGCTCTTTCTCCTGAGCCAAGCCCAGTCAAAGAGGACGAGAGGAAACCAAGTCTCATATCCAAAGAGTCCAAAGAGTCTCCTGCGCCAAGCCCAGTAAAGGATGAGGAGAGGAAACCAAGCATTGTCTCTGAAAAAGCTCTTTCTCATGATCCAAGCCCTGTCAAAGAAGAAGAGAGAAAACCAAGCATTGTATCTGATAAGGCGCTTTCTCCTGAGCCTAGCCCTGTCAAAGAAGAGGAGAGAAAACCAAGCATTGTATCTGATAAGGTTCTTTCTCCAGAGCCAAGCCCTGTCAAAGAAGACGAGAGAAAACCTAGTCTCGTATCCAAAGAGACAACGTCATTTGCGCCAAGCCCAGTAAAGGATGAGGAGAGGAAACCAAGCACTGTCTCTGAAAAGGCTCTTTCTCCTGAGCCAAGCCCAGTCAAAGAGGACGAGAGGAAACCAAGTCTCGTATCCAAAGAGTCAACGTCTCCTGCGCCAAGCCCAGTCAAGGATGAGGAGAGAAAACCAAGTATTGTCTCTGATAAGGATCTTTCTCCTGGGCCTAGCCCTGTCAAAGACAAGGAGAGAAAACCAAGTATTGTCTCTGATAAGGCTCTTTCTCCTGAGCCAAGCCCAGTCAAAGCCGAGGAGAGAAAACCAAGCATTGTATCTGATAAAGCTCTTTCTCCTGAGCCAAGCCCAGTCAAAGAAGACGAGAGGAAACCTAGTTTCGTATACAAAGATTCAACGTCTCCTGCGCCAAGCCCAGTCAAGGATGAGGAGAGGAAACCAAGCATTGTCTCTGAAAAGGCTCTTACTCCTGAGCCAAGCCCAAACAAAGAGGACGAGAGGAAACCTAGTCTCGTATCCAAAGAGTCAACGTCTCCTGCGCCAAGCCCAGTGAAAGATGAGGAGAGAAAACCAAGTTTTGTCTCTGCTAAGGATCTTTCTCCTGAGCCTAGCCCTGTCAAAGACGAGGAGAGAAAACCTAGTCTCGTATCCAAAGAGACAACGTCTCCTGCGCCAAGCCCAGTAAAGGATGAGGAGAGGAAACCAAGAATTGTCTCTGAAAAGGCTCTTTCTCCTGAGCCAAGCCCTGTCACAGAGGATGAGAGGAAACCTAGTCTCGTATCCAAAGATTCAACGTCTCCTGCGCCAAGCCCAGTAAAGGATGAGGAGAGGAAACCAAGCATTGTCTCTGAAAAAGCTCTTTCTCATGAGCCAAGCCCTGTCAAAGAAGAAGAGAGAAAACCAAGCATTGTATCTGATAAGGCGCTTTCTCCTGAGCCTAGCCCTGTCAAAGAAGAGGAGAGAAAACCAAGCATTGTATCTGATAAGGTTCTTTCTCCAGAGCCAAGCCCTGTCAAAGAAGACGAGAGAAAACCTAGTCTCGTATCCAAAGAGACAACGTCATTTGCGCCAAGCCCAGTAAAGGATGAGGAGAGGAAACCAAGCACTGTCTCTGAAAAGGCTCTTTCTCCTGAGCCAAGCCCAGTCAAAGAGGACGAGAGGAAACCAAGTCTCGTATCCAAAGAGTCAACGTCTCCTGCGCCAAGCCCAGTAAAGGATGAGGAGAGGAAACCAAGCATTGTCTCTGAAAAAGCTCTTTCTCATGAGCCAAGCCCTGTCAAAGAAGAAGAGAGAAAACCAAGCATTGTATCTGATAAGGCTCTTTCTCCTGAGCCAAGCCCAGTCAAAGAGGACGAGAGGAAACCAAGTCTCGTATCCAAAGAGACAACGTCTCCTGCGCCAAGTCTAGTCAAGGATGAGGAGAGGAAACCAAGCATTGTCTCTGAAAAGGCTCTTTCTCCTGAGCCAAGCCCAGTCAAAGAGGACGAGAGGAAACCAAGTCTCATATCCAAAGAGTCCAAAGAGTCTCCTGCGCCAAGCCCAGTAAAGGATGAGGAGAGGAAACCAAGCATTGTCTCTGAAAAAGCTCTTTCTCATGAGCCAAGCCCTGTCAAAGAAGAAGAGAGAAAACCAAGCATTGTATCTGATAAGGCGCTTTCTCCTGAGCCTAGCCCTGTCAAAGAAGAGGAGAGAAAACCAAGCATTGTCTCTGATAAGGATCTTTCTCCTGCGCCTAGCCCAGTCAAAGAAGACGAGAGGAAACCAAGCATTGTATCTGATAAGGCTCTTTCTCCTGAGCCAAGCTCAGTCAAAGAAGACGAGAGGAAACCTAGTCTCGTATCCAAAGATTCAACGTCTCCGGCGCCAAGCCCAGTCAACGATGAGGAGAGGAAACCAAGCATTGTCTCTGAAAAGGCTCTTTCTCTTGAGCCAAGCCCAGTCAAAGAGGACGAGAGGAAACCAAGTCTCATATCCAAAGAGTCAACGTCTCCTGCGCCAAGCCCAGTAAAGGATGAGGAGAGGAAACCAAGCATTGTCTCTGAAAAAGCTCTTTCTCATGAGCCAAGCCCTGTCAAAGAAGAAAAGAGAAAACCAAGCATTGTTTCTGATAAGGCGCTTTCTCCTGAGCCTAGCCCTGTCAAAGAAGAGGAGAGAAAACCAAGCATTGTATCTGATAAGGTTCTTTCTCCAGAGCCAAGCCCTGTCAAAGAAGACGAGAGAAAACCTAGTCTCGTATCCAAAGAGACAACGTCATTTGCGCCAAGCCCAGTAAAGGATGAGGAGAGGAAACCAAGCATTGTCTCTGAAAAGGCTCTTTCTCCTGAGCCAAGCCCTGTCACAGAGGATGAGAGGAAACCTAGTCTCGTATCCAAAGATTCAACGTCTCCTGCGCCAAGCCCAGTAAAGGATGAGGAGAGGAAACCAAGCATTGTCTCTGAAAAAGCTCTTTCTCATGAGCCAAGCCCTGTCAAAGAAGAAGAGAGAAAACCAAGCATTGTATCTGATAAGGCGCTTTCTCCTGAGCCTAGCCCTGTCAAAGAAGAGGAGAGAAAACCAAGCATTGTATCTGATAAGGTTCTTTCTCCAGAGCCAAGCCCTGTCAAAGAAGACGAGAGAAAACCTCGTCTCGTATCCAAAGAGACAACGTCATTTGCGACAAGCCCAGTAAAGGATGAGGAGAGGAAACCAAGCATTGTCTCTGAAACGGCTCTTTCTCCTGAGCCAAGCTTAGTCAAAGAGGACGAGAGGAAACCAAGTCTCGTATGCAAAGAGTCAACGTCTCCTGCGCCAAGCCCAGTCAAGGATGAGGAGAGGAAACCAAGCATTGTCTCTGAAAAGGCTCTTTCTCCTGAGCCAAGCCCTGTCAAAGAGGATGAGAGGAAACCGGGTCTCGTATCCAAAGAATCAACGTCTCCTGCGCCAAAGCCAGTAAAGGATGAGGAGAGGAAACCAAGCATTGTCTCTGAAAAGGCTCTTACTCCTGAGCCAAGCCCAAACAAAGAGGACGAGAGGAAACCTAGTCTCGTATCCACAGAGTCAACGTCTCCTGCGCCAAGCCCAGTAAAGGATGAGGAGAGAAAACCAAGTATTGTCTTTGATAAGGATCTTTCTCCTGAGCCTAGCCCTGTCAAAGAGGACGAGAGGAAACTTAGTCTCGTATCCAAAGATTCAACGACTCCTGCGCCAAGCCCAGTAAAGGATGAGGAGAGGAAACAAAGCAGTGTCTCTGAAAAGGCTCTTTCTCATGCGCCAAGCCCTGTCAAAGAAGAAGAGAGAAAACCAAGCTTTGAATCTGATAAGACGCTTTCTCCTGAGCCTAGCCCTGTCAAAGAAGAGGAGAGAAAACCAAGCATTGTATCTGATAAGGTTCTTTCTCCAGAGCCAAGCCCTGTCAAAGAAGACGAGAGAAAACCTAGTCTCGTATCCAAAGATTCAACGTCTCCTGCGCCAAGCCCAGTAAAGGATGAAGAGAGGAAACCAAGCATTTTCTCTGAAAAGAATCTTTCTCAGGCGCCAAGCCCTGTCAAGGAAGAAGAGAGAAAACCAAGCATTGTCTCTGAAAAGGCTCTTACTCCTGAGCCAAGCCCAAACAAAGAAGACGAGAGGAAACCTAGTCTCGTATCCAAAGAGTCAACGTCTCCTGCGCCAAGCCCAGTCAAAGATGGGGAGAGAAAACCAAGCATTGTCTCTGATAAGGCTCTTTCTCCTGAGCCAAGCCCTGTCAAAGAGGATGAAAGGAAACCTAGTCTCGTTTCCAAAGATTCAACGTCTCTTGCGCCAAGCCCAGTAAAGGATGAGGAGAGGAAACCAAGCATTGTCTCTGAAAAGGCTCTTTCTCCTGAGCCAAGCCCTGTCAAAGAGGATGAGAGGAAACCTAGTCTCGTATCCAAAGATTCAACGTCTCCTGGGCCAAGCCCAGTTAAGGATGAGGAGAGGAAACCAAGCATTGTCTCTGAAAAAGCTCTTTCTCCTGAGCCAAGCCCTGTCAAAGAAGAGGAGAGAAAACCAAGCATTTTATCTGATAAGGATCTTTCTCCTGAGCCTAGCCCTGTCAAGGACGAGGAGAGGAAACCAAGTCTAGTATCCAAAGAGTCAACGTCGCCTGCACCAAGCCCAGTCAAGGATGAGGAGAGGAAACCAAGCATTGTCTCTGAAAAGGCTCTTTCTCATGAGCCTAGCCCTGTCAAAGAGGACGAGAGAAAACCAAGCATTGTCTCTGAAAAGGCTATTTCTCCTGAGCCTAGTCCTGCCAAGGAAGACGAGAGGAAACCAAGCATTGTCTCTGAAAAGGCTCTTTCTCCTGAGCCTAGCCCTGTCAAAGAAGAAGAGAGGAAACCAAGCATTGTTTCTGAAAAGGCTCTTTCTCCTGAGCCAAGCCCTGTCAAAGAGGATGAGAGGAAACCAAGTCTAGTATCCAAAGAGTCAACGTCTCCTGCGCCAAGCCCAGTCAAGGATGAGGAGAGGAAACCAAGCATTGTCTCTGAAAAGGCTCTTTCTCCTGAGCCTAGCCCTGTCAAAGAAGAGGAGAGAAAACCAAGCATTGTATCTGATAAGGCTCTTTCTCCTGAGCCAAGCCCTGTCAAAGAGGATGAGAGGAAACCAAGTCTAGTATCCAAAGAGTCAACGTCTCCTGCGCCAAGCCCAGTCAAGGATGAGGAGAGAAAACCAAGCATTGTCTCTGAAAAGGCTCTTTCTCCTGAGCCTAGCCCAGTCAAAGATGAAGAGAGAAAACCAAGTTTTGTATCTGATAAGGATCTTTCTCCTAAGCCTAGCCCTGTCAAAGAGGATGAGAGGAAACCTTGTCTCGTATCCAAAGATTCAACGTCGCCTGAACCAAGCCCAGTAAAGGATGAGGAGAGGAAACCAAGCATTGTCTCTGAAAAGGCTCTTTCTCCTGAGCCAAGCACTGTCAAAGAAGACGAGAGGAAACCAAGCATTGTATCTGATAAGGCGCTTTCTCCAGAGCCAAGCACTGTCAAAGAAGACGAGAGGAAACCTAGTCTCGTATCCAAAGAGACAACGTCTCCTGCGCCAAGCCCAGTAAAGGATGAGGAGAGAAAACCAAGTATTGTATCTGATAAGGATCTTTCTCCTAAGCCTAGCCCTGTCAAAGAGGATGAGAGGAAACCTAGTCTCGTATCCAAAGATTCAACGTCGCCTGAACCAAGCCCAGTAAAGGATGAGGAGAGGAAACCAAGCATTGTCTCTGAAAAGGCTCTTTCTCCTGAGCCAAGCACTGTCAAAGAAGACGAGAGGAAACCAAGCATTGTATCTGATAAGGCGCTTTCTCCAGAGCCAAGCACTGTCAAAGAAGACGAGAGGAAACCTTGTCTCGTATCCAAAGAGACAACGTCTCCTGCGCCAAGCCCAGTAAAGGATGAGGAGAGGAAACCAAGCATTGTCTCTGAAAAGGCTCTTTCTCCTGAGCCTAGCCCAGCCAAGGAAGACGACAGGAAACCAAGCATTGTTTCTGAAAAGGCTCTTTCTCCTGAGCCTAGCCCTGTCAAAGAAGAGGAGAGGAAACCAAGCATTGTCTCTGAAAAGGCTCTTTCTCCTGAGCCAAGCCCTGTCAAAGAGGATGAGAGGAAACCTAGTCTCGTATCCAAAGAGACAACGTCTCCTGCGCCAAGCCCAGTCAAAGATGAGGAGAGGAAACCAAGCATTGTCTCTGAAAAGGCTCTTTCTCCTGAGCCTAGCCCTGTCAAAGAGGATGAGAGGAAACCTAGTCTCGTATCCAAAGATTCAACGTCGCCTGAACCAAGCCCAGTAAAGGATGAGGAGAGGAAACCAAGCATTGTCTCTGAAAAGGCTCTTTCTCCTGAGCCAAGCACTGTCAAAGAAGACGAGAGGAAACCAAGCATTGTATCTGATAAGGCGCTTTCTCCAGAGCCAAGCACTGTCAAAGAAGACGAGAGGAAACCAAGTCTCGTATCCAAAGAGACAACGTCTCCTGCGCCAAGCCCAGTAAAGGATGAGGAGAGGAAACCAAGCATTGTCTTTGAAAAGGCTCTTTCTCCTGAGCCTAGCCCAGCCAAGGAAGACGAGAGGAAACCAAGCATTGTTTCTGAAAAGGCTCTTTCTCCTGAGCCTAGCCCTGTCAAAGAAGAGGAGAGGAAACCAAGCATTGTCTCTGAAAAGGCTCTTTCTCCTGAGCCAAGCCCTGTCAAAGAGGATGAGAGGAAACCTAGTCTCGTATCCAAAGAGACAACGTCTCCTGCGCCAAGCCCAGTCAAAGATGAGGAGAGGAAACCAAGCATTGTCTCTGAAAAGGCTCTTTCTCCTGAGCCTAGCCCTGTCAAAGAGGATGAGAGGAAACCTAGTCTCGTATCCAAAGATTCAACGTCGCCTGAACCAAGCCCAGTAAAGGATGAGGAGAGGAAACCAAGCATTGTCTCTGAAAAGGCTCTTTCTCTTGAGCCAAGCACTGTCAAAGAAGACGAGAGGAAACCAAGCATTGTATCTGATAAGGCGCTTTCTCCAGAGCCAAGCACTGTCAAAGAAGACGAGAGGAAACTTAGTCTCGTATCCAAAGAGACAACGTCTCCTGCGCCAAGCCCAGTAAAGGATGAGGAGAGGAAATCAAGCATTGTCTCTGAAAAAGCTCTTTCTCCTGAGCCTAGCCCTGTCAAAGGAGAGGAGAGAAAACCAAGCATTGTATCTGATAAGGCGCTTTCTCCAGAGCCAAGCACTGTCAAAGAAGACGAGAGGAAACCTAGTCTCGTATCCAAAGAGACAACGTCTCCGGCGCCAAGCCCAGTTAAGGATGAGGAGAGGAAACCAAGCATTGTCTCTGAAAAAGCTCTTTCTCCTGAGCCTAGCCCTGTCAAAGGAGAGGAGAGAAAACCAAGCATTGTATCTGATAAGGCGCTTTCTCCAGAGCCAAGCCCTGTCAAAGAGGATGAGAGGAAACCTAGTCTCGTATCCAAAGAGACAACGTCTCCTGCGCCAAGCCCAGTTAAGGATGAGGAGAGGAAACCAAGCATTGTCTCTGAAAAAGCTCTTTCTCCTGAGCCTAGCCCTGTCAAAGGAGAGGAGAGAAAACCAAGCATTGTCTCTGAAAAAGCTCTTTCTCCAGAGCCAAGCCCTGTCAAAGGAGAGGAGAGAAAACCAAGCATTGTCTCTGAAAAAGCTCTTTCTCCTGAGCCTAGCCCTGTCAAAGGAGAGGAGAGAAAACCAAGCATTGTATCTGATAAGGCGCTTTCTCCAGAGCCAAGCCCTGTCAAAGAGGATGAGAGGAAACCTAGTCTCGTATCCAAAGAGACAACGTCTCCTGCGCCAAGCCCAGTTAAGGATGAGGAGAGGAAACCAAGCATTGTCTCTGAAAAAGCTCTTTCTCCTGAGCCTAGCCCTGTCAAAGGAGAGGAGAGAAAACCAAGCATTGTCTCTGAAAAAGCTCTTTCTCCTGAGCCTAGCCCTGTCAAAGGAGAGGAGAGAAAACCAAGCATTGTATCTGATAAGGCGCTTTCTCCAGAGCCAAGCCCTGTCAAAGAGGATGAGAGGAAACCTAGTCTCGTATCCAAAGAGACAACGTCTCCTGCGCCAAGCCCAGTTAAGGATGAGGAGAGGAAACCAAGCATTGTCTCTGAAAAAGCTCTTTCTCCTGAGCCTAGCCCTGTCAAAGGAGAGGAGAGAAAACCAAGCATTGTCTCTGAAAAAGCTCTTTCTCCAGAGCCAAGCCCTGTCAAAGAGGATGAGAGGAAACCTAGTCTCGTATCCAAAGATTCAATGTCTCCTGCGCCAAGCCCAGTAAAGGATAAGGAGAGGAAACCAAGCAGTGTTTCTGAAAAGGCTCTTTCTCATGCGCCAAGCCCTTTCAAAGAAGAAGAGAGGAAACCAAGCCTTGAATCTGATAAGGCGCTTTCTCCTGAGCCTAGCCCTGTCAAAGAAGAGGAGAGAAAACCAAGCATTGTATCTGATAAGGTTCTTTCTCCAGAGCCTAGCCCTGACAAGGAAGAGGAGAGAAAACCAAGCATTGTATCTGATAAGGCTCTTTCTCCAGAGCCTAGCCCTGACAAGGAAGAAGACAGAAAACCAAGCCTTGAATCTGATAAGGCTCTTTCTCCAGAGCCAAGCCCTGTCAAAGAGGATGAGAGGAAACCTAGTCTCGTATCCAAAGAGACAACGTCTCCTGCGCCAAGCCTAGTAAAGTATGAAGAGAGGAAACCAAGCATTGTCTCTGATAAGGGTCTTTCTCCTGAGCCTACCTTTGTCAAAAAAGAGGAGAGAAAACCAAGCATTGTATCTGATAAGGCGCTTTCTCCTGAGCCTAGCCCTGTCAAAGAAGACGAGAGGAAACCTAGTCTCGTATCCAAAGAGTCAACGTCGCCTGAACCAAGCCCAGTTAAGGATGAGGAGAGGAAACCAAGCATTGTCTCTGAAAAGGCTCTTTCTCATGCGCCAAGCCCTGTCAAAGATGAAGAGAGAAAACCAAGCATTGTATCTGATAAGGCGCTTTCTCCTGAGCCTAGCCCTGTCAAAGGAGAGGAGAGAAAACCAAGCATTGTATCTGATAAGGCTCTTTCTCCTGAGCCTAGCCCTGTCAAAGAAGCTGAGAGGAAACCTAGTCTCGTATCCAAAGATTCAACGTCTTCTGCACCAAGCCCTGCCAAAGAAGACGAGAGGAAACCAAGCATTGTCTCTGAAAAGGATATTTCTCCTGAGCCTAGTCCTGCCAAGGAAGAGGAGAGGAAACCAAGCATTGGATCCAAAAAGTCACCAAGCTCTATGAAGGAAAATGAGTTGAAACGTGACTATATTGGACTTTTTCAAGTTGATAATTCAGAAATATTTAATATTTTAAGCCGCATCGAAAAACTCATAGAAATTAATTTCGATGACAAGTCAATTAAAGAACAAATAATTAAACCAGAACCTTCTCTGGATGGTTACTCACCTCTTGGTGAACCTGAATTATCAAGTTTTGCTGAGAAAGAAATTATTAATGAAAACGCGGTTACATTTGAGAGAATATCTATAACAAAATCAGCACGAATAGTATTTTCTAATAAAGAAAAATTGCTTAAGTCTAAATATTCAACATACAAAATTGTAACTGATATTCATAACAATATCTTAACTGATAAAGTTTTTGCATCGACTGTTGTATCGGATGCTTTAGACGAAAAGTTAAGCATTGAAGAAAGTCTTGAGGATAAAGGCTATAGGGAATTTGGTGAACCAAGCGAATCTAAAACTGTTACTTCTGAGCAAGTTGCGATTAATAAAGAACTTGTCAAACGATCGGTTTCTATCGTTAAAACAACGAGTTATTATATACTTAATAATTCAACAAAGAGCGTGACATTAGCCAAGACTATTCAAGAGGATTATTATCCCAATAACACCATTGTATTTACCGAACATGTAAATATTACTTTGACTGATGGTTTATTAAAAGAACCTTCGGATCTTACAGCTGATCAAACAGATTCAGCAAAAAGTTCAAAGCAGAATCTCTCAAGTGCAGTGGAGCAGGAAATTCTAAGTGCGAACGATAACGATATAGAAACAAGTAGAAAATCCGAAAAAAGCCTCAGCCCGACTGAAATAGTAGAGAGTTCAATTAAAAATTATGAAACGATTATAAGATCTACAAAAACAAAAGCAGGTTCATCAGATGAAGATTCCAAAGAACAAAGTCCTGTTAAGGAAGATTTGCAAGCACCAAAATCTAGTCCCATTGAGAAAAGCGTACACGCTTTTATATCTAAACATCCTTACGATGAAATTCATCTTGACAAGTCTGACATAACTAAATTTACATCAAAAGAAACGAGTGAAAAATCATACAGTGCCTTAAAATTAGATTCCGACAGTTTAGAAATAGACGACGATGTACCGAGTCCTGAACTATTATCAGATGAACTATTTATATCAAAACTTGAAAATACAACCAAACAAATCGAAACATCGAATTCAATCACCAAAGAGTATCAATCATTAAGTCTTTTTTCGAATACTGACCAATTGCAAAAGCCAGATACATTACCAGTTAAGCCTATCAGTCCATTAATGAAAACATCTATACTCTTTGATAGTTCTGTAGTTCAGAGGGAAAAAGGTCCTGAGGAAGATCTTAAGATTCCGGACCCTGTCGAAGATTATAAAGAATTGGTCGAGACACCAAGTTCTGTGAAAGATGAAGTGAAGGCACCAAGTCCTTACAAAGACGACATCAAAGCTCCGAGCCCTGTTAAAGATGTCTATAAGGAACCAAGTCCTGACAAAGACGAACTGAAAGCTCCGATTCCTGTTCAAGCTGATGTCAAGACACCGATTCCTATAAAGGAAGACATCAAATCACCAGGTCCTGCTCTAGACAAGGCACAGAGTTCTCACAAAAAAGATGATGACAAAACACCAAGTACTTTGAAAACAGAAGTCAAGGCACCAAGTCCTATGAAAGATGAAGTCAAGTCAATAAGTCCTGTCAAAGATGAGGTCAAGGCACCAAGTCCTCACAAGGAAGACCTGAAATCTCCAAGCCCTGTGAAAGATGATGCCAAGGCACCAAGTTCTGTGAAAGACGACATCAAAGCTCCGAGCCCTGTTCAAGATGAGGTCAAGGCACCAAGTCCTCACAAAGATGACCTTAAAGCTCCAAGCCCCGTTCAAGATGATGCCAAAGCACCAAGTCTTCACAAAGAAGACCTGAAAGCTCCGAGCCCTGTTCAAGATGAGGTCAAGGCACCAAGTCCTCACAAAGATGACCTTAAAGCTCCAAGCCCCGTTCAAGATGATGCCAAAGCACCAAGTCCTCACAAAGAAGACCTGAAAGCTACGAGCCCTGTTCAAGATGAGGTCAAGGCACCAAGTCCTCACAAAGATGACCTTAAAGCTCCAAGCCCAGTTCAAGATGATGCCAAAGCACCAAGTCCTCACAAAGACGACCTGAAAGCTCCGAGCCCTGTTCAAGATGATGCCAAAGCACTAAGTCTTCACAAAGACGCCATTAAATCTCCGAGCCCTGTTCAAGATGATATCAAGGCACAAAGTCCTCACAAAGAAGACCTTAAAGCTCCAAGCCCAGTTCAAGATGATGTCAAGGCACCAAGTCCTCACAAAGATGACCTGAGAGTTCCGAGCCCGAATCAAGAAGATGTCAAGGCAACAATTTCTGACAAAGACGACCTTAAAGCTCCAAGCCCTGTGAAAGATGATGTCAAGGCACCAAGTTCTTTGAAAGATGATTTCAAGGCACCAAGTTCTGTGATAGATGATTTCAAGGCACCGAGTCCTATTAAAGACGACATCAAAGTTCCGAGTCCTGTTCAAGATGAGGTTAAGGTACCAGGTCTTCACAAAGATGACCTTAAAGCTCCCAGCCCCGTTCAAGATGATGCCAAAGCACCAAGTCCTCACAAGGACGACCTGAAAGCGCCAAGCCCTGTTCAAGATGAAGTCAAGTCAATAAGTCCTGTCAAAGATGAGGTCAAGGTACCAAGTCCTCACAAGGACGACCTGAAAGCGCCAAACCCTGTTCAAGACGAAGTTAAGTCAATAAGTCCTGTCAAAGATGAGGTCAAGGTACCAATTCCTCACAAGGACGACCTGAAAGCTCCAAGCCCTGTTCAAGATGAGGTCAAGTCAACAAGTCCTGTCAAAGATGAGGTCAAGGCACCAAGTCCTCACAAGGACGACCTGAAAGCGCCAAGCCCTGTTCAAGACGAAGTCAAGTCAATAAGTCCTGTCAAAGATGAGGTCAAAGCACCAATTCCTCACAAGAACGAACTGGGAGCGCCAAGCCCTGTTCAAGATCAAGTCAAGTCATTAAGTCCTGTCAAAGATGATGTCAAGGCACCAAGTCCTCACAAGGACGAATTGGGAGCGCCAAGCCCTGCTCAAGATCAAGTCAAGTCAATAAGTCCTGTCAAAGATGAGGTCAAAGCACCAATTCCTCACAAGGACGACCTGAAAGCGCATAGCCCTGTTCAAGATGAAGTCAAGTCAATAAGTCCTGTCAAAGATGAGGTCAAGGCACCAAGTCCTCACAAGGACGACCTGAAAGCGCCAATCCCTGTTCAAGATGAAGTCAAGTCAATAAGTCCTGTCAAAGATGAGGTCAAGGCGCCAAGTCCTCACAAGGACAACCTGAAAGCGCCAAGCCCTGTTCAAGACGAAGTCAAGTCAATAAGTCCTGTCAAAGATGAGGTCAAGGCACCAAGTCCTCACAAGGACGAACTGGGAGCGCCAAGCCCTGTTCAAGATCAAGTCAAGTCATTAAGTCCTGTCAAAGATGATGTCAAGGCACCAAGTCCTCACAAGGACGACCTGAAAGCGCCAATCCCTGTTCAAGATGAATTCAAGTCAATAAGTCCTGTCAAAGATGAGGTCAAGGCACCAAGTCCTCACAAGGACGACCTGAAAGCGCCAAGCCCTGTTCAAGATGATAACAAGGCACCAAGTCTTCACAAAGACGGCCTTAAAGCTCCGAGCCCTATTCATGACGATGTTAAGGCACCAAGTTCTGTTAAAGACGTGAAAGATCCTAGTCCTATAAAGAACAACGTAAAATCTCCAAGTTCTGATCAAGAAGATATCAAGTCATCAAATTTAAGCCCTGCTTACGATGATTTTATGGCACCAATATCAACTAAAGATGATATTAAGGTACATGGTCCAATAGAAAATGGAATCAAGTCACCAAGCGCTCACAAAGATGACAAAAAGCCAAGCCCTACCCAGGACGACTTGAAATCTACGAGCACTATTCAAGCTGATGTCAAAGTACCAAGTCCTATCAAAGATAATATAGAGCCAAGCCCTACAAAAAAATCCTCAAAAGCTTACAACTCTGATCAAGAAGATGCCGAGCCATTATGTCTGAGCCCAGCACAAGATAATGTACAGGCACCAATCCCTGACAATGATGACGAAGAGCCTAGCGTTACCAAGGAAGTTTTAAAAGCCCCAAGTCTTGTTCAAGTTGATATCCGGGCACCAACTTTTGAAAAGGGTTATATTAAACCTAGTCCAATAAAGGATGATTTGAAAGGTACAAGCCCTGTGGAAGACGACAAAAAACCAAGTCCTATCGAGGTAGGTCCGAGCCGTGATAAAGAGGACATTGAGAAGCCTTGTTCCGTAAAAGCTAATCTAGGAATCGGCAAAGATGAGAAAGAGCCTACTCATGACGAGACCAAATCTCCTGAGGAGGGTAATGTAAAAGTATCAAGCTCAGTCCCGATGATTAATGGAAAATCACAGTCCCCTGAAGAAGAACATGAGTTTGTGAAAGAGGTTGCAGCCATTGAAAAGAAAATTGCCGACGTTACACAGAAATTAAATATTACAACTAAAACAGGTGTTTCATCATTAGAGATGATGACTAGACCCTTGACATTAGAAATTCAAGAAAAAAGTCGGTCAGAGAAATCTAGTTCAGACAAAGACGTAATAGTGCAGTCAGAATCTATTGCTCAAAAGTTAGAGGAAAAGTCGGATCCTATTTCTAACACTGAAAAGAACATTGATGAGAAAGAATCGCAAATTTTAGACGATTCTAGTATCGAAGTGGATACACCTTTGTCGCATAAGAGTGATATATTAAGTGAGACAGCTATACATTCGAAAGTCGAAGATTTAAAAAGAGATGCTGAAGTACTTGCAAAGACGTCATCTAAAATAAAATCTCTTACGGAACTAGCTCGAGAAACAGAAGAAATGTTGCACCAAGAGAAAGAACACACGACGCAACTTCAGCCTATCAAAGATGAAAAGGTAATAATTTCATCGCGACAAAATCAATTTCTTGAACACGATTTAATCGATGATACATCTTTTTCTCTTTCTACTATAGATAGTGGAATTACTGAAAAAAGTAGTTTTACTCATACTTTGATTCACGGTAGTAGTTCCGAAGATGTATCAAAAGAAGTAAGTTTGGAAGAAAAATACAGTTTTGAAAGTACTGAAAAAATGGAAAAAAATATTATTCAGCATTGTGAATTAACCACAAGCTATATGGATTCGCTTCAATCAATTAGTAGTCACAAGTTAGACCAAGAGAGTGACGAAGATTCAATGACACTTAAAGATTCTTTCTGTAGAAAGGTTACAGCCCAAGATGATCAACATAAAGAAAAACAATCTGAAACAACTTCTCACAAAGAAACAGCAGTTTCAGAAGCTTCAGTTTCGGATCTTGGAAGCCTACCCATTGATTCTTCGTCAATAGAACCAGAAAAAGTTGACGTCAAGGAAAGTACTGTTAATCTTATTGAATCTATCCATAAAGCATTCAGTGATGATCCAGTACAGCAAGGAATCAAAACAGAAAGTATGGAATCACTTTTTGCACGTGACTTGTATAGAGCATCCACCCCACCTACCGTGCCTGTAAGTCCTTTACCAAAAACCCCAAGTAACTTCCAGGATGTTAAAATAAGCGAAGGCTTGCAAAGTGAAGTGACATACGATAAATCTGACGGAAGTGAAGAAACGATTACCAAAGTCGTTCATGTAGGTGAAGACATACTTACTCAAAAAATATCTACATCGACTGAAAAAGTTCCAAGATTACCAAAATCTTCTGTATCAGAAACCGAAAGCGATACCGATCTATTGAACCTAATGCAGAACGTAGGAAAAATTAAAACTGAAACAGATACAATAACTAAAATAATTAAGGAAGGTGAAAACGTTGTAACTCAGACAATCACCACTGTGACTACCAAAGAAGTTATATCCAGAGAGGACGGGACCCCACAAAATGTAAAAACTACAATTGAAACAACTACTTTAAGCAAAGGTTCAGATGGTTCAACAACTAGCACAACGGATACTCAAACACTACTTTCTGAATGTTCTTCAAGTCTTAAATCTACCTCTCACATGGACTTGTATACCAAAGATATCAAATTCGAAAAAGATAGCTTCGAATCACTAGATGAGAAATCTGGCTCGGCAGATATTAGTCTGTCCAAAGATTTGCCTCAGAGAATACAAGGTCACGAGTCATCATTGTTAATTAAAGATTTAACTGAAACTTACATAGAGAGTGATGACTCTGAAGATAATGTCGAGGACACAATTATTGATACTGATGTCAGCAAAAGAATAATAAAAGAAAATAATGTTGACATTATTGAAACAGTCACTACTACAACTCGAAAAGAGACAATTGGAATAGACGAGCACAAGAAAATTATGCGTACAACCATTGAAACTAATGTTACTAAAGAACATCCAGATGGATCTAAGGATGTTCAAAAAAGCGTTGAAGTGAAAACTGAGGAACTAGTTTTAGATTCAAGTGAGAATCTAGAGAAACTACTTGGTGAATATAAAATTATAGATGAACCTGAAGAAAGTGTGACCACTAAGACTGAAGAGATAAAACAAGATGATATAATTGTAAGACGCACAATTGTGACCAGAGTTGTTTGCACAAAATATGCAAATGATAAAGGAATTTTGAAAAAAATTAAGAAAGTTACAATTGTTACCACCACAGATTGTTTCCCTGACGGTTCTTCTCGCAGTAAAGTTGATAGCAGTACATCTATAACAGATATTGAAGATGAACCTATAGTAACACCGGAATTAGAAGATTATCCTATAGTTGAAAGTACATCTACTGAAACTGACACACAAGAAAAGAATGTTACAATAAATGGAAAAAGTGTTTTGCAAGTTATAACTATAACGACCACCCAAGAGTTGCTAGCTAACAAAGACAAATCAAGGAAAAAAGTTAAAACTACTATTGAAACTGTCACACAGACAACATTACCAGATGGTATGACAGAAATTACTAAGGATGTTAAGGTTTCAGTAGCGGATTACAAAACGGATTCATCTCCAGAGAGTTTGGATGAAGGTTTTGTGCCTGAAGGAGAAATTGAGCAAAAAGTTGATATAAAGACTGAATCTTTTGTTGAAAATGGAATAACAATACAGAGAAAAATAACGGTAACGACAATTTTACAAAAATATTTCAATGAAGATGAAAAACTACACAGGAGTCAAACTACAGTTAAAACTGTAACAGAAGATGAATATCCAGATGGTTCAATAATTACAAAAACAAGTGAGAAAATATCTCACATTGATAAACATTTTGGTGCATTCGTAAATGAGCAAAATAATATTTTAAGCGATATCAGATCCAGGCAAAGTACTAACGATCAAAAAGAAAATGATTTGATTGAAACAATTGAAAGACCTATAGAGAAACACAGTTCTGATTCTGACAAAGTCGAAACTGCTCTATCTGGCTTAGAACCACTTGGAGATACTGAAGAAGATGAACTAATAGAAACTGTAGAAATAAGAGAACATGAAGTGTGCGTGCAAAGAACTATAATCACAAGAACTTTAAAAACAAAATACGCTGATTCCTATGGTACTGTGCTGAAAATTAAAACAGAAATAATAATAACTACTACCGATCAGTATCCTGATGGTTCTGTTCAAACTAAAACAGAAGCAAGTACATCAATAGCTGATATCGTCTGCACAGAAGACAGCTTAGATGAAACTTTTGAAGGGTTTGACAAAGTTAGCACATATTATGAGGACCCAGTAATTGAAGTCGCTGTTCTCTCTGAAAATGGTGTGGCTATAAACAGAAAATCTACGCTTAAAACCATTAGACAAGAGTTCATAAATTCAGATAATACAGTAAAACGAACAAAAATTACAGTAAGAACAATAACAGAAGATGAAGATCCAAATGGATGTGTTGTGACAAGAATAAGCGACAAAATTGCGCTTACTGACGAAAGTATACAACTGTCAAAAGATCAGGACCAAAACGATGATAAATCAAAAATTGAAGCGGCACTTGAAGGCCTTAAAGCAAAGGGTGAATCAGAAGAAAGTGAAGATATTCAAAAGGAAGACATACAAGATAAAGGTATAAATATTAAACGAACTATTATTACTCGTACACAAAAAACAATATTCAGTGATGAACATGGCGTGGACAAAAAATTGCAAATTGTTAAAACTATAACAACATCAGATCAATATCCAGATGGTTCTATAAGTACCGCTATTAATACAAGTACTTCTTTATTTGATATCGAGTTAGAAACAGTAACGCAAAGTCCACAACTTAAAGAGTTTCCACAATTAGAGGATAAGTCCGTTAGTGTTAATAAAGAAGAAAGATCGGTCGTAAGAGACGGCAAAGAGCTCCTACAAATAATAACTACAACGTCTACAAAGGAAATTTTGGCTTCAGAAGATGGATCAAAGAAAAAAATAAGAACGACTGTAGAAGTAACCACGGAGACTATTCTTCCCAGTGGTGCTAAAGAAGTCACTAAAGATGTAAAAGTATCGGTATCCGATCATGGCGTTGAAACTGTAGATGAAAACTTAGTTGGTTACGTAAAAATAGGAGACCCAGATGAACACACCACATCTGATTCAGAGGTTATTGTACAAAACGACAAAACTATCCATAGGAAAACAACCGTTACAACAACGAGACAAGAATATGAAAGCATTCCCCTAAGATCTAAAAAAATAAAGACAGTTGTCAAAACAACCATCGAAGATGAGTTACCCGACGGAACCGTAATAACAAAGAGAAATGAAAAGGTTTCAATAGCTGACGTTTTCCTAAAAACACCAGCAAATACGGAAAAAGAAGTTGAACCACCAGAAGCCTATATTGATGAAAACGAAGTGGTTGAAGATACTAATGAAGATTCTGATGTTAAGAAAGAAGTAGTACAGCAAGGCTCTATTTCAATAAAGCGAACGATTACAACTAAAACTAAGCGTGAAACGCTGTCGAGTGCAGATAAAAATATAAAAAGAGTTCGCACAACAATTGAAACAACGACTGTTGATGAATATCCTGATGGCTCCACTGAAACAACAAAAGATGTAAAAATAACTATTTCAGAATACCAAAAGACATCAGATAGTAATCTTCAAGCTGCTTTACAAGGACTTAACACTACTGGAAAAATAAAAACTACTGTCGACAAGAAAACTAATATTTTGTTTGATGATGGAGAGAAAATTACACAAACAATTACAACATACGTCACAAAAGAAGAGTTCAAGAATAATGAAACAAAGGAAATCGCAGTTAAAACGGTTACAGAAACAGTTACAGAAAATGAAAGGGTTGATGGCTCTGTAGAGACAACAAGAGATCTTCGCACACAAATTACTTACTTACCAATAGGCACGGGCTTGGACGATTGGTCACCTGAAGAATTAGAAGAAATAGAAAAACACCCTAAAGCAGAAGAAAGTAAGACAGTACCCGTAGATTTGCCTATTAAATCCAAATCTGAACCAAAAGTTGAAGCTAAGCCTAAAAAACAAAAGTCTCCGGTTGGTGAAATAACAACAGATAGTGAAACTTTCACAAAATCGTTTAAAGAAGGTGATAATGAAATCACACAAACAGTTACAGTCGTAACTACAAAAGAAGTAATCAGTCCTGAAAAGCTAAAAATTACAATTGAAACAACAACCGTGAGCAAGGGAAGTGATGGAGTCACTAAAACAACAAAAGCTACAAAAACAACAATAACCGAATTAAAAGAAGAGTACGAAGAAACTGGAGATACTGTAGAAAGTGAAAAATCCTTCTCAAAGCTGTCATCGAGGACTGGAGATATGCGCAGCTCATCTGCGGCTAGTGAAGATTTTGACCATCCTGGCATTTCGTCACCGCCTTCTGACGTAAGTTCTAGAGGATCAAGAGCTACCACCCACGTTTGGGGCACTGAGAGTGGAAGTGGCTTGTACTACAGCGATGACGACGGACCCGGCAGTCCCAGCAGTACGAAGTCGCAAGTAGCCCATTCCCCGAGATCTAACCTCAGCTTCGAACTAGACGCGAAGCAACAGGAGATCTCACACGACTTGCATGGCCTAGGTCATTTGACGATGGACAAGGACCCGATGTCGGCTTCCATCTATGGACACCTGCCAGAAGACGACTCATGCACGTCTTCAACACATTCCGAAGTAAAGACTGAAATTCACACACTTGAAAAGTCTGTGAGCAAAATGACTGACGATTTCTTAACGCATGAAAAACTGAAAGCGGAGCAATCACATAAAACTTCCACTAAATCAGATTCTTCATTTTTGAAAGAAGCAGATGAACATTTCGAAAAAGCGATCGAAGAACACAAAAAGGTCAGCGGTACAAATGTAATTTCTAACATCACAGCCAAGTACGAACTCGACAAGACTTCACATACCAGCGCCCACATAACTACATCGGACGAAAAAACCATAACGTTAAAAGATTTGAAGGCGGAAACTAAAAAAGTTGAATCTTCATCCACGACTACTACTTCGTCTTCAAAGCAAGAGACTAAAGAGAAAGTTGAATCTAGTGTGACTGCAAAAGACAAAGATCCAATAGAGACTTGGGGCAAGCCGTTGGGTCTGCCGAGCCCCATCGGGCCTCCACCCCAGGATGGAAAGAGTACGCCTAAGAAAACAGCCGCAAGCGCTGTATTGAATAAGAACAAGCTAAATCAGGAGAAAAGTAAGGAAGTTAAAAATCGCGCGAGCGAGTCGCCGAGTAAGAAGAAGGCGCCGGCGCCGGTGTACATGGAGCTGACGTACGTGCCGCACCACGGCAACTCCTACTACTCAGCGGTGGAGTTCTTCAAGAGGGTGCGCGCCCGATATTATGTATTCTCTGGCACTGAGCCATCGAAGGAGATCTACAACGCTCTTCTAGACGCAAAGAAAACCTGGGAAGATAAAGATTTAGGTAAACTATTATTTTTATTTTTGTAAGCCAGTTAGTAAGCTATCGTAAAATAGTGAGTAACGCTTAGCAAGATCAAACAAAAAAAACAAATAACACTAATTAATATTGTGATTTCAGAGGTGACGATAATCCCGACGTACGACACGGACGTGCTGGGCTACTGGGTGACCGAGAACGAGGAAGCGCTGGAGAAGTACAAGATCGACCTGTCGCCGTCGGCGGCGCGCTGCACCATCAACCTGCAGGACCACGAGACCTCCTGCGCCGCCTACCGCCTCGAGTTCTAGGTGTCGGGTCTATTTGTAGCCTTCTCATCCGACAACTGAACCTCGCACTCCGCGCACTCAGAATGTAGGAGAGGAACCAAACCAAGTAGGAACAAATATGGCTGTGATATTGAAGGTAAACATTCTGATGCGCCGATAGAGGCTCCTGCCGGGTGAGACGGTTCGCAAATAGATACCATTTGTGATAATTATTGCAAACAACAGACTGTTAGAGTTGATTCATTCGTAGTTGATAGTCGTGTTACCGATACGGAGTGAAGTGAGCTGTGGAACCCCGAAGAGACAAGTCCTTGACCGCATCCATTAAGTCAATATCCAATTTCTCGACCTAAGAACAAAAACGTCCATTTTTTTCTAAACTGTTTTTCTTGTAGCTTCATTAATAGAACATGCCATTTAAAAATATATTTCTGAAAATATTTTAAAGTTTGGTGTTATACAAACCAGTAGTGCTTTTATATACGATTTTTAGCGTGACCAGTCCATTTTGTTTAGCCAAAACACCGCTTATGCGTATATCAAATTTTTTGGAATAGTTATTTTGCTACCGCATTTGTGAATTTTGAATAGAGATTGTACAAAATTTAGCATGCTCGGCCACTTTTGTTTTAGCGTATACGCTTGGACGTATCAGATAGACAATTGTCTGACGATATCTATGACATTAATGTTGAAAAAAGATCTGATGTACTTTTTTATCGTAAAAGTTAAAATAAAATTATTATATAAACAAATTGTCTTATGAAGACACTTTTAAAGATTATAATGTCCCTCGACGAGCTAGTGCAGCTTGCGCTAGAACGTATACTTAATGTTGTTAGAAGTGACTTGATCACAACGTAATGTTCTCCGTTCTAGAACGACAAAGATGACTTCTCGTCTATCCCTACCCTACTTACGTGTGATAATGATAAGTAATCACTTAGATGTAAGGAATGGTGAGTGATTTCATTTATGTTATGACTTGAGCTTATCCCCATGCCACTTCAATAGAGAATGAGATCGCTGTCTAAGACAAGAGCACAAATAGGAAAACATTGTACACAAATCACCAGGAAAATTTGCGTTACCCACTTGAAAAGATTGAGAAACTCCTGCATTTCTCTTTTTTTTCTAGTAAGTAGCAGATTATGATATAGTTAATGACAGCGATCAACAAGAATTAAATGAAGTGATCTCTGTATTTCTAGATCTTTGCAGTGAGCCTAAAGACGATAGAGAGCTTATACCAATATAAATAAATGTTTTAGTAGGTCTATTACAAATCAATTTATCTATTTACCTTTGTTTAAGTTGATAATTGCTTGTTGCGACGTGATGTATTAAGACATTATAGTTATAAATATGTTGAATATAGTACTCAGTTGAATATTAAATATACAAAATTTACGAATCTATATTTATTTTTATTAAATTTTATTGGCGATATTTAAAATTTCAATCTGCTGTTACTTGTTTTGAAATTTCTAGTCGAGACGACCCAAATACTTATAAAGACGTTATAGTCGTTTGTATTCGTTCCTATTTCGATTGTTTTGTAATCAATATTTTGATTTATTATTACCAGTAATCTCACATGTAACATATTTAGATAAAATAATCCATTAGATGAATACTGAATTGTTTTACTAATGAAATTGAACTGGTGTCCTATTGTGGGGAGCCTCACGCCCAGTCATAGAATCGTTTAGTTCGTGTGATGAGAGCGAATGTGATAGATGGGTGAAGTGATCATTTAAAATTAACATCCTAGTGCGTAAGCTGACGATCAAGGCTTTCCCTTGCGACGCGTTTTATGTTCTTTTGTTGTCAAAACACTAGTAAAGTTTTGAGTCAATTAATTTTAAGTCATCTATAGATGTAAGCCGATCTAATCTCACTCGACCATTGCTTTCATTGCTGACATCCTTCTATTGTTAGTCCAAATAAATAGCGAAAACCATAATCCGATGCACCAGCACAATGTATTAAAGTAAAAAACTATAAACAATGTATCGTATTTTTAGTTTTTATGTATTTATACTCTGTAAATGTCTTGAGATTTAATTTTATAGAATATTATTGTATTAGTGTGTTTATTACCGTGTGTATTGGTGTGAGCACAATAAAATTATGTTTTACGTGGATATGCTTTAGGTAGTTGGAGGGACTAAACAGGGACCGTTACTATCTTCTGGAAGGGGACCGGAGCCGATGCACTAACACAAGCTTTACTTTCATGCGCGTTGTTTTAAGCAGTTCTGCCTTCGCATTCATCCAACTAATAAGTGTACCTTACTCCAGTAGTGCCTGACTGGTGTTCGATACATTCTGCTCATTTTAAGTAATAATAATCTCGACTTCCCTAGTTTTATTGAGGAGCATCGGTGACGGTCAAGCTTTGATTGTGAGGATTTGTGGCTTGCGTTGTAACTGTGGCAATTATCACTGTTGCCATGACTACCGGTGGACCGTAACCAAACGACCCTTGGTGGTTCATCGTAAGAACAGTGATCGTTGTTTTACTTACAATGTGTTTCGTTATTTTGGCATTTTCAACAGCCGTAGCCACACCCAGATTGTTTACTATTGTATTTTATAGCTAGAATTCTAATTAATGCATATTATTAGGAATTATAAAAATGTTATTAACATTAAGAATTGTATCAGCTTAGTGAACATCAATAGCTCTGAGAAATAAATCATTATTAAAATTACTCAAATGTTGTATCATTTAAATATCCTCTTTTATGTTGAAGTTGTTAAGGTAACATAATAATAAGACTAATTTAAACAAGAAAAGGTAATAAATTTAAAACATTTATTTATCTCATAAATAATTTCAATTGGCACTACAATTATTGTAATCTTTTATAATAATATAAATTTGAATCATTAGTATTTAATAGGCACCGTGTAAAAGGAGTTAAGGCTATTAATTTAAATGCATTCAGAAATACACGGTGCAGAAATATAAAATACATCGATTTCATCTTATTACTATAAGAATATCTATCATATTGTTATTGGTAGGTAATTTACCTATAGGTAATTTTAAATAAGTATTCTTTATTCGAATACCTAAGTATCACCGATTAATCATTTACACCTATACTTAAGCTTTGGAATGTTGTATTAATCACATTATTGGTAGGTGGATAGTAACCGAACCTTAACAAATGCAGATATGCTTGCTTAGTTCATATTACGCATTATAATATTATACTAATCAAGTCACTAACATGACAATGTATTAAATAGCTAGAAGACTAGACGACAATAATGAAAAGAAATAGATAAGCTAAACTAGGTCACAATAAAATATTATTTTATTCTATAAAACTATTCTATGCAAGATCGCTAGCTTTGATCTTTATGAGTGATTAAATAAACATAACTCAGGATTTAGAAACAATTGATAAATGTTATTAAAATATGAATAGTTATCATTCCTTAGATTATTTAGATAACATTCTGAGACCAATATACATAATGCTAATTTATCAAATGAAGAAAATAACACAACACTTTAGATCAATTATTAATATACATACTTAAATCTACAAGATATATACAAAGTATATTCGTATTAAGTATATTTGGATATACATAAACAATGAATCGGGAATGTACTTACTTATGTACTTTCACAAAACTATTTGTTAAACCTGGAAGCGTCGTGAGGCCAAATCGAAACATTTCGATCTAATTAAATCTCAACACCAGTCGGGCAGTCTCTATAAAAAATAAAATGTTTTTTATTTGATTTAAACGGTATTGTATACTTTCGTGTATATATTCCTTATCCCTATTCTTTAGTATTATTATTAATTATGCTTGTATTGCCCTGAATTGGTTGATATTTTATCTCATAATCGACCACCACCGTTGATAATTGTTTACCTACTTGATAATATTAATTGTCCGTCTAAGCGCACCTTAATTACGCTTTGGTAACAAAATGCAATAGGACGAATAGATTAAGTCAGAGGTCATGATCAACGGAAGCGCATATCGT
Source organism: Chloroclystis v-ata (assembly GCA_963691955.1). Lineage (NCBI taxonomy): Eukaryota > Metazoa > Arthropoda > Insecta > Lepidoptera > Geometridae > Chloroclystis > Chloroclystis v-ata. Next base: position 540,245 of record OY829897.1, on the reverse strand, counting down.
CGGGTCGTCGAATGAAGTACGCGACCCTGTTCAGGGGCACCCTGTACTCGTGCATCCAGCGGTTGCCTTTCCGAAGAGATCCGTCTATGCCGTCCTGCCAAAGACCCGCTGGGAGGTACACTGGAAGAAAAGTTATTGTTAAAAAATAACTCAGGAGTGTAATTTACAGGTATGCTAAAATTATTTCATGATTAATAAACATGGGATAAAATGTGGATAAAATCTGTTTCGACCGGTAATGCGTGATAGTCGCGTTGCATAGGTTCCTTGTTTGATTATAAAACCCCGACAACTCAATGTAATTTCCTCTTGTCCCTAAAAACCTACAAGTCCTTAGGTAATGGGTACAATCGTTTTAGTTATGGTGTTCCTCAGTGTGATCTATTCAGTCCAAACAAACAAACACGCATTGTACGAACTTACCGCAATCGCTTATCTACTCGCTTGGTAAGGGTGATGATTATACCAAATCCCCCAAGACAATTAATGGATTATATAAGGACTATATGCCCAGAAATGGTACGTAACAACATAAAACTAAATGTTTTATTAATCGGGCGTTAAGTTCACGACTGATCTGGCCTCTAGTCTATAATCTATGGTCACCTTCTCGCTGAGTCTGTCCTTTCTCCAGTATGGGCGCCACGACCAGCTCGTCCCCTATCGCGAACTCGTCCCGCACCAGCAGCGCCGCGTCGCCGCCCGCCACCAGCCACAGCGGACGAATCAGCGGCAGCCCTTCTTCTAGAGCCTCGCGCTTGTACTTGAGGAGAAGTGGCGCCACCTGGTGGTATAGTTTTTATTCAAGTGAGGATTGTTCATTCATTTGTCTATTTATTTGGTTTTTATAATGTCCTATTCTCAACTGTTATAGTTTTTCACAAATACACAGTATTGACAACTATTGGTGACTTGTGATACAAAATGACGATGTTGCAAATTATGACAGGAACTAATGGGCCACAAAACTCAAATTAATTTTCAATCAGTTTTAAGGTTAACTGAAAGCAATAAGAAGGTTCTAAGCTTTTGTTTAACTATTATAAAAAAAATAACCTGTTTTTGTCTGAACGACGTCAAATTCCTCGCGATCTCAAGCACCTGCTCATCATTGTACTTGCTGGGCAGATGCGTGAACTTCATGACGGGCAGGAACGTGGCCATCTGCAGCCATCTTATGTACAGTTCCCTCTCCGGCAACGCTATTCCATTCTCCTCCGTCACATTAGCAGAGTCCACGGACCCCCGAGAAGATGGCAGGAATTGTTCACTTCCTGGCCAGTAGATGTCCCCGCCGACCGCGCCAGGCATGATAAATGGAAACCCGTTGACTCCATAAGTTAACATCGTCGGTATAACAGCCCTCAACGCTTCCCAAGTCGATTCAAATGGCGGCAGCGATACGAATATCGGCGGCCTCGGCAACGACACAGCAGATGATACTCCGATGATATTCAAAGTGTTTTCAAATGTTTTAACAAAATGCGTTTTGTATTGATCTGGGTTGATAAGGAGTTTTTCACAGCGATAGTAATGTGGCATATCGTGAGCTGTACCTAAGTCAAAGTAGAAAGAATCTATGTGGTATTTGTCGATCACGTCTTGGAGTTTATTTAGGAACCATGGTATTGATGCGTTATTGGTTATATCTAATACGCCGGCACTTGGTAAGGATTTGAATCTTGTTAAAGCTGGTATTCTTCTGTCGCTGTTTCTTTCACTAATAAGAAGTCGTTTCTGTACACATTCTGCAAAGTTTTTACTCTCTGTGCTGATAAATGGTTGGACTGTAAAGGTTACTTTAAACCCTCTTCTGTGCAAAACATCAACTGCATTTATAAACGTTTCAAATCTGCTCGTATCAACAGTAAGATCTCCAATTTCATTCTGCCAATATTCATTGATTAAAACATGCCCTTGTTTTAAGAAGCCTAGATTGATAACATCATTTGTGTATTTCGAGATTGTTTCGACTTGCAATTCGTGTTTGAATCGAGGTGCTATTTGCCAGACAGGCTCTGAGATCAGGGAATCTAAAGTCTGTATATCAGCGGGTTTCAATCCATCCCAAAGAGGGGTTCTTCTATGACTGTGAATCGAAGAGTGTAAGGATCTCATGTCATTTGATGTGCAGATATTGTATTTCATTTCGGGGAATTCTGTGAGTTTATTTGCGAAGGCAAAGGTATCGTATTGGGCTTTGATGCAAATATGTTTTCCATCGTTATTTACTGCTACATGTAACGGAGTTTCGTCGTCAATGATGATTGCTGCTCCTTTGGAATTGATGAGGTATCGAGTGAGAACGTTTCCGAACTGTGATTTCTGCATGTCGCCCGTGATGAAGGGGGTGTAGGGAATTGAACCTGTGTCCAGTGGCCATGTTAGGTTGTTGGACTGACCACCTCCGTACCAGTGTGCTTTGGTCTCACCCCACTCGAAGCAGTCATTGGGGTAAACATCTGCAAAATTAAAGATATATTTTCATAAATTGCTGACTCAAATAAATCTTCGTAAGAATAATTAAAAAAACATCATAGAGAATTGCTAGGCATATTATTTAACAACAAACTGACCAGGTCTCAGCGCCTTCCAATGCACAGAGTAGCAGGTGGTGTTGTCCACGCCGGGGTCGTGCGCGATCTTCCGCAGGTAGAAGCGGAGCTGGTGCAGCCACTCCAGGCACTCGGAGCCTTCCTGCAGGTGCTCTGGGAGGCAGGGGAACGCGCCCACTGAACCAAGCCCCACAGCTGTAAGTAATTAACATTACATCAATCAATCCGTACTAATATTATAGATGGATATGTGTTTGTCTGTTTGTTAACAAACCTGAGAAGTCCCTGTGTCCTAGTTGGGAACGAAAATAGTGTTTTTGTATGACTTACCAAGACTAGCCCTAAGTATGTCGTTCTCCTCAGCGCCAACGCCGTGTATCTTCAATATCCTCGCGTTCTGGTTGAAGTTGACGCCGTCGTAGTAGGCGGTGGTGAGCGCGCGCTGGTGGTACAGCACGTACGCGAACCCCACGAAGAACACGACCGAGAGGAACATCAGGCCGACGAATGCTCGCAGCTTGTAGTCTGTTGGTTTCTTGCGGATCTTTTGGGGTATGCTCTGGAAATGACATGTAATTCTATATTCATTGACGATCTATGTGGCCCAGCGGGCGAAGGTCTGCCTGACGCAGGAGATTTATAGACCAGAAGACGGAGAGGTGCGTCGTTTCGTGTTTTACGCTTGGATAATAATGGAGAAGTTAGTCAAGTAGAAGAATAAGGCTCACTATTGCATCATTTTATTTTGTAGATCGTAATAAGATGGTACAGCAGAACCAAACAGGTATAAAAGGGGTCGAGAGTAATAAGATAATTCATAGGCACATTGGAATGATCTTTTATTTTCCTTACTGGAAACCTTAGTACTAACATGCATTAAAGTGAGGTTATCTGCTATAAAACAGATAACAAATAGAGGAAAAACTTGACACAAACTTTATTTTTTTTCTGTTAAAACTTCGGTCGATTGATCTGACCGACCGGCCGGACCATGTGGATTAGCTTGTGTTAAAATGTTGATGAGTTGTTCTGCGTATTTAAATCCCGAACATAATTATTATATTCATACGTAAAGGTCCAAAGGAAGTATTCTCACGGTCATAATTTTTTTGCAAGTTTGAAAGTACATATAATGGAATATTAGTAGTTTATATATTATGTAACAACTTAATGGGTTAAAATTGGATTAGTCCCCGATAACTTGTAGCTTCTCTTTGAGCACATTTAAATACACACTTTAATATTTAGTAGGTAGTAATTCCGCTATAAAACTTTATCTGGGTAGATTCTTCAGCACACATTTAAAGCTCACATCCACTGCGAAAATGTCATTCACAAACCAATCCAAAAACAAAACCCAAGCACGCCCACTAGTTTCGCCTCTTCACGAAGCATCATCTGGACCACACCACTTACCTAGACTCCACGGCAGGAAGTCGCACAACAACCGACGAGAGCTTCTCTGCAGTTGTTCACTGGGCAAAGTCCTCGCGAAATGTGATCCATTTCAGTGTTGGACCCCAAATTATATAACCTAGCTTATCTGCTCGACCCTGCCCAAAAACTCGATAAGAACCTCTTGTACCAAGCTCGATCGGATGGTTCGTGCTCAGTACGATAGCCTGTTGACACCACCAGCCGTCCGGTTGAAACCTCTCAATTTCAACTTCAATTTATTTATTTACCATAACGTTATATAACATAATAGGCATGTCAAACAAAATATCGTCTCTTTCAGTGTCTCTTAGTTCTCTTGACCGAATTCAAGGATTTGGATGCCGGTTAGTCTCGGACACAGAGTGCAGGCGCGGACCGTCATAAAGAGCATGGCTAAGAATAAACCACTCTTACTTGCAGATTCTCTTTGCGCATGCTGTCTTGTGGAGCGGGGCTAAGAGTAAACGGCAGTTACCTGCAGCTTCTCCTTGAGCAGGCTGGCGAGGGAGTTGACGGAGGTGACGGAGTTGGACGGCGAGTAGTCGTCGTCCATGCTAAACTCGGAGCGCAGGCGCCGCGGCCCGGCCGTCTTGTGGCGCGGGGCTAAGAGTAGACGGCAGTTACCTGCAGCTTCTCCTTGAGCAGGCTGGCGAGGGAGTTGACGGAGGTGACGGAGTTGGACGGCGAGTAGTCGTCGTCCATGCTAAACTCGGAGCGCAGGCGCCGCGGCCCGGCCGTCTTGTGGAGCGGGGCTAAGAGTAGACGGCAGTTACCTGCAGCTTCTCCTTGAGCAGGCTGGCGAGGGAGTTGACGGAGGTGACGGAGTTGGACGGCGAGTAGTCGTCGTCCATGCTAAACTCGGAGCGCAGGCGCCGCGGCCCGGCCGTCTTGTGGAGCGGGGCTAAGAGTAGACGGCAGTTACCTGCAGCTTCTCCTTGAGCAGGCTGGCGAGGGAGTTGACGGAGGTGACGGAGTTGGACGGCGAGTAGTCGTCGTCCATGCTAAACTCGGAGCGCAGGCGCCGCGGCCCGGCCGTCTTGTGGAGCGGGGCTAAGAGTAGACGGCAGTTACCTGCAGCTTCTCCTTGAGCAGGCTGGCGAGGGAGTTGACGGAGGTGACGGAGTTGGACGGCGAGTAGTCGTCGTCCATGCTAAACTCGGAGCGCAGGCGCCGCGGCCCGGCCGTCTTGTGGAGCGGGGCTAAGAGTAGACGGCAGTTACCTGCAGCTTCTCCTTGAGCAGGCTGGCGAGGGAGTTGACGGAGGTGACGGAGTTGGACGGCGAGTAGTCGTCGTCCATGCTAAACTCGGAGCGCAGGCGCCGCGGCCCGGCCGTCTTGTGGAGCGGGGCTAAGAGTAGACGGCAGTTACCTGCAGCTTCTCCTTGAGCAGGCTGGCGAGGGAGTTGACGGAGGTGACGGAGTTGGACGGCGAGTAGTCGTCGTCCATGCTAAACTCGGAGCGCAGGCGCCGCGGCCCGGCCGTCTTGCGCCGCGGGGAACGAAGTGGGGCTCTGAAAGAGAAATATTTTATACTTTTAATTGACTTAAACTCTTGCAAGGAATTAAATAAAGTGCGAAAGGAAAGTGGTAGAAAGAAACGGAAAGCCTAAGGTGACTAAGAATGATCTAGTTGTAGTTGAAAAGTTCGTAGTTTATAATTTATTAGGGAAATTGTGGGAGAGTGTCTTAGTCTTGAAATGCTTATTTCTTAGATTGATATTAGGAATCAATGCATTTGATAAGCGAAATATTTCCGCCTCACATGTTGGCCTTCAAGCGGGCCGTGCCAACTTCAGTATCCTGATTACCGCGGTTTCCACATTCGTGTGATTCCTTGTTCATCTCATACAACCGCATTACAGCTCACTTATAAAGGTACTTATACTGTAATGTCTTGTAATGATACAATTGATGATACCTAGGTATAGTAAAACCATTTTTAAACTGAACGCCCCTCCACCGCGGTTACACGTACATGCAAAAAGGTGTATATATACAACACACATAAATTGATCTTTGTCATTGGATGTTCATTAACGTATAAGCAAACGGTATCACTTTGACAGACAGATGAGCCAATGTTACAGTAAAGTTGTAGCACGCACACAAATATATAGATGCAATACGTATTTCCTCTCACACGTTGAAATTATCACGGTTTTGTGGAGGGGAGTTCATTTTAAGTCTGGATCATCTATACTTACGTGGTCGAGGGTTATAAATTAATGCAATGACTCTTTGAGACTCGTTTTAAGCCTTAGATAGGCTAGATAAAAAAAAAAGCAGTTTTAAGAAACTAATTGTATTTTGGTTAATCCGCGTGGTGCCATTCAACATAAGTACCTAATATTACAGTGACAAATAACAACACGTACCTACATATATACAAGAAAATTTATAATATCTAATATCACCCGTATGGTGCCAGCTTTTTAGAGGGGTTAATTTAAGAAGATAATTTACATTTAAATATTATAGGGCCTGTTTCACGAGAAATAAATAAAGTAAACCTTTAAATCGTTGTTATGATGATAATCATCATTCTCACTAAACCACCGGTAGCGTCTTTCTAAGTTAAGTAGGTACCTATATTAAGTTTTGATACTTTATGTTTTCCAAATAAATATATAAAGAATAAAGTTGTTTTTTCTATGTTATATTATATTAAGTCAGTCATAAAAAGTAGATAAATAGGTTCATTCATAAGTTCCGGGTCATCGCAGTGACCTCCACAGGTCACGCGAATCATCATCATCATCAACATTCGTGTGATTCCGCGTTAGTCTTGTAATGCGAGGTCACTATTATATTAGTACTGATTCTTGATAAGAAGAATTGTAACCAAGGATGTGACTTAAAAAACAGACAGAAGATTTAATTTCATGTTTTCGAGTTGATGCATAAAATTGTAAGTATTTACAAAAAGTATTTACATTATATTTATAAATGTATTATTATATTCTATTATGTCAGTTTTGTTTAATATTTACATTCATTAGGTAGTTTATTTCAGATTTAAATTAAACATTTACTATAAGTTGTCTTTGTTATTAATATCTAAATTTATGTATTTATACCAAGTACAAAGCAACGAAGGTGTATTACAACTCGACATAGATAAATACACCTTCGATGTTAGTAAATTAAATTAATGCAATTTAAATTAAATTTCCACTTACATAATTAAAGTTCAAACGCAGTAGGTAAACATGTTGATTTGCAAACTGTTTTGCAACTGATTTGCGTATCTTAGGTCATAGAGCCAAATAGGCCACAAGTAATTATATTATATACCTACCAGCGACCCGCCGACAGCTTCGCTTACAATTTTTTTACGTTATCTACATACCTATTGTTTATATAATATAGCCTATGGCCTTCATTGATAAATGTACTATCGAACACTGAAAGAATCACTCAAATGGGGCTAGTGGTTCCTGAGATTAGCGTGTTCCAACAAACAAACTTTTCATTTTTATAATATTAGTATAGATTAAAATAAAAACACATTCTTAGGTAATCAAAACAACCTAACAGGTTATCAACATGCAAAAAATGGCGATTCTTTGTTTTTATTATGTTATCTAGAAGTTTTTGTAAACAAGCCAGAATTATAATTAATGCTAGATGGCATCATTAAAATTAAGTACTTACCTACTGTTTTTAAAAACAAACCTGTGATAATAATATCTATGAGTAGGTATTTTTACGGAATATTATAAATTGCTTGCGTGGCTTTTCCTGTGTTCATTTGGATTTTCCTGCCTTGAAATTAATTTTAAAATCTACAATATTTCCACTACCACACACTAACTCGTGTTTGACGGCTTATTTACTAAGCACATAAACTACTAATAAATGTAAATAAATAAACAACTAGCGTACCCGCCCGCGGCATCACTCACTTTAATTTTTCAAATTTTCTTATTCTTTCTTCGCTTTCGAGTTTTAGCGAGACTAACGAACAGCAATACATTTTCATTTAGAGATAACATCTAGTTACGTTGTAAGCTTGTAATTTGTATTACAGATAAAATAGATTTAATTAAACCTAATATTGCGTTTAATTAAAATAGATTCATTTAAAAATGTCCTTTGATAGTAAATTGAATTAACCAATTAATTAAAAATATTTAACCCAGTTTTATATTAAATCACAAATTAGGCCTTTGCCCTACACAACTATGGTACACAATAGGTAAAAAAAAACTTACGTAATTATTTTAGCTTTTAACACAATTAGCACTAGATCGGCAGTGGACTACCGCGCGGCGTCACTCGGTATACCTTCTGGCCGCTGCGCCGGCGCAACTTTAACACGCGCCAGGGCTGCACTCAGGTCCCTGTGTCCCAGCAAGGGGAACGTAAATAGGGGTGCCTATGATACACATTTTGTAATCCAAGTTGTTCATTAATTCAGCAACTAACGGCCATGTTGCTATAAATTGAATTAAAAAATTATTTTTTGTTGAAATTGTGTATGTGTATCACTTTACATCATTAAGCCTCCAGCACACCGGATGCGTATACGTACACGTAAGCGTAGACGTGCACGTACCATTGAGTTGTAATGTATGGGAATGTATGTGACAGGACACACTGCACGCGCACGTCACGTTACGCAAGCGGTGTGTCCTGTCTAATACATTCCCATACATTACAACTCAGTGGTACGTGCACGTCTACGCTTACGTGTACGTATACGCATCCGGTGTGCTGGAGGCTTTAATGATGGTTTTAAAATAAGTACTGTGTATCAAAAATTTCATCCATGACGGACATAGTATAATGTTATGTAGTTATTTACCTACATTATGTATATTGATGATCCTAGATCCGACTCTGCACCGCGGGGTTTAGAATTCGCGATACTGGTTTTTCTCGTATTTTTGGAGATGCGCTTACGCATGTATTTATGTTATAATGCGACGGGTGAGATCAAGAATGAAGACAGTTTGATAGATTTCGAAAAAACAAAACAAAATAATGTAGATTATTACTCAATTTTTAATAATAATAATAATATATCTTTATTGATCAAAATTGGAACTTTAAATTTAATTTACGAACTACTTATTTATTTTTGATCAAATCTCGTTTTATTTTGAAAAAATGTGTTGAAATGGGATGTTAAAAATATGTGTCAATTTCCGTCTGTCTCTCACGTATCTCACGGCGTTGTCGTGGTAACGATATCGGCAGTGATTTCGCAATACAGCGGCGGCGGCGGGTCAACGGTCGCCGCGCTTCCTTATTAAGTCCCTTTATGCAGTTCACATCCGGCCATTGCGTCTAGGGCTAAGGACTTGACGCAGGGCTCGCAACCTCAGCTTGTTACGATCAGATCTTTCCTTCAGATCAGGCCTTTGGGGGGCTAAAGACGAACTATGAAGTTGTCACATTTTATAGTTTAACCACCCTCGTTTCGCTTCGGGTACCTATCTAATTATACTTACAAACATTTCTCTTAAATCACTCTACCTAATTACTATAATTAGCATGTTTATCCGAAATGTTGAACATTCACTAATTTGTATTATTAATTGACGTAAGTATAATATTTTTATCAATAACTGACTGCCAAAGATACCTACTGTATGGGGCTCTTTGGGGAAGGTGTCAATTATAATATAAAATTTTTCATGGTCGACTCATACGGTCCATATGCTCGATATTAAAATATTTAAACAATAATATAAATAAAAACGTACTCTTATCAGTTTGACTATAATGCCTTTTAAAACGAAATGGAAATCTTGAATTAAGCAAGAGTGAATTACAAAGTATGTAGGTAGGCAAGTTTTGTTTTACGGAACAAGGTCGTAACTCGAGATAGCCCTTCTGTTCTACGTCCAGTTTTTAGTAACTAGAGATTGTCCTGTACCTACATTTGTTACCTATATAGTACCTAGATACCTAGTCAGAGTAGACTCTACGCCAACTTTCTAGAGTTAAACACTTGTTGGTTGTATGAACATCTAATAAAGACGAATGCAGTTCTTTTATTTACCTAATACATAAGACTGCTGTCACATGTGCGTCTTGGCACTGATAATGTTCAAAGTAAAACTTTTAGCTCACCTTTTTGGAAGGACTCATGATAGCATGGTATAAGCACCCCTAAGTTCCCACTACTAGGAATCAGACGAAAGTGAAATAAGGCTTTAATTCACGACACTGGCCAAATGCAAATGAATGCCACATGTCCTCTACACTCCTCAAAGTTCCCGGAACATTCCGCTCACCTCACGATGTTTGCCTTTACCGTTAAAGCTGTTAAAGCGCACAAATTTGTTAAAGAAAAAAACAGAATGAACAACTTTGTTATAAAGTCGAGTGTACTTCCTAGTCAATACAGCTTAACTAAACCCGAACACATTTCCGTGCCTGCCAGTAGGTAGGGTAGACTGGGTACGTTTGAAACGGTGGACGGTTGAAACAAAGTGAATAACTTGTGAATAGTGCGCGATGGGGGGAGGGGTACAAGGGGAGAACGAAGCGGGCGACAGGGCGAAACATGAATTTTAGTATTGCTTCACTCTTCGGGCGGTGTGTTTGTCTGTAGGAGGTCCCATTGTGTTTTTTAACGGCAAAGTAAGTATTTCGATGTCTACATTTTTGCAATTATTTAGATTTCATTTATGGTTAGAGTATTGATAGTTTTGTTTCAGTTAAATTAAAGGTTGTCCAATATCGTAGTATGATTAGTTTTTATTAACATTTACTGACATTCTAACTATGAACCGTTTTATACAAAGATGGAGGGTGGGGACAGTTGAAACAATTTTTTTGGGTACGGTTGAAACAGTTTATTTATTAAACTTTCTTGTTTTTTAGATGTCGAGGGTACGCCAAAGGAAGACAAAAGGTATAAAAGGTCAAGCCGACATATCAGCATACCAACGAGCCGCAGCGAACAGCCGCAGAAAAAATGGCAAAAAAAAAATTTAGTTCAAGTCGTAGGGATTTAAACTAAATAATAATTAGATGTTGTTATACTTAATATTAATCTGAAGGCTGATTAAAAGAAAGATTATAAGTACATATAGCCAAAGAATTCTCGCTACCAACATCTCATGATAATTTAGTTTTAGTTGTACTTAATATAAGGCTGATTAAAAACAATGTTCGATTATAATAATAATTGTGAAAGTCAACTGTGCTATTACCATTCGAAAGATGTTATTAGAAGATTAATAGAATTAATAATTGATTATATTTTGTATTATTTGTATGTGTTTAAATTGACCCCAGACACTGTTTCAACCGACCCTGACATGGGGACGGTTGAAACAAAAAACTGTTTTTTTTTAATTTGATTTTTCTCAGAAATGACTATACAGTGACCTTAAATAACATTGCCCTATTGTAGACAAATATAAGATCTTTTATTTAGTATGTTTCCGATATCGCTCACATAACAAATCCCGATGCTATGCATGATAAATGCCAAAATGTTTCAACCGTACCCAGTCTACCCTACTTTTCGCAAAATATGCTTCGGATTAAATTCTGGTGATCTGGGGACAACAAGACCGGGTGAATACGGGACTGGGTGAGAATGAAACTAACCCTTATATTAAAACCCCTCGAACCCCTCGAACCCTATGGAACGTGACTCACTTGGCGCGATCATCGTCGGACAGCACCTCGTTCTGCTCGACGTCTCCGTCGCTGAAGCCGGAGGCCGAGCTCTGGTGGTGCTCCGGGATCTGGGGAGAGGGACTCTCTTTAAGGATACATAGAATACAATTATATCAACTATAGACGAGACTTAGGGACTGTTTTACCGATTACAGATAAGTGCATATCCGTAACTTGAAATTTTTGGTGCGATATCTATGAGATAACTATCTCAATCTAAAACTAATAGCCACATTTTAACTATTTACCGATATTATTTATCGATAAACTGGCTTTCTGACAAAATAAACCTACCTAACTCAATTCGATTTACTTATAAGATTTACAGACGGTATTACATGCAACTCTCGGAATCATAATTGTATTTTAATTATAATAATATATTTAAAGACAGCATTATCTTACAAACGACAACGAAAATCACAAATCTCAAATTATATACTTCACGTCTTCTGTAAAGTATCTGTAAACCTACCAAAGCTAGTGGACTTCCGGCACTCGCAACTCTTCCCCAAACTTCCGGTATAATTCCCGCCATTTCACCAAACACTCTCAATTAACACATTACAAACTTAAATTTATTATTTGAAAAATAAGATAAATATTTTACTATTTCGGTGCCACTGTGAGTGACTGACATCAAATCACTTCGCACACAACTCACAGAGACAAGTCAAACAAAACAAATAAAATAATGATAAGGTGCCTAAATTACAACTAGTTAGAAATGTAGCATTTACATTAAACTAATGTTTTTGTGTGCTAATTAGTAGGTACCGGTGACAGTTGGTTCATGTTACTAATAATAATTGTAAACAGGAATATTGGGACATAAATTCTCTTTTTTTTTCTAATCTTTAATTTTTAAATATTCTTTTGCTTTTCCTTCCTAACCGCTAATTTGTCTACGTTATTTTATAGTTACTAACAGGACTTTCTTATATTACCTAATTAAGATATTATGTGTTGATATTATTTTTATTTGTATTTGTATTCCGCCAAATAACCTTCTCTGGATAGATTATTCAAAATTATTTTTGAAAGGACATGCACGCTACTGCAGAAAATGTTTTTCTAGCCAAATCAGTACCAAACCGTGAGGAAAACGTTGAAGAGTTTAAAGGAAATGAGCAACATTCACCAACCCGCACTTGACCAGGTCAAGAGAGAAGTTTCCGTGTCCCAGCAGTGGGGACGTAAATAGGAAAGCGTAGCTTATGCTAAGTACTAAATAAGGTGTGCGTTTAAATATAATTTATGTTTCAGAATTGAGTGTGTATTTATTATTGATGAAAATGTCAAATATTTTGAGACCTAAAAACCTACTTATCTTCCGAATTTAAATCGTTTTCTTACCTCAGTTAAAAGTATGCACTCAAAATCCACTTTCCTTTTAAACATACCGCTTCCGCCGCGTCCACCATGACAGTGAAACAATTAACCAATTAATTAGTTAATTAACGCACGGAGGCGTCGAAGCGTCTAGCGTGAGTCTGATTTAATGTCTAAATTTAGTCGTTTAGTTAATTTGTTTTATTTTTATCTTTTTGTTTACACCCTGATTATCTACCACTATCGCAGTAGCCTACAGCCTATGTGTTATATCAGGGTGTCAGCTAACTCCATACCAATTATTTTAAATTATCGCTTCAGTGGTTTAATTTCGTGAAGAAGTAACAAACGTATACATTCACAAAAATAAAACGATTAATAATATAATATTATAATATAATGTTCTACATTCTAAACTTATCTTTTTACATCTGATAATTATGCAGATACAATGACGAGATGTCATGCATAAGGTGTAATAAATAATTTTCTAAAACATAATTTTGTATACCTTATCGTGTCCACTATCCACGATAAAATGTATTTACAATTTAAAACAGTTCCATCTAGCTTTTATGCTAGTAACTAACTCAGTTTAAATTGCTGGTAGAGCTACAACCTTTATCAGCATTCTTTACAAAGTTTTTAGATAACGCCTAGATGGCGTTATTTCATCATCACCCCTATTTATGTTCCCACTGCTGGGTTACAGGGACTTCTTTCTTGACGAGAGAGATATAGGCCTTAATTCACCACGCTGACCAAGTGAAGTATCCTGAATGTCAAAAAGAGAAGTCCCTGTGACCCAGCAATGGGAACATAAATAGGTGAACGAAAATGGGGGTGGTTATGATGACGATGAATCCGACTCAACCAACCTTAGAGTCCAGATAATTGTTGATGCTCGCGGAACTGTCCGTGCTACTTTGGCATTGGATACTGTCATCGCTGTTGCCGAGGCCGCTGCGCTGATCTTCCGAGCTTTTACTGACGTCGGAGTCCGACTCGATCCACAGCGGAGATCGGTACTCGAACTTATGGGCGAACATGTTGCTGCGTTTGTCGTTACTCATGTTTTAAGAGACGATACTAAAATCACAGTAACTGCCACTTTTTATAACCAGATTTTGGTGTTCTTGATTGATTATTTGATTGGTTTAAGGGACTTTACGGTAGAAAATCACAATAAGTTTATCGTAATTAGAATCAGATCCTTTTTAATTGATTTTAGTTTGTTTCTTTAACTTTTCGGGGACTTTAACTACCACTTTAAATTTTCAATATTTAAACCCTTTTTTGACGTTATTGTTTGTATGTTTCATTTTCTTGAAAGATCACGTCTTGAAAATAGAAGTTGACCGGCCCAAATCAAGTGTGTGGCGCTTAATTTATCCATAATTTTATAAATACAAACAAACCGCTTAAATATGTAAGAAATTATAAGGAACACCAGCAGTTTATAAGTAACTATTGAACATTGTGTGTGTTCCAGGGCTTGTTCTTAAATAAAACATTAATAGGTTTACATTGAATCACATTAAACGCAGTATGAATTCGAATAATTACTTTGAATAGCGGTAAGCGATTGGCTATAGATAATTCGATACGGTTTGGAAAATAGAGTGATTTCTTAAGTACAAAATCTGGCTTGGATCTGAGATCACGGGCAACTAAATGATTGGATGTAGGCAAATAGGACACGGTGGGAGACGGCGGTGACCACACATTCTTGTTCTGGAGATCCGGTTTTTTTTATACTTTCAACTATTATCTCTATCATAAAAATAACTGCATTTTATTTCGTCGCGTAGATTATTATTGGCATTATTATCTACAAAAAGTTTAGATTTAAAAACGTAGAAATTTATTGGCATTAAATCAGGCTGTTACCCATTTCATGATCTTGTATTGTTTGGATGGATTAGTGACTATTTCATACGCAAGCTACGTATGAAATAAGCTACACTTGTTAAAGCAGGATAATACCTCTTTCACGGGTAAATAAATTTTTGGCATATAAAGATAAATCTGCGCGGTAAGACAAAATAATCATCAGTATCATTAAGCTTAGGTCCAATCTGTTCTTAGAGAGTCAAGTTTTTTTACGAGCCACTGATGATGACAATATCACGTGGGAAGATAAGAAAATTAATCTATAATCTATCAGATTAGGATGTTGGCTCAGTAAACTAACCTAGACTTATCCAAATGTACAAAGGATTAAGTCACATGACAAAAATATCTTCGAATTTGTGTGTGTGTGTGTGTTTGTTTATGTGTCTTGCAGTATCTGAGAAGCTTGATAGTGGTGATAGTGGTGTGTTTATTAGTATTATTGCGGTCATTTATTAAATTTCTTTGTTTTGGTCTTTTTGGGTTATTTATTACCATAATTAACTCTTTCAAATTTAAATATTATCTAAGTATTTGATGGTTGTTGTTCTTTCAGGGCAAAACCCATTTGAGATAAATATCGAAATATATCTTTTCGTGGGAAAGTATCTTCTTTATTCCTTCATTATTTTTATTAACTATCCATCTTTAAATAATATTTATTTAAAATAAATAAATTATCTATCTTTATCCTAAAGTTAGGTATTTATTATTTGTAAGTTAGACAATAAGATCTTCAGAAAATGGAATAGATTGCGTTCCTACAGGAAGCAGCAATTGAGTGGAGTCGTGGTCAGTCTGTCCCGTTGCGACACCCCAGCCGCGGCCATTCACAGACGTCATTAAGGACAGTTTTTGTTACTAAGGAATCAGGAGGTCTAGATACTTCTAGACACTGCTACATCCTTGCTTAGGATCTTTAAATAGTATCTAATAAAATATTTAAGTAATATCAATTTGGCCCTGCCATTAGGTATTTGGTTGTTATGAATATTAATTATTTATTACTATTTAAGCTGTGATTTATTAACAAAAGATAGATAGATAGATAGAAAATGCTTTATTGCACACCACAAAACAAAAATACACAATACACACTTAAAAACTAAAAACATTTGGAGTACAATGGGCGGCCTTATCGCTGTGAGCGATTTCTTCCAGGCAACCTATGTATGGACTGGACAGTTATAAATATATAGACAGTGGTGTAAAATAATGGAATACATAATAGTACATAGATATAATATAAGAATATATTATATAATACTAAACTAAATACATAATTATGAAGAATATAATATGAATATATTATAATATACTTATATACTAAACACAAATAAGTTTTTAATTCAAGTAAATACTAACATAAAATATTTATAAAGATTTATAATAATTATTAAAAAGTTTGTTTTTGAATATAGGAAGAGATTCAGCTTTGCGAATTTCAAGAGGGAGAGCATTCCAGAGGCGGATAGCTTGAACAGTATAAGAATGTTCATAAAAGGTTTTAGAGTGATGGGGAGTTTTTAAGAGAAGGGTATTGGAAAAGATTATAATAAGTATATCGTAAATACTTAATTTACTTATAATATTATATGTATTGTATTTGTTTTGACTTTGAAGAATCTGATATAATATTATAATTCAAAACACTGACACTATAATATTTTTTGTCTGTCAGCTATCTATGTATGAGTAAATAAATTATTCTCTATTTCTTTATTGCAGGAGTAACTATTATAATCTAAATACTGTTTAAAGTCTATTAATTCTTGTGTAAAAACACCCTAAGAAACGACTTCAAAATGACTTACGTCTCTATCCTTTTTCCTCGAGTTATCACCATACTGCAATCCATAAGGCACCGACATCGAGCACCTCGATATTTTCCTGTACACAACGTCACCGAAATTCACTTCTTTCCTATCATTATCCTTCACTTCTTCTGTTGACCCAACTATTGTGACCTCAGGAGTGTGTGATCTATCTTCATAGTTCGGTACCGGCGTTCCAATGTGGAAATTTGCTTTGTTAGGATCGTCTCTGAAGTTAGTTTTGGGGTAATAATCTTGATGGGATTTCGGGACTGCTCTTGGTGATGCGCGTAATATGTTTTCATAGTACGGTACAGGAGCGTCATTATTTTTCATATCATTGTTATTTGAATTTATATTGTTGGAGGTTTGTGGTGGCGCTTCTTTATTTGGAAGGGACCATCCAATTGGGTTATTTTGATGGATTCCTGGAGTTGTTGGTGAATTGATTTGATAAGGGGTGTGTGGGCTAAGGCTTGGAGAAAGGTCTACATACGATGGCGGCAGATCATATCTAGGTAAAGGTTTTCCTATTGGTGCACTAGTACTTGGGGTTTCTGTGCCAGGTTCATAGTCATAGTTAGGTAGCGGTCTACCTACTTGTGTACCGTTTTGTGTATTTGAGGTTTCCCCGCCGTTTTGCGGTTTGGTTTCTACTGGTTTATCTCCATTGGAGTCTTGAAAATCAGGTTTTCCGTGATCTGCGTTCCCTGAAGGTGATAATGAGGCTGTCAGCCGCCTCACTTCGGGAGGCATCTCCACGTAATCTTCAGGGAAAGATGGAATTTCCACGCGAAGATTAGGTTTTTTTCGTAACCTCATTTTGCCGGAAATTTCACGGGCACATTAAGAAACTGTTATCTCATTCACGCCTAAGAGCTCTTTATCTTGATTTATTAGAAACTATTATTAGAAATAGCATTTAAATTTACGAGTATGACCATTGCAGCGCGCAAAATAACTAGGAAAACAACCAACGTAAAAATTATCGCCATTATCAGAGATTTTCTTTCCTGAAGTTTATCAAATTCGCACCAATCCAAGTCATTCCGATATAGATATGCGAAAGATAGCGCATGTCGAATTTCTTAAACTTATCTTCATGCAAATGCCTAGGCTAATATTATTCTTAATCACATGTTTAATATTATGCTCTGATTGTTAGCTTTTCTTCACGATTAATAATAAGAACCAGATTTGTGCCTATATTACCTGTGTTCACTTAGGTTGTGTAGCAAAAACACGATTTTTATAAGGCTCTATTGAGAATCTAACAAAAAACGTGGTTTGCTTAAGAAAGATGTCGCACAGTAAAATTTCAAACATTAAATACGATAATATTTATAGCTATCAAGATCATAAAATATTGTATGTAAAATATGCAATCTTGGAAAGTTGATAACTTAAATTTCTCGGATTATGATACATAAATATATTATATTAGAGAAAAAAAATAACATAAAATCGATCACAATACGATATAATAATATTAAGATGTATTACCTACATATATCGTTTGTTTTGATTCAAAGTCCCTTTCATACCTGTCAATAGCATTATGATTCCAATACGTTTGCTTGTGTGTGCTGCTAATCTTAATAACTTATCATATAAACTACCATAACATACTTAGAATCTTGTTAGGTTATTACTTTTTCAAAATCGGTTTGATTAAAAGCGATTACGCATAATAACAGGCTCCTTTGCAAATTCCAACATTCTCCCTATGACAATGGAACTTGCAACTGAAAATATAGAGAAACTTGTTGAAGAATAAATAAATAAATATTGCTGGACAATTCACACAGCGACATCTAGCCCCGTGGTAAGCTCTAAGCTTGTGTTACGGGTGCTAGATTTCTGATATACCTACTTAAATATGTACATTTAGATAGATATTTTTAGAATATTACCCGTTTCACAATATCTTTAACCTATCTTATTAAAATCCTACTTATATGATAAAAATGCGAAAGGTTGTAAGAATGTATGTATGGATGTTTGTTACTCTTTCACGCAAATACTACTGAAATCGGGCAAAGCTGAGACTCGTATATAGTTAACAAATTGAATAGAAGCTTACCCCATCTTGAGGAATATTCATATACTGCTTCAAGACCTCGGACTCTAGATTGTGCAGCGTCGGCATGGATATGGAGTTCCGTCTCAGTCCCACCTTCCTGTCTCGCTCGCTCTCGATCAACGCCTGCGATTCATGGGCGCCTGGTGTTTTCGAGTGGTTCGGTGAAGAGGTGGACGGAGAGTCAGTGATGGTCATGTCTGTGGATGCTGTATAATGAAAAAAGAAGATATACATATAGGTAACAGGTTGATTTTTGAAGTAGGCAACTGTAAAACCATGGGTAATGGAACATGTTAGTAGTTAATTATAGATACGTTTGTAATTTAATTTTATTTTTTGTAAAAATATGGATCCTTGTGTCTGCAATAAAGAAAATGAATTTATTTATTTTAAATATTAGGTTACCTGTACTAGGACTCGTAGGTCTCTTATGAAGATCCGGCTCTAGAGTAATATACAGAGTTCCCTCCGGAGTGTTCACAACAATGGTATCATTGTCCGGGGACTTGTGTACTTCTCCTAGATCAGCCGCGTGGATCTCCCGCATCGCTGGCACCCAGCCTATATTCTCCGGATTCACATCATCTAGTCTCCTCGAACTACCTCTTTCGTTGTCTATGATTTCGTTTTGTCTCTTCGGTCTTATCGGCGCTTGGTACTCTTTGTTATAAGCTTTTACTGCTTCTGCGTTGATTTGAACGGGATTCAGTGTTTGGTTGTTGCTAGTGTTTTCTGTAGGGTCGTCGAAGAAGGGTATTGTGTCGTCGTTTCGAATTCCGGGTGATGTGAGGCCTCTGATCTCTGGTCTGTCCATTGTTCTAGATCATAGTCGTCTGAAATCGGAAAGGGTTATTGAGTGACTATTATTTGGCTTAGAGTAGGTTAGGTATAAATAGTTAGTTTGCAAAATAAACTTTTATATATACAACCTATAATTCGTTAATGTTCTCGTTAAAATTATTTCTTATATCAAGATTAAAATATGGTTTGCTAGAAATATAACTATGTATATACATGTGTAACAGTCACAGCACAATTAAAACATTATACTTTAAAATCAATTGTCCTGTTATAATGGGCGATCCATCATGTCAAGCGGATGCTTCAAGAACATTACCTACTGGTGACGGTAACCTCTCGCATACGAGTACGTGCCGCGCGTCTAATATACACGGCCCTTATATGAATGTGTGAAAATCCCGCAGTTGATTCTGGCTCAGCAAGCGGCGTTTGTGAGATAATCGATAAAACAATAATAATCATTAACACATAAATAAAATTGTATATCTACGTAGTGTATTGTAAAGTATATCAGATATCTAGTACCCTAACACACGGTTCGAGCTTACCACTGGTCAAGAATTTGCTGTGTGAAGCAGCAAATATTATTATAATATGTCCCACTACGGCCCAAGTCTCCCCATTACAACCTCCCATTCGTATTGTATTATATTCGCCACGCTTTGACTTTTTCATTACATTTCAATGACTTTTCCCATGGGTGTCCACGGAAAGAGAGGCATAGTTGTTTTTAAACTTCCGTACAAATACGTATTTCTGTTATTCATTTATAATTTATTTTCTTTAAATAAATTTACACGAAACCTATATATCTAACGTTTTCTATTGGGAACACCCGGGCTCAGTACTAAAATATGTAAAAATATTTGTTTCCTTACGTTCATGGTATGTCTATGGTCTAAGCCCAGACACACACTGATCAACTAAGGCCGCACGATTAACTGTTTACTATAAGATTAACGTGTTTGAATTTTCACGCGTAAGTGGTTTTTTTTCGTTTACATTCTACGTCATCGAAGGTAAGCAATGAAACGGACAAGTGCGAGTTTTTAAATCTATTTTACCACAATAGCATATTGTAGTCATTTATAGTGTGTATAAATTTATGGTGTATTATTTTGTAGTAAATAGTAATTCTGTTAAAAGCCTACCATTGGCACATTTGGCACCAGTCTCTCACAAAACCGATAAAATGTCATGCATGTTGTTTATGGAAGTCACAGATAACCCCCACTAGATGGTCCATTATAATACTTTTGTTCCGATTCAAACGCACCGAAATTGGAGGAAGGCGCGGGTTGCGGGGACTGGAACAAAGGCGTTGTGATTGGCTATTTCAAGGTCGCACTTAGGTCGCGGGTTGGGAACATTGAACGAATTTGTCGATAATTAATTTCGATGATTCGTTTTAAAATTTCATATTAAAATGAAAATAGCATCATGTAGGTAGGTAGATATGTATTTATTTTTGGAATACACAAATCTGTAGAACTTAAAAATTAAAAAATGATATTAGAAAAATTTATCACTAATAATTCATTTTACTGAGTAAGTACTCTATAAACATATTTAAACGGTTTATGGATTACTTATTTATTTTTACATACAATAATACCGAGAGACCCGCTAATATACGTCGTCTATTATTTTTAACGATATCGATTAGAATTTACAATACTAACGTTACACGTGCTTTCGCCGAGAAGGACAACGAATGCAATAAGCGCAATGCGGAAAAGAGACAAGTGAACGTCCTTCGTACGAGTAGCCATTATAAGCTGACCTCTTCACTTGCGTTAGACTATAGAAACGTACCTATATGAAGTTCACGGGTCTGACACTTGGTCGCAACTAAAGCCGTGTTTCGAGGCGGGGCTTTACATATGGTTGGTTTAACCATATGTTTGGCGCGCGGTCCTCGCCTGTTATGAGGTATCTGGTTGGTTATTAATCTGTGATGGAAGTATTGTTAGATATATTTTAAGATAATAAAATGTAAACATAACTTTAAATAGGTAATTGTTAAAGTTATTTACAGATATATAATGGAAAAAGTAATTTATAAAAAAAATCTCGATTTTAAAATTCTGAGTAGGAGTCTTTTTGCAGCGACATTATTACCTTCTTATTTAGAATTACTTAATTTCAAATACATATATAATTATTGTTTTTTTATGAGCTTGAGATGTGTAAAATGCTTGCATCATATTTAAATAGCTGACCGCCAACAGCTTCGTTTGCTTTTTTTCATAAAATATAGCTTATAAAATTCCTCGATAAATGGAATTGCCAACACTGAAAGAATTTTTTAAATCGGACCAGCGGTTCCTGAGATTAGCGCGTTCAAAAAAACAAACAAACAAACAAAGAATCAAACTCTTCAGCTTTATAATATTAGTATAGATAAGAACTATAAATTAGAATAAATGAAAAATCAATAGGTAATTAAAGTTGATTAGGAGTTAAATTAATATGATTTATTGAACTCCAAATTTTTTGCTGTTAGGCCAAAGTTAAAACTTGAAATTTCCTCGTGCTGGTTGTACTTACACAGTTTTTGTATTCATGTTATTAACCTCTGTAGATACTTAATGAATAGGACAATTATTAAATAATAAATGCGATAGATCATTTAACAAAAAATATTTTGTTTTAGATTATAAGTAGAGGTAGTCACAGATTCGAGATACTTTATGACCAAATTCTATGAATAATCAGAATGCTATAGGTAGTCCGAATGTGAAATGTCTTCTGGCATATAAATCCCTTAGTTTAACACCAGCTGGAATAAATGAGTTATATAGGTTGGTACTATTCATATGGCGGCACCACAAGGTACAGACTAATAACACGCATAGGTAAAAATTAAATTCACAACATGTAGGAACCTTCTTCGAATGAACCTCCAAGGCCTCGCTATTTCTTATCAAACGATCGCCCCGATAAGGAGTACCAATGAGTACGTATAGTACATGATCTGATAATCTACAAACAGGTGAGAAACATCTTAGTAATCTGTGTGATTAAGATTAGATTTTTATGGTATGGAATTTCTGAATAATGGGTACTATTGAAGGGGCCCGTGCCTAGAAGTGGGATGTAATGGGTTGTTATGAAAATGTTGTATTGTCAGAGGATTCTATACTATTATTTATTATTTTTATAGAAACATATATTAAATATGTATTATTTTAAAGTGCCTTAGCCTTTTAATGACATTTAAATTATCTCTGTGCGACATATAGACAGAGTTTGGCAGATTAGTGATGACTTAGTGATGACATTTTAATTAAATAAGCAATTTTCTTGACATTAATAACAATCTTTGTGTGTGATGTGATTTCAATAAATATAGGTGATATAGGTATTTTTTATTGTGTGTTTGATAATATTACTTAGATATTAATGTATAATAGATACTATGTACATTGTTTATTGAATAAAGTTTATGAAATGAATAATTAATAAAATTCGTTATGTTATCCTTACAATGGTGAAAAGGTTTAGGGGTTTGAGGTAAAAAATTTGGTTTTTAATGTTTCGTTTTACGTAGCCCGCCTACATAATGTTATAGTTATAAATTGCCTCGGGTAGCCGAAATTCTATGTTAGTAGGTACATGGTTATAATTTCGGAACGTACGTATGTATGGATAGGTGATACATAAATCGGGTTATTTCCGTTGTACGAAGGTTCCGTTAACGGACATTACCTAAATGCCATTGTTCTTTATATTAAAAAAAATGTTTTAAGGTTTTTGGGACGAGGAAAATACATGAAATGTGAAAATCGCATAGCGAACTAATGTAAAAGCGCAGATTTGAGCGAAAAAGACGTATAGTTATTTACCTCACGATGTCTCCTCCGGCTCAACCCATGGTAGCACCACATAGACAATGAACAGAATGATTAGTACGAGAGCGACCAGCCCGTACAGGAACACATCGAACATGAACAGGAAGGACGAACCTCTCCCCGGATTGCACGAACACACCTTGTTCTCCGCATTGGTGCAACTCTCTAACATATTGTTTGGATATGAGGGAGACTTTGGTTTCTCGGTTCAGTTATAGATGGCTAGTTCGCCAATTCGCCAAGTGAGCCAAGTTTCCAATACTTTTTAAAATTTTACATCTATTTTTGTATTTATTTATTAGGTAGTTCACTTATTTATTTTTGTTTATTTAAAAGGGTACGTAGTATGTAACAAATGTAGCGGTTGATTTATTTATTTTCTAACTTATTTTCTTAATTCTCTAAGTATTGGCGAATTAAATTAATAATTGAATGAAATGTTTATAAATTATGTCATTGAAATTATTATAAATTAATGTTATTATATTATTCTAAACTATATATAAAGTTGTTATAGATTTTAGATACAAATATTTCGCACTAATATTTAATTTAAACCGATACAATGTATTTTTTTCGCACGAAAGACCACAGAATCCATAAAACACAAGTTCACCACATTTCATATCAAGATAAACTAAAATAACACAAACAATTGTAATGTAAGAAAAACTTCAAGGACGAAGGTAGAACAGTATCGAACGCAAATGAACCAATTTTATCAATCCTTCGTAAATTAACAAATGGAATAAACTGTGTTTAAGCAAACATCGGAAACAAAAAGTAATTTTAAGATTGGAGAACGGAGTGTATTACCGACAGCTCATTAACGCGGTTGAGTCATGGAGAACTGAGTTAAGGAGAACTATCTCGAGGCGATGATATGAAAAGCGATAATTTGGTAGCGCCACAATTACATAAGAATATTAATTAATTAGAATTACATAGAATGATTGAATTATTTAACATAATTATACGACTATATCAAGTCCAAAGATCGGTAAATGGACGGATCTTTGGACTTGTTAAGTTTCAATAGGTACATGCAAATAGTTGAATCCTTCTTTATTATTAAAATGAGTACAGAAAAACGTAGAAAAGTTGCTAAGTTAAGCGATTAACATATCAAGAAAGGCAGCCACGTTTTCCAAAAAAAAAACTAAATTTATCATAATAAAATTATTTTGAGCGTATTATTTATTTATTTATTGATTACAGCTACTGTGATTTTGTTACAACTGTTATATTCAACAAATATTACAAGCCAAACAAGCCGCTTTCACCGAATAAACACTGTCAGTGCCCAAACGCATTACGGTAAATATGTTATAAAGGCCCCAAATCACCAAATGTTAGTGGAGCTTACAACAGCATTTTAAATTTGCAACTAGTCTCTATACGAGTGAGTTCTCCTTAACTCTTCCCTCCATAGCCTGAGTGTTAATAGTCGCGTCAGAGTTATAATCTATTCATTTAGACCTGCATGACGAATGAAAATGTAAGAAATTGGAGTCAATGAAAAGTCATCATTATTCAAGAAAATACGACTTTAATCCACTGAAAGTACCTAAACCCAGTATAGCCCAGTATAGCAACCTTTGTAATAGGGCCAAATAAATGAATCTTTGAATCTTTAAACTCGTATATAAGGTGGATTTAATGCCAAGGCAATATCTACCAGCCTACCGCAATTACTAATGGTTTTGGGAGGAAATATTCAGTATGGAATTGGTTGATGATGATTGATTATGTCGGTGCATCCTCTGCATTTGTCTTGTTGAAAATTGTATATGCGCTTTAAAAACACGTGCTCTTGTAACGGTGAAGGGAAACATCGTGTGGAAACCGGCATGTTCTGATAACTGTGATAAGTTTAAAGTGTATGTAATTTACAGCCACTTAGCCAGCGAGCGTAGTGTATTAAGGCCTAATCAAGAGAGCGGTCCCTGTGTCCCAGCAGTGGGAACGTAAATAAGAGTGATGCAAGTAGGTGCAATGTTGATGATGACACCTCTTAGACACAGGCCCTGAGAGATTCGTAACAAGACGCTTTGTTTGCTCCACGAGTAGCCTTCATTTGAATATGCATGGAGTGTTGCAGATCATATCGCATTCAGACAATCTGTAAGTCTGTACATTACTGATTGTATAATACTTATACCTACCTCTATTTATATCTAGAGGTTAAGGCAAGTGTTGGCTTAGTGGAAGCACAATCGACTTTCATCCTAGAGGTCGTAAGGTTAAACACCAAACCTTTGGAATTATATTCATGAAAAAATTATGTGCGCTTTGAAAACACGTGTTCTGACAGTTAATGATCAAATCATCATCATCATCATCGTGATAATTATAATTGTAATTTATTTATTCCATATAGATACAATATTATGTACACTTGGAAATGTCAATAAACCAACCCGCACTTGGCCAGGGTGGCCAACGTAAATTATGATTATGCTTGTGATAGCCGTCGAACGTCCACTGCTGGATGTAGGCCCCCTTTTCAGTTATTTTGGTCATGAACGACTTGCATACACCGTGAATCAGGTACTTTTTTCAGAATCACTGGTGAACGTCCAACGCTGAGTTTTCCGTTCCGCGGTTTACATTCATGATCTTTGGCCCCATCGGTCATCTGTTCTATGACTCTGGCGCTTCTATGTATCTCCCCCTATCGATCCCGTTAAAATTTAAGCTTAGGACTTTCCATAGCTCTTTGAGCGACTTTAGCCTATTTAAAAGGAATTATAATTATTATAGTAAAGTACGTTTCCGATGCATTTTATTATGATGATATTGATTTGCTGTGATATTAGATTTATTTAATATTTATTAGATAAATTAATTTAATAGCACCATTTAATGAAAAAAAAATACATTCTTAACATTATAATCAAGCTGTGTAACATAATCATAAATATTTAAACGACAATTAAACAAATAATTTACTAACTAAAAGTAATAGTACATTTATATTTAACAGTTCTTATATTAACAGACAACCTGTTTAAAATGATTGTTTCCTCAGCATTTACTTTAAACGAGGGTTATTGTAGAAACCGCTTAGATTATTGAAAATAGTCGACTATTATTCACAATAGTC
This sequence comes from Chloroclystis v-ata, assembly GCA_963691955.1. NCBI lineage: Eukaryota > Metazoa > Arthropoda > Insecta > Lepidoptera > Geometridae > Chloroclystis > Chloroclystis v-ata. Next base: position 513,726 of record OY829897.1, on the reverse strand, counting down.
GAACTATTATTGAAAATAGTTGGACATTATTGTTCCTAGTCACAGAGTTATCTCAATAGTTTCAAAGGCAGTTTCAAGTACCGTTACATCATTCAACTGCATTATAATATATTATAACTATTCCAACATAGCCCAGTGGATTAGCTCTTTGAAATGGCAATGGGCAGGACTTATAGCACAGAGAACCAATGGCAGATGGGACCGAAGAACAGTCGAATGGAGGCCACGGATGGGAAAACGCAGCGTCGGAAGTCCTCCAACAAGATGAATGGATCAAAATTTATATCCATTTTCAGCTGGTAATTTAAAATCTTGAATTTTATCAAAATTAAAAACTTGTTATTTTAATAAGGGTACGAAATCAAATGTACTTTTTTGTACATTTACACCTACGAGTACAATCGAGATTAAAAACCTACAATAAAATAATAAAATCTGTTGACATTTAATTATTTTACTTCTATTTAAACCAATAAATAACGTATTATTCTACTAAGTTAAATATACATTTGAAATCAGTGATTTTAAAGTAAACGAAGGAACCTATGTACTTATTTAAAATAATGTAAAAAGGTTTTTCAAAGATAGGTACAGATTCTATAAAATACTTACCTATTTTTTTTTGTTAACGGTATAGCACATTTTTATATCAAAGTATTTACAGACATAATTATAAAACCTAAACATTGTTATTATTAATATTAGAACATCAATCGGGATTTTGAGTTTACCGATATTTTGACACTCTCCGTGAAAAACTGTTGTGTGAAGGTGTGCAGTGCAATTTTTGTAGGTATATTTCTTGTCCTAGTGTTTGTACTTTGGTGTGTGATGTGAATAAGTAAATACCTTCATCATTATAATTAACTTAATAATAATGATAGGTAGGATTAGTATCCCACTAAATCACCAATTAATCAGCAATAATAAAAATAACACAATAAAACCTACCCTCAATAATCCAGATCCACACGCACGCTACAAAAGTAAACTGTCACTGTCAAAAATATCCCGTATTTTTGTATTTCGAACAGGCGATGTTACCGCGCGCTTCGCCACCGAATATCTGCGGTAATCGCGGACTGTCCGAAAGATACCTACAGCTTCATAATATCATAAGTGCAAATATCACGTGGGAAAATTAATATGGAACGTTTACAAGCCAAATGCTCTTAGGTATCTAGTATGTAATACAGTTTAGACGGTCAAGTTATGTTATTAGTGAAATGAATTTCACTAATCTATTTAATTTCTACTAATTAAATTAGAGTAGGTACTAGCTGACTGAAGTATATAATTTTATAATATAATATATAGATAGATAAGCAAAGCATACATAAATGTGTTGTACCACTATGAACATAATTTAAAACAACCGTTTAAAATTACATATCATGAATATAGAAATAAAATAAAAGCATTAATAAAATTACCTACTACTTACGTACCTATTTTTTCCATAAGATTGACGTCATTAAATGATCGTTAGTAGACATTCATGTATTTTCCCCGATGAAAATTTGCAGAACATTCCTCTTTTGCACCATGTTCAAGAACAATACTTTACAACCTGAAACAGACATCTTCTTTTATGAACAAGTAATTATATTATTATCTACAGTGGTAATCCATTATTAGGTAGAGGTATTTGAATCTACCTATAGCAAATACTTTCGGTAATATAAAACTTTAAACCTTTAAATCTTTTGCCAATTCTGTCTGTTTAACTAGTCTATGGTATTACGTTGTATATAAACATATACATATTCGACGCACGAAACGCTACAAACAGATCTGTCATTTTTTTTTGCCGCAATAAAAAACGCACGAAACGCTACTTACTAGGTTGTTTACGCAAAACGGACGACGCACGAAACGCAACGAACCCTGAATTTCTTAAGCGTTAAGATGGATTCAATTTACCATTAGCTAAACGGTTTAATGAAGCGAGATAAACTGTTTCAAGTCAGCTCATATTTAAACTTAATTCTATTTCTATAAGGTACCTTTAGAATAGGATAGAATAATAATAATCTACTTCTATTTTACAAAGAGTGTCAAGCATTAGATTTATAAGAGCTCGATAATGAGAAAGTCAACGTAAATAAAGAGATACGTAACATAACTAATATAGATATTTTTAATTAAACATAGAAAACATATATTTTATGATCGAATAATGTTTATGCCGAGGCGGGAATCGAACACGCTACCTCTTGCGTCCCAGGCGGACCTTCGCCCGCTGCGCCACAGATTATTATGGTGATGATGACTTGGTGTTACGTGACGGTAACCAAAGCCGTCTGGCGTCTGTCTGGAGGAAACGGCAACGGATGTGACAATAAGACTTACCCAGACCTTATAAGATGTTATTACCAGGTGGGCTGAATTGCATTTTCGCATTATGTTCAATTTCGGGTCTAAAGGATTAGTGTCGAAGTCTAAAAAAAATAAGTAAGTAATAGATTATTTATACATTTTATTAGGTATCACCTAGTACAGAAGTTATTAAAAATATTTAAATGTCTCAAAAATGGACACTGTCAAGGCACAGCGAACTTATAACAATTAATATAGTCACTTAGTGATCTGTCTAGCAGTGTGTTAGAGATACCAACCAACATATTAAATTTAGAAAGTAATTGTAAAGATCTAATCAACGTTTTAGTATTAAATATAAACGTAAAAGTTTGTAAGTATGAGTTGATGAGTGAATGTTTGTTCCTCACTGAAAGTGTTTTCATATAACTTTACAATAATATAGCAATAAACAAAACTTCATGTAGGTACCTAATAATAGAGAGACTAGGTAGGTACTTACAATAAATATATCTGGATAATTCACACAGCAACACCTAGCCACGTGGTAAGCACGAAGCTTGTGATATTACCTGTTGTTACTTCCTAGGTTCAGAAAACAAATCCTTAGATTTATTTATCTGATTTTCGTTGTGTTCATATTCTATCTCCTCGCAAACAAAATCGTTTCACTGATTCATAACGTTATTGAAAAACTACTGTTGTTTTTTTTTAACTAAGTATATAAAATATTATTTATATTGCCATGTAACTTTGAAATACATTTTATTATCTTTGAATTTACATATCCCATGTTGATGATCTGATACGTTTGTTAGTCAATTACCAACCAATAATTAAATAATGTATTACTACCCTCTTTTCTGACCGACTGATTCAATAAGATTTTAACTCTATGTGAGTTGTTATGGTGATGCATCTCACAGCTGGGCAGAGTTTCACTAATTTATTATAATCACCACGCGTATGTAGGTACCAGATGGGTTAGTTTTTGCTGTAAGTTGTTACCGGACACAAAACAACGGTGTTAATAATGTAAATCGAATAAATAAATATTGCTGGACAATTCACACTACAAACATCTAGCCCCGTAGTAAGCTCAAAGCTTGTGTTACGTATAACCTGCGCACATATAGAAGCGAATTATAAATGGCGTCCGCTCGCATGCGTTCTCGCTCACTCTCTATCGCTTTCTATACTCACACAGTGAAGTACGCGCTACAAAAAAATAGTCAGTCAGGCCTAATTCGCACGAGAGCTTTTTTAACGTCCGTTAAAAAAGCGTTCAAATAGAACATAATAATTATGTTCTATTTGAACGTTTTAGGCATACCCAAGTACGTGTTCACACGTCGGCGATTTTAGAACGCGACGCTTTTTTATCGAGCAGTGTTGCATTTTCAACGAAAAGTGCTGGTAATAGGCCGTATGAAACTTTTTATTATTATTCACACTATTAAAAAAACGCCGGCGCTGCGATTAGTACGATGAGTATTAGTAGAAATATTCCAATAATTCGTCAAATCTTGTATACTTGTCGAATCTTCGTACAGTGTCACAAACTGTTATTTTAAGTATCTCTGTTCATTCAGAGGATGTACCCAGAATGTCCTTTTTTTCTTTCTTCTTCTAGCAACACAAATCGCTATAGCTAGTTATTTAGCAAAAAAAAATTCCCACGGCTTTCTAAAGCGAGGGACGAGACGAAAGTGATTTAAAAGCGTTCGTATGAATGATCACATTGAGGACCTTTATAAAAGCGCCGGGTTTATAACGCAAAGTTGTTTAAACTCTTTACTTTACTTTACTAAAAAAATAATTTCATTTAAAATAAGTATTTTGTAAAAAAAACTCTGTAGGGACCTAGATAAAAATACTATTTAGATAATAATAATACAATAATACCGTGGAAATATGCTCGAATTACAAATAATTTTGGTATTATGTTTGTATGGGAAATTCGTCGTGACGCCGGCCTGTTTGAGAAATTGTTTTGCCAACCGTACCATACCTACCCGCCGCCATTTACAGAATTCACTTTTAATTGCGCAGGTTATATAAATTAATGGATATGGTTTCTATCATGGAGTTATTATTGTTTCTATACATTCAATTAAATAATTCAATCATTTTTGTCACGAGGCGAATAATCGAACCCGAAACCGCGTCGCAGGCGGATCTCCCCCCGCTGCGCCAAGTTAGCCCGCGGATGGAGACGGTGTGGTACTATTCTTAGGCCAGCACCCCACGACTACTTGTGCAGTATGATAGAGGCCAGTTAGCGCAGCGCGCACGACCGCTCGATTAGCGGCTCACATGAGCGCTTGACTCATGTGTTTGCACAATCATAGCGCGCTAATTGTAATTATGGATATTATTGGCTGGTTAATACTTACCTGTTTGAACTTTACTCAGTAGGCAAGTAATATTCTATATCAACCCGCCTGGTAGGCGTGGTAATTATACAAAGTCCCCCAGACCTATAATGGGTTTTACTAAGGGTAATTAGTAGGCGTTAATACAGGCTGTTATGGTGAAGATAACTGCACGAATATACTTAAATAAATAAGAGAGTTCGAGTTACATAAATATATTAAATACTGTTTCATATCATTATCATTTGAAGGTTCCGCTTAAAGTGAGTGACTAATGATAACATTTGGATTTATGATAGGTACATCTGCTTAGATAATTAATTAATTGCCTATTATGCAAAACCACAGATTTATACATAATTCTAAAAAAGGTCTACTGATGTAAAAAACAACCGCATAGAAAAAAAATACAGTTGTAATTGTAGATTATGATGGAACTATGACAGTAATAGAATCAATCGAAGTAATAATTAATTATATAGGAATACGTAAAGGAATAGGAATTTACGAATACGAATCAATACAAAAAAACAATAGTAATTATAGTCAATGTATAAATAAAACGATACGTTACGAATACAATTTTTATTGAAGCGAAATCTATAAATAAGTGGATATCACACATTGTGACCGAATGGAGTGAATCTAAACTACTTGGAATGTCCCAAACTTTAGACAACACGCTACATATACAATACAGTCACGAGCAATGAAAACGAACTCCTAAACTATCCTATACTAGTGCGTATAAATATAGATATCTCGGGTTATTGCTCATTTCTGTTTGTGATAAATTCTATTATAAATTAGTTTGTATAAAATCAACACCAAAAGCAACGCTCACTGGCAAACACACACAGTTGCAGAAAAATATCCCTACCTCCGAACAAGTTATTTAAAATCATATTATTATTATTATATTTATAGCATTAAAGATTTTTTTGCAACTGCGTGATATTAATATTTTTTACTAAATTTAAACATTGAACATCAAAACCTCCCGGCGCTATATTTAACATAAGGGCACCGTTTCAAAGCATAAACTACATAATCATATATCTAACAATAAATCTATAAAATAAAGCATGTTTAATGATAAATCAAAAGCAGCCATAAATGGTTAAACTTTAATAATTGCACTGTTTTTGATAAATAACGAGTTGGATAATATCCGTGTATATTCTACATTATATATAATAATTATGATAACATCAAAACACGCTAACAGTTATAATTATAATAAAAATTGATATAAATTATTATAAGTACTTGTCACCATAAGGTTGTCATGTTTAGCTAGACATGGCTTAATCTAGTTACACCGTCGAGCAAAACATAGAACACAAACGATACGACAAAACATGTTTCAAAAACATCGTGAGATCAACAAAATTCCAACAGTTGTAGATTTTGCACGGCAGTGTATACTATAATAGATAAGTAAATTACTCTAAACATTTTATAAGTATATCGGAAGTCCAACAACAAGGGACACTAACGTAATGTGTATGTAATGAAATAACTTGTCCAGTGTAATAACCATTATTCTAAGGCTAAATAAATGAATCTTTGATGATTTAGTAATAGCTGCTGGTTCACGAATGGGTGCAAAGTTGCAAACTGCTGATGTTAGAATAGGAAAATTAAGATTTACTCAGACGCGTCGTTTGAAAATTTATGAAAGTAGTAAGTATTATCATCATCATATCAACGCGTATTCACCCTGCAACTGGGCATGGGTTTTTCAATACAAATCAAGGTCTAGGTGAAATATAACGGAAAATGACGTCGAATTCCATATCAATATATTGGATCAATGTATTTTACAGTAAATAATAACTGTGTTTATAATAAATTCTATTGAATAACCGTAATAATAATCAGTTGCTAAAGTGGAACTTAGATATCTTATCAGGTTACAATTACGCTACTTACCTAGGAATAAAATATGGGCTATCTAATAATAGCGATGCATCTAATCGTTCGCAACAAATACTGCCATCTATATCACAAAACAAGGCTTTCCTGTCTGGGTGTGTGCGATTGCGGACTGCGGTAATTTCAACATTATTTCAATAATAAATACTTTTTAAAAAATGACGTTAATTAAAGAATTTCTCAATGGATTTATCTTATCAGTAATATAGAGAGGAAATTCAGTAATATAGAGACGAAATTCATAGTTCATGCGTGTGACGGGTAAGAAATCCGTGCGTTGACCTTTTATTAGCCGTCTCTGTCGGTCTTACAGATACATCTTGCCATCTTGCTTACACACATGTAGAACCGCGATGGCAGATAGCAAAATATTTATATGTATAATTTACGCGACAGAGAAAGATTATAATAAAACATAAAGCAACAAATTGTAAAAATTAGGCTAATTTGATTGCAAAAACCGCAGTCCACAAATCGCAATAATACACCTATTTGTACTAAACGTCATCCGATACAGAAAAACATATACACTTATTCTAAAAAACGCGATATATTCAAAATGGATATGTAATAGTGAACTTACATTAAGGTAGAAGTATACTTCCTATAACGACACAAAAGTGATTCAATCGATTCTCACAACTTTCCATCTTTCGCAGAAAATCTAGATATTTTTGGGATTTCGGCTGCTATCGGCAAGTTTGCAAGAAGTTAGTTTACGAAACAGATATAGAGTACTTTCGTTTCCTGTCTCTGTTTCTCTTGCGTAAATATGTTGCCATCTCGCTTAGTATATGCATTTGTATAAGCAAGAAGATGTCTATATTATTTACGAGGAGCAACAGAGACTGGAAATTAAGGCTCAATGTACAAAATTGTATCTGTTCCTTGAGCCTACTATACCTATAAATAGGAATAATCACATACCCGAGTGGAAATATTGACTTTATGTTAAATGAAAACATTGGCAATTCAGCTAGGAAAGATATTTTAATGTATCTACAATAGGTCATATTTCCACTCTTTAAGCTTTGTACTAGTGAGATTAATTTCAAATAAGTAAATTTTCCTACAATTCGCTAACAAACACTTCTTAAGCTCGAAATAAATTATCTTAAAATCAAGAATGAGAGGCGGTAGATATACTAATTAATTTGAGATAATTTGTTCCCAAAATAATGTTGTTAAAACGATAATACACATTAAACATAACAATGTATCCAACCATAAATTTATTCTAATTTGTAAAATGAAATTAGCATTCGATCTTTATGATTACGGTGTCCTTTGTTTTTATAAATGCGTATTTTATATAATACATTACAATCGTTTTCATAATTTATGAGATAAAAATATTTGTTTATTAAAGTACTCGTATATTCGACCTGAATATTGTAAAAATTACATAGAGAAAAAAATATTCTGGAGATATCTAAATTGTGTAAAACCAGTAAATTGAATGATTATCATTTTCTCAACTCACAGTAAGAATCTAAATCCCTTCATTTCTAGTAAAATACAAAAAAACAGATCTAAGTTTGTTATACATTGAGGAAATTGACATTTTTGAGTAGGTCCCATTTGTTCCGTGGAACATGACGTCACGGAACAATTTGAGAAAATATTTTCCCAATTTGTACCACGGAACATTTGATACTTTTTTGTTTCAAATTGTTCCATGGAACAAACTATAAAAACTTCTTAGTCATAATTGCATAAACTTCTTGAAGTTGATATGTAGTACTGGCCACTCGAGAATGATTTGTCTTATAGTCCGGGATCCGTAGAACATGGTAATCACTTTATTACTATCAAGCTAATTTTTGGTGAGTAGCTTCGTTTCGATGAGACGCCCAAAAATATCCTATACCTACCCAACTCTCGATTGTGGTAGCTAACAGAGATATCAAGGATTAAATAAATGAAGGATGTAGGACCGGTTACTCAAAGACGCCGGGACTGATTTGAAAAATATTTTTTTAGATTGATAGAGTATAGTTTCCAGGTGGTCCCCTAGCAAAACTGCATTTCGTGGTAGTTTTCGAACGCCAAAAGTTTGTTTTCTTTCAAGTTAAATCTAAAGAAACATCTGATAAATATGCAAAAAATTCTATCTCTGTGATGATGACCATTTTCTAACTTTGTAATTAATATTAATGAAAAAATTCTTACCCTAACTTGTATTTATATCCTGGAAATATGTATTGTTGTAAGAAAGAACAAAGAATTCTTCCAGGTCTACTCCCGCCCTCAAAATCTTCGCCCCCATATAGTAAACTCGATATCCCATTTTCTAAACTTAAGCTTTTTCACTCAGGAACACACGCCATGTCAACCAAAATTTATAACCATATCCCTCAAAGCATTAAGAACATAACAAACATATTTAAATTTAAAATAAAATAGTGGCCAAGGGCGAGTCGGACTCGCCCATGTAGGCTTCCGCAGCAATTGTTTATATGAAATAGTTTATGACGTATTATAAAAAAACTACTTGATAGATTTCGTTCAAACCAATTTTCGTTGTTAGTTTTTATGGTTATGTACAATATATATTTTTTCTAGATTTATCATCCTCTTATTTTAGAAATTAGAGGGGGGGGGGACACTCTGTTTTCCACTTTGGAAGAGTCTCACGTCCAAACTATTAAGTTTAGAATTAAATGGTGTTAGAAACATTGTTATGATTTTTGAAGACCTATTCATAGATATTCATAGATACACGTATGGGTTCGATTAAAAAAAAGTTTTTAAGTTTCTGTTCTAAGTATGGGGACCCCCAAATGTAATTGTTTTCTTTTCAATATTTTTGAAATCTTAGTGCGGTTTACGGAATACATCTACTTACCAAATTTCAGCTTTATAGCTTTTATAGTTTCGGAGAAAAATTGCTGTGACATACGGACGGACGGACGGACGGACATGACGAATCTATAAGGGTTCCGTTTTTGCCATTTGGCTACGGAACCCTAAATATGTTAAAAATATATCTTACCACAAATAGCTTCTATTCCCTTCAAGATTTTTTTGATAACTAAGTTTCTCTTTCTTTTGATGTAAATATTATAAATTAAACTCTTATTATATTGTTACTTAAATTGTAGGTAGGATGGTATATTCTATTTTGCTTAGATATAAGTACCTACCTATTATGTATAAAAATTTTTATAGATGCTATAAAAGAAATATTGTTATGCATATGACTTTATATTGTAATGCCCTTCCTGGGCTCATGTTGATAAGTACTTTAATAAATTTTTTAAGACCTTTGTAAACACATGAAAACAATAAATTACTTTGACTTTGACTTTTAAATAAATATTTCTTTCTTTCTTTATTTCAAAATATTCACATGAAAAATTTTTCACATTAAGAGATCATCTAACACTAAAAGGGATAAAATAAATAACTTAATGTGTTGTTTAGGAGCACCGATATAAACTGATGTTGTTCCTAGTTTTATGATTTTTAACTTTTTAATTTGGAGTAGGTTCTATTTTTTATATAAATTATTTGATAGTGAAACTGCTCCTGGTATTAACGTCAGTGATTAGTGTCATTCACGTCATAGCTAGCTTACCATCATGGAACAATTTGGGAAAAGCTATTCTCATTTAGTTCCATGCAGTCACAGACAAATAAAAACAGGAGCAAAAGCTAGTATGTAGTTCCGTGGTACAAATTGGGAAAATATTTTCTCAAATTGTTCCGTGACGTCATGTTCCACGGAACAAATGGGACCTACTCACATTTTTACTGTGGACTTGTCCGTCATTTATATAAATAGTATAAATAAAAAAACGCATTTTGATTTCATTTAAAACAAACTCTAGTAAAGGACTAGGCATTGTGTAAAATAATATCGTAGCACTAACTCACTCACTGTAAATTGTCAATTTCCCAACACAATTTCCATAAGTACATTTTATAGGTTAGTAATCTTATGAAAATCTAGGACTTAATAGAGTATAACAAGGCTTATATAGAGACTATATTTATTGAAGTATATTTGATATTTTGAGTAATTCATAAGGTGATTCGTTGCAAAATCTCGGTATAATTTGTTTTCGGATTATTTAAACATTTTACCATAATTCGAATAATAATTACATCCATGTCTATTTCGGAATCGCAAAACAAAATTTTGTTAATATAAAATTATTACGATGAGAATTCTAAAGGGTTAATTCATTAATGAATAGGGTTGTTCTTCACACGGTAATCATTCAATAATGATTACCGTGTGTTTAACCTTTTAATAATTATTTCTTATTTCAAATTAGCCAAATAATATAATTAAAATCGAGTTTGTTACATAAGTACAATTCATAAAAATGTATTTTAACACGCGAATAAATTGATCCTATTTATCAAAAATGAAACAAGTCATCATGATTTCAAATGTCATCAGTCCCCAAGAAAATGGCGCTAAAAACAGCACCGAAATAAAGAGTAACTCAATAACAGATAAATCATGATAATTATGCGATTCATGTCAGCGTCGGACGTCCGACTGCTGAAATGATGATGATGTCTGATTTAGTTAAAAATCATGGTGTTATAATTTATATTGATCATATTTGTTCAGAAACAACTATAAAAGGATTTGTCTACTTTAGTTCCAAGGAACCTATATAAATGTAAAATTGTAAATAAAACTATAGTTTAAACATTTTTAATGTTCATAGTTGAACTGTCGTATTCAGATTTATCATTATGTTGTCATTTACTTGTGTATTTCTGTACACCCACCTTTGTTATAATATTCTATACGATAAAATGATTGATTTAGAAATCCAGGTATCAATAAATTAAGTTCAGTGTTAAATGATAATTCTGAATACAGCAAAATGTATAGACAAAACGTGTTCGCATTTGTATTTCTAACGGCAACAGCCTTAGTATATTTTTACTTATTATAAGTTTTTATTATAAGTTTCGCAAGATGAAAATGTATCTTTCAGAATATTACAATGTTTTCCTTAAAAGATCGAATACATAGTGTCTAATTTATAATATAAATAGTAATACCGATATTAGAGCGATTACAAATATCAGAACCTCCGAAGGATTTACCCAATTTTTATGCGATATTCACAACTGTGCTTGGAAACTTTTCCAATTAATATTTAACAAAAATATAACTTTCAACTCATTTTGTAATGTAAGTTCCACTTCCAGAACAACATAATAATTTAAATAGGAAAAAGTCAATAAGACTTAAAAAATTGCGATATAAAATTTGTATAATGTTTTCCTATCGATTTTATGAAATATCATGAAATAACGCTGAACAAGCTTATGTTTCTTGATTTTATATATAACCCGAAATATTGAAGAATGGGACTACCAATGGCAGATATCAATTCAGTGCCCATGTTTTTTTATTATTTTTAAAATTCTTCAACATTTTCATCAGCATTTCATATAATTTCGGACTATATAGATACTACAAAATATATTTTGATATCAATCATGAACATTCTACCAAATTAGAGATAAAAACTGATATACAGATAACTGGCAGTTTACCTTACACAGAGGGGTGAATATCGCATGCAAACGTTCGAGCACGGCTGGGCCGGTTACTCGCCGGTGTCCGCCCAGTTGGCCTCCTCTGCTATCCGGTCCATTACATTCGCGAGATATTGGTACTGGAACAAGGAAACAGCCTTCTTATTTACAACTTTTATTTATCACCCGTAACACAAGCTTCGGGCTTACCACGGGGCTAGATGTCGCTGTGTAAATTGTCCAGCTATATTTATTTATATTAGAAAATGAAAAATGTCGTTAAAAAATATTATGGTATCAAGTATACATTTTACACGGTTTCGATTTTGCAGTGGTTCTCCCTATGTTTTGATAATTTTTGATTCAGTCAGATTTGAGATTCGTAAATACAATGAAAAAAAAATATTAATAGATTTTTTACCACGTTGCGAATCTTTCACAGACATCTTGCAATAATACTTGAGGGGTAAATGTGCCCCACGGGACGGAGATATCGTTGCGTTTTATATTACATTTTACACCGTTTAAGACAGTGCACACTTACGTAAGGAGTGAATATGGTGACGGTCCAGGTTGTGATGGTAATCTTAATCCATATGCATCTCGTCAATCGTGCTATAGAATATGAAGTTTTTGATTGTAAACGTTAGCCAGGCTTCTGGGCTATGCATTGTTATTAATATTTTGAAACCCAAGTCCGTTTAATCCTATATTTATATATAACGTGCGCAATTGAAAATGAATTCTGTAAATGGCGGCGGGGATTGGCAAAACAAGGATAAAAGTATAGACAGCGATAGAGAGTGAGCGAGAACGCATGCGAGCGGACGCCATTTACAGAACTCATTTCTAATTGCGCACGTTATACAAACACTCACGTAAGGTGTAAAGATGGCGACGGCCTGCGTGTGATGCTGGTAGGTGTAGGAGAGGCGCAGCGCCGCGGCCGCGTCGTCGCGCGCCCAGCTGCTCACGTCGTCACAGGGCACGGAGATGGAGGACGTCGCCGCGTTCTCTTTATATACAAACACTCACGTAAGGTGTAAAGATGGCGACGGCCTGCGTGTGATGCTGGTAGGTGTAGGAGAGGCGCAGCGCCGCGGCCGCGTCGTCGCGCGCCCAGCTGCTCACGTCGTCCCAGGGCACGGAGATGGAGGACGTCGCCGCGTTCTCTTTATATACAAACACTCACGTAAGGTGTAAAGATGGCGACGGCCTGCGTGTGATGCTGGTAGGTGTAGGAGAGGCGCAGCGCCGCGGCCGCGTCGTCGCGCGCCCAGCTGCTCACGTCGTCCCAGGGCACGGAGATGGAGGACGTCGCCGCGTTCTCTTTATATACAAACACTCACGTAAGGTGTAAAGATGGCGACGGCCTGCGTGTGATGCTGGTAGGTGTAGGAGAGGCGCAGCGCCGCGGCCGCGTCGTCGCGCGCCCAGCTGCTCACGTCGTCCCAGGGCACGGAGATGGAGGACGTCGCCGCGTTCTCTTTCGGACACCAGTTGGAGAGCTTCAGTCCCGTCCAACCTATAACGGAATACATCCGGTAAGTTATTCAACAAGTATTGTCTGTATCTCCGTAGAAAACATAAAATCCCTGGCGCGGGAGGGGTGCTGTAGCGCCTTCAGCTGGTAGAGACGTGTGTTACCTATAGTCAGTGCCAGGTGCGGCGCGGTCCGGGTGTCGGCGGGCGCGGGCGGCGCGGCCACGGCCCCGTAGCCGGGCAGGGTGCGAGCTAACGCGAGGTACTCCCTGGCGCGGGAGGGGTGCTGTAGCGCCTTCAGCTGGTAGAGACGTGTGTTACCTATAGTCAGTGACAGGTGCGGCGCGGTCCGGGTGTCGGCGGGCGCGGGCGGCGCGGCCACGGCCCCGTAGCCGGGCAGGGTGCGTGCTAACGCGAGGTACTCCCTGGCGCGGGAGGGGTGCTGAAGTGCCTTCAGCTGGTAGAGACGTGTGTTACCTATAGTCAGTGACAGGTGCGGCGCGGTCCGGGTGTCGGCGGGCGCGGGCGGCGCGGCCACGGCCCCGTAGCCGGGCAGGGTGCGTGCTAACGCGAGGTACTCCCTGGCGCGGGAGGGGTGCTGAAGTGCCTTCAGCTGGTAGAGACGTGTGTTACCTATAGTCAGTGACAGGTGCGGCGCGGTCCGGGTGTCGGCGGGCGCGGGCGGCGCGGCCACGGCCCCGTAGCCGGGCAGGGTGCGTGCTAACGCGAGGTACTCCCTGGCGCGGGAGGGGTGCTGAAGTGCCTTCAGCTGGTAGAGACGTGTGTTACCTATAGTCAGTGCCAGGTGCGGCGCGGTCCGGGTGTCGGCGGGCGCGGGCGGCGCGGCCACGGCCCCGTAGCCGGGCAGGGTGCGTGCTAACGCGAGGTACTCCCTGGCGCGGGAGGGGTGCTGAAGTGCCTTCAGCTGGTAGAGACGCGGGCCTGCTTCGCAGATGCCGCGGTTCACATCTTCTACAGCCTGTGAAAGTAACGGAACTAATCAATAATAAGTGGAAAATCGGTAAGAGTTTAGTGAAGCATCCTAACAAGCGTATCACTTGGTGGAGCAACATCCAGAGCGTATCACTCGACCACCCTCCCCGCGCGCCTCACCGCTGGAAGCTTGTGCCGCCACCTCGCGCACGGTTTTCTGTTGCGGTATCCCTTGTATGATGCGAATCGGAATCAAAGCTAAGGATTAGTAGCCATTGTCAATTTAATAGCCCGGTCAATATTAAAGTTATTGATGTTTGTACTCATATACATTAATATTTAATTTTATTTGCTGATAAAAAAAGACCTCTTAATTATTCCAATTTATCATTACCTGGTGGAATATAAAGGATTTGGCGGTGGGGTGGTCGTCTACCAAAGCGAGTTCCGTGCGCGGGTTGAACAGCCACTTGCGCAGGCAGAGGCACGAGCTACTGGCCGTCGAGTAGTTCTGGATGTAGAGAGAGTGGGGGCATTCGTTGGGCTGGAGTTTGCGTTCTGTAATAGATGATGAGATAGTTATATCTGTTATATCTGTAGAAATTAAATTCGTGGCAGTTTTTGTTATGGTGCCGAAAAGTGCTGGAACAATATGCCACCACTTATTAAATAGAAAGAGATAATAAAAGTCATAAAGTATATCAGTGAGAGTAAATTACCGAAGTTGTATTCGATGATCTCGAAGAGGTAGAAGTATGGTCGCAGATGCGTGGGCAGGTCTATCTTGTCCGCGGCCGCCGCGTACACGGCCGCCGCGTGCGCCGACCGCGCGCAGCTCAGCGCCGCCACGCGCCCGTCCGGAACCACCACCTGCAACACAACACACATCACCACTAGTCTTGTACGACCCGCCATGTGCACCCTACGGCAGGATACGCAAGTCGATGAGTTATCGTGAGAAGGATTATAATTACCTTCAGATCGACGAGAGCGCCGCCCGACTCGCCCTCCGTCAGAAATTCCTGAACGCTCTCGCTTTCTGCAATCACGCGAACACAGCATACCTGGAAAGTGCACGAAATTGTTGGGTTAAATAAATTATTCATCACCATCATACAACATAAATACGTCACAACATTATTGTATTGTATTAGATGATAATTTTAATTGTATTTATTGAGTTGTCCAAGTAATAAAAGTACTTAATATAAATGTTACCCACGGACGTGAACGCTACCCACGGGTAGCGGCGTGGTGAGTTCTCAGGCCATAACCAGCAAACGGCAAATGTTACCTTTTCTAAATACTGTTCGAGCCCTCTCCGTCTGGCGTCCAGCTGTTGCTCGCTGAGCGTGAACGGCCACTTGCCGGGGAGCTTGGGGAAGTTGAACCCTGGAACATTATATTAACCACAAATACAGACGTCTATTATAGTGTAGAACAAATAGTGTTTGTGGTCGAAACGTTGTCAAATAGAGAAATATTCATAATACTAATAGTAAAGCATCACTTTTCGGTGTCATTATGTCAACACACACTAACTGTAGACTTTCATTTTGAAGCCCTTAGAAAATTACGCAACGTCTTATCCTTCAAATATCTAAGAAGTTGGTATACACCTTCAACAACTTCAAGACTCGAGTACTCAACCATGTCAGGAGAAGGCCCCAGTTAAGTACAGATTTACGTAGTGCCCGTTAAACACACTGATTAAGCTTGTGTATATTATTTATTGTATATTACTATTTATTTATTTATTATTTATTGTACATATATTACTATTTATTATTATTTAATATACCAAGGAAGTCCTTGCGCAGCTGCTGGTGCAAGGCGGCGAACTCGCGGTAGCGGCGGCTGCACAGGTGGCGGCCGGCCATGTGCACGTTGAACACTACGTACGAACGGCCCGTGTTCCGCTCCATTACCACTCTGTTTAACATATTATGTACACTGTCAAAAAATATAGTGATAAGCTATTCTAATCTAAGTATTTAGATAAACAAAAAGGGAAATCCACGGACATCATCAGGTCTACAATGAAACGGATCACGACCTCACGAATCACAAGCTCTTGACGGATGTGGTGCGACTTGGCAAGAAATGGATCTTGGTGGCTCCTGATGATGCTTCTTGAAGAGGCGAAACTAGTACTTGGATTCTACAGTAACAGTCATTTGATGGACATATCCAATAAACGCATACCACGAAGTACGAGTATATGTATTGTATATCTAGGGAAGGTTTTTATTTGTTCTGCAACAGCCTAACCTGTAGTCCGGTATAGAGACTGGCAGCGACCTCTTGTCGGTGTAGTCATATCTCTGGTAGACGGTGGCGCGAGAGTTCGCCGCGCCCCCTATCACCCCGACAGGCGCGGTGCCGTCGTCACATGGCTCCAAACGCTCCGCCTCCTAAAATGAATATATAAATCTGTTAAAATAAATTAGGTAACAAATATTCCTGGAAAATATTCAGAAACAATTAGATCCGTGGTATGCCCGAAGCTAGGTTCATAATCACCCCTATTTACGTTCCCTCTGCTAAGACAGCTTTCTTTATCTTTCACAAAACGGGCAACAGCGTTGTTTTGTGTACTGTGCCAACTTACTATGATCACAAAAGCACCCGGTAAGCGGAGTGATTATACCAATTCGCGAGACTTAGAGAGAAAATAACACGGATAAAACTACGGGGTATGCTAGTAAAATAATAAAGTTTACTACTATGCGAAAACTGTTGCTGAGCTATTCATTATTCTCTATCTAATTACTAAAAGCTGACGCTTGCTAATCATAAACAGACACACCTAACACAACACATAAAATATTTATTACGGTTCGATGTACGCTCATTAAACTGATATATATTTTCATTGGCAGTTGATTCGTAGTCGAATCATTTAGATTTATTGGTGACTGACGTAGGTACCTACTCGAATCAATGTTGGACCAATTGATATTTGGTGAATTAATGTGCGTTTTAGATATATTTTGATAGTTTCTCGCATAGTGGCGTTAAAGGTCCACAACCTTGAAATTAAAGGATGCCCAAGTATTCCCAGTATTGTCCGTTAACCAGATATTTTTCCTCCTTCTTAAAATAAACACATCCAAACAAACATTATTCATGGATGTTTGAGACAGGCTTTGTAAATCATGTTTTCATAAGATTTATTTAGGCTTTGAATCGAGGACTACATAGTAATAAAGTTTGCAGGTAACTCCAATGAGTTAAAGAAATTCATCGTCATCTTAGTAAATAGCATTTAGCAAGTCAAGGTGCTTTCTAATGCCTTCCTGATTCTCACGATTTATAAATTTAATAATAATATTAAACATGATATAGTTTGACAATATGAGTGAGTTGTGTGCTATAATTATTTATAAGCAGATAAGGGTACAGATAAATGTCTGTATTGTTTTAAATTTTGAATGAAAAAAATATGTATGTTACACCAACATGTTTCTTGTTAAATCGGTAAGTAATTTTTGGTATGAATTTTTTCAATTCAAATTAACCAATTAAAGAACAATTACATTTTATAAAAATCCATCCATTTATTCGTCCCAAATCAGAAAAAGCCGATTCAATCAATCAATCATTTTTTGGCATATTCCTAATAGTGTACAAATTAAGTGAATACATGGGTTTCTGACTAGCCGTAGCTGTATTACAGGAACGTAAGCTTCTCCAAACATGTTCAACATAATTATGCATGAACAGTTAATTATTGCAAATTTTGATTACCTACCCGTAATATGTTGCGTCTTATCAGAACACAAAGTCCAAAAACTATTCTAGTGCAGAATTGTCACACTTCTACTTAAGTCAGCGTAAAGGTTGTGAGTCACTCAAGTTTATATCCGAGAATTTGCTAATTAGATATAGGTTATTAAGGTAGATCTCTGCTACACATAAATAAAGGTATATCTACGGAGAATGTCCAGAGACATACAAAGCATATATTTCTCTCACCCTGGCTGTGACGGAGATGACAGTAAGCGTGAGGCAGTCGCCGCCGGACTTGATAAGGTCCACCACCTGCCTGTGCGTGGAGCCTTCCACGTTCACGCCATTTCTGGAACAACACAAAAATAACATGAATATATGAGTAGACAAGACGGCATCATCATCATTTCACTCAGCCGTTGGACGCGCACTGCTGAACATGCGCCTCCCTTAATGATATCCAGTTATTACGGTCCGACTCGGCCTGCATCCACCGCGAGCCAACCGCTTTCACCAGATCATCTGCCCACACAACTGTCTGTAAACTCGGATCACGCTTATACTAAGTTCAAAAGTCTTGAGCAACTTCTACATATACGACGAAAAGTGTTTATTTGTTAAATCGAAATGTCAAGCAAGTCTTTCGTATTAATCGCAATGAAAGTATAATACAAAATCAACTCTATTTCGGCCAAAACACGTTTACATCAAAACATCTGCCCTTGGTATTTATGGAACTAACATGAAAAGGTGTTTTCAGAATAACTAATCTGTTTACAGTTCTAGAAACGAGCGTACTCACAGTGCGATCAATCATCTTCGCAATCAACATATGAATGGTTACAGAAATAGCTAAGGAGTTAACCAAGAAGCACCATTTATCTTTGATCGAGGGTATATACTCGTATATATACATAATAGTGTTTATATAACTCTTAAGAGATATGCAAAATCATCCAAGATCACAAGGTAAAAGGGAAATCCACAGCAGTGCACTGCGGACCGGCGAGCGGTCGTGATTCGTGTCCTTGCAGTGTTGGTCCTGAAGAAAGTCCCGTTTTGGGACGAAACTGTTGACTAAATTCAACGTAAAAAGGTTTGTGGATGGCTATTCTTATTATTTGAGGCAAGCTAAACACTTGTCCCGCACCTCTGCTATTACTCTATCACGAAGGTGATGTCGTGTCGGGACATGAGTTTTAAGATAAGATATACAGGGCGTCCCACGGCCATGCCACATGGAGGGAAAGTACCTTAAATATTGTAGATTGAACATTTTACTGAAAGAAGACATTATTTTAATTTAAAAAACAAATTAAATTGCATTCATAGATATTTCAATAATTACATGGTTGAACCGGGAATCGAACCCGTTACACGAGAAAAAGAATTATCCTGTGGCTTTATCATACCGATCGAAAGGCTTCAGCATAAGGAATATTTTTTTCTAAATAACATAGTGTCAAAAATAAAAGGAATACCATGAATTTTAACATTTAATGTGAAATTTAGTTCAGGAAAGCTGGCATTGCCGTAAAACAAACAACTGGCATTCACCACTTGAGAACTAAATTTCACATTAAATGTTAAAATTAATGGTCTTCCTTTTATTTCTGACACTATGTTATTTAGCAATAAAAAATCCTTATGATGAAGCCTTTCGATCGGTATGATAAAGCTACAGGATAATTATTTTTCGCGTGTAACGGGTTCGATTCCCGGTTCAACCATGTAATTATTGAAATATCTATGAATGCAGTTTAATTTGTTTTTTAAATTAAAATAATGTCTTCTTTCAGTAAAATGTTCAATCTACAATATTTAAGGTACTTTCCCTCCATGTGGCATGGCCGTGGGACGCCCTGTATAGTAGAACTATAAGTATTATTGTAGTATTTTGTAATAAAGACCAAAATTGACAATAGACATAATAGTGTAACGCAAAAGAGTATAAACTCGGCTCACTAATCATCATTAGAGCGTCCTTTTAAATATTTATTAACATGAAGCCGAGTCATTCAACTATATAATAACCGTGTCGGAAGTTCCGCTTTCGGTTCAAAACGCTGTTGTTAAAATAATTGTAAAACCGTGTTTCATCAACAACACGATAACACAGTCAAAGCACGTTCAATGGACTTTCAACATCTGTCAACTGGATTGACTAATGTATCTACATTTCTTTCGTACCGTAAAACACTCCAACATTGCCACCGAGGGTAATTTTGCCCGAAGACCAATTTTTAAGCAAAACTTTTAATAGCAAAAATATCTGAATACTATGGTGACATTTATTGACTTTGGTAGAAAATAGGTTTTGTGTTTAGCACCACTGTCTATTGGATGTAACGCTAAAGTTACTCAGTAACTTGTTGGAACTCGTCAAAGACAGAGTGTATTTTTGCGGGCAAATTTTGGTGAAAATTCAAAAGTGGATTGTGCGTGATGGAGAAAACACAGATGAGTTTAATTTATATTATGTTGTACAAAAAACTTAAGGTACTATTATAACTTTATTGTCATTGATGCAGCTCTTGTATAACTAAAGTTATAATGGTGGGCAAAGTTATCTGGTATTTTTGCGATCTACTATTGACAACATTGCCCGCAGTCAAAATAAGCTTAGGGTTGACACATCCGAGTTTTTTTTTTTTTTTGCTAATTATTATTATCTTGATTATTTAGATAATTTATTTTTATTATTTCTTAAAAGCAAGAAAAAATCTCGAATTCGTCAAAGAAAGTCAAGACGAAAGATTGGAACCAGAATGTATTAAAAATAACACGGAATAAATGTTAATACTTGCATGTGAATCTGTTGAATCAAACATGTTACTCAAAAGTTTTTTAAATAATTCAATAGAAGATAATCTTGTTTTTTTATTAACATAAAAAGAAATAAAAAGTCAAGAACAGTTTACTGAGATGTACCAACCCTATCACTTTACTAAAGGCGAAAAGCGAATTGTATGGAAAATGCTAACAAGGTCAGGGTAATTTTGCCCAACTAGCCTAACATGGATTTTGGTAGGAAACCTGTCATGGATTCGCTTTAGTTTTAAAGTAAAGGCCAGTTTTGGTCAGAATTCTTGTACAGGTTTTGCTGTCAGCTGATTAGAGGCCGGAGAGGAGATATTTGCGTCAAAAATCAACGCGGGCAATGTTGGCAATAAGTCGAGATAACATTGCCCGCCTTTAAAAATAATAAAATACTTGATTTAATATTGACGAATAACAAAATCTTATAAAATAATACATGCAAAATATCCTATAGTTGCAGATGCTAATAGAAAATACTTGTGTCCCCATACAAAAAAATAACAAAAATTGTAATTATTCGAAAAATGTGGGCAATGTTGGAGTGTTTTACGGTATTTGAAAATTGTGTCTTTTACAAAATGCTACGAGCAAAAACCTATTTTACTAGAAAATCCTACGTGAGACTGCAGCCTAAATGATTTTCCACCAATAAATACAATCTGTGTCGGCTGTAATGTAACAGAAGCTAAGATACCCTTAAGTAGGAAACCTTAATATGCTTTCTGTCGTATGAAATTACTGCTGTATTTTATTGTGTACCAGGAACTAATTTTTTTGTGTATCTCAATTAATAAATACTTTTTTCACAACTTTACCAATCATCGGTGAATCAAAATGAAAACACTTTGTTCTATAGACACAGCCTTGCTCTATGGACTGGACATGGTTAAACAACTTACAATAAAATAAATAAATTATGACGATTCATAATTGAAAAACAAAATATACTAAGAGCCCGTGATGGCCAGACCTTCCTTTAATTCACAAGCGTGAAAATTCTTTCATGTGTATGTCTAACATAGGTAAGAATAACCCCCAAACATGAAACCTGGATCGTGGTTCCTTTGGGAGATAACAGGTAAAAGGTTGTTATCTCCCAAAGGAACCGCGATCCAGGTTTCATGTTTGGGGGTTATTCTTACCTATGTTAGACATACACATGAAAGAATTTTCACGCTTGTGAATTAAAGGAAGGTCTGGCCATCACAGGCTCTTAGTCTAAAACTATAATAATAAGAAATAAGCATAGAAATAATTTTGTTTTGTCGTCTTGCCATGACCCTTTAATTTGGCGCTGACGTTGAGACTTACAAAGCGAACGCATACATCGCAACATAGAACTGATCTGGTGCAAAATCATTCCAAGAATGCTAGCTGTGCAACATTGCTATACATTTATCTGTGTTGCTCAGCTCGAATTCCAGGAATTCAGGGTCTTGATTGGTAGTTACCAGTGGTAGTAACTGTTGCATATACAATACACCATCCATTTTGTTGTTAGACAAATGTCAAGTTTCAAAATGAGAACTAAGCGAATATTTTGGTGCGAAATGAGATGATTTCACCATTCCAGCCTATGCCGAATAAAATATTGATTGCTAAATTTTATGTAGGCGTAATTTTATCTATCAACGAAGCTGCAAAGGTCAGACAACACCCTCGCACTAATTATTTATGCCAACATAAATCTATTTTTATTCACAAAAAGTGGTTTACAAAGTACTTATCACTACACAATTTATTTCAGCTAAAAAATTCGGAGAATGTTCAGATTTCCAAACTTAATTGAGCTCACTAAATATACGCTAATGAGGCAAACAATATCAAAACACGGGTAGTAGGGCGGAAAGCATAATAAAATACTTACGTAAAAGGTATAAATAATAAGTAAGCAAATCTGCCTACAACTTTGAGAATCATTATTATAGACAACTTAACTACTTACCTACCTATCCATACTATGTACCTACTTAGTATACCTAGTTTATTAGAGTTTATTTGAACTTTGACTCAAGAATACGGTAAGGGACGGATTACATTTCATAAGCAGTAACACGTGTGTAGGTTAACTTGTAATAGTTATAATATATTTAATATTACACACAGTTACTACAACGTAAATATGTTTTGCTCGTAGTTTCTTTGTGTTATGCATTAATGACTATTAGGGTGTTAGTGTTAGGGTATATAGGGGTTTCTACTAATGCTACGCTATAAATGTGTTTAATAGCCAATCTTCAATAGTTCTTCTTACTTACTACATTTAAAAGTGTAAAGCTTTCCGAATCGGTAAGTTTCAAATATATTTATAACAAAGTTACCCCTAAAAGAAACCCTTACAAACAAATTAAGTAATCATCTAATTAATTAACAGTTTGTTATTTTATTATCTGAATATTAGCTCTGAGAATAACCCATAACAGAGATAGAGCTATTTTGTTCTAATCGATTCTCTACATCAGCGCGATAAAATTTAAATGAACATAATTTTATTTTCATCTCTACTTACTAGAAAGTTTATAAACAATAACAATAGTTGTCAAAAACAGCAAAATCTTTAATATTTCAAAGAAATGGCATGTTTTTGAAATAAAATGGCTTCTAGTCCTATACGTCAACAGCGTATGACCTATTAGAGTTGATACAATAGCAAACAGAGATGATCAAGATTATACAGGCCAAGGGCACGGAGGGTCTGAAGGCGAGCTGTTGAATTATACGGACCGAGTTCAGATGACAAAGGAAATACTTCCTACGCAAGTACACGCTAAGGGCATCGTTATATTCATACGGAGTTACGGACAGGTTTGGTGGTTATTTTCTATCGAGGAGCATAAAAAAGTTATACATATACCTACTCAATACCCACGAATTTATTTTTAATAAGAATTACACACTATTCTTACAGATAAAATTATAGAACCGTTACAAGCTTCGAGCTTACCACGGGGCTAATGGTTGCTGTGTGTATTATTTAATTTATATACATATAAGCTCTCCATTTTACGTTCTAACAGGTGGGACACAGGGAATTCTCTCTTGACGAGATAAGGCTTTAATTTACAACGCTGACCAAATGTGGGTTATATTTATATTAGTGAGATTTGTGTAAAATGAGTCTTTAAGGTGATAACGGAAATGACTTACTGTAAACCCATGCTGACGCTACAATCAGTGCCTGGGACATCATTAGATGATTATAGACTGGCTTCAAACCAATTCCTATTTGAATAGCTGTAATATTGTGGTTCATACCAATAACCATTAGAACTTACTTCTTGCGTCCTACTAATCTATTACGTCGTTCGTATGATAATTAATTTTTTTTTATATATTGCGATAAGGTCTTCATTTTCATGACTAACGCGAAGATGCTCAAAATTTTACCTTTATTAGGCTTCATTTAGGTACAATAATAAACAATGCATTATTTTCCTTACCCAGGAGCCGTTTGTTCACTCTCCAGATCGTAAATCTCAAAGCCCGAGTGTTCACAGTAGTAGAAGCAGTATCGGAAGTTACCGGAGCCCCCGCGTTGCACAGACATTTCCCACCACTAAGCATTGACACAGTTCAGAAAGACAACACCAGTAGACAACCCACACAAAAATGCTGTATAAGAGAAATAAGTGTGCAAAAGCACTTTGATATTTTTTAAATGAAACTTTTAATAGTTTATTTTTAGAATAATAGTTTACCACCTGATCCAATCACTAAAACTTTTTCAGTAAGAATGTGCTTTGTATTTCCGAGGACAATTCCACAATACACTATGGATAACAAGGGTTTTTTTTATTTTTACCACAATCACAACACATGTCTAAAATAATAAAAATAACTAATAATTTGTTATGTCTATAAATCAGTAATTTCACATCGATTTGTTTCGTAATAATGACTTGACTTAATTAGGTTAAAACAAGATAAGGTTCGTATACTAAACGCGACTGCATCTAAAGAGTATGTAATAAGTTGTGACATCAATTAAGTGTAAAACAAATAATGATAACATTAAATTGCGACGTTAAAATGATAAGTTATGACTTGATGAGTTATAGACAAATTAACCCCAAATAACTGATCAACCCGAGATTTAAGGGTTAGGGCCAAAGATATAGAATACACATCATAAACCTTACTTGGTTAGTTTTAGTATTAATAGGTTTATGTTCTTAATTTTATACCAACCTTGTTTCCATTGTTTATTTTAATTTAATAATGTTTTGTATTTATTAACTTGTCCAAGTGATCTTTAGGATTTTATGGAAATAAATGACATAAATCATTAAAAAAAATCTTTTAAAAAAAACTTTAAATCTTTAAAATGTTCTAATCCAACAGTAGACCCATTGGACGATAGTCACGATATACCTGAACAGGCACAAGCCTTTTCAGTAAAACGTGCAAATAAATTTAAGAAATGGAGGTACACCTTGACCAGTAGTGGGATAATTGTGGTTTATAATAAATAATAATAACTGACCAAGACAAGAAAAACTACTTTTAACAACAGGAAACTTAACATTTCCCATGGTAAAACTCAATAGGAAAAAACCTGAGGTCTACAACAAGCTAAACAAATCCAAATCTCTAGTACAACTACAACTAAGATAAGTAAATGGGTTAGTAGTTTATTCCGACTGTGACTTTAGTACTAAGGACATAGGGCCAATCCTGTTAGAACTGGATTTAACTGGTTAGTAGTTGATTTGTTATTATTAGTATTGGGTTTAGGTATTGTCCCTTCACACATGGCACTGATAAGCACATCACAGAAGAGTGAGGGGTGGTGCAATCAATTGCGTTCATATTACATCATTTTACTGACAGAATACAGAATAAGGATGTAAGGACAACATTTTGTATGAATTGAGGTCTGAGCATCAACTATCATAGTAATTATGTTGGAGTTTTTTATTTTATTTATTAAGTAGCTGTGCCCACAACTCTGTTTAAATTATGTTTACTCATTAAATTATGTTTGTATGGAGGCCACATATTATATCTTATCATATCTAGAGTAAGAATTTAAATAGCCTATCCTGTGTCCCTAATTTCTAAATGTTTATCTAGCATTCAGCTAAACATATTTAAAGTGATCTGATCTGTTATTCTATTGAGTCAAAAAAAAACAAAAATAAACACAATAGCCAAGTAATAATCTACAATAGTTAGAATGGCTGGTATTATAAACAAATTAAATACCTACAATACAGTAGGCTCAAGATATTGCTGATTGTATTATAACTGCCCTCAATTTCATGATGTTGAAACTATTGACATTATGGATTACGCATGATTCTAGATTTTTTTAGTAAACAAGAGAAAATGTTGGCTCAACCACCTTTACACACTTTATGTGGGGTCTGCCAACCTGGGAAAAGGATGATGGTGATGAATTTCAGGGTTTAAGTTAAGTCATTCTTAGATCAGATTGGGTAATGAAGACTGTACATACTAGCTTACCTCAGGTTTTACCTGTCATAAAAAATAGATTTTTCTTTGGGAACACTTTTATAATTCATTTCTGTACTATTATATTTAAACTATTTAGTATTAAAAAAAATAGGATACATCTTGTAAAATAAATTAGCTAGGTAACAAAACCCAAGTATTTTTTTATATTCTACAAAAAATAATGTTTATGTAATATGTTTACATAGTTTACTTAGGTAGGGAGGATTTTTTTAATATGAAACAAGTAAAGTGTCTTTTAGCAGATTTATTTTGATCATAAAATATTTCTCAATAGTCATACTATTGAGAAATATTCAATTATCACTTTTAACAGATAGGTATGTAATGTTTTACAACACACATTAATATTTTATGAAGCAAATGAAGTAGGAAAGTACATGAAACCAAAGAAGTTGTTTAGCATTGAAATGCTATCTATGTTGTCATGCCAATGTAATATACATGTACTTAGGTAAAATCTTAATTGGAATATCTTTCAGTCTCCAAAAATATGGAAATTTAGGTGCGAGTATTAAGGGTAATTTAGGAAACAACCACATGTGACTTGTGAGAAATATCCCATCCTATGTTCTTTTAAGAATCCACCCATTCAAAACTTGTTTACTGTATGAATCATCTCAACATTAATGCAAATGCAACTGCCAACATTATTATCAAACTTTGGCAGCTGCGAAAGGAAAAACCTTATCAACAATACTACAATTGTCTTCAAATATCGGCGGGAAACCGTCAAGATCAAAAAAATGTATCAATAGTGAGAAAATCCTATGGGAACGGTTCCATGAATGGTACGTATTTGAATTGCAAGGGTAGGTACTTACACTTCGAGAATGCGGTCTCCCTTCCGGATGCCGGCCTGCTCCGCCGCGCCCTGCTCCAGCACAGCGCTCACATGCTGCAGAGGAGCATACAACTCCCCGTTAATCGATCTCAGCTGCCCACCCTCCGACACTTGACCACGCACGTTAAAACCGAAACCAGTGTCTGTTTTGTATATTGTAACGCGCCGTGGCCCATTGGCAATGTCTGTGATCTTGTTATTTTTCTCGGGTCTCGTATTACTGATATTATCATTTTCCGTCTCGGCCATTTTGGACAGTTTCCATTTCACCATCACCCACCGTCCCACCGTAGACTATTTTGTTTTGACGTTTTCTGTTCAGGTTCAGTCAGTTTTAACTGACAGTTTGTCAATGTCAAGATTATATTACTTCAAAAATACGTCAGTGTCAGGTTAGTAATTTTGACTTATCTACATTTAATTTCAAAGAAGAATAATTTAATTTCAATTCACGTTTGCCAAAAATAAAAGAAGAAGAAGAAGAATTTAATTTCAAAATTGTAGAAATTGAGTAGAAATTGAGTAGGGACAATGTTGTATATATTTTTAAGGGCTGTGGATTATATTAAATAAATAAATTTTTATTTTATCAGCGACCACACCGTCCTAAGGATATAAAGTTTAATAGCGTACGCCACATACTCGCTTACGAGAAGAAAAAGAAGGTTAGGTAGCTAATTGTTGATAAACATTATTGGCGGTTGCCGGAAAAACATCACATTCCTACAATCTAAAATAGTTTAGTGGCAGATAATAACTTATCGAACATACTTGAATAGTTGTGGTTAAGCATTAAGACCGCCCATTACGCATAGGTAAGTTTTTGTTGTTTTTGAAGTTAAAGATAAAGAAGAGAATTATTTATTGTGAAACTGTGTAGGTACAAAGTAGGTCTTAAAATATGCATAAAGAGTATCAACAATTTTAAGTTTTTATGTAAATATTTATGTATTATTGGTGTGTGTAATAAAGATCTATCTTATCTAAATATTTAAAGCAATTAAATATATTGAAAGAAAACTGAAATTCATAAATTAGTCTGTGCTTAAATTAAAAATGGAAACCACTGGAGCTGGTTTACGTTTACGTTCAAAGGAGGTTCAAAATTCAAAATTTTCATTTTGATGTTTTCATAACCATTCTGGTTTTGACAGTAAAAAGGTTTTCACCTCTTGTCATTGTCCGCAGCGGTCGGTAAAACAGAGTTACTTGACTTATTTTTGATCCGCAAGGTGGCGGCTCCTATGAAACAACGTGGTAGAAAAAAAATAATTTCTTTCACATCAAAATCAGCTGTGCACATCAGTCAGTATGGCCGCTCCATTGTGTAAAAAATAAAAATTAGTTTTTTGTAAAATCTGGTAAAAAAATAGCAAACAAAGTTCAGTTTTCGTGCTTACCGAATTGTTTTATTGCAAGTAGTGTTGATGTTGACTAGAAAAAAGTGTTGCGTCATGACAGAGACCTCTCACTGACAAACAAAATAATACAATAAAAATTGCGAGTCGGGGTGTTACGGCGATTCTGTAAAATTTCATTTTATCTCGTGTTACGTTCGAGCGCGTGTTGGAGGCCCATGCTACAGTTGGGATATCAAGAGAAGAATCATGAGTAGTGTAAGGTTGAGTTTCGTGTCTGTGAGCAGAATTGCAGTGAGAAGAAACGCATCGCAGTTGTCATCGGGTGAGTGTGATTTGGTACTCGGTTGTTTTCGATGGATTGGCGTTCTTCCAGGCCCGTGTCGCGACGCCCCCGTAGGTGACGATTTGCGCACTTGTGTACTCTGTTTGATAACAAAACGTGATAGCTACTTGATACGAAGAAGCCTGTGATTGCTGCGATTAAGCGGTTACTTGTACTAAGGCTAGTTGGTATTCTTTGACAAGGTCATGGGCATTTTCGTTATTGTGTTATTTACAAGCGACCCTGCTCTGAACCTAAAAGGATTCTTATCTGATCAGAAAAGCTAACACATTGACATAGTAAGTAGCACTTGTTGTGATATAGTCTCTCTGATACTGTTATCTTTTATCTGTCATTGTGTTCCAACAAAATACCTGAATATAAAACTCAATATTAATTCTTGTAGGTTATTCTTATGTTGAAAAATTACCCCACATAATGAATCTTATCATTGTGAAGAGATAAAATTAATTACCTACATATTGTACATGTACCTTATAATCATAAACATAATATAGTCTTCTGTTGCTGCTTTGATACTGTTTGAGTCTACAATCAAGATTTGTAAATACTAATTCATGCCGTCACTATGACATAGTTGTAAACTCAAAGTCCTAGAAAACTCAATAAAATATAAAAACGAATGATTTTTATCATTTTTTTCACTCTTAACATTGTGTATTAAATATCATAATACATATCTATCAATCATAAGTTGATACAGAATACAGAATTGTCTTTCAGATCTTTAGACAATTGTATGATATAATGTTTGTCATGGAGCGGTGTCACATGGGGCAGCTATGAGTGGCTGATAGTTTACGGTGCTTTCAATTTCATTGTATAGATATCTAGATCTATGTAGGTAGGCCTAGAACCGTACGCAATGAAAGAGAAAGGTGTTGCATCATGACTGCTTACTTACAATCTTGATGTTATGTTATGCTTAATATATTATTATTTTGATAGCAATCATCAGCTTCCGGCCCAAATTTTCACACTTTAGACGTGTGGTTCTGGTACAAAAATAGTGCGACATATACCGTGAAACTGACCACGGGATTTTTAATCAGATTCAAGTTTAAGATTGTTTATTTCTCAGAATAGGTACTTAATTAAAAATTCCGTGTAGTTTCAATATCAAATTCCAGTTAATTTGGCATGCATTCTAGGTACTTACCTAATACTAGATGATCGTTCTTTGTTTCGCTCTGTGTTATAGCATTAACATTTGTCAAAGTCAAGAACTTTATTTCCATAGAAACAAAACGGGCAGATGGGCACGTCAGAAAAAACTTTTAAACTACTTAAATTAATCATTTATTCAGTTTATTCTATTCTAAATTACTAGCTGGCGCTGCTTATTGCCATGTTTTCTCACCAGGGCTACTAAGACTATTTTAAAACAAAAAGCACCCAAAGCTCTTGAATTATAAAATTAAAACGAAAAGCATTGATTTTTCTATAAGAGTACTACTTATAAACTAATTTGTAAATCCCATTATAATATAGGTCTTATATCAAATTCGATGTAGTATATATATATAAAAGTTTATTTGTCATGCAATTTAATACTAGAAGATCTGTGTACTGGCTCAACTTACTGAAGCAATCACTATAAGGGAATTCTATATAATTGTCTAGTAGGCTAGGTATCTATTATCTAGAATACATTAAAACTTTTATAAGATTCATTACAGGACAAGCCAATAACCTTGACATACAATCGAATAGAGCCTAATCACATTATACAGACTTTTAATTAATTAATACATAATACGGATATTTTGCATAAATCGCTGATCATCGTATAAACTGGTTATATGGCTTCAGGTAAATTAAGTTCCGAATTTGATAACTCATTACGTATCATCGGTCTTATTCGGTCAAATAAGGTGTTTTCATATCTGAGGGAAGATGCTTAGAACGTTCTTCGTTTTGCCAAATTATTACGCGTCTATTCTATTTAGTTTCTGCATTCAGCATCTACAGATATCGGCCGATAATTCGTTTACGGAAACCATACGGCGTTACGTGACTGTTAAATGTGAACCGACCTTTAATCAGGTAAACTTAGTACTTTTTTGTATATTAGCTTAATAACAATTAATAACAAGCTTAGTAGAAATTAAAGTTGTAAGTTGCAAAGCACTTATGACCAGTTACAGGTGGGACCCTTATTAACTGGATCTGGTTCAATAAATCGTTTATATTCAAAGCTATTCAATGTTTTCCAACCGGTCGGTGCAGTGTTCCTTTCTAGCAACACAAACAATGGCAGTATCAGATCCACTCCTTTCTCGAAGGCGCTTCCGTTAAGTAATAATGAAGACACATAATACTTTAACAAAAGATGCTTCGTTCACGTGAAGAGTCGTAAACATTAGAAACATACCGGATTACGGCTACGGTTCCTTAGCAAAATGGCAAAAAACGGAACCCTTATAGATTCGTGACGTTTTTTTATAATACCTACGTCATAAACTATTTTATAAAAGTAAATGCTGCGGAAACCTTCATAGGCAAGTCGATTCGTACTTGGCCGATTTTTATTACATAGATGTATTGAATCTGAACTCTATAAACGTGAATTCTGCTTGTGTAAAATGTTGTGATTTTTACTGTTCTAGACTACATCTCTCTATAAAGATCCTAGGATATTTTTAACCAGTCACCAGTCTCTCATAACGATCCCATACTGATATCGTTGGAAATATCATTAATACAAAGTTTATGTATTTGTTACAAATTAATAGTAGTACTGTTTTAGTGTACAATTTTTTTTATTCAAACTTTTATTGTGTTCTTTCCATATAGGTAATGTAATTTGGTATCATCTAATTGGTCACTTAACATGAACATTACATCTTTCTAAGCCCTAATTTCACCAAGCTCTGTTTGTTAGTTTAACATCCCGTCATGTTTAATCACTGTCAGTTTACGTATATTTATGGACTGTTAATTACTTAATGGATGTTAAACTAACAAACAGAGCTTGGTGAAATTCGGTCTAAATGTTTAACCGCACAAATTTCATCATTTGTGCAAAGTCACGGAGCTATACAATTAATCAACGAATATCCAAAACTTTAAGCCCTCTTGAGCCAGTTCGCGTTATCAAACCATTTGTCAGTCGCCAAAACTGACGAGGCCAGACAAATCCATCAATTTAACGAAAGCCATTTACCTGATCGTAGATTATGACGCCAATAAAACTTGCCGTATAAGGGACAAAGCTCATCTCACAGCGGTTTGCGTAAGCTGCTGAAGGATTTGTTTCGAAATGGTTCTTACACCGCTGCTGGTCGTGTGGTTCTTGAGTTATCGTCATGCACACGCCAGGGACGGTACCGTCTCTATTGTATCGAGATCTCATTATTTGTTAGGTTTAAGTTAGTCTATGTTCTTTACTTAATCTTAGGATATCTTTCGTTTTAATTTGTAAAAAGGTATCATATTTCAGTTCGGTGGTATAACCATTAAGGAGTGGATTTCCTTTTAAGGGTGATATTGATAATCCATTTTAAATCTTTGATTGGGGGATGACTTTTGTCCAGTTGTGGGAAACCAATGGCTAATAAATAAAACTTTGATGTGCTGAGTCACAGATCGTGTGTCAGTAGAGGAAAATGCGTATAGCCTTGCTAACTTGCTATCCCAAGTTAAGCATTATGACGAAATGGTCTTGTAATTACGCACCTGTTTCTAGGCAGGACTTTTCATCTTTCTACACTTCTTACTATGTGCTGGCATTTTTAGCCTGTAGCTCTATGCTCATCGCAAAAGCGACAACCTTGTTTCTTAGTCGATTGAGGTTTGAAGTTTTTTAATGTAAAATAATGTCCTGTAGATTTTCAATTCAGTTCTAGTCTGCGTACATAAAGTTGGTTAAAGTAACCAATGCTGCGATACATCAAGCTTATATCACCAGAAAAAGCATAGGTACCTACCTACATCACAAATCATGAAATCAAAATACTCTATGTACCAATTATGCATCCATACGCCCAGAGCTCCTATCGAATGGTCTATGTTGCACGAAACCTTGTTTGCAAGGTGACTGTTAATAATTACTGACCATCCTCATTAAGCACTTTGACTTCAACGGCCATTGACGACCGTGAAGTTGGACATACCAAGGCATAGTAACATGTAATTGCCAGATTGGTCTGATGACCACTCAATTGGTTTGTTAGAGGACACGACTCGTCTGAGTTTGACCTTGGTAAGGTTTCGACTTTGACGCGTCTGTGTTATTAGGTCGTTACTCTTTAAGGAAAATCTTAGCTAATGGTTAATTTTTAAGTAAGCATATGACAAGTTTATAAATACTTATAAAGCTAATGTTAGAGGTATCTTCTACGTATTTATATTCTACTAGCTAACCCATCCACGGTTTCGCCTGCTTTATTCCCATGTTTTCTCACCTTTGAAACCTTTCCTGGGCTACGAATACTTTAAAAGCAAAAGCACCTTTATCGGCCCAGCTGCTCTAGGCATATTAAATATATATCTTCCTTTATATTTAAAAGAAAATGTATAGGTACCTTCAATAAACATGAATATCATATTTTATTATAATACAAAGAACAACAAATACTGAGCCCACCGCGTTCGCTTGAATCGAACCCGTAGGTGGTGGGTTTGATTATCGAGCTACCGCGCGAAAATTTCTTCCGAAAAGTTCAATTCAATTGTTTTTTATTGAGACTAAATCCCGGAAAAATTTAACGTATCCGTTTCCTGACCTACTAGGTACTGTTCTTCCAATGTCGCCATTTCTATCATCATTCTTGTCCGGCTGTCTGTCATTTGGCGATGGAAAAACCTTGAACTGAACCTTGACTTGCATCTGGTGTGCTCTTGACATTCATTTCGAAAGTTATGTAACGCGTTATGTGTCGATGTGACCCTTCTGTTATTAATAGTGTATACGTTGACATTTCCAAATGAAGCACCAATTATCTTTATGTATCCTTTTTATGTATAAAACATGAAGGTTTATAACAACTCGAATTTAGCCTACTGGGCACGGGACTGTGGGCATAAATCCTACAGTTAGACGCAGAAGACTTTGTGTGTTACTATTCTTATAATTTTGCGTGTGTTCACTTTGCAACCACTCACTTAGCCAGCGAGGTTTTTAGGGCTCAATCTCTGTCTGTCAAGTCTGTCCCAGTGGGAACGTCAATATAGGCTTATGATACTGATATTCCAATGTATACAATGTAGTGTTGTTTGTCAGGATCGCAGCAATGCCGCGCTTTGCGGCGCGCCGGCCCGCGCTCGTTCAGCAGCTGCGCCGTCGTGTGCAAGAGCTCCACGGACCAGCCGCCGCCGCACCCGCACTCGCCGAAGGACGCCGTCGTGTGCAAGAGCTCCACGGACCAGCCGCCGCCGCACCCGCACTCGCCGAAGGACGCCGTCGTGTGCAAGAGCTCCACGGACCAGCCGCCGCCGCACCCGCACTCGCCGAAGGACGCCGTCGTGTGCAAGAGCTCCACGGACCAGCCGCCGCCGCACCCGCACTCGCCGAAGGACGCCGTCGTGTGCAAGAGCTCCACGGACCAGCCGCCGCCGCACCCGCACTCGCCCAAGGACGCCGTCGGGGCTGGTAACACAGGTCACTCATCATTTTATAACAAACTAGCTTTCCGCCCTGCGGCTTCGCCCGCGTTTTACACTTTCCCGCAATTTTCTTTGCTATATTATAGCCTATGTTACTCGGGGATAATGTAGCTTTCCAAAGGTGAAAGAATTTTTGAAATCGGTCCAGTAGTTTCGGAGCCTATTCATTGCAAACAAACAAATCTTTCCTCTTTATAATCTTCTTATATATAAAAGAAAGTCGTGTTAGTGCCTGAACTTATAACTCGAGAACGGCCGAACCGATTTGGCTGAAATTTGGTGGGAAGGCAGCTTACAACCGGGAGAAGGACATAGGGTACTTTTTACTCTAATATAATGCGGGCGAAGCCGCGGACGGAAAGCTAGTATTAGTATAGATATAGAAAACAAGGCGGCTCATTGTATTGTCATACTTCCGAAGTGGGAATCGAACCCGCTGTCTACCGCTACCTCTGCGTAGCGTAGCGCATTGACGAAGCTAAGGTCTGCACCGCTGCGCTACAGAAGCTATCGGTGACGTTCAAGTAGTTGGTAATACACTATTATAGTCTACGCTACGACATCCTCGAAGCCACGATCATACCTCGTTCTTTATAATTTTACTAGCGACCGTTATTTTTTAAACGTATAAGTAAACCTTTCTCTTTAATCACTCAAAATTATATTGCGTAATTTTTAAAATGGAAGGACGTACAGACAGCGACAGCGAATTTGTTTAATATAATGTAGTGAGAGTGTTATATGGGTGATCAGGCTCATCATCCGGCGGCAAAAAGTCGGGGTCGGGCGTGCTGACGTGCCCGAAGTGCGGCGACCCGTGCACGCACGTGGAGACGTTCGTCAGCTCCACGCGCTTCGTCAAGTGCGACAAGTGCCACCACTTCTTCGTGGTGCTCAGCGAAGTGGACACCAAGAAGACCATCAAGGACAACTCGGAGAACAAGTCTGGCTTCTACAGGTATGTATAGTTATCTGCATTAATCCTTACAGCCGTTTAGTCAAGTTCGTTTTTAGGAAGTCACTGTTTAGCTGAGGCATATAATTCAATTTATCATTTAAATTCGTTAAAAACTTTATGTAAATTAAAATAATACTACTTGATACTTCATGTAATCGACGCGAAGTAGTGTATTCTGGTACTAATATTTGTATATAATGATATTTTTGCTTACTGCTTACTTTTTTATGCTGAAATCCATAAATTTGCATTATAAAAAACCACACACTTATAAAATGCCCAGAATTAGCTCGTGTTTTGAAAACCTCTTTAAACAAGTAGTAATGGGTAAATGTCGATGCCGTGATCATTTTGTTTGTACAAGCGAAGGTCATAACTGCAAAAACAAACTTTAATCTGAAGTGATCCGGTTTCGATATTTGTTTTGAATTAATCGTTTTAATGCAATGTCACACGCTTCACCTGCAGTTCGTTTAATAAAGTAAATACTCGTACATAATGGTGTGTTAATTAATAGTGTGTATATTATCATGTGTTCAAAGTAAAAAGGTTCGTGAATTGCCCGTTTATCTCAATATGAATAAATACACAATGTTGGACAAATTCGGATAAACGGTTTTGCAAAAAAATATATTTTTGTTTGGCTTGAGTCGATTTGCAACTGAATCGTAATCTTACGAATACCATAATAAACAACGTAGTTAACATTACCGTTTTACCCAAAGTAAAACCGTTAGATCACAATTCGCAATAATCAATAACCATTAAAATAAAATCAATCGAACTATGATGCCACCGATTAATCTCGTTACGAAATCGTGAAAGCTACGCAATGATACGAACAACGATTAGATTTGCGTGTTCATATTATTGTTCTGTAGAAAGTTCTGTAGAAGCTGCGATGTAAGTTACCTCACTTGTTATTAAACTCTCGTTATGTCGGTAAAACCTTGTTGCGGTTATCTATAAAGGTTCCTGAGATTAGCGCGTTCAAACAAACAAACAAACAAACAATCAAACATTATCTTCAGCTTTATAATATAAGTATAGATAATACAATTTATTTATTAAAACTGGAACAAATATCTGCAGACTCTACGAACATTTGTTCGGACATAGAAATCGAACCAGCAAACACCTGCGTAACAGGCAGATCTTTGCCTGCTGTGCTACATAAGTCGTTTTGTATATGTACGCGGCAGTGCTCCCATCTCTGCTGATAAGACGTCGTTAACTACGTAATGTTGTTCAACTTTTCATTACCCGAGTCATTTCGCTTACATTAAGATTGGTCACGCGTCAAGAAAAAGGTCTCATTCTAATCACAGCTCGCGATGTGTTGTTTATTCGATAAATTCTCGTGTTGACCTCCGAACTACTCAGATCCAACACTAAACCACTAAATACTTTCAGAAAACCACCACCACCCCCAAAGAAGATATTCGAGTACCTAAACAAGCACGTAGTCGGGCAGGAGTATGCAAAGAAGGTGCTGTCGGTGGCCGTATACAACCACTACAAGCGGATCTACAACAACGTCACCAGCACCGCGCCCAGCGACGCGCACCATCCGCTGCATCACACGCATAGAGGTGAGCGTTCTGTTATAGAAGGTGCTGTCGGTGGCCGTATACAACCACTACAAGCGGATCTACAACAACGTCACCAGCACCGCGCCCAGCGACGCGCACCATCCGCTGCATCACACGCATAGAGGTGAGCGTTCTGTTATAGAAGGTGCTGTCGGTGGCCGTATACAACCACTACAAGCGGATCTACAACAACGTCACCAGCACCGCGCCCAGCGACGCGCACCATCCGCTGCATCACACGCATAGAGGTGAGCGTTCTGTTATAGAAGGTGCTGTCGGTGGCCGTATACAACCACTACAAGCGGATCTACAACAACGTCACCAGCACCGCGCCCAGCGACGCGCACCATCCGCTGCATCACACGCATAGAGGTGAGCGTTCTGTTATAGAAGGTGCTGTCGGTGGCCGTATACAACCACTACAAGCGGATCTACAACAACGTCACCAGCACCGCGCCCAGCGACGCGCACCATCCGCTGCATCACACGCATAGAGGTGAGCGTTCTGTTATAGAAGGTGCTGTCGGTGGCCGTATACAACCACTACAAGCGGATCTACAACAACGTCACCAGCACCGCGCCCAGCGACGCGCACCATCCGCTGCATCACACGCATAGAGGTGAGCGTTCTGTTATAGAAGGTGCTGTCGGTGGCCGTATACAACCACTACAAGCGGATCTACAACAACGTCACCAGCACCGCGCCCAGCGACGCGCACCATCCGCTGCATCACACGCATAGAGGTGAGCGTTCTGTTATAGAAGGTGCTGTCGGTGGCCGTATACAACCACTACAAGCGGATCTACAACAACGTCACCAGCACCGCGCCCAGCGACGCGCACCATCCGCTGCATCACACGCATAGAGGTGAGCGTTCTGTTATAGAAGGTGCTGTCGGTGGCCGTATACAACCACTACAAGCGGATCTACAACAACGTCACCAGCATAGACGTAGATGAGTTCTATTACAACGTCCTTTTTAGGGTTCCGTAGCCAAATGGCAAAAACGGAACCCTTATAGATTCGTCATGTCCGTCCGTCCGTCCGTCTGTCCGTCCGTCCGTATGTCACAGCCGTTTTTCTCCGAAACTATAAGAGTTACAAAGCTGAAATTTAGTAGGTAGATGTATTCTGTTACCCGCACAAAGATTTCTTAAAAAAATTGAGAAAAAATAAATTACATTTGGGGGTCCCCATACATAGGACTGAAACTTAAAAACTTTTTTTTAATCGAACCAATACGTGTGGGGTATCTATGAATAGGTCTTCAAAAATCATAACAATGTTTCTAACACCATTTAATTCTAAACTTAATTGTTTGGACGGGAGACTCTTCCAAAGTGGAAAACAGAGTGTCCCCCCCCTCTAATTTCTGAAATAAGAGGATGATAAATCTAGAAAAAATATATATTGTACATAACTATAAAAACTAACAACGAAAATTGGTTTGAACGAAATCGATCCAGTAGTTTTTTTATAATACGTCATAAACTATTTCATATAAACAATTGCTGCGGAAGCCTACATGGGCGAGTCCGACTCGCCCTTGGCCACTTTTTGAGGAGCTGTAGTGCTTCTGACGAAACTCAATCAAGCAACTGTGCATTTGAACAAGATTTCGTAAACCATAAGCGTTCCGATAATAGATTAAAGAACACGACACGGGTATAGTAAAACCATTCTAAAAATGAACTCCCCTCCACAAAACCGTGATGATTTCAACGTGTGAGAGGAAATACAGAAAAACAGAATACACAGAAAAAAAAAATACAGAATTCGGTGGAGGGGCGTTCATTTTAGAAATGGTTCTACTATACCGTGATTTCAATGTTTCTTATTTTTCGATATTTGGGCACTGTTTCAAGTGACATCTTCACGGACAGACTTCTAATATCGTTAAAAAGTATGTTATTTAGTTATTAGTTAAAGCCCAATAAGCAATATTTCAATTTGTTACTTGTCAAAGGTTACAGATATTATGAACGCCAAAAAAGAAAAAAAAGGGATTGTTTTATTTTTATTTAACAAATTATGTTGTAAACTCATTTTCATTAACGGAAATATCTGCAGCTGCAAAAAGGTACTTATTTAAATGTTTTTGTGTGACATTGTTCGAACGTAACTCAAGGCTTCGAGGATCTTACCTCGCTCCAATTAAAACGAGTTTTTCGCGTAAAGCAAGGGACCACTTTAAATCACCTTGTTTTACTTGTTCATAAATGTTTGTTTGTTTTTAGAACAATCAAATACAATACATAAATACTATCAAAAACAAAACCTCTTGCTAATTGACCAGTCAATTAGTAGGTTGGGTAGATTTGTTTGCATTTTATAGATATCATTCTTGTGAGGGCGCTAAGTCTACTCTATTGATAGATCGGGCAATTTATCGTAATCAGAACAAAAATATACAAAATCAAATATGTCCTTGTCATAAATGCTTTCATTCCAAAACATTTGTTTTGTTATACGCGCTAATCCTATGAAGTAGTAATATTCCAGGTTTTGACAAATATATTTTTTTAAACTTTTATAGTATTCACAGTAAGTATTTGAATATGAAATGGTCAACCATGATTGAAATGTTTGTGTTTCCCGGTATTTCGGTTTTCGGAGAGGCTGAGAGAGAGAGTTTTCAGAGATGACAGTAATTTTGAATTATAATATGCCACCCGTTTCATAATATTTTTTTTAATAATTGTTAAAAATACCTGTTTCTGACTCTTGCAATAAATTCTCAATGTTATAAATGATCGGAATCTCGATTGTAAATGTTATTGCGCAGGCGCAGGCTCGGTAACAGGGCATCAAAAGCGAAAGCCAACCGGAGCGGCTTGCTCGTGATTAGTAGAATATTAAGGCTAGACCAGACAACCACTTTCCTCTGAAAAATAGGAATGAGTTGTGAAAGTGAGCCTAATTGTAGGCGCGGTTTGACATTTGTTTTTGTTCTCGGCAGTTTCAAATATACATGTTTTATTGTTGGTGTCCTCTGTGGCGTAGTGGCCCAAGTTCCGCGACGCAGGTATTATGTAAGGATCCATTTCCGCCCTAGATTTTTTAAATTATTTATTTAGTAAAGAACGCCACCAGTAGGTAAACATATCAAACATTTTCAGCTCATTTTATACAGATAATAATGCTAATACATGTATATCCTAATAACAGGCGAACACAAACTACTATTATACCGGTATTGTCGTATTTACATTATGTAGCCTGTTAATAGTCTGAAGTTAGAGGCTGTGTTTGAAATAGCGGAAACTTGATACTGTAAAATGTAAGAATGTAAAGCAGGATAAATAAACCTTTATTTTGAGTCAATTTAAAAAATATTGTCTTACTAAAACAGAGCCTCTCCAAAGCACTTGATTTAAATTGCCACTTTAGTTCACTGTCTCTCCATTCTCCCTAACTACCGCATAGAAAGCTAACAATATGATTATTCCATTTACAAGTCACGGCGCACTTTTCCCTGAAAATAGTAAACAAAGTAAAGTGCGAAAGCGCGTCTAATGCTCTGCACGCTCGGCTGCCGACCTCCTATTGTTCTTACGTTTTGTACGGATTGGGCCGGAGTCGTCGGCACGACTCGCCTTGCGTTCGACATGATCATGATAACGAGCTACGTCTACTAGGCACGAGTCTAGAAGCCATTACTAGTCTAGGAGGACTTGCTAAAATACCAGCCGGGTTGGTGATCGATCTCAGTTAGTTCGTACTTTCGTACAGTACCTACACAGAACGACGATGTTGCACATATTCTCGCAGAACTTTTTTAGAATTAGAAAATATTTTTTTTTATATAAGAGAAGATAATAGACGAATATTGTGAGTGCAATTATTCCGTTTAATTGTAGAATGTAATTATCTTATTCGAAATGTATCACATATTATTTAATAATAGTAGATTTTAGATTAAGTAATTATGTAACATAACAGACATGCCAATTTTATGGTGCAATAAATGAGTTTATTGAGCTTTAACCCGTGGGAAGTGGTAAAATGGTACTATTTTAAGCTGACACCATACTGCAAAAGTACACTAATTGAAAAATATAATCGGTGTGATTACAATTCATTGCTACTGCAATGAATTGTAATCACACCGATAAAACAATGGTAATATAGGATTCTAGCACATATGGAGTGCATATAACAATTGGACGAATGATAAACGGTCTACGAGAAATACACTTTCGCGCTAATACCGGCTTTGAACAATTGAAATGGGTTTGTGTACAAAGTGTTAAGTGTTTACAGCGAGACAATGATTTCGCGTTTTTCCCGTTATTTCCACGTGCTACTTACTGTTGTTTATTATCATCATTATAGCTGTTGGATGTGTACCTTCACTGTCAAACTCGAAATTACAAGATAAGGGCATGTGTATTACAGATAAAGCTTTAGTTGTACCAAAATTTGTAGTTTATCTGGTAGATAAGTTGCGGATAGGCATTATCTGTAACCGGTGAAATTGTAAGGTTAATATTGGATGAAAAAAAATTGAACGGGTAATGTTATTCTGAACTTAGATCACGCGTAAAGCAACTTTAACAGACCTAGAGCGTCTTGCTTGAGCGTTTTACTTTAACTGTGAACCTGGCCTTGTTACCACCTGCCGAGGCCAGGTTCAAGCAAAACGCTCTAAGTCAAGCTATACAATTATTTGGTGGTAATTTGGAGGTGAATTTGAAGGTGAAGGTGTACTTTTATTTGGTGACTCATGCATTAGGACATCAGACGGTCGTAGACATTATCGAAAACCAGACGAATATTATTATTTGAAATCTGACCTTTAGGGCGTCCTGTGTACACTTACATTTTTCATCATTGACATGGTAGATATTATTTGGCTTACAAGAAAAAAAAATATAAACAATAAATAGGTAGGTAGGATAGATAAGAAAGGTTAGTTTTATTGTAGGTATATTATAGAATAATATTTATTTGATTACTATAACATAAAATGATAAATTGAAACTTAAAACTAGACACGAACATAATACACAAGAGGGTCTTCAGCTCAGCATCGACTGTGCCTGCTATACTGCTGGCAAAGAGCTGGTTTTCGGTATTTGTTTTTCATTTTTGTCTGTAGTTCAGTGTGTGATATCTAAAATAAACGTGTTATTGATTTGTTGTCAGATCTCCTGCACATAAGCAACAACAACAGCGGCGGCGGCGGCGGCGGTGGTGGCGGCGGCGGCGCGGCGGGCGCGGGCGCCGAGGTGCTGGACAGGCAGAGCCACGAGCTGCGGCTGGACAAGAGCAATGTGCTGCTGCTGGGGCCTACGGGCTGCGGTAACTATCACTTGTAACACTAGCATGGTTCCTAACAATATCCAGTACATATTACGTGCCAGCTATCCTCAGGCCAAAGCCACACGTTACAGGAAATATTTTTAAGAACTTAATATTTAAAGACATGAACTTTATATTTAAGGTCATAGAGTAAGTTAGTTTTTTTGCAGAGATATTGTGTTTATAGGCTCAGTATATGATTCTGAACTAATTTGACGATTTTTAGAATATTTTTCTGTACGTATGTTCCTCCATAAATCTTAAACCAAAGATCCAATTTTTTTTAAATTAGTAGTTAGACGTCTAGGACACAGGATAGACTATACAAAACTAGACTAAATTCTTGCTTCAGTAATAATAAGAATAAGACGTGGCTCCCTTATAAACATAATTTAACGCGGACGGAGTCGCGGGACAGCTAGTAACGTACCTATATTTCGTAAATGTATGTTTACGAATGTTTTCGAAACTTCGCAAAGCCTCCATTATAGCCAATTATCGCGAACACACCGTAAATTACTACATACATATATTACTACATACATTAAAACACCATAAAGGCCCGTCGATGCAAAAGTTTAACGAATGGTTAACCTCTCGCATGTTAAGTTTATGTGAGGCCTCTGTATTGAGACTTACTCAATGTATTTACCCGTCGATCCGTCACAGATTCGCTTGCTTTGTTTTACGTTAACTTAATCAAAATCAATTATTTCTTGTGGGTCTTAACGATTTTTGAGCAAACTATTTATTAACCCACCGGTAGCGTTACTATTGCTTAACAAAAGAAGATAACAGCAGCGTTCTGTGTTCTGTGTCTAAGCGGTCACCAGTCCGCAATTGAAGTAAAAAAATAATAATAATAAATGTCAAGTATGTTTGAATAAAAGGCAAAAATCTCGTAATGCGAGATCTTGGAATATCTGCATCACCATACCACAGGTAGCTTTTGAGACAAGCTTTAGGGTACCAAAATACAGGTTTATACAATTTTATAGCCAACTCTCATTCCGAGGTGAATATGCCTGTACTATAAGGTTTAATAAGCTATTTGTAGCTAATGCACTGGCTGCTACTGAACAGAACCTTACTGACCTTGCAACAAAGTTTCCATCAATTTGTTAACTTGAATTGATC
Source organism: Chloroclystis v-ata (assembly GCA_963691955.1). Lineage (NCBI taxonomy): Eukaryota > Metazoa > Arthropoda > Insecta > Lepidoptera > Geometridae > Chloroclystis > Chloroclystis v-ata. The sequence continues at coordinate 469,991 of OY829897.1, read as the reverse complement.
GACATTCGAGTTACTGTTACGCAAGCTGGTCTCTTCCAAGGCCATTTACATATAATGGTTTAATTTTACATAATATCTTTATTTACATTCCTCGCTCGTAAAAGTAGAGGTGTGTTTATTTAGTTGCCGATATGTTTGTGGAACGTTAATGTTGATTTATGTAGGTGACATTTTATTATGCATTCATTAAAACTAATTCATGCGAAGAAGTAGTAGCTAAAAGGTATAATAATATCCTTACTAATATAATAAGCTGACCCCCCACTACTTCGCCCGCTTTATTCCCATGTTTTTGGGCAGTAGCCCAGGGAAGGTTTATAAGGTGTAAGGTGGCATTGATTTTATACATAATACATAATTATACATAATTAAATCGAAGTTTTGACTACATTAAAATCTGCTCTGTTTTACTATAACTGCATTTAGAATACATTTCTCATGTAGGTAAGTGAAATGTAAATTTCTTTTTGAGTAATTAGATTTGCTTTAATTACTAAAATGCCAGTATGTGATGTGATGATGTTGTTTGCACTTTTACACAAATCTGATCTTTTACTTAAATAACAAAATTTAAATTAACGTCATGTTTTCTCCAAAGGTTTATCCTCTGAATAATCTTAATTTAATAGCCTTTCTTGGAATCAACGCATTGTGGTTTGAAAGTAAACTTTTGCGTGTATTGAATCTTTTCCTTAAATTTATCTTATTATCACCAATGTACTACACGCTTCTAAATTTCAATGTTTATAAGTACCTTGAAGCGCCGGTCTAAGAATAATACCTACCACCCCATCTGTTCCTTCTATATGTTTGTCGTCAACCCGACTAAGCCATTTAATACAATACAAAAAACTTTATATACTTATAGTGTTATAAAGTGTTTTTGTATTGTATTTTATTTTATGTGAAATGAAATGTTATGTAGAGCATTACTGAGTCTTTATCAAAGAAATAAAATAGTTCATTTCTTTATCCTTTGATGTGTCCGCCCCAGGACAATTGATTGACAACTGTAAATTGGCAGATTATGTTTTTAAATATTTCTTTTGTGAAATGGGCACGCTATTAACTTTTAAAGGTCTGGATCCCGGAATGGTTGTATTTTAAATATTTTAATAGTACCTATCAGGTTTTTTATACATTGATTGTCAGTAAATTTTCAAAATCCGTGTAAATTAAAGGTTAATGAGAAGATTTTTTTATGAGCTTGCTCTATAAAATCATGTATGGAAGAACCCATGTACAATAAACAAGTGTATACGCTAGGAAAAGTAAAGGGCGCTTGATGAAGCCTTATGGAGCCCCACTTTTGTATTTGGGAATTACGATTTATTCAACAACCGGACCGGGTTTCTAGATAAGACTTAAATATTTATAGCTTGTTGCCAGACAATCCTATGAACTAAATTTGTTTTATTAATTGTTCATGACAAACTGTGTCGAACTTTTAATTTAAATCTATAAAAAAAAACTTATCGTCCGAGTTTATAGTCTTTTTATTAATGTTAATTATAACTATTGCGACATTCTTCAAAATAGTAACTTAATAATAGTAAATTTATAAATATATAAAAAACAGTTCAATATAGCTGATCAAGTAAAATAATTTATAACAAAATGAATCATGAATGTATGTTGATATTTAAATGCATTTAACACGCTTAATGGATTCACTCACTTGACTCCAGCATTTGTTACAAACATTTACGGTATTAATAAACATTATGCAAAAATTACATCAAACCATTATACAAAAATAACGTTCCGCTTATAATTTTACATTTTGTAATTTTAAACAAATGATCTAGTCCTAATTATGCAAAGAAGTAATAATAAATGCGATGGTCAAGTTGCTAACTAAACCCAAACGTAATTATCGTGTATTTCTATGTGCAACTACTGACATTTAATTATTATTATTATACAAGCCTGTTGCACGCGGTTAGTCTATGTTTTATTATGATGTATGAGCTGTATTATTGTAAAAAAAATTCAAACACGGACTAGTAGTTTTCGTTACAAAGTAACAGACATTCCAAATTAACATTTTCATTTACAACAACAATACAACATTTATCCTTTCACATAGACTTATAAACTTTTGCGTTTGTTAAGGATAATATCCTTAATAAACGTATTTAACCAATTTTTTTCCTATCCTTATACATTTTTGAATAATTACCTTAAGTGGAATCTTATAATGAGCAGGCATGTTATGATAATCTTAATTTAATCATTTATAACCATAGCTGTTAGTTTTTCCAAATAGACACAACTTTCAATACATTCGTTATTATGTCCCTGTGGTTATAAAATGACAAGTCGTGTAATAAAGAAAACACATTGAACCTCTTTATTTTCTGTATCGTCGGTTAATAAAACCAACACAGTGACATCGCTGAAGATAATCATCTTTAAAATACAACCGCAATTTAATTCACCAAAAAAACAAACCCATATGAAATTCAACACGCTTTTTACTCCGTAAGTTGAGTTACGAGCGGCATTTAAATAACCAAATGCAGGACAATTAAAATCCTTCCTCTAAAGGTCTTAAGGTATGTTTTCGTTTGTCACGATTTTACCCGGGTGCGTACGAGGTTATTCGTAGCATGTCAATAAATCTGAACATCTGCTTTAGGTATTGTTTTAAATGCCGCATCGGTTGGCTTCTTTAACCATACTATAAGTGCCCGTAATTCATCTTAAACGTTGCAATTTTCACACAAAAAGGTTAATGCATTCAGAAAGTCTGTAATTAATTTGTAGATGGATTCTTTTGGGTATTTTATGATGCAACTACGAGGGCCTCACAGGAGGCACTTGGCCATCAGTAGAACGCCCTTAATGTGTCGTTATGTGTCTTAAGCAGCAAGTATTTATAATTAAATTACTCTAATGACATCTCTTTAAAATTGTGCTACGTATGACAATTATGAAATAATTTTCCATAGGCGACGAAGCACTCATTCCTTTTAAAATAGACTTTTCAAGATTTTAAAGACAAAACGTCGAAAGTTTAATAACTATTTTATAAATACGTGGGTGCATCTTAAGTGTAACGTGTGTGGTACTGTGTTGTTCCAGGCAAGACGCTCCTGGCGCAGACGATAGCGCAGTGCCTGGACGTGCCGTTCGCGATCTGCGACTGCACCACGCTGACGCAGGCCGGCTACGTCGGAGAGGACATCGAGAGCGTCATCGCCAAGCTGCTGCAGGACGCCAACTTCAAGTGAGGACGAACATAACTGAACACACCTCGTACATTATTCTAACCTAACAAAACTTTAATGTTCAGGCACGTTGAAAGAGTAACACCAAAATAACAAACCGGCTTTTTAGCACAGGAAAGTACATTGAAACGTGGGCAAAGCCAGGAAAGCTAGAATACACAATCATTTGTTTCATTATACAACATCGTTTAGGAGTTGCGGAGTTGTGAGTTGTTCTTTGAAGATTTCCGGGATATCGTCAGATGCAAGTTGCTTTCGGCTTTTTTCGGTCCAAGAAAATAATAAAAATTGCAATCAACTTTCAGCAAATCATCAGTCGATCTCCTCGAAGAAGGCCGATGCTCATGATTCACGATATCCGTTCAAGAGTTTAACTCGAGAATTGATTTGATTAAAATTCAATATTTATTTCCCAATTTCGACCAATCAACCTATTCTATAGAATTCTATAGAATAGATCAATCTATTCTATAGAATAGATGTCCGTGCCCGAGCGCAACTCTATAGAATAGATTGATATAGAAGCAACAAAGCTGATGGTATTATTTGTTGTTTCCAGCGTGGAGCGAGCACAGACCGGTATCGTGTTTCTAGATGAAGTGGACAAAATCGGCGCCGTGCCCGGCATACACCAGCTCCGGGACGTCGGAGGTGAGTTATACTGTTTACATTATGTTCCTAAAACACCAATATACAATACAATACAAAAACAATTTATTGTACACAAAACACGTGAATATTACAAACACAAAAAGAGACACGTACAATGGGCGGCCTTATCGCTAAAGAGCGATCTCTTCCAGGCAACCTTTGCCATTGGCAATATAATTCCTTTATTAATCCTAGTTCAGGCTCCGACTTATTATTAATATTTTAATATTGAATATTTTTAAATTAATCTTTGCAAGCAAAGTGACACCCTGCTAACGCGGGCGAAGCCGTGGAACGGAAAGCTAGTAGTTTATAAATAATATCAAAAAATACTGATTTATTTCCAGGCGAAGGTGTTCAACAAGGCATGCTGAAGATGTTGGAGGGCGCGATAGTGTCCGTGCCCGAGCGCAACTCGCGCAAGCTGCGCGGCGACGCCGTGCAGGTCGACACCACCAACATACTGTTCGTGGCCAGCGGCGCGTACAACGGCCTGGACAGGTGACACACAACAGATCATGCTATTTTAGAGCTCGATAAGAATCTATAAATTTGATTGATTGATTGATTCAGATTGATTGATTCAGATTTTCGTCCGTAAAATCACAAAGATAAACTTGGACATGTCATCACTATCAATCACCCCCCCTTTTTTTTTTTTTTTTTTCATCATTTCACTTTCAAAATTTTCGTGAGTTATACTATTCATTTTATAAAACGGGAATTACTCACGTATTTACACAGGAGTTAAACAACTCTCGACGTTTCGACCACAATAAGAGCATCATCATCTTTATCAGGAGGTTTTTTTTTTGAGTGAGCGCGCGCGACCTGAGAGGAGACGGAGCACGGCGGGACGCTCACTCCTCAATAAACGAACACGCTATTCCAGACTAGTCCAACGGCGCAACAACGAGAAGTACCTCGGGTTCGGCGCGTGGGACAACAAGTCGGGCCGTCGCGCCGCCCTGGCCGCCGCCGCCGCCGACGCGTCGCCGCTCGACTCCGCCGCCGCAGAGAGCACCGAGCGCGACGCCTGGCTGCGCAAGGTGCAGGCCAGGGACCTCATCGACTTCGGCATGATCCCGGTAAGGACCTGCAAGGACGCGTCGCCGCTCGACTCCGCCGCCGCAGAGAGCACCGAGCGCGACGCCTGGCTGCGCAAGGTGCAGGCCAGGGACCTCATCGACTTCGGCATGATCCCGGTAAGGACCTGCAAGGACGCGTCGCCGCTCGACTCCGCCGCCGCAGAGAGCACCGAGCGCGACGCCTGGCTGCGCAAGGTGCAGGCCAGGGACCTCATCGACTTCGGCATGATCCCGGTAAGGACCTGCAAGGACGCGTCGCCGCTCGACTCCGCCGCCGCAGAGAGCACCGAGCGCGACGCCTGGCTGCGCAAGGACCACCTTTGAGTCTAAATGCGGAAAACTGAGCCATCCTAACTAACTATCAAGAAGTCTTTTGTAGTTTCATACTACTCGAAAGCGAGAACTGGAGGACCAGTTCTCTACAATCCCGTCAGACTCTAGTAGAATGATCCTTGTCTTGTAGTTTTCATAGTTTATTATACTGAATGTGTTTGGTTTGCAGGAGTTTGTCGGCCGCTTCCCCGTGCTAGTTCCGTTCCACAGCCTCAACGAGGACCTTCTTGTCAGGATACTTACAGAACCTAAAAACGCCATGGTAAGTCATTTTATTAACTGATCACTTTATATGGTATTTTAATGAACAATTTTGAAACTACAAAAATTTATTTTCACTGTTTAATTATTGAATTTTCCCATAGAAAATTATTATCCTCTTTTATCCTGCGACGTTGTGTTATACAGGAGATTTTAGGGTTCCAATAGTGATAGCTGCTGACGCCTAGCTAGGTGTATTTATTGATTTGAAGAAAGCTTTCGATACCGTAAGTCATTGTAAGCTTCTTCAAAAACTTAATAACATAGGGATAAGAGACAATGCTTTAGATATATTCTCTTCATATCTGACAAATAGACTACAAGTTATTAAAATCAACACCTTTAGCAGTTGTGTTCAAAGTGTTAACTTTGGTGTCCCACAAGGTTCAATACACGGCCCATTAATGTTTCTTATATACATAAATAAAATAAATTCGATAGGTTTAAAACGGGCACATAACTATAATTTTTATTTTATTTTATTTTTACATTTTAGGATAACTAAACAGCATTTTACTTAAATAACTTAGCATAACAATAGTTTAAATAAGCCTTGTAAGTTTAAGATAATGCTGACTATACTTGCCTGTTTTACTACTTTTTAAATCATAAATAGTTTATACTATTATATACTTTGTATACTACTTTTTACATTATAAAAAGTAACTACTAAGCTTAGATACCAGATGTAAAAAATATTATATTTTAAACTTAGAATAATTTATATTGTATGTATCTCATTAATGGTGAACCTTGTGTTTGTATGAGATTTTTTTTAACTTAATACGGTAATATGGTACGAAACACTTTGAGCGCGATTCAAATTCTCTCTAGTCTAGCCCATTGTTTCGTTAGTTCGACTGACATCCATGAACATTGCATTCAAATGAGTATTATATTTGCAGGTAGCCCAATACAAGCTGTTGTTCGCGATGGACAAGTGCGACCTCACGTTCAGCACGGAGGCGCTGCAGGCCGTCGCCACGCTCGCCATGGAGCGCAAGACCGGCGCGCGCGGACTCAGGGCCATCATGGTATTTCAAATTATATTATTAAAAATCAAAACAAACAGTCCCCATCTTTTTCTTTTGGTTTGTAGATATTTTGCTGTCAACTGCCATTTTTAGTTAAATTCTCATTCATGATACTGACAAACATTGAGTGGATTATAAGCCGTAACAAAAGTAAAGATGGCGGTTGAAACAGTGTCGAAGTATCGGGAAACTTTAAAGCACCTAAATTCTGTTTCGTGTTTAAATAATAAATCGATTCTTTATTAAGCTGAATGTACTCCACGGGTATCAACCTCAAGAAAATCACGACAGCACCACCTAGCGTCTTATCGGGGAACTAAATAGCTCACCTAGGCAGGTGAGCTAGGAAGGCTCCTCAGCGCCGCCACTAACGCCCCGCCCCTTCCAGGAGAACCTGCTGCTCGAGGTGATGTTCGAGATCCCCGGCTCCGACATCGCGGGCGTCCACATCCACGCGGCCTGCGTCACCGCCGGCGACGCGCCCTCGCTGCAGCGCCGCGCCCCGCCCTCCGCCGCGCCGCGCCCCTCCCCGCCGCACCCCGCGCTGGACGACTGGCCCTCCCTCCGTCTGCACAACTGTGAGTCCTTGTCTAGCTGCGTCACCGCCGGCGACGCGCCCTCGCTGCAGCGCCGCGCCCCGCCCTCCGCCGCGCCGCGCCCCTCCCCGCCGCACCCCGCGCTGGACGACTGGCCCTCCCTCCGTCTGCACAACTGTGAGTCCTTGTCTAGCTGCGTCACCGCCGGCGACGCGCCCTCGCTGCAGCGCCGCGCCCCGCCCTCCGCCGCGCCGCGCCCCTCCCCGCCGCACCCCGCGCTGGACGACTGGCCCTCCCTCCGTCTGCACAACTGTGAGTCCTTGTCTAGCTGCGTCACCGCCGGCGACGCGCCCTCGCTGCAGCGCCGCGCCCCGCCCTCCGCCGCGCCGCGCCCCTCCCCGCCGCACCCCGCGCTGGACGACTGGCCCTCCCTCCGTCTGCACAACTGTGAGTCCTTGTCTAGCTGCGTCACCGCCGGCGACGCGCCCTCGCTGCAGCGCCGCGCCCCGCCCTCCGCCGCGCCGCGCCCCTCCCCGCCGCACCCCGCGCTGGACGACTGGCCCTCCCTCCGTCTGCACAACTGTGAGTCCTTGTCTAGCTGCGTCACCGCCGGCGACGCGCCCTCGCTGCAGCGCCGCGCCCCGCCCTCCGCCGCGCCGCGCCCCTCCCCGCCGCACCCCGCGCTGGACGACTGGCCCTCCCTCCGTCTGCACAACTGTGAGTCCTTGTCTAGCTGCGTCACCGCCGGCGACGCGCCCTCGCTGCAGCGCCGCGCCCCGCCCTCCGCCGCGCCGCGCCCCTCCCCGCCGCACCCCGCGCTGGACGACTGGCCCTCCCTCCGTCTGCACAACTGTGAGTCCTTGTCTAGCTGCGTCACCGCCGGCGACGCGCCCTCGCTGCAGCGCCGCGCCCCGCCCTCCGCCGCGCCGCGCCCCTCCCCGCCGCACCCCGCGCTGGACGACTGGCCCTCCCTCCGTCTGCACAACTGTGAGTCCTTGTCTAGCTGCGTCACCGCCGGCGACGCGCCCTCGCTGCAGCGCCGCGCCCCGCCCTCCGCCGCGCCGCGCCCCTCCCCGCCGCACCCCGCGCTGGACGACTGGCCCTCCCTCCGTCTGTACAACTGTGAGTCCTTGTCTAGCTGCGTCACGCCGCGCCTCCCTGCATATTATAACAAACAAGGTACCGTAGAACCGTGTGCCGTGCGTATGCCGTGTGGTGCCTCACAATAGTACCGCCCACCTCAACGCAGGTTGGGCCACTTTCGAACCCCCCCCCCTCCCCCCCCTACATCGCCACGCACCGCTGGCGACGACTTCACTACACAACTGGGACTCTACCATTAGCCTTAGTTTTATACTTATAAAGACTGAATATGAGGATTTGTAATAAAACGACGAATGCATGTGGAGTTTCTTGTACAAATAAAAAACAGACAACAGCGTCATCCTACACGAGAAACGCTTCGATAGCTCGATTTAGAACTCGGAAGTTAACATCTAGCTAGCTTGCTTGTTAGAGGACCACACACCACAGAATAAGTTCCTATATCTGTGTCCGCAGCTTCCTCGCGAATCCCTAACCCGACCTTTCAAGCTCGTTCGCGACGCACCCGGGCGTGCGGCGCATGCGCTACCATTTAATAGTACGGGATTTATCTGTTTTGTATTTGTATTTATTTTCACCGTAGGTACACTTTGATACACTTGGTTATGTCAGATTCTTATAGTTACTAAGTATTATTACAAAATTTGTATAATATATTGAAATAAATTAATTAAAATTTAGCTTCAATTAGTCTTAAAAGACTTCGTCAGATCTTAGTACTAATTAATGAAAGATGATGCTGTCACCAAGAGCTTTTTGCAATGATTAATAGCTTTTGTTAATTAAGAAGTTTTATTTTAAGATTACTATAGCGTTTCAAGTAGAATTAGAAACATTTTAACAATACTAACTAGGTAAGGAACAAGTACAAATCATGGAAGAAGTTTTGAACGCACTAAAAACAATTCAAAAGGACTTGGACGAACAAAGGCTTGAAATCAGAGAAACCGGGAAAAACATCACGGAGCAAGTTACACAGAATATTAGCAGAATTTTTGAAGAAAAATTCCTAGAAATGGAAGGAAAACACGAAAAACTTAAAATCATTGTGGAAAATCAGGAAAAAAGAATTGCATTTTTAGAAAGACAGGCAAGAAATAGAAACTTAATATTTTTTGGTATTGAGGAGACAGAAAAGTCATATGAAAATCTGGAAAATAACTTTATCAACTGGACCAACCAATATATTTCAGTTAAACTAAACTGCAGCGAGATACAAGAGATAAAAAGAGTAGGAAAGAAAGGTGAAAGACCACGCCCCCTTGTGGTAACGTTCTCAACTCTAGGCTCAAAAATAAAAATACTGAAACAAAAAATAGCAATGAAAGATACACAATATTATGTTAAAGAAGACTTTCCAAGATCTGTACTGGAGAAAAGGAAGCTACTTCAAGAACAGCTACAATTGGAAAGAGAGAAGGGACACGCAGCCTTTATTAAGTACGATAAGTTGATAATAACAAAAAACAATACTAAACGAAAGTTACCAACATCGCCTGAAATTTATAATAACTCTAATGAAGAAAAAAACACACAAATAAACAAGAAGAACAAAATTCACAAACACGAAAGTCAAGTCAGGAGGTCGAACAGTATCTCAGAGGGAGTCATAAAGCCGGGAATTCTAAATTACTTCACTAATAAAAACACATCCAGTACAATCAGCAACCAAAACAAACAATCATAGCAACTAAGCCCCTCCTCCAGCAAAAATACTAACAACAAACCGATGAATGCAACAAACAACAAACGTCTTCCAACCCGGCTGGTCACCGTGGAAGAGTACGACCAAAACCCTCCAAAGAAAATGAATACAAAAATACCAAATAAACAAGAAACAAATAAATTTTATATATTAACATACAATGTGAGAACTCTATCATCCCATGGACACTTACTTGAACTTACAGAAGCACTACATAATATAAAATGGGATATTATTGGCTTATCAGAAACGCGACGCTTTGGCACAAAAATCGAAGAATACGAAAAGTACATACTTTGTCATACAGGCCATACACAAGGACTCTATGGAGTCGGTTTTCTGGTAAACATTCATCTAAAGAAAAACATAGAGAGCTACACCAGAATTTCTGATAGAGTCGCTCTACTAAATCTAAATATACAGAACACAAAGTTGTCGCTTATACAGGTATATGCACCCACAGAAGCAGCTAAAGACGAAGATATTGAATTATTCTACGAAGATATATATAGAGCAATAGACCTTGCACATACAACGTATATTATTATGGGTGATTTCAATGCCAAAATAGGACAACCTAAACCCGAAGAATACCTAATAACAAAACCAAATGGATATGGCGAGCGTAATCAAAGAGGTCAAAGGCTCATTGAGTTTGCCCTAGAAAACAAAACACCAATCTTGAACACATTCTACAAAAGAAAACCAAGCCGTAGATGGACGTGGCGTGCACCAAATGGAGAATATAAGAACGAGATAGATTATATTCTCTCCAACAAAACTAACATGATACTTAACATTGAAGTTTTAACACTCAACTTCTCTTCAGACCACCGACCGGTTAGAGTGACCGTAAAACTATCAGGCATAAAGAACAACCGAACTACATTTAGAAGCAACCCCTCTTCCACACTAAAGAACAGCGAAGAAATATCTAAATACAAACTCTCCATGAAAACACACCTGATAAACCTACAACAACCTCTAGAAAATATCTCTACTCAAAAGTACTATGATGAAATACTGAAAGCTATCACACAAAGCCTTCAAAATGCGCAGAATTCTCATGCTAATACTAACCAAAAACATAAAATTTTATCAGAGAACACCTTAGAGCTACTAAAAAGAAGACAAACACTCCAAAAAACAAAAAACAAAACAAGGTCTATGAAAAATGAGCTGTCAGCTTTATATAAACTTATAAGTAAGCGCATGAAGTATGACTATACAAAATATAGAACAGACACAATAGAGAAACACCTAACTCAGACAGGAAGCTCTAAAAAAGCTCACAAAGAACTACGAACAAACAAAGAGTGGATTGAAGGTTTAAATAGAAAAGGAAAAACCCTTAACAGTCGCAAAGATGTTATAGGTATAACAACAGACTTCTACAGGACACTCTATAGAGCTCAGGAAAATGAAAATATCGACCGCATCACTCTTCGAACGAATGAAAGCTCTACGAGATGTACACCATTCACCGTAACAGAAGTTTCCAAAGCAATAAACAAACTCAAAAACGACAAAAGCCCGGGTTCGGATGGCATCACCAACGAAGCTTTGAAGTCAGCTGAAGCACTACTAGTTATACCTTTAACTAACCTTTTCAACAGCATTCTTGAAAATTACATAACACCGACACAATGGTCAGAATCGAACATAATACTTATCTACAAAAAAGGCGATCCCTACGATGTTGCTAACTACAGACCAATAAGTCTCTTGCCTTGTATTTATAAATTATTCTCCTCACTTATAAACGATAGAATAAGCATCAAACTAGAAGTGGAACAGCCCATAGAACAGGCAGGATTCAGAAAAAGCTACTCGACTATAGACCACATACACACTCTGGAACTACTGATCGCTCATTATCAAGAAAGACAAAGAACTCTATATGTCGGGTTCATAGATTACAAAAAAGCCTTTGACACGGTTTCCCATTCAAGCATTTGGAGAGCACTGGAAGAACAAGGAGTAGAGGAAAGATATATCCAAGTGATAAAGAACATCTATAGTGACAACACAGGTAGAGTCAAGCTAGAAAAAGTTGGTCCTAGATTTCCCATTAAAAGAGGAGTAAGACAGGGAGACCCGACTTCGCCGAAACTGTTTATCGCCATTCTCGAATCTATAATAAGAAAGCTAAATTGGGCAACCAGTGGACTAAACATCAACGGAAAACACCTCAGTCACTTGCGTTTCGCTGACGACCTCGTACTGTTGTCAGAATCAAGTTCGCAACTACAAAACATGATCCAATCATTAAACGCGGCAAGTAGAGAAGTTGGATTAGAGATGAATCTATCAAAAACCATGCTGATGACAAACAATACGGAAAAGATTATAGCTGTAGACAATGAAATACTAATATATACTAAAAAGTACATCTACTTAGGCAAACAAATCAGTTTTGACAAGGATAACAATTATTCAGAAATAGAGCGACGTATACAACTGACCTGGAATAAGTACTGGGGCATGAAGGAAATTTTCAAGAGTAACATGCCAGTAAAAATAAAAACAAAAGCTATGTCAAGTTGCCTTTTACCGTGCCTCACCTATGCATGTCAGACGTGGAAATTTACTGAAAAGATAAGGAAAAAAATTATCACTTGTCAAAGGGGTTTAGAAAGAAGCATGCTGAAAATAAAGAAAATCCAAAAGATTAGACACACAAAAATAAGAAATTTATCCAAAGCTACCGATGCATTAAATCTTGCTCAAAAGCTAAAATGGAAGTGGGCAGGACATGTGGCAAGATTGAAAGATGAGCGTTGGACCAATCGGGTGACACGGTGGAAAGGACCAACTGGAAATCGTAGCAGAGGAAGACCAATTACAAGATGGATAGATGACATCGTGAAGGTAGCTGGCCCGAGGTGGATGGAGACAGCACAAGATAGAGACCGGTGGGCGTCTTTGGAGGAGGCCTTCACCCACAGAGGGGTTCCTACAGACTAACTATCAAAAGAATTAACTACATTTAGGATTAAGTTTAAACATATTTTTTGTCTGTAAGAAATAAAAAGGCTTTTTATTTTATTTTATTTATAACTAGGTAATACACAAATTGTTTACGTTATTTACGTCTCAACTATAAACAAATGTATGTTATGGAAGTTCGTTGCCTCCTAACACAGGTATTTTATACTTAAAAGGAGGTAACAATTACTGTTTTAGTTAATAAGAACACTTGTGAATGAAAATAAACATTTTGTATTTGTATTTTGTATTTGTATTTGTTAACATTCGTAATCGGGATTTGGTAGATTTTCAAGTAGAAGCAGTGATGTCTGAGTGGCAACTTTTATTCTGAAGGTCAATTAACATCTGGATTTATCTTCTTAAAAAAATGTGCGCTTTTATCACGTGCTTTAACAGTGCAGGCAGATATCGACAAGTTCTGATAGAGAGTTGAACTTTCAAGAGTTTTAATGATATGTGACATTCACCAATCCTCACTTGACCAGCAGAGTGGTGAATTAAGGCTTAATCTCTCTCTTCAAGAGATAACTTCCAGTATCCCTGTAGGAACAAATAAAAAGGGGTTTATGCAATCATAACTTTTATAGAGCATTTGAAGGCACACTTCACCGTTAAAGAGACCTTTAATACTATTAAATATTAATTGATAATGTTTGTTTCGCAGAATTGATGTCCGGCCTCAACAGTGGTGGCGACCATCGAACATGTCGGGACCTTATAACAACATTACTACATTATCTAATTTTCATAGACATTACAAAAACAATAAAAAATTTCAGTAGTCGTTTTCCATTTATAAAGTTCTACTGATCAAATTGTAAGACTTTCATAGACAATATACCGAAAAATATCCGTATTTAATTTACATGTTTCAAAATAACTATTTCAAAAGTACTGCTATAATAAAAATCTATAATGGTTCCTTTTTTTGCCATTTAGCTACGGAACTCTAAAACTGTATAATTCGGTAATCTAACAACAACAACTACAACTGGTAATCTACTAAGAAACCAACCTCTTATTTAACTTTTATAAATCTACACTGTAAACTTCTCACTATACGTAAAATCTTTGTGAAGTTACTTGCTAAATGTCGTCTATCCCCTTCTCTCGTATTACAAATTAATATGATAGATAGGACTGGAAATACTGAGTGACTTTTATACCTTGACAGCTATGTAGTTTGCAATTAATTGTGTGTACAATAAATCGTATCTGATTAAATTCCAAAGCCAACCATTTTAGGTAGTTGACAATTGATCAGCAATATTTAAATGACTCGAAACTAAAATAAATTAGTAACTCTGATTATAATATTCACTATCTTAATTTAAAAAGATTAAAAGATAATTTATCTGACAATCCATTACGGACGGTTAATATGGATTAAATCGCAATCTTTGATAAACGTAATTGAATACTTCAATAAACAATTCATTTATATTTAAACACTGTCATAATTTGTTCTGTTTATGTCACGAATATTGTTAAATGTCGAAAATTAGAACCACTATTAAATTCTACGTATATAATGTTTTAAACCGTGTTTGTTGTTAGTATGATGTTTCATATAATATGTTTCATGTAAATATAGCATCGTTTATCAGACGTTCACTAAAGCAATGCAAGTTTCTTATAGACTCTTAGAAGCTGCGAATTTTGTATATTATAAGAACTACATAATATTTTTGTACAAGCATTCTTTCTTTGAAATGCGTGTATTGTGCATTTTGTATAGTTTGTTACTCTACTTTAAAACATATTCTTTTACCAAGATCTTTTTTATAACCTTATAAAATACAAAATCTCAGCTTATAAGGTAATTATAACGTTGCATTTGTAAAATTGTGCCAACAGTAGAGACGATCCTGTGCGAAAGAAATAATTGTGAAACGTTTCTTTGTGTCTCGAAAAGGCGAAAATATTAGAATTACAATACATACAATACAAATAATAGTAACAATAGCTAATATTAGTTAACCATTGAGGGTAGTTTCAGAACAGTCCTGTCTAGTTCCTTTGCCGTTTCAGATAACGCCATTAGTCGAGAGGTTAAAGCAAGCGTTTCATTGGCCTATTCTCGACCAGAGATATTTTCTTTTTTCCGCCTGATTTTGGGCTATATCTGAAAGGGACGCATTAGTTTTACTCGATGTTGTATCGCCACCATACAGCATAGCTCTTGTGATGTAAATTACTGTAAATATTAATAATTAAATTAAATAGAAAGATATTTTATCTTAAGATTATTTTAGGGCCCCTAGCTACGTCCACAATACGTTGTAAGTACGAAAATATTCAAATAACTTTTAGGTCACTGCTGGCAATACTTAAAAATATTATGTTTTGACATTTTTGTTATAAATTCAATTTTAATTTTTTTTATTTATAAACAGGCTGTGATGTGATTAAGAATTATAAAATCTCAGAAAAATGTTAGAAATTATGATTGTGTGATAAAAAGTAAATTGTGATCACATCACCGCTTAAGGGATAGTCTAAGCCAATTTGAATTAAAAATATAAAAGTTAACTACATTGTTTTGTTTTATTTTAGTAAAATCTAAGCCGTAGATTTAGAACTAAAATAAAAAAAAAGGTTAAAAAATACAAATTGATTTACTTTATGTAATCATCATAGATTGTTATAAAAAAATATCAATTAATTTATTTATTATTATTCCTTTAAAATAATGGTTTTAAACAACTAAAGCTCTTTGAAAGCCAAACTCCTTATAACTTCCAGTCTTCACTATATCACTTAAAATGGTAACCAATGTGTGCACCTCCTGGTAGCTCGTGTACAGCGCCGCGGGCGCGAGCCGCAGCACGTCGGGCTCTCTGAAGTCCGGCACCACGCCTCGACGCTTCAACGCTAAGCTGATCCTATAGGCTTCGACATGTTCCACGCAAATGTGGCCCCCTCGCCTCTCATCAACCTTGGGATTACCGATCACAAACCCGCAGTCAATTCTCTCAATCAAAAACATCATATAACTGGTTATATGAAGAGATTTCTTCCTAATATTGGACATCCCAGCTTCATTAAACATCTTTAGAGATCCTTCTAAACTAGCCATAGATAAAACACAGGGTGATCCTAACTGCAAACCGCCTGCATCTTGCTGATGATCGAACGCCTGTTGTAGTAAGAACTGTGTCTCTTTCTTATTTCCGTACCAACCGGCCATCCCAGGCAGTTTCTTGAAATGCTTCTTATTCATGTACATAGCCGCTGCGGAGCCGGGACCGCCGTTCAAGTATTTGTAAGTACACCACACTGCGAAATCTACGTCTAATGATTTGAAATCGATTTCCACAGCACCTATAGAATGACACAGATCCCAGCCTATGATTATTCCTTTATCGTTAGCTGCTTTCGTAATACGCTTCATGTCAATCAGTTGTGCGCTACGGTATAACACTGTGGGGAGTAGGACTATAGTTACGTCATCTGTCATGGCGTCTATAATATCCTCTTCGTCTAGTAATCTTCCGTCGCGGCTTTTAACAACTTTAACTGCATCTTCCGGTTCATATCCTTTTAATCTAACTTGACTGTCTACTGCGTATTTGTCTGTTGGAAAGTTTAGGTTATCTACTAGTATTT
The DNA here is from genome assembly GCA_963691955.1 of Chloroclystis v-ata. Taxonomy (NCBI): domain Eukaryota; kingdom Metazoa; phylum Arthropoda; class Insecta; order Lepidoptera; family Geometridae; genus Chloroclystis; species Chloroclystis v-ata. The sequence continues at coordinate 453,446 of OY829897.1, read as the reverse complement.
TGTACCTGGTTTTGTCTGGCCTGTAAAGAGTGCTGATAGCTTGATGTATGTTGGAGGTTGTACATCCTGTTACGACTATTTCATTCGCTTCTGCGTTGACCAAGGGACCCATAAGTTCTGCAAGAACAGACGCGTATAAATAATACTTGTTTTTGTCGCTGTTCCAGATCTTAACTCCCTTAGTTTTCCAATGATCTAGTGCTGTGAGGATCGATTCTTCTGCATCTTTGGAGCAAAGCCCTAGAGAGTTGCCGCAGAGATAGATTGACCCCTGTTTTATATAGAACCTCCGTCTGAATTTTCCCAGCTGGTCATTGTTATCCAAGAATTTCGGATAAGCTGGACCTTCTTCGAATTTGTTGAAATCCATTTCTACTTGGCTTGGAGCAAAATTCACGATTAAGGTGATTTAAAAGTAAATAGGTAAGGTTTCTAAAAGGTAAGAAAACTATTATTATTTAGCTAAACCTCTTAATCGTTCAAAAGTAACGGAAAAACTAAAAACTAATCCAGTTAAGTTGTTATAAATAATAGAGACCGCTGTTGTTTTCGAGTATGAGAGTAAACTTCGCAAATATTCAAGAGACCACAATCCGGAGAATAATAGAGCGAAAGATAGGAAGACCATGATTTGAGAAGATTTACAATGTATTATTTTGTTTTACGTACGCATTTCATATTCATGTAGCTACCTACGAGTAGGTAAATAAAGCTGGTTGTACCTAAGTACCTATAATTGTTGGTAATAAGATATCTATTACTTCGAAACCTACTAATTTATAACGAATTAGGAATGTTCCTATTTGATTCGCAATTTCCTATATGTATATTATTAAACTCATGACTAAAGATAACTTACAACTTTTTTAATAGATAAAACAACTTTCAAAGAATAATAAACCATGGTTACAATGTTCCAAATTCAATTGTAAACAATTAATTGTTTTGTACTTAGTAAGTATCTACTTATTAATTAGGTAATTAAATTGATTTGTATTCTTGGTATTTTTTCATTCAATTCATCACGCTAGTTATTACCGCGTCCTTGTTTATCTTAGTCATAAATCGGTTATTATTTTTAATTCGCTGACCATTACATTTAGAGCAGTAGGTAGGTACTTACTGCCCTTCTTGAAATAATCGTTTTCTTAGGTAGGTACTAATTAACATTTTTATAAAATAATACTTTGTAATTTATAATACCTACTTAGGTAGGTAGGTACTTATAGGCTCTTAAAATTGTTTGTTGTATCTATGTATAATGTTAAGTTCTCATACATACATAAATATGTAAGGTGAATATTAATCTTAATTTCGACAGGCATTTTTTTTAGTTGGTGGTTATCGGATGGGTTGGTAAAGATAGCTGGTTCACTCACGGTAGATACTGGATACAAGTCTCATCCGACCGAAACGACTGGAATTCATTAAGGGAGGCCTATGTCCAGCAGTGGACGTCCGACGGCTGATATGATGATGATGAGGTTGATATCCAAAGGCATACGAGTACCTATAGAATTTTAATACTCGTATGCGAAAACAGATAATTGGATCTAATGTTTGTAATCTAATATTAAAATAATAATGATAATCTCGTAAATCTGATCAGATCAGAAATCTGTGCATAATGGACTCTTTCGCAGCTCATGAAAAATTTCGCGATTCTTTGCTGCTACAACGCTACAACATGTAGCCTGAGATTACACACTTTATTTCTATTGTATTACGTAGGTACGACCTCTTTATATCTCAAATGTTTGACAAGTGGTTTCACTATTTTGTCTATAACCTTGTCAGTTTCTGACCGAACTTTGTATTATTTACAAACAAACAACCCCATCTAAAAACCTTCAGCACAATGAGTGTGATAAAGCCGCTAAGATTGCAAGTTCGCCGGTTCTCGTGCACTGGGGTTCAGCGGACATGTCCTCCGCTGTACGGGCCGCTGGAGGTGCAGCGGTCGGTGCTCATGAACGGCATCCGGCTGGCCGTGGCCAAGCAGCTGGGAGCGCAGATGTCCGCCTGCACTATCATGTATCAGGTACTTAAGCATACACGCCCCTAATTTAAGTTATGTCCCAGCTATTTACACAGGGACTTGACGCGTGGAGATTAGGTAAGGTCTTGTCTTCCTCGTCAAGAGAGTAGTCCCTGTAGTTTATATACTCGACTCGATTATACTTCCGTTAGTTGTGTCATATTGCACCAGTTCTTTGTATGCCTAGTAAAACATAAGTTTTGACGATAAAAACTTCTACTTCGATAGAACCTCAGAAACTGACCCCGGACGTATTGAAGACCTTAAGACTGTATGAATATTGAATACGCATGATTATCCTGAAGCAATGGATCCCATGGATTTTAACAATACATCTCAATTATGACGATACTAAACTAAAATATTTCTAGCTGTGTAGATCAGACGCGGCAACCATTTTCTTAAAAGCTTTCTCCTAATCATCTGTCCATCTCGTCAGTAGGCTTTTGAACCCACAGATTTCATAATAAACCTATATATTATAACATACCTATAGACTTTATCTACATTAGAGTGGAGTGGGGTGTTTGTCCAGGTAGGTTCCCGTCACGAGATGGACTCGCAGCTGGGCGCGACGCACTTCCTGCGCGCCGCGTCGTGGGGCACCGGCTGCGGCTCGTCCGGCTTCCACAAGACGCGGCTGCTGCAGCAGCTGGGCAGCAGCCTCACGTGCAGCAGCGACCGCCAGCGCATCGCCTTCACGCTGCGCTGTCCCTCGCCCGTCTTCAGCGACCTGTCCGGCTATCTGATGGACGTCGCTGTTAGGTATCATGTATTACTATTATCTTTTCTTGTTTCTCCTTCAATAAAGTAGTATTTTTTGTTTGTTTTATTATTAAATTTTCTAAAAATGTTCTATATGAGTATTAGTTTTTTTTGCAATAATTATTATTTTGTATGAAATTTCTACACTGTTTTGAGTGCTATATTCACGAAGAGGCTGATTTCGATACTTCTACGAGCTCTGAACTAGAGACTGATGAAAGCTGTTTTTTTACATGGTTCAATCATTGTGTTGGTATTTATGATTAATTTTACAATCGTCAGACATACTGAAGACCTTTCTGAATACCTAACTAGAAAGTTCTCTTCAACTCTTAGCTTGGTCTTGTCGTCAGTCGTTAGCACTAATAAGTGTTCGTTCCTACTGTTATATCCGTATATCTAAAGTATGAGACACTTACAGGCCATGCTTCGTTTCCTGGGAGATCGACGATCGCAAGCAGATCATCCACAAAGACCTGCAGAACATCGAGCCAGAGCATCGAGTTATGGACATGGTAATTGAAAATAGACATAGGTACATTTTGTTTTATACTAGAAGATGAGCAACAGTATCCTTCTCAATTATTACCATCTTTATCTTTCTTTCTTCTTTCTAATGAGCTCTAATAGGGAGACCCGTATCCACTAGCGTGACGTTATGTGCGATCTCATTATGATTCCTGGCACCTTGTATACTCTAATATACTCAGTGTTGTGATTTTAACCCAAACCAACAGATACAAACCGCCAGTTTCACGGGTCCGCTCGCCAACTCTACGTATTGCAACTCGCATCGCATCGCTACGATGGAAGACAGCGCCCTAAAGGACTTCGCCGCCACACACTTCAAGAGCGATGTGTGTTCTGTCGCTAGCTACGGCCTGCCCTACGAGGAGGTGCTCGATCTCGCAGAGAAGATCAACTATCGAAGGGTAAGTCTGTTGTTTGAATTAAATAGGAGCCAAAATAGGAATAAATACATAATATATACATAACGTATCTAAATGCATTCATATGGCTTCTTGTTTTTTGTTTGTTTGTTTGATGGATTGCTCCAGCCGATTACGGATAAAATGATAAATGCGGTCAAGAGGGGTGTCTTTTAATATTACTTTGCACCCTTAGCTCAAGCTTCGAGCTTACCACGGGGCTAGATGTTGCTGTGTAGTGTCCAGCAATATTTACTATTTTATTTGTTTACTAGCTTTCCGTCCGCGGCTTCGCCCGCGTTATATTAGGATTCCCGCGGTAAAATGTATCCTATGTGCTTTTCCTGGTTATGCCACCTTGCCACCAATTTTAAGCCCAGACTTTATTTTATAGGTAAATATAGTTTTATTTATTTATTCGAAAACTCGGGCTAGTATCAGTAGTCCGATGATGTAGTCCGATTATCGGACTACTGATACTTTTTTGTATCAGTAGTTCGATGATTTGAATTTTTCAGAATCCTCGGACTACTGATACTAAAAAAGTATCAACAGTTCGATTATCGGATTAAATTATCGTATAAGATAACAACTACTACTGAGCCTTTTAGTTTTTAAATTTTATTATTAATTTCGACTTTACCAATTAAAATGAAATAATCCTAACTTAATTACATCATTTTATTTTTTCGAACATGCAAAATATTAAGCTTTTTTATACAAAAATATAGGTGTTATATACAAAAATATAGAAACACAATTGGAGTTGACTGGTGGAAAAATAGGAATACCTATATTTTTGTATAAAACAGCTTTATATTTTGCATGTTCAAAAAAATAAAATGATTTAATTAAGTTAGGAATATTTTATTTTCTTTGGTAAAGTCGAAATAAACAATAAAATATATAAACTAAAAGGCTCAGTAGTAGTTGTTATGCTTTTTAAGTATCAGTAGTCCGAGGATTCTGAAAAATTGAAATCATCGAACTACTGATACTTTTTTGTATCAGTAGTCCGATAATCGGACTACATCATCGGACTACTGATACTAGCCCGAAAACTCTACTTTAATTTTTTTGTTGTTTAGTTAAGTATTCATTAGTTGTAAGTAAATATAATAATACACCGTCAATAATTGAATAATAGTATTACTATAATTAGAATATAACATCTTGGTATATAGGAGTTGCCGGAGCCGCGCTGCATTCCGTCGTCGTTCCCGCGCGGCGGGCTGGAGCAGTGGGACCTGGGCCGCGGCAGCGACACCTGCCTCGCGCTCGCCGTGCCCAGCTGTGGGACCAACGATCTCATGTTAGTCACAACATTAATACCTAATTTCACCACGCTCAGTTTGTGAATTTAACATCCCGTCATGTTTAATCACTGTCAGTTTACGTATATTTATGGACTGTTACTTACATAATGGATGTTAAACTAACAAACAGAGCTCTGTGTAATTCGGTCTAACCCTTCACTGTTTTCCGTTTATTTCATACAGTTTTATTTATTTAAGACTAGTTTACCCAGGCCTCGTCCAGTTTTCTCACCCTTTAAACCTTCAACGAACTAAATCTCTATCTATACTATACATAGTATACATAATATAAAAATCGGCCAAGTACGAGTTGACTCGCTCATTTTTTAGGATACATTTTTTAATATTGGTTCCTAAGTTCCTAATAATCTAACATTTTAATGTAGGTACAACAGTTTCCAATAAATGCAAAATGTATTCTGTATTTATTAGAATTCGATCGTTACCTTATTGTTAAGGTAACCTCAACTGTAGCACTGTAAGGTCACGAACGGTGGGAATTTATCGCTCTCACGATAAAATGCTGAGTTATTATTTCCCAGGAACCTGATAAAGCACAACGTAATCGCGGCCGCCGCTGGCATTGGAAATACACAGGTTAGTCTCTTACTATTACGAAAGTAAAGATAGCATTTGAAAAAACATGTCGATTTATAGCGAGCTGGAAGAAATACCTGAGTATACCGATATTATATTTGAAAATGTCGGTCAACATAAACATAAGGCCTAGGCATAAACTGTAACAACTGTAAATGACTAGGATTGCAGAGAGAGGAATTTTCGGACAATGCGTGCAGAGTCCAGGAGTAACGCATTCTGGGTCTGGCTCTTGATCCAGCTTCCCAGCGAGTGCCTGCGGATATATTATTATTATTTACTGTTAATATTAAGCCGTGTTGGCTAAGTGGGAGCACACTCGACTTTCATTCCGAAAGTCGTGGGTTCAAACCCCGCCGCGCACCTCTGATTTTTCTTCTTGGAAAATTAAATGTGCTTTAAAAACCCGTGCTCTAACGGTGAAGGCAAACATCGTGAGGAAACCGGCATGTTCTGAGAACTTTGAAAAGTTTGAATGACATGTGTCATTCACCAACCCACACTTGGCCAGCGTGAATTAAGGCCTAATCTCTCTCGTCAAGAGAGAAGTCCCTGTGTCCCAGCAGTGGAAACGTGAATAGGGGTATTATGTTACTGTTATTATGAATGGTTTACTACGTGGTGTAGATCGGGCAGCACAGCGAGGACCGGTTGCCGATGACTCCTCTCGGCGCGCTGGCGGCCGACGACATCAACACCAGCTATCAGGCCTTCAACATATCTTATATCGAAACAGGCTTGTTTGGTTAGTCGTCATTATCATAATTACGCTATTCTCTCCAAAAGAAGAAGTCGTGGGTCGTGAATTTCTATTACTTATAGATTTGAAATAGGGATAATATATTTATATTACCTTGCATCACACAATGTTGAGTGTATTATGTCATTCATTTTATACAACGGGAATTACTCACGTATTTACACAGGACAAAACAACTCTCGACATTTCGACCACAACAAGAGCAGTCTTTATCAGGAGGAGTGAGCACGTGTATTATCTCAACTATAATTTGTAATAACCCATATTTTAACAAAAAATATCTAAGAATTAATTAGAAACCAATTATTAAAAATAAGTTATCATATTTGTCTATTCTTAAGCATGTCTCACTGTGTGAAGGAATGCTTCCAGGAATCCTGGTGAAGACCAAGGCCCGTACCGCGTGGAACGCCAGCGTGTCCGCCGCGCAGTTCCTGACCAACATCGGACAGCTCAGCTGCAAACAAATTGAAATCGGGAAGAACAGACTCAGTTAGCTTCTTTTTATTACAATTCTAACATCATCATCTCCTACTTCCAAAATGTTCGCGATGATGTTACACTATGTATAACAATTAGGTACTCACGCATTTACAAAAGGAGTTAAACCGCTCTCGACGTTTCGACTGTAAACTGGAACTGGATATGTATAATATTGAATTTACTGCCGTTTTTTTCTGGAATTGGATTTCTGTTTAGTAGGTGTAACATTCTATTGAGAATTAACGATTTCCTTCTTGTGTGGTATCTGGCTGATTTCAATTCAGCTGCAGACATTGGCATGTAGTCATTTTTGTCTCAACACGTTAGCGCTATAAAGTTTAAGTTGCGTTTGCGGTACGATGCCAGGGAGATTATAAGGATGATAATATATAATAATTAATGATATACCTACCTATATATGATTATTATAATTATGGGGATGTATAAAGGAGGCCCTATGTCCAGTAGTGGACGTACGACGGCTGATATGATGTCGTTTCAGAACTGGCACTCGCCCTGCACGACCAGGACCCTGTGTTGGTATCTGAGGGTCTGGCGCTGCAGGCGGCGTGCGGCGCGGTGCTGCACGACGCCGAGCACGCCGCGCGCATCCTCGACGGCATCAGCGCCGACGAGCTGGTCTGCACCGCGCAGGGAATCGCGTCTAAATGTATGTACATAACTGTCTAGTAGTTATACAGAACATAACAAAAATTAAAATCAATAAACATCTAGCCCCGTGGTAAGCTCGAAGCTTGTGTTACGGGTGCTAGATAATCTGATATACTTAATGGAATATACATACATAGATAGATATTTTATTATACATATACCACCCAGACACCCAGAATAAATACTTGCAGGTCATACAAATTGTTATTCCGAGGCGGGAATCGAACCCTCGCCCGCTGCGCCCCAGAGGTCGTAGTAAACATTTTTTTTTACACAATCATCATTATCATCATTTCAACTGTCATCATCTGTTGGACGTAGGCGATTGGGCCTAATGATTTCCAAGTATTACGGCTGGATGCAGCTTACATCCACCGTGAACCGGCAGCTTTGACCAAATTATCTGTCCATCATGTTGGTAGACGTCTGACGCTGCGTTTTCCGATCCGTGGTCTTCACTCGAGGACTTTTAAGCCCCATCGGCCATCTTCGCTATATCAAACTGCCACTTCAAAGAGCTAATCCGTTCTGCTATGTCGGTGACCCGCGTTCTTCTACGTATCTCCTCATTTCTGTTTCGAGCTTATCCCATATCCGTAGCTCACCATAAAATTGGTGAATTGAACATGTTTCAGGTAAGCTGATGTCAATGGCCGTGGTCGGCGACGTGGGGGTGGTACCGCACGAGCAGGAGCTTCTGTGCGGCTCCTTCTGTGACCTCTGCTGCTATTAATACAAAGAAACAGCAGTATTACATCTCAATAGGGACATGTAGGGCCGAAACACACACGCACCGCAACTGAGCGTTGCGTTGCGTTGCTTATTTAATTATTTATTAAAGTTTACAACTCTATATTTTATCTTTTCCTAGCAATATCAGATCCAATCCATCTTGTCTTATGTATAGCTTACAAAACAGTCAATTAAGTATAATCTTTTATTTCGGGGTGCGGGATAAGTTTAAAGCCTCTAGCAGACCGGATGCGTATACGTACACGTAAGCGTAGACGTGCACGTACTACTGAGTTGTAATGTAGGGGAATGTATGAGACAGGACACACTGCACGCGCACGTCTTCGTTACCTACGCAAGCGGTGTGTCCTGTCTCATACATTCCCATACATTACAACTCAGTGGTACGTGCACGTCTACGCTAACGTGTACGTATACGCATCCGGTCTGCTCGAGGCTTTAATATAAAATATTATATAAACTTGGTAGAAATATTTATATTTGGATTATGGTATTACAGCTATTTTGAATGTGTACTTGATGTACTTACCTTATCTGGAACCAATTTATAAAATGTATTCAGTGCATAATAAAGTAAATATCGCATTGCCAAGATATTGATAGGAGAATATCAATATTTAATGCGCAGATTAGCCAATCGATACAATACGAAAAGATAATGAAAATTTTGTCATAATGACAATTTGTATTTTTTTTCTATCACGTGTTTAAATGATATTTATAATAAGATAGTATTACTGTATCTTATTGTGTTTATTTACTTTACAAGCTTTCTGCCCATGGTTTTGCCTGCGCTACTATGGACTAAGTGATATCATGGAAAAAATGTATTGATTCATTATTTCCATAAGAATACCTGGAAATCAATAAGGGAGGCCTATGATGATGACATGGACAATTCGTTGTAGTACCTACCTACCTAATTAAATAATAAAATAATAGATACTCTTATTTAAACCCAAATTTGAATTAAAAGTAAGACGAAACAATCAATGGACAAAGATTGCTTAGAATATTTAATTTTTTTAAGGATATATATTAAAGTAAGGTACTGTTTTCTTAAATTATTGACAATTTTGTATTGTCAGGCAAGTATAGGATTTTACATATTATGTTGTAAGTATACCTACGATAAGACAGACTGACTTTAATTATGATACAACGCGTCGTAGATATATTATAATATAAGGCGATTAAAAATGTTTGTGTAGGCACAATCTAAATTATCTCAAATTGCTTAATAATTATGATACACGTCTTGTGGTGATTTGCCGAGGCAATAGCTTCCTATCTCTTGGACTTTGTTAGACCCACACGTCACTGGATGTCCAACTATTGCCGAGTCACATCTTACCTTTAAAACTAATATCGCCCATGACGTATGTACCTACCTACGTAATTAGTTACTAAGCGCTCTACACACCAAAGCCGGCGGCCCGCCGGCACAGCCCGGCGGCCCAACCCGCCGGCCTTATTTTGTACAATCAAGCCGCCGGCTTGCGCCCGCGCGGGCATGCCGGCGGGTCTGCATGCCGATGCCGGCGGCTTCGTCTCTACTCACTCAGTCAGTTGCCCGCCGGCTTTCATAGAGTAGTGACGTATTACTAGAACACCACATGCCGGGGCTGTCGTGCCGCCGGCATTGCCGCCGGCAAAGTCGTGCGGCTTGGACATTCTGAAGCCGGCGGGTTAACCCGCCGGCACTAAGCCGGCGGGCCGCCGGCTTTGGTGTGTAGACCGCTTAAGGCACATCGCAATATCACGACGGGAAATCAAGCTTGGTCATTGAATACCTATCGAAATCGCGGGAATCGAACCCGCAACCAATAGATACCTATTATATATTTGCAAGGCTCATGAGTGGCCTTATGTACCTACCCATGTTATATGGGTAAGTATCTAGATGTAATAATGTTAAATTAATTGTTATTCAGATTATGAAGATAACGTATACTTTTGTTTGTAGATATTTAGGTACATGTAGAGACAAAACAATGATTTGGCATGATTCACGTACAGTCAGGTAGAATGCGTTATCATGCGTTGTCATTTAATAAAATGATTGCTGAGCTAGACTAGTTACTGCCTTCAACATTGCCTCTTCCCAACAAATTAAAAATTCTAGTTATATTTCAGGCCTAAAATAATTATGTAGGTATCTACCTATTACTGTAATTGTTGAGTAGATGAATTGATTGTCTGATATTTCAAGCTAGTGGCATTTACACGTGCTTAAAATAATAGATCATCCTGATATATTACCAGGTGTATAGGGATCCTATACAAAACGATAAAATAGACTTTATATACCTACTTAATACTTCTATATTTTGTCATATTAACAAAGCGATGAATGACGCTCACTCCTCCTGATAAAGACTGCTCTTGTTGTGGTCGAAACGTCGAGAGTTGTTTAACTCCTATGTAAATACGTGAGTAATTCCCGTTGTACAAAATGAAAAGCGATGAATGTCTAAGAATACAAGATTTTCATAGCCAATCCGCGAAAAAACACTAAAATTAACCTATGTAGGTACTTACATTTTTAATTTTCTAATCGAAATCGACGAATATATATTTTTTTAAACAATCAAACATCCATCGCATTATCTATATAGCTATATTTTTTATCTAGGACCTACATATTTATTAGTGGTGCGTGCTACGAGTTCACAAGTCCAGGTCTTGGTCTAAAGATGTGGCAGGTGTTGGCGACTGCGATCGTGTTTCTGGTAGGCTGGGTCGGGCTCCGGTGGCGCCGCGTGCGGCAGCATTGGGCGCTGCGGAAAGTGCCCCATTTCCCCCCGCACCCTGTCTGGGGGAGTCTCACCTTCTTGATGAAAGAGAACCCTGTGAGTATAAATTTACAAAAATTATTTAATTTAATGAATTTCCGATTTGTAAAATTATTTCAGTGTTGGATTTATCGAGGAAGGCTATGTAATATATGCAAACAAAATCAAAGCAAACTCAAAACTAATTCCTAAATTTGCAGGCGTTATGGTTCCGCCGCGCATACGAGACCTTCGGGGGCCCGTACATGGGCATGTGGCTGTTCTGGAGGCCGGCGCTGGTGGTGAACTGTCCGCAGCTGGCGCGCCGCATCCTGCTCAAGGACGCTGACAACTTCAGGAACCATTTCCTCAGCTCTGGGAAGACGGATCCTACTGGGAGCTTGAATATCTTCACTTGCAACGTGAGTTCTATAAACATGGTATAAACGATTTAATGTTAAAAAAATTAAAGAACGTTATCTTTTCTTAATGAAAATCACGTGAACTACTCGATATCTATTCTTAAGTTGAGATATTAGTTGTTATTCGCGATGTGCATATTTTATTCGCTACTGCAGAAAGCTCAAAATCAGCGTTCTATAAAAAAAATCCAAATCTGAGCCGCATCATAAAATAAAAGTATTTTGTCAGGATCCAGTTTGGTCGAGCGTCAGAAAGCGCTTGTCACCCGTGTTCACGTCGGCCAAGCTGCGCTCCTTCCAAAGCATGGTCACCACCAAGGCCAACGACCTGGTCGAGCGCATCCAGCGAGATATGGACCATAAGCAGATATACAACATACGGGTGAGGAAGTCATAAATAGGGTCTATCTATCATCATCATCGTTTCAGCCATCGGACGTCCACTACAGGACATAGGCCTCCCTATATGATGTGCAGTTATTACGATCGGATGCAGCTTGCATACACCGTGAACTGGCAGCTCGACAAGATCATCTGTCTATATTGTTGGTGGGCGTCCGACGCTGCGTTTGCCGATCCGTGGTCTCCACTCGAGAAAAATATCTACCTATTATAAAAATATGTCTATGTTTATATTACATTATTATTAGAAGTAGGTATATCAGGAATCTAGCAACCGCAACACAAGCTTCGAGCTTACCACGGGGCTAGATGTTCCTGTGTGAATTGTTCAACAAAATTTATTTATTTAGTACCTATTACATATAATTACCGTTATTTTTAAACATAAACAAACAAAACAAATAAACAAATCATTTATTTTTCCAACAAATTTATGAATAATGAAGTAATATCTTACGTGCAGGATATATTAACGGACTACACGACAGACGTGATCGGAGAGTCGGCGTTCGGTGTGAAGTCCGAGTCCACCCGAACCGGTGACAGCGTCATCAGGAAGGTGACGCGCGACCTGATGCAGTTTAGCTTCATCCGGAGCTTGTCCTGGTGCAGCATCTTCTTCTTGCCTGAATTGGTTGATATTTCTTGGTAATTATTGACATATAATTTTTTCTTATTTAAGCATAAGTTTTTTTTTCCGGTCCATGTAAATATTTGTGTTTCTATAAAAATATATATTTTGATTTTGCCTAAAAATTGATTTGTACGATTAATTCTTCCCGTAGGTGAACCTGTGTTGATTCTTATGCCAGGACCATAATGTAATTTAAGACTTACGAGTATCCATCCCAGAACTTTGATTGATAACCATAATTATGTTAACGATTAGGTTACTTAATTACCATAATTTTTCAATATCCTGTCATTTCTAGGGGCTTGCTATCATTCTTCCCCAAACCCACCGTAGAGTACCTGCGCGTGCTGTTCCGCGGCATGCTGCAGCAGCGAGGCGAGGTCTCCGGCACCAGAGACCTCCTCGACGCCCTCATCAATATGAAACAAGTCGCCGCTAAGGAGGGAGAAGGTTCGAGAACATTCCACAGTATTCTAGAAATATCCTCCAACAGCAGAGCACAGAAGATATTTAAAATTGCCGAGCTTTGGAACTAATGTGAATTATCTATTTTAGAAATGAGCGAAGATTTACTGCTGGCTCAAGCTGCTATACTTCTGTTGGGAGGGTTCGATACATCCGGCTCCGCCATGACTATGATCTTGTATGAACTGGCGCATAACCCTGATGTTCAGGTAACCCATCACAATTCATCATTCATCATCATAGTTTTAGTCTCTCTTTTGCAAAGACAAAAAGACGAAAAGAAAAGTTAGGCATAACTCCTTAATCATAATTAAAGAATCGCATATTAAAGTATCGTCGTTTATTTCAGGAAAAGGTCTTTTTTGAAGTAAAAGAAGCGAAAGAAAAGATTGGAGATGCCAATTTTGAGGATAGCCAGCTTGCTGAGCTGCCATACTTGAATGCTGTGATAAAAGGTAAACCAATATCTTTATAAACATAAGGTGTAATAGATAAAAATACTGATAATTTAGGCTCCTAGATTTATCCAGGTCGAATATGCGCTTTTTTTACTCGACTTGGCGGGAATCTGCCGTGCTCCCAGATTTTACCCACACAATGACTGACTACATAAGCAATCATAATGATCTAATCACGATCAAGTCGACCTATTGTCATTAAAATGAAACTTTAGTTTCTAATTTGTTTTAAATCCTCCAGAAATTCTGCGAATGTATCCCCCGATGGGATGGCTGGACCGCGTCGCGGAGCAGGAGTACAAGATAGACGAGCAGCTGACCGTCCCCGCGGGCACCGTGCTCTACGTGAACGCCATCGGCATGCACTTCGACCCGCAGTACTTCCCGCGCCCCGACCGCTTCCAACCGGAGCGGTTCTTACCAGAGAACGAGAGGAACATTATTCCTTACACGTATCTGCCGTTTGGAGATGGACCTCGGGTTTGCATAGGTAGGTAATACATTTATAAGTATGCCCCTTTCTGATAAAAGATGATTCTGATTAGTTTCTTAAAAACTTATTACAACTTTTGGGATGTAGAATTCACATCTCGCTTTGTAGAACGTTCGAAGGTTGGATTATTATTATTAGCTAGTACTAATATAGTATTTATAATATAGCTGCTAGAATATTCTGGATATATATTTTTTATAATCTACAGAAATGCCCAGAAAACTCCTAACAAATATCTGCAGATTAAAGAAAAAATACACATAACATAGGAGTGAAAGTTCTTCGTTTGGTATCGGCATTAGTTACCTTGTTTTGAATATAACTATTTCCTTTATGAATATAAGCAAAATATCAAACTGCATGACTATATTGCTAATTTGCTTCAGGGATCCGCACAATCATTTACAATAAATCTATTTCTCCCCAGGTCGCCGTTTCGCCCAGCAATCCATTCGCAGCGCAGTATCGTCTCTCGTCCTGAAGTTCAGCTTCGTCCCTCCAGCTGGCGCCACCATGCCCCGAGACGTGGAGTTTGAGAAACGTGGACTTTTCTACATGCCTACCGAGGAACTGTCACTTATATTCACTGCAAGAGACGCTTAAAGAGCAAGCAATAAATTGGATACAAAACCTTAATTTCCTTAATTCCAAACTGCCGCTTTAATGTTGTAAATGTAGGTATATGTATTCAATAAATAAATGAAATAAAAATTCTTCTGCCCTAGGTACTGACTACTTCCAATAAATGCTTGGACTTGAGTAGGTATAAATCTACCCATGAACAGAAAGGTAGTTCAATATAATTAAATAATCAAATTATAATATCTAATTCATTCAGCATTTACATCTATGTGGCAATCTTTAACATGGAACTAGCTGTGTTTTTTTTTCATGTTGAAATGAACATGCATTTGATAGCGTTATCATGTTTATTGGCTAATTTATTTAAGCTTTGAACGCAAATGAGGTGTATATAAATGCACTTTACTTGCACTGTTCAAAAATGTACCTAAACCAAAGAACATTATAATTAGGTACTACTACGTGAATAAACTATGTACTATATCCTAAGATCCCGCTATACAACGACCTTCACCGAGATGTATAATTAATGAGACATATTTTTTATGTTATTAAATATGCCAATAAATATATCCTATATGGGTTGCCTAACAAATTTCAGTCCAGAGTTTTTTTATTAATAATTAAAAAAATAGCTGCAGTCTGTGGCTTGTGGGAAGCGTTTACGTTGGACCTGTCACGCGGCTCACGGATGACCCCCATGGCTCGAATGGTCCGGTAATAAGGCTCACCGATGAGCCTTGTGGCCTGAATGGAAATACTTGATTTTTCTTAAAGAGTTTAACGTGATAATAGGGCAATCTAACGTTTGCATATTCTATTCAAATTTATTTAATAATCACACCGGTGCAATGTTTAAAACAAAAACAAAATTTTTAATTATTAATTAAAAATACTCTGGACTGAAATTTGTTAGGCAACTCATATAGGATATATTTATTGGCATATTTAATAACATAAAAAATATGTCTCATTAATTATACATCTCGGTGAAGGTCGTTGTATAGCGGGATCTTAGACTACTAGTGCAGATAAAAATTATACCCTACCTAAAGTTTATAACTCCGTAGCTGCGCCCCAAAGCTTTGCCTGCGCTGCGATATACCTAATACATTTCTAAAGAGTCGACCGCAAAGTCCAATCAGCTCTAGATTGTGCAAGCGAAAATAGGTAAGGACAATGTATTCCACCACAAAATACATTTTCTCGCGATTTCAATAAGTACTTTACAGACAAACAAACAGAACAACACTGTTTAATAAGTTTATAAAAATGCCTTACTTATACCCCTGCATGAAGATTTCTCGCTTAGTCAAGTGGCTACCACTGACAAGATGTGGTTAGTGTTATTAAGTGTGGTGGTGTTGTTGGTGGTGTGGTTGTGCGTGTGGTGGCGCCGGGTGCGGCAGTTCTGGGCGCTGCGGAAGGTGCCGCACGCTCCTCCGCGGCCGCTCATCGGCAGTCTCACCTTCTTGATGAAAGAGAACCCTGTAAGTGATAACACTATATTTCAAGTTAGGTCTATCTTAATACATTAAAATTAGTGGAAGCTTAAAGCTTATCACGGGGCTAGATGTTGCTGTGTGAATATGAATAGTCCAGCAAAAATAAAAATTCGTCATCGTTAGTTACACCATTTATAACTCAAGAATTGTTTTGGTTAAAATATTGTGGACCTTAAAACCACGGGAATGACATAGAGTCATTCCCGTGATATTATTCCGGGACTTTTTACAGCGGGATGTGAGCGGGATAAAATCTATCCACTCGCGCCTTCCTCCGCGTTATATTATAACGATTTTATTTATATATTTTTTTCTTGAATCCATCATGTAAAATAACCTAAGTATATAAAATAAATTTTGTGTAAAGCTTGTTTTCCTTGCCTCCAGGCGCTATGGTTCCGCCGCACCTACGAGACCTTCCGCGAGCCCTACGTGGGCATGTGGCTGTTCTGGAGGCCGGCGCTGGTGGTGAACTGTCCGCAGCTGGCGCGCCGCATCCTGGTCAAGGACGCGGACAACTTCAGGAACCACTTCCTCAGCTCTGGGAAGACGGATCCTATTGGCCACCTTAATGTTTTTACTAGTAATGTACGTTTCAAGTTCTTTATTCTGGTTACAAGTTGTAGGGCGTAATATGTTTGTTTAAATATTTTATTATATAAAGAGGCTTTACTCAACGTGATGTGTAGAAAAATCCAGAGGTGCGCAGCGTAACCTTAGAGTGGATACAATCCAAAAACGTAAGTAACAAGCCGGTTTATTTCCAGGATCCACTGTGGTCCACCACCAGGAAGCGGCTGACGCCCGTGTTCTCGACGGCCAAGCTGCGCTCCTTCCAGCCCGTCGCGAGGGGCAAGGCAGCCGACCTGGTGGCGCGGATCCGAGGGGAAATGGATCAACACAAGCAGATCAACCATATACGAGTGAGCTGGATACTTAGCAACTAAACCTCGTCACTATTCCATTTTTGAAACTCTAGTTACCTACACTTTCTTCTTATTTATTTAAGAAATCGGTACTCTACTTTTGTGTAGCTAAGAAGTTGGCGCTTCCGTTTTTGCGGCAGAAGGTATTCATAGAATATTGTATTCAGGAACTGTTCACGGACTTCACAACAGACGTTTTCGGGGAGTCAGCGTTTGGCCTGAAGAGTGAGTCGACGAAAACTGGAGATAGCATCATCAGGAATGTCACCCGCGAGTTTATGGAGTACAACTTCCGGCGAGGCCTCTCCTGGGTCAGCATCTTCTTCTTACCCGAAATGGTGGACATATCTAGGTCAGTTCATCACCTTCAGCATACCAACCTATATTTTGTCACCCTAGTCACACAAGTAATTATTTAAAGAATTAATCATAATTATTGGCGGTTGGTGGCCAGTCAGTGGCCAGTCAAGTTCGCCACAAATAAAACAAGAATAAATAATTTATTTCCTTAAAATCCTATAGATTACTTGGACAAGTTTGAATTGTATTTCAGTATTTATATATATAGTAGTCAGGGATCCGTAGTACATGGAAATCAAGTGATTACTAACAAGCTAATTTTTGGTGAGTAGCATCGTTTCGATGAGACGTCCAAAGATATCCTATACCCAACTCTCGATTGTGGTAGCTAACAGAGATATCAAGGATTAAAAAAATCAAGGATGTAAAACTGGGATAACGGACCACGAAATTTGTAGGACAATATGTTATATCTCAAGATAATCATATAAAAACATGTTTGTCCTACAAAACCTATGGTTTGATCAAAGAGTCCGCCATTTCGAAAATGTATCGAAAACGAGGTCAATTTAAATGATTACTATGATTACTAACCAGCTGATTTTTTGTTGTATACTTAATTAATATATATAAAATCTAACGGACATATTGTCCGACAAATTTCGTGGTCCGTTATCCCGGTTTTACATCCTTGATTTTTTTAATCCTTGATATCTCTGTTAGCTACCACAATCGAGATTTGGGTATAGGATATTTTTAGTCGTCTCATCGAAACGAAGCTACTCACCAAAAATTAGCTTGTTAGTAATCACTTGATTTCCATGTACTACGGATCCCGGCCTATAGGTACCAGTTCTTTACAATGTTCTTAAGTCCAGGTAAAGTTTCAAACAGACCCTGTTAGGGCATGGCAATATAAACAATTTCAGCTTTAGCTAATGCTTGCTTAAAATATTGCTGTGGATAAAGAATAAGCATAACATACATAATAGGCAGGGATCCGTAGTACATGAAAATCAAGTGATTACTAACAAGCTAATTTTTGGTGAGTAGCTTCGTTTCGATGAGACGTCCAAAGATATCCTATACCCAACTCTCGATTGTGGTAGCTAACAGAGATATCAAGGATAAAAAAATTCAAGGATGTAAAACCGGGATAACGGACCACGAAATTTGTCGGACAATATGTCCGTTAGATTTTATATATATTAATTAAGTATACAACAAAAAATCAGCTGGTTAGTAATCATAGTAATCATTTAAATTGACCTCGTTTTCGACACATTTTGGAAATGGCGGACTCTTTGATCAAACCATAGGTTTTGTAGGACAAACATGTTTTTATATAATTTAGATAATTATCTTGAGATATAACATATTGTCCGACAAATTTCGTGGTCCGTTATCCCGGTTTTACATCCTTGAATTTTTTAATCCTTGATATCTCTGTTAGCTACCACAATCGAGAGTTGGGTATAGGATATCTTTGGACGTCTCATCGAAACGAAGCTACTCACCAAAAATTAGCTTGTTAGTAATCACTTGATTTTCATGTACTACGGATCCCTGCCTATAAGCTTCATATATGAATGTTTTATGATTACCTGTAATCTGAAGCTCTTTTATTTATTTCCCCAGAGGCATGTTTAGCCTGTTCCCAAAGCACTCGATCCGGTACCTGCGCGTTCTGTTCTGGAGCATGCTGCAGCAGAGAGGCACGGGCGGCGGCGTCAGGGACCTGCTGGACGCGCTCATACACATGAAGGTGGACGCCGCCAAGGAAGGCGAAGGTACGAGCCCTTTCTGCAGCTTTCTACACCATTCTAGATATTTCTCGAACATTCCAGTTATAGCAGCGAAACGCAAATGCTCCAGGGGCATACTAGAAGTGCTCAATTGTTCATACATATGACGCAAAATTCCTAGGACGTTATTTTGATGATCTATTGACATTAAATTGGCTCTCTATGTGTTTATTCTTTGTTTCAATCTATGTAAAGTTGTAGGTCTTCTTAAAAATAGTTATTGACTGAGATATTTCCAGAGCTGAGCGAGGACTATTTGCTGGCGCAGGCTGCCATACTTCTTCTCGGCGGGTTCGATACGTCTGGAGCGACGATGACCATGTTGCTGTATCAAATTGCTCACAATCCGGACATCCAAGTAAAGCTTCTTATTATTCAACAGTTCTTGAGTTTGAAAGTGTAACTAACATGATTTCTTCTTTCTAATCTCTGCACAGCGATACTACAATTATACCGTTCTTCAGCCCATGCTTTAGTTTTAGCTTAGCGTTTTCATAAAATTATCATGTGCAATTAAATAAGAAAATGCTTTTCAGGATAAACTATACAACGAAATCAGAGCTGCAAAAGAAAAGATTGGAAATGCTGATTTGGATGCCAGTGTGCTTACCGAGCTACCATACTTGACTGCTGTATTAAAAGGTAGGTAAGGTCTGATGGGGTAAGAGAAACACCGGGGTAAGAGAAACGAGAGGCTATATTTCGTAAACTATAAGCTTTAAGTCTTAGAGTAGCTCTGTCGATAAAACAGTTACAGTTATGAGTTCCGCCGTTCATACATAGATGTCGCTACGATGTCCCAGTGTCGAGAAAAAACCAAAACAAATTTGACAGTTCATAACCCCGCGAAGACGAGTTGGATGCGTTGTCTTTGCCTCGGTATAACTTTGTGAAATAAAGCTGTTTTAGACTGTTTGTTTTCACCTCAATAACAAGTGAAAGGTAAGTTATACTCTTTACCAAGTATTTACGGTCTATTAATACAGATAATACGAGTTTTGTTTCTATCAAAATCATAACATATAAAATCTTTGTTGGGGCAAGAGGGACAGTCACATACGAGGTAAGAGAAACATATGTTTCTCTTGCCCCATGTCAGGAATGGTAAACCTTTTTCTAGTGCTGCTGCTGCTATTACCACTGTCTATTTTATTCTTACATGTCCAGTCCATCCCAAGGTTGCCTGGAAGAGATCGCTCATAGCCATAAGGCCGCTTTTATACTGTTAACTCTTAGCATCTATTTCTGTATTGTTTTCTGTCTTGTGTGGTACAATAAAATATTATCTATCTATCTATTTACACTGCTAGAATGGAGATGACAAAAGGGTCAAAATATTACTATCAAATACACCTAACATCGGAGCGTAGATCATGTACATTACATTAGTTTTTATTTCACTTCAATACATGCAGTATTTCCGAAGTTATAACGACGAGAAGTTTAAATTTCTGAGTTTTCGCGGGCTCATGCCGCGCACGGTTTTTACGATTGTGACGTCACAGCGGCACAGACCGCGCGCAGCTCACACACTTATTTAATGTAAGGAAAAATAACAAAATGTTTAAGGTTGCTTTGCTTTTATGACTGATTATTTAAAGTAAAGTAAAGTAATCGTGATTACGGGTACCTATACAACGTGTAAAAAAATATGTGTACTATGCCGAAAGGGGGTGATTCTGGACATCGACAACGTTTGTTCAACGAAATTTATAAAATCTTAGAACAAAAGTTGACTCCCTCGATGTCCAGATTCACACCTTTTTTGCCAAAAGGGTTTGAATCTGGACATCTGACATCTGGCATAGTACATATATTTCGTCACACGTTGTATAAATGTTTATTCAAGGTAAAGAAGTAAAATGTTTCAGTTATTATTATTAAGTAGTTTGTACGAGTATTCGTAAATAAATTGTGCTGATTAAAAAATTTAAAACTGTTTTTTATCTCTGCTTTGGTGTATATGTTTCTCTTACCCCAAATTTAAATTTTTCTACTGTAACAGTAAATTAAGCTCTATTTGAATGGAATATGGCTCATACTCGATTGCCACCAGTTTTGCCAATCTCAGAGTCTCTTTATTATGCTTATATCTATTATATTTACATAGATATTAAAAGTGTTTCTCTTACCCCAAACCATGGGGTAAGAGGAACATTAGCACTACGAAAGTATTTTGCCATTTATTTTTGAAGATAGTGGTACCAGAAGATTATGTATCAAAGTCATAGACAGCTAATGAACCGAATATTTATTTGGATATAGCAATATTAACGTAGCTGGATTAGGTAAGGTGCTGGGACTCGTTGATCTTGATATATAATAAAGTATGTTTCTCTTACCCCATCTGACCTTAATAAACATTTGAAATTTTGAATATAGTTCCAGATTATGTTTCAACTTTTGATCAGTTCAAATTCATGGGTACATTTAATTTTATCGTAAAAAGAAATTTTTAGTTATCTTTATCATTTTCTCTTGCCATGGTTGACGATCGAGCGAGTCCGACTCGCTCTTGGTCGGGTTTTTAATTAATCCATCCACGAGCCTAATTGTCTACTTTTGGATAGGTATTAAAATAAATATCTTTTTCGCCAATCCAGAAACCCTCCGTATGTATCCCCCGATGGGATGGCTGGACCGCATCGCGGAGCAGGAGTACAAGATAGACGAGCAGCTGACCGTCCCCGCGGGCACCGTGCTCTACGTGAACGCCATCGGCATGCACTTCGACCCACAATACTTCCCGCACCCCGACCGCTTCCAACCGGAACGGTTCTTACCAGAGAACGAGAGGAACATTACTCCTTACACCTATCTGCCGTTTGGAGATGGGCCAAGGACTTGCTTAGGTAAAACATCGTTATTTTCTTTTTCATAATTAAGTTTTTGTGTTCCTTGAATAAACACTAGCTAAATACCTACCTGTGCCGTGTGACACTAGTCCAAGAAGAGAACAATCTCATATCTCGAGGATGTCATCAAACTCTTAGAGATCTATTACCATGGGAAAGGCACCGTCGATCTTTGTACTGTGCCAACTGCTATGTTCATCCAGATATATTTGTAAAGAGAGGTATAGTGAGCTAGTTAAATTTGAATGACCGTTGATGTATTGTTCGCAGGCCGTCGTTTCGCTCTCCAGACGCTCCGCATCGGTCTGTCCGCCGTCCTGCTGAACTACGCGCTGCACCCGCCCGCCGGCGCCACGCCGCCAAGAGACGTGCACTTTGAGAAATACGGCATGTTCTATATGCCCTCCGAAAAACTCTCGCTTGTATTCACCCCTAGACACGCTGTTGTTGCGTGAGATGGTATTAAAGAAAATAAGCCTTGAATCCCAATAATTAGATGTTTTATTTATTTTACAAAGCTATTTTGTCTTAGAATTAATGAACACTCTAATGTACCTACCTTAATACTAAAATTTTTGAAAAACCTAAATAAACATTTTAGTATATAAAAATAAAATAAAATATTGTATTTTACTACTGCTCACTGCTAGTCAGACTAGGCTTCTAACCTGTACCCATCTGTCGCGTCAAAAAAGAGTCTAGTGAATTAGAGTTATAGTCATAGAATGACTAATAAATTAGAGTTATAGTCATAGAATTAGAGTGCGCGCCACCACTGAAGTCTTTCGGTTAATGCGGGAACTACAGTATTAGAAACCATAAAATATTTATGCAAGGACTTGAGTGGTGGCGCGCACTCTACCTACTCAGCGCTAGTATTAGAGTGCGCGCCACTCTACCTACTCAGCGCTAGTATTAGAGTGCGCGCCACTACTGAAGTCTTACGTACGGATGAAGCCTCCAGCACACCGGATGCGTAAGCGCTTACGTGTACGTATACGCATCCGGTGTGCTGGAGGCTTAATGCGGGAACTACAGTAAATATTTAGGCAAGTAGCGCCACGTCTAAAGGACTTGAGTGGTGGCTCAGCGTTAGTATTAGGTTGCCAATGAAGATTTTGATGCCCAATCCTTTCCAATCCAAAAGTTTGAATGAGTTTTCCAAAGAGGCAATAAATAATTTCAGAGACAAAACGTCTCCCTGTCTTACGCCCATTTATAAAGGAACTCTTTTCTTGTAGGTACCTACCTGAATGATTATGGATATTGTAGCGTTTTTATAGGTACAAGCACTTCAACACTTCGATATATCGATAGTCAATACGGCCCCACTGTTATCGGCCCCAAATATTAAATTATATAAATTGTTATTTCTGCAATACGTAGTTTATGTGAAAACTGGCCAATAATAGAAAGATAGAGGACTTCTTCTTTATGAGTGGAATTTCAGATTGCTAAAGTAGAGGGCAGAATCAAATAAAATAAAGTGAGATTACCGGTTAAATATCTTTTGCAAAGATTTGAATAAAATCAAATTTCCAGATTTTGATTTCTTCACTCTTTGCTTGCTTATTTTCTAAAAGTTACGTAGGTTATTAAATTACATTATAGAGATGCTGGCACTTTTTGCCTATAGCTAGTAGTTGACTTCAACATGATGAACTCGTTTCAAAAGAGTGCGAGTAGTAAGTTATAATTCATGAATTTTTAGGTTATTTAGTTATACTTTACTTTGTGTACCGGATTAATTGGTTGCCTTGCCTTATCTTATTTCAGTCCTTCGCTTTATCAACCTGAAAAATGTATTACAAGCACCTAAAACATGCTCACCAACCTTGGTAGAAAAATCTAAAATAGCGATCCAACCCACTTTATTTTCGCCAAGAGCATTTGAAGTTGAGATTAATGAGAAACCCATAATTGCTAGAATACAACAGGAGCCGATAAAGTATGTGCCTATCGTAAACCCTCGATCAATTCTACCATTGCTTGAAAATGAGTGGCAGCGACAAGAGATTGGACTGCCTTCTCTTAAAAAAGAAGAAATTCAGGTAAGTCAAGCTGTATCTCGAATTAATCACAAAGTCTATGTTATCCAAACTATCACTCACAGTTCATCTATCTTATTTTCAGGCTGCACGTCTAATTGTCATAAGAAAGAGAAAAATGAAGAAACATCAACGGAGAAAGCTTTGGAAAAGAATGCGTCATCGTTGGGCTAGGGTAATAATCTTTTGACATTTTACTTATAAATAATTTTTAATTCATAGTCCCTTTATTGCATGGATTTTATTCATTGTTTAATTAAACAAATATGCACCTTAGCTTAGAGGCTTAGACAATGCATACCTTTAATAAATATAAATAGTTCTTATACATTTGCTTCAGGTAAAGCAGCGCCGCCGCATACGAAAAGAAAAGATTTTTCAAGCTGAACTACTTGCTATGATAAAATCTGCTAATGAATTCTCAGCTGAAGAATATGTAAAAGGTAAAATTGAGCAGGCTAACTACAAGCCACTGCCAACTCGCTGGAAGGGCAAGCGTCTACCTGAGTTTATTATAAGACAACTACTTGGTATTGACAAGAAGATTAACTATAAACATACAGATACTTATAAAGCTTAGATGCATGTTAGAAGATGTTCTAAATAATAGAAATAAAGTAGACATTGTTTTAACTGAACTTTGTTTAATTTGCTTATGATTTTCTAAGGATTACTTTAGGTTTATGTCATTTGTTTCCTAATCCAATTGAATAATAAGAATTTAATAATTTTTAGTATTCACAATTTCAATATTCACAACATCTAGGAAAAATTACAAGATCACAACGTAACCTTACGTAACGTAACATTGTGATCTTGTAATTTTTCCCATACCATTTTCTAATAATTTAGAAAACTTAAGTGAGAGTCAATCACTATAAAATAACAAATAATAATCTAGGAACTAGGCTGCTAAACAACAGCAGCAGTCAGAGGATCACTCAAACAAGGAGGTACTTTCATCTGAGGTGCTTAAGGGTTTGTTTGTTAATGAATCTCTTTACTGTAAGTGTAAGGTATGGCACCTTAAGTAGTATAAGAGCACTAAAAAAGTGGCTACACATTTTTAGCTTATTAAACTTTCCAAAATTGTTTTGTGTAACGCACATACACTAGTAATGTCCTATAAGCCAAGATATTATTATGAGGATGAAACAAAACATTTTTACAATGAAGTACATATTTATTTCATAAATAGTATATAATGTTATTTTAACTTAAGAGTAGTAGTATGATCTTTCGCCTGTATGAGTTTTCATATGCTGTTTTAAGAAATCTTTTCTAGGAAACTTTTTATCACAGAAATTACAGTTATATGGCTTTTCACCAGTGTGAATTTTTATATGTCTCTTAAGAGAAGTGCTACGGATAAATGGCTTATTACAAATATGACACACATGTGGTTTCTCATTTGTGTGAGTTGCCATGTGCTGTCTCAAAAGAGGTTTTATAGCAAATAATCTATTGCAAATTGGACATGTAAAGGGCTTTTCCCCAGTATGTTGTTGCATATGACAAGCGAGAGTGCCACTATGTTTATATGATTTTTTGCATATCGTGCAAGTATAAGGCTTTTCTCCCGTGTGTGTTCGCATATGGCTTGTCAAAGTAGAAGGATGAGTGAATGCTTTGTTACAAATGTTACACACATGTGGCCTTTCTCCAGAATGAACTCTCATGTGGAAGATTAGTTGGTTTTTACGAAGAAAGCTTTTACCACATGTACTGCATATAAATGACTTGTCGCCATTATGAATCCGCATATGTGCCACCCAGCCATCTTTCACAGCAAAGGTTTTGTCACAAACTTTGCATGATAATGGTCTTTCTCCACTATGCCTTTGCATATGCACTGATAGCACACTTTTTGATGAAAAACTCTTATTACATGTATTGCAAGTAAATGGTTTTTCGCCTGTGTGAGTTCTGAGGTGTTTGTTTAGGGAATGTTTTCTTGTAAATGAGTCATTGCAAATGCTGCAGATATGAGGCTTCTCTCCAGTGTGAACTCTCAAGTGACATCTCAACGTCGAGCTTTGTGCAAAAGACTTGTTGCATACATCACAGTTATAAGGCTTTTCTCCACTGTGAGTTCTGTTGTGCTCAATTAGAAGTCTCTTACGGTTAAATCTTTTGTTGCAATTATCACATGCATATGGCTTTTCTCCAGTATGATTTTTTATTGTGTGTATTTTCAGCAGCTTTTTTTTGGGAAATGTTTTTGTACAGAACTCACAGCTGTATGATTTAATTTTATTGTGTGTTTGTTTATGCTTTTCCAGTTTTAGGTTTGATCCAAATGCCTTGTTACATTTATCACAAAAGAATACCAAATCATTCTCAATATCATTTTGGATTTTACTAAACTTATCCTCTTGTACTTTTGTTTTGTCCTCAAGATGAGAACTATGCTCAGATTTTATATAATCAACAAAAGTTTCAGAGTCATCTGGGATAATAGATTCATCATCTGAGTTTCTTTCTTCTTTGAAGAAGATCTCTAAATCATTAGTAATTTCTTCACAAGTAGACACAATTTTAACAGCGGACACTCCTAAATTGTGAAGCCATCCAAGATTATGTTCAGCAATTGTATTTTCAGTTACCTGAAAAATTTGGTCATGGATTATGCAAAATTTAAATAAATAACATAGTGACTAAAACAAGCTTGATAAGGGGTAAGGTAAGCTCTAAATATGGTTCATAATAACATACTGGTTAAATGGAAAATTAACCCATTAGGTACATGTATTGTGTGATGTTTGTATAAAGTCTAACTAACCTTGTGTCAGGATGCTTCCTACAAAATCTATGTGAGCACAAGGCCTATTTAATTAAAACAAAAACAGTTAAGTATACAAGTAATTATACACAGAAGAATAAATGAAAACAAACCTGAAGATTGTTTTGGTAGAGATCTCTGCAGATTTTCTCAGATTTCTGACACATGTTATAGAACTTGAAGCATCTCTCCAAGTTTGCGTAACAGATGAAGCACACTGTTACAGCATCCTCAACCTGGAACAAGATATATTGGAATTTTTCATAAACATGTTCTGTTTTAATATAACTTTTTAAACAATCATAGTAACAGAGATAATAGGGTTCATGGATTTAATAGATAATAGGGTACATAGCAATCTGATATCTGTTGTATGATACATTTAATATAACAGACTCAACCACTGGTTATGCACAAATAGACTAAAGATGACAAGAAACTAGCATGACTACCTTCCAACACTGTGACATAGACACAATCAGCATCTAAGCTGATCACTTCTATAATATAAATAATAATATTTTGTTAGATAACTCTTATAAACTCCATTATGATAAGGCCTCCATGACACAGGCACTGTGTCTAGTGTGAAGGCCAAACTTTTAATAAGTATGTTACAGCTACAGTTAAATAAATATATTTTATGATTAGGTACATTGTATTTTCTGTGGGAAGTTTAATAAATATTATTGGAATAATAATGGAATAGGTAATAACAATTTGTCAGGTGGTAATTTTTGGATAAATAGTTAAAGATAATCTATATGATAGGTAGTGTTTCTTACCACATTTCCTGTTATGCGGTGGAATGTTTCTGTAAGGTTGGAGTTCTCAACTGGTACCATTCTCACCTCTATACACAAACACACTCTGCATACAGTAGAATTCATTTTCTGGTCAAAAAATAATGTTTGAATTGGATATTAAGTAAGTCTTCTTCAAAGCCATTCCTTGAAGATAAGATCAAAGATAATTAATCACTACGGATACTGAAAATTATAAAAGTGATTTGATTTCTTTCAGTAAAATATTTTCAGACTCAATCGATTAATTTTGGCTGAAGCTATTTTGTAGAATTGAGTTTTGACATTTAGTCACGTTCGCCATGAACTAAAAGAAGAAGAAACGATTTGACATTTTGCTCTTAGTACCTACCTACATAAGACCTACATATCTACTCAAAATTTGTAATGAAATTTACTCACTTGACATTGGCGGTTGACGGCATAATTACAATTGCCAGTCACGTTCGCCATATTAAAAGAAGAAGAAGATAAGACCTACATGTACGGTTTTGCTCTATTTTATTTATATTGATTGTTTCTTAACAAGGATATCTGCGATTTTAGAATTCTGGCTTTACCCCTCAAGAGGCCTCGGTTTAAGTTTCACTTTAAGTACGATAAGTAGCTACTAATAGACATGAATTTGGCTCCAACATTGCCCTCTGCGGTATGCAGAATTTGTCTGTGCAGTAGCGATGTGAACTTGGTACCCATAGGAAGCAAATTTGAAATTTATCAGAGATTTACTGGAACTTTGGTAAGTTGAGTTTTACTAAAATGGAAACAACAGGTGAAAATTAAAGTAACAAAATACTAATCTTAGTTTATGCTGGAAAAGTACCTATGTATTGAAGTTGTGTTAGGACCTTTAAAAACCTAGTGTCACTTATGGTTGTCGACTCACTCTAAATCTCTCATAACTTCCATGGAGTAGGTAATTATTTTAACTACCTATGCATAATTAACACTCAGACCCCTTTGTTTATGTTAATCCATAACACTCAAAAACTGTCTCCGTTCACTACCTAATTACTCTTCTTAGAACCTGTTTAGTAAGGTGATTACAAAAGTTCTTTAAAATTTCAGCAATTATCAGTGGATACCAGGCATTCTTCACTCTGCTACCTATGCATCAGACAGCTGGAAAGATGTGTCAAGTTCTACAATATGTGTCAAAAATCAGAGAAAATTTGCCAAGACCTTTATCAAAGCAATCAGGTAATAAAGTAATTGAAGTAGGTATGTATAGTGTGTGTGTTTGTTTTAACTTCAATTATAATCACACTTAGTTTAAGATAAAGTTTCAAACATACCATAGTAAGATTTTTTGTCCAACTTATTTAGGTTTTCTATTATTTTTTTCAGATAACCAAAGAAATTCTTGATCAGCATAACTTAAGATGGCTATACAATTTATCAATAACTCCAGTAAAACTAGTCTCTTGTGAGAAAGAAAATGAACTTAATATCAAAGAAGAAGTTTCTGATGATGAAGTGTTGATGCCAATGTTTGTTCAGGAAATCAAGATAGAAGATAATGATCTTAAATATACACAAAATCCACAAATAGATGATGATAAAGATGACATGTTTGATAGCTGTTTAGATAATTACAGTTTTCAACAAAAACATAATAAAAAAAGATCTATTAAACGAAAGAAAAGAAAAATAAAACAAGAGACCTGCCATAGCATTAGCAACCATGTAGTGGAGAACACTTATAAATGTGAAATTTGTAATAAAACATATGAAAAACGATGTGATTTAAGTAGACACATGGTAGTGCATAGAGAAAGAACACATTCCTGCAAGCTATGCATTGAAACATTTAGTAGAGTGGATCTATTAAAAACCCACATGCTTAAACATAAGGGAGAAATGCCCACCTGTGATCAATGTGGGAAAAGCTTTGCAAGAAAAGGAAACCTGAAGACACATGTTAAAATACATTTTGGCCATAAAACTTTTATTTGTAGTGTTTGTGGTAAAACTTTTCTGGAGAAAAATCAACTACTTGTCCATTCTCGAATACATTCTGGAGAGAAACCATTTAGTTGCCATATCTGTAAAAAATCTTTTAGACAAAGAACAATTTTAAAAAGTCATATGCACCTTCACACTGGAGAAAAACCTTACAATTGCAAAGTTTGTAACAAGTCATTTAGACATCGTACTACATTTACTAATCACAAACTGCTGCATACCAGTGCACTTAAGCCATATACATGCCCTATTTGTAACACTGTGTTTGAACTGAAACCTTTCTTACATAAACACATGTTAACACATTCTGATAACAGCTCTTATGTATGTAAAATTTGTAATAAGGCATTTCTACAAAGTATTTTCTTGAAGACTCATATGAAAATTCACACTGAAGAAAGACGTTATACTTGCAGTGAGTGTGGCAGGTCTTTTTTGAAGAGCATGGGCTTGAAAAATCATATGAAAATTCATACAGGAGAAAAGCCATATGAATGTTGTGATTGCGGAAAATCTTTTCCTGTAAAAGCTAGTTTAGTTACACATAAAAGAATTCATACTGGAGAAAGACCTTATTCATGTGACGTGTGCAATAAAAAATTTGCTGTTAGTGGTGGACTCACAAGACATCTTAAAATACATACAGGTGAAAAGCCATTTACATGTAATATTTGCAATATGTCATTCATTGGGGGGTATAAACTGAAAAGGCACATGAAAGTACACAACAAAGATAAGCCATTGTTGTAAGTTTCTTATTAAGTTTGATAATAAAAGATCGTTTTTGTTTTCATTGTATTTAATTTTATTTATAATTTGATCAACCTACCTACGTTGTTAATACTTACCTATTAAACAATAGATAATGCTATACTTACATTATAAATTAATCTGCACTGTGAGAGAAAAAAAAAACAAACTCTTCAGCTAATAAGATGAAAACTGATCTGTCGTCGTTTGTCGTGATCTTAGATTTAGCGACATAAAAATGTGGCCAAGTACAGAGGTAAGTATAGAGGGAGTTTATTTACGTTGAAATAACCCCATCAGATTAAGTTAAAAAAAAAGTAAATCATCCTTGGTGTTTGTTTGGCTAATGTTTTAATTTAAAATTAATTTAAATTGGTACATACTTACAATAGATATTATTTATCAGTGTTAATTAAATAATCATAATGTATAATGAATTGCCTACAATCATACAAATGCCTCCGTTTGTGTGTAGAATTTGTTTGTGTAGTGATTTGAAAATGCATCTAATTGATAACAAATATTTACCGGAAACTTATCAGAGGTTTACTGGTAGTACGGTAAGCATGTACCTATTAGTAAATATTATTAGTTGTTCGTAGATAAGTACATAATGTTCTGTTATCATACGTAAATTTGATTTTAAAGTAGAGATAAATATTGCTGAACAATTCACACAGGTTCAAGTCCAGAAGCTTGTATTAAGGACAATAGAATAGAACACACTTTGCTGGACACCACAAAACAGTAACAAATAATACAAACAAACTTAAAACAATTGGAGTACAATGTGCGGCTTTATCCGCCCCTCAGCTTCCCCCGCATTCTACACTTTCCCGCAAAAATATTTTTTTATCCTGAGGTAAAAAGTAGCCTATGTCACTCTCCATCCCTTCAAGTAGGTATCCCCACTTAAAAATTAAGTCAATTTGTCACTCAGTTATACTTTCACTTGCCATAACTCTTAAATCGATTATCTGAATTTGAGGAAATTTGGTAGATACACATTTATAGGTCTGGAACACAGGAAAGACTATTTAAAATCTTGTTCCAGTTATGATATGACATGGTCCCATACAAACAATATAACATGGATGGGTCACAGGCACTGCTAGTTCTAAATAACAAACATATTCAGTTAAGTCATAGGCATAGAAAATAGTTTTTGATTTCCTTGTAGTTTTCTGTATATTTTATTTGTATAATTGTAGCTCGTCCCATCAGATGACAGCCCGGCCATGCTGTGTTACATGTGTCATGCACAGTTGAGGAGATGCCTCAGATTCTTCCATATGTGCCAGAAGTCAGAGAAAATATGCCAAGACTTAGTCCAAAACAATATAGCAGTATGTAATAAATAATATGACACCTTACAAACATTTTAACTTGGTGAATAAGGTATTAAGTAAATTTAATTTATTCACATTATTTTAATATCTTTCAGGTATCAGAGCTAACTCTATCTCAACATAACTTGGGTTGGATCTATAACCTTGCTGTAAGCCCTGTTAAATTAGAATCATGTGTATCAGAATTGCTAGAAGAAATCACTATAAAGGAAGAAGAAAGCTCAGATGATGAAGTTTTAATGCCATTGTTTGTTGAAGAAATTAAAAGTGAAGAAAACATTGTTCTAGGAAGTGGTATTAATGAAGGAAAAAACATGTCTACTGATATCTCTGATGAGCTTAATTCTAAGAAAAAATCTAGTCATAAATCAGAAAAACCGAAACAAGTGCCTTTTCATAGCAAAGCTGAAAAGTCATATAAATGTGATATCTGTAGTAAGTCGTATGCTAAGTTTAGCCATTTAAAAAAACACAAGAGATTACACTCTGAGGAAAAGCCACATTCATGTAAAATATGTTCTGAAACATTTATAGAAATGGATTTACTGAAAACTCATGTGTTGACACATAATGAAGAAATGCCCACTTGTGATCTATGTGGCAAAAGATTTTCCACTAAAACTGTTCTCAATCGACACATCATGCAAATACATTCTGGACAAAAACCAATGGCCTGCAAAGTTTGCAATAAAACCTTTCCGGTCAAAGACAGTTTAAGAGCCCACATGAAGATTCACGCTGGATATAAGCCATTTATATGCAATGTATGTGGGAAAACATTTTACGATAAAAGTCAGCTAAAAGTGCACAATAGAATACATTCAGGTGAAAAGCCATTTAGTTGTGAACTGTGCTACAAATCATTCACCCAACTGTCTATATTGAAGAGTCACATGCATCTTCACACTGGAGAAAAGCCCTATGTTTGTAAGGTCTGCAATAAGTCATTTAGGCATAGATCCACCTTGTCCTATCATTCTCAACTGCATATGGGTGGTAAACCATACACCTGCCCTATTTGTAACAGCGTGTTCGATCTAAAGCCTCTATTACGTAAACATATGGCAACCCACACAGACAATACCTCGCATGTATGCAAAGTGTGTAATAAAGCATTTATTCAAAGTGTGTGTTTAAGAAAGCACATGAAAATTCACACAGAAGAAAGACAATATACTTGCAATGTGTGTGGAAAATCGTTCTTTAGAAGCACAGGTTTGAATAACCACATGAAGATTCACACAGGAGAAAAACCTTATACATGCAATGTGTGTGGAAAGTCATTCTCCTTAAATTCAACTTTAGTGAAGCACAAGAGGATTCACACTGGTGAAAGGCCTTACTCCTGCGACATTTGCAATAAAAAGTTCAGGCTCAGTGGCGCCCTCAGTAGACATATCAAAATGCACACAGGAGAAAAGCCATTCACATGTAATATCTGCAATAAATCATTTATCGGGAGTGGTGAATTAAAGAAACATTTGAAAGTACACAGCGAGGAAAAACCTTATACATGTTATACTTGTACAAAATCTTTTAGAGATAAGAAATCTTTGAAAATCCATGTCAGATTGCATACTGGGGAAAAGCCATACACTTGTAGTGTGTGTGGGAAATCTTTTACTCAAAGCAGTAGTTTGAGTATGCATATCAAGAGGGTTCATAGTGAACACAAACCATACAGTTGTTCTGTTTGTGGAAAGTCTTTTTCAATCAATTATATTTTGACTAAACACATGAAGATACATACAAAAGAGGAGCCACAATAGGAAAATAAAATTAATAAGTAACAACGGTTGCCTGGCAGAGCTCACTCTTTAGCGATAAGGCCACCCATTGTACTTGTTTCTTTTTGTTGTATTTTTTTTTATTTATTTGGTGTTCAACAAAGAGTTTTTGTATGGTATTGTATTGTAAATTATTTAAGTTATATCTTAGACTGTGCTATGTAATGGAATACAATTCTGTAAAACATTTTAGCTTGCTATAATGTAATGTAAATCATATTGATTAGCTGTTACGTTACATTACAGATTCATCTTGTCCCGCGGATAGAACCGCCAGTAAAATATATAATAAAAAAAAGTTGACAAAATCGTACACGTTTATTCATTCATTTTGAGTTTTATATAAGTAAGTTTAGGTACCCATCTTAAATTATAATTACAGTTCATCCAAAACCTACCTTTACAGGCGTATGAATATAAAATAACTTTCACTAATAATTATTATGTCATACTAATCGAAAAATTCATGAATACTTTATAAACATTTATTGATTAGCCATTTAGTCAACTTGAATTTAAAATAATTTAATGTCAATTCATTGAAATAGTCTAGAATTTTATAGTAAATTTTAATTGACATAATATAACAGGTACCTATTGTTAGATGATAGAGCCAGTCTTGTACTAGTTATATACATTATGTATTTTCATTTTATGTATTGGGCTGACGTCGCAATTTCCAAACAGGTAAAGGTATTGATGTTGCATTTTTGATGTCCATACTTCAGCCTTGCGTAACACTGGTATTTACATAATTTAGGTTCACAAATTCCAAAATACATTTAGTTAGCTGAGCAATGATTGACATATTTTCATTGATCTACTTTCTCCACCATGAGTCTTCATGTGTTTTCTTAAGGAACTCTTCCGAGGGTATGAATTATAACAAATATTACATTCATGAGGTCTTTCATTGCTGTGAGAAACCATATGCTCTTTCAGAAGACGATTAGACGCAAACAGCTTACTGCATATAGAGCAGGAAAAGGGTTTTTCACCAGAATGCTTGAGCATATGACTTTTAAAGTTACTGTGGAATTTAAACGTCTTTTTACAGATTTCGCATGAAAATGGCCTTTCACCTGTGTGCGTTCGCATGTGCTGTTTGAGTATAGTCGGTCGCGCGAATGCTTTATTACATATTTCGCAATTGTGTGGTTTCTCCCCAGAATGTATTCTCATATGGTAAATCAATTGATTTTTACGTAAAAAGCTTTTTCCGCATGAACTACAGATAAAAGGCTTTTCACCAGTGTGGATCATCATGTGCACTTTCAGGCTTATTTTAGTGGCAAATGATTTATCGCACTCGGTGCAAACATGGTGGGTTTCACCCGCATGCTGTTGTAGATGTCCTTTGAAGGAGCTTTGGTTGGAAAAGCCTTTACTACAGATATTACATATAAATGGCTTTTCTCCAGTGTGAGTTCTCATATGCTTCTTCAAAGTGTGTGTTCGAGCAAATGCAACTTTACAGATTTCACAACTATAAGGTTTTTCACCTGTGTGCGTCTTCATGTGCCATCTCAGTGTGGAACGATGGGAAAATGTCTTTTTGCAGATTTCACAAAGATATGGCTTTTCACCAGTGTGAATGTAACTATGCTCTAACATTGTCCTTTTATTGTCAAATCGTCGGCCGCAATGTTCACAAGCATAAGGTTTATCTCCATAGTGAATTTTCATATGCATCAATAAATTTTTCTTTTTAGGAAATTCTTTGTTGCATATTGCACAGATATATGATTTTATGTTTGGGTCTTCTATCTTCCGGGGTCTGCCTCGTTTCCTTTTTATTATAGGCAATTGACTGGACAACTTTTTGCGAAGCTTTCTTTCTTTAAGTTTGATAGGTTTGGCATCGATTTCACAACAATCAGCATCAAATTCATGTTCTGGTTCAGATTTAACTTGACACTCAAAGGTTCTAAGTCCTGGAGGTATCAAATATTCATCATCTGATGATTCTTCTTTAACTGTAACACTGATTTGGTATTCTGCATTCAACTCATCAACAGAAGATGTACATTTTATTGAAGAAACTGACAAATTGTACATCCATCCAAAGTTATGCTTATTAAGAGTATCTTGTGATACCTGAAATGTATTGAAATAGGTACATGTTTTAATTATTTAAGTTAAAATTATAAATAATTTAATCATCTTTATAAATTTGTGTGTTAAGTATGAAAGTAGATAGGTGTGTGAGTTGAGGTAGGGCAAAGAAAAGATGGATGGACTGTGTGAAGGACAGCATGTTTCTTTTCCTTCCATTTTACTCTGTCAGCCGTCATATCTACACCCACTCCTTCCTAACACATTGACAATGTGCTTAGAGTGCATTGCACTATTAGGAAGTACTTACCTCAACATTACTATGGAATAGATCTTTGCAGATTTTGTCTGACTTCTGGCACATGTCAAAGAACTTCAAACATCTTTGAATTTGAGCTTTGCAGAGATAGCAAACTGTTGAGGGTACTATATTATATTCAGATCTGGCCTGAAATAAGAAAAAAAATGATTTATAATTAAAAAAATCTTCAGAAAAAAGTAGATAGGTATTCTCTAAAATTATATATTATCTTGTATTCTGTTAGCTTGTAGGTTTCTACCTAGTGAAATATTTAACAGATACTTTTTATAACCATTCTGATTACTCATTGAATGGGTTAAATACATATATAATACAAAAAAATGAGGAGAAAATGTTGTACTTTAAATTTATATCTTTATATCGATAAAGCCTAAAGGTGCATAAAATGAAACCTTCTTACTTGGATACCAGTTAACTTTTCGAAGGCATTCTGTAATTGACTATTTTCAATGTGATAAACTTTCACATTACTGCACAGACAAAGCCTGCACATAGAAATCGGCATAATTATTAACAGGATCAATACAGTATGTATGTAACGATCGATGTTATTAGGATTACACTACACACTACAGTATGTAAAATGTAAACTTATAATATGTACATAAAATAAATTAGATTTCCTGCTGAAAGCTGCAATTGGCTATTTCACAGTTTTTCTTTATTTATGACAGTGACACTTTAGACAGATAATTGTCTGTTTGCTGCTGAGACATTCCACTAGATTCCTTCTTCTGAGTGCTTAGATTATACTCCTTCTTCTGAGTCTGAGTGAGACTCGGTGAGTGAGCGCTTTTATTTTCAACCAAAAACAGCAAGCCATAAACTTGGAAGAAAAAGAAGAAAAGCGCTTTTATGTGTGATCTTCTTCGTGTCTTCTTCCCAATAATAATTCCTTGCTGACGTTAAGATTTTGCAATTTATACAGTAGTCTTACCTATGTATTTATTTGATATAATTATGTCTAGCTAGAGCACCTAAAGTACTTAGGTAATCTAAGTTTGAAAGTAAATATAGGTACTAGTCATACCTACCTAACTTAGTCGCATGATAAATATAAAAAAATAAATAGGTATAGTAAAACCATTCTAAAAATGAACTCCCCTCCACAAAACCGTGATGATTTCAACGTGTGAGAGGAAAAACAGAATACACAGAAAAAAAAAATTCAGAATTCGGTAGAGGGGCGTTCATTTTAGAAATGGTTTTACTATACTTAAGTATACCTACCTAGATAAATACGTAAAATAATATTGGTATCTCGGAAAACTA
Source organism: Chloroclystis v-ata (assembly GCA_963691955.1). NCBI lineage: Eukaryota > Metazoa > Arthropoda > Insecta > Lepidoptera > Geometridae > Chloroclystis > Chloroclystis v-ata. The sequence goes on along the minus strand of OY829897.1, from coordinate 416,379 downwards.
TTTCGCAGTGAAAATTGAAATTGAAATCGGGCCAGCCGTTCTTAAGTTATAAAATTACAACAAAAATGGCATTGATTTTTATTTAGACTAGCTTTCCACCCCGCACATCATACACACCACCCCAAGATGATAAAAGGTGTTAAAATTAATTATATCAACAAATAATCACTGTTGGATTTTACCAATAATGTGGGTAGGAGATTACCGCTGATCCTATGGAAAAGCAAGACGGCCGAACACAGCGGTCGCGGCCTCGGAACAGACAACATCTTGTCTGTCGGATTTTATTGTGAACACCTTATTTTGAACCTAGTGTGTGCGTGTGTGAGTGAGCTTCCAGAACTACTGAGCCCGACCAGGATTACGGACATTGGAGCTGATCAGCTATACGCAGCCTGAAAGCATTACCAGAGGTACGTGGTTTTAGGACATAATATGTTCATATTATTCCTCTCTGAAGATAATGCGATTCATTTTAGTCCAGCGGATGAAACCGCCAGTATAAATTATATAAAAAAGATTGGCAAAATCGTACAATCACAATACCTACTTCAATTCCACTTGCAGCCCAAGGAATATTCGTAAATAAAATAGGGTCTGCAGCATCATTACCTACCTATAGCTAATTATATATTCTGTGCCTATAGTTGCGTAGTAATTATATATTCTGTGCCTATAGCAAAAATAATAAAACGCAAGAGAAATATTCATATCTATGTTACTTTTTGTTATATTTGTTTAAAATATTGTTCAACATTTAGGTACCTAGTCATGAAATAATTGTAACATTCATCGGCACTATTTTTTTTCAGTCGTTGAACTGGTAAGTACCTAATACATTTATTAGATAATCCTATAAGGTGAACTTTATACCTATATAGGTAGGTACCTATGTAAAACTTACTTAAAGAACAATGGCAGATATTCATACATAAAATTAGTTGATAATAAAAGGTAGCGTCTATAGATCTAAAATATCTTAAAATGTTAAGCGTGAGTCTTAGAATGACTTTGTCTAAGAATTTTGTGATAAGAAGGCCGCAGAAAAAATATATTTACATTTGAACTTTTTTAGGTTATGTCTTACGACACTCTGAGAAAGTTCGAAAGTGTGATTGTTTTTGTTACTAGTAAATTCTTTCTTATAAGAAGTCCCTGAATTAGGTATTTTTAGATTAATGCTTCTTTATTGCATATTTATATAATTATTTTAGGTACCTACCTCTACCTATAAAACGAAAAACATCCTAAGACCCTTTACTAAAGAAGAAGAAATTAGTTGGCATTTCATTAAAAAGACAAGAAAAGTCACACTGACACCGCGTTCCAGAGCGCGAACTACTAACCTCAAACGTCACAGTCACTGTAATGTCATGTCAACGTCATGCGAGCTTGTATTCAACAGGACACTACCTCACTCACTCGCAGAACGAGATGCATGACACGAATTGTTCGAGCGGGACAACGTGAGGCGTTCTCTCTAGTCAGACTGTGACAAAAATAGTAGTGAGACATTATTGAGCGAATGAGCGGTACAAATGAGGTACCTCATCTATGTTATAGTCATTTGATATTCTTAATTATTTATGTTTTTTTCGGTGGCCTTAAATAAAATATTTGTTTATGGGAAAAATCGTCAACAAACAAATAAAACTATTTTGCATATCAGATATTTCTAGACGCAAAAGCGTTATGCCAACTAATAATCTGCCATTGTTCTTTATTTGCATGATAAATGATAGAAACCTAATATGACAATTTTCTCATTAAAAACTTAGACATAACTCTGATAGGCTAGACCTACAGGCGTTTCCAGCATACCATGCACCTGACTTTTCATTTTTACCGCGATAAAACATGTTGAAACTCGCTGAAACCCGTGACGTCACAAAGACTCTTCTAACGATGTACGAAACAGAGCGTGCCTCACAAAGGAAGCTACCTAAACAACGTTTTTTACTTTTTCTGCATTTTTGCCGTAGGTTTTACGTTTTTGGGATCGGCAGGTCGCCACAGCTTTTAGCTTCCAAAGGCTGGTTAGAGCTCAAGTTAGTACCAATTTTCTGTAATATTATACAAATTCTTGATCAAATAAATTTCCACGCATAGAGACTAATGTCAACTAGTATACCAAGAGCCTAGCAGACACTGTGTCTTGTCATGAACACCGGTCACTCATAACTGGACGTGGGCGTGCTTTATCGTCTATCCTTCGATAACATACAAGAGATAGTTATAATATAGAAGTGATATTTCATTTATTAATTAAATTAATTAAAAAAGACCATAGGTGGAATGTTGAGCAATATTTATATCAACTTTGTCAAGAGGAAAGTCACTGTGCCCCAGCATTTGGTAAGATAAACACGCTCGTTGCATCACATAATTGGATCCTATTCTATCAAACGTTATTAGAAAAAAAATATCATAAAAGACCTCGTAGTAAGTAGGTAGGTAGGTACATTTTGATTCTAAATTCACTTTTAGTAAGAGAGCGTAATATTAGTTACTTATTGCTTACAGACATGCCAATGTTATTGTTTTAAAATAAATTCAATAAATGAGTTTAGGTACATACTGAGTTTACCTACATCATCAGCTTCAAACTTCAAACGACTAGGTTTCGTAACGCGCAACTGCAATCATTTTACAAACCTGCGTTGGTACCTACTTTAAATTTAGAATTCAAAGAATTCAAGAAAAATCAAATCAAATAAAATCCTTTTATACTGCTATAGGTACCTAATAAGATCCAAATTATAAATTACATACTTACTTATATAGAAAGTAGTGTGATTGTTTGGAACCCACACAAAATAAACCTATAGCAATGTGATTGAGAAGGTATAAGAGCAATTTTTGAGATAAGTACCTAGATGTCAGGATTAATTTCAACAAACTCAACTAACACACTCAGGTGGACTTGTTTGTGGATGAATGGCAGAAGATCGAAAGAGAGCTCCTTCACTACCGTAATTTGGTTTAAATATATTTTGCCCAGTTGTACATAATAACTTTTGCAATAGGTAGTTAGATAATTATGGTTATATTTTTACGAGTAGGTAGGTAAGTACTCACATGTTTTTTGTAGTTTTTACGTCTGATTCTATTTAAATATATATTATTTGCCATTATGTATCTAATGTCGTAGATTTTATTGTCTATAAAGATATTATGTTTGAAAATAAATAAATTATCTAATAAAGTAAATAAGGGTGCTCCATATGCATATGCTTTATGTAAAATTTATGGATAGAGCTGATAAAATTTTTTAATACCGAGTTTCTGTTCTATCATTATGCAAGCTCGATTGACCCCCTCGAGTCAGGTCTATCCTGACTATGAAGGAGCATCGCATCAATCACAGACACCATCCATCATCAGGAATATGGCTCCAGAAATATTGAACTTTCCGAATTGAGATTTATTGTCTAGTGATGTCCATGATATTTTCCTTAACTATAACAAGTCACTGTAGGATACAATGATATTTTTTTCTAAAAAGGTTACTTACTTAACCTAATAAGGTTGCGCTGTGGAGCGCATTTTGATGGCTTATGCCACTGATATTTATGATTTTATGAGAATAAATGCCAAAGGTACTAACTACTTCCAAAGTTTAAATGAAAAAATAATATCCTGAATGAAGGTTTCGTAGCTAAAAAGTAACTCATCTCATAGTAGAAATCTTACACGATAAATTAGGTAGGTAGGTACCTATACATCAAAGGTTCCTCCCCAGTTCGGAAAGTTGTCTTGTTCTTATACAGGGCGTCCCACGGCCATGCCACATGGAGGGAAAGTACCTTAAATATTGTAGATTGAACATTTTACTGAAAGAAGACATTATTTTAAATTTAAAAACAATTTAAACTGCATTCATAGATATTTAAATAATGACATGGTTGAACCGGGAATCGAACCCGTTGCACGAGAAAAATAATTATAATATAGATATATCATACCGATCGAAAGGACTCATTATAAGGATTATTTTTTTCTAAATAACATAGTGTCAAAAATAAAAGGAGGACCATGAATTTTAACATTTAATGTGAAATTCAGTTCAGGAAAGCTGGTATTGTCGTATATCAAACAACTGACATTCACCACTTGCGAAGTACGCATCATTTCCCTGTTATAATTTAAGTGCATGTTATAATGATAAAGAGATATGTAATTAGTATGTATCTGGTTGTATTCAACAAGTCGAGCCTTAAGCCTCGAGCAGACCGGATGCGTATGCGTGACTTCGACGTAACCACGTCGTTGTCACGCGCCTGCTTACGGTGTAACCCAATGTCACACCGAGCTACGGATACGTCTACCCTGACGCTTACGCAATAGAGCTGAGAACGCAACGCATGCCTCGTGCCCGGCTCCAGCAACCATATTACTGTTTTTGAAGGTGTTGTGCACTATGTCTTACGAAGATTGGGTATATGGAGTTCATCTGTTCTAGTAATTCATCTGTCGAGGAAGAAGCTATATAGAACTTTGAAAAGTTTGAAGGACATTTTGTCATTCACCAACCCGCACTTGGCCAGCGTGGTGAATTAAGGCCTAATCTCTCTCGTTAAGAGAGAAGTCCCTGTGTCCCAGCAGTGGGAACGCGAATAAATTATGACTTCTGCTTGTCCAAAAAAAATGGGTCCATGATATAAATGAACGGAATGTACCTATATACAATGATTTGACTGTATAAACATTCATATTTACGCACAATTTCAATAAGTTTTTCTTTTTTATCGCTATTCATTACTAATCAAAACAAATCACATTTTTGTAATAAAATACAACTGACTGTAACTCCGCACGCACTGCAAAGGTACATGCGTGTTCAAATTTGTTCGGTGTGACGTCCATAATGGCGCGCCATTGAATACAACGTCATCAATGCGACGTTGCCGCTCTGCTCTGTGTAAGGCACGGCGTAAGTCACGCAGCCTGTCATGGGAGCTGCATTGCGTAGGGCTACACATAGCGTCTACGCGCACGTCTACGTCACGCAAGCGGTGTGTCCTGTCTCATACATTTCCATACATTACAACTCAGTGGTACGTGCACATGCACGCTTATGTGTACGTATACGCATCCGGTCTGCTCGAGGCTTTATCCTGTCCCGAAAGACGCGTAAACTATTTTCTCCATGGCAATGCGACTTGCTGATTCCTGAACTAAATTTTCACATTGAATGTTAAAATTCATGGTCTTCCTTTTATTTCTGACACTATGTTAGTTAGCAATAAATAATCCTTATTATGAAGCCATTCGATCGGTATTATAAAGCTACAGGATAATTATTTTTCTCGTGTAACGGGTTCGATTCCCTGTTCAACCATGTAATTATTTAAATATCTATGAATGCAGTTTAAATTGTTTTTAAAATTAAAATAATGTCTTCTTTCAGTAAAATGTTCTATCTACAATATTTAAGGTACTTTCCCTCCATGTGGCATGGCCGTGGGACGCCCTGTATATCTACTAAGTAGGTATAGGTATATTCCAGTAATAAAACTAAACCCATAAACACGCCTCTGATTTCCCAACGCTAAGATTTACAAACTCTTAAGATCCACATTTTCGTACGAAATTTGAAATTATGTCGCCATAGTGCGGCACTTATGCAAAAATCTACCGCTAAGTACCGCAACAGCTATTAAAGCGCTTCAGGCTGATTGACTTTAAAAACAGTTGCAAGTTGATAGCGCTTTCAGAGTTTCTGCAGCGCTGGAACCGCTGATTGCGAGAAATCGCTGCAAGTCGCAATTGGTTCGGAATCTAGTTGAAAAAGTTTCAGACAAGTGAACGAGCTGCAGCTTGTTCTTGTCAACTTTTGCGGAGTAGTCTTGTTTTGCAAGAAGCCTTCATTTAACCTAGCCATTCCGTTTGTTTAGGCGAGGCGGCTGTCGCCACACTCCGGTGTAGGTGAGAAGAACCTGAAATAAGGTATAATCTGTCTGTAAACCACCATCAAACTAGGTACCTACTTTTTTGTACTTATAGTATTTTTATCTCTTTAGTTTTATAATACCTACTTCACTAGTTGTCTAATGAAAGTTTGCTACCACTTAGCCGACACGACACAGTCCCGTGCACGGCCAGTCCCGTGTCCCAGCAGTGGGAAGTTAAATAGGGTGATGATGAGTTGTCTAAAGCTATTTCTTAGGTAGCCAACCTATCGGCCAAGAATGTGACCACTCGTAATATATAAAAGTACCTACGTTACCTATTGTGTAGATATTAAATCCTGGGGCAAACACTACTCGCTAATAAATCTCGTAATGTCCCATTTCCTGTTCCGTCCCTGCACAGAATAAAGAACAACGTACAGGCAATACAAGCTATTTACCTAACTCCCTAAAACTACATTATTTTCCGATCTACATGGATGGACTTGGGAAGCATTCAGGGGCTATTGAACAATAATTTATCAATAAATAATTATATCACTAGTAAAACACTAGCTGTCATGTATTTATCCCGAATTTTGTTACTCTCCCTAATACTGATTGTAATAATATTATTTTCTAAAAGTTCTTTAGCTAATAATAATAACTCAATGAACTGCCTAAATAAATAACTCTTGGAAAGTTTAAGTTTCTTAGAATAAAAATCATTAGGTAGGTATAGGTATCTTAGGTAGGTCATAATGTTTTTTTGGACGAACCTATCACATTTCTGCAGATATATTTGTAATAAAGCTTTTTCGTACAAATTCATAAATAATTATATGTAGGTACATAATTTATGTAGGTACTCGTATATTAAGGGGGTTATCTTGTTTTAACTTCACGCTAAGTGCCCAAGTCCGGCCCTGCAAAAGGAAAATCGTGTAAATCCAATACGTTTTCATCGCAACAGGAAGAACTAAAGCTGACTTCCGCCATCCTTTGATATTTGCTTTTCAATAACATTACATTGGTTGCTGCTTAGAAATATTCTAAGACTATTTTTGTGTAGGTAAGATACCTAATAGACATTCATGTGTCGTTGATTCAGTTACAACATTATGTAAGATGGTTTTCCTAAATAGGTACTAGAAAATGGTTTGAAAAATATAACAAGATTATCACGTGGTCCTCGAGGTGGACCAAGTTTATCTTGTAATTATTCCATTTTTTAGTATTTAGAAAGCGTATGAGAGTCAATTTCTGGTATTTGTATCTGACAAATACCAGTTAACCTATCATGACAATTTTACCACCTGCCCAATTCAACCTGAGAATTTCTCAATTCCTCGGAGGCATCAGTTGACCTGAAGTGAAGCTGTGTACCGTGATGCGCACTCTTCGCCCTTTATCTCGAAAACGGTTCACTGCGTGAAACTTTGTAAACATAATTTGTAGAAAATTTTGTCTTCTACATTATTGTAAAAAATACAAGTAGCAAAAAACCTTCAGGAAATTAGATATTTACAAAAAACTGATTTTTGTAACATTTGACCTTGAATAACTCTTTTCCAAACCTAGGATTCATGTGAAATAAAAAAAAAATAGAATTGTTTGTAATAGTGTTCCCAACATTTTTCAGCAAAGTGCGAATTAATATAATTTGAATGTCTATTTTGACCGGGCTATAAATAACTAAGTACAAACTTAATCATTTATTTGAGTAACAATAACGATAACGTTAATATTAAAAGCACCGAAGCTATCATGTTGACTATAGTGAAGCCGTGTGGTTACACTGGTTAGCACGGCGCGACGTGTAGTGTTTGGCCAACACACAGGCCGCCACAGAGACACAAGCTGTGGAAGAGACCTAGTGTTGGCGGTCGACAAATTGACCTAAGGTGTTGGTAGATCTAATGGACAGGAAGTGTAAATATAGAATGTTAGCCGAACGTTGACTGGTAGTTGTTGATTTAATTTGTTGCCACAGTTCTGTGTTCAATGTTTAGTCTGTTCCTTAGGCTGTCTGTATCTAGTCTGTTAGATGCATATAGCATAAAATAAAGCAATAAAGGATTAATTTGTTATTTATTCTATATGAACTATGCAGCCCTTTCTTGCTTTAACAGCTTAACTAATTTGAATACAGTTTTTTAATTTTTATATAGGTTGGTTTTGAAATAGGTACTTTGGTATTTCTTTATTTAAATTCGTTTTCATCAACATTTCTTTATGTATTTTTAATAATTATAAGTAGGTACATAGTTTTGCTTTAAACCCTGGTATTAAGTGAAGATCTTAATAAATATAATAATTCTACTGTACGTGTGTAATTGTGTATGTCACTGAACTCCCCCTAAACGGCTGAACCGAATTGAATGATTTTTCGTAGTATAAGAGTGGCACCTTTGATGGTTTAGATACACAAATCATCCTGACAGATGGCGCTGCAGGGTCCGCTAGTTTTATGTAAAAAAACTGCATACTTCATCTATTTTATTTATTACTAGCCGACCGCCAACAGCTTCGCTTGCTTTTTTTCATAAAATATAGCCTATAACCTTCCTCGATAAATGGACTATCCAACACTGAATGATTTTTTTAAATCGGACCAGCGGTTCCTGAGATTAGCGCGTTCAAACAAACAATCAAACAAACAATCAAACTCTTCAGCTTTATAATATTAGTATAGATTTGTTCACAATTTCACGAATGCACTGACTACTTGACACATAATACAAGTAATTAGATTCGGCCGACAATGCGACGCCTTTGTTTAGGCAACTGGAGACTGGAACAGGGTCCCCTCGGGTCCTTTGAACAGGAAACCTTCTAAAGTTTTAGTTTGTTGCTAATTACGGAATGTTCTACATTATCATGCTTCAGGGGATAAACATTAATATTCTCATTACAACTTAAAAACTTCAAAGTTGTTATCATAAAACTATAAAATTTATGGAGTAGGGTTTTTATTGTAACGTTATGTCTATGCTATTATGACACTCCACACTAAGATTCATTCATTCATTAATTATGAACGCCTTAGATTATAATTCGACCCAATTAGCTAAATAATTCGTTCTGTTGAAGCAGTATAAGATATTACAATAAAAATGTTGTATTTTTTGTACTAGAGTAAATAATTAAATACCTATAGTAAAATAAAAATATATTGTAAGGAAGATAAAGCCCGTCCAAAAATATGATATAATTTACATTTCCAATGGCTTAAAACTAAAAATAACTTTTCTATTTTCCAAATTTTACCAGAAAATTATAAATATCTCCGCAAATGTTTTCCTACGGTGGTCGTCCAATTCCGAGCGCCCACGCTTCCCATTAAAAGAAAAGTCCAAAACCCATCTAAACCGTTTCCATTACCGGCCAAATCCATGATTATAACGACAGGGCTCATAAACCTTCGGTTTACAAGGCCCGCTGTAAACTGCTCCCTGATTTACGAGCCATGCCACGAGTACACTATAAAAAATGTTTAGTGTCACAATCACCTGACTTTGGGCGAATAAAAACTTTGTTTGGTGAATTTTATACGATCGGAGTTATCGAATATGCTGAAGGTTGGCGACACCTGGACGACACGTGCACTTAGCTGAGCTTGCTGGTCTGGCCTTACACGTCTCATAAAACTACCTATTCATATTTTATTTGAAACGTTTTAAAAATGTTCCATTATAAATAAAAACGTTGGTTTTTTTATCAACATTATCTACTTATTATATCCAAGTAAAATGCATATTATACACGTTATTTCATATGTAACAACTAATAAACATTAACCACCTTTCTTATGAATAACTAAAACACATATTTGTCCTAAATAAGAAGCTAATTTCCCAGATCTTTCCAACAAATCTACTATGATTATATCTCTATTCACTAAATAAAAGATATAAAATACAACAACTATATTAACAAGCTCACGAAGTATTTATCTTGGCCGAAAGTTGGACTCGAACAAAGGGATACCTACTAATTAAATTTTTCTCACTCTACGGATTTATGCACACTCTGCGGATATCTATTTACTTTACTGATACCAGTATTACTGTAGAAATTAATTTATTACTTTTTCAATGAATCAGTTGCATGCGATAAGCAAAGAATTGATGATAAAAAATACTCACGATTAAGGTACAATTTCTCAAAGATAATATGCTATCTATTTCTATATTTTGTGCATCGTCCTATTCTTTAATCCGCTGACCACCGACCTTCTTTCTAAATAATGTATTATAATTTATTTAGAATTGACTTGTAAAGTGGTAAAAAAACTAAATTAGTGTATTTTATTTATTTCTATTCTCAAATTTCCACTCCTCTAGTATTTCATTGTATTCTTTAATCCGCTGACCAATGGCCTATCCTCAAATGTCCGCTAGTTGTTCATAATCGCTTCGTTTCGTTTCGTATTCAAGCCGTACCGGCAACTATTTACCCGGCATGCATTCGGGTCACGCGATAAATCCCAGTAATTTAATCTGCTGGAACATCTCTTGTTTTATCCTATAATAACTGGGGAAATCTGGGATACAATATTTTCAGGTCATCTAAGTAGGTTAGTCTTGTTGCCCTTGTTTAGTATTTAATATTTATTTTCATAGTAATTATATGTGGTACTATTCTTATGTAGGCACCAGACGTATTTTTTACCACATAGGAGTATTGTATTATAGATACACATACATACTAACATAATCACAATGTGACTTCGTATAAATTGATAGGACACTATACTATTCGTAGACATCGATCGTAATTTAGAACTTAGTATTGTATATCTTTTGTTGGAGGTCCTAAATAAATAAAACACAGTTTTGGGTTCAAATCCACAATAACGCGGCTAAATTCGTGGTCAAATAGCTAGCAAGGCTCTACGGCGGCAATCATGAACCTTTATATCCGCACTGGAACATCCGATTCTAGGGCAAAGCAAAATCAATACACGTCTGAGCATAACCTGTACATCGGAATTGCATTTACACAGAAAATTGGTTTTTGAATGCCTTTACCGTAGGGCACTTTATGGATTGACATATTTTAGTTTTATTCCAACGTTACATGAATATTTTGATAACTTTTAAAGGCATAAGTGCTACATCAGCTAGATAGCATTTACATACCTAGGATATCTGTTTTACTATTGTATACCTACAGGTAAAGTATGTATAACTTTGTAGGTACTTATGTAATATTAATAAATAAATAAATAAATATTGTGTATTTTTAACTATTTTTTTTATAATAAGCATTAATAATAAGGATTTAAGATATGGATATTTAGAATTTTGTCTGTTTTTAGGCTTTAATATTCTTGCTCCAGTAATAATAAGACGTGGCTCCCATACTCACATAATTTAACGCGGACGGAGTCGCGGGGACAGCTAGTTAGGTTAGGTTATAAAATAAGGTATTAGCCAGAGCTAGATCTTACAGTGTACAGTGTGAAGCGGCCGACTTGGAACGCATGAGCAAAAAGACTTCGGAATATCTGCGGGCAAAGCTCCGTTGCCCGGGCCATGGCGCAAGGCATCAGCTTTAGATTGTTGCGAAGTTCATATTCTTCATCAAGTTCTAGTATTTATAATGGATAAATTAAGCACAATTTGAATGTTTTATAAATTTTCAAAATTATCATGATGTTACTTGTGTGATTAACATTATTTTGGCGATGATTATCGTCATTATATCAACCCATAATCACTTCAGTTGTCGATCTATCTCCAGGAGATGGGATACAAAAACATCGGATCTGTCGGGCTATCTCCTGGAGATAGTTTTTGACTGTGTCGTAATAAGTTATCGCCTGGGCAAATTAGAAGTATTGAAATAAAAAATGAAAAAAAGGAAGGGGTTGCTGTTTGAGCAAGTCCGTCCTTAGTGGGACGTAATAAGGGTTGATACGCTAAATAAGTACATTTTGTGATCTCGATCTCCGGCGCTCGCGGCTCGCGCCAGCCCCAATGAGATTATGTCGAGGTTCTGCCCTGTCCGGCCACTGAACAATCTAATTTTTCACTCACCTACGTGGATTACAGTTTTCACTCCGATATTTTGACCTGAGGCGTTTGGATATCAGGTTACTGCCAATTAGTGATCGAAAAGCCGCCTGCTTTTATGAAAAAGAAATCTATAGATACATCATAGGCCTTCCCTATGTCCATGATGAAGTAAAATATTATTTAAAAGACGAAGGAGAATCTCAAACTTGCCCAAGAAAGCCTTTGTGTAAATTCAGAAGCGATCTCGCTGTTTACAACCGTTATTGCGAAGTTCCAGGATTCAAACACTTCACTTAGATTAGGGAGCTTAAGGTAACGTTTCAGGGAATGTTAACGCTCACACGTTTTATCGATCGTGCCGTTGTTTGAAAGGGCTTTAATGTTAAGGTTTTGTTTTTTATGTTAAGCCGGTACCATAAAAATAGTTTTGTAAACAAAACTCTGTAATATAAATAATACTGCACTTTTGCACACCGCATTACTTAATCCAGGAATTTCTTGACTTGCTTAGTCTAGTATTCTACTTGATATGTATTCTAGGTACATTTAAACTATATTTGCCATACCTACACAGAAAAACAACCAAACCATGCAATACACTTGCAAACACAGCATACACTAACATCGAGGGAATCAAAACTGCTCAATGGGTAGCAGTTTTGATTCCCTTAATACAGTCCATATTCTTAAACGTTGATTTTTTATATATTTAAGATTTGATTTTAATAACTGCAAATGCAACTGACTGCAAAAGAAACAAGAAACGATTGCAAGTACGTTTTACGGTAGCAGGTGTTGTGTTATTGATTCCATTGTCCCAACAGCGAGCTTGCAGCCGCGTTAATTTCACATTAATAAGCAATTCCAACCTTTTACGATATTAAACAAATAAAATTTTCAATTAAAATTGTTTGCTCGATGTAAACCCAATTTCGCGTAATATTCAATGCAGTCGTTTATGTGGTTTAATAAACAGAATGATGCAGTTTGTGTGTAATAAGATTTATTTCCGTATCACCTGGTGGTGCGGTGCTGGCCTGAGATTAGTTCAACCCCACCTCCCGTGGGTGTACTCGTAATGACTAAGGGGTTTATTCAACAGAAGACGGGCTGTAGCATCGTTGGATGCACTCTACCAACATTAACTGCTTGGTACGCGAGGTGAAACCAAAGGGGGTTCGAAATTTTCAATATGGTGCCTGGCATACTTACTAGGCCATTATTTAAAATTATAATTGACAAACTATTAAAAACCTAAGAAACCGTATCATCTAACAGATTAGAACTATGAACAATTCATATTGGTGATAATAAACTCTTGATGATTCGCATAGGTTCTATCATAGGCCACGGAAATACGTTAATTTTCAGAATGGATTAGTAAGTACGAGTATGTCACTGATGATCAATGATCATTTTCACGTACATTGGGTTCTTTTGGGAAAGAAATAAGGCTCTAATATTATCAAGACGACACGAACCCGCACTATAAAATCAAGTAAATAGAATTTTGCTTTCAAAACACAAGCCTATTAGTAAGAACAAGCCTTGGAAAGTCTGCAGGAGAACGTTTCGGGTCTACGTTACAGAGACAAAGAGACGATTCCGAAGAAATATCGTCTGGAATTGTATTTGGGAATCGCAGCGCTGAGGCCTCGGAGGGAGGGGCCACTGCTGGGGTATATGTCGATAGTTTGAAACTAGTCGATAGTTCTCAAACTTAGGATTGTTGAAACCTGTGGTATTCCGGACTAAAACATACTTTGGTAACAATTCTAGTTAACATCAAATAATCTTATAAAAAAATCGTAATCTTATAAAATAACAGTTATGTATTGTAACAATATCGGTAATATAATTATAGTATTTTTGTCTTTGCTAAACTACAGCTGCTAAATATAACCAACTCAGTTGTTTACTGGGTGAATTATTTGTTTATATATCTTATTTGAAAAATCAATGCTAATATAATTCATATATCAACCACAAAAAAACCACTCGGATAAGTCACCGTTATCAAATTTAAAGTTTAAGTTTGGTGCCTGATGCTATGTCATTATATCATAATTATAATACTAACTGTTTAAAAGCGACCTAAATCTCCCCAGCCGTTCAAGAGTTATTAAATTACAACGATAACTGGCATTGATTTTTATTTATATGGATTAACAATAAATTTACTCATAAAATAACTAAAAGCTACCTGAATCGGCCGTTCTTGAGTTATGAAAAATGGCATTGATTTTTATATTATATATTGATGATATAATCATAAATTTTCGCAGCGTCTTGTTAATGAAGAAGGTTACAAAAATTCACAAATTCTTTTAATTGTCATAGATTTTTTTATCTTACGATATCAAATCACCCCAAACCAATCATCGAGTAATTCATCGATAACATCACAATCATGTCCCCTCCCTAGCGCCGGCCGGACATCAGTAACGGGATTCCCGGGACATGTACGGATGTACGGATCCGCCGGACGAATGTTCGGATTGTACGGATTACACTAACTCTAGTTTATACCGCTGTTTATGTGATAAGAGGTGTATTGATTTTGCACGGAATTGTTTCAATCGCCTCCCTATGATTGTATTTCTATTCAGTTGTTTGAAATATTCGATGATTGGAATTGAATAAATGTTATCTAAGTTGTTTTTACTATGAAGCCAAATACGTAAAAAATATTTTTTTAATTCTTAACGACTAGTTAAACTTGCGAAATGGTTTGTGTTTATCTCTTAGGGCGATTATATTAAAATAAAATTTAACCAAAATGTTAAAGTTTGCCCCCTTAACACTCGCTCAAAATTCATGGAATTCACAGTCACAGGCAGTTCTAGAAAACTTATGATAATGTCATGGATATAATATGTATATGCGCATTGGTAATTTTACTGTTATGTAAATAATAAATTAATAGAAGTTTTGGTATTAAAATATAATTGTAATTACATTCAGATGGGTTAAAAACCGGTGTTTTATTCTTATTTTAAATATCCTAATCCTATTAATTGTATAGCAACGAATTAGATAGAACTAACAAACGATTGACAAACTGTTTAAAAATACTTACTTCAAATAAGTATCCATAAAGTTTGAAAGCATCTAAACCTTCACAGTCCCACGACCCTTTAAACGCCGCGTCTATTACAACCGCCTCAAATCAGCTGTAATTTCATCAAAAGCTATCCCTTTCACAGAAGACGTATTAAATTCATATTCTGCGTTTTATGGCCCGTGAAGACGCTAAAATGCCTCTCAAACGGAACCCAACTAAGATTCAAGATGCTGTGATTCTTCGAAAACGGAATATTATCTGCAGATTCGCGTCGGATCTAATTGGAGATCTCTATTCAGTATCTGATTCTGAAATTCAAAGGATCTTTTTATGCTTTTGAATTTTATAACAATTTTTGAGATACTTGGTGAGTTGAATAAGAATTTCCAATGGATTTGGTAAGGGCTATAATACGTAGTCTGCATAGGCGTTCATCTCAGGAAAAACTGCTGGTCCGATTTATTTATTTACAGTAGGTACCTATATTAAATGGTGATTTCAATCATAGATATATTTCTTAAACAATTATAATTAGTTTTACCTACATTTTAATACATAGATTCATGTAATTCATTACCTTCTCATTCATAAGTCAATTGAAGATGGTATAGTCGCAGTTAAATGACGATTAACCCTTTAAAGCTTAAAGACTGCCTCGTAAACCAACGAACAAGAGTCTGCGGGTCTCAGGCGGTATTTTATTACCTGTCCATTCCTCATCGCCGTCCAAGGTGCTTTACGGACGCCGCGAGGGGCAATATATATGGCTCTATGTGGCGCTCTATGGCTGAATGTGGCTCTTTATGGCTGCTGTCCCCACTGCGGGAAGCGATTGGCCTATTTGTAGCTTCTGATAAATGGAACTTATTTTACTAACACTGAACTTATGACTTCTATAAATATTTGTATAACCCGTCTCGGCCGTGTAGTACCGCCCTAAAAATAGTACAAACCAATTTATTCCGTTGTGTTCTCAAAAAAAACTGAAAAAATTATATACCAAAAGACTAGCAGCTTACCAATCCGCATTGTAAGTGAATGTTTATTATACTGTATAATATAACCAAAACCTATAATTGTATATATTACTTGGAGTGACCCATGGCCACCAGTAGTCTGACCTAATGTGTTGTTCTGATAATGATGTGGTGGCGATAAATCATTAATATGTGTGGTCAAGTTTAATAAACCTGTAAAAAAAAAATTGGAAACCATCAGAGCAGTAGCGAAATCGACCTTAAGAGAAGTAGAATAATCTGATAATTCTAAAAACTCATCAAATAAAAGTTCAACAACCATTTGCTAGAGGGCTTGTGAATTGCGTGAAATTATACTAAAAGACAATCTCGGTGAAAATGGTTTGCAATGAAAATATACAAAGTTTATCATTTGTGTTATTGCTACGAGAATCTACGCCGTAGAGCTTGCTACGGAACAGCTACGGCGTAGAAGCTCTACGAGATCGAGTTACGCTTGCTACAAAGTAATTCAAACCTTAATTTGCTGCCTATGTTTTATGTTAGCTTGAAGGTAAGTTAAAGGTGAATTTTCACGATATTTTCATTTTACTTATTTTATTAGATTTTGATTTAAGCAGAATAAGCTTAGCATCAAAATTAGGAAGTTAAATAGTTTCAAATTTCGTATCGTCTATTTTAGTTTATATTTTCTCCCTTAACATTTTTGAAAATTTAAGGCTGGTTTCTTAACATAATTATTAAAGAAAATGTCAATAAAGCAACTGAACGTCTGTTTACCTTTCCCTACAAAAAAAAACCTTTTATGCATTCAAATGAAAACACGACGACATCTAAAAATATTAGAATATGCTGAGAACTCTAAGAAAAGATAAGAAGTTTGAAGACATTATTATGTTATTTTACCAACACTAATTTGGCCAGCTTTGTGAGTTATGCCAAACGTCTCACAAGTCCTAAGAAGAGCTAAGTCCCTGTGTAGCAAAAACGTAAAAGGGGTGCTTATGCTTTATGCTTATGCCACAGTTCTTCAAAGATTCAAATATTATAGTCATGAATATGTAACAATTTACTTTAATGTTGAGTATAAAAAGAATAACACAGTTCTGCTTAGTGCTCTATAGAATATGTTTGAAATCAATAATCATACACTATTAAATGATTACTCAACAGGCCTGTAACAATATACCAAACCAGTAGATAATTACTGTAATAATACACAATGCATTGAGAGATAAGTACTCAAATAACTGAAGTTAATTAAAGTAATTAACCTTATTAAAAGTTTATTAGGCAGGTTAGCTACTGAGCTTTTATTCAATTAAATATTTTTATTTTGATAGTACCTAGCAAAACAAAACTTAAAAGTGTATTCTTTTTATTATTTAATTTCCATAATAAGTACTTTTAAAAAGTAGAACTTAATCAACATCATCATTTAACCTATCGAACGTCCATTGCTGGAGATAGGCCTCGCTTAATAATTTACATTTACAATATTCATTAATGTTATGAAATTGATAACAAGTAACGAACCTTTTAATATAGTTTAAAATTGTTTATTGGTTTACAGGAGGTTGAGTTATTTCTAGTGGTAATTTAGGGATCGTGGGTTAGGCCCCCGGTGTGCAACGCCCCCGCCGTGGAGGCACCCTATTTTTAATTAAGTTATAACAGTCGATTTCTTCCTAATAAAAGTCATTTGAACCAGATACAGACGACGAAAAATATATTTTGTCACACAACGCCTAACCTACGAACGAACCCGTAATTTATTGTGGAGATCTAGTTTCAGACTCTGATTGATCTTATATGCTCGCGGAGCATATTCTGACTTCTAGCACTTCATACATAACGATTTACATGGACACGTCAATGATTTGAGAACATTGTATTAATGAATAGGTCTTATCGTAATATGTTATTCTTGTATTTAGTATTAAATTATCATCTTGTTTTCGTCCGCTCGATCGCAAAGCACAGCGGACGACATCTAGAAAATAAAATTTTAATTAACATAAATAATTTCTTTCTCAATAGGGAATTGAGCGCTCCCAAAAAATATAAAATAACACAAAGCACCAAAGCGAGCTAGTGAACCGTGAAACTGGAAGAAACAATTTCGGGAAGCGACCCAACGTGACCGCGACCGCCTCTCCGTCACCCATCGCCCATTTACGGAACCTTCTAGAACCTTTATGTAAAGGGCATTTTTTATGGTAAGGTGACAGAAACCTGATGGTCCCGGATGTAATGTAAGTCGTTTAAACGATGGGCGACTCAATGGCTCTCATTCCAGAGAAATATGGCGCCGGTATCGGCAGAATAAAATGTTTTACGTGCTGTTGCGTTAATAATTTATCAGTTTTCTCATAGGTTATGTGGGTTGCGTTTATTTTGTTGCGGTGACTTGGGTATTAGGTTGTGGGTTAAGATGTGACTAGACGAGTATATTCTATGCATTTTGGATGAATTGGCTTTGAGCGTAGGTTCACATTTCCTATGTTATTCATAGGTTACGGTATCCACAAATGCCTTCAAATGGACTTAGATGGCATCATGTAACCTTGATAATAATAATCATCCCTACAACGAAAGATAAATATCACATCACTCGCACTGGGCCAGAACGCAGCGTGGTGAAGCGTGGTGAAGCGTAGTGAATAAGGACCTAATCTCCCTCGTGAAAAGAGAACTCCCTTAAGCCATAGATGTAAACGTAAATTATGTTCTTATGCTAATACAGACTAAATTATACCTCTGTAAAATACCCCGTTCAAAACAAAGGCATAAAACGCAAGTAAACCATGGCAGAAAGTTGGTTTAGCATAAAATAAAGGCCTGCAAACAAAGTTTAACCCAACGTTGGAGCTGACCGCCGCGACCGCGCCGCCCAAACATTTATCTCTGAGACTTGTTCTTGCTCTCAACTAACCTAGTTGCTTGCATAGGGGTAACTGGGAGATTTAAACACAACATTATTGCCTAATTCTCGTCTAATTCTTGAGAATTGCCGAATCTCGATTATATGACAAACACATAAGTATGTATTCACAATTCACCGTAACAATAGATTTGAAAGAATAATCATAATTAATAATCACAATGTTTCTTGAGTTTCTTTGTTGTTGATATTTTAGTCTAGTATAATATATCCCTCCCACCCCCCAACTCCCCCCGGCGCCTGCGCGGAGATAAATCGCCCCAGACGCTTCCTTCCTCGCTTTCGAGTGAACAGCGCCGTGAAATACGTAAATAGGGATTTTATTTAGCACGCCATTGTGTTTGTACTCTGCTGTTAGAATGCTTTGAAGCTTAGAACTCGTATTTTCGTGATTTTCTTTGGTTGACTCGTTCGGCGTTTTTAAAGGAAGGTAAACTTTTAAATAAAAATATGTTCTTTATTCCTTCTGAATCTCAATCAAAATCAAAACCCTACAAACTTAACACCAAAACGTATAATCAGATAAAACAGGACTCAACCCGAAACTTAAGACCTTTCTGAGGAACCCGGATCTTTCCTTGAAATATTAAGTCTACCAAAGAGTTATCACCCGGGACATCTCGGCTGAAACTGAATCCGGAATTATTAACCCGCCACATCCCGCGGTTTTGGCGATATTGACAGAGTGATACAGCTGGGGAATTTCAAATAGACACAAATCGACCCATAAATTGCTCATTTACTAATTGTAAACTCTTTAATCTTAAAAAACAGAAAATGTTTGTGCTCAATCGCACAGTATTTTTCTCATTCACCAACCTGTAAGTACTTGACTGGAGTGGTGAATTAAAGAATTGTTGTTGTTGTCTTGGGTTGCTTAGTCAATTTAAACGTTAAAGTAATCTCCTTTATTAATTAAACTTTTACGGCAAAAAAAAAACGCATTCGAATTCAATTAATCAGCTCAATATTTGGATATTGAGCTAGTGAATTGATTTGAAACCTTGGGGTCTCTCTAGTAAACAATATACACACTAAGGTAAAAATGAATATACCAATCTTCAAATTAATTTTTACCAGCTAACATCATTGAGCTATGTAGATAAGAGAGGAAAAATTTAAATGTCTCGGGGAATTTATTAAAATTGAGAATTATTCAAATAGGCAACACTGATGGAGTGAGTGGCCAAATTACGTTTTGTTTTTACACAAAGATATTGAATTGTTTTTGCTTTTATTATCTTTATTTCGACGAAGATTACGAACATTGACGAGACTTTGTTTTTTTGTATACTTGTAGTTACTCGACTATATTTGAATGAAATTTTTAAGGATTTGAAAGTTTTAATGCTAGCATTCAACTGTCAGTTTGATCTGCATAGATAGGTGTATGATACCTTACAATAGAATAAGATAAGATAAAATAAAAAACCGTAAGAACATAGTTTGTAGTTGCGGAGTATCGGTATCGGTAATACCAAATTTATTTATTATAGATATATATTTTATGACAAACAATACTTTGGATTCAAAATTCTGTAATGCATTCTGTTTCAAGCATTTTCCCTTTACTTATTACCACAAAATGTACACTTAGATTAACAGCAAAAAGATTTGTCTGTCATCACGTGTTCAAATTCCACGAGTTACTGAGATGAAGAGCATCACTCGCTAGTTTTTGCTCCTGTTTTGACGAGCCTTGTT
Organism: Chloroclystis v-ata; assembly: GCA_963691955.1. Taxonomy (NCBI): domain Eukaryota; kingdom Metazoa; phylum Arthropoda; class Insecta; order Lepidoptera; family Geometridae; genus Chloroclystis; species Chloroclystis v-ata. Next base: position 395,776 of record OY829897.1, on the reverse strand, counting down.
CAAGACTGCTAGGATGGCCAAGCTATACTATAAAAATAAATATAATTATCAAATAAAAAAAAATACAATACAGCAAAATTCATAGAATTATAATTACTTAGACAGATCAATTAAATAAATAAATAAATATTGCTGTACAATTTTTACACAACGACATCTAGCCCATATAATTATATTGACATTTAATTTATTATCTAAGCCTAAAATTCAAATCTGTTAGGGCAAAATGTTCTGAATTCTGGCGGCGTTACCACGTTGAATCACACAAATAAATTGTCCATTATGGTTAAGAGACTGCCTTAGTTTACCTTAGCCTTATAATGCCTTAGTCGGATGAAGAACACACGAAATAAGAGATGAAGGAGATACAGTTCTATGACTGCCACCTAATAACGTAAGTGGCAAACGAAGTGAAGTCATAGAAAATAATAATTTATTAATTGAAATAGTAAGTTTACATTTTACTAACCTTAATTATTAAGTTTAGTAAATTATATTATATACTTATGTATATTAACACTAAGTTATCTATAACTAACACACAAAACAATTACTTGTACCTCCTGGCCTGTGGATCACTATAATTTTGTATGTCAAATAAATAATTTTTCACATTACTTTCCCTTAAATACAAGAACTCACGTATAAGCGTTCAGTCGATGATCTTCCAGAATGGTCACCCTACTCAAAGATAAAAACCTACAGCGAGAGGATTTGTCGAAGCTCTTCAAAGTTTTGTGAAGATTTTTTACGCAGTATTTTTTGCACAGTTAGGTTTGAAAAGATCTTGTAAACATAGCATTAAATTAAGCTAATGATGAATTCTTTGTAACGAAAATAACCCTTTAAAAGTTAATTACTAAGTTATCGGTGGCTCTCAGCCTAAGCCATTAATTTATACTTTTAATACTTTGATGAAAAAGCCTTTTTAAACAATAATAGCCTTTAAGCAATTCGGCAAACTGATTCCTATATTGTAAAGGGTTTAGTGATAAAGTTGTAGACATAGACATACATTTATTTACTACTTAGACACACACATAAAAAACATTTTACCACTTTGGCAAAGACTCTCGTGCAAACTATTCAGCTTAGAAAGAAATGATGTAAGAAATTTTAATATGATTTTTGAAGACCTAACCATAATTATATACCCCACACGTATGTATGGGTTCCATGAATTTTGATTTTTTTCAAGTTTATTCTTCTTTCGATAATCAACATCATCATAATGTCAGTCATCAAACGTTGACGAATGGACAGACAGACATACCGAAAAACTTTGATGGAGGCCTTCTTCAAAGGCTTTCTGTTCTTTCATATCGGTATAGAATTGATCCTCATTTAAGTCCATCTTGTTGGTTCGGTTGGAAGTTCGTAGCTACTCTTGCCATTTTACGTCGTCATTCACAAAATTTTGGCTTTCCATTGCTCAGTGTTATTTTAATGATAAAAATAAAGAAAATAAGGTATAATCAGGTTTTGTAGTAGTTAGAACATAGTCAAGTACCTAATCTAAATACAGCCTTGTTTTGTACACTATATTTTTTAAGTAATTTAAATAAATAACGTTTTACGATGTAATAATTCCCGTTCTATATTGCAAATGTAAGTGTATTCAAATGACCAGGGCCATTTCCCTGGGTGTATCGTCGGGGTTGCCAACGAAACGGCAATATTTTTCCCATTACAGGCGACCGCAATATCCCGCCCAACGCCACTTCCGGTGGGATATTAGCGGAACCGGAAACCGACGTCACGATCGCCGAAACTATGTAAACGGGGAATGCGAATGTTTTTTTAGTCTATTGTGTTGTTGGTGTTTTTGTTGGGGTTAAGTTATAATGGATTTATTTTGGTTAGATTACATACTAGGTTTTGTTGAATGAGCTATCTGTTATTAATTTTAAATTGAAATGTACATTTTTGTGCATGGAAATTTGTATGCCTTTAATAAAAATGTATGACGCATAATTCTCAGCCAAATCCTTTAAATTAGACAATTTTAATGCCTTATATAATTGATCAACTGAAAAAAACATGCATTTTTTCACATTAAAAAAAATTGGTGGTAAAATATTTAAGTACTTCAATTAAATTAAATGACACATTTATTATGTACCTATGTTCAATCAATAATGAAATCGAAAAACATCTAAAACTACAAAATAAAATCTTTAAAAATAATGAATCCTTATTCAATTCTTAATTATGTTAATTGTCCAGCAATATTATAATAATAAAATAAATAACAGTTTTGTAGAAAACACGCGGGTATTAAATGTATTTAATGTAAAGATGGATGTTATCTACGTGACAGAATGTGGGGCCGCAGCTCTAATTAATTGTACGTATCAGTTACATGGCCCTCCGCCCTTCGAGGCCACGAACTTAGCGATTACACATAACTATCCTACAAATATTATAAATACGAAAGTTTGTAAGAATATACGGATATTTGTAACTTATACAAGCAAAAACTACTGAAAGGAATTTGATTAAACTTCACAATGTAGCTTATACATATATCAGAATTAGCATATGGGATACTTTTTACAGTGGGAAAGTCCTTTATAACGCGTGAAAGTTTTAAATTAACTTTCCCGGCAAATTACAAAAAATAATAATCACTTAACAGAATGTTTAACAAGTTATTTACCAACCCATTATAAAGCTAATAAACTTCGTTTATACTACCTATAATTATGTTTATTCTCACAATATTTATTTATCCCGATGATGATAATTCCGTAATGTGTCATTCACAACACACACTTGGCCAGCGTGGTGAATTAAGTCCGTCAAAAGAGAAGCCCCTTAGTCCCAGCAGTGGAAACGTAAACAGAGGTGATAATGATGTATTCCGTGAATCTAATCGAAGTTTCCACAAAGGTTGTATTTCCATTAAAGCGATCAAGTTACTCGGAAAAGTGTGTGGGTTGGAACCTTTTCATGGATGTACAACCTATTATTAACGTTTAATTTACCAATATTTGTCAGGGTACTTTTATTATAGGTTACAAACATTTATCGATGATTTTCTTCTCTTACATTATTACTTTTTATTATCTATTAATAAAATATAAGGCGTAACTAATAAGGCAACACGGCTTTCATTCTAAAGGTTATATAATATCTACACTTTCTTCTTGAAAATTTACGTCGCCAAACTTAAGTTAAGTAAGTTAATGATATAAGTTAATAAATACAATACATGTATTTTATCCACTGAGGAAGATTAATCTAATGCTATCCAATCCTTCATGCTTCCACGATAAACCGCATTAACGAACTGCCTTAAATCAATTATTTGTATAATCTTGTTTGCTATTATTTAGAGCAAAAAAAGTTATATTTAATTTCTTAACTCATGTGTCGTGGCCTTATGTTAATAAATAGTGGTTGTAATGTCGCAGATTGAAAGTGCGGGCGCACCGAGTACTGATTCTAGGGACGCATTGTTGCGGTTACGGGCTGCAGGAGATTGTGTATTACGCTCTATTCATTACAATTGATTACTGTACGAGTCTTAGTGTCGAAAGTGCAAGGATAGATAAATAAATAGATTTGAATAAAATGTTTTCACTGTGTAATAGTTAATAATAACTTGTGTAGTTTCAAAACAGCGCGACTAGCGTCCAAAGAGAAACATGATTTTCTAGCAAATACTTAACGATCAAGTTATAAACTGACACCTAATACACCTTTCCTGTCATTAAGGCATTCGAACCTTGTTGCTATCACAAAAGCATTAAGCACATAAAGGCTTTTAATTGAAAATTTACGTGTGCTTTAAACACTTGTAGGCAAAATCGTGAGGAAACCGGCATGTTCTGAGAACTTTGAAAAGTTTGAAGGACAAGTGTGTCATTCACCAACCCGTAATTGGCCAGATTGCTGAATTAAGGCCTAATCAGTCCGTCTGCCTATTTTTGAAGTCCCTCTGTGTCCCAGCAGTGAGATCGTAAATAGTGATTAATTTATGATTATGATACCATTTGTAAAATATTTTTCTCTCACTAATGACAGGCAATATAAACTCGTCAATTCAGCAATTTTGCAGAATTATAAAGCGTACTTACAAAGTGTTTTGTGATGTCTTTCCGGGCCCGAAGTTTCTCGAAGATTCCCGAAGAATCTCGAGCGTTTTATTGTTCGTCTATTTCCTGTAACCGCGTATTTTTTATGAGAAGACATAAATATTTTGTGGGTTGGGCTGCGGGCTGTGATCAAGCTCTTTTTGAATAGTTTATGTGTGTTCATTGCATTCAATATTGCTTTCGTTTATCTAACTTTTAGCTTGGATGTTTTGTAGAAACGTTATATGGTTAGTGGAATATTTAAATCTAAAACAATACCAAATCTACATACCCACAGGCTACTATCATTATTAAAACAATTTGAAACTGTTAAAACAACTTGCTGTCCATAACACTTTACAGAATTTTGACACAATGACATTAACCAACCAACACACCACACTTGACTGAGCTCTGTGGCATAAGCCCTCTTGAGTTATAAAATGTGAAACTGACACAACTTTCTTTTATTTATTTAGATTTAGAAATTTCATACGTTTTGTGCGTGTGTCTGTGTGTGGTTTATACATTCATTTATATGGTTAGTAATTATATGGTTATCTTAAAGCCGCACAGGAACCCTTAATAATTCCTTTAGCATTTTCAAAGCTACAAACAGAATATCTCCGTTTCCATTTGTACCAGCAAACGTCGTTTTTACGCGCACCGTCGTTTTTACGACAGAGACGTCATAAATGAATCATAAACAGCGCTCAGGTTTTTAGGAATGAACCAAGTTCGTCTTTAACTAAAGCGTTGTGTCTTATAGTCTAGGATATCTGGTTTGTTTTTGGTCTTTACGCTTCTTCAAGCTTATTTTCCATCAGATTAAGTTTAATGAAACACCCAACAATGTGTGTCAATTTGCGGGAGCTAATAGAGGAAGCAATCATAAAATGTAGATTTGATGGTTCTCATAATTAAAAGTAATATTATTGTTTTTCCAACATGTTGTGTTCCAAGGATGATTTACTATATTGATATAAATATTATTATTTAGTTAAATTTTATAAAATTATCAGTCATATTAATTGTTTAAAAAATTCCGTGGTACGTTGTCCCTAGCCTGAGCGCAAAAGTTATAGAACAGATTCTTGATGTAAAAACAATTACTTATTTATTATCAAAGTGTTGTGACAATTTGCTATAACGGAAAATTTGTTTGTTAGCATTGAGACCAAAAATGGTCCAGGTATCCTGGACTATAAATTATGTCTCGCTACTTTAATATTATTAAGTATTATAAAATTTTTATGTGTTATCGTGAACTTTTAGTTTAAAATTGCTTCGATTTAATTTTATGATGATTGTGTTCGTAGTGATTTGTTCATCATAACAATAACCCATCTTCTGTTTCTCTACACTGTATACGAGTCTCCACAACAGAACCCATTATAAGTCTTGGATTTTTGGTATTATCACCACGCATACCAAGTGACAATTGCAATGTTTTGGGCAAGATGGCTTCGATATTAACTGTTAGTTATTAGAACATGAAACGCTTGAATGTTGTTTAGAATGCGGGTGAAGCCGCAGACGAAGAGCTAAATAGTGCTGAATGAAGCACGTTACAATTAGATAACATTATGCGGTCTTTCTAATTTATTTGCTAAAACCTACGTCCTACATGTTTTCGTAATAGTAATTAACCCTTGCCCAGAAGTCCTTAAATCTATGGAGACTACATTTTTGCGGCGAAGCACTGACTCCGGCTCTGCCAATCACACAGTGTCCCGCCAATTTAACTTTTAATCAACCCCCTAGCGAAGGGGAGGTTAAGGGCAGGGATGGAGCTAGGGAGGAAAAAGGGGGTTGGGTTATTAGTTTTTTTTCCTTGGATAAAGTTTCAAAGTAATAATGTAATCAATCACAGTTCATTTAAACTAGGATTTAATTTATTAAATTATTTATTTAAATCGATACTACAACAATGATGGAAACGTTACTTCCTTTATGAGAAATCAATTTAGGATTCGTAAACAACATTTGAAAACTGTTACGTTATCATAAAATTGTCTGTATCTTTTTTGCGTCATCAAGTCTTATTTTAATATTTTAGAAGTAAAGTATTTAACTTTGACTTAGCCCAACCCTCTCCCTGAGTCCGCCCCTGGGCGCGACAAACTACTCTCATTGTTGCGGGCAGACGCACATTCTATTGGAATTTATTCAACTTCCATTCGATAAACTAAATTAAAGCGAATTCATTGAACAATGTTATTTCTTCTGATTGCTTATTTGCACGACAATTGCTTTTGTTATTTGCCATTAATTGACAGTAGAAACTGTAGGAGTAAATTATTTAAATAATTATTTAAATCTGTTAATAAAGGACTATTATTCAATCAATGCAGCATTTTGGTAGAATATAATGTGAATGATTTCGTTCCACAATTGGTTACAAGTCTCCGAAATTGAAGCCTTGTAGCCTTGCCTTAGTAGGTCTTGGTTGATTTGGTAATACTTATGCTTACCAGGCCGGTTGTGGACGGAATAAGTTGGTATTGTACACAGAACGAAGGTGCAGCCTATCTTCTTAGTATAGATTCCATCAGTACAAAGTCTAGGATTTGTAGATCAGCATCAGGCAACGCATTCCAAACTTTCGCAAATAAGTAATGTAGATAATTATCTCAATCTAAATTTAACAAACGTGGATCTAAAACAAAGGTTTGGAACTCGGAAATAGATCCAAGATTATAGTCCGAGAGCTGGCATCAATTTTGTGTTGGTATTAGAGGCAAGCTGAGAACTTGTCCCGCACCTCTTCTCAACACTAAACTGCTGACCTAGCTGATGAACAAGGATTTCAAAATCATCTGGCAGGTGGACACAGGAGGGTCAGTTATTTTAAGAATCTTATATTAGGTATAAATATTAGTCTTATAACATTTAAAGTTGCCTCAAATAAAGTTTTTGATGTGCCAGGCGATCCTTAAAGTGAGTTTCGTGATGAAATATAATAGAGAGGTATGGTACTTTCCAACGTACCTCGCACACCTTCTCTAAAGTTGGTGGCAGCTCTTAGAATAGCTATGAACTGAACTTAAAGGACCGCGTTAACCCTTCGCCAAGCGTTTCACTTTTCCCAATCAGGTTTGGAGTCACTTAATTGTTTGATCAAATGGTTGAAAGGATAATGGGTTAGATAAAGGGTAATGAACTGTGGGATATTAAGAAGATTGTTATTTATCGATAGCGGAAATTGAAGGGAAATGAATTTTACGCTAAGAGGACATAATGCAGTTTTAATTAGAATGGGAGGTATTCTTGACAAATGCGCATAATATATTTTGTAGTACGGGAGGCGACGATGCTAAATGGGGATTTACTCGAGCGTCAAAGAGACCTATTGGGTTGCATTTGGTAGATGATAACAAGAAAAAAATTGTATGAGACCGATGTGTTTCATCAGTGGGGGAAGCGACCATAGATAAATAAAAACTTATTTAAAAAAATACTGATGTATGGACGTACTTAAGCGCGTCAGTTAGTGATAGATTCTATGAATCAGATTCAATAAATTGAAAATCAGCTTAACATACTTACATACTTAAAAATAATTTAGGAAATATGATTGATAATATACGTTTGTAAATCTGATTGTTTACACGATTGGGGTGGAAGTACGTATAAGTTAAAAAAATAAAAATCGCGACTCATTTTTTATAAAAAAAAAGAACAAAAAAACTGGCATTTCTAAAGGTGTTAGAGCGTCAGATTTAGATGTATATGGTTCATCTCTATGTTCTGATTCTACCATATCTTAATCTGACAATTATCTAAAGTGATGCGCCTAATAATAACAAAAGTAAATTTTGTTCCCTTATAATTCACGTTCGAACATAGATAGATTTTTTATATTTGGTGGAGGTACTTATCTGGGTACTAGCTATCTCCAGTATCTTAATCTGACGCGCTCGAGTAAATCCCGAAATCCCCTCTTCGGCTCCCCTACTATTGTATCTTACTAATAATAAAATGGTAAGGGTTGATCATGGAGTAAATTAGTTTGTTTACAGAAATATTGTGATAGTCTCAACATAACGATACTGAAACTAACTTGACGATTTTTAGATTTTTTTTTCTTGTATGTACTATACATAATAATTATGTATATACCTATGTTTCTCCTAAACTCTTCAACCAATAATCCGAATTCGATGAAATTTGATAGATAGACATTTAGCCTTCTGGGACACAGGATATTAAAATTCTTATATAAATATTAATATTCTTGCTCCAGTTATGATAAGATGTCGTCCTAATAAAAATAAAATTTAACGAATCGCGGGCACATCTAGTTTTTATTATAATTATTATCTTGTCCTAAACATTTTATTCTGAGGTTTGGATACTGCCCATCTTCTGGTGTGTAGGAAGTCACAGGAAAATAATATGTTAAAGATAGGTATTTTTATAATTTGCTAACTGATAACTTGATACTTCTTGTGTTCAGGATATCATAAATACATTGAAATATCTCAAGGGAAAAATAAATCTAAGAGCTTGAAATATGATACAATGTTACGACGCGTAAAATGTTATGACTGTATAAATCTTTTAGAGTGTTTGGAGAATGTGAAAGTTTGATATGAATGTAGCAAATAATAGGAAATTAACTGTGAACTCTGTGGTACTACAAGACAATAACAACATTTTATTGTATGAAGAACTTTGTAAAAAATGACGTAAAAATATATCAATTCGGCAAAGCAAATCGCCCAGCCGATTCCGGCCGCAACCATTCGGTCCACTAACTCATTTTAATCCCATTTGGGACCTTGTTGGTCCATTCTTTCCGTGCCCATTGCAAACGTTACGAGCCGTTCTTGTATGTGATCCTGGGTGAGGCTGATTTTCCTTTTTTCAAATGAAATATAACGCACTTGGTTCTAGAATAGATTAGGAAAATCTTCAGTTTCTATAAATACTGCTGGACAAAGACCTCTTTGTTTTTCTATGGGTATGGAATAAATATAAAATGAAATGCTTCAAAATGTAATGCATATTATTTTATTTTATTTTATTTCCATTCAGCGTTAATAAATAAATAATAATTACACCATGAAAATCATGAATTCTGGGCACTAGGACTTATAGGTACATGAACCCAATATACATACTAGCTAGGTTATTTGATATGATTAGCACGCTTATACGGTTGTTGGTGACGGCAATAAGTAAGATATTAATAAATAAATAAATACAAAAACTACAAATAAAAGCCGGCCGCAGAACAGTACCATTGCATTTCTACTCGCAGATGTCTAACTGACTAATTTACTGCTATCACCAAGCGGTAGACCGCTGTGTGCCGGTGTAATTACTCTAGTAAGCGTGGTAATTACACCCAAATGCCATACATTGAACTTCAGAGGCCCGTGATGAGGACGTACGAGTTATGATGATGATAACGAAGTAAAGTGAGCCTCCTAGGATCCCTCTATTCCATATGCCCGCCAGTTTTATGATGTAATCCAAAGAACGGATGAACGAAGCCCGCATACTAAACATAGCCAGTTAGTATAAAGCTTTATAGATTGAGAAATAAAAAGGAAATTACTTTGGCGACAAAAATTCCAATGCGATTTAGAATTTATGTCTTTTTGTTATGGTAATAAGATTACTAGACTTGAGCGTAAAGAAGTCTCGCCATTTTATACCAGCTAGATATACTTTGCTAGTATTATATTCTCATATTTTTTACTTTATAGAAATGGGGCTAGAGGCCATTCTTCGAGGTGGTGGTATTAGAATTGAGTCACTCAATTATTTACGTGGCTGTCGTCAAAGTAGCTACATACGTAGTTACAAAAAAAGTGACTATTGAACCTTAGGTACTAATAAACCAGATATACCAAATTCCCAAGACATTTAAAAGGTTTTATATAGGAGATCCATGTTAGACAACACACATGGAAAAAGATGGGGTGGTACTATTCTCAACTAATCAAAATATTATATTGCTATATTGGATTTAACTAATCACAATTTATTTTTACCACTTGCACTAAAATAAACGCTCTGATTGGAGGTTAAAAATTAATGCTTAAGCTATTAATGCATCTTAATAAAATAAATAAATAACTTACTAACGTATCTTTGATGGAAAAGAGCCTGTAGTGCACCTTAACATTACATTACCACATCGTGCGACAAATTCTAATCTAGATAATGGCTTGCGGTATAGGTGTCTATTATATCTATAGCGGTGTGGAACCTAAAAAGTTTAATCAAAAAAGTTTTATATCTGCCCTAAACTGCTGTCGTGTTGTTCTTTGTGAACGAGTTACGAACGAGGGCCTTATAACTGCTTTTGCTACGTTTGATCTCTAACTCTAATATAATTAGATACGAGTACTTACTTTTCCTAAACGATTTGAAAGTAATGTTTAAGGTTTTATTTAATTATAATATTGATTTGCAAATAGTATAATAACAATATTATAAAAACAGTTTTCTACCTGCGGCTCCATCCGTAGAAAAACGTAAAATTTGTATTTGTAGATCGGTAGATATCTATTTATACTATAACTTTAACGTTTTTCCATCTCCTATGCGAGTCGTGTTGGCAAAGTCGGACCACACCCGACGTTCATTCCAAAACTCTTTGATTCAATCCCGCCGTGAATGCGTCTGGATTTTTCTTCATAAATAAGCTAAATAAAAGTTAACTCGTGCTGAAACCGGCATGATGTGAGAACTTTGAAAAGTTTTAAGGACTAGTGAAATTCATTAACCCAGCGTCGCGAATTAAGGCCTAATCTCTTTCGTCAAGAGAGTAATCCCTGTTGTAGCTGTGGGAACGTAAAAAGGGTTGTTTATGTATAGTAAAACCATTCTAAAAATGAACTTCCCTCCACAAAACCGTGATGATTTCAACGTGTGAGAGGAAATACAGAAAAACAGAAAACACAGAAAAAAAATTTTCACAATTTGGTAGAGGGGCGTTCATTTTAGAAATGGTTTTACTATACTATCCTTTTATAAAATAATCAAATTACATAATTTGATGATAGCTCAATCACCCTCTATGGCACAGCACCTTAAGTATCCAATATCTGGTATCGGCAATAGATCACGCTGTCAGTTCTCATTACACGTTCGATAATGTACGGTGATCCAATTAAACTATAATTTAGGGCTCCATCAATAACGTGGCACTCCGCTAATTGCTTTCTCGTCGATAAACCGGGCTCTTGTCATCTCGTGTCCTGACGAGGTACTTTATGGTCTTTAAAGAGATATACCATAACTTTCTTGAGATGCTTTTACATAACAATGGGAATAACTTAGGTATTATAAAAACGGAGCGGAGTTGAATTCAGTTATTGAAGTTAATTTATTAATACCATACATTTACAAGTCCTATAATATTATAATAACAACATTGAATAAAAAAAATCATTATGTCTAAAAACATTTCTTACTATTTCACATTTTAGGGTCATAAATTCATTTATATTATGAATAGATTGATATATTAGCCGCTTCTCGCGTTTCTCGGCGTTTGCTGGATTGCGTGGATGAGGAGTCAATAACTACTCTCGGAATCCTGTTGTATTGTATCTATTGCAGCCGTACCCATGCCATGACTTTGACTTTGACGTTCTCGCAAGTCGGCCAGGTAGCGCCTTAAGCCTAATGAGCATGCCTTGTCTGGTAGGTTGTCCAAGTGATCTGTTGGATTTTATAGAAATATATAACATAAATCTTTAATTAATGTTAAAAAAATCTCTATATATTGATTTGCGTGACTACTTTAACTTCTACAATTTCTACTGTCACTTAGTAACTTCGCTTTTACCATACCCACCATTGATTTCACTATTTCATTCTAAAAATCAATTGAAGAATTGAATAAAGCAGCACAAATCCCCTAAACTCGAACAATAGGAAAATCTGGATTCGCGCAAACTCTCGAAAAACAAGAAACACCTGCGGATATATTACGGCAATTCCCGCGACAAATTACCCGATTACCCGAATAAATTACGGACTCACTCGGGCTCCGTAATAGTTCACTGCACTGCGTTCTACGTAACACGGCCGGGTTATAATCATAATTTGAACGCCTGTAATGGAACGTTTTTGAAATAAGAAGGGTGCGATAACCAGAAACCTTTGGATTCGTCACATTTTTCTTGCCAAAAAGTTGTGCGTTGCGTAAAACATTTGAGCATCACTGCTTTAGCCGAAATTAGGTACCTACTATCCTACGTAAATATTTGTAGCTTTATCACAATTCTACTTGATTGAATATAAGTACTATTTGAGATTGAGAGAACATAATTAGAAAGAAAGAAGAAGAAAAAATATTAGAAGTTTTAACGGCTCTTCAATGGTTATTTATCACCCAATCTTGATCACCTAATTTCTTTTTTACGTTTGGAAGTGCTTTACAGTCGCTCGTTTGAAGAACTGATGAAATTTTGAAAACTCAAAATAGCTTCAATAATTTTATTTTCGTCTAGTAAAATCATCACTAATTATGAACTTGAGACTGTGCTTATTTTCTGTTTTTGTTAGATTTTTATTCTGAAAAAAACTGAAAGGATTTGGATGAGACTAAAAATAAGAGAGAATAAAGATACCAGTCCTTGTCTTAAATGTTTCGTGTTACAGCAACAATGGAGGTAAGATTTTCCTTGACTTGCGAGTTGAAAAACGGTCCAACATAAGAACGTTAAAATTTATGGTGTCCCATTTATTGCGTTGAAATTAAATAAAAAATAATGTGCGGGATTTTGTTGCGTCAAGGTACATTGTCCCTAGTAGAATCTATATATTAGATTTTATACCAGATTTTCAGCCTTTAAGACGCTTAGTACGAGTAGCACTAGAGTCGTGATGTGATTGTTGAAGTATAAAAAACACCGGACGAGCGAAGCATCTCCGTTGAAAGAGTGACTGATTTTGTTTCTCATACGATTAGGGAATGTTTGTTTTTACGTACATAATAATGTATATGTATTATTATTTGCGGTTGAAATATAATCACTATTTAGAGCAATTTCAGAATTTAAAAAAACGTGTTATAAATCGGCAAATCAAAATAAGAATCATTCGTGAACAAAACTACCAAAGCAATAAAATAAATGGTGGCAAATAAACAATTTCGAACTCTATTATGAAAATACCTACTACATGGACAAACCCGCGAGAAGGAAGTAAGCGCATACCTACTTACACTACACATTCTACTAACGTACGAATTAAAGCTTTCAAGATGAATATTTCAGGGAGTGTGTAAAACAAAATGGACGCTATACGCTAGACGCTAAGTCAGCTTTGACGCTCGTACTCGTAATATGTAAAATATGGACTTTTCGTAGCAAAATTTAGTTTTAGGAAATAACTCTTTAAATTATTTAAGGCACCAGCTAATGTTTTGATACGTCTTAAATTTACAATTCATACAGCAACAAATAGCCTCGTGGCCCCGTGATATTTATTGTTGGATTATGCTCATAATGAGGGTAGTAATAGCCGATTCGATGGATGGCTACAGATAAATGCAATCTCATTTTTAGTCCTGCGGCTTTAACCGACAGCAAAATTAACTTGTAAAAAGATTGTAAAATTCGTAAAATTAGGATAAGAGCTTTTATATTAATAACAAGATACTTAAGTTATTATTTAGAAAAGCAAAAAGAACCAATGTGTGTTGCTGGTCTAATAATAGTACCGCCTCATCACCAATCGCCGTTGTAGCACAAACGACTAAGGATAAGATTTTGACGTTGCTGCCCATCTTCTGATATATAAATCCCTAGATGCATTTTGTAAAAACGAGGGTAGATCTGGTTATATTCTTAATCCAGCGCCATACGGTTACAAATTCGCTGTGGTATCACGCTTTATTGACATTGAAATGGACTGACTGTCACGACATAACTTCGATTGAAGCTTGGAGCAAAGCCCTCATTCAAAAGCTCCTCATTGAATCTCGCAAATAATAGAAATAACACAAACTGACTATTATATTATATTGTTTTCATTTAAAAATAACGTTGGATGCAATAAATACATTTTTTGTTTGATTTTTTTCCTCGTTTTGAGAAATAATGAATAATCTAAGTAACTCAAAAATAAAAAAATTGATATCGTTTGTATTCAGAGGATTAAGTTGGATTAACTTTTCATGGATAACCATGGGGTTAGATATTGCTTAGTAATTTGTCCACCAATAGGTATTTATTTATTTTGTGTCTAATAAGAAATCCAAAGAAATTATAAACCACATCATGTAAGCCTCAGACCAAACCTGACCTCTCCATAACAAGATTGTAGGTAAGTGTTGGAATTCGTGAATAAAATTCAAATAATAACCCATATCGAGTCGATGACAAAGGTCGTCCTCAGGGAGGCTTGCGCTATCCATTAAAACTTGAATTAATGCGCCTGTGACTTCTGCGCTATCTACTCTCTGGGGCTTCCATTTGACGAAGGTAGGTTATTTTTAGTGCGTTGGTTCTATTGTATTTTCAATTCCTTTTTTTTAAGTGTTGTTTTACCATAGATATGGGAAGTATGACGATAATATAATGTTCTATATAATATAAGGTTGGGTCTGAAATGAAACTGGTGCATACAGTTGGTTTACGGTGGATGCAAGCTGGTTTTGACTAAATAGCTAGAATGGCTGAAACAATGATGATACATAAATATTTGAGTAGCCTTGTAGGTATATTCAGATTAAATTTATTTTCCGTCCATAGTAATAAATAAATATTGCTGGACAATTCACACAGCAACACCAAGCCTCGTAGATTATATATAATTTCCACAAATCAAATCTATCAACCAACATAAATATAGAAACTTCTTTGCATAAAATACTCAAAGCCAGTAAAAGCCTTTGCAGTTGCCATTAGAAACAATAATCCTCCTTATTTCACTCAGCCCACTTATCGAGTGTCGCGGCAAAGCGCGCTTTCACACTTTTTATACTCATTCTTACACTAGGGCTGGCATTTCAACACTAAATATAGGTTTTACAGCAAGAAGCGTTCACCCCAAAAGTCAAAATCAGCACTTATTAAAGAGTAACTATTTTAATTATTTTCTTCATCTTCTTTCTTGGCTATTTTATATGTATTTTATGTGTCACTTAGCATCAAGAAGGGACACAGGCCAAAGGGCCAAAAGGCCCCAGCTTAAGGTTGCACCACACGAGGAGTCCAGTGCTGTCCAGACTAATGACTATGTCAATTGACAAGGGCGTTAGCCTGGACAGAATGATGTATCTGTCTAACGAATGAAACCGCTGGTAAATTATAATTGCAGTTCCATTTTTAAAATAACTGTACAAATATATACCAAAAAAATATTGACGTGCCTAAAACGTTTTACACGTATATAGAGCGATATCTAATATTAAAATAAATTGAATAAATTAATGTAACTCGCGAAATCTTATAAATTGAAATAGATACATATTTTATATTTTTTGTGTGAAAATTATAAGCTTATAACAATCTTTAACACCTCGTGTCAGCCCTACCTACGTAAGAGCATTTTATCATGTAAAACACCTTTGTCTACAGTCTATTAACTGACAAATGTGTTTGAAAGGGTGCCGATTTTCCTCCTTTGTTATGGAAATATGATGAAACACATCCTATATCTCACTGTTTTTGTTCCATTTTCAATTTCACTTTAAACCACTCAAAGGGTTCGATTAAAAGAAAACAGATGGGAATTAAGTATTAGTACTTCGGTTGGCTCAGTAGGTACATACTGGAATTGGATGAGTTATTAATTTGATTCAGGCAGTACATTAATAGGTAGTTGAACGTCAAAATATACAAGGTTAATGAAAAACACCAACACCAAGGATTATATTATATTAGCTTAGTGCCTAAGTTGAGTATCACTGATGTTGATCACAAAGCCGTGATAGGACGTTATTCGGGTCCAGTCGTAGTTTATGTGAGTAGCCGTGTTAATTAAATAAATACATTGAATTGAATTAAAGTAAAAACATGTTTTGACTCCCAAATAAAAGGTTAACACACGTTAACATTTCGATCATTGTCGATTGGCGTGCATTTAATTATTACTGAAATTAATACTTAGGTACTGAATTTATTACGTTTCACCTCTTTTGTGTTAGTATTTTAGATGTAATAATTGAATTTACAAGCAACAAACTGTTATTTATTACATTTAAAGCAAATACATAGGTTAGTTTGTTGTCAGTGTTCCATGTTTAGTTTACAAATCAGCCGACACGGTCACTAACCCTTCAATTAGCAACAGTCAATGCTTTCAGCTCCTTGACAACTTAAGACCCTTCCAAAGTCCAATCTTACTCAAATAGGGCCACTTACACAGCATTAAATCTGAATTCGCACATGACTATTAACGTATCGCTAATTTAGGCCATTAACTTAAACATCCGCCATTAGTGGGCCTATTAACGTGCATAAAACTAATTTATAACAAAGTTGCGCTATCTCAGCCGCCGCGTGCTGCCTTTGTGTCTCTTTGGGAGGGTTCGCCGATACAGAAGGCTTTTATATAAGATTTTTAATTATCAGTGTCCCTGATGTTTAAACAATATCGTTCCCGGTCAGTCCATAGTAATATGTAAGAATTATTAAAACTGCGCAACAGATTTTGATGCAGTTTTTTGTTAGGTAGTAGGGATTTAAAAGAAAGGTTTCCTATGCATAATTTGGTACCCAAAGCACTAGACTTCTTAAAATAATTTATTTTACTAATTATTTTTTATATTCCAACGAAAAAAATGTTTGTTTATAAAATTACAAATACTTAATTACAAAAGTAATTTTTAAACTATCATGGTTTTTAACTACCGTTTTATGTTCAAATATAATAACAAAAGTAAGTACTAACTATTTTTTTCATAATAAGTACTGATAACAAATCGTCCGTTCTCCCTTCACCATCATCCCTGGCCCATGTTACTGCGAAAGTTCAGTTTCGTTCATTAGACGTAAGTCCTCATTGCACTGGAAGTGGGCCAAACGTCCGCGTTATACAAGCACTGTCGCACAGATGGCTCCTACTGCACCTTTTGATACTTTTTTATTTTAAATAAAAATTGATAAGTTAGGTACCTACAAGTTGACTTGCCCTTTCTTCACCTCGACTGTCTAATAAAAATGAATTTCTGATCGTAAGTCTCGCTAAATCTCGATTTTGTTCTTGACGTTTATTGTAGTCTACAAAGGGTTTAAAAAATTAGAAAACTTTAGAAAGCAGGCAAGATACTAGTGACAGTCTTCTGTAAATATAATATAAGTATTAAATTAAAATAGTTATTAAACAATATTAAAATTTAGTTTTTTTTCTGTGTGCATCTACATGCTAGTGATTAATAAATAAAGAAATAAATAAAATCTGTGAGTCAGCTAGCTATTCACAACGGAGAGAGAAACTAGAGTCCATTAGTTAAGCTCTCGTTGCTAATTGGCTGACGTTTCGCCGAGGTTTTTACAAGGCATTATTACCGTTATTGTGTGAAATACTTATTATCCCCTTATATTTATATATTTTTTTAATGCGTTAACCTACTTGACGTCGGTAACGCCAACAACATAGGTTTTTGGCTGAAAAACAGCGGCCACCGCTGAGCACATGCTGAGCCAACGCCTTTTCCGACGAGTCATATGGGCTAAGTTTACAATACATTTAGCACACATAAGCAAAACAAACAGATGAACACAAATGTAATGGAAATGTTTAGGTAATTAAATAAGTAAAAGCTAATTATAAATATGAACTGTAAATTTTGCTGTAAAATTTTGTTAATAATCCGCTTAGTTAACAAACCAAATTAACATCTGTTTTTATAATATTAGTGGGATTTGCAATCTCAAATCACATTTACTGCAAAAGGAGGAATAAATAAAAGAGGTAATGTAATTACTTAATAGCACATACACAAAGAAACCTGCGAGAACCTGATAATATCGTGCTCTACTCCATTTAATACTTATTTACCCACCAAAGAGGTTTAGTTCGTGGATACGGTACTTTACTGCAACAAATCATATTATTTTAATGTATTGATAATTTTATTAATATATTTAATTTATGACTATAAATATATTGTGTCGACAAATCGAATAAAGGATTTACATTATAGAAGACTTGAAAAGCAACTTGCACTGTTATAACAACTTTCTGTGATCACCAACCCGCTTGGAGAATATATCGAATCTCCCAAGGTATAAATGAGTTTCTAGAATCTTGAATTTCGAGACTAGTAACTATCTTGGTTTTAACAATATTGTTGAACATGAAGCGGGTAACATGATTTAACTTAAATATAAAATGTTTGAATGACTATAATTATAATGAAATAAATATAGTATGGTAAAATGGTAATTTAATTTTTGTAAATTTTGACCAAACTAAGAGATTTTTTATAAATGAATTGAATTGAATTTGCTTTGCTTATCATAAAACAATTTCTTATCAAGGAAGTAAAATATACTAAAAATAGAGAACATACCGTATCTCCAAACACCACTCCCCGCTCCATAATAATATTAATCCGGCTATTACAACAAAAGATTATTCCCCGTCTCTCGAGAGTCATCGCTCCTCATTATATTCATGTACGGTGTACGAATATACGAGTATATTCGAATATATTCGTACAAGGAGTACCGTCTGAAATGCTTTGATTACAGCTGTGGCTGTGGGCAGTCCATGAATCAGGGCGGGATTAAGCCTCCCTTAGTGCCCATGAAGTTGATGAGTTTTTGCACGATATTGAGGAAATTCGCTTTTTTCTGAGATTTCTGTAATTATAATTACTGTTTTCTGTACGTTGCGTTACGTGGTACGCTGTTTCTGGGAATTTAGAGGATTTCGTAGTCTATTTTTGTAGCTGCGTGGAGGTTTTATTACTTGAAGGTAACTTTGAATGAATGTGAGTGAATGGATGGACACTTCATTATACTTAAAAACAGAAAAACATACAAAATCTTAAAGCTATACATAAAAGTACAAGGGGCGGCCTTATTGCTGAGAATGATATTTTACAGGCAACCATGGCTGGAGATAAATAATAAACGTAGCAGAACAGAAAAGGGGAAACGCAATTCTTTTATGGTATAATTTGTCGACCTCTGTGGCGCATATATAATTTTTAATCATTTGTTGTTACTAATTATAAATAAGCCTTTAAAAGTTTTTTAAAATAATAAATACCTAAATAATACAATCTTTTTACAAAACATAACATTATTGTACATTCAAAACAGGTTAGTATTAAAAAAAAATGTTTGAGCTGTAAATAAAATACGACGAATATCGGAACAATCAACAAATTCAATTACAATAACTAAACCGGCGTAGGAATGTCAAAACTTTATTTATTGATGTTTTGATCGAAGATTGATGTAGCCAATTCAATAAAAAAATATTGTAACAATTTGCACTGGTAATTTAAAACACAATATATGTATATCATTTATTTATTTCATATGCAAGCGGATTTGCCGTGGAAACGTAAATAGGGCTGATGATGATATCTTATTATACTTAGGGCCGATTTTTCAATGGTCAGATAAATGCTAACTGTTGAATAAATTTGACATATTGTATGGAAAATGTCAAATTTATTCAACAGTTAGCATTTATCTGATGATTGAAAAATCAGCCCTTAATCCGGGTATTGGAACGTTTTATAAAACTTACAAAAATAAATAAGTGACTCAACTACTTTCAAAACCAAATGAGATTGAAATTTCAAACACAAAATCCGGCATCCTCTACAAAGCTACAAAAATCACGGTAATCTAAGCAAACTGCAGAAACTAAAACGCAACTCCATTTCAAATAAATGTCCAAAGAAATCCATTTACATTGCAACATCGCTGTAACAAAGGCAAATTGAATTCTCCCGGGCGCCGGCGTCGCACAGTTGAAAGCCCGTATTTTCTTTCTTTCACTTAATTTCAATCGGATGAGGTCCATCAGATTACCGCGAGCACATGCGGAGCCGTGCCCTTGCAGCTGGGGTGGCCATGCGTCTTACATTTTCAGGACCGTCTCGATATTTAACTTTAATTTTATTTGAATTGTAGACTTAAATTCTTTGTATCAGTTCTTCATTCGGTTTTATCTTAGGCTTAATTTAAAATTAAAAGCTCACTTTTACTTGTTATACTTTTTTTATCAATACCATGCATAATGCCGATTGGTTACAAAATATAAATCAAAGCTGCCAGTTAACTAATGAGGCATGTCTAAGAGTGTACGTTCGACGGCTGAAATGATGATGATAATAAAATCATTACTCGGGTGTTTGGGTGTTATTATAATATGCATAATAAAAATATCTATCTATGTATGTACATAATATTATATTAAGTATATCAGACATCTAGAACCCGTAACACAAGCTTCGAGCTTACCACGGGGTAGATGTTGCTATGTGCGTTGTCCGGCAAAATTTATTTATTTATTTTATTTATTACTATAAATTACGCAATATTATTAAAATTATAGCAATAAAACTTCTGAATCTTTGCATTCACTTCTAAGCTTTCCATCTTTTCGTATTTTTCAAGATTCAACGTTTATTATAAGCGGAAGCTTCAGTCCTATAACTCCACAAACCATAGCCACCCACCGGATTATCCGGCTGCGAGACATGGCATGCAGTGCCTACCGGCTTACCGCGACTAACAACCGGATTTACAACCAGCGACTTTCGACTAACATCGAAAAAACCAAACCCAGTTTCGGCGGTTTGTGTTAAAGACTCAATGAGAACTCAAAACATCTGTATTTCAAGCAAGCAAGCAACTGCAGGAGTATGTTAGGATTGCAACACGAATTACTAAGATTTGTGATATTGTGATTATTTTTCAAACCATTCACTGACCGAATAAAATCATGGGCATTATATCGTGGTTACTAAGCCAAATGATGATTATCTCCAGCAGTATTAGTTTAATCGCTGAAACAATAATAATGTTGCCTCAAAAACTTAACCAATAGTAAAATTTCAAACAAGCATAGCCTCAATTTAAACTTTTTTATAACGGTACATGTTAAAGTTTTCAACTAAAAACAGCAGCACGGGTTTTGCACGTTTTTTCCTGGCTAAGCAACTTTAGCAGAAATCTCGCAGTAAAATTATTCCGAGAACGAATGGAGGGTAGTTTTAACGTCTCGAGTACTCGCGCTAGTTTGTAACAGCCGGTAACTTTGTATCATTTTTGCTGAGAAATTACAAGACTTTACAGATGTATTTTATTTTTTTTATTCATGGCATGGTTTTTGAACTTAGAATGGAATTTAATAAAAAATGCAATGGTTGCAAATGCGAGTTTTTTATGTTTCAAGTACTTATTATTGACCCCTAATATCTATTTTATTCTAGTTTCAGTGTATTAGAACTATCAGATAATCTAGTACCCGTATCACGCCTCTTGCTTACCACGGGGCTAGATATTACATGATATTACTGTGCTAATTGTCCAGCAATATTTATTTATATTTCTTTTTATTTAAACTTATTTTTAGTTCCTTTATACACGAATAGGCGTAACTCTTATAAATTTACAAGCACAACAGAAAACATATAACAAAAAATACAAATATAAGAATAAAAAAATTGGATACTGAATAAGATAAACAGGAAATATCGGTAGAACACTTTTAGAAATGAATCAATGCTCACCGCCCAGAAAACGCAATCTCTTTCTTATTACTAATTAAAAACAAAAAATGCAATTCCCTGCAATATCTCAAGGATCGATTCGTAGAGAATTGTTTAGTTTTATTTATTCTCGGCTAAAGAAGCGGTTCCGCGCAGCCATCCATCCCCGTCGGCCGCAGCGCAGCGTTGCACTCGGCTTGTTTCTCTTGTTTTCTAATACCTTACAATACTTGCTAATATTTAAACACCTGAAGATTGCTGTTTCTGTATGTTTGTTGCGAAGATTTGTTGTAACTCAGATTGCAGTTATCAGTATTTTTGTTACGAAGATTTGTTGTATTAAGATTGCAATTTTCTGAATTATGTTACGAAAATTTGTGATAATCGGCTTGAATTTTAAATATTTTTATATACGTACGAGCGTATAATTATATATTGTTATAACTTTTGTGTACAACACTTGAACACATACTTTTTGCTTTCGCTGCTTGTATTTTACTAATTGTTTGGAGGATATGAATAGTAGCAACGGGTTTTTAAATCTTTGATGTCAGCTATTTTCTTTTCTTTAGTTGAATACCACCCTGTGGATTGCAGTTTTCTGAATCAATGTCAAATACCAAATATCCAATGTCGTAGAAATATTTTGATTATTGAAACTAGATACCATTATATAAAACAGCAGTAGGTACCCTATGGATACCTTCAAAAACATTAAGGCTATATCACCAAGTTCCCAGACACTTTAAAAACACGCACAAGAAGCAATTTTCCAAAAAGCAACACAAACATCGCAACCAATTTCCAGCTGCAAATAAATAGAAGAACACTTGAGATCACATTAGACGAAAGAACCAAGAACACGTTCTCAATCGCTCTAAAAACTTCACAACTTTAATCCCTACTTCGTCGAAATAAAGTCTATAGTTCAAATGAGGAAATGTTGTAGAAAATAACCCAAAAGACATTCTAAGTCGAGGGTCGTAAGGTTTAAAGTTGTAGTGTTGTTTCAAGTAGTGGCAAAGTTATTTGTGTTGAGCTAAGTATAGTGGAAGTAAAAAGTGAGCATTTACACGTACAGTGAGGTAGGGAGGTTATTGAAAGAGTTCGTATTAAAGCTAAGGGTTAAAAAGGAGTGCGGTTGACGTGTTTGAAAAATAGTAGTTTTACTATTTACTTTGGTCCAACATTAACGTAAATCGTCAATGTTGGACATTACACTGCATTTTTATTAGTTTTTTATTTTAAAAATGTCTAACTAAATGAATGTAATTCATCATATCATCATCATTTCAGACATTGGACGTCCACTGGTCTGATGGACATAGGCCTACATGATTTCCAGTATAAAAGTAGCTCATAAAATTGTGATGTTTTGAGAAAGATGCATTTTAAATCTGAAGAATTCCTTTAGGTTTTATTTTTATGTAACCATGACTTACATACAGCTATTGTGCACGACATAATCCAAGTTACATGAGATTTAATGACATTATTATACCTACAGATTCGAATTTCATTACCTTTGTGCACTCTTTCGTACCTACATATCCTGAAAGCCTCAAGTAACAACACACAATACAAAACACTACGTAATAATTGTCATGATACTGATGAAATAGCAGAAAAAGAAGGATAACAAGCATAAATAAATGGCGTAGTGTCGATTGTACCATTGATTAGTACCATCAATGGTACAATCGACCCAAAGTAGTGTCACTAGTACCATCAATGGTACTAGTGACACTACTTTGGGTCGATTGTACCATTGCATCGAATATATACATAAAAAAATATAATAGGGTGTTTAGTTGTAATAAATAATTCCAACAACCTGTAATAATAGATAAGTTAACCTAAACCTAAGTAACCTGTAATAATAGATAAGTTAACCTAAACCTAAGTAACCTGTAATAATTAAGTTGTGTGTGTGAAATAAATAAATAAATAAACAATTCATTGAGGAACAAAACGTTCTAGGATGTTTATATCTTGGCCACTTTAGAGATTACAATCTTCTTTTAAATACATAACTCATTAGCTACCCATAAGTCTATACTTACGTTCATTCCTGCCGGAATGTACAATCCTTACGGAATGAAAGCCAGTGTATTTGCAATAGCGGAAAGAATGACGGTATTATAACACCGCGACACACACACCTTTCGTTTGGAATCAAAACGGACTTCTAGGATGAGTAGTTACGGAGATATGACAGTTTTAATTTTGACAGCTGTCATCGAAAAATGAGTTCTCATTAACACCTTTCGTTTGAAATCAAAACGGACTTTCTACGACGAGTAGTTACGGAGATATGACAGTTTTGATTTTGACAGCTGTCATCGAAAAATGAGATCTCATTAACACCTTTCGTTAGAAATCAAAACGGACTTTCTAGGATGAGTAGTTACGGAGATAAAACAGTTTTAATTTTGACAGCTGTCATCGAAAAATGAGGTCTCATTAACACCTTTCGTTTGAAATCAAAACGGACTTTCTACGACGAGTAGTTACGGAGATATGACAGTTTTGATTTTGACAGCTGTCATCGAAAAATGAGATCTCATTAACACCTTTCGTTAGAAATCAAAACGGACTTTCTAGGATGAGTAGTTATGGATCTGTCATCGAAAATCATCGTTTTCAATCTACGTACCTCTTCATAGTTTCTGCTGCCCTGGTACCTTATATAGATTTTGCTAGTATTATATTCAGCGTAAAAAAACGCGAAAACAACTAAATAAACCCGCCCAATGCAAAATTATCGTATCCGTTTAGTTATATTTTTCAGTATATCTATTGGATTTTTTTAGTTATAATAATTTGTAATAAGTGATCCTTCAATGAGGATATAATATCGAGAAAGGATTTATTATATCATAACAAAAAGGACAATTCCTTTCAAGATACAAATGCATTGAAAGTTACATTTCCGACTGTACCATAATAATCATAGTAGATCTATTTGGAACTAGTTTGGAATAAAATACATGTTTCCAACTAGTTGATGCGTCAATCGAACTGTTTGGAAAAAAACTTCCAAACAGTTCGACAATCGAACTACTGATCGAACTGTTTGGAATAAACGGTTTAGTTTGCCTAAAATATAAAAATAAAATAATGTTAATTAATTTAAAAATGGGTTTTATTAAGCTAATATATGGTATTCAACCCTCATTTTAAATCAACAAAAATATTAAATATTTCTGTTATTATTCAGGAATAGTTTTCAGCAAATTATTTTGTTATTATCAAAAATCAAAAATGTCAAAAATGAGGTCAAAAATGAGTAAAACTACCTCACGTGATTAATGGACGGCCCCTTATTACTTTTAATTTGTTTTTTTTTTCACGAGTAAATACACGGTATAAACTTGTATGATTTTCAATGGTACTAGTGACACTACTTTGGGTCGATTGTACCATTGATGGTACTAATCAATGGTACAATCGACACTACGCCAAATAAATACAGTGAAGCTTTTATTCGATTATTCGATCTCAAGTGTCAATCTAACCCCAAAATCCCCTAAACCCTTCTTTTCATACGAAAGTCACCGATATCCTTCTAATTTCTTCCAACAACCTTTTCCTCTCAATCCATTGATACACTGTACCTTTTAGAATGTTTTTCTTTCCGAGCATATTGTTGACATTTCCATACAAACTTTGGAACATTTAAGTGATACTTTTATGTACGGGGAAATGTCAACCGCACTTGGTGTTTTACCTCCACTGGCTCGAGTTAAGGCTGGTTGTACACTGTAGGTATTTAATAAATATCATTTATCTACACTTAACATATTTTAAAGGTGAAAGATTATGAGTGGGTACGCTTGTCACTTGTTCAGGACTAAACGTCGCTGGTGCGTATGTAATACGATTTGGTATAAGTACTTTGTATTAACACATAGGCTAAGTTTCACTTTGGGGGAGAAATGAGGAAAAATCTATCTCGCGGGAAGTACCGCAGGGCAGACAGCTAGTCGCTTATATGTATAGTAAAAACTATATAATTTACGTTCTCTCCAACTCTTGACGAGAGAGATTAGGATTTAATTCAAACTGGCCAATTGCGTTTTGGTGTATGTCACAACATACTCATAAATGAAGTGTAAATATTAATAAGTTGAGAAATGTGGGAATTGTGTGAAATAGCGTGAGAATCTCAGAACTAGGGTAGTTCCACCGCACTCCAAGAATGTATTCCACCGGACTCCAAGTTTTTATTACCCATATTATTATTAAAAGTTATAAGTACCATATTGATTCCACCGCACTCCAAAATGAAAAAGATAGCGTCAGCAAAAAAAGGTAACATTAGTTGTTTATTTTTGTAAGAACAAGTACAAATTAATTTTGTAAATGTTTTTATAACGTGGATTCATCTTGTTTGTCAAAAATGCTCAAAGTTTGGGAATGTGCGCTTACGCGGTCTTACTGGTCTTGACCAATCAGAGAAAGGTTTCTTATCTCTTCGGAGTCGACGAGTGGGGTAAAGTTTTATTGCACTTTGTCATTGTTTTACGTTAAGTACCTAGCCAGTCATCCTTCAAATGTTCGTTACAAATGGTTGTTTTAATGATGTGTGATTTATAATTTGCTGTGACAGTGCTTATTAAAAAACGTCAAGTATGCAAGTACCAGCAGATGATGCAGATCAGCCAAAATCTTTTCTAATCTGAAGCTGTGATTTTTTTTGTTTTAAATCAAAACGTAGGGTGTAACATGCCGTTGGCCTTTTCTATATAATTTGCGCCCCACAGTTACCTAATTGTTAATATCCCTGTCTATAAATACAGTTGGGGTGAAATTTGGGCGAGTTATAAACCATAGTCGAGGTGTTTGTCTCCCGAAGGTTTTCGTCTTCACTTTTATAGAGTTAGAAGAGTACAGATCTTATAGCTATAGGGTAGTGGGGACATCAATAAAGACTTTACGGTTTAAATTTATTTATTCTCATTAAGAATACTTTACAGTTTATTGAGAACATCCTTCCTAATAAACTGTAACCTTTTTAACCGGTTTTAGTCTCTGGTTTAAGTCGACTGTATTTGTATGTTTGTTACCTTCTAACTTTCGGGTGGATAAAGCAATTTTGATGATTTTGTAATATTAAAAGATTTTTATTTCTCAAATTAAGATCTAATTTGAGAATTTTTTGGGAATCATTTCTAATGTATATTGTCAAGATTCACCATTATAAGTATGAACGCTCATGAATGACACTTTGACAGTTAATTGACTCTTCGAACTTTACGCCTCTTGTCATTTTACTATCCGTCTCGTCCCGAACGTTTTATTACTACAAAATGAAATCGTAAAATCTTATTCCTATCCGAAGTTTGCAAGTCCGTGGTTCTAAGTTCTGTTGAGAGGGATAGCGATATAAATCATCGCTTGGGTTCTTGTAAGGCGATGGATTCAGGGTAAATTCTTTGGTGTGTTTTAACTTATTATGTATATTTTTATTTAATGTAAAGTTTTAATAATAAATTGTATTTATTGACTTGTCCAAGTGATCTTTAGGATTTTATGGAAATAAATGACATAAATCTTTAAATCTTAGTACTTAATTGTTAATTTTTTTTTATAATTACTAAGACATTGTATCTAAATATATGTAGAATATCCTTTCAATTAATATATTTTAAAATAATATACTTAAAATTAATATATTTTTTAGAGTTTTGGTCCCCGTGTTTCCAGAACAGGTCGTAATCTTAACAAATAATTGATCTCCGTCTAAAATTTCCAAGAAATTCAGAGCTAATCTGAATCAAAGGCCATTTGAATTTGTCACTAATCTAAGTTTTAATGGCGGACCCTCGTCAGTCGACATTTCCCGCCAAATGTCAATATGGACTTGTTTGCGGTCGCACGCCAAAATAAACCTTAAACTTAGTGAAGCAGATGTGATTATTTATTGAAAGGAAGCTATTTGAATTAATCCTAGAATGATGTAATCCTGGAATTTCTAGATGACATTTATGTGAGTTCAGTAACGCCCAGACTGGGACAGATTTATCTTTAGTAGGTACATTTTATAATGGGTTATATTTGCGGGATTATAGAAGTGGAACAAGCCTAAATATTTCTTTAAGATCTTTTTTATTATCCAAAAGTTTATACACTTCGATTGCCTTTCAAAGATTTAAATAGCAATGCTTTATCAGAGGCTAAAATAACATAAACTTAAATTTTCTTTACAAAAGCACGTCGTATCTAAGAGGAATACACGTTTGAATTCAAAAACGGAACGTAAAGTGCGCTATCTATCCAACCGGTAACAGTTAGTTCCCGCGATAGTTCCGATTCTAAAATTCAAGTGAACCGGTGCAACTTCGTACCGTTAGAAAGCCGCATGAAGTTGGGTGACGGCTGCGGCGGCGGAGGTGTCGGCGGAATCAATTGCCTGCCGCGCCACACGCGAGTTTTTAACCGCCTCACAACTTCTGCAAGCCTGGTATAAAGCGTTTTTGTTAGGTTTTTTTGTTTGCAAAAATGGATTCAATTTTCTTGGCAAGCACGCGAATGTTTGGTTTAAGGTTGGTTAACTTTAATTAATCTTCTAGCTAGAGAGCCACAAATTATATTTAATTTTCCCTTTACATTAAATAATATTACTGGTGAATCAATAATTGTTAATTGGCGGGATTAAGTCAGCGGGAAACAATGAAATGTTTTATAATAATTAACCACAAAAAAACGTGTTGACTGAGTGGAAGCAAACATGACTCTCATTCTGAAGGTCTTGGATCTATCTCTACGCTTAAATGTTAGATTTATCTTGTAAAATGTATGTGCTCTGTAAACACATAAGTAATTAAATTATCTATTTTTGGAAAAGTTTAAAACTCAAGTCAGTTAAATAACATTGCATTTCCCCTAACACTTATTATACCCCAATAAACCCAAAAAAGATGATCCAAGTAGAAGTTTACGTTTACTTCCGCTAAGATAATCTTCATCAGACTTATCTTTTAATTTCTTAAAACCTCGCAAATGTTTCTTAGAAAATTTACAACCTTTCAGTTAAATATTTCATGAAGTAACTTGCGGAATTAGGCGGATTCCCGTAATAAAGCGTGTCAATCAAACTCGGCCACTCGGAGACGTCCAACTCCTTATATTAATGATGTTGCCTTCAGGTGTCTGCTAAACTTCACGGAGCTTATTGAAATTTCTTAAATTTTGATTAAATTGTAAAGTTTTATGTAAGAGTGGTTTTGCTAAATAAATAAATTCCCAAAACAGCTAAATAAATACTTGTTCATAACGTACTTTCTACTACTCTCTCAGCATCCAACTTGTTTGAATGTCCTTAAATTATAAATAAAGGCTAATTTTACTACCCAATTCGAATATTTAATTCGGATTTCGAAGTAACATAAACCGAAAGTATAGACTGATAGGTATGTGACGCAACACAAGACAACGCAGACATCACAAGCGAGTGGTTGAGCCATCTGCTCCCAGATGAAGCGAGCCCAATCGTTTGTGTCGTGTCGTGAATAGAAGCAATCATCTGTAATCACCACCGAATTAGACGTTCTATACAGCTGCTTTTGCAGAATCATAGAATTCGCAGACATAAATGTTTCCGATTTTCATGGAGATTGGAGTTATTTGGTAAATTTGGCTTTTGAAAGAATTGTTTTATGAATTGTCACTGTAGCTTTTACGGATTTATGGACGCCATGGTAGAACAAGTATAGAATATTCTTCTAAATTTCCAATGAATTTAAAAACCGAGATCTATCAGCTAATGAATTAAACAATCAAAGCCTACAATTAATTTTTTAGTTTGCTAATCAAATATTTCGAAGACTATACTTACAGGCGAAAAAATTCCATATTCGACTAAAGCGAATTCTAAATTTGAAATCAGAACGTAGGGAGTAAATACTACAGTTTAGCGCCTCAGGCGATGGTCAGTTGTTGGCTAGCATTGATTTCCCGCGAGCGAGCTCCAATCAGCGACATGTTTTGGCAGCCCCGGGCATAGATTAAATGGAAACATAATATGATTGAGCCGTTTCCGTGTTTACTTGGCGTCGCGATGGACCTTTGTTCGAAGGGGAAGAGCCTGCTGGATATCATTTACATCATTGATTTTATCATAATCATCCGCAGGCTCCACAACTTGAATAAATCTACTTAAATGTAATGGTAAATTTATTAAATCACCCTTAAGATTTAAATAATCTCTCCCGTTTTCTGATTTTTCAATCAAAAGAGGCTCACATATTTATTATTAACGATTTATTAGTTAAATCTTATTGGTGGACGTTTGACGATGCAACCTCCTTTTAAGAACATTAAGGCCCCAAAAGTTCTAATCTGTTCTACACCACTTGACTTCTCTTAAATGAAGTTATTTCTTTCAAATTGGCTCCCGCACTCAGTCGCCATCAGCCAGGTTGTTTTCAGTTCATCAGTCAAAGACTCGCCATTTCACGAATACATAAATAAAAACAACACGGTACGACATTTTGTTTTTACAAGGTTCAATTTGATGAATTGGGAGCCTTTTTACCGGGAATTTTGATTACAAAGGCTTTGTTTGTTTTATATTGGAATGCGTAACGATCTTCAAAAAGAAATGAAAATTTATTTTGTTTTGTTGGAGCTACTAATAATAGTATGTTTGTCCAAAATTCCTCACTGTCTCAAGAGGAAAGTTTTTAATCAGCGTCTGTTAGTGATAACATTAAGGAAAGTAAAGAATTTATTAAAGAAAGTGCATCAGTTAATTTTAAATTATGTAAATAAATTGCGCATTATTGAGTTAAAATATATATTTTAGTCGTGTAATTTTAAAAAGACAAGTGTTTAATATCATAAATAAATCAATAACTTTGAACATTTGTGATGTAACGGCTTATGGGCTGAACTGATTTGGATGTACCAGAAAATAACGTAGACAAACTTTATACCGCAGAAAATATACTTCTTCAGGGTAACAACTATTATTATAATGTTGACCAGCCCTTTGGGCACGGCGTTCTAAAAGTCAACATTATATTGATTTAAAAAATATATGATGTATCTACGAGTACCTTACCTTATTCGAAATTACAGCAGCAGGTTTCCTAACTCCATTATAAAATCAGGACTTTATAAAAGACCCCTATGTTCCCAATAACCTTTAGAATTCGCAGCCGCTGCGAATCCTTCGGAAAGCTCTCGACCTTGGCTCATTAATCCAGCGTCAAGCATCGTCGTTTAAATTGTTTCTGCAATCATTTCGAGGGCCCTCGCTCTTCTCTTTGAGCGCTCCGTCACAAAATACGACCCATAGATCTATTCTATCAGAATACCTTGCTGATATGTATCTATAAAAATGTTCTTAGAAAAAAAAACTGATATTATAGACGCCTTCTTATTAATATTATAAATGGAAGGGTGTATGTGTGTGTCTGTTTGTCTGTCTTTCGCGCAAAGCGAAGCGTACAATCGACGTGATTTAGAAGAAGAGATAGTTCAAGGGTTGGACAGTGACATAGGAAAGTTTGAAAGTTAGCGAAAGTTTCAGTGGATGGATGTCAATTTTTTAAAAGGAAACTGATTAAAAGGAGGTATTTCTGGAAGAGATCGCTTTTAACGATAGGGCCGCCAATTGTCCCATTATCATATTTTGTAAGTATCTACTTATTATTCTATCTTATTACATGTGTATTTATTATTTATTTAGGAACATCAACAATAATAAAGTAATTATATTTATCTATCTGATTAAAGTAGGTATTAATAAAAATATAAAAACAAGAATAAAATTGATCTCATAATAAGGTTATTTATTTATTTATTTATTTATTTATTTTATTTTATTTGTTGAATGACATACAGATTAATTCCAAGGCGTCAAACACTATGTATAATTAACTTAACTAAAACACTTAAATACACACACAAAGATTAAAAACTAAAATTATTGATTTGATTAATTTTACATAAATAAGTTAATTAGGGTTTTAAATTAATTACAGTTATAACTGATTATAAGTGACAAAAAAAAAAAAAATCGGTCTAAAAATGTCCAATAGATATTGTAAAAGTCAACATAGTATAAATTAAATAAATTAAAAATTGTCATAATTACAGAATAATATCAGAAGTTGGTGCAATTTCGCGATGTTGTCAAAAAATACGTCGGCATCTGTTGCAAAGATGAATTGGTTCAGGAGGGCAAGTGCTCGAGGGGTCGGAGCGCTCATTCCGGACTTTGTCCGATAGGCAGATAGTCGTGCAAATAGCGCAGGTTGGCGTCTCGGACCGGTGGTACCCGATATACCCACCATATGCCATCGAGGAACTGCAAGACCCATCTGCTGTAGGACCGACCTATTGTTCACTCTACCGCGCAATAGCATTACGTAATGTGTTAACTGGAATAACTGGTGAATAACTGGTGTTATGATGAATAACTTATAGATATGCTAAATTCGCATAACATTTTGGCCGATCTCTTATATACATATCTCTCCACAAATAAAATCAGAATCGAACGTGTTATGTCTTTTGTTCCTGAAAACAGATGTGTGCTACAGAGCTGAGGCTCTCAACTCAAATCGGCGGAAAAGCCCAATTATGCCGTTGATAGCTCGCACAAGTTTGTTCGTCTCATAGAACTTAGATAAATTATGGTAATCGGAACCAGGAGCTCATGTCTAAGAGGTGGTTAATAATTAGCCTGATTTGCAATTCCGTACAATGTTGGGTCGTACGTCTTACTGTAGTGGTTTTGCTTTGAGGGGGATAAATTCTGCTTGTCTTGTGGATAATTAATTACTTTTATTTGTAAAGTTATAAAAGATACGATTTTTTTTTAAGGAAAGATGATTTAAACTGACAAAATGGGGTTTTCCGCGGGGTAATATAAAATACGGGCAAAAGCAAAGAAACTAAGAAACTAACCTTTTAAATAAGCACTAAATCGGCCCAGCCGTTCCTGAGTTATAAAATAACAATTTATTTATAGATAAAAGATTATGAACAATCGATCATTTATTAAAACCAATGAAAATAATCACCCACATAATTTGTTTTGGGACTTATGTAATATTTAATTCCAATCCAATTTCATTTTCGTTAGTCATTCTACCATTTATCCTGTCAAATACAGTTGGCTTAGCCGGAACTGCCTTCAAGCTTCTAGGGACGCTAATGAAAGCTAATTTACGCGTTAATTTAAGCCGATATTCTTGCTCTTGGCAAGTATTTCATCCTCGCGTCCGAGCGTTATTAATCTTTGGCAGGGTCGGACTCAAGATCTTAAGGACGTAAGATATGTTTCAAGCTTTAATTAACATCTTATATTATACAATCGTATCATTCTTATGACTCTCAGATTTATTTAATAAATAAAAAAAAAAACTCCACGACCTATAAATGGTTTAACGACCTAAAAAATAAATAAACTAATAAATATCCCAGTAGTGCAATATTATGTCGGTCGTTATGTATTCAAAACGAAATTTCTCCTCAATCGAGTTTTTAATATTTATTAAGTCATAAACATAACTAAGCACACCTATAAATATTGTCATACTTGGCAAGCATGTCCTCACTACAGTAACACTATATTCAAGTTTCTTAAAGGGTTAGAACATAAAACATGTAATCTCGTAACGCTTTTTTCAAAGAGTTCCCCCCGGGGCGGCGCGTCTGTCAGTCGCGGCAGATCTTGACGCGCGCTGACACCACGCATGTTTGTGTTCCACTCCCGGAGGAACGCGTGCTCTGAATAACTGACAGAACTGAGTGTTTTTCAAGGATTGCATTTGAAGCATAATAGACACTATGTAATGTTTATCGATCGTTTTGTCGGAATGGATTATGGTTGTGTTCTGTGTTAACATTTAAATCATGCAATAGTAACTCGCCGAAATGTCGAACGTGGTTGGCTAAGCCCGCTGCCTTACTAACATGTAGTTTAAGAGGATATTCTTCTTCTTGAGTCTTTACTACTCAATTCTTGATGCGAGCTGATTTAGTAAATAGTCATAGTAAGAACGTTTTATAATTTTTAAAAGTACACTAGACCAAGTTATCAAAATTTCCCCCTGACTCTAACAAAACACCCTTAATCCAACCCTGTAGTCACCAAAACTTCAGGCCGTTTTTGCGAGATGGTAATGAATATACTTCAAGCGTCGGGGCAAGGAGGCAGGGAGGGACTAAGGCCTCACGAGCACACACAAGCACGAGTATTATTAAAACTTCTTAATTTAAGTAGTTCTAGTGGTTTTCACATTCATGCAATAGTCAGAAATTAATTAAAAATTAAAATATAACTCGTGGCCACGGGAAGCAGCAGATTTCAAATAAGAAACGAATCATCCAAATCGTATAACATAGAATATACAGTCGGTCGCTTTTTTAACGTCCGTAATAAAAACGTTCGTGAATATGAGGCCTAAGGGTGGAAGGACGTAACCGGACCGATTTCATTACTCCAGTAATTAGAATACTTGTACAACTTTGTTTTTTGCTTTGTATTAGTTGGTTAGTTATTGTTCGGGATAGTTTGAAATATATCATGTTACGTTTTAATTATGTGAACGTTGTATTAGGTACTTCAAAACTTTATCGTACTTCAAATTAATATGGATTTGATACAATAATACCGTCTAGTCGAACCAACTTATGAGTACTTATCTAAATTGGGTTAAGTTACCGAGCCGTTTTTAGTTACTGTGACTGACTGTATACTTTTTAAATTTGTAACGGTGTTTAGGTGGATAGTAGATACACACACCAAACCACTTGGTATCTGTGGGGATATGTGTGTTGGTGTGTGGTATACCAGATCCCCATGACCCAATGAGTTCTTTTCGGGAGTCATCATAACAACTCATATTATACGTCCCACTCCTGAGCACGAGTCTTCCCAATACAACCCATTATAAGTGTTGGGGATTTAGTGTAAACATACATCCCGTGTATAGATTCCTGAGTGACTTAGACAACACACTGGTACTTTTCTTAGACATGCAACACGCGGCCAACACGAGCAATGATAGCCATGATAATAATATAAATGTTAGTATCTTGAACAGAATAAAGACCATCTTAAAGTTCCCTAAGTTGTATTTTTATATTGTCCAACAAAATAAGTCCACTAAGGGCTGATTTTTCAATCATCAGATAAAGGCTAACTGTTGAATAAATTTGACATTTTCCATACAATATGTCAAATTTATTCAACAGTTAGCCTTTATCTGATGATTGAAAAATCGGCCCTTAAACAAGAAAGGAGCTTCGAACAAACTTGGTAAATCCACTTACAAGCGCACAGAGGTGCAAACAAACAAACAAGCAGCGAATTATATAGATATGGGATTTAAGGATTCACACATTATCAGTGCTGTGTCCGGGACGTGGACGAGTCGGGGCTATTCCTATCACAGTTCAACTTTATTTTCTGAGTTTTACCAGAACTAATCTGTGTTTAAAGTAAAACATTATTACGATAATTTAAAAAACAACTGACAATATTTTACGTCGTTCATTTTACGTGGCTTTTCGCTGTTTGTACCAGCAATAATTTATTGTACTGATATTATTGATTAACACGTCGGCCGGGTCTGTAGATCCTGTTTGCTCCCGGTCCCGTCCCGGACGTGTGTGACAGTCCTCATGTGTCCCGAGATAGTTTGCAAACAGAGCTTGTCTCGTTTATCTTTGGGATCCAAATCGATAATGCCCTTTATTTTACTGGGGTTTTCTTGAATAAGAGTACAGCCGTGCTTAGTTGTCGGACGTTATTTTTAACTGTAGGTTTATTTAGTTTATTCTTAGGTTACTGAGTGGGATTGCATAAAGATATTTGCTATTTGTGACCATGAACACATGATATTAAATTTAATGTGTAAGTAATGAATATCTCTAATAATAATCTATATTTTTAAGGAATGTTAATTATATCTATATTTTTAAATAAAATCTTAAAATACATACGTGCTGAATGTGTAACATAGGTTCAAATAAGTTTATAAGTAGTAAATAAAAATAGAATAGCATATTATGATGATAACTGAATATCAATTTGAAACATGCATA
This sequence comes from Chloroclystis v-ata, assembly GCA_963691955.1. Classification (NCBI taxonomy): domain Eukaryota; kingdom Metazoa; phylum Arthropoda; class Insecta; order Lepidoptera; family Geometridae; genus Chloroclystis; species Chloroclystis v-ata. The sequence continues at coordinate 359,974 of OY829897.1, read as the reverse complement.
TCCCATAGTGTTAAAACTAGGTACATAATTATATTGTGTATATCCCAGTTCAGTAAGTTTCAAAAACAATCAACTCTTTTTAGAAAATCGACATCTATATTCGGACTATAAAGCCTAATTGCATTTCCATGTAGGTATTTTACAAACTCGCAGCTATTTATTGGCTAGCCCAAAAATGTCACCTCTATTATTTTAGCACTCAAAATGTTCGTTGTTATTTATCATCATCAGTTCAGCAGTCGGACGTAGATAGTAATATCTAAAATATTTCCAATATCCTTCGATAGCGATCGGAGGCGATCATCTTTTATTTCATCATCATAATTAAAAATCTTTAAAATATTTCCAATAAAAGATGATCGCCTCCGATATCGATCGGAGGCGATCATCTTTTATTGGAATCTTTTATTTTATCATCTGTGCAACTTTTTGAAGAATGTCCGAAGCTGCGCTTGTTAATCTATAGTTTCCACATTGACCATTTGTACTACGCCTTATATGGCCTGCCCACTATATAACTATAAATTTCCTTATTAAGCAAAGTCCTCACCATTTAAGACGTTTTTAAGCTTTTTCAAGTCTTTTCATAAATTCTTATATTCTTATATTTTCACATACTAAGTAAAACATAAGGACGAATCGGAGCCCGCAAACACCATGGCTTTTCATAAATTACCAAATGTAATTTTAAAAAAGCCGATTTTCAATTCCAACGCTCCGTAAAATATATTTAAAGTCAATTTTACGATGAATATAGTCGATTAAAAGAGTTGAAATATTTCACAGTTAGTATCGACTGAGGCCACGTAACGTCGCCGCCATAAGAACATTAATTCAATTCCGTTTCCCTTTGGCGAAAATATTATAATACCCTCCACTGGGTATAGGTGAACGAGAGATTGAACTTTACTGAAGGAATTGGTTGGATATTTTATCTAAATATTACGTGGTTTTTAGCGACCAAGTTATACGTAAACATAGTAATTGAACTCATATTCATTTTATTAGAAAACATTGTCATAGAGCATAATAAGAAGTTTTGCTTCATAATTTTTTTGAATTTTTTGAAATCATTGAACATACATAATTATTAAAGATTCGTTTACTTTTTGAGGTAAAAATTACCTCAAAAAGTAAACGACTAGTTAACCCATATAATCAAAATCGCGAGAATAGGATTTTTAAAATACGAACTCATTCACGGTGGATTAACTAAGCTCATCAGCTATTATAAAATAAGTTCTCCAAATCAAATAATGGCCCGTCTGCGTCGCCCGCGCCAACTGCCCTGTATAATTGGAACAGAGAATTTATCGACGATCTCTGTTATCGGATTAATACCGATCGAAATTATATTTGCACAGCTAAATTAATTTACGGTGTTTGTTGCTTATATTAATACTGTTTGTTTACGGGTAACCCTGACTTCTGTTGGGCTATATGGTATCTTATTAATTGCAAGAAGACTTTAGGATAGGTTTAGGTTTTAGATGAACTGAAGTTGTATTTTCTGTTTAGCTTTGAAGGCAAAAACCAAATAGGTTAACCACATCAAAAATTAAATTTATTTAAAAACTTGTGATTGAAAATACGAACCTTGTCTAAGTGACCATTAAAATATTATTTTATTACAAAAGCTCACATAATAATCATAGGCTCTTATTTGGATAATCGCTACCCTTTTTAAATCGACATAGGATTCAATTCAAATGACCATGCTAAGCTTAATTCTAATCGTTAGTTTTGATTGATTTAGGTCTTGTCTGAATTACTCAGGTTTGGACTTTGAGTTGAATAAATAAATTAAATGAATAATGGTTAAGATCTTTATAAATGAGAAGGGTAAATACTTGCCACCCGTAAACGTCAATGACCTCACACACCGAACTACTTTCCCTGATGATGATAATGGCGATCGCAATATCATTATGCAGGGGATATTAAATCTTAATGCCAGGGTATAAAGCCGAAAGCTAATTGAAGCGGCTTTGGCATTGTCCCAGTTGGACCCATCGCAAATTACCTCAGTGATAAAATTTAACAAATCAATAAAGCTTTTGGGCCTATTAAATTGAGTAGGGAATGCAGTGTTCGTTTAGCGTACATACCATGTTTCGTAAGTTAGAGACAATGAAAATAATAATTGGAAATCATTAAGGGAACGCCTTTAACCTGCTGTCAGCTGAAAAAATTACGATTTGATAAATGACCCTTTAAGTTATACTATCCTCAAAACAAAACGTATCTTATAATCATAGGTGCTTCGAGCTTATATGTTTTAAAAATAAGCTCTAAATGAGGAACACACAAAATAGCGTCTATTGCAAGAAATCAGGTTCTCCCACCCGGGCCACCCTGCACACAAACAGTACGTAGGTACAGGGTGAACAAGTGAGCGCACCAACTAAGTGGAAACAAAAACAGACGCTCTGTTTGTTCAGAATTCCCGCTATTTGAGTTGGAAAGTTTGCCAGTTTTTGCTTAGAATATACGTTTTCAGACAATAAGAGCATTGAGTTTTGTTGTATTTGTGTGCAAAGAGATGAAAAACTTGATAATGACTATTCTTTTTCTCAATAGACTTGGTTTTTCTGCACTGACATCTCGAATAAGAGTTAATGCATTGTACTATAAGGCTTATGCTATATATTGTATATCAATCAACCTTACTCTTAAGATTTATTATAAGTTATTTAATGGAATGCCTGGTGGTTTTGTCCTGGCAATAAATAAACGCATTTCATTTTCCAAATTTCAATCGAAACCTCTATTAGCTCAATAGAAATATATAAAGCTTGCTCCACGTCACGTTCGGCCGCCATTCCGAATCAATCCTAGACCTTTTTACCTCCCTCACGTATACCCACAACCTTCAACTAATTCTTTTTATTCTCAAAAATACAGTTTCCTCCACAAAACGCGCAAACGTGACCACAGTTACTTCTAAAAAAACTTCATAACACGGGAAAAGAGCTCCTAAAACTTGTCGATAAGAGTGGAAATTCTGTGGGGGATGGCCAGTGTGTTTTACATTAGGTTTGATGGTAGATAAAGGTAGTAGTGGGGTAAATAATAGGGATAATGATGTCCCAGAGGCCTCGCAAAAAGGTTAGCGATGACATGATGAATGCGGGACAAACTTGGTATGATAAACTTTTTGCTTAGTTGATAACTGGAGGTTTTTGTTGGTTTCATATTTGAACCGGTCGGGGGTGGCAAGTTTATAAAATAAATATCACAAAAGCTTTTTTATCCCTCTTAAGCATCGTAAAAATAGCATGCTGGTTCTAGTTAATTAAGTTCCAGATTTAGATTAATGGACACAAAATGTCAATGTGAAGACAACAAATATTATTTGCATATAGGTAAAATACAGTTAAGTTGACTTTTATTCGTATGAGATTAGATTTCAGGTGGTTAAAAAACATTTCTTGCCGCAAAAATTGTGGTCAATCGATAGAAAATCTACCAACATAATTACGTAGTCAAATTTTCATTTATTGCGGTTCATGTGAACAATTTCAATCGAGACAACTGGAAATAATTATGTCGAGTGAGGTCTCCGTCCAAGCAAATATATGTATATCCTTAGCGGCATAAAAATTCAATTAAACTTCAAAATATTAGAAAGCTTAAGTGAGTCAATCACAATAAAAATAAACTTTAAAATGTTTATACCAATCTAATTATAAACATAAAAGCTGGATGAATTAACTTTTTGCGTTTTTACACGTGAAAAAGACAAAACAAATTTCAGTTCAGGAAACTCGAAAAATATATATCGAGCCGCAAAGTAGAGATAGCTAATAAAATAATAATAATTAAAAAATCTACGATCTATCTACTTTGCGGTTTCGCAAAGATAGCTAAAATACATATTAAAAATTGTATGTTATTTAAATGTAGTTAATCTAAGTTATGTTAATTTTATAATTTATTTGTTCATGTATTGTGTATGTTGTGTATGTTAGATCTAAGTTTTCTGAATAAAAAATATTTATAAACAATAATAAATCATTCATCAGCCATCTTTGGGAGAATAGGTAAAACTTTTTAAGTTATAATTCAACTGACTAAACTACTAACAAATTAGATGGAGTTAGGTTTAGGTTTGTAAGAAGAGTAGCGAGCTAGCTTCTGAAACTAATTAACCTACCTGAAAGGATCGGTTTTGGGGTGCCGAGGAAATTGAATAATTCCTTTTGCCACTTGCCACGGCGGCTGTCACTTATGGACTTATAGGTACCTTGACTATATATTTTTTTAACAGTGCATTTGACATCTTTGTGCTGTTTAAATGAATGTTAAATGGATGAAATCAAAGCTGTAGAAATTAACATTATAAGTACGCGATTCTCTTTTCGTGATTTACGGCTCGAAATGAATGTTCCATTAAACCGATTGTAACTTTTTGTTTTCACCTCCATATATTTTTTATGTATGTATATTCTATTACGTATATCAAAAATCTAGCTCCTGTAACTAATGGCTAATGGTCTGGTCTGGCCTAATGGATTTATTTCTTTTTTGTATAAAAATAACTGTGCCATTATTCCAAACATTACATAAATAAAGTTACGAGCTTCGAGCTTGCCATGAGGCTAGATGTTGCTGAGTGAATTGTCCAGCAATATTTGTGTATTAGTTTTGATATTGAAATAGTGTCCAGTAGTTGAGCACTCCCTGCCGTCGGCCAGCTGTTCCCTGTGGTACGAGACGCCAGTTAATTCGATTCCAATGCCCCGGTGTTCCACTCCCATTTAAATTCACAAATAAATGAAAATTACATTTAGCAAAGGTTTTTAGTTTTAAATTATTTTGTGAATCATGATTTTTATTCATAATTTAGTTATGTTTTTCTATCGTGCAATAAAGTTGTATTGGTATTGTATTCAACTTGTATAAATAGTCATTTCAAGTAAAATAATGTTATTATATTTCCTAAAACACAGAATTATTATCTACATCTATAGTATATTAAGGTATCTGTTTGTGTTTTAAACAAATAGCGGAACATATTGAAACTCTGGCTTGAGAGAAACGAACCACAATATTTCTTGTGCAGAGAAATTGCAGTCGCGCTTTGGGAATTCGCATGCTGTGCATGTCAATGTCTCCTCACGATGTTTTATCTAAGATACTTGAATCTTACGTATTGTTAAATATTTTCTCAAAGATAATAACGTCTGAAATATCTAAAACGAAGCTGGTGCTGTACCATAAAGGACCTGGACCAAAAAGTTACGGAACGGTGGAATCAAAAGTTTATTGTCTCTCCCCAAAGAACCTACATATTTTTAATAATATTGGTATTATTTATACCTACAACTTATTTTTTTTTATTCTATAATGTATAAATGTTTAAAGGTATGTATTTATTAAAACTTTAAAAAACATCTTGAAACCTTATATAGTAAAATTCCTCACAAGTCATCACTTATAACTCAGTCTAATTCCATGACCAACCAAAACGGGCTCCTAAGTTCAAAGTAACCAGTTATATTAACTGAACCTCATTAAGTTGACCTTGGCAGTTACAAATGACAAAGGTGAGGTCAGGTCACTTTGAGATCGCCGTTTCTCTGACACCGCAGTTTAAAGTTATTAATGTTACTCAATTAATCCGGTTTAGAGTTAACTTGTTATAATAATAATCTGTCGATATTTTACTGTTCATTCTAAAGCAATTATTTTTGAAAATGTAACGAAATTTTTGGATTAATTATTTTAGTTTATAATATTTATTTGTTTGTTATTTAAACCTTTTATGAATTGGCCATTTTATTCGGTTATTCACAAATTATTGTCAAAAAATAACATATAACCAATTACGTCTTAACTAGTAATTATATAATGTTCTGTGCTACTTTTAATTATTATTAAGTCTCTGCTTACTATAATGAAATAATAATGATTTCAAAACAAGCCTTGAGTGGAGATTAAACTTCAAATAGACGTGACGTGGGTTCCATGCTTTGTTAATAAAACATGCAAGGAATCAAAGCCAATCCCTTGTCAAAATTGACAGTTTTCACCTCGTTTGTAGCTTACACCTATAGCTATGTGAACTTTTCGGCCCCATCGGTCATCTGTTCTCCTGTCCATTGCCACTTCAAAGAGCTTATCCACTGGGTCAGACATATACTTTGACTGAGTTCACAAAATATGTAGTTGGTAGAGTGTTTCTTGCCTTTGTTACGAAAAGCTAGTTAAACCAATAACAATAATACAATAAATTTCAATCCAAAAAAGCTGTGAAACGCAATCCCAATAAGCTCCGGATTACAACGGAATTTAATATAAAACTATTCTCCATAACTCTCGCATATGTGACGGAAACTTTGCAACTGGCAACATTTTAAAATGGAAAATACGAGCCGAACTTTCCAGAACTTTCTAAAAAAGAAACAAACTTCCGAAATAATTTATGTGTTAATTAAAATGGAGGGGAATGTTGGATTGCTTTTTTAAATGGTCATTTACAGGCGGGGAGGCTTATTCATTTCTGTTTACGCAAGACTTAATTTTATGATTATTGTTTTGTTTGACTTTCTTTTGAAAAGGTAATAATAGCTGATGCAATTAAAACATCTGATAAGCGTTAACTGGTATTGGCCAGTTCTCACAAAGACGCATAAAAGATGAAATAGGAATAAAGATGATTTTTAGTGCCAATTAATAATTTTAGAGTAACAGTTTCGATAACGGATTTTGCACATAACAGGTTGGTATTACTTTTTTTGTATTCACCTCTAATTTGCCTTTAATAATGTGCATAATAACTATGTTGTTTGCTCTTTATGTAATCAAAAACATTTTATAATATTTATTTATTTTCATAATAGATTAATTAATGTTTTTATCAATATAAATATCAATATCATGTTAGGAGTAAAATAAAACGATTGAAATGTATTAGAGCTTTTTTGGTCATTTACCTACGACTCTTTGAAGATGGCGAGTGAAACATTGTCAGAATATCGTTAAACATTAAAATCATGGTACCTATGTTACGATTCATATTTAAAGTTTAAATCTATCTTTTAACCTATCTTCCTTTTCTTTCTTACCTTTTATTGTAAAAATAGTCTAAATCCGACATGAAACAAAACCACTCGAACAACTGGAAGCGATCTACGAGCCAGTATCATTTCAACCATAAAAGCAGTTTCAGTTCCACAATAACCCGGAACGTACTCGCAATTCCAAGTAGATTGTAAAGTCAGCGGTATTAGCGCTGTCAGCGCTGAAACGGTTTGGGGCTTATTCTGTAATATTAACACACCATTAACTATTTAAAACTAACTTAGTATTTTAGTTTTGGATCTGCTAGTTCTTGGTGAATTAACTGCGTCTGACCGACATGACTGGAAAATATGAAGGGTTCCTATGTCCAGCAGCCGATGTCCGACGGCTGAATGAATTAATAATAATGATTTAGTACGTGAGGAAAGTTTTCCTTAAAATATTCTGCAGCATGATTTTAACTCTCAGCTGCCGTCCCCACAACTTTTGAAAAGGCTGACGGCAAACGGTTCTTGATAGAAACGTTGGAGAGAGTTAAAAATGCTTATTATAAACAAAGTTCAACGCCCTTGGTTGATTAGAGGAACATAAAAAGGTGGTCTCATAAGAGAGAAGTATTTTAGAGATTAAATGCAGATAAGTTTAATCGACCGAGTCTCGACGATATTGCAGCAGTTTGAAACTTCACAATAAGACCCAGGCATGCGTCTGAAGGAGTTTTTTCTTATTTCAATGAAATGCGGAGATGATGTGACTTTTAAGTCGAGAAACTTGAACAATTTCTTCATTTTAAAATTCTATGTATAATCTAAAAATCTTGAGTAAGCTTTTAAAGTCGCGTTTGGTTTGTTACGCGCTTCTCTTTTAGCTTTAAATTATTCTCGACAAGAAAGAGCAACGTTTTTTTTTTGTTTTTAACTTTACTTGTAACTCTAGTAGTTTTGTATCCATGTAAAGTTGTAACAATTAATTATCAATAACTTTCTTCACATTTTTTATCATATCATATTTCGTAAACTTACTGGGCTTAGACTTAAAGCCGAGTGTGTCCCACTAGCAAACACGGTTTGCGCTTACTTTGTAAATAGGTCATTTGCGATTTACAGAAGCAGTTCTTGAACGAGGAAACACAATTAATATGACCGTGTAAAGTGTTTAACCTCTACTGCCGAAATATCTGTAATTTATTGATAAAGAGTATCAACAGCTCTCTCTCTTTCACTCCTTTATAGCGGGGGCGCTGCATCTGCGTGACGTCATACCACCTCCCCAGGTGTAGGGGGAGGAGAGGGAGGGGAAGAGTTCTATGAAATTCAATGAGCATTTTGTTCCCGTGTTACTGCGTGTGTGACACTCTGAGCGGTCTTCGTAACTCGTAGCGCGCGTAAGGTGTGAGCAGCAGCGGTTTATATATAAATGGTTTTATATTTTTTGACTCATTAAGATCTCTCACAACCCATTTATGTATTTTTGCCGAAGTTACACAAGAGAAGGTTCTCATTATTAATTAAAGTTTTTGTTTCTTGTCTCAGATCTTCCGACTGGGTAAACCGATTTTGATGATTGAATTTTTGTTCGTTTAATACTACTCTTGACGTATCGAAACTATTTTAATATCAACGGTTTCAATAGCATTTTTTGCCTCCAATTCGACTGTATAATATCGTTTCAGCGAATGACTCGGACACATTCTCGCCAGTAATCCCGCTCTCAGAGTTGTGCAGACACTCCCGGACTTTACATGTCTTACTGCCTGAGACGTTGATGCCACTTGCTCTGTGGCTCTTCTTACACTACCATGGTCTAGCTAGTAGCTAATATAATGAATATACAAATTATAACTTATGATTATAATCTTATATTATAAAATAAAGTCGTGTTAGTTATTTATATTTCGAAAACGGCTGATTCCATTGGCAAGTACCTAAGTTGGTTAGGAGGTAGCTCAAATCGAGGAAAATGACATGGAATACTTTATAAAGCGGAAAATATTATAACGGGGGCGAAGTCGCGGGGCAGAAAAAGAGTTTATTACAAATGATAAAAAAACAACAGGAAGGCAAAATAATTCATTATAATTATGCATAGAACAGGAGAATATTTAAAAAATATTTATTTTTTATTCAAAAAAGATACTGCGTGTTAAGATTATCAAAAATACCCTATGGATTGATGATCTATATCAATTCACATTAAATTAATTCTGAAACAATTATTATTCTATTAATATTATTGATACATTTCATTCCCAATAGCTTAAATTTTTACAAGTTTACAGTATGAAGAAATGTGCGTTCGGCTTTTTTTAGGAAAAAATGAATTATATAGCCGGAAACTCTATTAAAACGCGAGAAATTATATCATTGCCTAAACAATCTAAGATAATCTCAAATACTAAAATAACAAGTTCTAGAATAGTGTAGAATATTCTAGAATTCTCCAGCCCTCGGGGATCGTGAGATTTCCAATTTCAAACAGAATCCTATCGCTATATTACGATTGATACATGCAGATAAGCCGAGAGCAAACGTTCCACGTGTCGTATGAATACTTTTAGATATATTGCATTTTATATGAGGAATCAGAATTTTACTTTATTGGGTTCCGTTTCTAGAAATATTCCCATCACTTGAGTCATAGTGAATGTCACATGTCTTTCACTCATAAACTCTTCAAAGTTCTTAGAACAGGGCGGTATCCTCACCATGCTTGTCATCGTAAAAGCATGTGTTTAAACCGCACTTAATTTTTTCTCTAGGCATGACTTAGCCAACACGGTTATTTATTATCTTGACTTTTTGTGAACAAGTACTAGTACAGTCAGCCAACAGTAACTGTCAACAAGCCAACAAGCCACCACGCTGACTGTCTCGATACACGGAACTTTCATTAGCAGTAACGAATCGCGCCATTTGTTTTAGTCGCTTGTAAATTGCGCAACAGATTTATTGTGAGTTTGTGAGTGATCGCGGATTTCCTTTTGCTTGAGAAACGGCGCGAATTCGTCACGTTATTTGTACTGATACTACTGTATTTTATTACTCATGTTTTGATGAGTACTGATTTTATTACTCATGTTTTGTAATATGTCGTAGGAAGAAGACACTAGATTTTCTCACCCAGTAAAGAGGAACAACAACGTGGGTCACGTTGTTAAGTCTAAACACTGCGAGAACAACTCCATAGGGGCTTCTGCTTCGTCCGATAATTCTTTTGTAAATCTTCGAGAAAAACTAACAGCGTTACCCCCGTTTCCTCAATCTGTCAAGGAACCAATAACCGTGGTCGAGATACCTTCACTATCCAATATCTCAGAGAAAACGGAAGTCGATTGCAGCGGTAGCACCGCCAAATTTACTTCTTACGGAGTTTGTCGTAGAAAACCGCTCTCAAATCCAAGAAGCTGCGGTGAAACGATCAGGCAGAAAAACAGAGACGACAGACGAATTCTATCTTCTGTCAACAACAACGGACCGAGTCTCCTTCTAGAAGCAACGTTAGGTAGCGATGAGGATTTAATAAATAAAACTATCGAACGACTATCCAAATCTAAAGACTATAAAGGAGACAATTTGGTCAATCTACTCTTGCGTGAGGCTATAGAAGGGAATCCTACTGTAGCCAACGCAGAAGATAGCGGTATAAATACAGACGATAAGAAAAAGCATGAAAAGGAAGCTAGTAAGGATACACAAAATAAAATAAAGAAAGATACCCAGCGAGCAAAGAGCAACAAGGAACAGATGGCGCTGCTATCCTTGTTTACATCGACTCTCCACAATTTATTGTTTTAAAAATAGTAAAAGTGTAGTTTTTCTAAATACAAGTTTTAAAATACGTAAAGTGTCTTATAACTCCTATCATATATTGTTTTCAAACAAATTGGTGCACAACTACTGCTATAAATTCAGTGAAAACGAAAGGAGTGATAATCTACACTATTTGGATACAATAAGGATAAAACCCTGTATAAAAACCAACAAATAACACAAAGCTGTACTACATTAACTATAATTACTACAGAAAAACAAGTATTGTAACTAAATGTGAGTACGATTTCAAATATTCACCTAAGTGCAACCGTTACAAATCACTTAGACAATTCCTTTGTCCTAACGCATCGAAAGTGGACTTTGGACTCCAGAGCACTTAGCCCGTCACTAGTCAATATCGTCCTGATTGGCTAATACATAGACACATATTACTGCCTGTGAACTGTTTGAAAATTTCGAAGGACATTTAACAGCTCAGCTGGCCGAGTGGCAAGGACATCCGACTGAAACTCCTAATAAGTCGGGTGTGGTGGGTTCGAACCCATATAACAGACCTGCTCTTTTTGCTTATGAACAATTAAATAGAACCTTATAGAGACGAAATAACACCGATTCTCCACACCAGAGGGCGTCAAATAATAAAATATGGATCATCTACTAGAAAACGTCACCCTTAGACGTACCCGTACGCAATTAGACTTCGAAAATACTGCAAATGACTCGGATATGAGTATTGACGAAACGATAGGTGGCAGCACTGGTAGCTTACCAGACCTGTCCATCGATAAATGCAGCGATGAAGTACAGAAGCTTCTTAGTATAATTGAGCAGTTAAAAATCGATTTGAACAGTGCGCATACGGAAATCGAACAGCTATCGCTAGATAATAGAGAACTTAGAAAAAATAATCAAGACTTAGCTAAGAAAAATGTACTATATAGAAAAATTGGGAGTAGCCCAACCCATACAAAATCCCCAACAAATTCAAGCAGAAAAAGCATAGTATCACAACACAAATCTAAAATCAATTCTCATACACAAACTGACAACATGAGCCCCCAAAGTAGAACTTTAAAGAAAACTACAGTACACAAACAAATACAAACTGAAAATCTATCATATAGGACATTAAATCAACTAAATATAGGTACAGAACACAAACAAACTCAGACAAAAGCCATAGCAAAAGTGCAAAATTCACAGACACAAACTAATATTTCAACAGAAAAGTTACAACCACAGAACGTACATCAAATACGAAACATGGCAAAGTCACAGAAAAAAGCTCAGGTGTGTTCTAGTTATAAATCAAAGATATGTATAATTAGTAATAATAAACATAATAATGTGTTATCCATCGCACAGGATTTCTTGAATAAAACCTCTACGGTATGCCACTATGTAACTCCGTCAGTATGCATTCAACGACTTTTACATGGGATTAATAAGAAATTAGAAGATTTCACAATGAAAGATTATTGCATTTTGCTACTTGGTGACGAAGACTTTGTACCAGAGAAGAACTTAATTAACTTGGTAGAGTATATTAGGGAAACCTTACAAAAGATAACGCATACAAATGTCATCATATGCGGACCAAATTATCAGTATGGATTTGGCAAAGATAATATTAATAAATCAATTCATCAATTTAATAACCTACTTTATAACGACATAAAAATATGGAAATATGCTTACTTAATTGACACGAACAGACACTTAACTTATGACTACACAATGTTTCACAAGCCATCTGGAAAATTAAATAACGCTGGACTTCGGACAGTTTTCCAGCAACTGGCGTTAGCTATCGGCCTGATTAAAAATACGCAAATATTCAGGAACTCAACAATAAGAAGCATTGACTGTGTTAATGATGATTTTGAACTACAGAACCAGTTTTTTCTATAACAATCAACTACTTGTTCTTCATCAAAATATCGCAGGCTTACTTAACAAAAGTGACTTACTGACCGTATGCTTGGATGACCTGAAGGAACGGAAAAAAGAAAAAAGAATAGACGTCTTATGTATCACGGAGCATTTTATGATGGAAGGACAGGAAGAGTTTTTATCAATACCTAACTATAGCATCGCAGCTTGTTTCAGCCGCAAGGAGAGCAAGAGAGGGGGTGCTTGCATTTTAGTTCACAATGAACATACTAAGTGGATAGAATTAAAACGGATTTCGGACTTTTCAATTATTGGCTTATTCGAATGTTGTGCTGTGGAATTAACTCAGTACAACATTGTTATTGTGTGTATGTATCGAGTACCAAAGTTTAATAACATTAATATATTTATGGATTGTGTACATAAAGTTTTACTGGAATTAACAAAGAAACGATATGAAAATATATTAATAGCTGGAGATTTTAATATTGACATTATGAAAAGAAATAATATAACTCTTGACTTTGAATGTTTATTTCTTAATTTTAATTTGAAATTAGCTCTGAAACAACCAACAAGGTTAGCAAGTCAAACTTGTATAGATAACTTTGCTCATAGTTTTAAAAAAGGGTGCTCTGTCGAAGTGATAGAACTAGCTTTATCGGACCATACTGCACAAATAATCAAATGTCCGGTAAAAAATTTGGATCTTCTAAAATATTGGCGCATTAAAAGACGTAACTATTCAGCAGAAAATATTAGTAAATTTATAAATGCAATAAAAAACTTAACTTTTTCAGATGTATATAGCACGGATGACCCTAATACTGCTTACAAACTTTTTATTGACACTTTTAAAATGTTTTATGACCTATGTTTTCCTTATAAAATTATGACACAAAAAACAGTTAGAAATACTCGATGGATCTCACGCGGCATAAAACTGTGCTGTAAAAAGAAAAGAAATCTTTTATGGCAATTTCGTAAAACACCTTCGGAAACGAATAAACATAGTTATAAAAAATATAGTAGAATTCTTAAATCCATTATAAAACTAACACAAAAATCACAAAATAACTATAAAATTAATACAGCTAAAAATAAGTCAAAAGCTACTTGGCAAATCATAAATAACACTAAAAGACATCTGCCTAAGAGTCAGATAATGAAATTGGACATAAATAATAAGACAATTACAAATCCTACTGATATAGCGAATTCTTTTAATGACTTTTTTATTGACAAAATTATACCTATTAAAAATGCAGGCATAAATATCACATCACTTATTAATAGTCGAAGGGATTCTATGTTTCTAAAACCGTGCATACCCGATGACATTTATAGGATTATAGTTTCTTTAAATAATACAAATAGCGTTGGATATGATGAAATATCTACAAACATATTGAAAACGGCAGCTAAATTCATATCTGAACCAATATGTCACATAATGAACTTGTGTATTAGCGCTGGTACATTTCCAGATGCATTAAAACTCTCAATCATAAAACCTCTTTATAAAAAACAAAATAAGGAGAGTATGGAAAATTATCGGCCTATATCCCTTATACCCACCATCTCAAAAATACTTGAACGTTACATATATATGGCAATTAATAACTATTTTGAAAGTAACAACATTTTTTGCAAAGAACAAAAGGGCTTTAGAAAAGATAAATCATTAAATATGGCACTATATGATTTTCTATATAGAGTTACATGCTGCGTTGATATAAGGCAACCAGTTTGCTCTATATTTTGTGATATGACACAAGCCTTCGATTATGTGCGTCATGACATACTTTTGAATAAACTAGAAGTATACGGAGTTAGAGGAAACGCCCTGGAACTTGTTAAATCTTACCTTAATGATAGAAAACAAATTACTGAAATAAGTAGGATAAATTTCAAAACCAAACACGAAGAAGTTCATAGGTCAAAAGAACGTACTGTAATGTATGGTGTACCACAAGGTAGTGTGCTAGGTCCACTACTCTTCTTAATATATATTAATGATCTGCCAAACTCAACAACCCAACCTATGTCTCTCTTTGCAGATGACAGTGCCGTAACTATTAGATGTATTAATAAAATGACATATGAAAATGATATTAATTCTACTTTGACTTCAATAATTGCTTGGTTGGACAATAATAATTTAAAAATAAATCTATCTAAAACCAAAAGAATATGTTTTAGACAACGCGATACAGCTGCTCTACATTCACTTGACATTCAATATAACAATTATAATATTAATGAAGTTGACATGACCAAATTTTTAGGACTTACAATAGACAAAAAACTTAACTGGAAATCTCATTTGGAAAACTTATGCAAGAAAATTAATAGCTTAGTTTATGTTCTATTTAAAATATCCAAAATTGTTAATGTGAAAACTCTTTTAACAGCATACCATGGATTAATTGCATCAAATATCCGATATGGTATCCTATTTTGGGGTAACTCTACTGACATAGATAAAATAATAAAATATCAAAAACGATGCATAAGGGCCATGTTTGGTTTGAAAGTAACAGACTCGTGCAAACCGTTCTTTACTCAACACCGTATATTGACGATTCCTGCGCTATATATATTTGAATCAGTTATGTTTGTAAAAAACAACCCAGATTTATTCAAACAGCTGTCTAGTACTGTGGTTCGCAATAGGCGTGACAAACATAGAGTTGTTACGCATAAATCTAAAACATCTTTAATGCATAAAAGTATATTCTGCTCAGCACCCTCAGTCTATAATAAATTACCAGAAACTATACGAGCATTACCTTGTCCGATGTTTCGGAAAAAAGTAATAGAACTATTGACAAAGAAATGCTATTACTCCTTAAATGAATTTATGATTGACAAATTATTGTAAAAATTGACTTATGTAATATATTTTTAATGTATTTTAAATTGACCTTATTTATTAATTATTATTTCACCTTTCGGACATTTATAACATTATATTGACATTTTATTTTATTTGATTCTAATACTTTAATTATTTAGATTAATTTGAAATGCATTAAATTATAATTATTATTGTTAAATTAAGACATTGCATGCCCAATAAGGCAGAATACATTGTGACAATACAATTTTATAAGAACTTTTTTAACATGTATTTGAGCAATAAATGTTTGATTGATTGATTGATTGATTGATTGATTGATTTTATCTTGCAGTGGATTAGGCGTGATCAATGTGATGCTGGGAGTAAATATTAAGACTTTCGTGTAAAAGAACATTTATAATTTTAAATAAATATTTATTCCATGTTGTACAAAAATTAATAACACTAAAGCACCTCTCAAGAAGTAAGGCGTAAATAAGGGTGCTTAAGGCATGCTAATGACAACAATTATCATGGTTTAAATGTATTTGTTACATTTGTTAAGTTACAAGTTTTATGTTTTTAAAATTTAATCGAAATTTAAAAGGTAAAAATGGTACTGCACATTGCAAATAGCATCATAAACAAGTTGACAGTGCTACACAAGCGGTGGTTGAGATGGCCGCGTGGTCGCGGTCGGCACAATCTCGGCAGCCGACCGCGCATGTGGTTCACTGTACTCTCTGAAACTAACGCCTTCAAAGCCTTGTTTAAGAGTTACTGTTAAATTCAGGCTTTCAGGAATTACAACATATGTTTTGAGGTGTAAGGAAGGTAAAATCGGATAGTATTCGAATGTATTTTAATTTTGTTGTTTTATGAGAGTACTCTGCTACAAACTAATACATGTTTGTGTAGTTTACGTGAAAAATTTACCAGAAAAGCTAATGTTAGTCTTCATAATAATAGTTGCAAGAACCGTTCAAAATTGGTCAAATCCCACTTTTAAAACCAAATAACAACTATTATTCGCAAATACACATACTATATCTAATAGTAGAAAATTTCACACTGATAGAGTTATCACGTACATAGGTGAAGTAAAATGCTAATATGTACAAACAAATCGTTTCGCATAAAGTGAGTTTTGTGTGAGTTCGTATCCAGTTTTAACTAATAACTGTGTGTTGGCTCAATTATTTGAGTGACAACAGCAACAACAACAGTGTCTTAGGATTATTCCTAAGACACTGAATATTGAAGAACTCCTTATAACGGGTTCATAAAAACACGCAGAATGCATAATGTCGCAAAGAATACGAACAATCTCATTATCCATTTTCGACTCTTACGGAGGAACGAATAAGAACCCGATCGATTCTCAGGGTAGGATTACCCTCACTGATTAGATAGATTTATAACACCGTCCATTTTAGGAGACACTAAGGTCAGTCCAAACATTTAAGGGCAAGCTTCATTTGTATTCATTGTGCTCGCGCTGTCAATCGTCCACGTCCGTCCGATGGAGATTGATGGTGCAGCCGCCGCTTAAATAAACCTATTGTGACAATTATTCGGGACACATTGCCTGTTTGCGAGCTCCCACTAGTTTTGTTTACCCACGAACTAACAGAGCTCAGAGCTGGCTCTGGGAAACTCACTGGCATATAAATTGTGAGCTGTTCCTAATTCAAATTAAATTTTGATGTGTTTCAACGATTCGACTTTTAATTTTATCGAAAAGGCACTATTATGAAAGAATTCAGTGAGATAGCAATAGCTTGATATGGAATAGATAAAATAAAGGTAAGTGTGTATTTAGATAACTAATAAAAGTAGCGCAAATGTAATAAATAGATATAATAATCCAATTGATCTTTAGGATTTTACGGAAATAAGTGAAACATGAAAATCATACAAAATCTTTAAAATCTTTAAGCGGAATAGCAATACGCAACTACGCGGTTGCAACAGGGACACCTAATGATACGAATACTAAATGTTGAATGTACCTACGAATTTCTTTACCATTCGTTTTCCATATATTGTATAAATCACACAGCGAAAAATATCGGTACCTACATAAATTACGATATAAAAAATGTCCTAGTTCGTGATACGAAATAGTCAGAAATTCGTACAAAAGAGTAATTTTTTTTAGCTGAAATCGAATCTCTGCCCTCAATAAACACGAGTAAACATATTGTAGTAGGGGAGCCGAAGAGGGGATTTCGGGATTTACTCGAGCGCGTCAGATTAAGATACTGGAGATAGCTAGTACCCAGACAAGTACCTCCACCAAATATAAAAAATCTATCTATGTTCGAACGTGAATTATAAAGGAACAAAATTTACTTTTGTCAGATTAGGCGAATCACTTTAGATAATCGTCAGATTAAGATATGGTAGAGTCAGAACATAAAGATGAACCATATACATCTAAATCTGACGCTCTAACACCTTTGGAAATGCCGATTTTTTTGTTCATATTTTTGAAAATGAGTCAAAAAAAATGAGTCGCGATTTTTATTTTTTTAACGTTTACGTACACTCACCCCAATCGTGTAAACAATCAGATTTACAAACATATATTATCAATCATATTTCCTAAATTATTTTTAAGTATGTAAGTATGTTAAGCTGATTTTCAATTTATTGAATCTGATTTATAGAATCTATCACTAACTGACGCGCTTAAGTACGTCCATACAACAGTATTTTTTTAAATAAGTTTTTAATTATCTATGGTCGCTTCCCCCACTGATGAAACACATCGATCTCATACAATTTTTTTCTTCTTATCATCTACCAAATGCAACCCAATAGGTCTCTTTGACGCTCGAGTAAATCCCCATTTAGCATCGTCGCCTCCCGTACTATTGTGACAATTGTTCAGGACACAATTACTGTTTGCTCGTTCCCACTAGTGTTGTTGACTGACGAACAAACACAGCGAGTCTGGAGGACCAATCAGTATTTTCGATGCTCAATGTTTTCGGCAACATCCCTGTGAATCAATGACGTTTACATCCAGCAGGATGACTTGAGTAGTGTTTAATTATGCTCTGTCTTTTCTGTCCTTTGGATACGTCTGATAATATCGTAGGCACTCACCGTCATCACCCCTATTAATGTTCCCACTGCTGTACAGGGAGACTTCTCTAATTATGAGACAGATTAAGCCTTTATCATTTACGCTGGCCAAGTGAGGGTTGGTGAATGACACATGTCATTCAAACCTTTTAAAGTTCCAGAACATGCCAGCATGCCGGCACATGTTTTTTTAAAGCGCACATACATTTTCAAGGAGGAATATCAAGAGTTGCGCGGCGGGGTTCAACATACCACCTTCGGAATGAAAGTCGAATGTCCTCCCACTTAGCCAACAAGGCTCACAGGTACTGCTAATAGGTTCAACGGCGTCCTTAATAGCCTTTTAATTCCTGTCATTGTAAAAACAATGAAATATCAGATAGACAGGTGTTAAAGATACATTCTACTCGGTCAACAAGCTTAAATAAACGTATTGTGACAATCATTGGAACACATCAGCTGTTTGCGCTCTCCGCTACTGTTGTTTGGTGTTTGTTTGGTCGAAGTGAAGCCTCAACTCTGTGACCATAATATTCACTACTTTATAGAAAAGTGATTTAGAGATTTTTTTCTCTATGACTTCGAATGTTCCCTTATAAAAAAATATATTTATTATTCACTTGAGCACTAAGTAGTGAGCGTATTTACAATTCGGGGTCCGAAACGTAGTATTAAATAAAAAAATTGAACATTATAATTGTGCATGTACAGTGCGGTTATCTAGGCTATTAAACAATACAGCTTATTTCACTTTCGACGATGATGATACCTCGCCTCAGCTACTTAGAAACTCATAACTCGTATATTACTTGTAACCGCTGCAAACATGAAGTTATTAACAACTCGAAGAATGTCCAAATACGCGGTAATTAAACCGCGTGCGCACAGTTAAGGGGGCGTTGCTGAAGTACGGCGCGCGTCTAGTACATCAGACTTATGTGAGATTTTCTCTAGTGTCTAGTCACTAGTGAAACATTTAGCAGTAATAGAATCATGGTAACTCTGTGGTCGCATGTTTTCAGGTTGTTTTAAAAATTGCCGTCATTATCTTCGAATAATAATTTAAGATGTCTCAGACTAGTTTTTTGGTAATGATAAAAAAATCTTAATGTTTTTGCCACCGTGACGCCTTTTATTATTTTCATCTAACTTTGAACCCAAGAGTCCAATGCTACTTAAGTTTAGCTATAGATGTATGTAGATGTGAGTGTGTGTAGTCAAGTGAAGAACTTTATTTTCATAGAAACATAACGATTTACTAACTAAATAAATCATTTATATTTTGTCTGTGTCATGTAAATCACAACTTATAAACAAATTTGTAAATTTTATTCAAATACGTAATTAAAATTTTAACATGTTAATAATTTTGTATTTACAGTATAATTCCATAGCAACCCGTGCAAGCTTTGAGCTTACCGCGGGGCTAGCGCGTTTGCAAACGCAACAATAGCCCCCCATAGACTAACGTCCATTCCTTCCGGCTTATCCCGTCTGTCAAACTGTACAGAAAAGCGACTGGATAAAATAAAACCGTTGTAGCCACTAATTAACATCAATCCCTACGGTCTTTCCTCTGAAATTTTCACCACACGCCACCGCATGCGGAAAAACAATCCTTTAGTGACCATACAGGTCACCATATAGGTACATTCCTGTCAGTTTGCATCTTGTCAGTCAAACCGAGAGATTGCTTGTCTGTGGATGGTTAGAATCCTAACATTTTATGACGATTGTTGATCGCCAAAAATAAAAGAAGAAGAAGAAGAAGACGATTTTTGAAATTCAAAAGGAATGCGCGTCATTTTGTATAATCTTTATGGATTTAATCATTTTGCGCGACAACATGTGTGTACCCGTAAGCAAAAGATTGGTATTGCTTTGAGTTTTATTGCGAGTGAACATCTATTTAAACCTAAAAGAACACGTAGAATGTGGAATGTGAATAGGAAAATGCCCGGTGGGATGTTGGTGAAGTTAGCAGAGCAACTCTTAGCAGAGCATGATTTAACGAGAGTTCTGTTAGCGTGCACAATAGTTCTATAGTTCCTGATACTTTTCAGAAATAGTTCTGACGTTTTTACAGGAAAATTGAAAATACTGAAATGCTCTGCTAACTTCGCATTGGGGCCCAGCAGAGCATCGCTTAAAAACGATACCAATCAAATAATTCTTATATAAAACATATAAATACATAGTTCTACATATAAAAAAACAAGTAAAAGTATGTGGCAATAACAAAAATAATATTAAAGGAACAAATTTAAATTTTGTTCAAATTCTGTAAACTAACCTAATAATTAACGATGATTCAGAGGTCTATAAAAAAAGTTCTGTCAGAGTTCCCATAGCGTGCATTGAGTTTAAGTAAGGTAGTACTCTATTCTAGAGGATTCTATAGTAATTTGATAAAGTTCCTAGAATTTATTGAACAAAACAGTGTTTTGAAGTCTGACCAAAATTTGAATTTTCCTTCAAAGTTGCTATAATTCAGAGGTCTATAAAAAAAGTTCTGTAAGAGTTCCCATAGCGTGCATTGAGATTAAGTTAGCAAGTACTTTATTCTAGAGGATTCTATAATAATAATTAATAGTTCTGAGTATTCGTTAAACAAAACTGTGTTATGAAGATTCACCGAAAACGGAATTTTCCTTCAAAGTTGCTATAGTTCAGAGGTCTATAAAAAAGGTTCTGTCAGAGTTCCCATAGCGTGCATTGAGTTTTAGTTAGTTAGTACTCTATTCTAGAGTATTATATAGTAATTTGATATAATTCCTAGAATTTTTTGAACAAAACAGTGTTTTGAAGTCTGACCAAAATTTGAATTTTCCTTCAAAAATGCTATAGTTCAGAAGTCTATAAAAAAGGTTCTATCAGAGTTCCCATAGCGTGCATTGAGTTTTAGTTAGTTAATACTCTATTCTAGAGGATTCTATAGTAATTTGATATAGTTCCTAGAGTTTATTGAACAAAACAGTGTTTTGAAGTCTGACCAAAATTTGAATTTTCCTTCAAAAATGCTATAGTTCAGAGGTCTATAAAAAAAGTTCTATCAAAGTTCCCATAGCGTGCATTGAGTTTTAGTTATTTAATACTCTATTCTAGAGGATTCTATAGTAATTTGATATAGTTCCTAGAATTTATTGAACAAAACAGTGTTTTGAAGTCTGACCAAAATTTGAATTTTCCTTCAAAAATGCTATAGTTCAGAGGTCTATAAAAAAAGTTCTATCAGAGTTCCCATAGCGTGCATTGAGTTTAAGTTAGCTAGTACTTTATTCTAGAGGATTCTATAGTAATAATCAATAGTTCTGAGTATTCGTTGAACAAAACTGTGTTATGAAGATTCACCGAAAACGGAATTTTCCTTCAAAGTTGCTATAGTTCAGAGGTCTATAAAAAAGGTTCTATCAGAGTTCCCATAGCGTGCATTGAGTTTTAGTTAGTTAATACTCTATTCTAGAGGATTCTATAGTAATTTGAAATAGTTCCAAGAATTTATTGAACAAAACAGTGTTTTGAAGTCTGACCAAAATTTGAATTTTCCTTCAAAAATGCTATAGTTCAGAGGTCTATAAAAAAAGTTCTATCAGAGTTCCCATAGCGTGCATTGAGTTTAAGTTAGCTAGTACTTTATTCTAGAGGATTCTATAGTAATAATCAATAGTTCTGAGTATTCGTTGAACAAAACTGTGTTATGAAGATTCACCGAAAACGGAATTTTCCTTCAAAGTTGCTATAGTTCAGAGGTCTATAAAAAAGGTTCTATCAGAGTTCCCATAGCGTGCATTAAGTTTTAGTTAGTTAATACTCTATTCTAGAGGATTCTATAGTAATTTGATATAGTTCCTAGAATTTATTGAACAAAACAGTGTTTTGAAGTCTGACCAAAATTTGAATTTTCCTTCAAAAATGCTATAGTTCAGAGGTCTATAAAAAAAGTTCTATCAAAGTTCCCATAGCGTGCATTGAGTTTAAGTTAGCTAGTACTTTATTCTAGAGGATTCTATAGTAATAATCAATAGTTCTGAGTATTCGTTGAACAAAACTGTGTTTTGAAGTCTGACCAAAATTTGAATTTTCCTTCAAAAATGCTATAGTTCAGAGGTCTATAAAAAAAGTTCTATCAGAGTTCCCATAGCGTGCATTGAGTATAAGTTAGCTAGTACTTTATTCTAGAGGATTCTATAGTAATAATCAATAGTTCTGAGTATTCGTTGAACAAAACTGTGTTATGAAGATTCACCGAAAACGGAATTTTCCTTCAAAGTTGCTATATTTCAGAGGTCTATAAAAAAGACCTCTGAACTATAGCATTTTTGAAGGAAAATTCAAATTTTGGTCAGACTTCAAAACACTGTTTTGTTCAATAAACTCTAGGAACTATATCAAATTACTATAGAATCCTCTAGAATAGAGTATTAACTAACTAAAACTCAATGCACGCTATGGGACCTCTGATAGAACCTTTTTTATAGACCTCTGAAATATAGCAACTTTGAAGGAAAATTCCGTTTTCGGTGAATCTTCATAACACAGTTTTGTTCAACGAATACTCAGAACTATTGATTATTACTATAGAATCCTCTAGAATAAAGTACTAGCTAACTTAAACTCAATGCACGCTATGGGAACTCTGATAGAACTTTTTTTATAGACCTCTGAACTATAGCATTTTTGAAGGAAAATTCAAATTTTGGTCAGACTTCAAAACACTGTTTTGTTCAATAAATTCTAGGAACTATATCAAATTACTATAGAATCCTCTAGAATAAAGTATTAACTAACTAAAACTCAATGCACGCTATGGGAACTCTGATAGAACCTTTTTTATAGACCTCTGAACTATAGCAACTTTGAAGGAAAATTCCGTTTTCGGTGAATCTTCAAAACACTGTTTTGTTCAATAAATTCTAAGAACTATATCAAATTACTATAGAATCCTCTAGAATAGAGTATTAACTAACTAAAACTCAATGCACGCTATAGGAACTCTGATAGAACCTTTTTTATAGACCTCTGAACTATAGCATTTTTGAAGGAAAATTCAAATTTTGGTCAGACTTCAAAACACTGTTTTGTTCAATAAATTCTAGGAACTATATCAAATTACTATAGAATCCTCTAGAATAGAGTATTAACTAACTAAAACTCAATGCACGCTATGGGAACTCTGATAGAACTTTTTTTATAGACCTCTGAACTATAGCATTTTTGAAGGAAAATTCAAATTTTGGTCAGACTTCAAAACACAGTTTTGTTCAACGAATACTCAGAACTATTGATTATTACTATAGAATCCTCTAGAATAAAGTACAAGCTAACTTAAACTCAATGCACGCTATGGGAACTCTGATAGAACTTTTTTTATAGACCTCTGAACTATAGCATTTTTGAAGGAAAATTCAAATTTTGGTCAGACTTCAAAACACTGTTTTGTTCAATAAACTCTAGGAACTATATCAAATTACTATAGAATCCTCTAGAATAGAGTATTAACTAACTAAAACTCAATGCACGCTATGGGAACTCTGATAGAACCTTTTTTATAGACCTCTGAAATATAGCAACTTTGAAGGAAAATTCCGTTTTCGGTGAATCTTCATAACACAGTTTTGTTCAACGAATACTCAGAACTATTGATTATTACTATAGAATCCTCTAGAATAAAGTACTAGCTAACTTATACTCAATGCACGCTATGGGAACTCTGATAGAACTTTTTTTATAGACCTCTGAACTATAGCATTTTTGAAGGAAAATTCAAATTTTGGTCAGACTTCAAAACACAGTTTTGTTCAACGAATACTCAGAACTATTGATTATTACTATAGAATCCTCTAGAATAAAGTACTAGCTAACTTAAACTCAATGCACGCTATGGGAACTCTGATAGAACTTTTTTTATAGACCTCTGAACTATAGCATTTTTGAAGGAAAATTCAAATTTTGGTCAGACTTCAAAACACTGTTTTGTTCAATAAACTCTAGGAACTATATCAAATTACTATAGAATCCTCTAGAATAAAGTATTAACTAACTAAAACTCAATGCACGCTATGGGAACTCTGATAGAACCTTTTTTATAGACCTCTGAAATATAGCAACTTTGAAGGAAAATTCCGTTTTCGGTGAATCTTCATAACACAGTTTTGTTCAACGAATACTCAGAACTATTGATTATTACTATAGAATCCTCTAGAATAAAGTACTAGCTAACTTATACTCAATGCACGCTATGGGAACTCTTACAGAACTTTTTTTATAGACCTCTGAACTATAGCATTTTTGAAGGAAAATTCAAATTTTGGTCAGACTTCAAAACACTGTTTTGTTCAATAAATTCTAGGAACTATATCAAATTACTATAGAATCCTCTAGAATAGAGTACTAACTAACTTAAACTTAATGCACGCTATGGGAACTCTGATAGAACTTTTTTTATAGACCTCTGAACTATAGCATTTTTGAAGGAAAATTCAAATTTTGGTCAGACTTCAAAACACTGTTTTGTTCAATAAACTCTAGGAACTATATCAAATTACTATAGAATCCTCTAGAATAGAGTATTAACTAACTAAAACTCAATGCACGCTATGGGACCTCTGATAGAACCTTTTTTATAGACCTCTGAAATATAGCAACTTTGAAGGAAAATTCCGTTTTCGGTGAATCTTCATAACACAGTTTTGTTCAACGAATACTCAGAACTATTGATTATTACTATAGAATCCTCTAGAATAAAGTACTAGCTAACTTAAACTCAATGCACGCTATGGGAACTCTGATAGAACTTTTTTTATAGACCTCTGAACTATAGCATTTTTGAAGGAAAATTCAAATTTTGGTCAGACTTCAAAACACTGTTTTGTTCAATAAATTCTAGGAACTATATCAAATTACTATAGAATCCTCTAGAATAAAGTATTAACTAACTAAAACTCAATGCACGCTATGGGAACTCTGATAGAACCTTTTTTATAGACCTCTGAACTATAGCAACTTTGAAGGAAAATTCCGTTTTCGGTGAATCTTCAAAACACTGTTTTGTTCAATAAATTCTAAGAACTATATCAAATTACTATAGAATCCTCTAGAATAGAGTATTAACTAACTAAAACTCAATGCACGCTATAGGAACTCTGATAGAACCTTTTTTATAGACCTCTGAACTATAGCATTTTTGAAGGAAAATTCAAATTTTGGTCAGACTTCAAAACACTGTTTTGTTCAATAAATTCTAGGAACTATATCAAATTACAATAGAATCCTCTAGAATAGAGTACTAACTAACTAAAACTCAATGCACGCTATGGGAACTCTGATAGAACCTTTTTTATAGACCTCTGAAATATAGCAACTTTGAAGGAAAATTCCGTTTTCGGTGAATCTTCATAACACAGTTTTGTTCAACGAATACTCAGAACTATTGATTATTACTATAGAATCCTCTAGAATAAAGTACTAGCTAACTTAAACTCAATGCACGCTATGGGAACTCTGATAGAACTTTTTTTATAGACCTCTGAACTATAGCATTTTTGAAGGAAAATTCAAATTTTGGTCAGACTTCAAAACACTGTTTTGTTCAATAAACTCTAGGAACTATATCAAATTACTATAGAATCCTCTAGAATAGAGTATTAACTAACTAAAACTCAATGCACGCTATGGGAACTCTGATAGAACCTTTTTTATAGACCTCTGAAATATAGCAACTTTGAAGGAAAATTCCGTTTTCGGTGAATCTTCATAACACAGTTTTGTTTAACGAATACTCAGAACTATTGATTATTACTATAGAATCCTCTAGAATAGAGTACTAACTAACTAAAACTCAATGCACGCTATGGGAACTCTGATAGAACTTTTTTTATAGACCTCTGAAATATAGCATTTTTGAAGGAAAATTCAAATTTTGGTCAGACTTCAAAACACTGTTTTGTTCAATAAACTCTAGGAACTATATCAAATTACTATAGAATCCTCTAGAATAGAGTATTAACTAACTAAAACTCAATGCACGCTATGGGAACTCTGATAGAACCTTTTTTATAGACCTCTGAAATATAGCAACTTTGAAGGAAAATTCAAATTTTGGTCAGACTTCAAAACACTGTTTTGTTCAAAAAATTCTAGGAACTATATCAAATTACTATAGAATCCTCTAAAATAGAGTATTAACTAACTAAAACTCAATGCACGCTATGAAAACTCTGATAGAACTTTTTTTATAGACCTCTGAACTATAGCATTTTTGAAGGAAAATTCAAATTTTGGTCAGACTTCAAAACACTGTTTTGTTCAATAAATTCTAGGAACTATATCAAATTACTATAGAATCCTCTAGAGTAGAGTACTACCTTACTTAAACTCAATGCACGCTATGGGAACTCTGACAGAACTTTTTTTATAGACCTCTGAATCATGTTTAATTATTAGGTTAGTTTACAGAATTAGAACAAAATTAAAATTTGTTCCTTAATTATTATTTTTGTTATTTCCACATACTTTTACTTGTTTTTTTATATGTAGAACTATGTATTTATATGTTTTATATAAGAATTATTTGATTGGTATCGTTTTTAAGCGATGCTCTGCTGGGCCCCAATGCGAAGTTAGCAGAGCATTTCAGTATTTTCAATTTTCCTCTAAAAACGTCAGAACTATTTCTGAAAAGTATCAGGAACTATAGAACTATTGTGCACGCTAACAGAACTCTCGTTAAATCATGCTCTGCTAAGAGTTGCTCTGCTAACTTCACAGACACCCCGGTGGGGCATTTTAAATTTATTGTAGAATCTGCAACAACATTGTATTTTGTAAAGGAATCATAATTTTTTTAAAATGGTTTACCACTATTATTAATTTGATTTATTAATAATAAAATAAATAAATAAATATTACTGGACAATTTTACACAGCGACATCTAGCCCCGTGGTAAGCTCGAAGCTTGTGTTACGGGTGCTAGATTTCTGATATCTTCACTTATATATAAAAGAAAGTCGTGTGTGTTACTTCACTTATAACTCGAGAACGGCTGAATAGATTTGGCTGAAAATTGGTAAAGAGGTAGCTTAGAGCCAGGAGAAGGACATAGGATACTTTTTACGGCTTTTTTTTAATCTAATATAATGCGGGCGAAGCCGCGGGCGGAAAGCTAGTACTTAATATAATATACATACATAGATAGATATTTTTTTTAATAATAAGATTGTTTATAAGAGGTTATGGTACGAAATCACAAAATAAGATTAGAATAATACTGCTTTAAGAGATCATGTTAGGCCTGAAGTAAGTATCAAAGTACAATCATAGACAAATATACAAATGAAGTAAGTATCTATTCTTTATTCTAAGCTGTCTCTTATCTGTGGAGACGACGGACACAAACAAAATGATTACAAGCGCGCGCTCCATCACGCCGGACAAATGAACAGCCACTAACTTGATCACAGAGCGCGTCGCGTCCTTCACGACGGGAAGGACCGCGGGGTTATAATACCGTCATTCCTTCTCGCTATTGCACATACACTAGCGTTCAGTCCGTAAGGATTGTACATTCCGGCAGGAATGAACGTTAGTCTATGTGTAGCTAATATCATATGTATCTGTGTTACCTATGTATGTGCATTGCCCAGGAATATTAATAAATTATAAACTTTCATAAATAAACGGCCGTACAAAGCTGTCCACCGTCATCGTAGACCAATGACGCAGCACTGAAGTGCTCAAACCGATCCACAAACATCGGCGAAGTCTCCCTCTTGTTGATATCGCTTAATTACGTTCATAACATGTTTGCCAGCAGATTAATAATAGAAAGAACGGAAGTGAAATGTTCTTGAACAATCTCGGGAGTTTATTAAGATTCATAACATAACACTTTATTTTTCTGTAAAGTAGTTTACAGAAAAAAATATATATTAATGAAGATGCTGATTCGTCTAAATTCAACGATCAAAATTGATCCCAAACTGTTTATTGAATACGATAAGATACAAATGGACAGACATCTAGCAGCCTTATAGCAGTAAAACTCTCATATATTTCTCTATTTCCTCGCCCTATATTCTAAATCCAAGCAATACAAATATGTTGCCCCCCCCCCCTTCACCCCCATTCCCGCGGAAATTGAATCCGCTCCGAAGCGACGTGTACTTATTGGGAACAAATAATAATACTTACAGGGAAAACGAAAAAATCTGAAAATACGAGGACACCTGTTTAAGGGGTTAGAAATGTTTTGATTGGTGTAAGATGAAATATTATTCAACGACCATCATAATTTCGGTGGCGATGACCTGATGAACATCGATTCCCAAAAGTTCAAAAGTGATTTCTAAAATACGCCTTTTTGTAATACAAATAAATCAAATGATTGACAATAGTCATAATAATAATAGTCATAATAGTATTTTATTGATAATAAATATTATAGGTCAATTGGTTTTACATTTTAGATAAGCATGATTAAGCAATAAAGCCCCATCTAGACTTACAAATAATTATGAATAAAAGTGGGCAGGTGATAAAAGTACGACTATTTCAGAAAAGTCTAGAAAAACATAAATATTTCCCCAAACCCAATTATTATTGTTTGATTAAAATCCTTGTCCATTTTTTACAAAACCTCTCAGGCTTTATCAAAAGCGTAAATCTAAAGATTCTTAAGTTCTGAAAACCCAGCTAGATTTTTTCAAGATATATTTTCCGAGGAAATCGACAAAAATTGCTAAATAGAAGCTTGGAGAAGCAGAAATAAATGGGCTTCGTTCTTAAGGTACAGGTAAGCGCCGGAATTGAGACCTTGGAACGAACATTGTCGAGGTGGAACTAGAATCGGCACTTCAAATTCATTAAACAGACCCAAAAATATTAAAATCTTTTACACGTTTTATATTGTATTAATAATTAAAAACCAATCAGTTCAAAAGTTGTTAAACCCCTATTTAAACATTTGTAATGTTAACATAGATTTTAATTGTACCTATATAGCTCTTTAATTTTTACCATGTTAAAAATCGGTAAATATTCATAACCTATAACGCGAATAAAGCCGCAGGCGAAAATTATATTTGTATAAAACACATAGATACAATTACAATACTTGTGGAACGTTGGTATTGGTTGTTTTGACTTTGTTACTCGTAGCGCTTTCGTAGTAGTGCTACGAATACTGCTACGCCAGAGATACGCATGCTGCTACGAGAACCTACGACATAATATGTATGTATCTTCTAAACAATTTGTGTTTTTAGTCTCGGGACCCAAGTGTTTCTGTAAAAACTCTATTGATCATTTACAAATTTAACAAGGACAAGTGTATTACTCTTGTGTGTTAGGATAATTTGTTTTTTTCTATATGCCATATCCAGAGTGTTTATCTCATGACAATCTCATCTCCGTAAACAGATTCCATCTCCGCCGGATCGCGGATGCTGCGTGACGGATTATGGAGCCGCAGTAATTGCTCCAATCAATGCTCTGTGGATGATGATCACATGACTGCCCAGCAGTGGAACAGGCTGATAAACATATAGGTACATTAATAAATCACGGTGAAAAATAAGAAGAAACCTACCTGAAAAAGAATTTGAGAAAGTTAACTCCTAGGGGGATTCAAAATTTTTTGGTAGGTATGCTGAAAGAGAGAAGATGGTACAGTTTAAGCCCAGTACCACATGGCATATATTTTTTCAAGAATAAAATTATCAAATTATCCTCGAATAACCTTTAAAAACCCCAAAATTATCATTTGACCTTCTCATGTAAACAATACCCAAAACAAATGTCACGAAAGTTCGTTCATCCCTTAACTTTTTGTAATCTAACTTCTATTATATTCGATAACTCATCATCATTCTAATTATATCTGTCAGAAATTTAATTATTTTCGCGTCTGAACTTGTGAATTAAGTTCGTAAAGTTGGATAGTTCCGTGCAATCCATAACCTCTCTGGAAGCAAGTCGGTTAACTTGGGAGATTCACTTTCAGGAGTTACTTGCTGGAGCTTGTTTACTCATACAAGTCTTAGTCATAATCATTGTCATAAATATTTATATTTATAATTTGCAATAAAGCTTCAATGATTACAAATAAATAATAAAACTCTCATACAAGCTTAAGTTATTTGGTTTATTGGTTCTTAGTACAGTACATAATTCCCATCCTAACTGTATCGCAGATTATCGTGAATCCGAAATATATTATTTTACTTTTTTGAATAAAAGTCTTAGTTCGTCACCCAAACATCCATATACTCGTAAATGCACACGTAAAAGTGAACTAACTACTAACTCCCAGAACAAGCTCACATGAACGTAACACTAACGACGCCCCGTTACAGTGACTGGCCGGCGACAAAGAGGTAATGTTGTTGACGCCGCAATTGGCCGGGACAATTCACGTCAATTTGCTGTTATTATGGTACCCTAGAGAACCAACCATAAGGAGCCAATTAAATAAGTTACATGATCGACGCTTGTATGCAATATTATTAAATTTATTGATAATATTAAGTGTTTTATTGACTTGACCAATTAAACTCTTAAAGAAATAAATAATATTAATTGTTAGTTAACAGTAATTCTGATTGAGATTAAAACGTAAACTAATTGTGAGAGTGAGAACTTATGAAACAAACTTTATTTAATTTTACAACATTGCTATTACGCTCATCGTCATCCTCACCTCTATTTACGTTCCCACTACTGGACTGGGATGCAGCGATTTCTCTCTTGACGAGAGAGATTAGGCCTTGAAACGTTTTGTTTGCTCGCCCCACTCAGAAAGTGGCAGACACTGGAAACGCATAGAAAATAGTTCACCTGTCGGCTCCTTTCAGCTTTATACTTATTGCGTTCACGTGAATTCTACGGCTGACGTCTCTACGTTATTATTACTAAAAGGATGTAAATTTTACGAGACTGGGTTACTTGAATTTGTGCGTTTAAATACACAACTTGTTTTCCAAAAAGCAAAGTTACTGCCAAAAGCTAACGTTAGTTGAATTTTCAGCAATTTCTGGCGCATTTAAATTGTAATTAGGCGTTGTTTATATCGCGCAATTCGAGGCCTTTTGTGGACGAGCGTACGTGTATGTTAGTGTACGTGACGTGTGTGCACGAATGTACAGTCAGCTGCACAAGTTCATCATCATCATAATATCAGCCGTTGGACGTCCACTGCTGGACATAGGTCTCCCTTAATGATATCCAGTCGTCCACCCTTCCACCAGTCCACTCTTTATATGCTGAGCACAAGTTACATTTTAGAAATATGTGTGGTTATTTAAGTAGTAATTACGAATGTGGCACGAAACAATTGACGATATCCAACTGAACCATGCATATATTGGACGTTTTAAACGAGAGTTGATTCAGAAAGCACGTGCGCCAAAGAAATGTATAGCGTGAACCTATTAGTGTAGCCGACTGTACCATGCATACATTGGACGTTTTGAACGAGAGTTGATTTAGAAAGCAGGTGGTCTGATTCAGGTTTCGGGAAGGTTAATAAAATCGAATTACAGTTAAAGCAAATAAAGTCAGTTTAAAAATATAAATGCACGCTGGGTATTTTATTTACAAAACTATTCATCATTATCATAATTTACAATGTTCCTTTACATTTAGGGTTGCAGTAAGTAATCGCTGCTTCCAGGCCTTGGGAATGAACCCCATAGTCAGTGTTACGCAATCTATAGGTATATTTAGGCTATGAATAAACTGCATTGGCTTAAGTGTAAGCGCACATAATTTTCATTCATTAAACTAACTGACACAGCTCTGCTTTAGTTATTTTTATATAGTTAAGTATAGACTCGATGAATATACAATCCAATTCTGAACATTTTTTCAAATCAGACCAGCCAGAGCGGTTCTTGAGATTAAACAAACAAACTCATCAGCTTTATAATATCTTAGTAAATATTAAGGCCGAAACTACACCGCTAGGCGAACCAAACTAATTTAAAAAATGATTTGAGTGCGATAACCTATACATTCTTTAGAATAACCCCCTATTTACCATAATCTGTTAGCGTTTAGTTTACGCTGGTGGGTGATGCGATAGTGCCCACATTATGTAGTAGTAAATTATGAGCTATGCGAAATTACCATGAATATTCAACTACCGTCATTATTTGGCAGATTAGAAGCTTTCATTAGTTTTGAATATTAGTTTCTGACTAATTTTAGTCGAAAATCGGATTTGGAATTTATTAGTCGGGCATGAAGTATATAATGTGGTTAAATATGCAAATAGCATACATTTTGTAGGTTTCCAAAAATATTAATACCATTTTCTTTCTAAACTGAACAGTTTCCAAGATATACTCTTCCAAAGTGGTAAAATGTGTGTCCCCAACCTCCCCTCTAACTTCTACAACAAGTCCTACACTAAGATAATTATAAATCTAAATTGCATGCTACTTCATCAACATATTGACGCTGTCGGACAGGAGTAGATCAAATGAGCTAGCAGCTATTTAACGTCTCAAAATGCAAGGAAATTACTTTCACTCGGAGACAGAGAAAAGCTTAATTACTCATTGTGCGGCTCCATTCTTGAGATAATGAATAGTATTGCTACCCACTGCTACATACGAGATATATTCCATTAAACTCTTCGAGCTTGGAAAAGAAAAATATACAATCTACAAAATTAGTCCTTCATCTGAGGCTCTGACTATTAAAATATAAAAAAAATATATGTTCATTTGTATTTAATGGTTGTTTGCTTGAATGTACTTTTCTGGTCACGACATCACGCGTGAACGGATGGACTGATTTAGGTACTATTTATTGGTTTTAAAATAGTCGTAGTAGCTCAGGTAGGGTTTAAAATGTCAGAAAACGTGGGAATAAAGTGGAGCGAAGCCGTGGGCGGATCAGTTTGTATGTTCCTAATATACCATCTTAATATTTCATCTTCATAGAATATTTAATTTCTGAAAATCCCAAAGACACTCAATACGCCCACTCCCAAATTAAAGGATAATTATTACATGATAATAATTTAGAACCTACACATTTCAAGGCGATAAATAATTAAATTCCGAATTTCCCGAAAGCTCTTGAACGTAAATATTGGCGTCAAGTTAAAACAAAACTCATTTTACGGTTTTTGCACACTTGTTAATGACGCCCGGATTAATTCTCGTTAATTATGACGATCCCGGATAGAGATGTATCTAGCGATGCTTTCGGCTTTATACATTGTTTGGCCGATTCGGCACATAAAGATTTTGCATTCGTCTAGGTATATAGTGATTACATTATTATTGTTTAGTGGAAATTTTTAGTTTCCCTAGTGACTGATAACACAAGTATGCAAATTATGAATATAAAAAATATATATAAAAGTATGCAAATTATGAATTTAAAAAAAATATATATAAATATCTGTTATGTATAAATGTGTGTTTTGCCTTCACACATGCAATCATGTAATAATTTGTTATTTAGGTACAAACTTGCAATTATCAACTTTCGGGCCCAGTACGATATTTTCGGCCTCCCCGCTAGCCCGTTGACCTTGAGCCCAGCACTAGCCATCACTTTTATTGCCCTCGTTGTTCTTTAATGCTACTTTTTGTGTTGTCTTAATGACATTGCGAGTTCCCTCCGAAACGAGCTGATTATTTTTAAGTACTTTCCCAGTGTTTGGTGAAATTTGGGTCTTTTCGGCCTGGAGGCTGGTTTTCTTTCCCTCATTTCCTTGATCCGTTTTCATCCCGTGAATGGTGTTTTTTCCCTTTACGTTTGGTACCTTGAAGATTTGAAAATTCTATGGCTTGAGGATTAAGGAAGCAGGTTAAAGAGTTAAGGATATTTTTTGTTTATTTAATATATGTCGGGGCAGACAAGAACATCGTTTGAAATATGACTCAGAACCTGTTTGTACCGCGCGCATCGAACTACGGGTTGCGGCGCGCCGACGACATTACTTGTAAAACTGGTTCGGTCGTGCTTTGTGCCTTTAAATACGACCGTCGGCCGAGTTAACATTACATTCTTGTTTAAGCCGTTGGACGGAACAGACAGTGCTTGGTTAGTAATAAATGTATTCTTGTTTGAGTAGTCGGTTGGAACAGTTCTCTGTTTGCAGTAAATTCATTTGTTGTTTGAAGTAAATTAATAATAATAATCTGTTGGTAATAAATTGATTAGTTGGACCGAAACATTGTAAAATGGAATAAATAATGGACGTTACTTCGTGGTTTTATTATCAACATGAAGACGACTGCGACGTTAGACCTGGTGACGTCATAAGTAACCAGATGCCCTCCTGATAAATACACACTCTTCGACATCCTACACATCTCTCTATTCGACATCAGAAGTGGGATAAGAGACCTGAACAAGTGGGATCACTGACCTAAGACCAAGAAGATGGCTTAGTTAAACCATACTGACGACATATTTTTGGAACTACTTGCGTCTTTATAAAATGATGCAAAAACTGACCCAAGACCAAGAAGATGGCTTAGTTAAACTATACTGACGACATATTTTTGGAACTACCTGCATCTTTATAAAATGATGCAAAAACTGACCCAAGAACAAGAAAAAGACTTAGTTAAACCATACTAACGTTAGAGATTTGGAACTACCTGCGTCTTTATAAAATGATGCAAAAACTGACCCAAGACCAAGAAGATGGCTTAGTTAAACTATACTGACGACATATTTTTGGAACTACCTGCGTCTTTATAAAATTATGCAAAAACTGACCCAAGACCAAGATACTGAGCAAACAAACAATTGAGGATCATACTGACGTCAGAGTTTTGAAACTACCCTGCATCTTTAAAAAGTGATGAAAACAAAATTGATGAAACGCAAATCGGTCAGGACTTAGCCGAGCAAATAAACAATAGACGATCATAGTTTTGAAACTACCTGCATCTTTATAAAGTGATCAAATAAATGATGGAACGCAAATTGATCAGGAAAAACCCGAGCAAATAAATAATTGGATCAAAATTCCAATGAGAATTCCTACGAACCCCTTCTATGAAATATTTTTCAAGAACTAATTAAGTTTCTTTTACAGATTCACTTCCGCACTACGAGTACTTGATGATATACTCCGAGAGGCAGATGCATAGCACGCACTGCCTGTCAGTAGGGCTATGTTTGTGGAAGAAGACGATGCACTAGGCCCTCAAAACACTACTGCAAGCGAGCCCGTGCCATCCACCTCCCATGCTAGACTGCCTGAGCAAGACTCCGACTGAAACAAAAGTTAAGTTGATCATCTTTATAAATTTTCCCCAGAACTCTTACCCTCCGAGAACCCTTACCCTCCGAGACCTTACCTATTCTTCATTAAAACTTTGTTGCAACTCGATGGAGTTGTAAACAGATACCAAACTCAAAAGCAAATCTCTTTGTTACAGACAGTTGCAGACCAGGCAGGTGCAGAGCGCTCACCGCCTGTCAGTCATTCCCGCACTACGATGACCTCTTCGAGGCAGATGCAGAGCGCGCACTGCCTGTCAGTATGGCCGAGTAGGCGGATGAATACGATCCTGTAGTTCTACCATGCAACACTTCTACCTAGGCAAGTACCGTAAACTTTAAGCAATATGCAACCAAAACAAACAAACAAAAGAAAGAAAAAGAAAGAAAAGAAAAAAAAAAAAAATTTTGGCGAACTGTAGATTTTACATAAACACACAACTACCTTTTACTAACCTCTACGAAAAATTCCACAAATATCACGATGAGAAAATCCACGAGTATCTCGTTGAGAGGATCCCTTAGTATATCGTTGAAGATCCCCCGAGTATAACGATGAAAAAAATTCACGAGTACTGAGTGGTAAGAAATTCCGCGAGTGTATCGTTAGGAAGATCCCCCGAGTATAACGTTGAAAAAAAAATTCACGAGTACTGAGTGGTAAGAAATTCCGCGAGTACTAAGGCGAGACTTTCCACGAGTTACTTTATGAGAAATTCCTAGAGTACCTTAATAACCATGCAAGTACGTGGAGTGCAAGCATTGGCCATAAAATTATAAAACAATGTAAATACGTGGAGCATGAACATTGATAACAATAATAATAACTCACTCACTGTCAGTTTTCCTTATTCATTTTTTAATAAACATTCTAAGTACTATGTTTTAAACTTTCGCTGATAATTTGGTGGTTGAGATCCAATTATCAGAACAAATAACCTTGCACCAAATTATCAGCTAGTGTACCTTTGAATGGATACCTAGCTCAGAGAAACTTTTTCATCTTTTTCAGAAAAACGACTGGTGCAGAGCGCGCACCATCTATCAGCATGGCCGTGTCGGGGCAGACAAGAACATCGTTTGAAATATGACTCAGAACCTGTTTGTACCGCGCGCATCGAACTACGGGTTGCGGCGCGCCGACGACATTACTTGTAAAACTGGTTCGGTCGTGCTTTGTGCCTTTAAATACGACCGTCGGCCGAGCTAACATTACATTCTTGTTTAAGCCGTTGGACGGAACAGACAGTGCTTGGTTAGTAATAAATGTATTCTTGTTTGAGTAGTCGGTTGGAACAGTTCTCTGTTTGCAGTAAATTCATTTGTTGTTTGAAGTAAATTAATAATAATAATCTGTTGGTAATAAATTGATTAGTTGGACCGAAACATTGTAAAATGGAATAAATAATGGACGTTACTTCGTGGTTTTATTATCAACATGAAGACGACTGCGACGTTAGACCTGGTGACGTCATAAGTAACCAGATGCCCTCCTGATAAACACACACTCCTCGACATCCTATTGACATCTCTATTCGACATATATTATATCATAATATTATGATGCTTAGAAAAAGGATATTAAAATATTATGTTACAAAGAAATAAGATACATCACTTTCAGCATAACAAGTTGGGAATTATTTTGTTTAAAGAAGCAGTCTTATTTAAACATAATTTTTTACACCTGAGTCATGGTTCATTTCAGGACATATATTATAATTTTTGGTCCCTTAACGGGAATTAAACCTGGTTTTTTATTACTACTTTTAATTACTTTAATAATTTCACAAACATGCCTTTGTCAAATTCTCTTAAATAATTCGATTAAAAACTTTAACTCCGTATAAAACCTACGCATACTTAAACACAAACTATTCTTCAAAATCAGAACTTCCAAACGTCTTCCACAGACAAACAAGCACAGAACATTCCCAACTGCCTACTTTATATTCTCCCACATGTTTACACTGGCCTTATTCCACTCACGGAATAAATCTCCCTTTATTTATCCTTTCCACGATACATCGGGAGGACATGCGCATAACCTTACATCATGTCTGCCTAGGGACCTATCGGACCTTTTGTGCGAATTCTTATTTACGAAATGTACGGGTAATCGTCATTTACGGCCAGTATAGACTAGCATTGGTGTTGGATGTGGTGCCTTACAGAAGATGCAATTGCAACCTAACATTGACATTACATTTTAAAATATTTATGTGTTTTGCCTAGTTGGAGTGCACTCGACTTTCATTCCGAAAGACGTGGACTCGCCACTAACTCGGACTCGTGGAAAGTTTATGTATAGATATACGTATAATCATTATGTCGTGTGGTGCTGGTATGAGACGGGCACCACCGCACCGCCTTATCCCGCATGTGCCGTCAAACATCCTACTCGTAATAAGGTAAGGGTTAGGTACTTTAAAGAAGTAAATTTATTGCGTGGTTGTATTATCAAAATTAAATAATACTTTGACTAATCATACCATTAATGGATTTCCATAAGAGAAACCCGTGCGTTGTAGTGTGACGTACTAAAGGTAGTTTTGATAACGATACATTTTTGCCCCACGCTCTCCTCTACTAGAAACGTATTGTTTCCTCTGAAATACCTAAGCTCTGATTCAGATTTACAGTATTCTCTGCCAATGACATTTTCAATCCAATTTTATAGAAAACTAGCTGACCCGCCCGTGGCTTCACCCGATTTATTTCTATGTTTTCTCACCTTTTAACCTTCCTTGGATTACCACGACTACCGTAAAACCAAAAGCACCTGTTATAAAATAACAACGAAATGTGGCATTGATTTTTATATATCTATATATACTAGCTGACCTGCCCGCGGCTCATTTGTCTCAATGACCGCGGGCTCTCTGGTAACGAAACTAAACTTTAGCGAATAATTTCAATTGAATTACTAAATGTAAATTTTAATAATAATTTATTACTCAAGTACTGTTTGATTATAAATTTTTTGTTATTAAAATTTTCATTTCCAAGTGTAGGTAAATAAGTATATTAAATTAATAATTGTAATTTATTTATTAATTACAATTACATAACGTAAAACATGGGTTGTTTCTATTTTTAGGCGTGCACCACTCGGCCTACGGTCTTAGGTATGATATTATGAAAATAATTACTAAATTATCTAAAGTAAATCTGATGTATAAAAACAGTAACATAATCTCGTATATCTAGTATAAGGCTCAACTTGTAAAATTACGTTTTTAGGCCACGCCTTTTTCATTACTCTGGCAGTAATGAAAAAGGCAGTAATATCATTTAATAACGCGCTATTTATAGGGTTCTTCGGGAAGGGGGTGCGATTGGGTGCCATCTTACTACGAAGTTATTACATTTAATTATGTGTGAAATTCTGCTGATGTTATTGCAGAAGGTATTTCAAATATAAGAATGATTTCTTATTGGAGTCGTTCAAAGAGTAAAGAGTTGTGCTCGGGGCTTATCAAATCAATATCATAAGGCACCCAAGGAATCAATTGTTTTTTAAATTGCATCTTATTACGTCAAAGAAAAAGTTGTTATTATAAAGTTTGAAGTAAATTCTTAAAAGAATGTGTTTGAAATTTTCATGACTTTTGACAGGCTCTGATAAAAAACATTAATGTTATTGCTTAATAAAGCCTCGAGCAGACCGGATGCGTATACGTACACTTATGCGTGCATGTGCACGTACCACTGAGTTGTAATGTATGAGACAGGACACACCGCTTGCGTGACGTAGACGTGCGAGTAGACGTAATGTGTAGCCCTACGGAATGCAGCTCCCATGACACAAACAGGCTGCGTGACTTACGCCATGCCTTACGCAGAACAGAGCGGCAACGTCGCATTGATGACGTTGTATTCAATGGCGCGCCATTATGAACGTCACACCGAACAAATTTGAACACGCACGTACCTTTGCAGTGCGTGCGAAATTACTGTCAGTTGTATTTTATTACAAAATGAAGGCGTATCTATGGAAACGGAACGTGTTTGTTGACACCAAAAATGGCGACAGAGTTATTATTTGTATTTTTACAGTCGGAATTTAACGAAATTCTCCATAATACGAATTTTCCGGATATATGTTGTCGACTCAGAATCAATATTTTTTTATGTTTCGTTATTTAAATAAGGTTTCGATCGTGTCTACCGTACCCCTGCACGAAATTATTAATATAGAAAAAGTGATTTTTATTTTGTTTTGATTAGTAATTAATAGCGATAAAAAAGAAAAACTTATTGAAATTGTGCATAAATATGAATGTTTATACAGTCAAATCATTGTATATAGGTACATTCCGTTCATTTATATCATGGACCCATTTTTTTTGGACAAGCAGAAGTCATAATTTATTCGCGTTCCCACTGCTGGGACACAGGGACTTCTCTCTTAACGAGAGAGATTAGGCCTTAATTCACCACGCTGGCCAAGTGCGGGTTGGTGAATGACAAATGTCCTTCAAACTTTTCAAAGTTCTCAGAACATGCCGGTTTCCTCACGATGTTTTGCGTTCACCGTTAGAGCACGTGTTTTTTACATCACACATATTTTTCCAAGAAGAAAAATCAGTGGTGCGCGGCGGGGTTTGAACCCACAACCTTCGGAATGAAAGTCGAGTATGCTCCCACTTAGCCAACACGGCTGTAAAAGTGTGTCTGGCAAGCAGAAGTATTCTGGCACAACACAATAGAAGTAATATAGCTTCTTCCTCGACAGATGAATTACTAGAACAGATGAACTCCATATACCCAATCTTCGTAACACATAGTGCACAACACCTTCAAAAACAGTAATATGGTTGCTGGAGCCGGGCACGAGGCATGCGTTGCGTTCTCAGCTCTATTGCGTAAGCGTCAGGGTAGACGTATCCGTAGCTCGGTGTGACATTGGGTTACGTCGTAAGCAGGCGCGTGACAACGACGTGGTTACGTCGTTGTCACGCATACGCATCCGGTCTGCTCCAGGCTTTAGGATATTAAGCAAATAGATAGCGAGTGAAATGGGCGCATTAATCACTTGAAACCTATTGAAAAAGATTTAATGGTAAAAAAAGACGTTTTACTGTAGTAAGTATTAGTTTCATACGCAGGGACATAATGTCACAATTGCTAACTCACTAATTGTTGAATTTTTGTACACGGAACTCCGACAGACTCGCACTTGCCTCCAATGCGACATGCGTTGACACCCCGAGCCGACTCGTCCGGCTAATTGTGGGGATCAGACTAATGGAGGACGGTCAAGGACTTAGGGGCGGAATATTAGGAGCTAAGTGTGAGGAAATTATTCAACTTACTTAAGCAGAATCTAGAAAATGCCAGTGGAAAGGAGATGGACTGAACGTGTACATTGATAAAAATATTCTAATGTTTGTATTTCTCACATTAAATTATCTAGGTCTTGACTTCATGATTCTAAAGTTAATAAGTATTCCTGCGCACATAGTTTTTATGAAGAAAAATCCGTAGGTTTCCGGCGGGGTTTTAAACCTACGACCTTCAGAATGAAGGTCCCACTTAGTGCATAGGACGATGCTGATATATACTCGTAGGTACTAAAGACAGATCACCATCCCGCTTGGAAAACGTGATTAATATATCAAATCCTCAAAGACCTATTCTGGGACCTATTAGACAGCGACAGGTTTACTTATAGGGTTATTTTATCCAACACAATAGTCGAATAATACCCAGATCGTATGAACAAACGCCAATACCAGCATCCCCCTACACAAACCCAATCTTAAAATAAAAGAGCAATCTAAACTGTTCTCCTTTATAGAACTCGTATCGGCAAAGTCAGTGTTTCGAATTGCGCCAGAATCGAGTTACACCTGCTGAGATTGTATCGAATCGCGGCGAATAATCGAAACATCTCGAATAATCGAAACAACTCGAATGGTATTGACATACGTGACCAATAAGGAGTTGCACATTCGCTCGGGTAACATGGACTGGTTCGTTGACTCGGCTTCTCAGTTCATAGTGAAAGTTATTGAAAGATATTGAATGTTTCTATTTGGATGGAGTCAACAGAGTTCAAACATTTAAGATATTTATAATCTATGAACATCTCTTGGTCATGGAAAATTTATCATCAGAATGATTTTCTTTGTCATTTTGTTATTTAGACCTAAAAAACTTTAACTAAAACATCAAATTTAATCCTGAATATTTAAAGCCATAAAAAATATACCTATCCTGAAAATGATAAATTATCAAAAGCGATATTGCTTACAAATGTCCTTTCGAATGTTTTTATTTTGGAAACAAGCAGTAAATAACATTCATATAATATTACTTTTAATAAACAT
Source organism: Chloroclystis v-ata (assembly GCA_963691955.1). NCBI lineage: Eukaryota > Metazoa > Arthropoda > Insecta > Lepidoptera > Geometridae > Chloroclystis > Chloroclystis v-ata. The sequence goes on along the minus strand of OY829897.1, from coordinate 317,761 downwards.
TAACCAATATAGATTTTAATTAGGATGATAATTACTTTAACACACATACTAAAAACCAGCGAAATCTATCATTATAGTAATAAAATGATAGATTTTGTTGGTGTTAACCCATTTGTGTTTTAATAATAAACCTATCTATACTTATTAATAAAGTCATAGTTTCAATTATCAAAGCTCCAAGTTGTGGAAACTGCAACATCAGTGCCTTTCGTCACTCAATTTATGGCAAAGATCCAAATGTTGAAAAAATGTGCCAAACGTCTCAAAAACGAGAGCCGTATTAATGCAAAAAAGTAACACGTTTTGTTGGGGTGTTGGCATAGTAGTAGCGGGGCACGATCAACTTACGTTTTTAATTATTTGTCTTAGTCGCAACGAGACAGAGCTGTACAAGTTATTGTTCCCTTGGCACTAGGAGTATTTTCAACAATTATGCGTTATTCGTCCCTGATATAAAAGCCTTATTGGTGCATAATGTAGATGATTTATTCCAAACATCATCATCAAAGAATGATATTATGATGATGATGTTTGATGATAAACTTCCTCAGTTTAGGAATTGTGTTGGTGATCGCAGTTGGAGCGAATTATTTCAATCTCTCTTTCGGATTGTTCACTTTGTCCACTGAAATATTTTTAGTCCGGCACCACACGATAAAATTGAGATAAGGAAATAGTTTTATTAATCCCGTTGTTTCTTTTCTAAACCAAGCAGTCGGACCAAACCCTTACGGCGACGTGTTAATGCCACTTGATAGATGCGCGGCGCACTGACGGCCGGATTACCAGATGGACGCAAAAACAGATTTCGCTATATGTCGCACCACACGCTGTCATGTACAGTCATCGCGATAATTTTCATTGAGGGTATTTAGTGCTGACAGACATTTAAAATGATTTTAACAAAGCAAGCCACTAATAATAGCTTGTCTCTTCTAGATTATGACCTATGTAGCCTGTTTCCATTAATCTAGATTCTGAGTGGACACTGTTAACCCCTATGTTATAAATAAATATAGCATTTTGATTTAACTTCTAATATAAATAAATAAAGTATATTTAAAGAGAAAGAAAATCCTCCTTAATAACATTAATTTTTACATAAACACAGTTAAACGTAACGTAATTCACCAACATTACGTATGGCCGTAGTAACTTGAAGCAGAGATACGCGGAGCTATAAATCCTCCCGCGGCGTCCTATACGAATACATTACCTATTATATCCATAGGAATATATTATAGCTTTCGAGTAAACGTGTTGCTTTGAGCTATGGCCGCACCGCATTATGCCCCGTTTGTCTTTTATTCCTTTTTATGGCTGTAACGGGTTGTTTTATTGTTGTTTTACTGTTTATTGCCGAAAATTAACGACTGGATTTAGTTATGGGCAAATTTTTAGGAATTCCTTTTTTGAACAATGGTTTTGCTTTGTACATTATATTTTGTGGCTTAAATATACGATTTTTATTTTATTCAATACTAGATAATTTGTCTAGTAACAGGATATTGACGACTCTAATAGACTCTAATAGTCAGGTAATATTATTATATTAGTAACAAGAAGCTCATTCTACATAAAAAATTATGCCAAGGACATAAACAAAAAAAAAACATTTATGTAGGTACTCAATCCATCAATGGAATTGTATTTAGGTGTCTCGAAAATTCCTGCCTAGACTCGGTCTAGAACTGAATAGCCGCACTGCGTACAGAATGAGCACTAGAACTACACTTGAGTGCACTAAATGTAGGGCTCTTATACGCATACAGCCATAGACACCTACAACCTATAGTAGTGATATAGCTCGCCTATTTGTTCCAATCTAGGCCATTTGCTACAAGCATAAATCATAGTACAAAACAAACCAGTTCTCCTTGTGGGTTTCATCAAGGAATTTATATAATAGGATACCTACGTCTGTACACTATATTAAAATAAAGAAGGCAGACAGCAGGGTTCAATGGACGATGTCAACTTACTGCGCTTACCTATCTTCTTCCTAAATATATCCTTTGTGCTTTATTACGTATTGGTTTTAGTCGTCCACTGTACTGTTTAAGTCAGTACCGACACTTTTTTCGGCGGTGGTGTGTGTCTCAATAACCACCAGCTTCGGCTACACACCAAGAGGTAACGTGAATTCTAGTATATGATTAGATATCTCTGGCAGCACTCGTGGTTGAGTCTACAGTAGGTGTGGGCCGGCGGCGGCCTGCTAATGCGTGGCCCGTGTCCCTCATGCCGTCGAGTGTTTGCCGTTTTAGCAGACCTGAATCTAGACGCATAATGAGGTTGAATACAGCGAAGAGTTGGCTGCTATTAAATAAATTTTCCTACTAATACGCAGAGCATTAAAAGTCAGATATAATATCAACCTATCACCCTTTCTTTCTAGGAATAAATAATATAGTTTTCGATACATCAATTTGTAAGTTTATTTCATCTGAATAAAATTATTCTAAGAAACCAGAATAAACTAATAACAAATAAACAAAGGTAATTAATTGTATAAATTCAAACGTAGCGTCCACAAAGGATGGATAGATGATTTAGTAAAATCTGCTGGTTCACAGTGGACTCAAGTTATTTCACTAAGCAGTGGACGTCTTTTCCTATTTTGATCTGCAATCAGCCGTTCGGCCATAATCAGAAGTATTCTGGGGTGGAATTTATATTCCTGGATATTTTTGTTACTCCATTAAGTTTCATTATCCAAAATATTATAATTATGTAGTTCAGCAGTGTATCTATCAACTTCTTTCGTCAAGTTCAAGAATATGCCATCTTTTGAGGTGAAACAAAATGATCACACGCATACATTTATTGTAAATGGATTTATTATAAATAAATATCGCTGGACGATCCTAAACAACGATAGTCTGTATCACGAATTTACCATTTGAATTGAATATTTTTATTGAATATTAATAATTATTAAGGTAAGCCAGAGAGTGATCACCCACCTAGAATTCCCTTTTAAATAAAGTTTTTAATTCATACTTTTAGACTGTCTGCAACCATCTTCTTACCAAATTGTCTGGAAAGATGCATTTTAGTGAACCGCGCTCAAATTACGAGAATCTTTGTATTTCGATACCAAACCAACCCTGCCATTTTGACGTGAAGAAATACGTACTTACAAAGCTAAATAACTACAAAAACATTTTTCTAGGTACTAAATTTTAAAAAAAAGTTGTTTTAATGATAATGTTTTGAATAGTACCTATTTGACTTTAACGTAAAATAAGATAATTCTTTATTACACACACCAATCATTAAAATAAAATTAAAATCGTGTGCGTAAAGGTCGGTCTTACTGCTTTTAGAGCCTTTTAGTGGTAGAGGACGATAAAACCGTAGTTTACCCTACTGGAATATTTATCTGTTCATACGATATATAACTCCATTCGCGAAATACTAGTTTGATATTTGTTTAGAGTTTGGTTCAAATACATTCCAAACCTATTCCGTAAAATGGCACAGCATAAAACGAGAATTTGAAATAAAATATTTACATTGATAGGTAAGTTTTATTTGAATAGTTTGAATGACAATGTTCATCCATTTTAATTAGGAAACATAAGTAGGTTTACATATTCATATTGAGATAAACGGGCAATACGTACATATATTATAATGTACAATACGTATGTCAATGATCAGCCGTATGTTATCAAACCACGACAGTTTTTGTATAATTACGATTTGAATAAACCGAGGTCAGAGTGAATCTGTCTACTTGGTATTAGACCAAATGGCCCAACATACGGAGTTCAAATGACGTCCACCTCCCCCGAGTGTCCGGCCGACAAGTGCAGTCCATTTGCCCTCATCTGCATATGGAGAGGTGAGAATAGCATCAAACTTTGCCTATTCTAACGGACACACACTCTCGATACGTGCAGTTAAATCACAGGTGGAATATTTGAAGTGAATAGAACAATGAAGATAATTTTAAGCGGATGATTTACTTAAAATAATTTTAATGGTGTTATTTTCTTATATAAAATTTTGCTATGAATTCTAACAAGGTTCTAACAAATTTTGCTATGAATTCAATTCTAACAATTATCGATATATATAATTATATTCATAAGTATTCATTAGTGTTTTGTATTTTTTGTATTCTATCTCATATTATGTATTCTATCTCATATATGTATTCTATCTCATATATGTATTATATTATATTTGTCTATGTATCGTACACCCGTTAATTTTCATTTCTTTGCTATCTTTCCATCCAAAGGTTGCCTGGAAGAGATCGCTCTTTAGCGATAAGGCCGTCCATTGTACTTGTTTCTTTGTTGTTTATGTTATTTTTATATGTTTGTTATGGTGTGCAATAAAGTGTTTTGTATTGTATTGTATATTATAATAGGTATATTTAAATCGGGATTTAAATGTCTGAAACTATTATGATATTCTGTATATCCAAAGTTTCTGTAAATAAATGAATAAAAATCGCTGTTCGTGAGTATCGGCCAATTTAGCTGATTTTGGTTTTAAAATGGTCGTAGTAGTTCAGGACAGGTTTTAAAGGTATTTTTTAAAGGTGGCGGATGGGCCAGCTTATGAATTAAATAAATTTATACATCTTTTGAAACCATTTTAAAACAATTCTGAATTGAATACTAATGATCTATAAGTGCATTATACAACATGAACTAGATAGCGACTCAGGCGTGTAGAACGCAGAAGTTCGTACTACTTAGAACTAGCAAACTGTACTTAATGTCGGCTCCCAGACACCTAGGAACTTCAGTTGTCTATAGGTATATTTTAGTCGCTTCAGACACAATGTAGAGCGAGGTATATTATCTGTTTTTCTGATGTTTATTATATTTAAAGAATTTAAGTTTTTTAGAATAACTAAAAATCTTTATTTAAAAACCTATATAAAACCCAACTATTAGGCACGGGTCTCTTCAATACCTATTCATTATAAAAATATATATATTTTTTTTATTATAGATATAAATCCCTAAGCCGTTTTGACACCATACGGGTAGAAACGGGGTTGTAGTATTTTTAGGGCGCACTACACGGAAATTCGCATTTAGCTAATCGAAAGGGTAAATAACAAATATAAATTAATATAAACAGCTTTGCTACTTGAAATTAAATTTATTTCACGAAGATATTACGGTAAACTGTATTTTGTGTATTCCATTTACCATATTTGGTGACATTGTTAATAGCTGAGAAATGAGTATAATTGTGTCGTTTGTTTAATGAACCGGAAATTGGACTATTATAATTATGTTTACATTCAAGAACTTTTATTTCAGTAAAATTTATGAATATTTATGTATATGTATAAAATAAAATACTTATTATGGAATGTTTTTTCAAAACAAGACTGTTGCTCAGAAGTGGGACCTTTGATAGGTTATTACTCGTATGATACAACTTTAAGGCAAAACCTTAACCATGTCGCTGTGTGAGTTATCCGGTATTATCATAATCCTAGTAGTATAAATCTGCTCATCTAATACAGCAAATAAATTCCTCATTCAATCAAAACAATAACTGAACAACCTGTACCTAACCTACTCCAAAGCACACACGGCTCCCGTTCGCTACAAACAACCAATTTGCGCCAAAAGCGGCTCCCATTCAAAAATCCGTGCAAACACTCTCTTGACCGTAGCAAAAAGTCGCCTCTTTTGAGCTGGCAACATTAGCCGCCATTTTGAGTCGGCAAAACGGAATAATTTAATAGAGCAGCCTTTGGTAGCACCGTTTCCATGGACTGTGCTTTTTGAGTGTCCCTTTTGAACTGCCCTTGGCTAACGGATAGTTCTTTTTTGTGAGTTCATTTTTCAACTACATTTTTGGTAGCTTTCATACAATTTCAAACCCGCAGAGTAGACAGCTAGTTATATATAATAGCTAGTGATATAATAACGTTTATTGGTTTGCTGTGACCAATATGCTTTTAATTATACTTATCGACATAGCAACAGTTTTCGCCACAGAGTATTTTACTCATTATTTAACGGCGCCATAAAACATAATAAATCATCGAACATCAAAGCGAAACAACCCATTAAACACCGACGTAATATCTTTATTACTCGCCTTAAGAGGCTTATTGCGAAACATTTAAATTATATTAATATTCAGTTCAATTTCTACCGGGAAGAACTTTTGTTTTATTTTCCTAATAATAAAAATAATAAATAGGTAATGTTGACCAATAACATTTAAATAAATGAAAATATCTATATATGTCATTTAGTATGTTTATTATTAAGTATATCAGATATCTAGTAACCGTAACACAAGCTCGAGCTTTCCACGGGGCTAGATGTTGATGTGTAAATTCCAGTAATATATTTAAAGTATATTTATAATTTGTGTTATAACTGCTAATTCTATAATATACATAGACAACAGAATACGAAGGCTATTGAAGAAAAAAGTAATAAGCCATTTGCTTCACTAATATTTGTACTTGTGTTATAAAGTCTGTGTATCAACAAAAGAAAGAGCTTACAAAGTTTATATTATTCCGCGTTTTGTAAACATGATAAAACTTTTGTTGGGAAAAGTATCGTAAGGGCAACAATCATATTTATTCTTCATGGGTTAATACAAAAACAAAATATATATCTACGTAAATAAACGCTATCTATATTAAAAAAAAAATACTTTGATTTAAAATAATTATGTACATTCTACTAACTAATATTAAATGTAACAAAAGTTATGAATAAATAATCTGAATCTGAATCTAAGAGAAATTTTGTAAGGATTTTGATTTTGCATGATCGTTGCTCTTTCACACAAAGGTATGGACTTGATTTTGCAAACTAAATAATAAAAAAAAAAATCTTTGTACGCACATCCCTTACAACTTTCAATAAAAAAACATCCATCTATACTTACAAACTTCACGTTGTTGTTTGACATTATATAAGTAATTGACGAAATTAAGTGTTCCTAAAGTTTAAATAAAAATTTGAATTTGAATTGAATTGAACGTTTATCTTCTACTATATAAAAATAAGTCGGGTTTTCCTTCCTGACGCTATAACGCCAGAACGCACGAACCGATTTCCACAATTTTGCATTCGTTGGAAAGGTCTCGGGTTCGTGAGGTATAAACAAAATTGCGGGAAAGAGTAAAACGGGCGAAGCCGCAGGGCGGAAAGCTAGTGTCAATATTAACAACGTTTCTTAACATTTCCTTAGCATTCAGGCATTCAGTAATGAAGGTCGTGATTGGGGCCGCACTCAGTGCCACGTGCGGCAATTAGCGGATTATCTCTGAGCCCCTAATCCGGCCCTGTCGGGGTCTGCTCAGATCCGCGTTGATAGATCAGAGGAAACGGTATTAAGGCGTGAGAAACGCACTCACAATCGTTTTTGCTGTAAATTTTTATACGAAAGGTTCTTTTTTCAACCACGTGGTGCTGGTCTAGGAGTAATACAACCCACATCTCTTTACTTTTCGAGTTTCTGTGATCATCAACGAGCCTCTGAACTAAAAAAATGGGTTCTAATAATATTAGACTAGAATTCTAGTAATAGCACTGGAGACCATATAAATACTAAGTGGGACTTCATATAAAATTTATATACCTACTTAGATAAAAAGTATTTATTTAAAATATGACATTTATTACATCATAATTTAGATTTATCTAGATTTGATATTGATGATCTATCATAGCATCTGTATTTAATGTTGGCCGTGTCATTTCTCAACAAATACATACGAGTATTTTTAAGCTTTATACAAAAACCTAAAGTAAGTCTTACGTCCAACTGTTAGCTTTACTTTAGTTAAGTTTTGAACAGTTTACGACTATCTGTTTAATCCAACTTAAAGCAGTTTAGATGCATTTATAGTCTTTAAAAAAATAGTTATGTTCTGTTCCACAGACATAACTTGCCAAACTTACATCCCAACTGGTTTTTAATTTAAGAATTTACATTGATTTCCAGAGTTCAACCTTCAAATCCTGACTTAGTTCTAATGAGACCACAGCTGAAGTATACTCTTTGAAAAAAAAAAAAATAAGTCTTATATCGCCGGTTTTGCCATCTTTCAAAGATGGTAAATCTGTGAAAATCCTGTCCAACGCAGAATCTTCATTTACTGTAATTTAATTAACAGTCAATTAAAATAACAGACATCATAATTAAAACAGTTATTATTTACGACCTCAGCAAAGCATATTACATCTCAACGTTTTAATAAAACATTTCATTTCAATTACAAAAAAGGTTTGTCTGTTTGCGCCGTTTCAGCGATAAATCAGACTTTGCGCAGGTGACATGAAAAATTTGTGTGCCTTGTAAACAGTGTTGCCCTCTGTTTGGCTTAAACGAACTTCCAAATTATAAACAAAAGATTTATCGCATAGAAGGGAATTAGTAGAAATAAATGCTGACAAACATTTTCCTTTCAAACGAAGTTAGATAATATTAGGAAGTGTTAACGTTAAGCAAGGTCAAAAGCGCTGTTACGACTCGGGTCATTTAATAACTACTTACTAGTACTTCAGTAATTTAAATTTGTTTTAGTTAAAACGTTGATCGACTTCTTATTTTGTCCATAGCGTACGTATGTTTATGTCAGTCTCATTTTCAATTTACCGGAATGCCCGCGTACAAGCCATCCATAAATGCACAACAAGGCTGGCGCGGTCTATAAACCAGTGAGTTCAGTAGTTCACCGCGGGTCAATAAGAAACGTACACTAACGAGGCGAAGCACGTACACGCTTACGGCCCGCGGTCACGAAACCCAACTTTACTACTTTCTTAGCAAAAACCGATTTATTAAGTAATTTGTTGCGACAAAGTAAGTTCAGTTCGACTTTAGTCATTAGTTTTAAATGTTACAGAAACTATTGAAGTCATTATTTAGGTTGACGTCAAGCTATCGGTACTTTCTTACATCTTGGTCATCATTATATTTTAGGTTAATTTATTTGAGTAATTAGGTAGGTAATTAATTGCCTAATATAAATATAAGTACCTAATATAAGTACATAATTAGAAATAAGATTAATTAATAATTACAAATAATTATTTCTTATTATGGCCGTGAGTACATATAATGCAAAAATTAAATATGATTACATCATTTGGTCCTCGTTTCTTTGAAACTAAACTGCTAAATGCATAAACCGTCGCAAACAAAATAAAAACCTACACCTGAGTTTTAGACTACGATCTAACTTAAAAACCTCTCACTAAATCTGCCCAAAGCTGTGCCGTATTTTATTCCAGCAAAAATCGAGCGGAATTAACCTTCTGGGTAACGAACGTGGGCGCCGACAAAAAAACGCTAAAAACGCGTGCAACGCTAAAAAACGTCAAAAACGCCGCTGACCACTTGTTAACTCGCGCTAATACGGAAAACGAGCAACACGCGAGCTCCACGCAAAAAGGGCTTCGGGTAAAGCTCGCTCGTCACTGAAGCGGACAGGTTGAGAACCATCTGTGATCTCTAATAATTAAATCTTAATTTGATTTCTTTAACGTTCATAGTACTCGAGTGCGAGTTCAACCTTTCAGTGACAGTCTGGCTGAGCGCAGCCACGACACCATCTAGGAATTACCTTTCATACTCGAATTTAAAGCACAGATAGCTACATTTATCATCTTGAAGTAGGAAACGTAGCTCAGAATTTTACTATCTAGATCTAGTTGTTTTAACAGGCATTTCATTTGTTTTTTAATAATTTACTCATTATTATATAAACACACCGTAAAAAATAAAACTTCACATATTTTGACGTGTGAAGTTTTTCAAATGCATTAATTAGAAAAACTTATTAAATTTCTTACGCTAACGTAATACACACGCAATTAGTAGCGAGCGCTTTGGAAGGCGTTGCCCTTCACACGTCAGGGAAACGCAAAAGGTACAATATACGATATGCCCACTGCCCGCTTGGAGTACCTACACTGGACGGCTATTTGCATACGCTTTTTATTTTTATTTTATAAAACGTAGGTTTAAAATATATACTTTGAATAGGTGTTGTGTGCAGCTTTGTTCGGTTAAAACAGTTTTTACCCCGGAAAAAAGGGAAAATTATACGATCCTAGAAGTATTTTCTTACCCTGAAAGTTACATGTTTCTAAGACTGATTTGTCGTGGGGGTCTATCAGTCAGAATGAACACTTTTTTAAAGTACAGATATTTAATTTATACGTTAGCTCTCAGGTGGATTGTATATCTTATTTAATTTTTGTAGAAGTTACCTTTGTGATTATGACATAAAAGTTACGGCCACAAAATATCATATTAAAAATATCACATTATAAATATTGTTTATTTTCATCCACCACAATGCATTTTCCTAGCACGGTCAGACATATGTATTTCAAAAGATAAAACTCTGTAAATATTAAACGTCATTAATTAAATGTTACTTTAGTGGAAAGGATATTCGGTTCCACAAACCGCCGCGTAATGTATTCGAAGCCATGCTGAGATACAGGATAATTAAAATTTAGTTTACAAAATGCAAAGCCATTTTATTTTTCCCCTTTTGCCACTGCTGTCTATCTATCTTTCTTTCTCTCTTTCTTTTCTATCCTGATGGAAATTGGCAATAAGGCCAAGGATGAATCACGTTTAAAACGTAATTATTCACTCTTGTCTTTAGTTAAGTTTCTTACTTTAAGTCTTTCATAGCATGTTTAACATGAGCTTTTGCGAGCTTCGGCAGATCATGTACGATTAGACACACATCATCATAACCACTCGTGTGTCATGGGCACTCATAGTGTTAATATAGAAATTCAAAAATCTCTTACTTTCCCTCGCCTTGGGTAAATGCAATAAAGTTGTCCGTTAACTTGTCCTCAAAGCTAGTCTCGAGGGTACACTAAAGCGACATCTGTCCGAAGGCGCTGCAAACAGTTGCAGTTCGTAATAAAAGGATTTCACGCCATTTTAATTACTTCGCTCTGAATTTGAAGTAATTCAGTTTAAGGTGCTTGATGACGGGGAAGCTCTCTGCGATGTAGGTACTTGTGACTTATAATTAAAACTTTGAAATTACATTTTATGTAAGATGAGAGTTAATTTTTTTTTAAGTTCTTATTTAGAACATAGTACATAATAACACAATTTTTACCAACTTGAAAAAGTATCAAGGTTCTCAATTCGACCGATTCGATTCGATATAGCAATATTTATTTACATTTATTTATATGTATAAAAAATCTAAATACTAATTAAAGAATACATTATGCACACCAACAATATAAAATACAGACGATTTATTGGTTATAACAGAATAACTAATAGACCTTTCATTTACTTTTAGATTTTCTATTTTTGTGTTAGTTATTTAGTTAGCTTAAGAAAATTTTTGGTCTTCCTCTCAAAATAAAATAAATGAAATATTCATAATAAATTATTTCTATGAGAGTCACGGCTTAAATAATGTTCATAATACTTCCCAGAAATGTTTAAAATCTGAGCATTCCATTTCCCTCCAATTGAACCACAATGTAATACAAACTCGCTGCCCTGTTGACTCAGCGGTTTTACATTTTTAACTAGCGCTGCGCTGAATTATGGCTAGATGGTAATTCAGCGCTTTATTCCATCTTCTTGATTGGATGGTTGTTGAAGATACCATTACTGTTCGGTTAAAAATTTTACTATCATGATTATGAAATGTGCGCTGGAGTTTTGGTTTTAATGTTAAAAGGTTTTATTTTGTTGCGGATTATGTATTGTGTTTAAATATAGCATGATTATTTTAAGAATTTTATCTTCTTGTTAAGTTGTTGATTATAATCAACTTAACAAGAAGATATAATAAATGGATTCTGATAATGTAATTTACAATGTGAATTCACAATATTATTACGCTAATAATATATTAATGAGAGGCTGCAGCCTTCAGAATTACTGTAATATATCCAAATGAGATACAGATTCATAATTATAATGAAGTTCATTTTCATTGCAGTACATATCTTTCCATTTCATGAAAGCCAAATGCAGGATCATCGATAATTTCCACAAATGAATTAAAATGAGACAACTGACATGATTCATATTATGGGCTATGAAGAACATTGACAAGGCAATAATTTATCAAATTACGTCGTAAGGGATCGCACGTAAACCGTGATAAAATAAGTGTAGTAAATAAATCGCACAGAAACATTTAGGCAGCCTCGTAGACAGCCCGAAGCTTTTGTTACTGCTCCTAGATATCTGATTTAACTTAGCACACCTATACAAACGTTGATAGATATAGTTTTTGAAGTAACTTAAAATATTATTATAATTATGTAATTATACTTCCTTTCTTTTAAATACATTGAATTAAATCATTTTATTGAACACGTAATAAAATACGACACGTTATAAAATAATGTAGAAAGAACTCTTTGCCTACCAATAACTGTCATTCATCTTGTATGTTTCAATATATTGAGAAACTTAAAAACCAACGAATCGTCAACTATCCCATGTATCATAGTTATAAAAAAGTCAGTTAAGTTATTAATAATTGTTTTATTTTCCAATCATAATTATTTACCCTGCTCTTATACGAGGAGTAATTAGTATCCACTCTATTTAAATAATGAAACATAATCATGGTTGGACCTCTCATTTCCAGCCCACAATTTAGTAATCCGCTAAATAGTTCCATTGTAGCGCGCAATTATTCAGAAGGTGCTCTTTTAATTCGTAATGTGCTTCTCCGCACCAGGTCGAGTACGCAAACACAGAATAATGCAACACGGAGAAAGGCCCAAAGGTACGGGATATGGCGATATTATTAAAATTAATAAGTTAATGGTAGGTAGCTATACACATATTTATTATCCGTTATAGTAAATTTACCAATAGATTTCACCATTCAAGTACGATTTCGCCACAATTCTATTAATAATGGATTGTATCAATTAATAAAAGTTTCAGCTATAATTTTTATACGAAAAACGTGTTTATTTCAAGAGACAATCACAATAATTCACTAAATACTTCGGGAAATAATAAACCTATAACTCATAGATATCAAATAAATTGTATAACGTAGCGCGTGGTTAGGTTAACACGCGCTACGTTATACAATTTATTCTTAGATCTACCGTCAAACGATACAAAAAATGTCTAAGATAATAATTTTGTCCAAGACATTTTATTATGTAAAAGCGTATTTTCCAAGAGTATTCCTTGGGCCAGCACCTCCGCCGGACACCGCGCGGTCCGCCCTGGGTACCTACATTGGCCGCGGGCGCGCTACACAACCTGAGCCAACTGATTTATGCTCTCCCTGAACTACATTATTTGGTATTCATACGTAAACTTATTACAGTCTAAGGCCCGTTAATGGATTGAAGTAGTTCAAACTGTAGTTTATTTTAGTTACGTGGTGTAAGCGAGATTGTAGATTTAATTATCTGCTTCAACAAGAATTTATGAAATGAGCCGTTTGGGTAATACCTATAACAATCTTGTTTGCTGTTTTAGACTAGATGTTGCTGTGTGAATTGTCCAGCAATATTTCTTTATTTAATTCAAGAAAACTTAAACCCATACCAGGTACCACTACTGGGCTTACTCTGATTACTTTCAGCAACAGTTGATAATAATACGGAAATGGTCTTTCTTCTTTTATATAAATTCTACGTAAATCGCGATGGTCTCGTGATCGACAAAATCATTTTGTGGCCTAAATAATAAATTAATTCTAATATTATGAGGAGATATTTTTATTTAAATTATTAAATTCTCTGCTAAACGTGTCTATAAACATTATTATACAAACCAAGGTTATAACCAGAGAACAAAAAGGTTTATTTATAGAAATATAAACCGTAACTATCTCTTTGTTAGTAATTTCGTTATAAACACGAAAGAGGCACAAAGAACGCCCCGCGGCGAGCGAATGTGGAAACAAAACAGCGTATTAAAGCGACAAAATTAAATTATCATTATTCCGCTCTATGGCCAACAAAGCACCGTAAAACGCGAATTTATTTAATTACAGGAGTTAATTTACGTGCTGTAGAACCCTCATGCAGTGCAGTTGTGAACGCAGGCAAATGGGATAATGAGCTAGGTTTTGTAAAATACGCGACTTTTCTTACTATTTCTGATGTACGTACCTGCTTTTGCTAAATATTTCAAGAGAGCTTTTTCTGTAAGCTTATGATCCTAGCAGGTGCAGGTGAAAGCTAGGTTTTCTTAGTATCCGTTTTCATATTTCTCATCCAATGTTTTTTTATAAAAAATGAAACTAAAATACACCTTGTTCTTTACTTTAGATTTGCCAGTTATCACCGAACAATGAAATAATCTTGTAAACTTATATTATTGTAAATACATTAATTATCATTTGGTTTTTATATAAATTTACTTTTTAACACAATATATTCATTGTTTGTACAATATATTATTCTTTGTTTCAGGTAAAGCTGACCAGTTTTCTCTTCAAAAACATAATCCTAATCCAAGATTGGAAGGTACGTACATAAAGTACTCTATCCAACCCGTTGTAATCCAAGAAGATTGAATCTGCCGCGCAATATTTGTTCAAACACAAACTCAAATAAGCGACAATCGCTATTACGGACAATGCCATCACTGGATGCTTTCACAGGAATATGATCTCTATTGTTTTTAGTTAAAATTGACAATAGAAGAACTAAGTTTGCGATAATAAATTAAAATTTTCAAGTTACTTTCTGTAAAAGTTTTACATTTACAAGTTTTATAATGCTTTTCTATTACGAGGTTATTACTGAAAAATTCAGGTTTATTGCGTCTAGGCTTATAGCAAATTAATTAACTAACATACGCTAGGTATTTATAAACTGTGGTAAACCAATTGAACCATTTTACATGAATATAGAATGTATGCAGTTGCTTATAATTTTATAGTGGATATTACATTGTAGTAACTATTAGAGCATCTGTGAATCGGTTACAAGGTGTTATTGGAAAACGCTTACACGACCTAAGAGGATAGATTTAAAATTCAATCTGCTCCATGTACAAGAATACGTTCTCTTATCTTGGAGGCAGCGTTAATGTGTAAGTAGGTACCTATTCTTACGGTAGGTTTACTCGGTATATTTGTGTTTCAAACTTATTGTGCAAAATGCTCGGAGGGAATGTATTTTGGATGTTATTACCGAATTGAGAACGGTTCTGGAGTTCGCATTGTTGGTTTTATACTTACAGGAACAATATTTTGCTTTGTTCAGATTAAAAATGAAACAAGTTATTATATTATTTTGTAAAATGAAAATTGACTATAGGTAATTATTCTTACATCTGGTTAATAAGTTATATTTTTTTAGCTAATAAGCCTTAGCTTAACCCCAAGTTGATGTAACAAATATCTTGTGACAACCCAGGGTGTAATTATCAGGAACACAGCAACATAAGCTTACTTTACAACATAAATCAAAGCTAGATACTGTAATAGGTGCTACCTTATATTACTAATAGTTATCTTAAAATGATAGATCTTAAAGTAATTTAAAATACGAGATATATTTAAATCGATTTAGTTCGCAAAAAACCATAAATCTAGATGCAAAGGCAGTTTATTCTCAAGCACAATATTCTGTAGCTTCATGTTCAAGGCAAGAAGGACTATTAGTAACATAACCCACTGCGTACGAGAGTAGTACAACATGAATCATGCAAGAGGCGTCTACGCTGCGGCTTCTACAACGGCCTGTAGCAAAATGTGTACCAATTGAACTGTGAAGTTTCTTTTCACGTACAAAATGTTTAGGTTCCAATTCGGTTTAAAGAAATGTTTATTCTTCATAGACAATTTTGCTGGAGTATTTCAACTAATATCTTTAAGATTTTTCTTATGATTTTTGGCAACATAATATGTTTATTTCTAGTAGTTTTTTTAGCTTTTTGAGTAATAAATAAGGTTAATAAATATTTGTTCATGGTGTTGTAAAAATTGTGTATAATAATATGCACGCCCATTACCAAATTGAAATAAATGGTTAATTGATAAAAATAAATTAGATTTTAATGTAGACAGATATCAAAATTATCGTGTCATATTTTTTCTTATTATTACTGTTGCAACTTAATAAACCATACTGTATAACGATTGGCTTCCATCACTGTGCACTGCCCGTACCGCCAACCGCTCCATATGTTCCATTTACAAGGTGTCCATACTTAACGCCACTACGCCGCTCGTCGCTACGGCGCTACGCCGCGGCTTCATCGCACGTACTTTCGAGAGGGTTATAACTCCACAATAAAAACGTTGGGACTCATAAATCCATTGTATATCCTCTTCAGACCTGAAACGTTCGTATTTCTTGTGGCTCTGAATATTTAACAGATATTCACGGAAATTGAGGTGAGAATTTTTGTTCAAGTTTATGTGTTTCAAGGGAGATTGAAATACTAAATTATACTTAGTTGTTACATTACCTTTTCATAATGTCTTATACTTATTAGAGATCGCTGATGTAAGACAGACATAGGCAATTTTCATTTATTACTCGTGCATTTCTAATCTAATCATTATGTTTTAAAAGTAGTAAGAACCTATCAAATAATACAAAGAATAAATTTATATTCATTTTTAGTACCAAGATAAATTTATATTATACAGAGTACATAAAATCTAGAGAAATCCCAAGATAATAATCTCAATGATGAGAATCGGGCTATAAAAACTAACTTTATTAATTCTTGTTTTTGACGAAATTATCGTAAAAATGTTTATGATGTTTTCTTGCAGTGTTTTACGGTCAGAGGAGCAAGAGATGTAATAGCTTTACAAGTTCTTCAAACTCGATTATAAAACACATTTACTTACTTACATAAAGTAACATATTAATATTCTAAAATATCTATCTAT
The DNA here is from genome assembly GCA_963691955.1 of Chloroclystis v-ata. NCBI lineage: Eukaryota > Metazoa > Arthropoda > Insecta > Lepidoptera > Geometridae > Chloroclystis > Chloroclystis v-ata. Next base: position 300,903 of record OY829897.1, on the reverse strand, counting down.
GTATGTAAATTCTATTGTATCAGATTTATCTACACCCATATAGGCCGGGATTCGTAGTACATGGAAATCAAGTGATTACTAACAAGCTAATTTTTGGTGAGTAGCTTCGTTTCGATGAGACGTCCAAAGATATCCTATACCCAACTCTCGATTGTGGTAGCTAACAGAGATATCAAGGATTAAAAAAATCAAGGATGTAAAACCGGGATAACGGACCACGAAATTTGTAGGACAATATGTTATATCTCAAGATAATTATCTAAATTATATAAAAACATGTTTGTCCTACAAAACCTATGGTTTAATCAAAGAGTCCGCCATTTCCAAAATGTATCGAAAACGAGGTCAATTTAAATGATTACTATGATTACTAACCAGCTGATTTTTTGTTGTATACTTAATTAATACATATAAAATCTAACGGACATATTGTCCGACAAATTTCGTGGTCCGTTATCTCTGTTAGCTACCACAATCGAGATTTGGGTATAGGATATTTTTGGTCGTCTCATCGAAACGAAGCTACTCACCAAAAATTAGCTTGTTAGTAATCACTTGATTTCCATGTACTACGGATCCCTGACTAATAACTTAAGCATCAATATTACCACGGGGATAAATATTGATGTGTGAATTGTCCAGCAATATTTATTTATTTAACATAATAATATCTAAAAATAAGGTAGGTACGAATTTTAAGTATTATACTTATTATATATTACTCAAAATTCGATTGCCGTGGTACTCAGTTCACAAAATGTTCTTAAATAAATTCCGAAACCACTTACTCTCCCGATAATTTGTTGATACTAAATTATTTGGGCAAATATTTACGCAGATTGAATTTTCAGCTTCGTGGAACTCCCACCTAACATCAATTTACTTAATGCCAATTTCAGTTAAAATATTTGTTTAAATGGGTTTACAAAATACTAGGATAAATTTTGAGTACCTAAATGTTTCTTGAATCTTAAGCAAAGTTTATCTCAAATTGAGATAGCGAAGAAATCTTGGGTGGTTATATTAAACTCTTTATTTACCTACCTTTAGATATTTTAAGTATCACAGGATGTTAAATCGGACGTTCCTTTGTTTTGTATAAAGAATCAGGTGAAAGAAAAGTATTATACTCAACTTTTACACCTTGCAGGCTACGAGTACGTTGACGGGGATTTTCAACGGGGATTAGTAGAATAAGCCAAAAAAACCAGGCGCGTTGGTACACGGAACGACGCGCGACGCTGCGGATCGTATATCCTTTAGTCAGTTTGGAAACAGCCATACCCTGCTGGAAGAACATAGAACAAAGATGGTTTTTAGACAAGGGCATTTTAACATGTTATTTGTTTGAAATGTCTTTTTTCTTAGAACACTGACGTAAACTGTCCAAAAGATTTAGGGCTAATCTTAGTTTAGTCAAGAGAGAAATCCCTGCGTCCCAGCACACTATGGTTCAGCCTGTATGGTAGTGTCATAAGTCGATTTGTCCATAACTTCAACTTTTCTTGGGCGGAAATGTATATTTATTATGGTTATTAATGATTTTTTCTTATTAATATAAGACTAAGAATCAATTTAATGTGCATTTATTAAATCCAATGAAGCGTCCAATGAGCAGCTTTTAACGGCAAGATGAGAACTATAACGTGCATTAAACGTAATACAAATTACTTGCATCGAATGTGACATAAAAACCGTTTACCACTTTGGAAATAGCAAGGAAATTGAGGCACCAGCGTAAAACCGGTAATACCCACTTTATAAATCATAGATCTGCTAGGGCTCGAAAGTTTCCGGCCCGTGTAAATGTCTGAGTCGAGATCCAAACTAATCAGAATATTAATCGACGGAGCACCACGCAAAGACTTCAATTACACCCCACATGAATAATGCAGTATTAGAGTTGGGTCGGGTTTGTGCTGGAATATGCTGATTTTAATTTGTGTATTTTTGAACCACCATTCTAATTATAAGAGTTACAATTAATATACTATTTTCAACGATCGTACTCATTATCTTATTACGCCAATTCGATCGGCCTAATTGAATAATTATTTCAATAAATATCTATGCTATGTTTTTAAGCATTAAATTAACATTAAAGTTTCTGCGTAACGTACAAACATTAAGACACCAGAGTTATGTTAGGTAATATAATATATTTATTTCAAATAAAGTAAGTAAGGATAGATGACTGTTTGTTACCTTTTCACACAAAACTATGAATTAATTTATTGCTTATACATTATTATAGCTTATAATTTATTGCTATAAAATACACATAATTTTACCGCAAAAAAAAATACTATGGCAAAGCCACTAACTAGCTAGATGATTTAAATTAAATTTGTTTATTTAAAACCGTCTTCATTAAACATCCAGTAAGAACCAATTAGTGCAAGTCATGTCCCAACTCTAGTTGTCGCGAGCTCAACCGTAATCGGCTGTAAGTCGAGTAAGTTTGCTCGAGTTAGATCTCTTCAGGAATATTATTTGCGGCACATGTCCTACACTTGGAATCCCTGAAATACCGTTACCGTCGTCTTGATTCCATATAATAAACTACTTAAGAGATAGAAACATTTATTTTGTTTAATAAATATTTTACAAAGATGGTTTGTAACTCAATTTAGGTAGTTGCAAAAATGCTCGCCACTCAGCGAAAGCTCCTATCCTGAGATACTTCAGCACTATAAAAACTATCTTGGTTTGATAAATTTATATTGAGATAAACGGGCAATACACGAACCTTATTTACGTAGAATATTGATCAACCGTTTCGTCCCAGAACGTGGGACTTCATCAGGATCAAGGACACTGCAAGGACACGGATCACGACCGCTCGCCGTTTATCTCAATATGTACTTCAGCACTGTTCTTCCGTGGCGCCAGCTTACTTAAAGTTAATTTATGATTTCATTCGATTAGAAAAATCCTATTATTGTCGTTTTAAGGAATCATATTAAATAAATAATTCATACTTACATATTTTTGATCGAAATTAATTGAAATAAACGCTAGTTATTTCAACAATCAGAAAATGACCGCCGTGATATGACGGCGAACGACCGCGTTGAAAGCACGACCTTAATGAAATCATTTGCGTTGTATGAACCAAGATTTCCCAAGGATCCTCGTCAGTTAAACGTTCAAATTTCAGTTTAATGTCCAAGGATTTAAGTTCAAAATATATTAGCACAATTGCACACTAAATTTCACTTCTTTAACGAGTTTTGTGTGTCTATAAAATTTTATGGTTAGAATAAATTTGGGACGTTATTCCATTGTTCTGAGAGTCATGTGTCCTCAGACATTGCAAACGGCTCTTTGAATGAACGCATTAGCCATGGATACTATGTAGATGAAATCTACTGGTAATTTTAATGTTAAAAACACATGCGAAGACAAATATATTAAGTTTGAAGGACATTTGTCATTCACCAGCTCCCACTTGGCCAGCGAGGTGAGTTGGGGCATAATATCTCTTATCAAGAAGAAGTCGAGAAGTCCCTGTGTCCCAAAAACGAAACGAAAACTTCAAATTTACTTTTCTTCACAAAATTGTAAGTTTCGAAAAATGAGTAACAAAGTACTTACCATTGATTTTATAAATACAATGTTACAAAGGAAACTTCAAGAACGATATTTATCTTTCAAATAGTTAAACTATTACTTTCTATAAGATCCTGACACTGACAACTTTACCTACATAGTTATTTAAAATACACCTTATGGATGTGTCTTTAAAAAACTTTATTGCAATATAAATAAAAACCAATTCCACTTTTCGTTGAGAGAGTTTAAGGCTTATTAATTTCACCATGTAAGGGACCATTACATTGTCAAAATTAACAACAGCCGAGTTGTGATTTGTACTCCTCTGGTACACACTTAAAATTTAAAATAATTTTGAAAAATTCAGACGTGATCATTATATTTTAGAGCTCCAAAGTAAACACTGTAACTCCGTGTACTTTGTCTTATCGATAGATCATTAAAGTAAAAGTTGGTTCATGGATCATAAACATTTTGAAGAAGAAAATGATTTGAATCCAAATGCCTGAAATCACATGAGTATGATTCCGAAGATCTTGGAATCATACTCATGTGTGCTCAGGCATTTGCTCATTAAAATATACAAATAATTTGATAAGCCCTACAGTTCATTCAAAAGTCAAGTAACCCAGCCCAAAGATCCCTTACTATTCGTAAGCGTCCAAGTTTAGAGTATCTACTTAATTCGTTCCGGAAATCAACAACTTTGTAAGAAAGTATTCGTTAGTCTGGAGTTTTCAATCTCTTGAAGACAATCAGACATTGAGACTGTAGCGTAAAGTTTGTTAATTTGAGTAAGCCAGGCGTCCAGTTTTCATCGTGATCCAAGGATGAAAACCATCCAAAATCATACATTAATAACATACCATGTTTAAAAAATTTCGAGTTTTCCGATATTTCAAAACTGTTTCAAGCGTAAAAAAAACATTTGAGTCATGTTATGTTACCAGTTTCATGTTCTAATATTGTTAAAAACCATGACTATTTACTGCTTATACACTACTGGTTGACCAAGTGAATGTGGTGGAATGTAGGAATGTAGCATGTCCTTCAAACTCCGTAAAGCCATCTTTCATTCTTAGAGTTTATGTGAGTAAAGATTAATAAGAAATATTCAATTTAACTACCCATTAACTCGTAGACTATCCCAGACTCGGATAGTTTGCGTCAAGATTCAATATCGTAGCGTATAATTGCGAGTGAAGCCGGGGTTTAATTAAACTCTAGGACAGCTGTAAAACTTGCACCTTCTCCGGGTTAAGGAGCTATTTTCAGTTTGCAGGCAACTTCGTTATACGAGCATTATAAGTTTTACAGTTTGCTTCAAATTGTTATTTAATTAACCAGACTTGAAAACTGTTGCAGATGAATTTGCCAGAGTTTAATAGAACCTAATAAATATGGTGCTTTTCTGCAATATCAACGTTCAAAACTACGCAACGGATTTGAGCCAGAGTGGACGGAGATTAAAAAATCGTGAAAACTGGCGAAATCAAGTTTTAAAGATTTATGTCATTTTATTTCCATTAAATCCAAAATAATACTTGGACAAAGCCTTACAAACGAACAAAACGATTTACGTCTTTAATAAGCTATATTTTTTCCTTTTAAGGTATTTTTAAGTGGTTTGAGATAAACGTTTTTCTTTCTTTCTTGCTTCATTCTATTAAAATGATTTGGTTTACTTTGATTATTCTATTAGATATTAACATAAATCTAGAACCTAGTCAGTTCTAGATTTTTTATGATTGAAATTGTCTAGAAATTATTTAGAATAAGAAGTAGAAACCTTGGATATGCATAATCATAAAACGCTTTTGTTACTTTCGGTTTATATTAACTCTAGCAAATATTATCTAAGATACTCGTACAAAACAAATAAATAAATCACAACTGACTAGTGAAAATGACGTCCACGTTATATCGTTGACCGTTTCCTCAAACGGCGGGCTTAACTCGAAATCTCGCAGAAAACATTGCGGAATTAAAACATTTGGGTGTAACGAGCCGCCTTCTTGAGATTTGGGACTTTCTTACTTATTACAAGGATTTTCTTTTAAGTAAGTGTAATTATTTTGAGACGAGAAACAGGGCCGCAGAGCTAATTTTGGCCACAATGACTGATTTTGTAATTTTATTTTGGTATGAGAATGGCTTCTGGTGAGATAATAAAGTTTCCCAGCTTTGGGATTTGATGTGAACTGAAGTAATTTTTGTCTCTCTCGTCAAGGGACAAGTCAATGTGTAAATTGTGGTGCTTCATCATCATCACATCCATTGACGTTCCCACTGCTGGGACATAGGGATCTCTCTCTCGACGAGAGATATTAGGCAATAGTGGACCTGCAGTAGCAGGTAATAGGGGTACTTATGATGATTAAATGAGTTGTAAGCCATCATCATGTCTAGCCACGTCATTTACTGAAATCCAAATACATGTAGCTTATTTTAACCGTCTTTGTCTGTAGTAGAATTAACTGTCGTCAAAGCGACAGTTTCAGAGAATAACAATAGAGATGACGTTTAATCAAACTTTCCAAGTGTTGACAGAACAGAAATAGAGCTTTAGCATGGACTTCTTTGAAGCTTTCAATGTAACTTGCTGATATTAGATACGGAAGCTTTTCTGGGTGTTCTTATCTCTCTTGCTAATAAATGTATTGTACAGTTCACAGAAAGACGCTGTTTATGTCGCTGTTTGGTCTTATGGTATTTCGTCTTATGCCGACACCTACATTTTTGTAACAAAGATTTTAAAGATTTCTGACATTTATTGCCATAAATATTTCATATCAAAGTCAAAAATACCATTAAAATTATAATTAAGTTAAAATGAACCATTGAAACTGGTTACCATAAAAGTAGGTTCCTTGTAATACAAATAAAATGCATTATTACATATATTTTTGTGCCCTTATGTTTTGGTAATTAATACTTATATACGAAAACCTAATGTCAGTCAGTTTAGTCCGAGAATTAACTAACAGGTTAACCATTAACTAAAATTCCCAAATCACTAGAATAGTGCACGGGCTGGTTCGCCATGTTTATGAGGTCGACTGGGCAGGGGTCAGGTACCCTGCTGGCCAACCTTTGGTAAACACGAGCCGTCCTAAAACATCAAGTGCAAGATTGGCCGGTAATTAGCACCGAGCCGAACTTTGCGTTGATACAAGCGACCAGGGGCGCACAACACAGGGAGTAGATATTAGATAGGTTTGTGAATTTAGACATTCAAAATACAAAACCTATAATTATTCTATACGTTTACGCGTTTACCAATATTTAACTGTCAATTATATCTAGTCGTATACGATATTAATGAGGGGTCATTGAAAGTGACGTTATTTTTATGAAACTGGAATTGTTTTCCAATTTTGTTTGCAAGTAACAAAAAATTTTTTCACCTGGAAACAATTATTTCAGTTTATCAGTAGTTTGCACCATAAAAACACGCTACAGGTAAACCCAAACAGGCAAATTATGTATTTAGTGCGTATTCTATTCAATTAACCTACTATTAATAGCGCGTGGATCAGTTATTAATATACAGACTACAAAAGATATCAAGAATTACAACTTAGGAATACCTCCCTCTCACTCGTTAATCTGAATAGTCTCAAATAAAACTGAATCTTATGAGAAACCCGGGTATTTCCGTAGTCCGGATATTAGTACCTCTAACGGAGGGGAGGCGGCCCCGGGGGAGGGGGGAGTCGATAAATTAAACAAAAATGGGACAACTGAACAATCTGCGCCATAAACAAGCGGCCAATTCACAACGTGCCTCGATGTGCTTCAATTTCGGGTTTTACAAGCTTTGAGGCTTAAAGGCTGGTGACGGATTGTGGAAATGACAATGTATAAATTGTATAAATGTGTTTTTAAATTTAATTTTGAGCGACCGTAATGACTGGACGTCATCTAAGGGGTCTTATGCCCAGTTGTGGACGTCCAATGGCTGAGATGATGATAATGATGATTATTACCTTATTAAACTTATTCGGGATCGGGTGATACAAACAATCTTCGTCCCACAATCAAAAACAAACGCCAGTAAATGTGACCTCAATTTGTTTTGGCAGCTCTAAACGTCAATGTCAAAATGTCACCTATCCAATTGAATTCGCATTTTTACAAGCAGGCTGGGGGCAGTGTTCATTGGAATGGACATGTCGCGCCCTCTGGCGGGCTTTAATTAAAGTTGATAATAAGTTTGATTGTGCCATGTGCAAGAAGGGGGGATGGAGAACTTTCGCTTTTTACCGCCCTCCTTATAAACGGATAAAGAATAAATATTTTTAATTAAAATAATGTAAGTCTCACTATACATTTATATAAAATGTTCAGTTCCAAAAAAGTGATAACTCACTCTCTCAAATTATTTAGATTTTTTTTATTTTATATCTTTTTCCCGACAGTATAATAATATAGTATGAACAATTATATCTATTTCAATACTAATATAGTATATTTAAAAAGTTTTAATTAGAAATAGAACCGATACAGCGACCACAGAAAAGCCTAAGCCTAGTCTAGGGGTCTGTCCTGAGTTTCTGTCGGTCTCAAGTTATTCAAGGTATAGAGTTTCAAGAGATAATTCTGCCTAAAGCCTGTATTCTGTGCCAAAATATAATTCATGTTCTAAATGGAGGCTTCGTAATGAACGCCTCTATTATCTAACTTTATAGAACATTACTAACTATTGTAGGAACGATATTTCATGCTTGATGACTCTTGATTGTATTTGTAAAGTTACTGGAATACTTACCAATAGTTATTATTGTTTATTGTAAGTATCGTTCACAATATTATTTAAGAATTTAATATCTACTTTTTAGATAAGAATTTAATATTACAAAACACAGTTTTAAGAAGTAACAAGCTGTCCCGCCCGTATCTTTGCTCACTTTATTTCAAATATACTTTCTCACCTATTTAACCTTCCCTGGGCGACTTCGACTGTTTTAAAACCAAAAGCACATAAATCGGTTAAGTCGTTCTTGAGTTATTAAATCACCAGAAAAAGATTGATGATGATATTTTAGCATAGCATACGCACATAATGTTTATATTTCGTTCCCACAGTTAGGACACAGAGTCACATGTCCTTAAAACTCAGAACAAGCCGGTTTCTTCGCTATGTTTGACTTTACCGTTAGAGCATATAATTTAAAATGCACATTTTTTTAGAGAATTTAGATGTAGGTACAGAGTATTGAACTTGAAATGTTCAGAATAATAGTGGAGTGTGCACAGCTTAGCTGGAACTAAACCAACACGGCAACATAAGCAGTCATCTAATCTCACAATTAAGAGATGCTGCGCGGATACTAAGATTAATTTGGAATAGTAATTGCATCTCCAAAACAATCGTACTGTGTAATTAAATACCTACGTGCGGAGTTATGACGGCTGGGTTGGCCAGAACTACAAACACTGTCTTAGACAGTCTGATAGTTCGCAGAGTGTGAGTGTGCTGGACTAGAGACTACATACATCCTTATGATTTATTAATTTTCTATTAGGTACTTTAGTTCTTTCATTATGCATTCAGAATATTTAGAACTTCCCAGAGCTCAAATTTTATAAAAATAGGTCTTATTAAGATGAGTTTATTTTAACGGCCAACTAATCATCCTTCCGTTTATAATTCTAATTTTTATGCTCCCAAAGGTTGTTAACAGATTTTGCATATTCCGATTTCCCCAGGGGGAAGTTAGGAATATTTTATATAATAAGAATATCGAATATACTTATCATAAAAATTACATATTTCTGCATGGCTAAAATGACCATGAGAATCAGAATTTCATTATAGGTTCAATGCCATTACCTACTATTTTGATTTTATTTTGACAAACATTTCTACAGAACCAAAAAACCAAATTTTATGCAGAGAAGGAAAATAAAGTGTTCATCACAGGGTTCGTCCATGAGCAAAGTAAGTAAAGTGATTTAACAGAATGCGCTCTGAGTCATGTGAAAAAAAGAGTTAATGTGTGCATTATGGGACAAGGTAGCGTCTAGTAATATAGTTAGCTGCTCCGGGAGTGGAGCGCGCAAGTAGCACCCCACAGCTGCGGTCTGTTCTGTTTGCCGCCTGATTCGCGACGACTGCTCACTGGCGCTGGAATATCTTACTAGCTTCGGGGAAATCTCCATTGTTGTGTTCTCTTACATTGTTGTAACAAACATGTACATTTGCCTTGTAGTAGTCAAAAGCTAGTTTAATTGTCTGAGAGTACCTAAATTAAGACGATGATAAACACTGTATTTGTATAGGAAACGTTCTAGTTCCTAGAACATTAATAGAAAGAAAGGTGACTCAAATCCTGCTGTGTAAAAAGTTTTATTAAGTATATTATAAGTTTCAATAAAGAAAAGACATTTCCCGTTACAAAAATTCCAACATAAAACGCCATAAGTACTTAAAGATAGCAATTATTATCAAAGTTGAAGCTTTTAAAACAATGAGGTGTCCTTTCCCCATTTTACGCTGTCTTATTTCATCCTTTTGAATTTAGAAACCGTCTCGTTGACCCAATTCCATCGACAGCACTACCTCGGTTTGCTAATCCCCTGGTACCTACAATCCCGAGCGGACGTTTTCCTCCAAAATTCCACGTGTACCGAAACCAAATTAACAGTAGGTACCCAATTTGTATGACAAAGCTAACAGTTGGGACTTGGATGATCTGCGGTCACATAATTTATGTAGTGACGGAATGCTCCACGAACAATGGACGACATGGAATAGGGTAGCACAATGGTGTAGCATGTCTTGGATTTAAGCACGGGATTTAAGTTTCAAGTAAATTATAGTAAACATACTTGAAATCAAATACACGCAACTATTATTCATAAACTACCTACTTTGTCAATTTCAACATTTTCCATAAATATACATAATATTAAGGATTTAAAGAATTTTATCCCTCTTATGTTTCCCTCTTCTTTTTCACCATAGTAGTAGGTACGTATATTATAGCTGAACATAATTTATTGTAGATACAAACGTCATATAAGGACAATTTCTTTTTCAGCGTTTACAAACGTTTCAAGTGAAATCATTAACGCACATTATTATTATTATTAACCTCTTAAAGCGCTTTTTTGACAATTTATTTTTCAGCGTTTTCAAACTTTTCAAGTGAAATCATTAACGCACATTATTATTTTAACCTCTTAAAGCTCTTTTTCGTTTTTCTGAAATATCAAATACTAGGAAATCATAAATTGGTTGGAGTTATTGTTGTTGAAGGCAGTCCATCTCGTCACAGCCGACAGCTTTGCCTCTGATCTACTAACCGTTGGCGTTTTTGATACATAAAAAATAAAAATATTTTCGCAAGACAAAGTAAAATTCTTGCCTTTGGCAATTTCCATCCTTTATCAAAGTTTGTGGAAAAAGTCTTGAAATAACATTTTTGTGTAATTAACATTCTTCGAAGTTAATAGACAAAGTTTTTATGATTCGGGTAATTTTAAGTGAAAGGCTTTGAAAGAGTTAATTTTTTTTTGCCCCAGTAGTTGTAATGAGTAACATAACATTTTCGAATACCAAATTTATTTTGGATCGACAATTTATGAATCTTGCTCTGGGTTTACTTAGGGACATCGATAAAGTAGCTGAAACATACATAGTAGGTTTTTTACCGTAGAGAAACGAATAAAAATTTCTTATTATTAAAAAAACTTTTCATCTTATAACAAAGATAATAGGGGTGACCAGTAATAACATGGGTTTTATTACTAGCAAATTAATAACCTTATAGATGAGATCTTTGTACCGAATTTACGAGAAAAATAACTTATTCATTGTTATTATTCGTCGGCACAAGTTTCGGGGCAAATAAAAGGGATGACAGATGATAGACGAAGGCTGTGTCGACACTAAATTATGTCAGAGTAAAACAACCTTTTACTTTTGTACTAAGGTTATGTACCTAGTCATCTGTTCTCCATAACGGAATTCATTATTTATTTAATTATTAAAAGACAAGCCAACCGAGAACATAAATTGTACATTTATGTCGCTGTGTAAAAATTGTCCAGTATTATTTATTTATTATTTATTTATTTGCAAATTATTGTTAAGATTAATAATAAACTATAAATATGTTACTAATTATAGGCATGTACAGCATTTTTGTAATATTCAGAATGTTTAACTGACTACAAACAACAACAAAAAAAAATATAGAAAATAATTTACATCACAAGTTCTAACAAGTAGAATATTTATGTACCTATTCAAATGTGTAGATAATTTGATTTCGAGTTTAATTGACTTATTGGCGATGGCGATGAGGTTCTTTGTTTCTGTACTGACAGTTATTTTTATGCAGCCTCTTAGTAAATAACATAATAATTGCTGGCAAAATCACATGGCTAGTAGCTCTGTAAACAATGTACGCTCATTACCAGATAATAATTTAGTCATGATTTAGCGAATCACCAAAACTGGATCATTATGCGATGCGCGTTGTCATACGTGCTGTCAACTGTCAGTGTCAAATAAACGTCAAATACCAAAACGCTGTCCAATTTATGAGTTGCTTTTTGTTGGTTAATTAAAAAGCGTTGGACTAAATATTCTAAATACTGATAGAATAATAATAATTTGAGTTGCATTCAAATGTCAAACAGCTTTGATTGGTTGATTGCCCGGGTTTAATTATTAGTGAATAATTTAGGAGCTAATAGGAATTACTGTCAATCAAATCAAAGGCATTTTATTAAAATAGATTAGGTAGGTATATAAATAAACTAGTGGTACCCGCGACTCCGTCCGTATTTCGTGGTAGACGTGGCTTCTCTACTTATTTTAGGTAATCGTATCTTATCTCATCTCATCTCTAAAAAATCAATTAAATCACTATCCCACTTATCTTAGTTCCTTAGTCGGATTGTCGAAACCTGGTAGAGATGGAGTGGTACTATACTGCTACCTTGGACAAAACACAACATAGATAAAGCTTGTTTACTTAACAAGTTAGATAATAAGTTACGAGCAAGTGTGGACGGCGCCGCTCTCAGAAGACACAATACCATCCGCAACAAGATCAATAGGAATTATTAGCTGAAAGTAATCCAGGCATAAATCATTATGTATTATCATAAATAAATATTCAGTGGTCGGTATTAAATTCCATCGACCTGGAGAGGAGCCAAGGGCCGCGATTGCAGCGCTGTGCGATAAAGGAACTGGAGGCGATAAGCTCGTGTGTGAGATTATCCAAAATCGAATCGAATCTTTCTATTCTAAGGGATATTTAATTAAATTTATAATGCTACGAGTATAATGCTGAAAACTCCGTTTGCTAATAAAATAGTCTATCAAAATGCGGGTAATGTTTCGATAATAATTACTTACATAAATGCCTTAAATTTAACTATTCATCATCAACATTATATTCGATCACAAATTTAATGTACCTGTAGTTTTGTCAATAAATACAAATTTTCGACACAATTTACGTCTAATGAAACATAAGTAACACCAAACTAATTACCAGGATTTAACACGCAATTTCTCATCAACTCTTTTCAAAAACTTCAAACGAGAATCTCCATTGAAATCCCTGAAACTCAGCAATATTGAGAAGGAATATCCTTTTCAATAAACGCGCAGCCCACTTCACAAGTTGTTACGATCGACCCTCTTTACACGAAGGCTTGCGTTTGATCTTAACTGCAATTCTCGAAATAAACATAACTATAGGAATCGCAAGAAATCCGACGTCTTACCAGAACGAAATATAAATAAAAGCCTTTGGCCTTTTCAGACAAGAAAATTATTGAATGAAAAATGAAATTAATTATGTTTTATCCGTATTAGCGTATTGGGAGCACACTTGACTTTTATTCCAAAGTTCGTGAATGCTCACCGGGGCGCGCTCTTCTGGAATTATTCATTAATAAATTCATGTTCATTTTAAACAAGTGAAAGCAAACATCCGCTAGGAGTTTTATATTCAGCACTCGCGTAATGAATGAAGGCCTAATCTCTTTCGTCAAGAGAACTCTCAGTGTCCCAGCAGTGGGAGCGTAAATAGAGCTAGCTTATGAGGTAATGAAAAGGCGCCATTTTACGCAAGGGGAATATCCTCGCGTGAATCCCTCCGATGGGCTGATAAGCCCAGTGTTGCCCTAGTTTGTCGCTGTTTGACGCTGTTTTACGAACGGCTTAGCAGATCATCTTACGGGAGCGGGTGTTTGACTTATGTTCATGGAACGAGGCTTCGTGAGGATCTGATTACGGTTCAGTGTTACATAAAATAAATGCTGTATTCATTATTTCTTGGATTATTTGGCTAAACTCACGAACAATTTATTTATTTATTTATGTGTTGTTTGAATCTGCTTCAAATAATAACTCAAGCAACTGTAACACCAATCGTTTTAAGAAGTAAAAAATAATTATTATCTTAAACGTATTTGCCTCATGCCAAATCCAGTATCTTTAATTCTTTGCACTGACTATGCAAAATTTGCTCCAATGTTTTTCGTACTACTCCATCCATTTTCTATCCATTAAGGCTGCTCGAGATTCCCGATTGTTTGCGGAATGCTCCTGCTTAGTCAACGTGGCCGTGCCTGTGAAGTGATGCCACGGCTAATTGTTCAACTATATACTTACTCAAACGTAATGGGCAAAGTGTGGCAAAAGATATATTTATGGGAAGATCAGAGATTATTCAGATTCTTGTTCCGAGTCTTAAATTTTATGACTTAAACTTAGACCGTAAAGGATTCAGCCAGGGCAGTGTAATATGGTTTGTCAAACATTAGTCAGTAGATTCCTTATTCTTTGCGTTACAACCACCGTATTGATTCCAGAATCATAGTTTTAAGACGACAGTGGCAGCTTTCAACCGCTAGTTAGACCTCAATGCATCTCAAGATTTTGTTTGAAGTCTGTAACCGCGAGCTACTTTATCAATTCCGGATATCAACTCTGACCTGATCTGATCCAACTTTGTCCGAAGAAAACTTCAGCTTTAACCGGATTACTTTCCATTAGATGTTGAGGAAATTGCAGGTTCTCTTCACTGGAATAAAGTTGAAACGTCGAAAACTCGATTAGTGTTTTTCATTCTTTGAGGTGAAATTGAAACTTTATATATTTAAACTTTCTACAGTTTTAAAACTATGGCGATAGCAGATTTGTATGTTTATGTGTATGACTCGTGAAGGCATAGAAGCTTCCGCGCTACCTTGATGACGGTTACTCTGGTTAGAACAGACACGTTTGTTTATATGTTTTTATAGACTAAAGTACTAGTAGTCATTGTCATCATTATTACTTATATCAACCGTTAGTAAAATCTAAATATTCATAGATTTTTCAATATTTCCTTAACGGCTTAAAATACATGACTTTTGACAATTTAAGGATATTTTCACCAGAGAACTTGCTTAATATCATCATAGATTAACCAAAATATTATACCGCAATGTAATAAAGATTCCTGTATTTCATTTTCCATGTCTCCACTGTTCATCATTCGGAATAACATTTAATTAGAATACCATAATAAATTCTAAGATTATAATTATTTCAGATCAAAATTAAATCTCACCTTTCAAACTCCATCGGAAATAACTCATTGTTCCAAAAGTTCTCTAGTTTCAGCTAGATTGTGAAATATGAAGAAGGTTGTCGTTACACAAAGGAGCGATCTGAACTCCTCTACATGAGCGGAGTCAATGACGGCATCACCTATTCAAGCCTTCGTATTCACCTGTAGACTTCATTAATACTCCACCGATTATATCGAGAATCGATCTATTATTTCTATATTGACTTGGTTGTCGTAATGTTTAACTCGAAGATATTTTCTAGGATAATTAATATATTTTTCTGCAGATATTATTGTACTCATATTTTCTGGAGAGTTTTTGAACTAAAATATATGCCGACAACTGCTTTGCAGAAGCAATTATACGTTATGTAGGTAGATACCTACTTTTTAGATAAATAAAATAAATATTACGAAACGTTGACTGAAAATTCAAATTACGAAACGAGTTTCAGTTGCAATATATCTTCGTAATATTTTTCATATCAAAATATTATTATTTAAACCACTAGAGGCAAATGTTATTATAAAATTTGGCTTACTTTTTCATTTAAAAGCAAAAAACAAAGCTTTCAACTTTGCCGCCGCTTAAACAGCAATAAATATTTAAACTAGAGTGATGGAAGGCCAATTTCCGGGCTCCGTTCCTGACACATTAGGTGCACTGCTGGTGCTAACAGAATCTAATTACTAGTACAGCCACGGACCTTAATTAATTAAAGACAATACGTTGGGCAATTAATTATTAATGATTTTATATCTAGACATAACTTTGTTGGAAAAAGCCGTGCTCAGTAGTGGAAAATAAACTGCTGCTGTTAATAGAATCTAATTCTAGTTGGAAAAACACAATTATGACTAGTTGGACGACATAAACCAGTAATTCATAAATTAAGGACTAAGGATGTGGAGTGTTGATTGCGGTTTAGTCAGGTGAGCTACCAGATACCAGTTAACACAGTAAGTAGCATAAATAAGCACCCCTATTTACGTTCCCATCATGTTGTGGTACATGAACTTCTCTCTCGATAAGAGAGATTAGCGCGGGTTGGAAAATGTCACAAGTCCATCAAACTCTTCAAAGTTTAGAGATCATACCGGTATCTTCACGGTATCTGCCTACACCGTTAAAACACATATTTTATAAAGAATTAAAATCTAGAAGTGCTTGGTTGTTTGAACCTAAGACCTTCGAAATGAATGCCGAGTGTACTCTTACGTAATCAAATTAAAAAGCAATTAATATTTAAACGTGTAGTGGAGTGATGGAAAGGTCCAATTTCCGCACTGCACCGCCCTGCTGCTAATAGAATCAAATTATTGGTAGGGCGACCACACGACACTAATTAATTTAGGACTACACCTTCACTTTGACGTTGTGACTTCGAATGTTTGTTTAATTGGTGTTAATTGTTGGGTGTAAATAGGTTTATTGTTAATGTGTGCAAAGAAAACTATTTTACGCTAATCGAATGGATTCCTAATGTCAAATATAATTATGTAGGTTAAAGTTAGATAACAAGCGATGGTTGTAATCAAAACATATTACGTGCTACAACTGGGCACGAGTCTACTTTATTGATTATAGCTCTTAGGGGAATTTTTAGTATCATCAGCATGATGCTGCTATCACTATTACCTTTTAGTTGATGTGATAAGACCTGGTTTGGTATTAATCTAAGGCCAGCACCACAAGCTTAATTATCTCAAAAATATGGAAAACTAGATATTCACTTATAACTTTGATATGAAACAGAACTACATCTCTGTTAAATTCCCGTTATAATGGAAGAGTTATTATCAATTTCCTACGTACAAAGCTAGTGTTAATATAATAGAACACATCGTGTTGTCTGTCACGCTAATTGATTTAGTAGGACCCCTTCGAGTGCCCCTTGGAAATAGGCAGGTATGTTTAGCGGCGCGACAGTCAGCGGCCTATCACTTGTGTTTATCGCGTCAGGAGGGCGATTCGTTTATGTTTTATCTGTGTCAGTCAACCGGTTCACGTTATTTACGAGTTGGGTTATTTATGTAGGCTGTCACCCGCGCCTTCGACGTTTTTCTCCCATGTTCTCTCACCTTTGAAACCTTCCCTCGGCTACTACGACTATCCTTCAAAAGCAGCTAAATCGGCGGAGCCGTTTTTGAGTAATGAAATTACAATTATATGCATTTATCCACATTTCATGGAATATACCTCGTACATAAGAAATAATCTAGTAGAAATAATGGTTACTTCACTCGCGTGCACCGCGCGGTGTTTCTTGCGGCGTGGGCGATTAGCCCGCCATTAACAATGCACTGGAGTGTTTGAAAAACACCTTGCAAACGAATACAGAAAGTACAGTTTCGATGTAAATGTATGTGCTTAAAGTGGGCGGTATTGTTATACTCGTAATACCTGTGGTCACCAGGGAAGAAAATTTAAATTAGAATGCTACAAAAAGAGCTATGGACCTAAACTCTAAATTAATCCATTATAGGTCTCGAAGGATTTGATTAAATCATGATGCTAATCAGGTGTGTTAGTAATCCCAATTGGACAGAATAACACTGATGCCCGTCTTCTGGTAAATACGAGAAACTCCCTTAGTAGCGATACCCTTGGAAAATATTGGGTCGTAAATGTTTTACTTACTATTTTAAGCTGGCATTGCATGGCACGACAATTCTTATGTCACACCATACGAAAAGTACCTGAATACGGTAAGCTTAAACCTCTACAATACTCCACCTTATCTCAAAGATAACGGCGAGAAACAAAACACACTTGAATCCAGTGAATAGTTTATCTCGCCCGAGGCGGCAGTCAGTCATCTTAATGGGGAGTGTTTCTAAACAGAGGGGCTATTCCTATCACAGTTAAGCTTTGGTTAAGTTTTGTCTGAGATTTGGTGGAGAGATCAGTTGAGGTTAGTTATCTTCTCGCCATAATGTGACAAATCTTTTGATCATTATAGATCTGCCTAAATTCTGGTTTACTTTATATCGGCTGTTTTTCTTCTCATGCTTGGTTAACTTTGACCTCCGTGTATTGCTTGGGCGATTAATGAGAATAGGGCTACAGCACTCGGGATTCCACGCACGGCGCCAATCTTAAGGAACTCGCCCTTGGGGATTGTAAATGAGCTTTATTTCATTATTGTGGACCTGTGGGGACATATTTTTGGATGAATGTAATATTTTTGTTTCTAGAAATGAAATATAATTTTATCATGTTGATCGAAAACTGCTTGAACTCCTGACTCTGTTAATTACCAGTTGCTTATTACAATTGTGTAAAATTGTCCAGTAACATTTATTTATTTATTTATTAAGAAAAATTGTCATAAATCTCAACATTCCAAAAACTTTAATCGGCTCAACATTTCAACTAAAAACACATTTTTGACCCCATTCTCGTACATAACCTATAACTGGCTCTAACTTGCTTTCCAACCAAACATTACCCAAACTCTAATAACGTAATATGAGGTGGACAAAGGCACGAGTGGAGTTATTGTTAGTCGAGGAAACAGGAGAACAATGTTCTTGTTCCTACACCTACAGAATAACCTAATAATAGATTAAATAGGGTCCTATTATAGCGGGATAGATAAAAATAAATCGAGTCTTGTTTTTATCATGGCTTATTATATAATAAATGGTGAAAGCTAGTCTGTTAAAATATAAGTATTTTGTTATATTTAACCGAATAAAGAAAAGGTTTCAAATTGATTATGAAGAAGAAAGGTTAGTCAATAAAAATAGTAGGTATGACCTGATAACCCTTTACAACCGGCTTGTGTAAGTTTGTGTGATATATAAAAAAAATATCATTTTCAAACTCCGTAAAATTAATTTAATTAGTGTAAAGCTTCATTATCTACCATAATTCTATGATATTTATTTTATTCAGGCAGAATATCTGATGTAATAATAAAACTTGAAAAACTCTCATTTTATTTTATGAATAGTTGTTAGAAATTATTCATTGTGTAAATTTATTCTACTTTAGTACTTTTTGCGAACTACATAGTTTCACAGATACTATACAAATACCCTTATTTTCAACTTTACTCAAATATGGATGTACCATTTTACATTTGTAAATTTACACTTCCAAAAACTAAACTAACCAAAATTTGAATTTAGCTCGCAACAGCGAGTTTGTGTGAAGTTTTGCATTCCAAATTTAAATATAGTTTAGTCCAGTTAGTGGTAACAAATAAATGTTCTAATTCCATTTGCGACAAAAAAAACTAAGACTCATGATTAATCTAATGAAGTTGAAATGAATTAACTTTTGAAATATTCAGACGCAATCATTGTATTTTCGAGCTCCGAAGTGAACACTCTTACTTGAAGGATTTCTGAAATTTTATGTTAATGTATGAAATAATGACAAAGGTATGGTATTTCATAAAATTATTTTTAAGAAAGGTTTTTTATTTATTGAGGGAATCTTATTTAAATTGTTTGTGCATTACCGTTGAGTTTGATGACCCCTTTCTTACGCAGAGCTAAGTTTGTTTAAAAATCGTAATAAAGTCAAGTAACTGGGCAAATCAATAAAAATAGTAATAATAAATAGTCATCTTTTACAAGATTTTGCAAGGTGTTTTAGTAATTCGGCATATACCTACGCTGTTATTAGCAAGTGCTACAATTCCAATGTATTTTGTTTGCTTCGTTCAGGTTTTTTTTGCAGGTTCAGTTTACAAGAAAGCACAAATAGCACATATTTGTGTGTGTTATGGTACCTTGCTAAAGGATAATGTTTTTGAAGAAGAAGTAAATGTTTAGATCCGCACCTAGTACGAGCCGATCGGTCAGGGTTTCAGCAAGACAAACAAATACGTCTCGCTAATGTGCGGGCAGCGCGCAAACAGCTGTCATGGCGGGAAATAGCTGTCACTTTGACGTGTGGATAAATATGGCGGACAAACACACCAGTGCTGCTGTTTAGTATATAAATGGTTTCGTGTTTTGTAATCATGATCGGAATGTTTAATTCGAGATTCACGTTGAATGCCCAAAAATATATTAAACGTAGGGTTATAATCAATGCACAAACAGGTCACACAAAATAATGAATTTAAAAACCCAAAAAACGTCAAGTATCGTAAAACTCAAAGAGTTCACCTCACTGCACAGAGCCGCAGAAAGCCATTTAAAAGCCGAATGCATATTTGCTCATGTTTTACGCGGCTGCCTTTTACAGATCATCAGAATACAATCCAATTGTTTCTGAAACAATATTGAAACACATCAACTCTTATTTTTATTCGTGATAGTATTCTGTTTCTCACCATTCTGTTGGTATTTTATTGCAATTCTCTTCTATAAATACCGTCAAAGATAGGATGGATTTATGTTCTTACTACATTAAAATTTGCTTCCGAGGTTTTTCTATTTTGATGTATGAGCTATTAGTTTAGTTAAGTTTAATTCCAAGCCAATGGGGTGAACACTTGTAAATAATAGTTTTATAAGTTTTCTTGTCAGTTTGAAGTTACTTGCAATTTAAACCGATGATCATTAATTTAGTGAAAATTTTAGTAAAAATTATCTATCTGTGTATGTATATTATATTAAGTATATCAGAAATCTAGCACCCGTAACACAAGCTTAGATCTTACTACGGGGCTAGATGTCGCTGTGTGAATTGTTCAGCAATATTTATATTTATTTATTTAATTATTATCAGTTAAACTTCTATTGTAACAAGAAAAATTTAAAGCAAGGAAGCCTAATGCCGTACAAAACGGACGCTCCTGCACTGCACATTACGTAGTACGTAGTTACGTAGCACGTAGTTCGTAGCAATAATGTATCGGCACAGGTGCGCGGAATACGCTACACCTCGAAGTACATTACGCCGTTTTATCGCCGATTATTCTGGTAACGCTTTGGGTTCTATCCAGAAATAGAAATACTAAAATAGAGAAGATCGTTGCAATTATTATAAGTTGTACATTGTGTTCTAAGAGCTGCAGTTTAGACATGATGCCAAATTTCAAGGGTAAATAAAACCTATCGTTAAAATCACTGTTTAGCGGTCAATAATTTGAAATAACCTTCAAATCAAACTTTTACCTAATAAAGGCCTTATTGTTGATAACCGAAGCTGAAATAGAAAAACTATTTTCGTTAGTAATGTGTAGCTGAGCGGTAACCTTTCAACTTTGGAGAAAGTTAGTATTCCCAGAATATAAAATCTATCTTGGTAAGAACTTATTTACATAATCGAAAGTAATCACCTATAAATTACAAATGTTTTGATTCAATAACACTGTGTACCGTTTGACTTCTGAAATAAAATACCATAGATGCTTTTAAGAAAATTGAAAAATACGCGATAGTACTATTAGGTGGTCAGCACTATATGGCCGAACAATCATAAAATACGTTCTACTAATATGTCAAGGGCCTTTTTTAAATTTCTTTATGAGCCTTGGGGCCATTTCTTTATAGCTATTAGCACAAGGCTTACCAGGTGAGTTCTGAGGCCAACACTAATTATGTAGATAATACCAAAGCTAGTATTTCCGGTGAAAAAAAAACAATCAGTATAACCTCTTAAGTTCTATACTAATATCATATCTGGCTACAAATTCTAGTAGAACCTCGTCTCGGGACGTTACTCCCCCTTGGCCACTCAGCTGTTGACTCTCGTGTAATTGGATATGTATGAACTCTCATAACGCGATTAGGGCTGCTACGTCAGATTTATTACGTACATTCTTTGGCGTCGACGCGTTATGGTAAAGTGCTACGTCGGTGGTATTTTTGTCACATTAGAATTAGGACGTTTTTGATGGTGTTATTTCAGTAACTTTCAAAGCTAGTGTTTTTGTTATAACGATTGTTTCCCTTAAATCTTTAGTGGAAACAGAGTGAACGTGGTGTTCGTAGGTATTTTATATTTATTTAGTTCATTAACGTTATTCTAGCTTAAAATCTCACAAAATATTTATAAATTAACTTTCACAATTAGCATTTAAATCCGTTCAAAATGTAAACGCAAGGAAACTATGTAAATTGGCAGCGCTAAGCCGTGCTATTTTGATTTGATGTTTTCTGTTGTATTATTTAACAAAAATGTGGTGAAAATTTTCATTTATTCAGTTAGATAGCACGCGATGAAGAAAATGTAGGTCTATTCTCATGATAACTTTATTTCAGTTTCGTCAATATAATCTTGTTACTGTGATTGATATCGATACAAAAGATAAATTCTTCTTCAAATTTGCAGATATAAATCATCATCATCGTCTCAATTTTACCCGAGCATAAATAAAAAAAAACTGCTTTTTCATCATCAATTAGATCAATGTTAGTTAGTAGTAATAGATGCACCATAAATAAAAAGTATTACATTTGTTTTTTTTGGGAATATAGCTAAAAAATCCGGTGTCTTTATTATTTAAAAAACATGGGCTTTTACTATGCAAATTACTCTTCTCTTAGTAGTTATTTTCAGGATAAAGAATTGCCATTTCCATAATTAAAATTAAAATTCGTACGCACTTAAATATTTAATAGAGGACTTGATGGTTGAGCACTATAGTATGCTTTGACGCTTAAGAGAACAAACAGCCCAACCAGGCTTGTTCCATGTTCGAAAATGTTAAAAAAACATGGCCACCGTTCTCATGTTCACATTCGGTTCCCATTCACTCGTTCATAGAGCGGCCCGAGTTATTCATCCTGCTGACCTGCACAAGTTATTCATTTCAAATGAGCTGAACTGCTGGCGTAAGCTCCGTAATGCTTACATTTCCTAGGTTTTGAAACTTTTATGATTTCGTCCGGGTATTTTTCGTGAAACTTGAACAAAGTTTATTTGATTTGAAACATAAAGTTTACGGTCATGTTGGTTAACGGTGTATGCGAGCTGCTTTAGACCGATATAAATATCCGACAGCTAATGTAATAATTATGATAAAGTTGATGCTACAAAATTATCATGTTTAATTAAAAAAAAAAAAAAATTAAAAATTAAAAATCTTTATTTCTTTAACTTAACCTAGTTAACATAATTGTGGTTTGAAACCCACTTTTAAGTAACAGTTTACTTGTGATAGTGGATTCCGCTCTTCCGTTTTCATTTAATAAAGGTTGAGTCGGATTTCTTTGTTTTATATTAATAACAATAGTTTTAAAAATTGGGATGTACCATAAATTTACATTTGTTGTTTATAAAATAAAATACTTTTTTTATTATTCAATATTATATCTGTCGTGAAGAGAGATGTGGTGGATGTCGAGGAGTGTGTGTTTATCAGGAGGGCTTCTAGTTGATTATGACGTCACCAGGTCTAACGTCACAGTCGTCTTTATGTTGATAATAAAACCACGAAGAAACGTCCATTATTTATTCCATTTTACAATGTTTCGGTCCAACTACTCAATTTATTACCAACAGATTATTATTATTAATTTACTTCAAACAACAAATGAATTTACTGCAAATAGAGAACTGTTCCAACCGACTATTCAAACAAGAATACATTTTATTACTAACAAAGCACTGTTCCGTCCAACGGCTCAAACAAGAATGTCATGCTAGCTCGGCCGACGGTCGTATTTAAACGCACAAAGCACGACCGAACCAGTTTTACAAGTAATGTCGTCGGCGCGCCGCAACCCGTAGTTCGATGCGCGCGGTACAAACAGGTTCTGAGTCATATTTCAAACGATGTTCTTGTCTGCCCCGACACGGCCATGCTGATAGATGGTGCGCGCTCTGCACCAGTCGTTTTTCTGAAAAAGATGAAAAAGTTTCTCTGAGCTAGGTATCCATTCAAAGGTACACTAGCTGATAATTTGGTGCAAGGTTATTTGTTCTGATAATTGGATCTCAACCACCAAATTATCAGCGAAAGTTTAAAACATAGTACTTAGAATGTTTATTAGAAAAATGAATAAGGAAAACTGACAGTGAGTGAGTTATTATTATTGTTATCAATGTTCATGCTCCACGTATTTACATTGTTTTATAATTTTATGGCCAATGCTTGCACTCCTCGTACTTGCATGGTTATTAAGGTACTCTGGGAATTTCTCATAAAGTAACTCGTGGAAAGTCTCGCCTTAGTACTCGCGGAATTTCTTACCACTCAGTACTCGTGAATTTTTTTCAACTTTATACTCGGGGGATCTTCCTAACGATACACTCGCGGAATTTCTTACCACTCAGTACTCGTAAATTTTATTCATCGTTATACTCGGGGGATCTTCAACGATATACTAAGGGATCCTCTCAACGAGATACTCGTGGATTTTCTCATCGTGATATTTGTGGAATTTTTCGTAGAGGTTAGTAAAAGGTAGGAAGTTGTGTGTTTGTGTAAAATCTACAGTTCGCCAAAAATTTTTTTTTTTTTTTTTCTTTTCTTTCTTTTGTTTGTTTGTTTTGGTTGCATATTGCTTAAAGTTTACGGTACTTGCCTAGGTAGAAGTGTTGCATGGTAGAACTACAGGATCGTATTCATCCGCCTACTCGGCCATACTGACAGGCAGTGCGCGCTCTGCATCTGCCTCGAAGGGGTCCTCGTAGTGCGGGAATGACTGACAGGCGGTGGCGCTTTGCACCTGCCTGGTCTGCAACTGTCTGTAACAAAGAGAGTTGCTTTTGAGTTTGGTATCTGTTTACAACTCCATCGAGTTGAACAAAGTTTTAATGAAGAATAGGTAAGGTCTCGAAGGGTAAGAGTTCTGGGGAAAATTTATAAAAATGATCAACTTAACTTTGTTTCAGTCGGAGTCTTGCTCAGGCAGTCTAGCATGGGAGGTGGATGGCACGGGCTCGCTTGCAGTAGTGTTTTGAGGGCCTAGTGCATCGTCTTCTTCCACCAACACAGCCCTACTGACAGGCAGTGCGTGCTATGCATCTGCCTCTCGGAGTATATCATCAAGTACTCGTAGTGCGGAAGTGAATCTGTAAAAGAAACTTAATTAGTTCTTGAAGAATATTTCATAGAAGGGGTTCGTAGGAATTCTCATTGGAATTTTGATCCAATTATTGATTTGCTCGGCTTTTTCTTGATCAATTTGCGTTCCATCATTTATTTGATCACTTTATAAAGATGCAGGTAGTTTCAAAACTATGATCGTCTATTGTTTATTTGCTCGGCTAAGTCCTGACCGATTTGCGTTTCATCAATTTTGTTTTCATCACTTTTTAAAGATGCAGGTAGTTTCAAAACTCTGACTTCAGTATGATCGTCAATTGTTTGTTTGCTCGGCATTTTGGTCTTGGGTCAGTTTTTGCATCATTTTATAAAGACGCAGGTAGTTCCAAAAATATGTCGTCAGTATAGTTTAACTAAGCCATCTTCTTGGTCTTGGGTCAGTTTTTGCATCATTTTATAAAGATGCAAGTAGTTCCAAAAATATGTCGTCAGTATGGTTTAACTAAGCCATCTTCTTGGTCAGTTTTTGCATCATTTTATAAAGGTGCAGGTAGTTCCAAAACTCTGACGTTAGTATGGTTTAACTAAGTCTTCTTCTTGTTCTTGGGTCAGTTTTTGCATCATTTTATAAAGATGCAGGTAGTTCCAAAATTTGACGTCAGTATGGTTTGCCTTCTTCTTTGTCTTGGTCTTGTGGCAGCGTACAGTCTCAAGGCTATCGAGGTTCAGATCTATCGAAGTTCGGATCTCACTTGTTCAGGTCTGTTATCCCACTTGTTCAGGTCTGTTATCCCACCTGTTCAGGTCTGTTATCCCACTTGTTCAGGTCTCTTATCCCACTTCTGATGTCGTGAAGAGAGATGTGGTGGATGTCGAGGAGTGTGTGTTTATCAGGAGGGCTTCTAGTTGATTATGACGTCACCAGGTCTAACGTCACAGTCGTCTTTATGTTGATAATAAAACCACGAAGAAACGTCCATTATTTATTCCATTTTACAATGTTTCGGTCCAACTACTCAATTTATTACCAACAGATTATTATTATTAATTTACTTCAAACAACAAATGAATTTACTGCAAATAGAGAACTGTTCCAACCGACTATTCAAACAAGAATACATTTTATTACTAACAAAGCACTGTTCCGTCCAACGGCTCAAACAAGAATGTCATGCTAGCTCGGCCGACGGTCGTATTTAAAGGCACAAAGCACGACCGAACCAGTTTTACAAGTAATGTCGTCGGCGCGCCGCAACCCGTAGTTCGATGCGCGCGGTACAAACAGGTTCTGAGTCATATTTCAAACGATGTTCTTGTCTGCCCCGACATATCATATAAATGGTATAGATTAATAGATTATTGTAATATCTTAAATTAATAAATATATATATCAATATAGTACCTACTGAGATAATAATATAATATACTTACTATATAATTATATGTTTATAAAATAATAATAAAAATAATATAATATATATATATAAATAAATTATAATATTATTTGAAATAAATAGATACATAGATATTTAATGAATTTTAATAATAGAAAACTATTATTAAAATTCATTAAATATAATTTGTTATAACTTTTCTTATGAGGTTATTTGTAATAGTTTTTCAACTTGTTCATAGTTTAAGGTTAACAGCCATTTGATTAAGGATTTTCGACAATTATAACTGTTTAGAGGGTAGATGTTCTGAGTCTTATTAATCACGTTGTAGAGATAAGTGGATTGCGTTCCTATTTGTCGTGAAGCGAATGTTGATTGGGATGTGTGTTTTTTGGCTAATTTGGCATTCCTACGTTTGTGTTGTGTTTTGGAGTCGAAGGTTGATTCTTTGTGTGCTCTGAGTACAGCGTTTAGAATGTAGAGTTTTCTGACTGACATTAATCCTGAGTCTTGGTAGAGCAAATTGGTAGAGTATCGAAATTTTTTAAATAACATTACTTTTAGTAAAGTGCGCTGTGCTCTTTCTAAGTCCAAAAATTTGGTCTTAGTTGCTCCACCCCAAACTGGTATAGAGTATGTTAACACCGACTGTACCAATGAGATGTATATTTTGGTTATTAATTCCTTTTTCGTCACATGCCTCAAAATTTTGAACATCCAAATCATTTTTCGTACTCTATTCATTAATAGTTCTATATGATCATTTCAAGATAGGCGTTGATCTATCATTACACCTAAATACTTAGTTTTAATAACTTTGTTTATTTTTGGGCAGCCGCAGTCAGCATCCCGATCTATGCAGTTGTGCAGTCTAAGGTTATAGTCAGAATTAGGTTGAGAAATGTGATATTTTGTAAATGTAATAAAGTTTGTTTTTGAGACGTTAAGGGTTAGCAAATTATTGCCTAGCCAATTAGAGATGCAAGAGAGTCCATCTTCAGCTACTTTTTTTAAGTGATTCCAGGTTGACCCGTGAAAGACAATCGCAGTATCATCTGCATAACTAAAGATGTTAGCATTATGAACCTTAAGATTACACAAATCATTTACATAGACCAGGAATAGAGTAGGTCCCAAGATGCTTCCTTGTGGTACCCCGTAGTTGATAGACTGATTGTCACTGATAAATTTATCAATCTTGACACTTTGTTTTCTGTCAAGCAGGTAATCTGTCAAAAGAGCTAGTGGCATTCCTCGGACTCCTATGTGTTCAAGCTTTTTGACAAGGATTTCTGTAGAGACCGTATCAAAAGCTTTCTTGAGGTCTAGGAATGCCGCTAAGCATTTTTTGCCACCATCTACATGACCTACAATTACATTAGTAATTTCTGCAACTGCGTCTTCTGCCGAAATGCCACTTCTGAAGCCGAATTGAGAATTTGACAAGATATTTTTATGTTTAAGGTATTGTGACAGTCTATTATTAATTAATTTTTCTATTATTTTTGAGATAGACGGTAGCACAGATATTGGTCTATAATTATTAATATCACTCCTGTCTCCATTCTTGTAGACTGGTGTAATGATAGATTGTTTCAGTTGAGTTGGAAATATACCTTTACTAAAGCACAGGTTAGCTAGGTGACATAAAATAGGGGCTAGAATTTGTTTGGACATTTTTAAAAATTTTGTGGGTATATCATCATATCCAGCCGCACTATCCATTTTAAGATTACTAATGATTTTTAGAATTTCGCTTGGATCGGTATCGAACAGTACAAAGGATGATACTGGAGCGGGTGGTAGGCTGTTCATAGTATCACTGAATTGCTGGCAAAAAAACAATTCGCAAAATTTACAGACTCCTTTGGTG
Source organism: Chloroclystis v-ata (assembly GCA_963691955.1). Classification (NCBI taxonomy): domain Eukaryota; kingdom Metazoa; phylum Arthropoda; class Insecta; order Lepidoptera; family Geometridae; genus Chloroclystis; species Chloroclystis v-ata. The sequence goes on along the minus strand of OY829897.1, from coordinate 272,591 downwards.
TAGATGTCGTATTAAGTAGTTGTATATTTGAGGTTTTTGTATTTTTATAAAAAGTTATATCGATAACGGTTTTCCACAATGCTTTACTGTCCTTTGATGATTTATTGAGTTTTTCTATAAAGTATTTTCTTTTTAATTTTTTCAAAAGATTATTACAGTAATTCCTGTATCTTCTGTAAGTAATACGTAAAATATCATTTGACTTTTAATTGATTTTTTTTTTTAATTGATAATAAGGAATAGTTATCCCGAAATTACTAATGTTATATTGCGAAATTTTTAAAATGTAATTTATCTATCAGCATTTTATTTATTTGTTGCTTGTAAGGCGAGACAACCAGAAAAATAGAAAATAACGCGACGAAAGACGAAAAAACTATTATTTATTAAATATCCTGGTTATCAATATATTCTTGTCCAATTTAAGTTAATAGTAAGTTGGGGAAGAAGCTAATTTAAAATTAGCCGTTTCTGAGAAAGTTACCTGTCCTCGCAAGACCGCAATGGCCAAAGATTATTACTAAATACAACATCTAAAAAACTTTCTAATAAATTGTCTCCTTAAATAAATTTCACTTGGGGCCGCGTAATGTAATTTAAAATTCAAAGGTTATTTCGACCTTTTTATCATTAGAAACGTCCTTAATCTTGTAAGCTTTAAAAATTAAGTATCACAAAATTCTGTCAAAGAAAATAGCTTAAACGTAAAATTAAAATAGTCACGAGCCGGCAAATCCACGATGTGAACGGCCATAGATCTTGCTTTGTTATTCCAGAGCCTGAAAAATATTGCATTCGAAACAAATCCAGTAATACTTCTCTCGATATGAACAGTCAGAATGCCCGCTCAGTTTCATTTTACAAGATTTAGTTCAATAAAATAAATACGAGTAGTAAGAAATTCAAAGCGCTTCCAAGGACGGTATCGCTGCAGAGCTGTATTGCGTCACTATCTCGCAGGCCAGTAATCGGTTCACGTCGCACTCGACTTATAGATTTCACAGAACATTCCAGAAAGAACCAGAAAATTCCGATGTATTTTTACGAGGTTTTTAACTCTATGCATTCTCGTTTAACCGTGGAGCGGTGGAAATCTGTTAGCGATTTATGGCCAAATACATTGTTCGCTAGATGATGCTGTCTTGGCACATAAAATGAGATTTTATATGCAGAATGACTTTTAGGATTTACGGCTCTTCGTTTCTTAACAATTTAGGTTAACTCAGGCTTTTGAGAGAATTCTCTCGAGCACAGTCAGCAGGTATCTGATGCGGCGATACGGGCTCGGAATATACGAATGAGCTGATTTATTTTGTATCCTGGAATGCGTTTTAGTTGCATAAGTTTTCTTTCAATTTCTAAGTTTCATTTAGTTTACAGAATTAAACTTTGGCCCATATTATGCAAAGCTGAATGTATTATCAATAATGCATTTCAACCAGCAAGTTTATTAACGTTATAGATGATATTAGATATTCAGTTATATTAAAAATAAGCAAAATCAGAAATAAGAGACCAACCAAGTTGGTATGCTAAGTGTTTCTTAGATAGATTTTAATTGTTATTACAAACCTAGATCGAAAGAAAAACCAATAGAATAGCAAAGTGAGTTAGGCATTTTGTTGATTGCCTTAATGGTGAACTGATTTTTTTTGTTTGATCTCCCTAATTGAATCCAATACCGACTCTCACCAGGTCGGTGACTGCGGTCTGGTATCATACAGAACGACGCTGCTCCCCGTCTTCTGGTGTATAAAGTTCGGTTGATGACTCAATCCCACTTAGTCATTGAATTGATTTCAAAAACTGAGTAGGTACCATACCAATACCACAATGGAACAAATGCAAGCTCATCAGTAAACGGCACATTTTATTTACTGTTGAAAGAAATAGTTGAAAGTTGTATAAGCTTCTTTAGCCGTGTAAGGCAGTTTCCAGACATTGTAGCAAATGCGCTTTAAAGTTGCACTGCAGCACTCACTGGCCCGGACATTACGGGGACTTCCGGGATTCACACTTTTAATGCTCAACAACTTTTCGATTGTTAGGATCTTACTGTGTAGAATTGCTATTTCGGTTAAAACGATATCCATATTTATATTTATAGTGTGAGCTTGCATAAATATACATTTATCCCTGCTGGTCGGGGCACTCAGCACTGAACGTCCACCAAACCAATGGACAGTATATCACGGCATATAACATGTAACTTAGAATCAAAATAACTTAAAATAAAAAGTTTGTACGATTGAGAAAATGCTAATTATGTAGCATTGCCAGTGAATAACATGACTTTAAGAGTCATGTACCTGTAACATTTATCATAATTACCAAAGCGCTAAATAGGCGAGTCTTTCGTTGATCTTAAGATTTTTTTATATTAATGTTAAATCTTCGGAGTCATCCGCGTACAAAAGGGACAACCAGTTGTACGATTAGTCCTAACTTTAATGTTTTGTCTATATCTATATTTTGCATTATTGTTTAAAAGTGAACGTTTCATTGCCTGAACCCAGAAGCGATCGCTACAGCTATAATTAAAATGAGCTGGAAGACTTGAAACAAGCGCGCTGGCCCGAAACGTAATTAATGAAATCATTCCAAACAGATATTCTGAAGTTAATTATGAGCGCTGTTCCATCGACCTGTTTTACGAAATTATAGATTCGGTATTATGAAATAGGTAGAATTTATCGCAGTTATTATTCCTTGCGTGTTATGTGATTTACCCACGACCCATTTGGCTAATTTTAGTTTTGAAATATTCGTAGTTTTCCTGAGAATGTTAAAAAAAGAAAGATTAAAAGCGTACAAAGTCGCGGCTTGGTCAGCTAGTGTTTAATATGTTTATACAAAACTGATATTCTGTAGGAATTTTATAATAAGAGTACGGTGAGTTGACATTTAAGAAGGTTCAACACAACTTACTCGATTCCCACTCATGGGCCTTAACTTTCAATGGAGACCAATTTCATTTCCATTTAATAAAATATTCTTTGAAAAAGTCGACCTTAGATCAAACATTGTTAGTATATTACTTCATACATCTAATTACCTCGATATTCATACGTTAATTTACTAACGGAAGTGGATATGGTCGATTATAATCACATTCGTTTTAGTGCCGCCGTAATTGGAGTTTTTACGACGCGGCTCGTAAAGGAACGATCGATTGCGTGGATCTAGATAGCCAATGGTAATCTAATAATGTCATACCATAAAAATATCCATAGGTTAGTTTAATTGACTTTTGGTAAAATTGCGTAAGACCAGATATTCCTGGATGAATCTTGAAATGAATCGCCCGCGACATAGGTTTCGTATTATTATAATGCAACAATGGTAGGTTAGGTAGGTTTTTATTATATTACGTACTCATTCTACAAAGTGATAAAACTTTCATCTGTTTCATGCGTTGAGAAATATCGTTTTGGACAATCTTATTTGAATTTTCACTTCTCGCGTTCTCCAACTATCCGAGCCCTGTTATCTGATCTGACATGTTGGTAAAGTTGTATCTTCTTTGCTCGGAAACTCGCGTGCAAATAAGTGAGCTCGGCAAAGGCATCAAAGCTGAACAAAGCCGAGCGCAAACTTTAGCGGGTTAGAGTCAGAGTGCGGGCGAACACCGCACCGTCCCTCTTCACTCGCTATTCATAGCTCCGACTCTTAGAGTATCAAAACTAAATGAGGGGTTACTGATAGTTGTTACTACATGGTAAGTAAAGATACTGATCACCGCTCGTATGAAGGATAGGGTAATTATTTACTTCATTAAAAAAAAATATTACTATTCACGCTCCACTCATTCAGATTTGCTATAAAGATTATCAAACAATATAAAAAAATAATTGTATCGAAGTAAATAATTACCATTTCTTATCATGATTTTGGATTGTTCTGTTTACTATAATACCTTATCTTCTGAGCATAATTTGGTAGACTTACGAGTAAATGCATATAGTCCACGTCTCGCCTCCTTTTGGCTTAATAGTCATAGTTCTGACATCATTCACCCAAATCTAAAACAAGGCGGATTTTATCCGCGGACTTTGGGTAGTTTTGCGTATCCTATTGTTTTATCTGTGGTTTGGGTTAGGTTCGGGATATTCTAAGCTAGAAACATGATTTAGGTTAATCATGGAACGTTTTAGGGAGGCGTTGTTTGGGGTTTTGCCTAGATTTGAGTCAATATAAAGGAACCTAAATTTTTACCTCTTTTTACTTTTGAATTATCATAATAATTTATTTCTTACATTACGGCACAGCAGCTAAGGTACTTGATGAGTACTTCATGGTTGTTAACAATATCACATGATAACACCACACGATTTTGAGTTTCTTGATATTCCTGCACAGTTTCATGTACCATGATCACGATGGTACACAAATTGAAATAACAGTGACTCTACTGGAAAAGTACCAAGAGCTGAAATCCTAATATAGTATTCAAAATGAACGACGTGTCATTTCCAGTTGTAGACAAGTCATGTGAGCGGAAGGGTAATGAAGACTCTTCATTTATCTTGCGTTTAAACGTTTGTAGCTGTAGGAAGGTAGCCATCATTTGTTGCGAACCCTCATCACGCGGTCAGGGCGGCGCCAGGGTCATCATAATTCATTACTTTCGTTTGTGAAGCTTAAAAATGAGGTAGAGATAGCGACATCTGTTGACAGTAATGTGGAGTTGTATTGTAGCTTTGCATGCCTTTATTTATTGACGTGCAATGTTCACAAACGAATTTAAAAGTAACTACAACAATAATTAGCATGATTTTTACATTGGCAGCTATATTAATTCACTAATACTGTTAAATCCATGCTAATGCGGTAATGTTGGTATCTAGTACAAACACTTCCACAGGAATAATTTGGACTGATAATAGGTTAAATCACAAAGGAATAAATTAAGTAGGTAACAAAAATAAGGTAACAAAAATATTATTTTTATAAATACATTAATAAAATTTTAAAACGTTTTCGTTAAACTAGTAATACGTCTTTCCACGTAATTACGTTTGTACAGCCCCAAATCGAGTTAACTTTAATAACTTTTCGTCAATCAAGCTATTTCAGGCCGTTTGAACGAATTCTGTCGTATTTTTGGATAATCGATAACTTTCATTAAGGCATATTTCAGAAGTTCCACAGATTCATCAAATTCCTGATTAATTTTCCAGAAGCTTTCACACAGAAATTCTAAAAATGAGTAAAATTTTCTCGGTACAACTTATAACATTAACTTAGCGAAGAAATTACTAAGATAGGTCCTCGGAACGAACAAACGAGTGAAAGAATTTACATAATAAGAGCTATTCCAGTTTCATGTAAGTGCCAACAAAGGGATAAAAACTTGAACAAAGAAATTGTTTAGTTCTTTCAATGCCGCCAACATCGGAAAGAATCTCAACAGGAAGCGGCGAATCCTATGACAGATAGCGTTCAAAATATTTGCCTCCCTTCAAAAACAGAAGATACACAACTTTTTTCCAAGTAAATAATACATCAAAGGGCTAAGTGATTGATGCTGGGGCTGGCGCGGAGGATCATTAATCTTGGCTCCTCCGCATGAAATCTCAATGTAGGCTCTGATCGGTTGTTTTCAAGATCCATTCTGCCAACTTACTTGTTTTTGGCATAGTTCTTTGAAGTGGGTTATCTGGTTATGAAAATAATCCCCGTAACGTTTGGTGGCGAACGCGCGAGGTAATGAAGCGCTCTTACTCCCTACCTCGCTTTTGTAACGGTTCTTATGTAAAAGATCTTTTTTCTTTGGACCACGAATCGTTTCCTGTTTTTCTGATTACACAATGTTTTTGAGGACCTTTCTTGGATATTTTGTTACAAAGTCGCTTGTTTATCTTATTCTGTTCTGACATTTTCTGTATTTCTTTCCAAATTTTAAGTCGACATATTGTCCCTTTGTTGTTTCATGCGTTATTCATCAGAATTCTTTTGCTATTTTTTAGTAAAGTTCGCTTTGAGCTTTGGAAATTGAATTCTGTATTTTTAGAATTTTTAATAAATGTTATGAATATGCTGTAACTCGATATTTTCTGTTATTAAGGGATCACATTTTTGAAACAAAATACAGTATTTCGTCGCCATATTGCGAAAACCAAGTAACGATAGTAGTGAAAAATTACGATTTACTTTGTTTTTGCCGTATAGCGACGATTTATTAATTATGAAATAAGTTTTTATATGTATTTAGCTGACAACCTGCCAGCAGAGTCAATATTATGTGCTGTGCCAACTTACTAATGCTACGATAGGCAGGCTGCCTTAGTAGGATAGGTAAGCGTGGTGAAATATATCTATTCCTCAAAAACGTCTATGAGATTCTACAGGGAAGACCCTTGCCCAGCAGTTACTGTATCTGAGTGGATATTAAGAAAAAAGTTTATAACATTATTTATTACACATTTATACATAATACGAAAAACGTTTATTGTCATAATATATGTGTCGTGAATTTGCAAAATTATATATACATGTTAAAACGTTTCCGAAAATAGTGACCGCTACTTGCGACCAAAATTGGACGACGAGCGACCATTAGTCGTGACACGCGGTTCTTTTACCATGCCCATCAGTCGCGGCATGGTTTAGTCAGTGTTTTATATAAATACATACAGAGAAAGTCGCGCGTCTGGTTCGCGGTTGGTAAGAACGGAATGGTACCTTTAATCAGTCCGGCTCATTCCCTATGCTTTTAAAACGCGCGAGACGTAACGGAGTGCGCGATAAATCTCAAAGTTGTTCTTTTGCAGAGCGCTGTGGAACGAATAAAGTAATTATGTGGCCGCTACTTGCTCCTTTTACAGCGGGTAGCACTTGCAATCACACAACAGATTATATTTCTGTATTGTGTGGAATTCTAATAGTAAAATTACAAATACTCTGCCTTATAAAAGTATCATTTATTTTGTCCATATCAAAATAAATATAGGCAACTGCTGTTCGTATCATATCGATCAATAGTTAATTTTATTTTTGTGAATGAAAACTCTTAATTTTCCCAGTATTGGGTAACATTTTAATACAAATAAAATTAATTTGTTTATTCTATCATGGAAAAACATCATTGATTTTTTTGTTTGATAGTTGAGCAATTCCAATTCTTTGTGATTTCAAATCAAATGAAGGGTTCAAACAAACCTGTTACAGAACTCAGAAATATTTCCGAATCGTCGTCAAATAAGGAAGAATTCCAATCGTTCCAAGTCGTTTAACTGCTGTTAAGTTCAACTTTGATGTACAGAAACAGAAATACGTAACAGAAACAAACAACTCTGTGGAGCGATGTGTGTTAACTTCTGTAAGTTTTATTTTATCGCTAACAATAGAACAACAAGCTGGCATTGATGATCTACAAGTGAACGCGTTGTTTATCATAGCAATCCATAATACGGCCCACTACTGCAGCTTTTTTTATTTTTATTTAATTAATACGGTTAAAAACCAATTACATTAATTAAATAAGCATTGAAATAAAATGAAACAAACATACATAATAATAAAAACAAATAAAAATAGTAATTTGAAGAGTATAATAATAATTAAAGATTTAGACAACAATTAAAAACAATAATAATAATTAGGATTCTAAAGAACAAAACAAATAACCTTCACAGAAAGTTACACGCTTTTATTAGAGTGCTCCACCTACATAAATATCATTGAAAATATCAATGTATGGGTTCAAAAGAGCTTAATAAAAGAGTTAAGAGTTTTTAATACATTTTAAGGTATTGGTGAATTTGAGTGGAGTACTGTTCTCGATAGAGGCACAGCATAATACACATTAACATCTAGCCCTGTGATACGCTCAAAGCTCGTGTTACGGAAATTCGATTTAACAATAATAATTGATAACAGAATGATTGCTTTTGAAACTTAAACTAACAGTGAAATAATAGTGAATCTTTACTTGAAGACACAGTAAGTTCCCACATCAAAGAAAACTGTATAATAAAGACTTTTTGTTTATTGGATTATTGCCAGAAAGGGACGAATGCTTTGTTTAGCCAATGATCTGTTTTGTTGCATTCAAAGGAAGATTTAGTCGCGTGGACGTTAACTGCCTCGGATTTATGGTCACTTGGTAGTTCTGTTCGTTTTACGAGCACCTGCTGACTGAGTCATGTTCCTCGAGGTGCGACTTGTGCTGATGCTGGAAATATAACACGAAACAAGGGGTTAATGGCGACTTAAAACTTAGGTTAAAATGTAAAATACATAATAGGATATTAACATACATTCAACTACATTGTATGCCTATTAGAAGTGTATGGTAATAAGTTTCTTCACACTCTTTACCATACATTTGACGACATCCGGAGAAGTTGGACATCTGGATTAGTAGCTAGACATAGGGATAAATTTATTTGCAACTCACACACAATACAAAACATTTGGCACAAAATTAACAAAAACTACTACTACTGGTAGGTACTATTCTTAAACCGATACCACACGGCATGAATAGTAATAATCGATTTAAATTAATAATTTATAGCAAATAAGTATTTATTTATTTATTTATTTTATAAGCATTACATTAAATCTTATTATGAGTGCTTTATATTTGTATTTAATTAAAACTATAAAAACTTTTTAATATATTTTGGATTTTACTTCAGAGTATTTTACGTCAGTTGCAAAGAAAATGTTTGAATTAAAGTTGTATATTTTAGGACGCCCATTGAACTAAATGTTGCCCACTCTCATAAATGGAAAACTTATTTTCTTTTCAGCAAACCTCATTAAAATTCCGTTCTACTTTAAACGTAGCGGCAACAAATATTGCCATTACTTACCGTCGCGGCCCGATGCGAGAATATTTCACTTCCTCGCCGTAAACATCCAGTCAAATCAATAAATAGAACTTAACAAACTCATGCGAATCTTGTCCTTTTTCCCAAACAGTTTGCTAACAAAACACATTCTCAAACAAAGCATCTTCAACTTTATGTTCTACTAGATAAGACTCTGTAAGTTTTGAATGGCGAAAATTTCGTGTAAACCTCCCTTTATGCCCCATGAGGCGAAAATTGGGTTTTACTGGACCTTTGTGGGGCAAATTTATAAAATAAGTAAGCCAATTTGAGTGGTATATAGGTAAGCGTGCGCGATTGATAGGGTCCGAAGGGCGACTAGTGAGGGTCGATAGGGCATTAATCTAGTGGGACCCGGACTTGGCTGATTCTGTTATGCTCTGGGACTTTAGTCAACTTTACGGGTAATGCCTACTGGGGCAACTGGTCATTACTTTAAGCCGTTTAGTTTTACATTATAGTGTGGACGAATAAAGTTTAATTATTTTTACTAATATTTTGTTATTTAAGGGGTCAAAATGATCAAAATCCTAAATAATAAGATTCAACAAGTATCAGGTTATACTAGAACGTAGTAATTATAATTATGTTCTGTGACTAGAATATGTTATTTACGTAAATAAGGTTCGTGGATTGCCGGTTTATCTCAATTTGAACTACCTATTACAGAGTGTTATTGAAATACGTTCCATGTTTTCTCGTGATAAAGTAAAATGTATCAATTTATCTATTTTTCGTGTTTATCATCAAGCAAAACTTTTTTCAATACGAAATACGATAAACAATAGTTTGAAAATAATTTCTATCCTCGCCATGAAATGTAAAAACACAAAAACGAATCACTTGGATGAATACCCAAGTCGTACAATCCTGTGAACAAAGAAGTCAAAGATCCCAAATCCAGTAAGACAAAGAATTTAATTCGGAATTTAAAGCTACACCTATTGGTGGAACTAAAGCATTTAAGTTCACACATTAGAGCGAAGAAATTCTCGTTCAATTTTTCAAGTCGTGCTCCAATCCTTTGTCGACTGTCGATGTAATTCACGTCCATTGCTCGGCGGGTGCAGCAATTTAGCGGATTAGCCGAGCGAGGCGAGTAATGGGCTCGCCACATAAAGTATCGTCGGCTGCTTGCCCGATTTGGAGCGCATCTTTTGCCATTTTTATTGGGCTTATAATTTGCGCTATCGATTTACTATTTTGAGGATTATTATAATGATACTGGATGTATTATAAACTAGTCTAGCTTTTTCCCACGGTTTCGCTCGAGTTAAAACAGACAAAATAACCCATGTCACTCTGCTTGCATTCATCTATCGCCACTTAAAAAATCACGTCATTACGTGTTTAAAAAACTTTTCCAGACGAAATTCAAAACGGTAATTTTTTTTATTTAACGACCAAAGAAGGCGCTGCTAGTAGATACATAATATTATGATAATGAAAAGCTATAATTTCAGATATAATCTTCCCTGTTACTCCACTTTTATTAAATTCCCTAATGTATTTTAACGTAAAGTATACAATAAAAAGAAAATATTTTGTAAAAGACGATAGGTTTATTTAGGCAATCTGTATAATGATTCATATTAATAAAAACAAACATTGGAAAATATTAGAATACGCAGAATAACAATTGTGTTTTGATTATTTTACACAATTTAAGAAACTTAATTATTATATTGTGGACAAATAAATATTGGAATTAATGATACCACGGCATTTTTTATTTTAAAATATTGCTGTACAATTCAAACAACAACATCTAAACTCGAAACATAAACTTGCAATATGCGTTGTAGGGTTCCCTAGCCAAATGGCAAAATACGGAACCCTTAAAGATTCGCATGTCTGTCCGAACGTATGTCACAGTCACTTTTCTCGGAAACTACAATAGCTAAAGTATTCAAATTTGTTAAGTAAATGTATTCTAGGAACCGCACTTTGATTAGTTTTTTTTAAATACTGTGGAAGTCTTCATGAGCGATAGGTTAAGGGATTTATACCAGAAGTAAAAAGTAAATAAATCAGAAGACGGGCAGCCAAAATGCGATCTCCAATAAATTGAATTTAACAGCAATAAATTTCAGCAGACGACTATTTTATACTAAATAAATAAATAAATGGGTGTAATTGAGAAGTGCTAAATACATAATAGGGTTAATAATGCAATTATTAATATTTAATTAAAATATCCCCACAAAGGGACACGACAGTAATTGATGCATGTTCAATACTGTTCGACTTGTAATGTTATTCCTAATGAGATCACCTGCAGACCTTATAATGTATTCATATCGCGTAATAACGTAGTGCGTTGATTAACATACAGTCGATTACGCGTACAATCTAATCATGGCTGAATGCAATTCGTCTGTCACAATGCATAGTTTATTAGTTCACAGCACTATGGTATTTTAAAACTATGTACTTTTGCTAAATTTACAATAATAAGTAATAGAGCTTACATATCAAAAAACTCATGACTTCGTTTTATTTCGAGAAAATTTACTACAACGCGAGGAAGCCCATTAAAATACGGGCAAAGCCGTAGGCGGAAAACTTAAATATATATTTTATGTAGGTATCTAAAACTAGAAAACTCGAATAGTTAATTGCTTCTGTTTCGATAAAGTATTTTTTAATAAAGCGAATTTTCCATATTCTCAAATTATCACATTGAAAAAAAGTCAATCATTTATGTAAATAATTAGTAGATACACAAGTAGGTGAAATGAGCCCGTTAGGCCAGCTTGTGTAAATGGAAAGGATAATGCCTCTTGGGACGGCACTTGGGCGGCTCTAAGCGCTAAAGCGCCGCCCGCCCCGCGCCATGTCATTTCTACATTGACATTACTAGAGTTTGGTCACTACGTGTACGAATGTTATTGTGCCTACGTTTGCTTATGCATAAGTAAGACCTTTTGGCTTAAAAAGTTATGTTTAAAAAAATATTCTATGGCGGATTTTATCCACATTCAGGAATTATTACGAAAATTATCCCAACTGACCAAGGTTCTACGCGCTTTATTAATTTCCCGGTGCCACTTTAACGAGTTAATTTGTTAAACGATCTTTTCATATCTGATAAAATTCCATAGAAAATCCCCGAGCATTAGCCATATCCATGGCTTTGAGCCACTTTGATACATAAAACTTCATAAACTTTCGTTACTTGTTGACATACTTTTGAAGTTATAGCGGGTCTTTATCACTTAAATAAAATCACGTCAGTATCTCTGTTTTTTAGTATGGATGGATATATTATATTATGTATAGTATGGAATATGAATAGTAAAGCATGTAAGTTTCAAGTCCATATGCATATTCAAGTTTCAAGTCCATATGCATATTCAAGTTTCAAGTCCATTTTTCAGTTTCAGCGTTTTCTGTGATGGCATGCCATCACAGAATTTTCACAATCATAGACTTGGCCGAAAACTGTCCACCGCGTAAAATTTGCATGCATGCTGAATTGTTTGATTGAAAAGCTGCATTCCCTTTATTTAAATCAAGCATACCCTTTGATCGACAAAGCGAAACATTTACACTGTAAAACAGATTTGAAATGGCGGCAACATTCGTAAAAGTTGCATAAAAGCCGATCGTGTTGAACAATGGCACTACAGTGGAATTCGATGCAAAAAGCATTGGCTTGCTAGTTTCTGATACCTTGTTGGTATTTACAAAAGTGGTCGCGGCTCGCCGGCGCGCTTTCGCTCGCAGTTCAGCCGCGAAATGCTTTGGTAATCGGAGCTTCGGCGATTTGAGGCCCGACCAATTGTGTTGCCTTTTATTTGCAGTGATCCTTTCTGAGTTCAAGCTGGACTTAAAATTATATACAAGATCTTTTTTAAAACAATTAACGATATGAATTTCATCACTGATAATGAAAATAAATGAGGATTTCTAGTCGATGAACTAAAATGTTCATAATTATGTTGGACATTTTCGTAAATAGTAACTTGCCATCACGGCAATTCTAAGTGTGTAAGTTAATAGGAAGTTTGGAATACGCAATATTAATCATATAATTTGAATAACAAATTGATTTATTACCTAATTAAAATTATAAAACAATTTTTTTATTAGCATTTGTTTAATATAAAAAGCATTTGAGGAAGTTATTTTGCATTGTTTTAAACAAGTTGAGAGCTAAACGATTGGTTACATTATAGCTGCTTGATAAGTCTACCAAATATACTCGTATTATTATTACGCCGATCTGAGCAAATAATATTGTTAGTTCTATCTGTGTAGCAAAGTCAGGTTAAATTACTATCTAAAGCATCTTGCACATGCACATGGGCGTCAGGCAAACCGAGCAGTAAATATTTCCGGCGCTATCACACGATAACTTTGCATGCCGCGTTGCGCCGTGACAGCTTAGCGCGATTGCCTGGAATACTGTTTTGTGTTTTAATGTGCCATATGGGTTTCTATTTGTATGATTTAGGCTACTAAGATTAACCAAGCCATTATATTTTTTTTGTTATAAGGCACATACCATAGTTGACGTCATTTGCAGAATGATAAGAAAATAAAACTCATGATAAGAAATTCCTGCTTCGAGACCCAATTAACATTCAGTTATTATACAAGAGATGACGTATTAAATAAAAATAAGTTTCAGTCCTAAGTATGGGGGCATATATACCCCCATATTTTTTTTTATTTGGCTGCGGAACCCTAAAAACCGCATTCAAATTATCAACTTTCAAAACATCTCCAAACATCAAATTTTCATTATCAACAGGCTAATCAGAATCAAGGCTAATGAGAGCAGCTTCGCCCCAACTTTGGAAACCTTTCCGAAATTATAATAATTTAATCCACACGAACAAACCGCGAGTAAACTTCTTTGTTGGAATTTAAATTCTGTTTCTATAGGAATAGAGTTAAGAAACGGTTGCGTAAAATAGTCCTTGAATTTTTAAGCTTTTCGATAAAACGTGATTAAACAAACAAGAGAGGAGTTACGGAGCGACAGCGCTTTCCCAGATGTCTTCTTAGCGGATCAGCCACAGGCAAGCTTAGGATGGCTGGGTTGGTTGCGGACTTACAATCAAGACACATCATCATTTTATAAACGTAGAAGATTTTTTATTTGAACTTTCATATTATTTATTAACTGCTAAATGCATAAGTTATACTAATTTGAAAATTGTTTTACGAACCTGTTATTACGAGTTAGAAATTTTCAGATAGCAAGAAAAAGTACTAAAAATGTCACGTTAACAAATCGGAAACAAATTTGCCATTTGTCAAGGTGGAACACAAAAAAGTACATCAAAATATTCAGTTAGTTGAAAACTGTTCTGATTTTTGTGACTGAATAAAATTGTATTTGTATAATTAGTATTCATGTCGTTTACATGTTTACCCTAACCTTTGTACCTAGGTTAAGGATATACACTTTAAATAAAAACCTCTATTTCAAGTGTTCTAGCGGTTACCAATTTCAATGATACAAAGTTTGAATCAGGAATAAATTGTCGCCTCGAATGCATTTTAAATTTATGGAATTTTATAGCGGTTTGAATATTGGAGCACCCGCGACTGCAGCGCCCAGGTCGCGAGCCGCGTGTTTGCTTTCAATGTGATGTATGTTTGCATCACAACCGCTGTCAGGATTCTTCACAACTTGTCTGTGAACAATTGAACACTGTTCGAGGTTCTTTATAGTTAACTATCTACTGTTGTAGTTTACCTACTAACTTTTTATCGAGTGAAACCAGGTCTACTACAAGTTTACAAATAAAATTAAAATATTCGATTGGAAACTAAAGACTCGCAGTTTTCGTCAAGTCTACTATGGAACACGAACATTCAAAGGTTGCCTGGAATAAATTTCTCTTCAGCGATAAGGCCGTTGTTTGTATTTTTTGACCACGGTTTAATGTTTAACAAATTAGTTTAATTGATAGATTGATAAACAAGATTCATTCTGGATCAAAACAATCCAATAATTACCATCAACCTAAGAAAATTCAAAATACAATATTGAACTACTTACTTCTACATACTTAATCTGTATTTCCCTTAAACATATTTTGAGAGGTAAAACATTTTGAGACAAAGCCATGTCACATTCCTCTAACAAACATTTCCAGTGATTAAAAGACGTAACATTTAAAATGATATGAAGCTTGTAATTCTACAAAACAAGGCGGAATGTCTGAAACAACAGTCACTAAGTTGGAACTTGGGGAATTATTACTTAGTTACTCGTAACTTGAGAACAATCCCGTCTAATTTGGACGTACATAGCAGCGCTATATCACACTGACTATTGCCGTTGTCACGTGCAGGTAGCAATTTGACAACTTGCCTCGACCTCTGTGGGGCAGCGGGTGCAAGTCCTCCTGCGACGCAAGAGATTGCAAATTTGATTTCCGCATCTGGACAAAAAAAATAGGATCTACAAAATTATTTGTTCCAAATATTCTGGGTATTTTATATCTATGTATAGTAAAAATATTTATCATCGTATGTACTATATAATTATTCTGGCAGTGACCGCGTTGAAAGGTGTCTTTGAAATCCTTAAATTCAAGTTCAACAATGTTATATTTTCGTCACAGATTCAAGGCATTTTCATAATGACGTTAGTTAGCCACTTTTCCTAGAATTTCCCATATTGTTAGTATGATTCGGCTGTAAGGCTTTGAAATAGAGATAATTAGGTAAAAGTTATTATTTGCTCTTACATTTGCTATCACAGTAGATGATCGGTGTCTGTTTCATCAGTTATTGTTTTGTCACGTTAATTAGTTGTAAGAAATAATCTTACACATCATCATAAACATTACCATTCTTGTCTAGTGCATTATGTATTATTATTTTACACATTGTTTCACCGTGTCACGTGTGGTGCTGGCCTAATAATAGTACCATCCTTTCTCTGTCCGTGCATGTTGTCACTTCTTATAACATCCCAATAGTGGGCGGGAACTGGTAAATAAATATCTTTGCCGGTTTGACCACAACCCACAGACAGATATGGAACTATTTTTACAATGGAGGAATATTAATTATAATTCAGAAGAACTATTGTGGTACTATTCTTAGGCCAGCACCACACGTTGTTTTAAGACATTATTTTCAAAATAGTTTATCTTTTCCGTTTATTTCGAAACGTATAAGCTGTATTTATCCATAGTCCGGATTCAGGCTATTTCCTATCGCAAACTGTTACCTAAAGTGCATTATTTGGGTGCATAAACCGGCTTAATGCTGCGGTTAAATAATGCAAATCATAGCTTTTACAACCCCAAGGCAGAAATGTTCCGTGACCTAGGAAATTTTGTTAGGTTTTAGACAACCGATCCAAACAGAAAACTAGGTCACGAAATAGTATTTAGATAATTATGTTATTTTACACTTGATAAACCTCTTTGTTGTACTTTAATAACTTTCTATTCGTAAAATATTTAACCAAATAGCTTATTTTTGAGGTAACAAACATTTAAAACAATAAAAATGACTTTATAGTTATCCACATTTTATCTGATTCATTGGTTTAGTTACGTTTAAAATACTGAAAAATACGAACATTTGGTATATTTGAACATGAAACGGGTAACATACCATGATTTGGTATAATTTAAACATCGACACATTTTAATAGTTCCATTATTTAACAATCCAAATAAATTTGCATTTCTAAAATTCTATTTATTTAACAAGCAGTCTATTTGCTTAAAAAGAATATAATTTCTGTATGTAAATTCTTCTTTATAGGTAGGTTGATAGTTCCCCGAATGCCTTTCACAAGAGCTCGTGTGATCCCGTCCTTTCTAAGTCTTAGCGCCAATGTCCAAAATCCTCTCCGAACAGCTTTCCTAAGGGAAGTTTAATCTTAGCTTAGTTTGAAATTCAAATTCAGGTAATAGAATGCTTCGTAGCGCGTTCCTAGTGAGGAATTTCTTTTTAAATATAGAACGCTGTCGAAATTTGAATATTGAAAACCAAATGTATGCTGATTTTGTTTACAAATGTTTTGTAACTACATTTTTTAAATTAAGTGATACATAGTTCTTAGTTCTTACAATTCTTTGGGAATATTGTTGTAGAAGTGTATTAATTTTGTTAGGAAAAAATCTATTATTATAGTAGTTAGGTATATTTAATAAGATTTTTTAAAACACATAGTAAATTATTGATCATACTTAAGTAAGTAGTCAGTTTGACATCCAATAATTCTAATAAAATCTATTCCAACGATTCCAAATAGTAGGGGAGCCGAAGAGGGGATTTCGGGATTTACTCGAGCGCGTCAGATTAAGATACTGGAGATAGCTAGTACCCAGATAAGTACCTCCACCAAATATAAAAAATCTATCTATGTTCGAACGTGAATTATAAGGGAACAAAATTTACTTTTGTCATATTAGGCGCATCACTTTAGATAATTGTCAGATTAAGATATGGTAGAATCAGAACATAGAGATGAACCATATACATCTAAATCGGACGCTCTAACACCTTTAGAAATGCCAGTTTTTTTGTTCTTTTTTTTGATAAAAAATGAGTCGCGATTTTTATTTTTTTTACTTTTACGTACTTCCACCCCAATCGTGTAAACAATCAGATTTACAAACTTATATTATCAATCATTTTTACTAAATTATTTTTAAGTATCTAAGTATGTTAAGCTGATTTTCAATTTATTGAATCTGATTCATAGAATCTATCACTAACTGACGCGCTTAAGTACGTCCATACAACAGTATTTTTTTAAATGAGTTTTTATTTATCTATGGTCGCTTCCCCCACTGATGAAACACATCGGTCTCATACAATTTTTTTCTTCTTATCATCTACCAAATGCAACCCAATAGGTCTCTTTGACGCTCGAGTAAATCCCCATTTAGCATCGTCGCCTCCCGTACTAAAATAAATTAACTTTCTTGAAGAATTCCAATGAAACGTTACGAGAGAATCTGAACTTTACGAGGCATGTTATTTCGTAAAAAATTCAGCGAAGATAATTAAAATTAAAAATCTGGAATGGAGGATCAAAGCCGCGCTTGGATTAATTCAATCTTCTTTGGCACAAGACGTCGGTAAACATTTGCGTCCAAGTCTCTGGTAATTGATACATTATACAATTTTATATAGAAAAAAAGCTGTGTTCGCTAAGTCGATTTAAATATACATATTACTAAAAAAACGTTAGTAGAAAGACTGTGAAACGTTAAATTTTCATGGATTTTCTATTCAATTGAGAGCCTGCGTTGAATTGCAATTCCAAACCCTATTTTATATAGTTATTGGCTCTTTTTAGGGTTTCGCAGTCCAACGAGGAACCCTTACACTTGCATTATGTCTGCCTATTTGACTCTGTCACTCACTCTGTGTATTTGAGATTTTTGTGTGGTTATTTTTGCTTGATATATCCAAACAAACTACGCCTTAGATAATGAAAGGTAATAAAACTGAAACCGTTTTTATTTCAGTTATTCATGGGACTTATCCAGTGATCTATAGGATTTTAAGGAATTAAATGACATAAATCTTTTTGTTATGTTGTATGTTGAGTTGAATAAGCGAGTGGGTGAAAGTTAATGTATTTATAATTGATAAAAGAGAAAAGTGTTGTAAATGTAAAAATTCTTAATTATTACTACAGAAATCCATAAACCCACCCATTGTCCGTGGCCCGACACACACTCCGCTGGTTTTATTTATTCAATTATTCTAGACGAGACAAGTTTATGTTTTGAAACGACAATCAAAAAGCAATAACCATAGACAACCGATGTGAAGCAGATAGAGCCAATAAAATGGATAGTTGTGTAGATTTATGGTCGGGTGAGTGGAGTGTTGGCGCGGGTGCGGCCGGGCGGCCACGAGGTTGATTCCCGTCTAGATAACTTGTTTTATACGTGTAATGTTAATTATTAAGTTGGTTAAAAATAAAAAAGAAGGAAAGAAAATAAATTTATTTGCAACAAAAACACACATATTCTTATAATTAAACACAAACTAATTTATCAAAGATAAATACTTAATTACTTTATATATGTTTGTCGCTGCAAAACGGTCCTTACTCAGCTTATGCAAGCTTTGGGACATCAGAAGAATACGATAGAAGATAGAACTTACCTACGTATTCCATAACTAGTAACATAAATACTTACATTGTATTTACCATAAACTCAAAGTACTCTTTATAGTGATAATATAGAAACCCCTCACAGGCCGGGGCACAATGTCACCCAATGAAGTGTAGTCCATAAATAGTGGTGAATAGGCACACTCACTCGTACAGATGATAATCGTCTGGCGCCGCGCCAGGGACCTCGCCTGCAATCACCTGAATCGGGGCCGAATTCAATCAGCTCCTGACGTAGGCTTGCACAAAGGACAAAATCTAATTCGAATCATAATAAATGGTACAATTAACTATTGCCCTTATGTTTTACTTATTGCTGTATGTGAAAATATTATTTGTTTCCTAACAGTGAAGGCAAACACTCTGACATAATTAATCACCATTATTTTATGTTAAGCACGCTGGGACATAAGGGCTGCTGCGACCGAAGGTCGTGGGTTTAACCCCGCCGCGCACATTTGGATATTTTTTTTTTTACTTTAATGTGCGCTGTAATCATATTAATCACTAAAAATTCTCCAAACTTTTTTATATGTGAATTAGTAAGTTTTGTTGCGGTTATAAGGTTTAACTCTGAGAAGCCTGTTGATCGGGTTTTATTGACCTTTCTACCTTTATTAGATTGTTTTAGCCGCGTTTATGGTTAAATACACATTTATTTTATTAGTCCTCGATAAAGTCACGTTAACGATCAGCTATTTGAACGATGTAACCCTTAAACTAACTTGTCGTGAGGTGTACCAGTCGTGTTGTGCGTTAGAATAGTACAACCTCTCTCATTCCGCTGGTTCCTCTCATATAAATCTAATATATAAAATTCTCGTGTCACAGTTTTCGTTGCCATACTCCTCCGAAACGGCTTGACCGATTTTGATGAAATTTTTTGTGCTTATCCGGTATCTATGAGAATCGGCCAACATCTATTTTTCATCCCCCTAAATGTTAGGGGTAGTCCACCCCAAATTTTTTTTATTCTAATAATATAAAATTCTCGTGTCACAGTTTTCGTTGCCATACTCCTCCGAAACGGCTTGACCGATTTTGATGAAATTTTTTGTGCTTATCCGGTATCTATGAGAATCGGCCAACATCTATTTTTCATCCCCCTAAATGTTAGGGGTAGTCCACCCCAAATTTTTTTTATAAATTTATATGGCAAAACAACGTTTGCCGGGTCAGCTAGTGTTACTCTATAAAATAAAAGACCCGTGCCCATGAGTGGGACGTTTTAAGGGTTATGATAATGTGAGAGCCTGTATCGTAATAATTATAAAAGTAGTTAAGTTATTACATGTAATATACCTGCATTAAATTCTTATAACGCAGAAATCCCATTTGTTAGAACAATATCTTTTACTTAGAAACTGTTCAAGGAACCGAAACTTGCAGTTTAAACCATGTTTAAACTGTATTTCGCACAAAATATTAGTTTGGCCGTTTCTGCATGCACGAGGAAATCAGAACGAGACATTCCACGCAAAAATATCTGAAAATAGTTTATTTTAAGTACACAATAACGATAACGGTGGATACAAGTTGCATACCGTAATAACTGGAAGTCATATAGGGAGGCATAAGTCCAGCAGTGGACGACCGATGGTTGAAATGATGATGATAATGATCAATAACGATAACTAGATCTATTTATAGACGCTCCCTCTTTCTCCGCAATCAAATGAAGGTTACATAAAAATATTTTTTTGAGTGTTGGTGTATTTCCGTTACTTTTAAACGTGTTTCTGAAAGTTGTCTCGATGAAAACAGGTTGTGAGAGGGACCGGAATTTATACGTTCGCTGAAAGTGACGGCCAATTAAAACGAGAAAGATACATAGATGGGGGCGGCCGCTTGAACTGTGTGTAATGTGCAGATAGATCACCCCAGGTATGACGGATCGGCCCCGGCATGTCAGGCCCCATTAGGACCATTAATACCCCCTTACCTTACCCTGCATAATGTTTCAATTAAAAACATTCATTGAATTAATTCTCAACTTAGGCAATTCGAACAACAAATTGTAATTTGTTGTACTATTTGTTTCAATTTTCGTAACTGATATCTGTAAGTTTGCC
Organism: Chloroclystis v-ata; assembly: GCA_963691955.1. Taxonomy (NCBI): domain Eukaryota; kingdom Metazoa; phylum Arthropoda; class Insecta; order Lepidoptera; family Geometridae; genus Chloroclystis; species Chloroclystis v-ata. The sequence continues at coordinate 251,556 of OY829897.1, read as the reverse complement.
ATCAAAGAGAAATGAAAGTAAGGCGATACTTCGTAAAGTTCTGAGTACTGTTATTTACGCGTTCGTAAACATGGAGACGCCGTTCAGATATTTCGAAGTTAAACGAGTTGGAATCGAAGCGTTTTGAGACCAACGTTGTTGTCCACAAAATAACACTAACGAAGTTGAGAAGACACAATTCATAACAACGCATTCAAAATAAAATATACATAGGTTGATAAAATATAAAAATAAATGCCACTTTTTGTTATAATATTATAACTCAAGAACGGCTTGGCCGGTTTAGGTGCTTTTAGTTTTGAAATAGTGCAGTACACACAGCACGATGCTGCTGACCGTCTTATGGTTTACAAATTTTTCCATAACATACTTTGAAGGCCGGAAGATACAGGATTATTCATATGGCGGCACCACACGTCACTCCACAAAAAAATGTAAAAACATATATTATTTTTCTTTTAATTTGTTAGAAATAGCCCTTAGATATTCGATACATTTCAAAGATGGAGAATCTCCTGTTTGCATCTATTCTTGATTCGAAGAATGACAAGTCTTAAATTAGTTCGTCCGTAAATTCCTTCACTTCCCCTAACTAGTAAACTAAGGATGATATCCACTAAAAATAGCTTTCTATTGGAGTCATTGGCGATAAAATCTTTACGAAGCAACATTTGTGTAAAAATACAGCTGATACTCAGTTTGATCATATTCGTAATAAAAGTTTTCACTGTTAAAACGTGTTTAGTGCTGCTCATGAAAGTTTTCGTGTTTAACTTTAGCTATATATTTACATGGAACATGTATTGTTCCAGTTATATTACGTAATGCAAATATACGAGTGCTGATTTAGTAAATTTTTAGGTTTAATATTATAATGTTTATCCTAAAAAGGCATCAAAATACAACGAAATATATAATTTGTTAAACTTTAATAGTTTAGTTTTATAAGTAGTTTAGGTGGGTTTATATTTTTTTTGTGAGGAAATTATGGAATAAATTATTTTCTATTCCATAATTTTCTTCAGTCATCACCAAAAATAAATATTGTTGAACAATTCACACAGCAACACACTAGCCCCGTTAAGTCCTCTTTATTTAATTTTTAATTAAATAATTGCTTAGCTCATGCTATAGTAGACTTCAAACCTAACTGTATTTCCAAAGAAGAGCAGTCCTAATGAGCTGCAGATCAAAGGAAATGTTATTTAAAGCACTTCACAACAAAACGACGCCCTAGTCGCCCGATTAGTCGAGATGATCGCTCGTTTGTTGCAACTGATCGCTGGATTTGTCACAAAATATTTGTATCAAAATTGCATTACACATTTCAAACTGTTAAACATAAGATTTTATTATGGTCATACATCTTTATAATTGCTTATTACTTTAACACGGTTTTGAAGGAATTTTTAGATTGAACTCATTTCAGAAATAACTTATCAATAGATAGGTATTTGTTTTAATTGATCCGTTGATGTACTAATAACAACAACCATAACAACATCCTAATCAATAAACATAATAAATAATCACTTTAAAATGCATCATTTAAATATTCAGATTAACAATAATTTGTCGAATTATATTTCATCATTATCATGGAAAGCTAGCAAGGTAAGAAAATAAATAAAATTTAACGAATACAGATAGATTACCACAATATTTGCCTTTTGAAAACAACGTTCCCACGAGTCCCTTAAAATACCTCTCATTCTGTAATTAGCAGATTCATTTGTATAAATTATAAAAGCCATCGAAACTCCTTTGTGAAGTGAAGAATAATAATATTATCAGTCCATTGAACACTTGGCGAGAGTCGCCATTCAGGAACTTTGATTTGTTAAGTTTTCTGAATTGTGCTCGTTTTCGCCGTTCTTTGTCCCTCTGGCTTATACTTGCTAATAAAAGGCTTATGGAGCTACCATATAAATCTATTAAGAAAATGTTAGGAGAAAAGGTAAAAGACAAACGGCGTGTTACCTACCTAATTTTTTTATCGCTTTCAAAAGGAGGCATATTTTAACTTGTTTGAACATAGCTTAGATTCATGGTCCATGGTTTCTAATGTATTATTATTTTATTTATTTATAGACAGGCATTTGGTCCAGTTCTGAAAATTATGATTGTGGCGATAAGGTGATAATATTTTGTTATTTACGTGTGTATTTAGACTTAGGATAAAATATTATACGACTATAAATAAAAAACAGATAGTTAAAGTTGATTAATAATAAGTATACCTGCGCTGATGACTCGCATCTTCCGTTTTAGTGTAATAAAATATTTAGTTTATCAAGAATATGACCTAAGTTGACTAAAGTTCACCAAGCATGCTCGGTATCATTAAGAATAGGAAATGTTGGTTTAAGTTTCGTTATCGGCGAAGTAAGTAGTTAACAAATAAATCAAGTGCGTTAATAGTCCGGCTGAGCACGCGACCGGCTCGTCAGCGCGCGGCGGCGTCTTAATGGGCACGGTGACAAACAGCGCTCCAATCAGGGCACTCATTGCACCACAAAGGTACACAATAAATTGAAAAATTTGATGGACATGTGACATTCACTTACCCGCACTTGGCCAGCGAACTCTCTCGTCATGAGAGCATAATTCCTTGTGTTAACGTAAATAATGGTTGAATATGACTGTATCAACTTATACTGCTCTCACGTTGTGAATTCAATAATTCACGTTGTAACACTTAGCCCCTGGACAGTTCCAGCAACAGTTATTTGAATAATATAAAAAAAAAACAGATTACAAATTATCCATATTGCATAATTAATAATACAAATATATAAAATACCAATTATTTTGCATAATGAGTGACTTCAAGTCAAATATCGAACCGCAATTTCAAAACTCGCAAATACATTTAATTACAAATTACTTCAAAGTAATTTAAGTCTTCATCGAGAACTCGCGACTGATTGTGTTTCGACAAAAGCTTTCAAAATTGTATTCAAAGTTAATTAAATAGTTCATGAACAGGTGGACGCGCTTGGTGCTGTTATAAATTAAATTAATTTTAGAATTGTTCTCATTATTGAATTATATTCGTTAGTGAGTTCAAAGTCTCTGCCAATGAGCCTGAACATGTTTTATTTTAATACATTATGTTTAAAAATGGAAATACTTTATACCTTTCATTATTTATTTCTATCAAAAAAAGGTAAAATAATTTAACTATAACATTAGTATAATGTATTAACTTCGGCGATTATGTACCCGCTTCAAAAACGCACTAAATCCTCCGCTGTTCAAAATATGTTGAGTTGAAGAGATTTAGGTATTGGCAGATATTTAGATAAAATGTCTATAACGAAGCACTCGGTTATTATAACAATGAACAAAGGCGATGGGAACCTCGCACAGGACAGGTAAGCTGCACCGAGCGAGTTATGTGCATATCATTACGGACTCATCTGAATAATCGCGCGGTAATTACGCCGCAAGTTCCGTCGTTAAGGCGGTCTTAGCGTCGCGCGAACTTTGTAAACGGTTCTACATCATGTTATATTCATTATCGAGGTTGTGGACCTATTTGAAATAAAAATAAATAAATATTGCTGAACAATTCACACATCATCATCTAGCCCCGTGGTAACTCGAAGATTGTGTTACAGGCTAGATTTTTGATAAACTTACTTAATATTATAATAAACATATTTTTTTTTATACATAGATAATTATGTATATTTTACACCCGAACTTTAAAACCTAAATCGGTCCAGCCGTTCTTCCGTTTTAAAATAACAACGAAAAGTGTCATTGAATTTTATATTATACTATATAGATTTTAACTGATACATGCGCAAATAATCTCCGTTATTAAATTACGCAAATTTTGAAATTGAAATTTTATATCACAGAATCCAAATAAGATAGAATGAGCTGGCTAAATTAATTCCGAGATGGTTATTTATGGATGCTGTTCTGATCGATGGATTGTCAGATTTGTCCGCGTTTCCGGCGGTACTGCCAGACAAAACCATTTCCATTTATATATGAATTCCATTTCAATATTGAAATCCGATGAGTCACAGTTGGGTGAATCAAGTTTTGAAACAAGCTTGCTTGAATTGACTGTGTCTCTTAGAATGATAAAGGTACCTACTTGAAAATAATCTATTTGTTCCGCAATCAATGCGACTCCTATTTAAGTTGCCCAAATTGGACCTTACGGAAGATAAGATTTAGCTAGAAAAGAACATAATTTTATATTTACATAATTTAATATTATGCCGCGATCAAGTTACTTAAAACAGTCAATCAATTATTTTAGTTAAAATTATTATTGTAAAACCATAATTGGCTTAGGGTATTAGCAATAAGGTAAGTTATATATTTAAATTAAGAACTGTGGTTTTTGAAAGAAATAAGTAAATACATACATTTTAAGAAAGTTTAACATTTAACGTTGGTATATCTTAGCTTAAACTTAATTATTTAATTATAACTAATATCATGGTTTTAAAACTTAAATCATATGTTATCCGTTACGTGTAATTGATGTATCTAGTAATACTTTAATGAGTTAGTTTAAGATAATGTAATTAATAATTATCTACCCACACCGGCGGGAATCTAGTATATTAATAAGTTGGAGTGACACAGACCAGTTCAGATCATCTGTTTATGTATTCCATCTGTCGCCTTGTCTCGCAACAGGAACTAGCGCGAGCTTAGTTTGTGGGCGGAAATCGATTTCCAATTTATTGCTAACAACAATCCGAATTGATAATGGAGGACTGTTTGCCTTGAGTTATGTTCGGAAACATTCAGGAACGGCTTAAAGAGTTATTTACATTTTAGAGACTTTAGACTAGGTCTGCTGTAACAAGCTAATTTTATAAACACTCAGCTTCACATCAGTCACTTTTACGATATTATCGATTTGGTTTTATATTTATTAATTCACTTAGCCAAACGGCGGCTTAGATAGACTAGAATCTCCATTAAGACAAGTTAAATCAATCTTTCACGAGCAAATCAAACCACAAATTATATAAAGCTTCTCATTAAGCCCCCTTTAATATGTCACTCGGTGTAATCTCGCTTTCGACTTCAAAGAGAAGTGTTTATTCTTTGTTCCGGCCCGGAATAACCGTCGAAGTGAGTTCATTGTTGGTAAAACTCAATCGAGAATTATGTTCAACAACCTTTTAGTTGGTCAATTACGTACAGTTTTATTTACATTGCGAGAGATTTTTTATTGAAATAATTTAAAAACAAAAGTCCATATATATTTTATGACGACCTTTGTTTTTAAATTATTACCTCACGAAAAATTTTACTCAAGAGTTAAAAAAATAATGTCAACTCCCAGTGACTTGAACTTGAAGAAAATGTTTTATGTGTTATTCGTCTTATTAGTTGATGATTGTGTCTCAGCAGTAATAACTGTAGATATTACTTTTATTTTCACAAGTTTACGGCAACTGCTAAATAAATAGGTAGTTAAAAGAAGGCAAAAATCAAGTACCATACCTGATAGAGGTATCGATGTTAAAACGTACGTGGATAGTGGCACATTCACCAAATTAGCAAGAACACTTAATCAGCATTTTCATAAACAATCCTCAATCCGTAGATGAAAGAACGTCAAAGTGATCATCAAACCGTTACTTTGAGATTAATTCCAAACAAAACAAACGTTTAAAGGAGAGCGCCCACCACTCCACTCCTCCAGTTCTAAATCCGACAGCGCTTTGATCAGCGCTATTCCGAGAGCTGCCAGCCAATCAACACTTCAATGTAATGAAGGGGCTTATAAACAAAACATTATAGTTTTTTCTGGAACAGGTTCATTGTTTGAGTTTCACCAAATTAATTCCCTTTAGAAACCAAGCATTTGCACAAAATGTTTCATATACCAATTAAGCTTATTTATATTAAAAACTCAATGTTATTATTTAGCAACAAGTGCAAGTCGTAAACCGTCGAGGTAAAAAACTCGCAACATTTCTGAAAACTAAAACAGTTTATTTTTCATGAAACTTTAATAAACGTTCTAGAAAGAACCGCTAGTTAATGTACATTTTGAAAGTGTTGCTATTCAATTTGCCGGCGAATTCAGTTGAAAGTATTTACGGCCAGGAATGCGGTAATTACTTGTTGATAGAAAATGTCGGGAAAACAAAATTATTTTAACTTTTTAACTTACTGTGACCGGGTTGAAAGAATAAATACGATGCAAGCTTGTATTAGTATTTTATGTAACAGAATGTTAAATGACGCAAATATTTTTTTTGTTAAATGAGTGTGTGATGTATATTAGTAAAACACTTCAAGGCACAAATCGTAATCATGGATTTCCATAGTACTTAACACATTTGAAGACTTTAAAATAAATTAATAGATAATTAAATTTATATGCGTAATATGATATTATTTAAACCCAAATGAACTAGTTATTATAACAATCCGCGCCTAGCTAGTTTCCAATAACAACCCAATCGTAAAATCTCATTACGCATCATCAGTTATCGATGGCACCTCCCTATGAAAGCATATCGAACGGGCCCGGAATAGCCGCGTGATTCGGACAGTGCGGACTCATATCCGCTCCATTTACCTACTGATCAATTTATGAAGAAGTGTATTTGAGTATCCAACCAAAAGGAGGCGAAGCGGCGTCTGTTATCATAAAAGTCTGCCGTTTTTTGCTTGAACGTTGTGTTACTTAAACTATATTTTTAGTTTATATTCTAGATATCCGGTTACTGGTGAGACAGTCAGGTCATACATTCAACAATGATAATACATGTCATATTCAACTCTACATAATTTTATAATAATGGGGCTAATTTCAATAGTATAAAAACATTTAGAAAAACACAAAGAACAGTTATTATCACTGTTCTTATATACCTACCCAATTTACTGTTATTACTGTTATCAAGGATAGCACAGAACGAGTAGAAGGAGAGTGAAGGTGGAGGGTAAAGTGGCCACGGATATAAAAGTGGAGGTGCAGGCTCACTTTACGAGACACGGTTTTTGTCCACTCCATTCGGTTAGATTCCCCAAGAGCAGTGTCCATTCGGTACCAACACACGCGATCTTTCAATTAAAACCTACCATTTCTCACTCGCTATCATTCTAGCATGATTAATGATGCCAAACTCTCCGACATTGAACCCTATTGCTTCGTAATAAGGCCGGTACTGACCAGACTGACAGAAGGTAGGGATTTATTACTTTCGCGATTTCCTGAAACTAACAGGACAGGGGACTGAATCAGTAATCAGTTGGGTGTAAATCAAGTCGAGATTATTGTTGTTTCGTTGTTGTTTCGTTGTCGTGTCGTAGTCGTGTCGTAGATTCAGATTCAATTCTTTATTAAGTAGTCGTCTCGTAGTCGTGTTGTCTTCCTGTCGTACACAAGATGTAAATACTAGTAGTTCGCTATGCCAAACATGAAAGTTTTTGAGAATGTTTTGTGTTAACGCAAAAACCAATGGATTTTGGTGAAACATAAACAGAATACGTTTGACATGTTCACGTTTTGCCAATAATGGCGGATACGGAGAGGAATTTCTTAGGCGGGCACCACACGGCCCTTAGCCGACATGTCAAAGCATAGCGCTCTCGAAACTATTCGAGTTAGTAAGTAGGCCGACATACTTTGAGTACTTGGATATAACTTCAAATTGATTACTACAAAGGAATGTGCCGAGACGTTTAAGTAAAGAAAATTCTTTTTAGCTTCTAGTCTGATTAAGTTCTTAAGACGCTTTATATATTATGTATATCTAACAGGCTTCAAATAGGTTTTTAATTATTGGACTTTAGATTAAAAATTTGTTTGTTATGTTATGTCACCTCAAACACAACATTACAATTGGTAAAATAATTTCAATGATTCTTCTTCATTTGATTTGAGGTGCTTAAAATTTTTTTTAAAACATCTGGCTCTAAATTGGCTCTAAAAAATCATGTTTTTTGGGACATGGTCTCCGGGGACAACGGGAAGGAACCATCTCAAGAACCGCTAGTCCGATTTGAATAAATCTACCATTGTTGGATAGTATATTTATCTAAGAAGTATTTAAAAATGATTTATTTATTTTATGTCATTTATTTCCATAAAACCTTTAAAAACCTTTTTTATGATGATGATGAAGTTTTTGTTCTATTAAATAAGGTAAAGTTTCAGCTGGTTTCTAAACAGAGAACACGCCTTTGGAATAAAACACGAGTTATTTCAAAGTTTTCGTAATTAAAGCGTATTTGTTTAGGATTTGACGCGTTTGAAACCTTTCAACCTTTGTGAGGCAAGCTTTGTGAGGCAACGGCCCTCAGTTCCATTAACAGGGCGTGTGGACTGTTATTTATTATACCTATACCTATCGAGTACGGAAACATTTAAGGAGAATTGATATCATTATCATTCCAAACTGGGCTTTGACTTGAGCTGCTGTTAGTAGCCGCTTTTATATTATAAATTATAATTTATCGCGAATCAGCCTTATAAGCAGATCAAACAAATATATTTGTGAAAGTATAAAATAAAATGTTTAAAAAATATTAAATATTTTTGGGTAACGTTTTCTTTTTTATTTAGAAAAGTATGTGAGTGACATTGTTTTACAAGCCAGATTTAATATGAAAGTCGTCTATAAAGTAAATAAACGGACGGTTCCACACGCCTCGACATGTGCAGACGTACACGGGGCCACGCACCTTCACCCTTGGATCTGATGAACTCAGTCCTTGGGAGCTGCCGAATACCTCGCTGAGGTCATCATCTAAATCAGACATAAATATGTTGTTCGCTACTCAACATCAGTATTATAACATTGTAGCAAACTGTCAAGGCAAAATTATTTCCATATTAAAAGTAGATAGTAATACAGTGGGCTTTTAGCGGGGGGGATATGGGTTTTATCGAGGCAAACAAACAGCAATTAATTCATTTTTATGTAGATAAATATAATAAGTTATTCAAGCTGTGTTTTCATTACCTGTAATATGCCCCGAGCCTCTTTTCAGGCTGTCGTTAAATTTAATTGTTTTTATGGCCCTCGAATATTTAATAAAGTTAGCACCTGAAATATTCTGCTTTGTTTAATACTTACGGTGAAAAGAGGTTATTTTACTACGTGTTCGTAGATAAAACAAATATTTATACGTCAGAAGGCTCTTGATTACTTTGAACAATGGCAGATCATTTGGGTTTATAATTTTGTGCCTCTAAATACAATCATTTATTATCTTGATTACCTTAGTTAGATTGTTTTAAGTTTGTATTTTTTTTAATCCTCGGACAAATTGAAATGTATTGCATGTGAAAACTTTTAGCTGTAGGTATCTAATAATACTCTGCGCTAGAAAAAAAATGAATTTGTTTTTTTCCCTAAGAAAACAAGATTAAAAATGCCATTGTTGGCTAGCACATAAGTAAAGTAAGGCTGTTACAGCCTATATCCGACTATTTCCGAGAAAATCGTCGAAGCAACTAGAGAATTCATGTAAATATTAAACGCTTGCAGAAAAACAAATTTCAATTCAATAAGTCACGTAAAATAAAATCGATTCAATTCCATTGCAACAACGTAACCCCAAGAGAATTCAATTTTGTTTTGTCTCGCTCTACGCGGCTCTTTCCGGGTAATCCAAGCGGGACGGATATAAATCACTACGTGTCAGTTGGAACAAGAAAAATAAACCTTAGAAGTGTGAGTTGAACTGGCATAGAATGGGTTCCTTAGATACTTATAATCTACCTAATAACTGTACTAATAATAATAGTTCCGTTGGCTTCATTGATTCAACCTTCGGAAATTCATTTGTTTTTCTAGAAAAGAATTGTAGCTTTTTACTGCTCAAGTTTTGAAAATGTTTTCTTCATCAAGGGTTCCTCTTATTGTCATAAAGTACCCTAAGAGACGTTTTAAACGCATTTTCTCGGCTCTGTTTAGATCTTCATAAGCTAGTCGGTAAATAAGGCGAGGCTTAGAGTACGTGCTAAGTGGTGGGTGTGCGATGAATCGCGCTTGCTTGCATGGCAATTTAATTTAAGAAGAGATTTTATTTGGAATAGTGAAATTTTTACTTAGATAAAAGTGAATGTTTAAATTATTCGTAGTTTTTTGTTTCATGTATTCTGTGATTTTGCTTTTATTAGAATTGTAGGCCCTGTGAAACGTGAGTAGCTCGAATAAACATTTTTATTCACAAACCTTATCCTTGAAGCCGTGTTGGCTTAGTGGAGCTCACTCAACGTTCATTTCGAAAGCTGTGGGTGCAAACCCCGCCACGCACCTTTAACATAATAGTTTTCCCTTTACTTCACCGTTATAAGTTATCCAATAAGTTATTATGATTATGATCTTAGTTGAGCGGCGCCGGAGAGGGGGAGGTGTGTTAGGGGAGGGAGGGGGGGGGGGGACAGGCACTTTTTAATTAAAAACTTTGGCAGTTTACTTTCCTTCCGACATGTCATCAACATTCTGGAATCACAACTTTTAATTTGTTGAATTAGTCCATCTAACCCACTTTTTGTTTTGTTATTTAGCGCGTTGTCATTCAAACTGTGTGAAGAATAATAGGCAAATTGATCGCGAAAATATCTTCTGCAATAATTTTATTCTTACTAATTTTTTTTAATATGTTGTTGTGGTGCCGTTATGTGACCATAATTAAACAATAAAATATCACCCAAATAATGACAAACCGCAACATGCACTGTCATATTTATATATTTGTTATTTTAATCCGGTTGGACCACGAAAAGTTAACAATTTGTAAAATTAACCACGAGCGGTTTAATTAGTTAAATGTGCATGTTTAAAACTCAATAAATTTTTGTATAAAAACGAAGCATACATCTTACTGTATCTATACCATTATGTATAATTTAAATGAGATACAATGGGTTATACAAAAAATAGTTCGATACTGATGTTACGTCTAGTGGTCGTAATAAGAGAACTCTTCAGCCCCATCGGCCATCTGTCCAGGCTCGTTTTGAATGAACGCTACCAATTGGGGCATCTGGCAACATTCGCCGTAACTCGTCGTAACGAGCTGCGAACGCATCTACGCTCCTCGCCGTATTAACGCGGCGAGCGTGAACAGGACATACGGACAAACACACTTACAAACATGAAGGACTTATTACTAGTTTCACCAATTTCTCCAAGACCTTGTGCGCTTTGAACGATGAAGCCAAAATCATGAGGAAACTGGCATGTTCTGACATGTTTGAAGAGTTTGATGAACATGTTCCGTCCACCAACTCTCACCGACAGCGTGCTGAACTAAGGCCATCACACACTCATGCACAAGTCCATCTCTCGTCAAGAGAGAAGTCCTTGGGTGTGCTGGGAAAATAAATAGAGGGTGCTTATGCTAAGAGTTATATTAAAACTAGCTTTCCGCCCGCGGCTTCGCCCGCATTTTATTAGATTTTTAAAAAAGCAGTAAAAAGTATCCTATGTCCTTTTCCTGGCTCTAAGCTACCTCTACACCAATTTTCAGCCAAAAGATTGTATTTCCAGATTTCTGAAGCAGTGTGTATTATCTACGTTTCGCTCTGCTAAACAATTTACGCAATGTCAGTGTGCGATTGTCCGATAGAAACTACTTTGAACCAACTACTAGTTAACAGCTGCAGTTGCTATTTTAGATTTAACCGACGGTTAAAACGGTGGCAACTTTTACAAAACCTACTTCTTAGCTCTAAAGTAACAACTTAAGAGTTATTTTACTGAGAATATGAAATACTAAACGTTTATGTAATACTCGTATACTAAGCCAAAATTAAGTAACTAATGTCTTTTTAAGATTCATGATTTATGGAATAAAATAACCATTATCGATCATTTATAAAATAAGGTTTTGAAACAAAAAAAAAATTGTAACTTACTATAATATATTATGTTGGTGTTTTAACATTATCATTTACAAATATGTATAATTTAAATTAAGAAACTAATCTGTTCTACTAAACTAAATAAAGACTCTGTATTAACCTAACTATTAATATTGGACCCTAAAATAACACGGCACCTGCCCAATTTACCTTACAACCCACGTTTATAATAAAGGCGCGAACCAACTAGCCATATCACCAAAATGAACGTAAGCAGTTATTTGTTGAACATAGCCCGGCGCGGGCAAACAACACGCCGAAAGTTGCCCGAACCAACACAGCGCCGGGCAAAGTTGCTCGGCTTAAACCAACACAACTTTAAAACACTGAACAAGCGCTCATCAATCACGGCCTTTATCTGAGTCCGTCACTGGGCCTGGCGTAGACACACCGAGTTCCGAAGATAGTATAGCTTTTTGTTACTCCTTATTTTTTTGTGGAAAATGTGATGTGTTATTAATATTATGTGATACTCAGGGCTAGGTTATATACAGATTATCATTTATTCCTTGTCTGATTAAAGAAAATCCTAAAGTTTATTTGGACAAGTCAATTTAAGTCAAGTATAATCTTAATTAGAAAACTAAAAAAAATGTTTTATTCTACGCTGCCCGTCTTCTTTAATTAAATCCGTTAGTAGCTCTGTTATCATTCATGAGAAGAGATGGTGTGGTTCTATTCTTAGGCCAGTGCCGTAAGGCACGTAACTTTTTATACCTAATTAATATTATTCGTTTATAATAAGAATAACAATAGATGGGAAGGCCAAATGAAGCTACACTATTATAAAACTAAACCAAAATCTGTGCCATAAGCATTCACCTGCGTGTGATGTTGCGGTCTGTGATTTGTGTCGCGGTGTGTCGCGGCCGCGGCGGGTCGGGAGACAAATGCGTGGGACGCAACACTACGACCGCGACCGCTAACTTTATATCGTAAACTATTTTCTTACCTATGAACCTTATTTGACTCTGGTGGCATAGTGAATGTAACGATCTCTAACTAAAAGGTTTATTTTTCTCTTTTTATACAAAATTTATTTTTATCTATTACAATTAATTATGTTTGGAGATCTTCTATTAAGTATACCATGTGTTATAAGCATCCCCACAAGTACAAGTACACAAGTACATGATAATAATAATGATATTGTACTATAACAAGAATATTCTTTGCAAATCAATTATATATATTTTATATACATTAAATCCTAAAGATTAATTGGACACGACATTATTAGGAAGATACTAAAATCTTTACTTGTTTAACTTTTAACTCTTTTTACTCTCGAAAGTTTGTGTGTAGATATTAGATAGGTGGTCATAATTATTTCACGAAAAAGCTACTTAATTTAAACTGAACAATTATATAGCTAATTAGGATAACAAAGGCAACAGCAGATATTTACAGATTTACAGATTGAACTAATTTTTTTCCGAGGCGGGAATTGAACCGACAACCTCCACAGGAGGTCCTCCGAGAAATGTTGGTGGAAAAGCACCTTAAAGTGGAATTATAGCACGTAGAGCCATTAACTAGGCTTGTTCTGAGCAGGTGTGAGCCGTGCGCTCTGACGTAATCACGTACACTCATTCGGTTTACGTTTTTACGTTCTTACGTTCACGATGTAAACGATCCCTTTGTTGTGTTATGGAAATTCTTGTTGTTTGCTGAAATGCGTTTGTTTTCGATTTTGTAGAGATTGCGGATTTTTTGTTACTATAGGATGAGGTTTTCGTTGTACGTTAGGTAGTTACTTCGTTTTGTTTGTTTGGTTTATTGAACGTGGTGATTCGAGTAGTAAGCAACGTATTTTCTAAATCATACCCAAATTTTTAGCCTTTTAAGGGTGGAGAAAGATATTTTTACTGTTTTTTTTTATCTCCGCACGTAAAACGCACGTTTTAGGGAGTTTATTAATTAAACAAAAAAAATCTAAAAGTTCGAGTCAGGGTTAGATAGAGCAACGCTTATTTCAAATTAACCAACCCACGCTTATTGGAAATTTAAGTAAAACGTGCGTGCATTAGCCTAACTAGAGCAACGAGCTTATCTTGGCTTATTGCACTTATGAATACTGCTGTCGCAAGAAATGTTCTCCACCGAGCTAGTTAACGTAACCATAGATATGTAATGTACCAGAAAATTATTTTTCTCCTCGTCCAGCCTCAGCGGCCATGATGGATTCAAGGAAAAGGGAAAAATATTCCCCATCTGCGTTTTTCCTGGAATAATTAAATTTCCCACTAGTCATTTAACATGTGAATGGAAGAGGAAAAAGATTACTTGGAAAACCCAGTCTTAAGTAAAATATAAAAATCAAATTAAATATTTTACAGGCATGCACAAAAATAAGCTATACATTAAAGACCAGTGAATCTTATTGTTTTATTTTCTACACTAAATCTGATTTTCTAGCAACTTTTTACAATGCAGAATAAGTTTTTGTAACAGAAAGACGCGTTCTGAAAGTGAACGAGCCCCGGGATCATGCTCAGGTAATACAACATTTCATGCACTTCCAAGCGCCAGCTAAAAATCCTTTTTATATGCAGGAAAATTCACAAGAGCCAGTAACGTGCTTTAGTATTAAAAAGATGAGCTCTCGACCTACTGGAGCATTCCACTGAACCGCGATCAACTCATACCAATACACCAGGATAGTGGGAGCTCCGGGCTCGAGTCTGTCGTTTGAATTGCCACTATTCATATTCGGGTGTGTAGGGAAGAAACTGCTGAACAAAAACTTAACTTTTATTGATCTTATTCTGCAGATATCAAACACGCAATGGTTTAATTTACCGTCTTTTACCTTTTTGGAAACATTGAGAGGCATCATATATAAGGTAAAATAATCGTAGAAAACTACGCACTTATTTAGTTTGTTCATTCAATTCATGATCGCGCTTGAGGCGTTATTATAGGATTAAATAGTTTTTACTCCAATGTTTTATTCAGTACTATTTTTGAAAGCAATTTTAATAATACTTTTTTTCTCGTTGTCTAACGTGTAACTTATTAAACTTATTTAGACGATTTAAGACACAATTTCACATGTTATAAAGCCATTTTATGTTCATTTTCTAATATTTTTGTTTAAGCCCAACTAAATCCGAATACGATTCATGTAAGACTATTAAATTTTTTTACGATAAATGCTCACCACATTTCGTCGCCCACTCAGATGAAAATACACGGCTCTAGTTATGTCGGTGCGTGGTTCATTACCTCCTTTTAATGTAGTTAGTTACACGCGAAGATGGCGGATCATTGATTGCGAGTTATTTTACGATACGAATATGCTCTCATGATCCCATTCATTGTAATAGGACTTACATCATGAATAGGTTAATCTTTTATGAGGTAATTTTGGTAAACATCTATCCATTTAACATAAGTGTGATTCAAAAGACCTATCCATATAGAAACACCACTCGTATGTGTTCTATAAAAAAATATTAAGTTTCAGTCGGAGTTAAAACACTCTCGATGTTTTATTTCTTTTACAACATCTTGTGTAGGTAATATATTTATTAATGTTGACTGCGCTGGTACCTTAAGAAGAAGAAAGCAAACCTAAGAAGAAGAGAAAACCTTTAAGTTAGTACCAAGGTTTCCCAGTAAATAGAATATTACAGAAATATCAGGTACAAGCAATAACAGAGATGTCTAGTGCACGGTGTACAAGGATGGAATAGTATTCACGGCGCGCGGCTGCAATAGACGCAAATCGTTTCGAATCGCCCGGCGGCGGTGGCCACGAAAACTGTCACAAGGCTATTTATTTTGTTGATTAACGTTAAGAAAACTTGACTTTTATGGCAGCTACTGCTGCCAGTTGAGAATAAAAGTTGACTAGTATCAAATTATTGATGGTATGCTAAGGCAAATGTTAAATTATGACAAATATATAAAATACAGATATACCAGTTTCAAATCGGTGACAGCTATCAAATAATGCTGTGAGTTAATTACGTAGTAATTTCAAAATTATTGTAAATATCCAGTAGTTGACCATAATAAGTGTTGATAATTATGAAATAAAATAGTTGCTGGTTTCAAACTGTGGTTTCGAATAGTGAATGTTACACACGCGAGCCACCCGTCGTAACAAGGGGCTAGATGATTGTGTTAATAGTTCAGCCATATTTATTGATACTATTTAGTAGTATATCGCGTGTGTCATAGCCCCGGCTCAGCGTCCAATCAGCCGGTATTGCGACGCCCGTGGCGCGATATTACCTCTTATTGCTTACATAATGTCTTACACCTTTACACGGGTCGATGCCGCAGTGCTGCCATCTATTGGATCCTAGGGTTTGCAGATATAACATGGGTGCTTTACAGATTTATGTCATTAACTTTATATAAAAATGATATTTAGCCGTGTGGTATTAACTGGTCTAAGAATTTTGCCGTGTTGTAAAAATTATGTAGTCTACGAATAGTATCGCCCCATCTCATCCATGGGTTTTGAAAAATTGTTTTATTTACGTACCAAAAAGCAACAATGTTGTTTTGTGGGGCAGCTTTGGTTCCGTCGGAGATTTTTTGTTAGAGCGTCTTCTATAAAGTTATCTTTCTTTTCTATTATATTTTTCTTAATAATTGGCGACTTGTTAGGTATACAAATGACAAGTTCTTCAAACAATGCTCAGGCGAAACTGAAGTAAACAATAATAGATATAGCCATTTTGTACAAATAATTATAAATTGTAACAAATTACCGAAGATAAATTATAGGCATTGGTGAGCCCCACGTCCAGGGGAAGTAGTATAATATTGCTGGACAAATTAAAACAGCAACTCCTAGCCCCTATCAATGTTTATTTTTAATAATTAAAAGTGTAAGTATCTAGCAACCCTGGGATCTCGACTAACGCTGCGAGGAAATTGATTCTAAAGTTGGAAAGTTGCTCTTTAGTTTTATTGTGTACTTGTGGCTTCTCTGGAAGTTTTGCTTTATCTTTTACTTATTTTATACTAATCATCATCATTACGAACCGTATAACGTTTGTTTGACAAAACTCAGGGGAAGGGATGGGGGCATACCCTATCCTATTCTAGGCCGCCACTACACGGCACAAAGGATTGAAAATATAATATTACCTAGAATCTAAGCTTCGACTTTCCTCATTATTTTACGAGTAATTACTATTATCATGTTTTCAAATGATGTAGCTCTATTCAATTCTATAAAATTTTATAAAACGTACCGACATTTACTGCCCAATTTTGTAATGGAAACATAAAATAACCGATATCAGAAGGTTATTTGAGCTCTAAGTTAAATAAATCTTTTAGGGCTCTAGAAATCTTTTACGATGAAATAAAATATTTAATTTGAGGATTATCAATCATTCACTAATAATAAGCTTTCGGTTTTAAAGATTTGATTCTAATAAAAATGTTCATCAAATATTTAGTACATTAAGTTTTTGTGGTGAATTACTAGTAAAAAAAGTAGTAGTAAGTAGTAAAACTAGTTAGTATATTCACATTATTAAAGTCATAAGCTTAATATGTTCGTTGCAGCGCGGAGAGTGAGAGGTTCGCAGCCGATTTACTACTGAGCTTATCTTGATGAATACAAAAGATCAGATATTGTTTTAAAACAACGTAGACAGGTTACATATCGCATACTTTGGGTCAATAAACCCCACACAAACATAGCAGAACATGATACAAATACTGTATATCTCCGGAAATTGAACCTGCTACCTCTCCTTCGAGGCGGATGTTCACCCCTTGCGCTGTATGGGCTGTCTATGTCTAGATATTTTTGTTCTACTTCAATAACTTTTTACTTTAAGCCATTTACGTAAACTAAATTATATACCTAGCTAATTTTTATACACAATTACTTCTATACTACACTACAATGACTAAATTATAAACCTAGATAGTTTTCAATGTTAGAGCATTCATAAGTACAAATTTAGCATGTTTGTAAATTATCAGTCATTTATTTAACTTTGGGCTATTTCTTTTTTATATAATGCGGAAATATCAATAATAAAATAAACATAAAAACTCTAGTACAAAATTTTCTTGCTGTGCGCCTTACTGCATGCATACCCTACTCTAATGAAGCAATCGCGCATATCTCAAGATACTATAACTAAATACACTTGGATGTCACATGCAGTAGTGAGGCGAGATTGATGGACTATTCAATAAGTCCCAGCATTCAATAAAGTGCGCTAAGAGCCGGCGATATTACGTCATCGTGTGACGTCACATGCCCCGTGTGATGGATGGACCCGGATGAACGGATGCTGCGCATAATTTTAAACAGGGATTTGATGGCGGATTATTTTGTAAGCCGGGTAAAAAATGTTTTTATTAATTATATCTTTAATATTTTGTTATGTTAGACTCTGTTTTAGTGGTATTTTATAGCGCTTTTTTAATTTAGTAATTTTTTAAAGGCAAGAACATGTATGTGAAACGGGTAACATACCATGATTTAATTGTTTTTGAGTTTTCCGATATTTCGACACTGTTGCAAGCGCCATGTTCACGGACAAACTGATGACACCGGCGGCGGCGGGTAGGCAGACCGTTATTGACAAACGAAACGATCTACCCTCTTCCTGAGTCTTTTATTGCGAGTTTGAATGTCACTGTCACTGTTATCACCTGTTTCATTCACGAATGCAAGTCGATCGCGACATACTACACTCACCGTATCTGGCCGGGCGGCCGGCAATACACTTTTATGATTTTTGCATAACTCCACCACAGGTTTCCACGTTCCAGACAACTGGAAGCCATCTTCTCGATTAAAATTCCTGTGTTTGGTAATCTCAATGGCCTCCTGAACCAATCTTGGTATATAGAATCTCTCTGTTGAGATTACTTGGGGGTTATGCAAATCGATCCAGTGATTTGAGCCCGACTCTAATAGGTGTTGAGCGATAGCTGACTTGTGGACGTCTGCGTTTTTTACCGCTCTTATATGTTCCCCTATCCGACAGGCAATAGTTCGTTTTGTTTGACCTATATACGAACTTCCACAACTGCAGTCAACTTTATATACACCCGGTTTATCCAGTGGGAATCTATCTTTAGGTGTTCGCAGGAAATTTGATATCTTTTTCAGTGGTGTGAAAACTGTCTTTACGGACGACTTCTGCAAAATATTTGCTATTCTGTCCGTCACACCTTTGATATATGGTAGAAAGGCTGGTCTACGTTCTACCATACACCTGCGCACTCCGGGGGATGACCGTGGAGGTAGTGCACGTCGCTTGTAGCCATTTCGTTCAAGGACCTCTTTAATGTGAGCCAGTTCATCGGCTAAATACCCACTGTCACATAAGTCGTACGCTCGGTTTGTTAGCGACCTCACCACAGAGTTCAGATGTCTCGGATGGTGGTGTGAAGTTGCATGGAGGTACTTGTCTGTATGTGTCGGTTTCCTATAGACACTGTGACCCAAACTTCCGTCCCCACGCACACTCACCATGACATCCAAGAAAGGTAAACATCTATTGCTCTCTAACTCATATGTAAACCGGATCTTGCTGTGTATGCCATTTAGATGTTCTAACATAAGTTCAGTTTCCGAACTGTTTCCTCCCAAAACACAGAAAACGTCATCCACATATCTCTTCCACAACTTGACCTGGACAGGGCTTGACATGATGGCAATGTTTTCGAAATACTCCATCCAAATGTTAGCCAAAACCGGGGCAATTGGACTTCCCATGGCTACTCCATCAATTTGGAGGTAGTATTGGCCTCTGTATATAAAGTAATTAGTGGAAATAATATGACGTACCAGCTCCACGTATTCCTTGGGGATATCCTTACTATTCACAATAGCCTCCACAACACTTATACACTCTGCGACAGGAACATTAGTGAAGAGGGATTCTACGTCAAAACTGACCATCACCTCATTCTCTTCCACCTGTGTCTGCTCCAGTATTTCAACGAAATGTCGCGAGTCCTTAACAAAAGAAGATGTATGTCCTACGGTCGCCTGTAACACAGATGCTACGTGTTTTGCTAGCTCAAGCTAACAAACCGAGCGTACGACTTATGTGACAGTGCGTATTTAGCCGATGAACTGGCTCACATTAAAGAGGTCCTTGAACGAAATGGCTACAAGCGACGTGCACTACCTCCACGGTCATCCCCCGGAGTGCGCAGGTGTATGGTAGAACGTAGACCAGCCTTTCTACCATATATCAAAGGTGTGACGGACAGAATAGCAAATATTTTGCAGAAGTCGTCCGTAAAGACAGTTTTCACACCACTGAAAAAGATATCAAATTTCCTGCGAACACCTAAAGATAGATTCCCACTGGATAAACCGGGTGTATATAAAGTTGACTGCAGTTGTGGAAGTTCGTATATAGGTCAAACAAAACGAACTATTGCCTGTCGGATAGGGGAACATATAAGAGCGGTAAAAAACGCAGACGTCCACAAGTCAGCTATCGCTCAACATCTATTAGAGTCGGGCTCAAATCACTGGATCGAATTGCATAACCCCCAAGTAATCTCAACAGAGAGATTCTATATACCAAGATTGGTTCAGGAGGCCATTGAGATTACCAAACACAGGAATTTTAATCGAGAAGATGGCTTCCAGTTGTCTGGAACGTGGAAACCTGTGGTGGAGTTATGCAAAAATCATAAAAGTGTATTGCCGGCCGCCCGGCCAGATACGGTGA
Organism: Chloroclystis v-ata; assembly: GCA_963691955.1. Classification (NCBI taxonomy): domain Eukaryota; kingdom Metazoa; phylum Arthropoda; class Insecta; order Lepidoptera; family Geometridae; genus Chloroclystis; species Chloroclystis v-ata. Next base: position 230,991 of record OY829897.1, on the reverse strand, counting down.
GTGTAGTATGTCGCGATCGACTTGCATTCGTGAATGAAACAGGTGATAACAGTGACAGTGACATTCAAACTCGCAATAAAAGACTCAGGAAGAGGGTAGATCGTTTCGTTTGTCAATAACGGTCTGCCTACCCGCCGCCGCCGGTGTCATCAGTTTGTCCGTGAACATGGCGTTTGCAACAGTGTCGAAATATCGGAAAACTCAAAAACAATTAAATCATGGTATGTTACCCGTTTCATATTCAAATATAGTTAAAAACCATGATAGTTTAAAAAGTTATATTAAGAACATGTATGTGTATGCTTTAAAGTGATTGAACGCATACAAAGAAATTTTTAATCCAAACATACCCAGAAACCTTATGTGAATATCATATAATATGAATGTATTATTCTGTATCTTAGTTCCGACGATCCTATGACATTAGATAATAATATATTCCATGTTGAACAGATAATATTAACGAGATTGTTCAATGATCTGTGCGAGGCGAGGCGCGTGTCGTATCGTATTATGTATCGTGTCGGATCAACGACTTCATTAACAGAGATCATTTAATGCTATATTATTATAAATATCGAAACGTATGTTTTTTATTCATTTTAATGAACCAATTCAAGCAATCAAATCTTCTCATCATGAAAGCTGTGACAGATCTTGAGCTCTGACATTTTATTTTTAAACATTTCTAGTTGCTAGATTATTTAAATATCTGTAATATCAAATAATAGCTCACACAGAACAGCCGAAAAGCACAGTCCAATCTAATCAGCTCACAGCTACATGTCATAATCTGACTAATATCACAGCTCGGTCAGCACAGCCACTGCACTACAATAACTCACAGAAGTGCCTATTCAGGCCTCGGAGGGAATTAGCCGCGCCGCTGCTTCGCTGACAGCTGACGTCTCAAGACGCCATTACTGCGGACGTATAGGGTGTACCACGTGCCCATCAATATCTGTCCTGCACAAATACATTTGGTAAACAACAAAGAAATTACAGGATTATATTATTTTTTCTATAATTATTTAAATTATTTTGATGAGTTTTTTTATTTTATTTGTGTAACTATACACAATATACAATGCTCAATAATTTTAAAGACTTTTTAATCTTTAACTTTTTAAAAGTTATATTTTACCTTCAGAATACGTTACCGCAATTTATTCGAAAGTTTTTGATTGGTGGTTGTAGAGTGAATATAATTAGGTACTACTAAAACTAGAATAATATTTTGTCAAAAATATGGAACAGTTGAATTTTTTTTAACATGAAACGGGTACCTAACAACATCATCATATTTTATGAACTTTCCTATATTTTGACGCTGTTTCGAGCGCCATCTTCATCATTACACTACGTGGACGCGATCCTCAGCAAACAAATTTAAAGGCAAAAGTGACAATCTAAACTTACTGCCGTCCTATGGTTAAAAAACCGTAAAGTGACAAACCCAAATTGTTGGCTACGAGCAAAAACGTGAAAAATGTTTAATTCTAGACTTTGTGAAGACTTACAGTCTTCTTTAATATACCATTTTTTAAATAATTTTTGGGGCTTCTATTTGAGTATGAAACGGGAACATCAAATTAAACACATGAGTTTTTATTGAAAAATTTGTGTTTTAGACAATGGTCATCTACTTCATAAAGTGGGGGTGTGCAACACTAAAAAGCAGTCAGCTGAAGCGTAGCGGCTTTTAAGTGTTGTATCTTAGTGAAACTGTATGGTGATTTTATGCTCATATACAGTTTTTCCACAAATGCTTAACTAAAACACAGTTAAGTCACTTAGTCGTCTTTTTGCATTGCATTGTATGGAAAATTGGACCAGCTCTAATTCTTAAAACACCGTTAAAAACCTTTAACGGTTTATTTGTTGTTTTGTGGTATAAGTAAGAGATATGAATCTAGACTTAAACACAGTATTGGAAGAAACATTTTATCTAACTGTGTTTTAGTGTTGAAAAATGTACTTGTAGATTCATAACATAAATATAATTTTACGGCTAAGTCTACTTCCTACATTTTATCTCACCTCCAAAATGGTAAATCATGATTAAATTTAACGATTATCTTTTATTCAAAACAATAAAAACAATATTGAATCATATTAATATTGTTTATAGTTATTGTATGTAACATAAAGTTGCAAATGCTTATTATATAGGAACATTTTAAAACTTAGTTTGATAAAATCTCACTGTTAAACAAATGAACTGTGATCGCCTAGCGATTTACCATGTTTAATTTGCCATGCAAAATCAGTCTTGAAGTTGCGACGGTAAAATTATTCTCATACTTAATTACAGATTAGAATCAGTTTTAAAAAAATACTTGCTTCATAATATTTCCGCGTAATTTGATTCTGAGCGTTGTCTTGTTTGTTTATGATACAAAAATTTAACACCTCGACGTGTTGCGCGAATTGTAATTGTATTATTTGTGAGAGACTTCGGTTTTAACAGCTCAAATTAAAGATACAACTCATGTAAGTAGTATTTAAAAAGTTGACAGTCAATTTAATCTAGATAATTAATTAATACCCATTAATTTTGTTTATTGCAGTACAATGTCTCAAGTCAAAACTCGACAATCGACGTCATGTCCCGTGTTTGGTTTGCCAGTGTCCCAGTTGCCTACTTATAATGAATTATTATTATAATCATTAAATATCAATTAAAGACAGACAAAACAACAAAAGAGCCGACTGTCCATAACATATCCGAAATATTGGCTGAAGAAATATTAACTACACTGGACAGCAAATAAACCGGGCCACCTGCTACTTCGAATTCGGATTCGATTTTCTCAAAAAGTATAAATCTCACAACAATGATAATTATACCTACAGAAAGTGTGTTTCATGCTGATTAAAATGATTATTCAATAATTTTAAAGTACTATCAACTCGCATTGTAATCATGCAACAAAGACAATGCTAACGATTTGCTCTGTTTTGACTAGACTTCGCGATTAGCATAACTTTTTTCTACGATAGGGTTTCGGTATTTTTTTATAATGACTTTAATTTTTAACAATCGTTTTGTCAGACGCGTATATTTTTTTGAATGTTTTCGGCCAATAATGGATACGACACCTGAAAAAGTAAGTTCAAGCTAAAGCTCTACTTGAAGCAGGCATTGCGCAACGTGAAGTCGCTCATAGACTCGGAATGAGCAGATTTTCGGTGCAACGAGTTTACAGACGATACCTAAAGACTGCAGCACTAATTGCCTGGCCAAGAATGGGCTGGCCTAGAGCTACATCATCAGCATTTGATCATTATACCCATTTTACTGTTATGCAAAATCTACGCCTCAACACAGTTCAAGTCCAACAAAGTCTACATGACGAACGCCAAGTGGTCATAAGTTTCTATACCGTCAGAAGAATACTTTCTGATCGGAACCTGTTTCCAAAAAGAACTGCTACAGGCCCAGCATTAACGGTAGCCCACCGCCGAACACGACTTGAATTTGCTCGAAAGCATGGCGATTGGACGGTCGAGTTGAGGGGAAATGTACTCTTCACTGGTGAGACCAGAGTGAGTCTACATGGAAGTGATAGACGTCAGAGAGTATAACATTGCTCTGGCGAATGTTATTTTCAGTGTTGCATAGAGGAAATTTATGCTTATGGGGGAGGATCTGTAATGGCTTGTGTCGCATGTCGTTAACCGCATATTCAGCGTTAGTTTTCATCGAACCATGGGGCCATACACGTGGATTAACTTCTCATGACTACGTTTCTGAAAGCCTAGAAGACCATGTGGTCCATGCGGCACCTTACGCAGTACATATCGGGCAGAATATGCAGTAGGTGCATGATAATGCACGATTTCACGTTGCTCATGTGGTGACCACGTATGTACATGACGCCGCTATTCATACAATAGACTGGCCTGCTCGAAGCCCGGACTTGAATCCAATAGCCCACCTTTGGCATGAGCTAAAACGTTGGGTTCGAGCCCGGGTACCTACTCCATCAAAGCTCCAGAGCTGCGAAACGCTATAGAAAAGGTATGGAATGCAGTTCCTCAAGATTTCATCGTCAGGCTCGTGAAGTCCATGAATCCGAGGATGCTGGCAGTTATCCAAGCAAGGGGAGAGAATACTTAATAATAATCAAAAACTTTTTGTTCATATTTTCTTTTGTTTTTGGTTTTATTAATTTTTTATTTTATGGTTACTCACGATTGACACGACTGAAAATCGACTCTTTTTTGTAAAAACCTTAAAAACATTAAATTAGGTAATTAATCTCGGTGAATTTCCTATCATTGTAAGCATCATAAAACGCACTTTTAAATGTTATATTATTGATAGTTGTAGGTTTTAAACTTTTTGAGAAAATCGACTCAGAGTTTGAGGTAGCAGGTGGCCCGGTTTATTTGCTGTCCAGTGTATATATGTAAGCCGTAGGAGAGTATTAAAGTTAATTTGCACCTTTCATGATAAATAAAGAAGTTTAATGAAACCTTATTATGGTCGTCAAACCAACATAAACTTTCAACAGAACATTAATACATTTACAGCTGAGTCTCATAGATTATATTTTGATATTTGCAGTTGTTAATGAAAACTTATCTCAAACTCTCATTGTGTTTGAAAGACACTCGTGTTCCCAAAGAAGAAACTCTATTTCTAGTCGATCAAAGAACAACAAGAGAGATGATGATAGTTGGTGTAGATCTAGCTGCAACTACAAAAAATAAGAAAAAACAAGTTTATTGCGTAGCAAAGAGACAATTGATCGGGAATCGGGAACAGCACGGTTTTTCGGAAACCAAGCTGTTCCCGATTCTTAACAGATAATGTGAGATTAATTCTAGCAATAGCGAGGCATCTAGTCCAATAAAAAAGTCCCTTTGCCGCGTCATCAGCAAAAAAGAAGAGGTTAAGTTTACCATCGCTAGCTTTCGCGGAGTTTCTGACAGAGCCGCGATTTTGATAGCTTCTTTGGTGTTGAATGATGTGGAAATTGTTTTGTTGTTGTTTCAAACGATACCGGTATCGTCATTGATCGATCCAAGTTCTGGAGAACTAAGACTGGATATCTAGTTCAGTCGACATCATGCTGAGTCGAACCCTCTCCGATGTGTCACGCAACACACACAGTTTATAGATTAAGTTTTTGCAAGTTATTTTACATGGTTTAAAAATTGTGTTTCTCTTTCTATGTATGGTTGTGTTTTATTGTAATTTGTGTGCGTGATCCAGTGAATAAATGTTATATCTATCTATCTAGGTTGCGCCATGTGAGAACTACTGTACAGTCAGAACAGCTTTACAGAATGCAGATTGCGATGTATGTGGTATTTATTTTGATGGTATAAAGGACAAAACATTTGTTAGTATTCAAAAGGAAGAAATGTTACAGAAAAAGAGTTACAGAATCCCACTTAGTTATTTTATCGGAGCCAGGAAGTGAATACTTCGGACATATCACGTTATAAATTGTTCAAAATAAGTTACAGCTCTGTTAATTATCCTATTTCCAGGTATATACAAATATATTTATTAATTGATAGCAGAAAAAAACAATAACTGAACAATTTGACAGCGTGATAACCAGAATGTAAAAAGTAGTTATATATTTCAACGGTTTGTCTAGATGCTCACATTCGTTCTTTACACAATTACCAATATTTCCGACGATCTAATTGTTAAGTACCTAAGATATTATAATTATTTTCAATCGAGCACCTCGAAATATTATATTAGATTAACGAGATTTCGTATGTTTGATTCTATCTTTCAAAGGCTATTTTATATCGCTATGCCGTTCAAAAATTCAGGAACCTACAACAAAACATGCGCCAAATATTTAATAAACGCATAAAAAGGTAGAGCAGGTAGACGTGTTTTAGTGTTGCATTGTCAGTTAACTGTTTTATTACATTTTAATTCCTTAGACAATAACGTCATATTTCATTTCTTAAAACCAGTGACTGTATTTAAGGCTTGTAATTGTTTAAAATATATGTAAGTTTACCTACGATTTTACGTCTAAGGGCGTTTAGCGGCTCTTTAGTGTTGTACGAGTACAAAAACTGTGTTTTAGACATTGTAAGTCCTAATCATATCATGAGGGTGGAAATAGTTATAAAAAAGTTAAAGTCAGATAACGGTTATTTAGTATTGTTTATGCATGTAACTGTTTTCTAAGTTTGTAGGACCAAGCGAATGAAAGCCTTAAAGTCACGATTAGAGGCGTTTAGCGGTATTTTAGAATAGAAATGCTAGATAACCGTGTTTAAGAATTGAAAATGTCTCAAAATGATGTAGTTAACGGTATACGAGGGGTCCAGATCTCAGGCATTATAAACGATAGAGCCATGAGACCCAGACTAGAAGATAGATAAAAGTTTACGCTTTCGTGCTGTGTATAAAAGTCAATTTTGGCAAAATGTCACTTTACGGTTTTTTAGCAATATGACGGCAGCTTAGTACCTTACCCTCGATAAAATGTTGGGTAGGAATACTATTTCTAAGTTTCTATGGAAACTAATATCTTGACCTTGACCTTAAAAAACCTTTTCCAACTTCATCTTATAAGAAAAAAATATAAGACACAAGTTCCATAGACTATTGACAGTTCTAGAAAGTTCGAGTTTGGCCTACCCTCATTCATTGTCACGTCGCCTCCATAATCTAAGCGTCGTCGGCCACAGATGCTCCCGAACTAAGAATATTTCGAAATAAAACTCGCTCCAAAGCCCTTTAAAACTTCCCAAACCATGATTGATAGTCTCGGCTTTAAGTTTCACTCTCTTTCAAATAGAATAAAGTCGTCTATTTAAGAGCGCGCAGATTCCTTAAGAGTTTCGAGGTGAAGTTTCACTGTTGAAGCGCCGCTTATGGACTGGATTTACAGTTATTTTATATCAAAATTATCGATGAAACATCGATACAAGATTAATTTTACAACAAATATTATAAAAAAATCATAATTGTTTCAACTTAAGAGGCCTATTACGTGAAATCGCGAAATTGTTCGGTTTTCTCGTCCTAATTCTATGGTTTGCGTTAGTTGTTTGATATTACAATTACATCTTTATAATAGTTCGTTTTCTCCTCTACAAAAGTAGTAAGAAACATTTTAGATAACTTGTTTATATATTGAGTAATAATCATTCTCCGGATACATGTTTCGTAAAAAACGCTCGAAGACCTGTTTTCTCAGCTCTAATTTGTAGATTCTAATGAATATGGGCGATCAAACTATTTTTTATTATGTTACGTATATCCTATTCTTCATTTAGAGTAGAGTACATTTTCGTTAAATGCTTTTATTCTAAAGATATACCGAATTTAATATCGACCGAAAATGCTTCGAAACAAACCTCAATAACTCCGAAGTTCTAAATCAATGGGACGTCATATTTATATCAAAATATTTATCAACATTTGCTTAAACTATGATATTAATTTTAATTTGTAGAACGGTTTTGGTAATTTTTTATGAATAAAATAAAACTACCATAATTTAGTAGTTTTTTCATTCAGCCGGCTTTTTCCATTTAGTACCGCGCGAGCGCTTGTCGAGGTCGGACCTATGTCGGTTGTTCTTGAATAAAATATAGAAATATTTCGTAAAATGTCAGTGTGTGGGACTGTCAATTGCTGTAAAAACGCTGTTAGTGTGCGTGTATGTGTTATTGCGATACTACGACCGACATAAGTTGATCCGTTGATAACGATCAATTGTTATTTTTATTGATAACGGTCAATTATTGTTGTTGCTGGCCTAAGAATTGTACCAAATGTTGCTGGCCTAAGAATTGTACCACATCATTGTCATCTTGTTTTACCTTATTTATTTGGAGGTTATGCTGTAGGATGTGGATTGCATATCTAAAGTTATCTATCCTAATTAAAAAACAACAAGGCAACTTTTTTTGGTGAAACCGTCCAACGACTAAATGTAATTATGCCTATGATTTTTTTAGATTATGACTAACTTGCCGACCCGCCGACAGCTGCGCTTGCGTTTTTACGTTATTTACTAGTTTATGTTTTATAGCCTTTTTCGATCATTTTACTATCCAATACTGAAATCATATTTTAAATCGGACCCGCGGTTCCTGAGTAGCACGTTCAAACAAATAAACAAGCAATCTCCTCAGCTTGATAATTGTAGTATAGATTTCCATAATATTTATTACAAAGAAAATATTCCGTAATTTTTTGTTCTTATTTTTACCGAGTATCCAATATGTAAACAATAAATAATGTACCTTTCTAATAAATATATTATTTATTGTAAACATTAAATAATTGTACCTTTCTAATAAATACAGGGCGTCCCAAAGTTATGGGCCATGGAGGGGAAGTACCTTAAATATCGTAGATAGTGAATTTTGCTCAAAGAAGACTTCATTTTATTTTTAAAAGTTAGTAATTCTGGATTCATAGATTTTCTAAAAATTACTTGCTTTGTCTGGGAATCGAACCGACTTACATGTAGAAAAAAAAACTCTATTTTTATGATACCAATCGAAAGAATAGCTAAAAAATAATAATTTTGCTTAAGTAACATAGTATTTTAAAAGAAAGGAACAACGTGAAATTAATTATTTTAATAAAATAAAAAACATGAAACATTTTTTTTGTAAATTAATTAATTAAATTACTTACTTTTTTTTAAATAAAATGAAGTCTTCTTTGAGCAAAATTCACTATCAACGATATATATGGTACTTCCCCTTCATGGCCCATAATTTTGGAACGCCCTGTATATAAAATAACACCCCTATTCACGTTCCCACTGCTGGGATAGGGACTTCTCTCTTGACGAGATAGATTAGGCCTTAATTCACCACGCTGGCCAAGTGCGGGTTGGTTTTTTTTTTAATATATAAATGAAATATTTTCAAATAAGTTCGTAATAAAATAAAAATAAATAGTTTATCAAAATAAAAATATAATGGGAATTATTCAAGATGACATATGTAGATAAATGGATATTCTACATCTGTGTATGACATATGTAGATAAATGGATACCAATAAATATAAAAATAAATATAAAGTTCGAAACTACAAAAATAATACCTAAACATAATTAAAACCTTCATTAACGAAACTTTTATTTATTCAAACACAAATATACCATCTAACAAAACAAGCAACTTAAATATAGGTAATATAATTTATTTGTTTTGTTATAATTAGAATTTGTATTTAGTCCGTTCAATTTAGACTTTCGAACTTACATAAAGTCCCAACATTCGACAAAAAAAAAACATTTAATTACAAACCTACACACCAAATTTCAGAAGAATCGGTTTAAAAATGAGCCCATAAGATGAGATGAATGAGGACATTTAACTTCAATAAGACTATTTTCAGTTTTATTCTTATATATATAATTATTAATCATGAATGTTTTAATTTAAAATTATGTACCTACTTAATTGATTTCAAATAATCAATCAGATTTAAAATAAATATTGATATTATTAAGATAAAACATAATTGATTCAAATATTGAAATAAAAATATCCACCATTTTGAATTTAGGAAAATATATAAACTCCTATCAATTAAATAAAAACATTAATATAATAATTATTTCGGAATGAAACTGAAAAAAAATCCACTCAATAAAATGGAATTTATTCGATGCCATTTTCTACAGATCTAAAATAATTATTAGTATATTTGTATGTTTTAGATCGACGAAGTATCAAGATCATTTAGTATTTTTCATAGAATTCGCGTGACGCGCCGGTCACGTGGTGCATAAAATATCCAATTTCGCAAAACTTCGTAACGTCACAAGGCTCTTAATGGGTAAAAAAATTGATAAGCAGTTTCTTAAAGAATTACTTATCATTACGTAAATTAAAATTCACAACCCAAACATTAAAACATAACAACATTCAAAAGTTACACAAGTAATTATTCACTGAAACAAATATAAAAAATAGAAAATCCGCCCTTTAATAAAAATAAAATTTGCAGAAAAACTAATTTGTGTACGAATTGTGTTAATTGCTCGCTACATTGCCAGAAGCGTGTGGTGTAGTGAAACAAGCCGTAGATTAGAGCTCAAAGTGCTGTGAATAAGTGAACGCTCACTCGACGCAAGACGCCGAGACGTCAATTACTACAACTGCGCTCCCTGGATGACAAGCTGGAAACTTTACTAAAACTTTGGAAGAAATCCTTTAGTGCGGTCCATGAATTGATATTTGGAAACGAAAATCAACTAGTACCTAGTTATTATCATCATTATGAGAACGTCCTACGAGTTTCACAATAGAACCAGACAAGATAGGTAATTACTATTTTTAGGTCAGCACCACAAGGCGAAAAGTAAAATAAAAGTTTATGTCACACATGATGATTTAATAATTAAAGAATTAAGTATTTTGCGATATAATTTGAGTTTTCCTTTGACTGTTTTGCTTTTATAGGATTCTTTAAAGGTTATAATTTTTAAAACGATATTAGAGGAATTGACATCTGTAAATTTAGATGTTCGCAATTCGTAACAATACAATACGAAATACCTTAATTGTAACACCAATAGAACAGGAAAATACAAGAAATATACAGATTTCATAACAGTGACAAAATGGGCGGCCTTATCACTAAAAACAATCTTTTCCAATAAACCTTGGGATGAAAGGAGAATATTGAACAGCAGTTTTAATCAATATATAAAAATTTTGTAATAACATGAAATACTATTGTAAAATAGTTTAGTAGACAACCCTCACCTCTTACGTAATAACATCCCGTAAAAACATATAAATATGTATTCAGAAAGCGAGTGTTCTTGAGAGACAGGCTGTTCCGGTATTCATGGGGCGAGCGCGCTGACAGGTCGTCAGTTCGCGCCGGCGCCGCGGGGGCCGCGTGGCTCTGGCGGCGCGGCCCACGCACCACGCCTCATGTAACACTCTGTATGCAGCTGAAACAACAAAATACTGACATTTTATTACATATCAACTTTGTATAATAGAAAATATCTCTTCAATGTACCTACGCATCATGTCTAGTATCCGTAAAACAAGCTTAACCCGCGGTTATGCTGTAAATTGACCAGAAATATTTATTTATGAAGATAATTATTTAATCATAATTTATTTGTTTATGAGTATTTATTGCCATTATTGGACATCATCACCTACTTATATGCAAACTAGGAACATTATAAAAACAACTTAAAACATACAAGTAGCGGTAAAGAAAATTGTCCGCTGTATAAGAAACTTAAGCATAATAAGTAGTTATTTATTTTGAAAGTACAGTTTAGCTTATCTATAAAGCTGCTTAGATGAGACATTAAATTGAGCATTACTTAGCACAGCATTCAGTGAGCTTTAACGGCGGATAAGGGTTCGTCGTTACAAGCTAACGCTAACACCTTTAGTTCGTAGCGCTCGGCGCTGAAGATTATTATTATATTGTGTCATATACATATAATATAGATTATTATAACATACTCTGCTGCAAAATGTATAAATTACATTTATAAATGCAAAGGACTTATTTAATCATATGAGAAAAACAAGATATCTACATTATAATATCAATACAATATAATATATCAATACATAGGTGCCTTAGTCCCAGCGGTGGAGATGTAAGTAGCGGTGCTTATACTACGTAAAGAGGAATTCTCATTGAGTTTTATTGATCTCTTATATAAAATAACAGTATAAATAATGCTTAATTGCATTTTTTATACTGTTATTTTAGTAACGCAGAAAAAACATGAAGTTCGTCTTGAGTTGTTTAGAGAGCTAGCGTTTTCCGCAAATTGTCCAAATTGTGCCTCCAACGGGACTCGGTACAAACGTAATAAGGTTCTGCTGAGCTCTCGCAACTACCCGATAAGGACTGGCTTAGTTAGGGCTGAATGTGTCCCAGTAATAGCCAATAGTGTTTCGAAGGTAAAAAACAGATATTCTTCTTTATTGGCTGGAGGAAAAGGTTCGGCTCGATCATTTACTGGAAAATACTTTCAAAGACATTTCAACAGATATTTTCTCTCTCTCACCCTCACATTTGCACGCCAGTGCAAAACATGTACCTACATAGCTCTATTATTACTATTTCATATTTGCTTTATGTTTTATTAAAATCATTTTATGTTAATTCTTAATATTGTTTTATGCAAATAAAGAATCTTTATCTATACCTAAAGCTTTAGTTCAAACGCCATATTCGTTTTGATTTGTGTAAATTTTTTGTTTACGTTTGTTTTGTACAAACGAAATTAGTCAATATATAAATTGATAATATATTAAGAAACGATTAGAAACATACACTTAATAAATTTAAAGAGGAAACAGGAGACCTAGATGCAATTTAAAACAAAATAATACCTACTCCATTTGAAGTCGTTATTAAAATCCAGACTGTTCGGCAATTAAGACGATAACAACAAACAATCTTAGACACTGCAGTCAACTAATTTTACAAATCCGTGGCCATTAAACTAAGACCCCTGAGTAACAAACGTTGGGGGAATAAGCCCCCAATTTGCGCCGCTCAGAACTCCTGCGGGGGTCAGGTTAGGGTGGCTGCCTCTGTAGTAATCTTGCGACGGAATGCAATTAGGAAGATACTTGTGACGCCTTTGCAGCTTTGAGGTATCTGGGCCCCCACCCGAGACAAAAAATATAGTTTTACAATTGATTTATATGTACTTAAATGTAAAAAACTCGTATAATGAACCGCGGATGGAACGCTAGTACATTACAATGCTTTCCGACTGAAGCTTTGTCCACATTTAAATGGATTTTACCCCGTTATAATGAAAATTTATTTTCTAGGTAAGAACTATTTACAATGACTGCACGCGCGGCGCTGACTGAAAAATACCCTGTTCCAGTTTTATCCCCATGGAAATAGAATATTTTTTTGCTCCTATTAATCTTATCGTCACCTGATCAAGCAGCAGACGTTGAACTGAAATCACTTCTTTCAAAATAGCTTCTTAGTCAGAGCTATATCACAATAGGGTAAGGTCATGTTGGCAAGGAGTGTTCCAAATAGAAACATAACCTCTCAGCTCACACGTACAGCAGCGAATGAAACCACTTTGTGTCTTTGTTCTCCAAAACTCTTTCAAGATTACTTCCAGATTCTTGCCAATTCCAACTAGACGTTGCAATGGCTTTGGAGTTACGCTTACTTGCATTTCGAAGGTAATGTGCTCGAACCTCAACATGTACAGAGGAGAAACGCAAATGTTTAAAACCTTGTCTTATTGTTCACTGACAGACATCAGAGCAGAATTAAAAAGAAAAGGTTCTACAAACAACCTAATAAATATAATCGAAGTGGACCGAAAGGCTATAACAATACCATTTATATTATTTTTATTACAAAAATTATATATTGTAAAACAAAATAATAAGCAGATTAAAACGAGTATAGGATTGAAATCGAATTTATTATCTGTAAGATCTAAAAGCAAACTGGAATCGAATTAATACTCTTTAGGATCGGCTTATTCAAAAAATCCAAACAGCACTCTCTTCTAATCCTCGTGCATTGAAACTACATCAATATCGAGGTTTTCAACCCTTTTAGGGGTTAAATAAGTTTCGCTAACCCTGAAAAGGATTAAATCTCGTAAACTCGGCAACGCCAGAGTTCTCAGAATTCTTTGATCAACGTTTAAAAGTATTTCTTTAAGTTCAAAAAGGTTACGTTGAAATTAAATTAATTTTGTTGATCAAATAGCCGCGTGTAACTAATGAATTAAGCAGGTCCGCACCTTGTTTCCAGGAATTAACGATTATTCCGCTTTGCAAACGTATTTTACTTTTAAACACCTGACATAATGTTTAAGTTTAAAATTTCGTTATATTTTTGTAAATTTACTTGTTTACTTGTAGGTAAAGCTAAACTTATAATAGAAGAATTGTGAAAACTATTATTCAAAACAGCGAACGTACGAATCAGTTACTCTCTAAATTAAATATTACCAAGATACAACGTAAAAAAAAAGTGAAGTAAACCGATGCAGAATTTTGGATGTATTGTATTGCCTGCTTCTAGCATCATAGTACAATAACATTTTGAACACTATGTTATCTGTTTTTAAAAGAAGAATGTTTATTGATGGTTAAATTGTCATTTTAATTATCTACAGAGCTACGCTATTCTAGATCAGTTAGCATACATTCATTTTGTAAAATTCTGCAGCAAGTAATAGAAACGTAACTAAAAACCTTTGTTTTGAATTTAACAATTAAGTTGTAGAATAAAAGGAAAATGTCTATAAACAAAGTCGCCGCGCCGTGCCCGACTACGAAACAAAGTTAGACTTCGTCCAATTATCTAACATGCTAATTTTAATCCGAAGTAGGCCAAACGGTTGATTTATGTGCAATTAAACTGTAAGAGAGCCTCATTATAAGACGTCTCGAGAGGTGCTGGATTATTTATTTCGTCGCGGGGTTTGGCCTTTGGCCCCGCTTTTATGTAATTCTGCTTTCATGAAAATTCCTCGAAATTTACAGGCGAAAGATCAAGAGTTTACAGTTTTTATTTAGATAGCCGTATGAAAATTAAATTGAGTATCTTGAAAAAAAAATTAAATATTTGTGTGTGTATGTATAAATTCCCTGTAAAAACTTGAAGGACGACCGATTGAGCTTCTTATCCTATATTATTTTACACGGGGGACGTTAAAATATTTTAATCACACTACCTAACAATCAAATTGAATTTGAGTTTATAAAGCCCGAACAAGCGGCATTGCCTCGTCAAATGTGTGCACAAAATATGAAGTTGTCTTTGCATCCTCGACTAAGGACCGACCGACCCATCTCCCAAACAATTACTTTTATTAGCTCTTTCCTATCTCTTTCTTACTATTAAATTTCTGTCTCTATTTTGTCTTTTTCGATATAGAAAATTGATACACAAAATTATACTCACCCAAAACTAACTCAAACAACTAACTAAGAAGAAAGAAAAATATATCAAATAACAAAATTACTTGACGGTTGATCGCAGACATCTACTCTTTCGTTCGTACCTACTGGGTATATACAATATCTCACTTGAGATCACGTGACTAAATGCAGCCGCCCGCTGGCGCCGGCGCTGTGTGGACAGACCTTTAAGCCGCATTATTTTGTAAAATACAGAGCTTTTGTTTCAGTCGAGTGGCTCACAGAATTCGTCTCGCAGCGCGCAATTTGTTTTATCCCCGGCTCATGTCACTTTTTTTGTTATATTCCATCGGGATCCAGCTAATGAATAAAGGTTCTGTTTGGGTCGAATCAGCTCTAAGGTCGCCTAAAATATTTTATTTTCTCGCGCAAATCTAGCTTTGCATAATCTTATTCTGATTCAGTGGAACTCATTCTACGCGTGGAATTCTAAGTATTTGGATATTGTTGAAATGAGATTTGTTAGAAGTTGATGCGTTTTAGGAGTGACTCCCATCTGCCCCGGTGACCTGGCCCGGTACCGGGGCAGATGAGAAGAAAAAGTTGCATCGGGCCCGGTGATGTGTTCACCGGGCCAGATGACACAAATTAAGTGCCATCGTCCCCGGTACGGTGCGCCTTGTAATTTATGAAATACTAAATACATACATCCTACCTATGAAAGGGACTGAACTTAAAATTCAAACTGCTTGGTAAACAATAACGACAAATGCACTGGAAGCGTGGCACAGCAAACTTAATAAGAGTATTAAAAAAAAGCAGCCCAATATAGTCGAGGTCTTAAAAGTGCTGTATACTGATGCCTCTTACTATAAACTAAGATCAGTTCAAATAGAAAACAATATACTAAGTACTCCACGACGTTCGAAGGAGGCTATTCTTCGAGAAGATCTTATTCAGGAGGCAACAATGGAGCTAGTGACGGGTAAAATATCCATCGGTCATTTTTTAGAAAAAATGCGTTTGATTTTATTTTATTTCAGTTACTAGCTTTTTTTTTCTAAGTTGCCTCCACACCAATTTTCAGCGCAATCGATTCAGCCGTTCTTGAGTTAAAAGTGAAGTAACTAACACGACTTTCTTTAATATATAAGATAATAGATTTTGGGGAACAAAAAGCTTATATTATATACAAAATTAGATCACAACTTATAGGTTCACTTAAACTTTAGACAGCTTCCACATATAGCATTGTACGTAGTTGTATACTTTAAATATAGGTAGTTCAGTTGAAAACAAGGTCCAACAGTAACATTACACAAAGTAGGAAAAATATAATTATCGTTGAAGTACCTGTTGTTAGAAAAAAACAAACTAACATATTATTGTACTAAATTCAGATATGAGCTGGTTGTTCTTTATGTTACTTAAAAAAAGTGGCCAAGGGCGAGTCTTTGGGAGAGTCTCTCGTCCAAACTATTTAGTTTAGAAATAAATGTTGTTTTAAACCTTAATATGATTTTTGAAGACCTATTCATAGATACCCCACACGTAAGGGTTCGATGAAATTTTATTTTTAAATAAAATAAATAAATAAAAAAGGTTCTAAGTATGGGGACCCCCAAATGTAATTCATTATTTTTAATTTTTTTATAAAATCCTAGTGGGGTTCGGAATACATCTACTTACCAAATTTCAGCTTTATAGATCTTATAGTTTCGGAGAAAAACGGATGTGACATACGGACGGACGTTCTGTTTTTGCCATTTGGCAACGGAACCCTAAAAAATGAAACATATTTTTATGTCAACATTGTTTCCATTTTATATTTTTATTTAATGTTACTTATTAATGTATTGTACTCATTGACTAGTCCATGTGATCTTTAGGATTAAACATACCATGGTAAAGTATAGTACCTATTTCACAATAAAAACTGATTATTGTTTACCAAGCAGTTTGAATTTTAAGTTCAGTCCCTTTCATAGGTAGATGTATGTATTTAGTATTTCATAAATTACAAGGCGCACCGTACCGGGGACGATGGCACTTAATTTGTGTCATCTGGCCCGGTGAACACATCACCGGGCCCGATGCAACTTTTTCTTCTCATCTGCCCCGGTACCGGGCCAGGTCACCGGGGCAGATGGGAGTCACTCCGTTTTAGATGGTTTGCTTGAAAAGGTAATTGTATTATAATAAATCTTAAGCATGAATAAGTTTCATAATAACTTTAAATTGGTAAAAATATTAGTTATAAATTTATTATAATAAAATAATTTTAGATAAGTTTGTTAGTGTTAGTTATATTTTACTCCAAGACCAACATTGGTACCGAGAATAAACATGACAATACAATTTCGGTAGCGACTTTCGTCATCATCATCATCATGTCAGCCGTTGGACGCCCACTGCTGGACATAGGCCTCCTTTAATGACTTCCATTTATTGCGGTCGGACGCAGCTTGCATCCACCGCGAGCCAACCGCCTTCATCAGATCAACTGTCCATCTTGTTGGTGGACGTCCGACGCTGCGCTTGCCGATCCGTGGTCTCCATTCGAGCCGACTTTCGTAGTTAGAACAAATTGCGCAATATACAATGTAATAAGGGGATTGCCGACTTTAAAAAATCCTGTGAAATATAAAAAAATATAATGTACAGTCGCGGAATGAAAAGGTTCGTCAATTTTCAAATTGTTTCGTTTAACGTATCGCGAGCACATAATACATTTTGAAACTATGTTACAGAATAGACTCGGGTTAGAGAAAATAATGCTTAACATTTCGTTAATAAAGTTCAAAATTATTCAGATCAAAGTTGTTCGACAATTTAACTTGTCAATAAGACTAGTATGTTTTATAAACTAAAACCTTCTTGTTGGTTCAACCTGCCATTTATTACGGATATACGGTATAGAAAAAACAAGCAAAACCTTATTTGATTACAAACGTCATATTTATTTTAATGTTAGCAGCACTGTTTTTTGCACTGGCGTATGTTGGCATAATTGATTCTTGACGTACTAGGTGCAAGCGATAACCGCCTCTAAGGTGACGAACCTTTTCATTCCGCGACTGTACATACCAGATATGGTATCTGGTACTTTTAATAGTAATCTGGTATGCAAACACCCTTTGTTCAGCGACGTTACATCTAACGGCGCAAACTATGGCAGTAACAATGAACCGGCCGCGATAGTCGATTGCTGTTTGTAATCGTTATTACTACCTGAATAGTTCTGTTGTCCCAGCCTGGCTCGGTCTGTGTAGCCCAGACTGAGTGGAGTCAGACTTATCGTTCCATGATCACAATTCTTATCATTAATGTGAAAAACCGCAATTACATATAAAATCATAATTTATTGAACTGTTACCTATAAATAAATACATAAGTACTTTAAAATACATAATCATAGGTCAGCGAAAACAAAGGATCTGACATAGAAAGAGTGCCAGAGAGTAAATAGAAGTTATTTTAATAAAAACTTTCAGACTTTATACTTTAAAATTTTAAATGCACGACCACCATATAGTTTTAGACCAGTCAGTAGTATGTGTCTTCACGTTATTAAATACCTAAATGGTATGTATGCCCGCGCCCAAAAGGTTACTGTGGATTTTTACAGTAAAGATACTTATTAACGTAACACAAGCTTCGAGCTTACCACGGGGCTAGATGTCGCTGTGTAAAATTGTCCAGTAATATTTATTTATTTTTATTTATTTATATTATTTAATGTTTAATAAAGTTATTATTTAACATTATTAAGGTATGCTATTGTCGAGTACAAAGGAAAGAGGAATATTTTAATTAGTTTGTTTTTATCAAAATTTCCAAAAAGCAAAATGTTTTCATTTAATAATTTTTTTAAATATTTTCGATGAGTATACAACGAAAATATGCCAATTACCGTGTAAATATCAGCCATATTAGTATGCGTCAAGCACAAATCAATACACAGGTATTTACACATTCCGCTGATCAAACAAGTCCGACATATCTCGTGCGGCATACTAATGTGGTCATATTTTGCTGAACAGTCGAAATTTCCATAATGACGCTGTTTGGGAGTGTTCAATAGATTGAATTGGATACTGAGAATAGGTTTTAGATCTACTGATCAGAATATGGGACCTTTAACCGAGAGGGTAAATTGAATTATATAACTTTAATTATTATTATTATTAGCAGATAAGTTAACGAACCAAGTGTTTTAATAAAGACTACAGAAAGGCTTATCTAAAACTATGTTATATTTATAACAACTTCATTAGTACGTTTTCTGAAAATATTATTGAAATAATTTGAGTTACTTCGAATAATAAAAAAATACCGCGTTGAAGATATTCTTCAGGAAAATTATTTTTATTCGTGACAAAACTAACAATTTGCCAAAGCAAACTAACCGTTTGCTTTGGCTCAATCACCAATCAAATCATCTTTCTACATTGTAAAGTATTTTTAATTAAAAAGTATCTATTCATTATGAGCGATTTGTTTTTATTTAAGTCTTCTAACCAGTTTTTAAGCTAAATACTACAAAAATATATTTTGGAACCAAGTTATGAATTCTGTTATCTAATGGTCATTGCTGGACATGATCCGTTTCTAAAATAAAGGTTAACCGGTGATTTTTAAATCAAAAACAAGTCGTTATAAATTATCTATATTCGGTAAAATACCGAATGGAATAAATTAGGAACGAATCATTTATGGTGCCAAAGAGTATTACAGTACCATCCCTTGTTTACAATGTGATATCGTCAAAGTTTCTAGAGGATTAATAATTTAACTTACTGTGATTTCCAATAATGCATAGGCATCTTGAGGAAATTCTGGGAACTTTGAAGAGTTTGAACGTTATGTGATATACTTACACTTTGCTAAGGTAGTGAATTTGGATCTCTCAACGCGGTACAGAAACCAGTTTTGCAAATGCTTAGGTTATTCTGATTGGCTATGAAGTTCGTTACAACGATACCACTTTAATAAACTAACAAACAAAATAGCTTCATTCTTTTTAAATTGAAGCGTTGCTTTTTATTCGCAACTTCCATTACCTTGGCGGTGAAACTTTCTTTCGCTTTAAGAGCAAAATGAAAAACTTACCTACTTTACCTAGTAAACCTGCGTTTTGTGCTATTTCCGACTCTCACTGCAACATGTTTGAGAGTTTGGAATTTCTCGAAACAACTTCAACTTGGGTACTAAAGCACGCAAAGGCTAACTTATCCAGTGCGTATTCTGTTGACCAGTAAATGTAACAAATAGCAAGTGAGCGAGGCAAACATTATATTTCCCAACTAATGATGATTTAATGAAATTTGATAAGCTGCTTTTAATTTACCACAAAAAAATTACACCTCTAAACAAAACACAAATTTAAGAAATAATCATATTTTATTATTTTAATTGTAGGTACTCGTATTTTATTCGTCAAACATTTTAATTTTTATAAACATACAAATGAAATAGTACTACAAGGCTTTCATACGAGTACACTATTAGCATGAATTTAGATTACCACCAGATTTAGTTGAACCATGCATTTAAATAGGCTCTGAATATAATCCGCTTCAAGCATACATTACCGACCTCAAGCTGTAAGCCGTCGCACATTTGAATTCTGCGCAAACGTTAAAATATAAAACATGAGTGTTTTAAAATCCGCATAAAGATAGGTCGCAAATAGCGCAGCGAGCCATAGCGGTCATAAAACCTCGGCCCAAGAGTCGATAATATTGAATCAGTTGACTCTATTAACAATGCAAATACTGAAGCAAACGCCGGAATCTAGCTTCGTAAATGCACTGAGTGCCACATTAACATACCGCTCACAATCACGCGATATTCAACCCTAAGCCGATGTGATAAAGGTGATCGTCCGTGAAGGGATAGATTGGCAAGTTTGTACAGAATTGTTTGCAAATCCAAACTTATGCAGTACGCGAGTGTTTACAGGGATCGTTTGTTACAGCTTAATGCTTGTAGTTTGAGCTGCTTTTTATTTTTTGTATGTATTTGTTCCGGGTGACGGCTCGGAGGGAACGTTGCCCCAAGGAATCCTGAAACTTCGATAGATACAATGATATTTATTTAAAAAAAATCGGCATATAAGCTTACACTGTTATAATATTCAGTCATTGCGATATACGTGTAGATGCGTTCACTTTATACTTCAAATAAAAAAAATGATATGAATGACTCACCTACATAATATTATCAGCTTCGTTCTTTTTCCAACGACATGTTAATTTAATTTTAAACCATAAGTATTACGTATTTTTAACCGCAGGCAGCACAAAACGCTCAACTAAACCGCTTGTTAACTAATTGTTCCACCGCGTGGAAGCCACTAAGTCGCTCTCCGGCAACTTTTAATTTAACCCGCAACTCCCAAATCTCCGCGGTATTCATGGCTTACGTGTGACGTCACTCGTGATGTGACATTCTTTATTTCACGGCTCATAAACATGAGTTGTGCTGGTCTGCCGTGCCAAAAGAATATAGAAAAGGAGATGGATATAGAAAAGGAGAAGGATGGGAGGAAACCCTTTTATGCAGTTGCATAAAAGGGTTTCATGCAGTTGGTCCATCTCCATCCGAACGCATCAGATGAGACATTGGAGATAACTGTTAGTATTTAAAGTAACTGTTATGTATTAACATGCCCAGACTTGTCAGCCTTATTACTGCTGCCCGGGCAGGTCACGGGCGGCGCTCACTAGCGCAACGCACGTGCTGTACTTGTTGTTGTGTGGCTGTACATTGGAACAGCCCAATAAATTATATATTTTTACATAGCAACAAACGCTAAAGGCAGCCTTAGTGAGCTATTATAGAAGACAGATTAACCAAAATTTCTGTTCGATACTAACAAGTAACTGCTAGCATCACTGGCTTCCCGACTATTAGGAATATAATGTGGAATATGAAACTGCGCTGTGGAAATGATGACGTGTTTTACAGGTTTACGAATATGAATTGAAGACTATTTTATAGATGTTGAATATAAATATCCAGATTATTGCAGGAGAACTATCATAATCATCATTTCAGCCACATGACATTGAATTAAGCCTCCCTAAAGATGTTCAGTTTATTTATTTATTATTGGTATTGGTATTGGTATAGATTCTATACTAATTCCATACAGCTGAAGAGTTTGTTATTATTTTTAGTTATTTTAATGATAGATTATTTCATTTATTACTTAATAAATTAAATTAAATTCTTAATTTTATCTGTTTAGTAGATTTCACGTGACATAAAATCCATCCAACAACACACAAATTGCTTTAAAAAATCCTTATATCAAGATATTCTTTTTCAGAATAATACCTGCCATAAGATGGATTAACAGGAGTGAGCTCTTGAATACAGTTGATACGGCAACACGTGCGGTTCTTATTTCACGGCCCATAGAGATGTGATCGCTCCCGCGCCCCACGCTTCCCACGGCTGGGATTTATGGCCCTTTTCAGCCGATATATTATGTCGAATTGCCGTGATTAGTTGTGACATGCATCGATCGATCTTTTCAAACGTGTTTGAAATACGCCATGATTTTCCAGGGGAGAAAGAGGGGGAAAAATATTAGATTTTGGGCGTTTTGTTTTTATGTTACATTTTTAAGTTATAAATTAGAAACTTACACAACTTTCTTAGATAGATGTTTATGTAGATACCTTAAAAAACGCAAGCGAAGCTGACGGCGGGACAAATAGTTAAAATTTTATTTTAGTTTACTTTGTAATACTTCCGTAGTGATACAAGTCATATGATAAAAATAAGAATAATTAATTTCAACATCTTATTTAACTTTCGGTTTATCTCTTTCTTGATCTCTTCTTTGAATGACCGCATACATAATCTACAGCAAACCTATCTACAACAAACCTAGTAAATTGTCAGTGTAGCCCTAAGCGTGGCCATCTAGTCCAAGTTATCATTCGTAATCCGTGACGAGTCCGCGCCGTAAACACGAGCCGACAAATGGACCGCCCTTATCTACTCAGAAACAAACGATGTGTCGGCGCCCAACTAGTCGACCCAAGGCAAAAGGTACTTTAGCTGGACAGTTGTAGAGTGCAGTTTGGCTTATCGGCGGGTAATCTTGGGAATCCTCCATTAGGATAGGCAGCAGCACTGAAGTACGAAACGATCGACTGACTCAGGTGGAGTCACATTGGGATTGTTTAAGAATGAATTAATTATTCATCAGGGTTTATAACAATCGATGTTAAAATTTTGCGATTTACAGAATTCAGTTTTATTTTCAGGAGAAATATATTGAGAAATCGAAATTCATACTAAATCGGACTTGTATTATTTAGGCCCAATGCTTTTTGTTGTATATGGATACGAAAGTTAAGTAAATTTAAGGTAAGAACTTAACCGCCAAGGGTAAAGGTACATAATCAGTAGAATTCAAATGAAAATAAGTTCAAATACACATCAGTTCATCAGACGACATGATGTGTGGCGCAGCGGGTGAAGGTCTGCCTGCGACGCATGAGGTTACGGGCTCGATACCCGCCTCGGGATAACTATATTTGTATTACCTGCAAATATTTGTTCCGGGTGTCTGGGTGTTATTATTATGTAAATGATAAAAAATATCTATGTATGTTTATCCTATTAAGTATATCAGAAGTATAGAACCCGTAACACAAGCCTAGAGCTTATCACAGGGCTTGATGCTACTGTGTGAATTGTCCAACTATACTCGTATACCTATATAATACCATATAAGTTCATCTACAATAAAAAAAACATAATCTTGTGATATCTATATAAAAACCAATACTTAAGAGCCTTTAGGTACTTTAAATAGGATCTTATATGAAACAACTTTACGATAATGTAAGTGAATGGAGCCGAGAACACCTAGTACACGCGGTGTTAAGTTGCGCGTTTCATCGACGGAAGAGGTTAATAAAGTAACACATGCTAAAGACAAGGCTTGTTCCTAACCTGCTTCAGGTATTCCTTTGTTACAACAGTTAATGGAGTTTCCAGCATAACTGTAATTAATAGCTTTTTAGTTTTTAGCTATTTTTTATTAAGAATGTAAGGGAAATATTTGTTTTTAAAATAAAATTTGAAAAAAAAACGGTTTATTTGATGGCGTTTGAGTAATTTTTTAAGGCCAAGGTTTTTAATAATGTATAAAAAATTATAGCTTTATATAAAGGCGTTAAAAACACTCAATCTAACACATTTAAAATATTATGCTCTAACAAACTAAACCGATTACATAATCTCCAATGCAGTGAGCAGTAGTCACCCAAACCCAGGTTAGGGACGTTAAAGTTCAATGGCAGTGTGCGCCGCGCGCGAGGCCGTGATTAGTCGCCGCCAGACGCGAGCTAATTTAACTTGAGATTCGCGTTTAAGCAACGAGATCCGAAACCACTGGAAGCGCAGAACTAGCGAGCCCGCTCCTAACTGCCCTCAGATAAACATTTATTAGATAACCTATTAGAACGTCTTTGCTCGCTTCGTTACGAATTTTTCTAATGTTATTTTCAGCTGTAAATAGTAAATTGTTTTGGATTAAAATACAATTCAATCATACATCTTTGGCAATTCAAAATTAAAGCGATAAAACATTTAAATAAACTTTTTTATTTAAAATTCTATAACTCTTACAATACAAAGCATGAAATTGTAAGAGTTATAGAAACAATTTCTATAACTCTTACAATTTCATGCCTTGTATTCACTCAGCCAAGATTTTATTCCTAAATGTATTTAACAAAACACAAAACAATAGAAAATAAAATATTGTATCTACCTTTTGTTTGTATAATGTCACGTTTGAACATCTTTATGTTCTAACTTGACTGTATGCAAAAGTTTTAATATTTTATACATAGTTATAATATATTATAATGACTGTATGCAAGGGGAATTTATTTAAGATTGAATAAAAATGCAATTTTTTTCCTATTAAAAAAAACAGCAAATAAAGTAAAATCACTAGAAACTCAACCAATCAATTATACAAACTATCGAGTCAAAACGCGAGGACTATTAGCGTTCGCATTGTGCCTCGACGTCGCCACACAATGAGGTAATTGTAAATGAAATAGGTCTCCATTCAACCGGCAGTCACTTCCGACGGGTGTGGCGGGCGCGCTCGGGACCAACCCTGCCAACTTTAAAACTTTAAAATAAACTTGCAGAGTGTCCAACCACCCGTCTGCTCTTGAAATATACCCTCCTTTCTCTTCGCCCCTCTCTTTTTCTACCCTTTGTTCCTCCCTTTTTGATGCGTGTCACAGTTGAGGGAAGTTTTCATTTATTTTGCGAGTAATTTAAAGTTCACGTCTGTTTTTTGTTGCGTTTGCGAGTTAGTTTTAGTTGGACGGGCTTTTTGTTTAATTGAGAAATGGAGTACTGTGTGGATGTGGTGATGAATATATTATTTTGTTGCTTGGAAAACTTTAACAAAAGATTACCCGCTTTACCTTGGGGTTAAAAGGGATCGATGCCCAACTTGCACCATATTATTTTTTTGGATAGAGATTTGGAAACTTTAATGAAAAAATACAAAACATATTTTTTTATAATTCCGAATATATTTACATAAACTTATCCTAGAAAATTTTCAATATGTACCTCAATAGCTTAATATTATTTAATAACTGTAACAACCCCTCTTCATTTTCATTAACTAATTAAAGCTTCGCAAAGTGAGTGAAAATTGAAATGAAATTATTCATACTTCATTATTGAAATCCGAAACTACTTCAAAATACTCCATTGCAAATTTTAACTGAACGAATAAACTCTAGATGTTTACTGTAAATTACCTGATAAGTGAATAAGCAAATAAATTTAACTTAAACCTTACATCAATATTTCAAGTAAAAGGTCGGGCCATTCGCCATTTTAGATTAGGGTTCCTTCGCAAACTCAGTGTTTAAGTTTCGTAAAATCGAAGTTATTATCAATTGCGGTCCCTGGGAGCTTATAATTAATTCTGTATTATTTTACTGACGCCATTTAAATACCTCTGGGTTTCATTAGGAACTCGCGATAATTCATGGATTATTTGTTATTATTCGCCGTGGGAGTAAAAGCCTCTTTATTAATGAATTTTATTTATTATTGTTCGAAAGAAGAAAACGGGTTTGGTTTAGTCAACTTTTTGGGCTTCAAATAATTAAATGTTCACTTATATAAATTTACAGAAAAACATACTATTTTTAGTTTTATGTAAAGCAAGTTGCATAACGGCATTAACTTATTAACGGCCGCTTTATGGTTCACAGTTTACGTCGCTGCGGTGTAACGGCGCTCCTTTACGGTGATTGTTTCATAAATAGATTAGCAGCAACAGTTTATGTTGTTAATAATATAGATTTAATGTTAATGTAAAACTGCCTATTCAAATGGCAAGAATACTTTTTGATTTGCCTTTTTACCGATTCGATCCTAGCCGACTTTCGTCTTAAGCCAATTAGGAATTTTAGTAAATATTTATATATTAAATATAACATATAAATATTTATTTGTTGAAAGACCAAAAACATACAATAATATTATTTTAATAAGGATAAAAGAAGTAAACTTATCAAAGGTGAAAACCTTGTTATAATATCGTATAAAAACAAATTAGAAAAAGTAACTGAGCTCAAACATCAACAGGTAATTAAGTCACACTGTTAATTTACACAAACAAAGCTAAATTATATATAGGTAGAAATATATTTTAATATATTAAAATATAATAAAACAAATTATTACTCATTCAAAACATTACACATTCAAATTTATATTTTTCAACTAATATTGCAAAATACCCCTTCTACTCACTGAAAAATTGTTTACAATACAAGAAAACTCGCGGGATAAAGCTTGAGACAATTATAGTGACAGAATCAACGGAAATGTGCACTTTAACCCAGTTATAAATAGTTCCACAGAACTAACTAAACGTTAACTACAACCGGTCATTTATTTTGCTGAGAACAAGTACAAGAAATTCTACTTAAGTTTTTCTTACATTCTCACTGAAATACTTACAGCCGGGCCGGACTCCCTAGAGGGACAGTCAGACAGACATTTACATTTTTCTATATTTTAGATGTCCTAGTAATACTAATGTAGTAATTGCGCATTTTTTATCGCAGTTGTTAACCTGGATATGAGTTGTTTTATTGTGTACTTTTATGGGGGAAGTTGACCATCACAATGTGATGGTCATGTTATGGTCATAGCTTATGGCTGGATGAAGTCACTGAAATAATGAGTTCTAGGAATTAGGTCAAAGGACTATTTTGATTATTAGAACACAGGCCCATATAAAAAAGTATAAAAAGTGAATTGTGCCAATTCTTGGGATTCTTGTACATGCGGGATACCGGAACCAACTCGAAGAAAAATGTTGATGAACAAGGACCATGAACATGGCCGACATAAATAAGATTCTTTATTTAATACATAAATAGCAAATTCGTTATAGCTTGACTGACATTTAAGATTATAACTAAGATTGAAGTAAAATAGATTTAAGACAGTGCACTACCTCCAAAAAGAACACGGACCGTAAACTCGCGATAACTCCAAAAGGCCAATATGGACAAAAAAACATCGAAATTAAAACAGCGTCTCACAAAGGTCATCCTTATCGAGGATAGATCACAGCCTCCGACAAACGGACGGTACAGCCGCTTTCAGCCGTAAGTGCGCCTTTATCAATACCATCTCCCCCCCCCCCCTCAAAGAACCCTCTATTCAGTAAAAAAACCCACTAAAAGAAATTTCGGAAAGCGATCTTTTCTTCTCTAGATGCTTATCGTTCGCCGACCGGTCTCGAACTGTTTACACGAAAGCCGATATAATCGGAGAGCTGCCACCAATTTTCGGGAAAGTATTTGAGTCAAGCTGGTCTCTCGCTTCATCCCAACACGACATACCTGACTGCTGATACCGGCACATCATTTTTTTTGTCTCTTCTAAGCTTTATATTGGTGCGAATCTATTTGTCAGATGGTTTTAAACATCATGTCTCACGACTCATCAGCCAGGTCAGCAGTTTCGATTTGAGGCACATAGGAGAGGTTTGGGACAAGCCATTGCCAAGCCACCCAAAATTAGTGCCAGCTCTTGGACTAATAGTGCGATGCTCATTGCTCGCTCTCATCCCGCTTTTTAACAACTCCGAAGAAACCTGCAATGAATAGGCAAGTAATCGATGTGGGATCTACTAGTTCGGCTCTTAAGGTAAAAGAAAATCTTGAATAAATAAATACATCTTTAAGATAAACGAATGCTCTAATGGTGCCATTAAAATGTTTTTGTGGTTATTTTCTTGGGCGCTTAAGCGGGGTTTAACTGAGGGCGTGATTCATTGAGTGGAGTTATGCCGCGCTTAGAGCTGTAATAGCTTTCTTGTTTATATACTCACGCTTTTTAAGTTACTTTTGGGGCGTTTTAAATGTATTTATTTGCTTATTAGAAAACAGGTGCTTTTAAAGATAATACCGAAAATATTTATTCTATTCTCTTCACTAATGTTGTAAAAAATAATAATAATCACATACATAAATTCAATATTAAATTTCTGATAGGTATCATGTATATTTCCAGGATTTCACATGTAGAGACAAAAATAGTGATTCTTTCAAAATACAAAGTGCCTCGTGTAAACAATCTCCGTCGTAGCTCACGTGCTACGGCGTAGCATTCACCGCTACGGCGTAGCACTCACCGCTACGCCGTAGCACAGTGAACCAGCCAATTTGACCAACTCATCCGGCCACCTGGTAGGCGGACGTCCGAGGCGGCGTTTTCAGATCCGTGGTCTCCACTCGAGGACTTTTTGGCCCCACCGGTGGGATGGAACAAATATAAGAAGAGAAGTAATAAAGCAAAATATTAATTAAATAAATGGGTACCGTACATAATAGGTATTATTAATTATAAAGTAGCACTACTAGAAAAAAAATTATGTAATTGTAAATTAAATTTAAGTTAGTAACGTAAGCCTTCCCTATGTCAGTCACGAAGACGATAAAACTTCCTGCAATCAATGAAGTTTTATCGTGGTGATCATTATCAATCTTGTATCCCGTATTTCATCACACATAATATACTATTGAGTTTAACAACAAAATAAATGAAATTAGCTTTGATTCCGTGAATAAAACAATTGTTTAATATTTCTTATACTCGTATCTCTGTATCTGAAAAGTTAATAATTTCGATACAGGACATTCTTAACATTCTTGTCAGTTAAATTGTTTTATGGTCGAAAAGCGTTGAGTTATTGTGAAAGGCTCGCATGTACATAATAGCTGGCTCAGGCCCAGCGCAAACAGAATTAAGCGTAAGCTCAAAGACAAATTCAGCAATAAGCCCGCCCGTGAGTTATGGGCGCAGTTTCGTGTTAATTCACGCGCAAACACACGCCTTCTTACAAGAGATTGACCAATTTGTTAGTGGTGATCACCTGTGTGGGTTACTTGATTTTGTTGTCCTTGTTTAACCTACTGAAGAGTTTATCCTTACTTAATTATACATGCAAAAGTAAGCTTTCACATCAAAACTATTAAAACATAAAGAATTAAATCAGTTCACTCAATAGGACAAAAAAAAGTTTTTGTTTTGAACTTCAAAATTCATCATTTGAAATTTACACCTTACCATTGTGTAAGCGGTCACCTGTATTCAATTTAAGTAGTTAAGATGTACATATGAGATATCTAGCAAGTACTTAAGATGACTGAAACAAATATTTTTTTTATTTATTTACTTTTATTTATTTTACAGCTTTGGACCATGAGGTTCTCTTGCCAAGTCCCGCCCATCTCCACTTAAACCTTGCGATTTCTGTCCCTACTTCTTGGACTTTCATTTTGCATCGAATTTCAACGTTCGAATAATATCAAGTTTTAAAAATATGTATCTATAATATTTGTGTAGACATAGTTATGTTATATTCTTACCATATAAAATATTTCTTCCTAAACAAGACCACTGGTCGAAATATCAATTGTTATCAATAAGCGTACTTAACCTCGATTACGGTAGAATGATTATTTACGCTTAATTTCTCGAACAAACCAATAACGGGCGGATAGCTCACTACGGCCGGAAACAGACCGTTTTCGTCCAGAAAATAAATACTGAATCTCTCCACATCATTTAGTCACGTGGATTTTTTATCCATATCATCCATGACCTTCTAAGTACTGTACAAGTTTATGCCGATCGAATACATAAACAAATTTACCTATTAAATGAAAAGATAAGATAAAGCAGGGAACACATTTGTAACACCCGACGCGACGCGACGTGTCGACACCCGACGTGCACCGTGCATATTACCAACACGCGACGCCACGACATACTAGCATTTCATCATCATTTCACTAAATAAATGCAAAAATTTAATATGAAATTGTCATAAAGTGACAGTTCTCGAACGAATGACGCGTGGCGTCGAGTGTTGTCTAGAAACATACTGCGCTCCCGCGTCGGATGGCGTGTTTACCCCCCACCATGGGAACGCATGGTGGGGGGTAAACACGCACACGCAGATCTGGCACGTCTGGATCAGGTGGCGTGTGCGCGCGTGGCGTCGGGTCGCGTGTTCAAAGTGTGTTTCTGGTCTATAGAAAACCATACATTTGATTCGACTCAACACGCATCACGTTTCATCGGGTGGCGTCGGGTGTTACAAATGTGTTTCTGCCTTTATTTGTCCTTTATTCATAAAAAATCAATGCCGATTTTCGTTGTAATTTTATAACTCAAAACGGATTGGCCGATTTAATTGGCTGAGAGTTGGTTTTGGCTCTAAAACAGTGGTAGTAGCCCAGGGAAGACTTAAGAGGTGAGAAAACATAGGAATAAAGTGGGTGAACCCGCGGGCGGTCTGTTAGTATTATAAACATTTAATTGGCATATTAAATTGGATATATTATATAGAATATATAGGCAGCGTCGATAGCTAAGCTCTATAAACGAAACATGCTGTTGCATTAAGTCCTAGCATTGCGGTTCTGACGATATTTGTTCAGTTGAATATTCAATCACTGCACTATTAAGCTACATAAATCCCATTACAACCATTTATTTAATCAAACAGCCAAATAATTATTCTAATATTATGTTTGTTGCTATTGAATTTGATGTTTTTGACAAAAATACATAACAATATAACCTAAATATAAACTATAAGCTTTTTTTTATCAAAAAAATATTGTAACGGGAAAAGCTGGCAATAACACAGCTAACTACGCATAACTAGCCAAAGCTACAGAACCAAGTTCCGAAAGTTCCATAGAATTGAGTGATGTTAGCATTCGCATTATTTCGGTAAGTGGTGGTCGGACGAGTGAGCACAATGCGGTCTTTATCCGCGAGATTAATGGTACAAGTTGGCCCGGAGCGTTCCGGCGCGCGCCCGCGTGATCTATGCGTGGTCACCTTCTCTTGTGCGGCTCTTGGCGACCCTTTGTGTGTCGTCTGTACTAATAATATGAGAGCTTGTTAGGTTGCTCGAGCGTTCACCACATAAACTGAACGTAGGTTTCTTAAATTGTATGGCAATGTTTATATCAAAATAAAAGGTTATCTTTAAAATGTATATTATATAAAATCACGAGAACCCTTTAAATGCTTCAGAATACCCTTTTTGAATAAACCCATGCTATAGTCCTTTGGGAAAACTTAAGCACAAAAACATAAGCGTAGATCTACTTTCACCAGTAACGTAATTCGTCGTTCTTAGTAACGTAACTCGTCATGCGTAGCGGCGTAGCAGCGGCGTAGCGGGTACGGACGACCAGATGACAGATAGTGCACGTGTGGCAACTTTACGATGTATTTAGCACTTTCCTCTCGCTTGGACTCAAATGGCGTTTAGGGTTCCTTAGAAAATGGAAAAGGTTTTACTTTTTACCCGATTACCCGCGCGGCGCAATTATACATAAACCTTTCACTAGCTACCATCTAATAGAATAACATATAAATATAAACAATCTACCAATTAAAATACCCGCATGTAAATCCGTTGCATAGTTTTAATTATTTATGCACGCATAAATAATTAAAACTGACTGTTTGATGATACACGTAACATCCAAAGGTTGCCTGGAAGAGATCGCTTTTTAGCGATAAGGCCGCTAATGTCTCTTTGTGTGTTTTTATTTTTAAATTTTGGTGTACAATAAAGTGTTTTGTATTGTTAACACAAATAACACATAATTGTAATCAAGTTGTCATTTTCGTTCAAGGGTGGAATGGAGTACATTGAAACCGAAGCTCAATCTACCCGTAAGACAACACGAGCTCGTTTGCGATCCTATACATAGTATACATGTCTGTATGTGGCCAAAGAACACCAAATATTTAAATTGCACAAATTGCAGTCGAAACTTAATATTTGAGCTCCAAACATCAGTCACTTTGGCGGCGGTTTTTGTACGGAACCACATGGCGCGGGTCCCGGATGTATGACGACGTATTTTTTGATAGAAAAAGGTTTTAGTACCGCTACATCCTCCGTTATAAAGTTTTATTGCCATATGCACGGCTGCGGCCATGGAGTAGAGTTCAGATACGTTTTTTCGAAAACTGTTCTACACAAAAACCAACAAAGCTCTATCAGCTTAAACTAATAAACAAACAAAGATATTATTTAAACCGTGCTTACAACCCTGCTGCCTGATTACAACGACACAATTATATGAATAGTTTGTTTGTTCCAAATAACTGCCGAAAACGCAGCCATTGCTCCCTCAGGACAAGTGCTCTAATTCTAAAGCAGCGACATGTCGTGACGAAACTGATTATCGCATAGTGATATCATATCACCTGGGAACAGATACGAACTCATGTCAATCTAATTAGGAACGTGCTTCAGTAGAACTTGCGCAGGACAATTAAAACTTAGGATTAGTATTCTAACTTTAGGTATAGGAATTTAGTGAGCAAATAGGCTTCTAAATTGGATTATGTATGTCAGACGCTTGTTTCTATCCTTAAATCCACATTACATGCTAATTAACTAGTTTTTTAAAGGACAAAAATTATAGTTTATAGGCTCCCTCTGTAACTTTGTGTCTATTTTTCCTAAAAAAATGCTTTGTCCTAAAAATAAAGGCAATCAAAGTATGCAAATGTTTGCACCTCATGCATAAATTTGTTTTATATTTTAAAATAATTTTAAAATTAGAAGCCCAAACTGATGATTACCGAAAGTGTCATAAATGTTTAAGGATACTATTTTCCATATCAGGTTGCCATCGAGGCCTGTTTAGTATTTTTAGTTTATAATGCTAAGTAGATTTTTTGTGTTTAATTTATTAAGAATAGCTGTTATGATTAGATTAAGTTTCAGCTTTGCAACCATACTAGCGTCGGACGGAAATCATTAGGGGAGGCCTATGTGAAGCAGTGGACGTCCTATGGTTGATATGATGATAATTATGGAAACTATTATAAAACATACACAAACAAATAATTATGTTTATTCTAATTTTTCTATTGAAATTAAAAGAAGGCATTTTTTGTATGCCGTGTCCTTGGTTCTAGGCACTTGAAGTGACCTCTCTGTACGAAGCCTGCGTGTTCTATGCCTAGCCTCGGCATTTGCATGGGTTTTTGCGCTTAGCAAACTG
This sequence comes from Chloroclystis v-ata, assembly GCA_963691955.1. NCBI lineage: Eukaryota > Metazoa > Arthropoda > Insecta > Lepidoptera > Geometridae > Chloroclystis > Chloroclystis v-ata. The sequence continues at coordinate 197,474 of OY829897.1, read as the reverse complement.
CTGAATAATAATCACGGAACTGTAATCTGTAGATCTCGATAAAACGAGCCTAAGAAGTTAAAACTAACATTTGAACTCGGAAATGGAAAAAGTGAATATATTTGGTATGGACATATTATAAAGTCTTTGATGTTTTGTTTTATTGTAATTACACTCGAGAGCAATGAATCCGGGTCACTCAAAGAATCCAAAAAATCTCGGAAAGTAAGAATGCTAGGTTAATGCAATAAATTGTATTTAATAGACAATTTAATACTCCTTAAATGAAAGTTAAAAAAATATGAGTCACCATACATTTTATTTACACAAAATTACATAAAGAAAAAAAACTGCTGATCTCTCCTTAAAACAAAAATAGGAAACATGAAATTTTTGAACTTTATGACGATTTTCTTGAATTTCAATACTTCGTATTACCTCCTCGTGCTTCCATTACTGCGTTTACGCGGTTTGGCATGCTGTACACCAAGTTCCTTATACGATTTTGGGGAATATTCTCCCATTCCTCTGTGAGAGCAATTTTGAGCTCAGGAAGCGTGATTGGGGGAGGGTTTCGTTGTTTTACGCATCTCCCTAGCTCGCCAGACCAGGAACGGGCAGAACTAGGTGTACCACAGCACGAGAAGACCGATACTTGGTGAACACCATGCTTCGAAATCGCTTTCTCACAGGAACTGAACTCACAAATCAGTTTCGACGCCTCGGAGGAAGTAACCCAAGTGCATGGACAGTAAGACGTCGGCTTGCTGAATCTAACTTAAAACCCCTTAGACCTGCAAACGGCCCTAAACTGGAGCGTGGCCATCGTATTTCAAGACTAAGATATGCCCAGAACCACGTAAATTGGAGTATTGAACATTGGTCGAAAGTTATGTTCTCCGACGAATCAAAATTTATGCTCTACAAGCACGATGGAAGACACAGAGTGTATAGAAGACCAGGGGAAAGATTCAAGCAAGCATGCATCGAAGAAAAAGTAGCCTACGGTGGTGGGTCTGTACTTGTGTGGGCCGGAATTTCCTCTGAAAGTCGCACAGAGCTGGTGATCATAGAAAACGGCTCTTTAACTAGCGTAAGATATGTGGAAGAAATCCTCAACGAACACGTTGGTCCATTTATGGTCAATTTGGGTGAGGATGCTATATTTATGCATGACAATGCCCGACCTCATACAGGTAGGATTGTGAATGACTACCTTCAAGAGATGAACATTACTTGTATGGAGTGGCCAGCGCGCAGCCCGGATATCAACCCGATCGAGCATGCTTGGGACGAGCTAGGGAGATGCGTAAAACAACGAAACCCTCCCCCAATCACGCTTCCTGAGCTCAAAATTGCTCTCACAGAGGAATGGGAGAATATTCCCCAAAATCGTATAAGGAACTTGGTGTACAGCATGCCAAACCGCGTAAACGCAGTAATGGAAGCACGAGGAGGTAATACGAAGTATTGAAATTCAAGAAAATCGTCATAAAGTTCAAAAATTTCATGTTTCCTATTTTTGTTTTAAGGAGAGATCAGCAGTTTTTTTTCTTTATGTAATTTTGTGTAAATAAAATGTATGGTGACTCATATTTTTTTAACTTTCATTTAAGGAGTATTAAATTGTCTATTAAATACAATTTATTGCATTAACCTAGCATTCTTACTTTCCGAGATTTTTTGGATTCTTTGAGTGACCCGGATTCATTGCTCTCGAGTGTAGTTTAATTTTGGTACAGGATTTCGTTTATAAGCATTTATTTCATGTAAGAGTGAACATTGTAATCTTAATGGTGATAGGCAATTTACTAGCTTTCCGCCACGCGGCTTTGCCTGCGTTATAATATTTTTCGGCTACAAAATCCACGCCCTTCTCCTGGTTCTAAGCTGCCTCTCCACCAATTTTCAGCCCAATCGATTCATCCGTTCTCGAGTAGTAAATAATGTATCAAACACGACTTTCTTTAAAATATATATAAGGTTAAAAAAGTTTATAAATATAAATAGCAGATGGAATGCCAACCGTTTTTTATAGGATGTTCAGTTATACACACATCAAGTCAGTTAACAATAAACCTGTCCTTTTTCCCCGGCTTAGAGCAATATGCTTTCATATTTTCCAATTTATCTTGTAAAAAGCACCAAATCACTATAAAGTATATTTACCATAATAAATAATTCAATTGTATCTTCAGTCTTTCCTCTGTCTTGGAAACGTGCTATAGTGCTACCTGTGCCCAAAATACCAAATCCGACTTCAATTACTGAGCTAAGACCTATTAGTATTTTACCGTGTTTATCCAAAGTGCTGGAAAAGGTAGTAAGTCGACAGCTAACAGAATACGTAGAGTCTAATGAAATTTTGCCTAGTGTACAATCTGGCTTTAGAAAAGGTCGTAGCACCATGACTGCACTTCTTGATGTTACAGATGAAATACTCTATGCACAAGATAAAGGGTTCTGTACTCTACTTGTGCTGCTTGACTTCTCTAAAGCTTTTGATGTTTTAGATATAAATTTAATGCTGTCAAAGCTAAATTACTACGGCCTTGACTATGGAGCCCTGAGTTGGTTTAATAGCTATCTTAGTGATAGACATCAGTGTATAAAGGTTACTCAAGCTGATGGTAATGATTTGTATTCGGAGTTTTTACCTGTAAAATGTGGTGTTCCGCAGGGATCTATCCTTGGACCTCTTCTTTTCATCATCTTTTCAGCTGATATTCAAACTGTCATAAAGTTCTGCAAGTTCCATATCTATGCGGACGATATTCAGGTATACATCTCGTGCAAGCCGTCTGATATAAATCGTACCATAGATATTCTCAATAAAGATCTGACTAATATTGCCGAATGGTCAAAAAAGAACAGTCTCTTACTTAACCCAAACAAGACAAAGTATTTAATATTTGGCACGGCACATCAGATTCATGGACTTAACCCCACAAATCAAGTAGTTCTAATGGGTGAACCAGTTGAGCGTGTTTATGAGGCAAGGAACCTTGGCCTACTGATGGACACACAGCTTCGCTATGAGAAATATGTTTCTGACACTGTCAGAAACTGTTTCTATAGATTGAAGGTTCTCTATCGAATGAGACCGTACCTAAGTCCTAACTTACGTATACGGCTTGTAGAGTCAATTGTTCTATCTAAGCTTAATTACTCTGACGTGGTTATTGGACCCAGATTACTTTCTAGGACACAAAGATTAGTTCAGCGAGTCCAAAACGCTTGTGCTCGTTTTTGTTTTGACATTCCATACAGAAGTCATGTTACACCTTTTTTCAACAACAACCTTATTTTAAAAATGAAGCATCGTCGAAAACTTCACCTTGCATGTCTTATGTTTGGTGTAGTAAATTTTAAATCACCATCTTATCTCTACGAAAAGTTGTCATGGTTATCCAGCTCCAGATCTTGTAATGCTCGCCAGTGCTCGAAGCAGCTCGCTACACAGCGGCACAGTTCTGCCTGCTTTAGAGGCAGCTTCCGCTATGCTGCTTCGAAGTGCTGGAATAATATTCCACCCCCGATAAGGAACCTGCACAGCCTACATGGATTTAGGAAAAAATTAAAAATCTTTTTGCTCAATCATCAAAAGGAGCAAGAAAGTCTTAGGCACGACTATAGTGTTTTGTAGGAATTTATAGTGTGTAGTCTAGTTAAATGTTTCATTGTTATTGTTTTTTTTTTTCGTTTAATTCATAAATTTGTATTTTTTGTTCTCTTTTATTTTAAGTATACGATAGTTTTTGTGTTTTTAAATTATTATTTTTAAATTTAGTTATCTTCCGTAACGCCAGCTTTATAACTAGTCCTGTCGGAAGATCAGCGTTGGACTCTAGCTTGCTAGAGTCCAACACATGCTGAGACAGTGCTAATTTTTTCAACATGTCCCTTATTCATAGTGTTTTTCTTTCTCATTTGTAATGTAAATATGTAATGTTTTCGTGTTGAAAAAATAAAATAATTTGTTTGTTTGTTTGTTTGTTACCAATTATTACTCTGCGTACACTCGGAAACAAAAGTAAATGGCATAAATAAAAACCAAACTGACTGAAGCGAACATTGTTTGCTATTCAAAAATAGAACCGTTATTTACTATTGAGCGCAGGCGAACGAGGTCGTATACCTTTTGTTTTCCTTTTTACGCCTTGTTTTGCCCATTGTTAACAATGTCGAAAAACTAGTTTTAGTGACAGCGTAAATTCTATAGATTTCTTACCGATTATTTTTAAAGATTTGTTTGTGGGTAAAGCTAAATTTACTCAAGCTTTTAAGGATACATGCACGTTAAACTTTTGAGAGAACAGGATAATTAAAATGGTTATAACTAAAATAACTCAACAAAAATATGAATAAAATCATAGATGACGAAATATCAGGTACGGAAATTCGCAAAGAGACAATAAAGGCTCACAAGAAATATCGCTCCATTTTCTCAATATGCCTGAAGTAGGAACATTTTCCAATAAAACCCCGAAATAGCTTTTACGCCGAGATACCTCGTCTTATGAATGATCGCTGTATCGAAAAATTATATTCATAAGTTTTACGAGTCGAGTCGACACTTATACGTCGTGTACACTGAGCTTAAAGATAACATTTATTTCGTAACAAAACTAGAAATCTAAATTTTATATTAAAATCAGATCGAATAAAACTTCTTCCTTATTTCTTATTTAAAAGTTTTTTAGTCATTATAACCACCATAATTTAATTTACACTACTATGCGCGGTATCAGATATTAACCCATTGAAAGTCTTGGGGGATAGTGTCACGAGTAGATAAGTTGTACGCTGACAGTACTATAAACCTACTCATAAACCAGTGCTGTACTATTTTGATTCTTATGACAATGACGCGACAGCTTATTTTTATTTGTCGTAGAATTTACTTTAAGTTTGCATTGAAGCTTAATCACGTTAGATATTAATCTTAGCCCCAGTTAGTTTAAAATTTTCACTTTAAAACCGCTGACGTATTTATAAAATATTTTATATCCCATTTTCAATTTTATGAAAGCTTTATGTTAGAACTATTTTGGCCGAGTAATGATTTGTTGAATTTTTCAAACTAAACTTGCCCTGGGCGTGAAAACCTTTAATCTTAAGTGTTTATTTCGTATTTGACTCGTAAGACGTGAGCTATAAAGCCTACTTTACATTGAAGGCGAGCCGGGAAGTGCGCGGTGGATTAACAGCGGCTTAAGGTGCGAAATAAATCTAACCGAGCGCCGCGGACAGCCGCGCACACAACTGCAAGTGTCATAAATACTAAAGCACTTCTAATCCGCGGGTATGAAAATATCCACGATATTAGTTTTTTAATAATATATTAACATTTAATTACTAGCTGTGCCCGTGACTCCGTCTACGTTAAACTATGTTTTATAGAAGCCACGTCGTATTATAACTGGAGCAAGAATTTAAATAGCCTACCCTGTGTCCCAGACAGCTAAATGTTTTACTACTAGCAAATTTCAGAAATTCGGATCATTTGCTTATGAGTTATGGAAGAACATACATAACAATTTTATTTTATTATTCTTCGTGGTTTTAAATTTGTAATGTCTGAAACCTAGAAAAGCAATGCCTTTTGTTACTATCCCGTTTTATAATTTATAATTAAAAAAATAAATAGATTTTACCGCGGATATTGTGTACTTTTCCCTAAAGGTAAAGATATATAATTGTAAACGATTCTCAGACCTACCCGATATTCGCACAATTCGGCTCGTAACTACTAAAACGAGTGTGACACTAGTATTTTATTTAAAAATAGCTTTCTGCCCCGCGGCTTCGCTCGCAAAATATTTTTTTTTTTGCGGAAATATAAAGTACCTAGCATTTATAAACTTCTCCTGGTTCTAAGCCATTCTTAGGTTATAAATAATGTAACTTACACGACTTTCTTTTATAAATATTCATGCATTGGTTGTTCATTGGTTTTTGGTAAATAAACCGGTTAATTGAAACGAATAACCAATAAACGTTTGAATTGCAATTGATAGCTTTGGTCAACCGCATTGTTTACAAACATCAACTTATAGTGAAACTAATGTGATTATCATTGTATAATTTGAAATTTGATAATTAATTTATAAATTATTTAACCGTGCAATGAATTGAAATTTGTACTTTAATTGTATTTAATCGGAAATTATGATTTATCAAGGTGATTAATTTATTAGCAAATAAGATAAGATGCAATCAGAAAATTTAAATATTGTGAAAATTAACTACTTTATAACAAAGGAAACTAGAATCTCTCTAAATATCGTAGGGTTACCATACCAAGGAGACACCTAGTTATACACAATTAATCAATCAATTCATGAAATTTATATTTAATTTTTATTTGACGTAGAATTCACTGTACGTTTGCATTGTATATTTATCACTCTAAATATTTATCTGTTTTGTTGGTACACATTTCCGTCTAGTGGTAAATGATACCTTAGTTAATTCGACGCCACCAGCGCAAAGATGCGATGGTATTCTTAAGCTGGCAATATAAGGGGAATATCGAGGTTAACACAGTTAACCCAGCGTACCAATTGCACAAAGGCTTTTGTCCGCGTCAGTACAATAGTTTGATCCGTCTGTGAGTTGGTCGATTTATCCCGAAAGTTGGGCAATAAACCTCCTTAGGGTACTTTTGTGCACCGTTCGCACGCGTCGCTCGCAGGCGCCGCAGATTTACTTGGATTACGGCGCGCGAACCTCCGCAAAACGACCTCAGGATATTACAAGGATTTGAATTTTAATTTGTCTCTGGAAAGTGAATAAACAGATGTGTAGAGCACATTAATACATTTTGTAGAATATGGTTTAATAATTAATAGTCAGGTTTGTGCACATAGCTAAATGGTAGAGTAGGTACACAGAACGACTCCGCTGCCCATGAAGAAATTATTTTGACAACACCCTGAGAATATTCAAACCTTAATGGCTATGGTTATGCAATACTGATACTAAACCCTGGACAAAAAAAGTATTATCATAAGATAAGATAGGACTAATCAATCAAGTATAATTATTTTAACTTGACCGGTGCAGCTGCCGATGTGTGAAGACAGAAGAGAGATAACGATAAAGTAATTTTAACATTATAATAATAATTAAGTTGGATAAAGAGCACTTCAAAGACAAACATCTTTATTAAAACTAAAGAATATTTCGCAAAGTCGCTAAAGTCGATAAACCGAAAAGTCATAATCATAGAATCCTCAACTAAAACTAAAGACAACGAGCGCAATAACCGCGACCGTTATTTCAAATAACGGTTACAGGTTATGACGTCATACCGGACTGTCATGGCGGCCATTTCTGTAATCGCCGGAACTCTACGTATAATCACTTATCTGTTATGTCCACTTCGGAGGATACGTATAGCTATAGAAATGCTTAGGTTTCATTTATAATCGTTATTGTAATAAGTTAACTACTTTTGGTTTGTATTAAATGCTTGATTGATTGATTCAAGTTCAATAACAATAATATTATTTTATCTATCCTTGGATTATATTGAAAAGATATTTTTAATTTTTATTAAGATAATAATGAGCTTATGGCATGTGATTGAAATAGTTTTATAAACTTAAAGTAACACGTAAGGTAAGTTTTAGTTTACATAAACGAGTTTATATAGAAATGATTTAATGAGTTATAAGTTTTTTCTGACATGCCATGTTAATATAATCTTTGTGTTTCGTTTTAAAACTTGTTTAACAGAAACAATTGTGAATATTTTTCTGAGGTCCATTAACAAAAGTAATATTTTATTAATACATATAATGTACATTTATAGTGTATACTCAGTCTAACATATACATAATATTATATCAGATTACTTTATGAGTTTGCAAAACAACAATGTAAACAAAAATAACAAAATCTGTTTTTGTAATCCGAGAATGCTCAGCCGAACCCGAGCACGTCCGCGCCTTGCCCGCTGCCGCCGCCGCCGCCAATTAGCGCAATAGGCGAGATACAAACATGTTGATTCAACCGCGACCAACCTTTATCCCTCTCTATACCGTTACATGTAGCTAATTCTACCCGCAACGGTTTAATTAACCCCTTATTAATATTCACAGCACCGCGGTAATCGAGTAAAGTCGAACGTTTAGACGTTTTTGCTTAACGTTCGTTAAAATAACGAAGTTACGTTGAATAACATGGTTATGTTATCGGGTAACCGAGTTATGCGCGGCGTTGCGGGAAAAAACGAGAGGCAGTAATGTGAAGTGGGACGGACGGCGCTAGGTGCCTCAAACAAACTGACGATATTTTGTATTTCCGAGTATTCTGTTAAGGACCTTACGCACTAGCGGTTGGCCGCTAGGCGGTTAGACTCGAGCGGTCCAACCGCTTAACGCGGTTTCTTCGCGGTTAGCCGCCATAGCGGTCAGCCGTGATGAAACCGCGTTAAGCGGTTGGACCGCTCGAAGGCGCGTGGCTCATAAACAAAATGGACGCCGTCGAGATAGCTTGTGTTATTTATTTTTACTCCCGAAAACAACGAAAGAAAAATAAAAAAAGATACATCTCCTCTTTTCCAAAAATATCTACTAATTCTTCCCATTGTTTCCGTTTTAAATCTCTATTCTTATAAACTGCTCCTTCACAATTCCAAATAGCTTCTCGTTGTTGAATTTCAACAATGAATTTCTCTGTGTCGAAGTTCATGGCTGCGCAACTGAAAACACGTGCATACTTCACCTCGGCTCGCCGCAAACTAACCGCCAGTGCGTATACACAAGATGGCGGCTAGCCGCGAAGCGGGCCGCGTCACTCCATTCAACCGCCGCGGTTGAAATTTTGTGGCGGTTTAGTGCGTACAATCATAAGCGGTTGCATATTAAACTGGAAAAGCGGCTAGCCGCGCGGTTAGCCGCCCCCGCGGTTAGCCGCTAGTGCGTAAGAGCGCTTAGTCTCTATGGAACTTCGTTTTGTCAAATTTCGTAGCGTACAACACTGTCACGAATTCAATACACTCATGCTCAGACTTGAAATAACGGTGCTGTTCGTGTTTCAGCGAAACTTGTTATTCAAAGAAAAGAAAAGAAAGAAAGAAAATACTTTTATTTGGGATACAAAACAATATAAAATAAAACATACAAAATAATAATTAAAATAAAAATCACGAGTAAATTGTATTGTATCTCAAAAAGGTTCCCTACTCAGCATGTATTCGTATCTATAACTTATAATTTTAGCTCAAAAGCAACTGTAGGTAGCATATCAAAATAATTAAAATGCTTTTATTACAGTTAAGATTGTGTCACGTCAAATTGAGAGTAACAAAATGTTTTCAATCCTCAAAGGAGTAGAGGTTTTCTTACAATTGCGACAATTATTTGGTGCAATTCATGTGACCAGCGCTTTTTGTGTTTTTCTTTTATACATTTAGATCGGCTGTCAGTGCACGCTTGAAAGGGCGTTTTAAAATAAACTTAAACAAAGAATACTCTACGAGCAATATTTTTTTGATACTCGGAGTCACGTTGCTCCAGGCGTAAAATTCGAATACGTAATTCCGAAGTACAGGCACTCAGACTCGAAGATTAGCAAAGTGTGGCAGCCTAGGTAGTTATCCTACACGCGCCCAAAGTCGCCCAAATCCGGTAAGCCACCATTAGGTCGTGTCTAGCTGTCGCCTAATCCAGCGGACAGATGGCGCTGTTCTAATGCTGATTAATGCGAGCAGAGGCGCGCACTCGCAGCCTCTATGTTAGGCGACTAATTGAGACGGCTTTCCACTTATTTGTCTTTTTATTGTGTCATGAATTATATGAACTTTGCGCAAATAACTTGCGTATAAACATTTAAGTACTAAATTAAAAAATAATACTAATAATTTGCGGCAATGTGTAGAGGTGAATATCTCTTGTCTCACACAGTCATTTTTTTTTAAATTGGACTCGTATACACTAGTTTCGACTTCACTAACTAACTTAGTAACTGCACTAGTCCAGAGTGTCGTTCTTGGATCATGAAAATAAACATTCTTTATTTTAATTTAAATATGTTATTTAGTAACGCAAATTCAATATTACGCCCAAAGTTTCCCAGAATCATTATATCGGTTATTGATCCATAAAGTAACAAACTAAGCAATGTTCACCAAATATTAAAGCTGATTTTTGAACAACCCGGCAGACGCCCCGAGCAAAGCCGTGGTTTAATTTCCTCTAAATTAAAATAATTTAGCATGTAGTAGCTCCGCGTGACCCGGGGCACCATAACAGACACAATAACGGGAAATATTGAAGTTCAAAGCATTAATATCTCGCAGAGTAAATAGACAGCGAAAACAAGCGATGACGCACTCGGCGCGCCATAAATCAGACCTTTCACGTCAAATGCTTATTATTCCCCACTGAAGGAGTCCTCGCGGAGACTCACGGCCGGACGCGGCTCCGTCTGGGGCCCTGTCAGTTCTCATCGAACGATCACTGCATCCCAAGCTCACTGTTTCCTCGCCAGTGTCAAATCAGTGCGCATTGCTCTCTTCTATAAAAAATTCGTAGTAATTATTGGTTTATTTTCAAAGACGGACTTACGTTGAATCGCATATTGTGGAGTAGAAGTTTGTACCTAAGCTTTGATTATGCGAATTCAGATACATTTTAATGTCGTCGTTTTCATGCTTTAACAACGTATTATTTATAAAACGGCCGGTCGTGGCCTGAAACAATATCGCCAGGTCATCGTAAAATAAATCGAAATAATCGTTAGCTCAAACCTGAATGCAAAAAACCTTTTTACACCGAAATGGCCGCGATAAAAATAACAACGTCTATATTCGTGGGTCGACGCCCGGCGAACGGTAGGGGTACTATTCTAGACTTTTATCTTGATTCAGCCATTTTCCACGTCGCAGTAAGTCACTGAACTAATAAACTGAGCAGTAAAAAGCCTAATACACCATTAACTGGTTCTCGGCTTGACCCTGGCTATAATTGTTTCCGACCGGATGCGAGGAATTCAAACAGTAAAATGGCAGCTACGTGCTTCATGCCTACAGACTACCTCTGCGCTACGGAGATCGCGACAATGACATGGCGAGCGGCTACACTCGCATTGGCTTGCCATCAACCGCTCCCCAGCCAACCGCCTTTTAGAGTCGAGCAAACGTCAAACGAGCAATTTTCGAGCTATTTCTAATGCATAAAACTTTATGCGCCCTCACTAACCTCCCACCACCGTACCTTGAGCCATAACTTGCGGCCGAGCGAGCCGAAAGGTGCGACCTATAAGTGGAAGTAGAGCTCCTGTTTCGCTGGCGATGAGCACGGCAGTAACTGTTAATTCCGAAGAACAGGCGAAACCTTTCGTCTTAACGAGTGCTGGTCATTAAAGAGTGGTTAACAACCCTTTCAAGTATTCCGGTTCACGTCACTTTTGGGGAAATTTATATTTTAACTTGCTAAGTAGGTTTAAGGGAAATGGTCTGGCCCTTTTTGCGGATCTCCTTGTCATTGGGGATTTCTTGGAAAAATTGGAAAGGTACGTCTCAAATGACAGGGCACGTCATTTGAGGAGGGCCGGAAGCGGCGGGACCTGTCACTTTACAAAAATAAAAGAGGTTTACGAATGCGGTTTCATTATCTTGTAACTGGAAGAGTAAAGTGCATTTATTTTTTGCATTTTAAAAATATGTTTATTGTTTGCTTATGCAAACAATTATTAAGGCATACAATTACATATATATTACGTGATACATATATGAAATAGAAACTCCGCTAGCGGCAATGATATTTTATTACAATTAAAAAATAACATAAGGTTAAATTATGATTCTATCCGTTCAAATGTAAGTAATTCTGACTTTCTGCCTTATTAACTTCGTAAGATGTTTTGGAGCCAAACTTGACTAGGAAACCTTACTTTAGTAGTTACTAACTTATTAACAGACCTTGAAGTAGATCATTAATTAGCGGAGGTTATGCCAGTGGGCGGCAGCGGCCCAGCAGGGCTAACGATCCTCGGACCATCACTTAATTACTCCAACCAACCGAAAATAGCCCCTAATCCTTTCTCACTAGATGGATTTTCGCAGCTGCCGTATGGAAACTGAGAATGGGTAAGTCCTGTGCTTTTCTTAGAAAGTTACACGTAACGGGTAATTTAAGTTCGGACCAAGTTTGGAGGATGACGGCTCGGCTAACTCCGCCGTGCTCCACTCACTGAAAGCACGCTCGCTCAGTCTTTATCTACTCTTTTATATTTTGTTACGAAACAAGTTAGTACTCCTCTCGGCGATATGAGCCATGTTGAAGGAAGGCAGTTACCTGCATAATTGACAAAGTCTCGACGACGTTGCGTGAGGACACGGTCCTACTTACACGAGACGAGTCGCTGGGACGTGCGTATTCATTCCTCCGTTATTTATACGTGGCTGGATTCATAGTTCGGACCCAAAAATATTTCGTCCTGTCCAAACATTGATTTTAATCCTAAGCAAATATAACTTTTAAAACTTCTATTCCAGAAACGCGCAAAATATCACTCCGGCCTTGCATTAAGTTTGGCCCGAAATGCGCCATAAAAACATAATAGTTCGGATCGTCTGCGGCCGGGCCAGGAAATTGGATGTCGAAGATCACGATAGACCTTCCCCCCTCTCTTCCCCTCCCGCGCCCCGCGGCTGTATCACGCCCGTCGTAGGATACAATCCACACTGAAAATAATGAAACCTGCTTACAGAACCCTGAACGTTTCACTTTCGAGCCTGTCTGTACTCGCTCGTAAATCGCAAACTGTCGCACAGATGATATCTGAACTAGGCAATGCATATAATATTGTTATTGCCGCGTGAAATATGAAACGGAATTGCAGTAGCTAAATATTAATAGGGAGCTGGATGAGTTTGTGATTGAAGCTAACCCCACCAATAAACCGTCTATTTTCCCAGTTTGGTTACTTACGCAAATACGAGCTCCCCAAAGTAGCGTTCCAGTAAAAACAATCATTATCTCTCCATCGCGGCGAATCACTTGGCTCCATAATCGTATAAATTGAATGCCTACTTATGTAAAACCTTCGCCTTATAGAGGAAACATTGGCGAACTTCCAATAATAATCATGTGACTAACTGATACTGGGAAGTTTCTGGAAGGAGCTTCGGAAAATAATGAAAATGGAGCAACTCAGCAAAATACGGGTTAAATATTTGATATTCGGTTGGTTCAAGTTTGTCCGTAGATTATTTTTTCATTTTGAGAGATAATCGAAAGATATTTGATATTTCATACACATTTTATAAATAGATAATTACTAGTGGCTCTGTGAGCTGTAGACCTCGCGAGGAATAACATAATCAAAAAGTTTTAGACAAAATTTAATTTAAAACTAAAATGCGGGAAATTAAAATAAAGTGTGTAATACAAGGTTTGTGCATTGTTGTTTTAAGTCCGTAACCATTCATCAGAGTTTATATTAATGTGTTAAAACTTTGCTAATACATAAATATCACAACCCATATGTATGTATAACGTTCAGAGCAGGCGCTAACGAAACGCCAGCATTCATGTCTATGTCCGCAATGAGGCGCCGCGCTTGTTCCGCCGGACTCCGCATCAGCGGAACTGAATGCCCAACAACAGTTCATCCCAGATTGTACACCCCCCCCCTACCCCTCACAGGGAGAAACAACCCCCTATTCAACACAACCATTTTTGTAAGAGATTGGTTTTATTGGTTGCACCGCGGTTTCCTGGTTACGGAATATGGGATTTTATGATGCAATTACGTCGGTTTTTTCTAGGTTTTTATGAGGCTGTTGAAATATTGTATTTTTTCTAATGCGCTTGATTAGCTCATAGCGTTCTCAATTTGAAAGCAAATTATGTAAGAAGTTTTGAGGATTTGTATTAAATGGCTGTAAAAGTAACTGAAAATTATAGTTATAGTTTATGTTATGTAAAGATAGATGTAAGTATAAAATAAATAAATATATAACATATTAAAATAAATAAATATATAAATAAATATATAATATTGTTTAGTTTAGTTCAGAGATAGAAGAGAGATAGAAGGCGAGGCATTATCAATCTTGTTATATCTTTCCAGACAGTTTGGTGTTAATAATAACACTGACGCTAGATAATGAATCGAAAGGGTATAAAGATTTGTCAATTATTTAGAAAAAAATATGTGTAGCAAACTATTATCACAGTTTACCCAACAAAACTAATAAAAAAAATTATAACGTCACTTTTTTTCTTGTATTGATCCGTAATTCAAATTAAAATGTTTAAATTCGTCAGTTTGCTCTACGCTAAAAGGACTAAACTGATTAAGCTGAAAATTATCAACTAAAGAAAACATTTTTCGTCACATTAAAAATGTCCGTATTTGTTGTCTCTAAAATGTTCATCGTCAGATAAGTCGCAAAAAGCCAGTCCGTACCCAATATTACTATATTAACAAATAAAAGACTAACATACCCAAGCCCTAAACACTAGAACATAGAAAACACAGCATCCTCTAATAAAGCAAGCAGCCATACCCATGTAGGCCGAATACCCACATTTATGTGACATTTCCACGTGACCTTATTCCATAGATATAGAGTTGGTTCAGGCGCGGTGTCTGCGGGCCACAGCCGGTCGCGCCGCCGCGGTCAGCTGGACAAACAGCGCCGCTGACAGATATTGTGTACGTCCTGAGTTATGTCGGATAACGGGGGGCGTACACAAAACCTCGGGGAAAACTTAGAAATGGGTTTGGGTGCTGATTAATTAAACGGAGATAAATTAAATTAATATTGTGATAATATCGGTTTTAAATTCGTTTAAAATATATAACTAATTTATGAAACGAGTCAATTGAACATACTAATTGCGAACAGATCTTTGTAGATGAAGGATTTGTAGGGGAAGTGCAATGTCTAAAGGTTTCATACATTATATTGATGATGAGTTCATTCAATAAATTAAAAAGTAATTGAATAAAATGTCAATGGCACGCGAAATTATATGTAGGTACAGATAACATGAATACTTTGTTTCTACCTGTCAGGACAAAAAATTATTGATTTATTATTGAAATGTTTTAGGAAGTGACTATTTGTACGGGTACCGGATGAATAAATTATTATTTATTCGTACATCAATGGGGATGATTAGCTTTTCTTTTAATAAGTTTCGATAACCTCCTTGTGTTCACCAATGTGAACACAAGGAGGTTATAATAATTTTGCTTATATTTCTAGTGATTATATTCTCTTTGATTTTCTGTCATTCTGTCACTAAGTATTTTTATAATAAAATAATTCAATTTGAATTTATTTAGCTTGTTTAAAATATCTTACAAAATGGGTAAGTAATTATTAAATTAATAAAAAATATATATTAACTAGCTTTATACTAGATTTCCCGCGGTAAAAAACTACCCTAAGGGCTCTATCAATTTATGCGTTTCGTATCGGACCGCTGCAGTGCCGAAGCGGTGCGTTTGTTGTACGGCGCACGGCCGGTCGTTTGTTTTCATACAAAATGCACGGTGCGGCAACAGCGCGGCGTCCGTACCTGCTGTCGGGCGTTCGCGGAACGGACGCCGCACCGCTGCGGCACTGCAGCGGTCCGATACGAAACGCATAAATTGAAAGAGCCCTATGTCCTTCTCCCGGTTCTAAGCTACCTCCCTACTAATTTTCAGCTAAATTGGTTCAGCCGTTCTTGAGTTATAAGTGGAGTGATGGGTTGTTGATGATAAATTCGAATTGATATATTAGAAAAACAGATTTATTTATCTTCACATACATTCCATGCAAGAACACACTTGACACAATCAAACGACATCGGTGTTGCCACACCGTGTGGAATATTCTACTTAGTTTAATTTTGATACCATATCTAACATGGAGTAACTAACATGACTTTCTTTTATATAAGTATATATAGATTTCTTAACATAGAATTGTTTTTTTTATTTTAATATTGATGATATATTCTTCAGATTCAGAAGAATAATATGAAAACGAAGAGGGCAAAGAGGAAGACCAAAACAGAGAAGAGGAGAATGATAATTTATTGAAGGAAGGTGACAAATTTGATTCTTTTGAATCGTTAGAAAAGAAAGTTAAAGATGTGGAAGATAAAGAGTACGCATTTTTTTATCATCGAGATGCTATGACAATCGAACGATGTCGCACAAAAGGAATCAAGAGGCATGTTGAAGCGTCCCTGATATATTACAGCATCCGATACTATTGTATTCATGGAGGGAAAAATTTTGCATCTACGTCGAAAGGAGCAAGAAAAGCATTCTCGTTTCAGAAAAATTGTCCAGCAACTTTCAGCGTCGGAGTGGATGATACTGGCCACTATATTATCATCAAATCAATTAACATGAATCACAATCACGATAGAAGTGAAAATCTTTTTCAACACTATCCACGGAGCTTTTTAAGTTACACCATTAAAAGTTTTTGATTTTTTATATTTGTTTAAGTTATGCCTAAAAAACAAAATGGTATTCCATATTTAGTTACTTTCCTCTATGTTTTAGTATAATTTAATTAATTTTGATGTTATGAAAATGTAAGAAAATTAAAAGTTTTATAGAATTTAACTTGACTAAAAATAAGTAAATTAAATTTGTTCAATTAATTTAATCATTTTATTTCATCTTCTTCTTCTTCTTCTTATTATTATAAAAGAAAGTCGTGTTAGCTACTTCACTTATAACTCGAGAACGGCTGAATAGATTTGGCTGAAAATTGGTGGGGAGCCAGCTTAGAACCGGAGAAGGGAAAACCGCGGGAAAATCTAATAAAACGCGGGCAAAGCCGCGGGCAAAAAGCTAGTTTAATATAATCAAGAGCAATAACTATTGAATGAATTAACCGATTTCCACGCGGTTGGCAGCATTCGACGTAGTTTTTTTAACCTCATTAAAAATCTATAAGTTTAAAATGATCGATCGAGGAAATTCGTCCGACTTATGTACGAACAATAAGAAATTGTTTGTCCAGTACCCGTATACCCATACCATACCATAGAGTACCCGTACGAATAAAAAATAATTTATTCATACAGTACCCGTACGAATAAAAAAAAAATTACTCGTACAGTACCCGTACGAATAAAAAAAAATTTATTCGTACAGTACCCGTACGAATAGATTCAGTCAATGTTTTAGGCCATCAAAAGATGATTTATTCACGTTACAAAAAGAAGACTACAACCACCTTTTAACTCATTTCATTCCATGTTTTGCACAAGAAAACCCTATTATATAAATTATTATACAAAGATAGGGACATAAAATTTTCATCAATATAAAATCCCAAGTTTGACAGGAAACTAATATTATCGATATAATATTAAGATTGCGGTACCAAACCTGAAAAATTCATTTGCAACCCAGCACACTAAACGCTCCACTTAACAATTCTATAATCCACTTAACAATATAAACATTGACTAAGATTAAGTTACCTCGATATAAATAATGTAACCACAACTTAGCTAAGTATAAAAAACAAAAGATTTGATAGCAGTGAAACGGAAACGAACAAAAAGGTAGACAAGAAACAAGAGTGAGTAAAACATGTAGCGCGCGGCCGAATGCATATTACATGAAGACGAGCGGACGGGCTATTGATTCGCCGGCCGATGCGAATGACTCTTCACTATTACCAAACTGTTTCGGAATGAGGAGGTCTTTGGGTTCACGGTTAAAAGCTAAGTACTGATTTGAAAACTCTCTTGAATTTCTTGAAGGTTTCAAAATAAAATGGTTTTTTGCCTTATTTTTAGGATTAAGGGTTTGTATGTATAGTTTACAAATCGAGTGAAAGTTTAGGATCAATAAGCCTCTTGCAATGTCCATTTCTATTGATTTACCTTACCTACTTAAGTATCTCGACTTTTTCGCGGGTGTTATCTTATAAAAGATTATTTGACTATAAGACGTGAAGCAGCGTCGAACGTCGAACGAAGTCCCGAGCACACTTTAATTTCCCCGCGCAGTAATACATTACAAGTTTCGCGTCAAACACCTTCTTATCAATACTTGAAAGGGTGTCTGAGCCGCCGGGATGACTTGCGGTAATTTTCCTAATTTCTTTAATGGCTCCCGAGAAGGCTTCGCTCTCGGAATTATACGGTACCTTTCTAACTTTACAACTTCCACGCTTGTTTATTTACAGAACTAATTAAATTAATGAGATGTGGATCGGTTTGAAGTTTAAAATTGTATTTATATTATTAGGATTATTCTAACCCATAACAAAAGAGAGCACTTCTCAACATAACAAATTATAGCTCTTGGCGAGACTGTATACGAGTAAGTACATAACCACAACGAATAGGTACATCTTGGTACTCGCAGTAGATAAGCTCAGAACGACCTTGCTGCCTTCTGGTACAAAAGTATTAATTATTCAGTTTATAGTTTGGATAACTTTGTATAGATATCCCAAAATTATTAATACTTATACAGCGTCTTACCAGAAACTTTTCTATAAAGACTATAGTCGAATTTATAGGCCTCGGGGGAGCTTTGGAATAATGAACGCGGCGACTCGCATGCTTAGCTCACGTTGCTCGAAATGTAATCCCGGTATTTACAACTATTGTTCTAATTCAGGCTCTCACCGCAAACTGTTGTGCCCGAAATCAGGAAATTGCTGGAAGCTCTTGAATTGTTGGCAATCAGGAAATAATTACGGATTGTTTGAATTACTCTTTGTAAATAGATATCGGTTAATCGATACGTAATTATGTTTTGTTGTGGGTAGCATGTCCTTGTATAGATAAAGAACTGAGGACATTTATTATAATCCTATCAAAATTCCGACCTAGTAACGATTATCGCGTTATTTGTATGAAGAATCATTTATTCTAACAAATATCGAGCCGCAAACGATACCACGGCCCGCGGCCTTCATTCGACAATCTTTTACGCAGGTATTTTGGTCTCGATAATGAAATACCACAAGAAATGATCTTGATCTTTAGTGCCTTGGGTACAAGTCCAGTGAAATTATAATAAGTGGACAGTGTTAACAAACATAAACCTGTTTTAAACCTAAATATCTAGCTTAGTTTCATATTCTGATCAATTTACTTATACCTTTGGCGCCATAAATTATGACTTATTACTTTTTAAGCAAACCAATTACCTTTACTTTCCACAAAAAAAAACAAAAAGTACTTTAATAATTTTCAGACTAACTTAGCCGCTGTATCGCTTGAACGGGCTGCTTAATAGCCTGTAATATACTTTAATTGCCTTAGACGTGGAGAACACAGCTTGTTATTTTTAAAAGATTTTACACATACTTTAACAACGCGCTTATCTCAGAAACCGCTGAAACGATTTGTAATATTTCATTTATTAGATATAGGATGTTGCTTCAGAAATGTTGCTGATTGTTGTGTTGGTGTGTTTTCAACAGCAATGTATATTCTTAATAGATTCTTTCGAGTGCAGGTGGCACATTCAAACGCTAAATCTTAAAATACCACTTTACATTTACGTCATAAGCTTTGAACTATCAAAGATGCTAGTCTTCCACTAAGTGGCTTTTCAATATTCTACAGTTTTAAGGTTCTTTTTGAGGATTACTATTTAATTTTGTATGCTTTTATCTTTATTATTTAATCTTGGAAAGAAAGCAAGTTTAAATTAATATAACTATAAATTAGGTTATATCTTAAGTAGAAACTTAACTTAGCTTAAAAGTGTGAACATTATAACGTTTGTTTTTAACTATTTTATCACAAATTCCTATGGTTACGGAGTTAAAGTTACTGTATGGATTGTCCAACAATCCAGTAAACCTATTTCTTACGCAAGCAAACTTTCTAGCACTCCCTAGGTGGCCTGCCACGTCACCCACAGGTCCAATTACCCAAAACAATAAAAGGTGATTAAATTATCGAAAGAATA
Source organism: Chloroclystis v-ata (assembly GCA_963691955.1). Lineage (NCBI taxonomy): Eukaryota > Metazoa > Arthropoda > Insecta > Lepidoptera > Geometridae > Chloroclystis > Chloroclystis v-ata. The sequence goes on along the minus strand of OY829897.1, from coordinate 177,575 downwards.
AGCTCCTCTGAATGGGGCGGGCTGTCATTAAGAGCATTGTTCGCGCATAATTGGCGCCCGTAATCGAACTCTCTACCCTTAATTGAATTACAATAAAGGGTGTGATGCACGGTTGGATTCTTCCGGCCCCATCGCCCTCGATATCACAATGACTGTAAGAATAAGTAGGTGATTCGGACGAATGGCTGCCGGAATTGGAATTTCGAAGCCAAAGATGTCTTTGTTGGAAACGTATCAATTTTGCACGTAGATTATTGAGGAGAATGTGGTATTTCAATAGCCGGTTGTTATTGAAATCTGAAAGAGATATTGTTTTATTAATTGTCTAAAAGAACACTTTTGTTAACGGGTCACGGTATTATTCTATCGATATGAATAAATAAATAAAACAAATATTGCTACACAATTCATGTAATTTTAATATATTTCTAAGTAGGTACTTTATCCCCGTGGTTAGCGTCAAGATTGTGTTGTGTGTTGTTTATGTTTTTTTTTGATACTTTATGAAAAAAAAACAAAAGAAGTTAGGCCATAACAAGACCTCCTATCTCCCCTACATTTAACTTTAAATTCATCAACCCATCATAAATAATATTTATGCATATATTATTTGAAAATTAATATGATTTTAAGGGTCATTTTGCTATTTTAATACTGTCCATTTTATTTGTAGGTGTGTCAATTTAATTGATCTGAATTCCCGCACCGTGTATCCGTTATTATTGTTCCATCGGCTCCACAAAGAGAATTAAAAAGAGGGTATTCGCGCGAGGTGTCGCTTTGCGCTTTGATGTGGTTTAACTGTTTTTACGCCAAAATTCGCCGATATTTTACTTACAAAGCTCTTCATTAAAATTCTAATTACGTTACAGGTTCGATCGTTATTTTGCTATTCCATAATAGTATTTTATGATAGCCCATTATATTTTTTCAACATTTATTCTCAAAATATTTTCAGGTAGATCGTATCTGAAAACGAATTTCAATATAATCCCGCCACAATTTCAGTTAAATTGAAAAATGAATGTTATTTTGTAACTGAGAAACTCAATTACTCGACTGAGCTCCACAAACCTAAGTATTTGTTAAAGTTATTTATGAATATTTAAGTTCAGTATCTGTTACCCTTACATTTATTAGATAGATAAGGGGGATAGTGGGGCATGGAGGCCTGGGTGGACAAAGGAGGCCGCATAAATCGACAAGGAGATTTTTCCCACTACGATTATTTATCAGATGAGTCCTGTTCTAATAGTCCTGCTCGTGATCAGTCTTGTTTGAGGATGCATTCCGTGGCCTTTCCGGATCTCTTAGTATTGAGATTAATTTCAATTTATTTTTCAACCGCGAATATATAGCTGAATATTCCTTGCTGATAAATTACTACCTATAATTTTATTAGTATTAAATCTACAATTATTATTCGTAGGATTATTAAAGAAAAAAAGAACAAAATTCCTCTCATACCATATTTCATATCTTCAATTAATGATTAGAACGAAGTGTCGTTGGAAATACCGAGCGTGCATTAGTGCCCGTCTCGAATAGTACAAGGACAACAACGGACGTCGGCGCGTGCTCCGCGAACTACACGACGAGCCAACAGCGTTGCAACTGACAAACAACGACTGCAAGTGTATAGTTGATAGATGCCTCTTTTTTGTAAAAGGTCCTTCAAAGTTTGAAACTGTTCATCTTATTTCCATACATTTTTTTTAAATCCTGTTTTGTGTATGAAGCACATACAATCTCGTCACATTCATCATCATCATAAGCACTTCTTTTTACGTTCCCACTGCTGGGACAAAGGACACACACACACTTATTAACTGAATAAAAATTTAAATACTAACCTTAAATGAAAGTTGTGTCCTCTCAACTAACCCAACCCAGCTTTTCACAGGTATATGTATAAATTTAAAAGCTTCATACAACGCCCATAAAAATGCAATATCTAGAATATCCGCCAAAAATGTAACACAAGACTCATAAATATTCAAATGTCGGAGTTACCCCATCACTAGCGGCGCCATATTTCATTTTAACCGTTCGTCCGTCGATAGCCGCTGTGAATAATGGCCGACCGCCGCGTTTGAATATACGCTAAGATTTCAGCCGCTACGTCGATGTTTCTGAAACGCGAGCGATCTTTCACTGTTTTAAGAGTAAGTTAAATATATTATGTTATATGTAATGGATGGATCATTTAGTGAACGCTGCTGGTTCACGGTGAAAGAGCTGGGATGTTTATTGATGGTTAAGTAGTGGACGTTCTAGGAACGAGCTGGTGATAACTTTATGGAACACTGGCTGTGAATTGATGATATATTCGATAGTCATTTTAAAAACAAGTTTTTACGAAAGTTTTATTAAAGTACCATCTTTAAAACTTTTCAGTGAAATTAAAAACTTAAAAAAGCTGTTTATAATTCACAAAGTTAAGCGTCGACATTCAGTGTCCAATGTAAAACGTGAACAATTAGTCCGCTTACAATGTCCTCGGCCAGTCCGTGTTATTGGAGCTACATTCGCAGCCGGGCCCTCCGCTCAACATCCCCTAATCCAAACAACGGATTTAGACCTTAGTTAGCGTCCTATAAATTATTCACCAGCGGAATTACCCGCGCAAAAAACCCGAATTTACCTTCCAAACGGAACGCTTACTTTAAAATTCAAATTTGAACGAGGCACTTCATCAAAACGCACTTTGGGAAGAAATTGACTGCGGAGTGATAGAACGAGACGCAAATTAAAAAGATAACGGAACGTTTCCGCTTACAGCTCCCATTGCACAGTATAAATACACGGAATTCAATTTCGACGAGTGGATTGGGGGTGCTAAAAAGGTCATGTTCCAACTACTTTTATAATTGGTATGTTAACCGTTACATACCCAATCAGCTGCTAACAATATACCTATCATAAATAGTTGAGTATAATAATAAATTAAATAATATAACATAGTTTAAATTTTCTATTATCTAAATAGCAGCGCAAAAAAATTCAAGTGTGACTTTCAAGCGGCAATAATTATTTTCATTCCTCATTGAATTGAATTTTATTGAGTCTCTTAGACACGCCAATAAATAACTCAAAACTTAGAAAAACTAAATCATTCTAATAGTGCAACTATTGGATAAAAAGATTTATTAATGAAAAATAAAAATGTGTGTTATTATTGAATTGAATTAACGAAGCATTTAACGTGTTCGAGTAACGATTTTTATTATTACTTTGATTTACTTTGAGTAACGCGTGCAGTTTCCAATTCAGCAGCTGCAGCGCTTTAAAGCAAGTTGAGCTGAGCGACCATTAAAGCGTCATCCGCTGCCGCAAGAGATATAAGTGCGAGCCAGCTGGCCGCAGATATTGAGCTTATTGGGGCACGAGTCTTGGTTCTCCCTGTATTAGCTTTTAGACATTATTAACTTCTTGTTCTTCCTCTTACAAGATTTAATTTATATCTTTATAAAAATAAACTGCTGTTCTTCTACTCTCTACAACTCGGGAACTGTTGGGCCGATTGAGCTAACGTTGTTTCAAGCCCTATTCGTGCTCTGCCGATTTTTACGCGAGTCATTGCAATGGATTAAAAAAAATACAAACAATACACAACTTTAACGTGTTAATAAGTCATTGGTAAAAGTTAGTTGATTAATTCATTATTATGTTTTGTGTAGCCTATAAATAAATAATAAACACAACAGTATTATCTGTTAGTAAAACAATGAAAGAATCAACATTCAGACTACCTACTTATAATGTTTTTATTGATAAAATGATCTAAAGAAACAATTTTAGATTCTTATCTTGAATATTTGGTCTAATACCCGCTGACCGAGTAGATTCCCGTGCGCAGTACACAGAACGACGCTGCTGCGCACCTTCTGTATATAAATCCCTTAAACGGTTTATCGTCACCCGGGAAATAGCATTCCTAATCCAGTACCACTCAGCTCGATATAATGCTATTACATTAGTAAAATAGCATAAGAAACACCCATCTAATACAAAGTCCGTATAACTACACCCATGTCCGTATTGAAACTAAAACTACACACAAGTTGGATAATAGGAAAACTAAGATACAGCAGCAGTTGTTCCGAACTTGGCGGTTCTATGCATAGATTTCACCTGCTGCTGAAAAACGGATAGAACTAGAAACTTTCCTTATGAATCTAAATGACGCCTACAGCTCTTACGAGCATAGAAACGAAACTCAACCGTGTATAACCATGACGCGTGCTTTGAGTGTTATGTGACTAGCTTTCTGTCCACAGTTTTACATGGATTATGACGAGTTTCTGTTAATAATTGTAATGTATTGCTTTAATTATATGAACTTTGAAATATCTGCATGATTGTAATGAACATCCGTCCATCTTATACTTGTGCACATTAAGCGTTTTATTACAATGTTTCTTTAATCACGACGTCCTAGACTAGGTACATCATAATTAAATAAAGCTACATTGCAATTTATTCAGCCACGTAATTCGTACTATTCAGGAAATATTTCTGAAAAAAACAACAGGAAAAAAAAACAAATACTCATGTTCATACCAGGAATTATAGTAACTGTATTATTTCTATTTTCGTATTTATGTAAGCTGTAGAGGTAAAGCAAAAATGTTTTAATAAATAAAACAAACATTCACGTAACAACGAATTTTGTAATAATGATTTTGAATTTCCCGTGTAATGCAAAATCCACATCGGCTCAGATTGCTACTACATTCAACCTGAAACTACTTATAGTTCAAAATTGCAATTACCAACATATTGCCCGAGCATACGAACCGACGAATTATAGACATAAATGTTTCATAATAGTGAGTTGAGTACATAGTCCATAATCAGATTGAACATAATGTACTAACGCTGCAACGTATGGATCTGACTATTTTTTTGCGTTTTAAAGAGCCATGTGAATGAAAGTAAGCCTTGTATTGAAAGTATAACAATAACGATGAGGTACACAGGCTTACGTTGAACACAGGCGTCTTTTACATAATCAGATTTTTTTTTTAAGAAAACTCGTATTTTCGGTATTATAGAGAATATAATATTAATACGATTTACATTAATTTAACTTTTAATGAGAATAACTCAACAAACCCGTTCCTAGAAGCAGCCTGCTCAAAGGTCAAAGGGTAAGGAGTTCCGGGATTTAAATCTGTCGCGAGTTCCCGTTCTGTCCCGGCGTCCCAGGTGTTGGAGTCCGCCTTAATCGCAACTAATTAGGCAACTCAAAGTTTTTCGGAGCTCCCCGGGACATTCGTATGAATAATTCCAACGAATCATATTTATGGCGCCACTTACATTTGAATATGTTTTCGTTGAATTCGAATTACCATTTCGTATTACAAATGATTTTCTTGAAGTGTGTTTGGGCAGGATTGATGGCTTCGTCTAGAGGGAGCGGTGAGTTTTAGGCGTGAAAATGTGATCTAAAAAAGGCGAGTTCCACTCAACTTTAACGTAATGATACTATAATTATGTTTTGTTTTTTTTGAGTTCTGTTTTTGTGAGAGAAAATAAAGACATATTTTATTAATTATTAACTGTGTTAAATCAAATTAATTTATGAAAGTGTTTGTGAAAAGAGCATTTCGGTACCCAGTTTCACACTCGCCTTGCCTGATTTAATATAATATCTATATTATTATTTACCATTCCGACGTTTAAAGCGCTTTGCAGTCGGTATTTTAAGATTTAAAAAATGTACTACACAACTATGAAATAAAATATTTATTCCATTTTGAATCAAAAGTTTTATAATTATTATCTTATTCGCAACCTTGAATTACTGCGAGCAAAGCTGCAAAGCGGAAAGCTAGATAATAATAATTCAACGATTAGTTTGTATCAGACAAGGAGGGTATTAATTCAGAGGAAGTTTGTTATGTGGCGCCGCTATCGCCCTCGATAAACCAGCGGATATCAGCGCGGCGCTAGCTCGGCACACTTACAAGGCCAAGTCGGTAAACTAGCTCGTGCTCAGTGCTTTGCTTGTAACATTTAATTTACATAAGAGCTTATTTGTGCTTTATTTACTTCAGATAGACTATTTCTATTATAACTAGACTATGAACAAAGCAAAAAACTTTCCTCAAATCCTATTCAAATTCCTTTTATCGTTTGACAAAATTAATTATACAAAAATATAAAAGTTATGCAATAATCCATCCCTATATCCTTGACACGGTAACTTTTACTGTACTATCGTAATCGTTATGTAAAATACCCCACATTTACTCCACTACCTGACGGCACTACCATAACACCGCATTACTATTAGCTGGCGTCGCCGCGCTACTCGCTAGTAAACAAACTGCGGTCCGCAGCAATCTGAATAACGGGGCAAGTTTTATTAAAAAAACCCCGAAATGGCCCCACGGGAAACTTGCGTAATGCCGGTTAACGCCCGCAAAAAACCAATGTAATTTCTCTTGAACTCACTTCCAACGTAATTGATTTGTTTTAATTTTATCACTTTTCTTTCGAGATTGAGTGCTGAGAAAAGCAAACGATTGTTTTATAACGCTCTTCAAATACGATTAATTGAGTTACTTTACTAGTAGAAAGCTGCTATGATCAGGATTAAAGAGATTAGCGTTGCAGTTCAAGAAAGTTATAGCGCGCTGAACAGGTTTCCATTCGAAGGAAATAAATAGATGCTGAAAGGAGCCAATATTATATAAAAAAAAACAATATATAAGGATATCCCTTTACAGCCGTCATTTTAAATCTCTAATCTAGTAATGTTTGAGCAGTGTTTCACACAGTGGGATGCGGTGTGGTCGTGAGGATCATACAATTTTATTTTGGTTTATAGACTACGCTAATGTTTCCGTAAACGTACTTTCCTTAATTTGTCGCAGACTAATAAAACTTGTATCTGCCTAACATGATAACATTCTACGTTCCATTTTGTGCATAGATATTGTAAAAACCCCCCCCGAGCTATATAGCCTAACCTACCTAACTGGTTACCTAATACTTACATACCTATTTGGCTTACCTAAACATGTATGTACAACAAATACCTAGAGTTATAAATACCAATGTAATGGACATATACTCCGGATCCAACTCCTTCTCTGTATCTGGATCCAACTCCTTCTGTTGATTTGATAATTGGCCGTGATGTGATCTAGTGGAAACTATAAGGACCCTTTTTGAAGTGAAACCGTTGAAACCCAGAATTCTTTTAGGCATTTTTGAAACATTTTGGCTTAGTAATTCCTACGGTCATATCTAGCTTCCTATAACATTAACCTTGAGTTACCTATAAAATATAATGAGAATTAAGTTAATAATAATATAAGAATATCTTACTTTCACCTAATATCCTATTACTAATCCCTAATAAAGTATCTTACTAAAACTCTTCCTGAAATCATAAATTAGATTAAAAGCACATTTCCATGTTTCAGTAACACCGGGATTGAACCAGCATCTAGTAAATGATAAAGGAAGTTTATCATTCTGTAGACAATAGAACATTACCTACTTAGATTCATTGAGAGTTACTCAGGCTGGAATCGAACCAACTCTATGTTTGAAGAACTCATATTCATTATGCTAGTGAGATTATTAGGTACATATAACAAGACATAAAGAACTCATATAACTGAAAACATTTATTAGTTAGAATTACACAACAACAGCACAGATAACCAAAGCTCTCCCTGTCGGTCCGGGTTATACAAAGATTGTGATTTGAAGAGTAATAAAGTTCTCGAGTGGAGACCACGAATCGGCAAGTGCAGCGTCGGACGTCCGCCAACATGGTGGACAGATGATCTGCTGAGTGGTTGGCTCGTGGTGGATGCAGGTCGTGTACAACAGCATTATATGGAAATCATAAAGAGAGACCTATGTCCAGCAGTGAGCGTCCAATGGCTGACATGATGAATGATAGAAAATCGACTCATAATAAAAAATATATTTTGTTTTGGTTATAAGAAGGGCCCCAACTCCCGCCCTTCTTCATGTCTCCAGCCAGGCTTCCATGAGACCCTGGCTACACGCATAACCAAACACCCTACCTAATCAACTTCTGTCTTTCTAACACAAATATGAACGCGAGTCCATACTTGTAGGAATACAACTGAACCACTTACTGAAACAAAGAAGTCGCTGCTCACCAGACTTTCAATGAATCCAGCCTCAAACGAAATCCTCTTCATCATCTCCCAACACTTAGTAATACAAAAATGGCGTCTCTCAGCCACAATTCTCCTTCCCACCATCTGCAACGACCGCCCAAGCCCAAGTAACCCTCCGCCATCTCTAAATTGCTGGCAACAGAACCGTTTTTTCTACCGGATGGTGAAATGCCAACACACTTCCGGCTCACCTCTCTCTTTCTCTATTTGAACTCCCTCTAAAACCAAATGTCTATTCTGACTTTGACATTTAAGACTAAATAAGTACGTAATTTGTACCTATTATTAAATGGAATAAAATAAATATCCATTATGGACTGTTACAATCGACCCCAATCTTTTACGTAGGACGTAGCCGGAGTAAAAGATTTCCTATGAATATAAACAAATATATACAATATAATAAATAATCATAAATAAATATTACTACCCAACAATCCCTTTAATACATACATATAATATAAAAATACATAGAACTATATACATAGACATACTCATATAAAATACATCTATACCTATCCCCATGACTAATAAAAGATAAAGAAGATGAAAACCATCTTAATCTCCGTTAATAACTCCTATTTGGTGAACATCAACTCATTGCACAATTTACGTTGTGAGTTTAGACTAAATTTGAAATTTCAAACTACGATAAACTAAATTTACATTTAATTACATTCAATCATTAATGTTTAGTCGTTACAACCGATGAGATAATCGAATTTCGGTATATCAGTTTGTGGGACTGATATATATCCTAACGATAAAAAAGACCGTCCTCCATCTCACAGATTTCAGTCTATTTCCTGCATCTCTCATCACCACCGGCTGTGACTAGTAACATACAAAACACCAAAGATTGAATTTCCCAAAACCCCCAAGAAAACCCCCTATTTCAAATTTAGAATGTGTATGTTCAGTGTGCTTAGTCCAAGTTTTATGTGTAGTATAAAATTTATGAAGGTTGCTTCTGCATTCATTCTAGATCTCAGATTACAATTTAATCTGAAAGGATCTAATCTAACCTAACTCCAAAATGATTCTTCATAAATTTTATTGAAGTGTGTGTAAGGCTTGACATTCACCAAAAAGTCACAAATTCTAGAGTGTGCTAATTAATTTAGACCCTTCATTCAGTATCACATCAAACCACACATCAGCTTTTCCATCAATTTCAATCAACTAACTCAACCAGCACACCCGTAAATCTATGACAGAGCTTTTAACAGAAATACATAATACTTATATGTAATATTAGAACCGACAAAACCAACCAACTCAATTCGTATTAAAATAATAATATCATGTCTGCATCAAAATTTGGCTCGTTTGACGAAATAAGTTAGAGTTTGTGAACCTCCTTTCAAAGCAGACATAATTTCCCTTATAAACAACATTATTCGCGAAGTTGAATTGGTTTTGTTGAATCTAAACCCTAAAAATAAGCATATGCAACTATTAAATTTAAGATGAAAAGAATAAGATAAAATATAAAATTATACACATCCAAAAATTACTGTAAAACTCGAATTAATTAGGCAATAATAAATGTTTATCAAGATTTAAGTCTGATATTAATTTTAACATTTTTGAATTTAATAGGTACTCATTAATTTTATTAGGTACGCGACCCCGCGATTTTACGACTCCAGCCTACATATTTTTATTTCTTCAAACAAACCTTCCTAACACCCTGTATGTTAGATTTAATTTCTCTAAAGACAATCAAATTAAATACCTACGACCCCTAGTACTAAAACGTCTAACTATGCCAACTCTAGAACCTTTAACTGATCATAATTACAAAATACCAACAAACCTGTAAAATGTGTCATGAAATATCTACAAAAACTTCACATTGATAGTTGACAACAAAACCCTAATAACCATCCAAAGTATTCCCAAAATAAAAGAAATGAAAATCTACTACAAAATATCTTATCAATAAACAATTATTCACAAATTTATAACCAGCGACCATTAATACCAAAATTGTATGTAAACCAATATTGTAATTCAAGACTAGAATGATTGATGTAAGTTTGTCAAATAAATATATAAATGCTGAATAAATCTAAAACATAAACATGAAACAATGATGTGAAAATAATTTCACCCAACCAATAAACAACGATGAACTATGAACTCTGAATGACTGACAACCAAAAGGAATAATAAATTATACAGGTGACTTACTTCTGAACTATTCAACTAATAATTCCAACATTTCTATTCAAAGCTTTCAAAATTTCCTGTTTTGCAACAAGACAAATACATTTCCACAGTTGTTGCACCAACGCTATTGAAATAGGTACCTACAACCATAACAAAACTAATAATATTAAAATAAAAAAAAACATAAGAAATTAATTTTTAGGATCAACTGGAAACCTTTAGAAAATAATTGTAAAGAAAACATCTGAATAAACATTAAATGAACACAAGAAAATAAAATACATACATATTATTAAAAATACCAGTCAGGTTATATTGAAAACATCACCTCAAAATCCACAGAAACACTAAATAAATTGCTGAAATAAATTTAACAAAAATGCTAAAAGACAAACACATTTTATTTTCCTGATTTGTGAAAGAAGACTTTAACTGCCTTTGCTTGCCTTATTTACCTTATTTATTTTTTTGGTTCGACTACATTGTAAAATCAAGAAAAGTTACCTATTTAATCTAACAAAGAAGTAGGTACTTATAACAAATTATCCATAATAAACAAATTAAGTTTCAGTTGTACGGAGTGACTACACACAATGTAAAATGTATTCTAATTATCACTGTTATCTATTTTAATTATAATTGTTTTCGACCAAGACAAATCTTCAAAACTAAACCAAAACATAAAAACAATTCTGAACCAAAGGAAAATTTAAACTCAACAACGCCATCCTATGAAAACGTTATGAACTAATACGACAACTATTCAATTCAACGCCTGCATTGATCCACCGCAATTCAGCAGCGCCATCTAGCCACAACACCAGGAACTAACTTAACGATTGCAAAATGTCGATAAGCTGTGTCAGAAATTCTTCAGACGTCCGCAAGAAAGCAGCACATGTCATATCTTAGATAAATGTAATTTGAAAAATGAAATAACTATCTTATTCTAAAGAATCTAAGTACCCAAATTAAATCAAATGAATTCATAACAAAGCTAAATAGAATTTCACCCAACCAATCACTCTGAATATAAATTGCCTAGATAGGAAAATTAATTACATTATTGACTATTGATTTTATCCGATAATTTTGCTAAAACTTTAAGAAAATTATAACCGTGAAAGCTAGTGAAAGACAAAATGTAACTCAACTTAAACAAAAAGATACCATATTATAATTAAAAATAAGAAGTGAAATCTCTTTGCGCCAACAAGAAAGATGATACCGTACTATTTTACAACATGTAATGATATAATTAAGTTTCTCACCTCTTAAACCAACTCTGACCTTCTATGAAGATGTCAAAACCAAAACCAGCCAAATCTGTCCGCCCTTGCTCGAATCTTAGTTTCATATACAAAGCCGAACATCTTCATCACTGTACTCATTTTTAGCCTCCAATTAATACTGCTGAAATGAGAAATAAACACTATTAGAACAATATAACAATCTCTCCAGTAATTACCACAAGTGATGAATGTCCACTAACAACATGGAATCTTGTCAAAACTGCTCGTTCACAGTGGATATAATACTGCAACCAACTATAAGATCATTAAGGAAGATAATGTTCAACAATGAGTGACCGATGCTCGGAGTACATACCCATTTATTGTTTATGAATAATTAATTAATTATGTGTAACAGTATAACATTATATATATTAAGTGTCAGTTAACATGTTACATTTCAATGATATTATTAGTTGTAACTTTTAATTTTAATAAAATTGAAGTTATCTAATCAAAATATTATTTTCTCAATACCTCAAATCAAAAATAAAGTCAAGATTACCCATTTATAAAATAAAGTAAATAACAAAATATGCAAAGAAACCCAAAATAAACTCTGAAACAAATAAAAATTAATTGTGTTAATATTACTTACATGATTAATCAAAAGAATTTCAAGTAGGTAACCTGTAAATACACAACATTTCTAGAAATTCCAGAACTAAACCTTAGATAAAACATCAGCCAAAGTAATTAACTAGAAATTTAACTATTTAAAATTGATGTTGTCTCAAAAATAACCAGAAGAAAACCATATTTCTGTGTGTAAAAGTTTGTCAACGTTCACTATACAATTAAAACAACTTTAATAGAGAACTCGTAGATATTTCTAGATAAACCTAACAGAATTCAACAGACGCTTCTAACCAAATAACACAATACCATACCATGTTTTTCAACTAAAACTGTAATCTTTTACAAATATCAACAACAACCCGTAACTATTTCACCTCACTGAAATGTCAAAACTCTCTACTATTATATTATTTAGAAATTAATTAAAGCCAAAATGTTTCAGTGCCCTCCTTTGTCACCTGAACCAATTAGCACGATGATCGTACTTTCCCTAACCTAATTATCTAAATTCCTGTAATAAATTAATAAAAATTATGAATTCAAAATCTAATCAAAATTAAATCTATAAAAATAACTTGTCAAGATGACGTGAAAACAGCAAATGTCAAAGTGAATTTAGTTATTAGAATCTCAGAGCAAGGAATTTAAATGGAGAGGCCATAAGTACGAAATCAACGTGTATACCTACGATTCATAAATTAGTGTTGTACGAGGTAGGTATATTGTAATAATTGATCGATAGAGTTTGTTTTCAACTGAACTTTTTTTTATGATAATGTATTTATTGTAAATTGAAGTCCGTAAATATTAAATTATATAATTATAGAATTAATACAGTTATAAAACCAAGCAAAAAAAAAACATTTTAACTAGAACAAAAAAAAATACTTAAGTAGAACTCAAACATTCGTTTAGCGTTTAGTTATATTCTGTGGGCACATCAATATATGAAAATGAACTTTTAACCTTATTTTAACTAGTTTGAGTTCTACTTAATGTTTAAAGTTCATTTTAACTAAATTAATATACCCACAGAATATAACTAAAGGAATGAAAGACCTGAATAAGCCAAATGTTTTAGATAATTATAAAACACAATATACTTACTTATATTTAGTGTATTATTATATATCAAAATAATTTATATTTCAAAATAATATAATATTGTATACAAAACCTAAAATCTAATCCGTCATTTCATTCTACGATTCATGCTATTCTGCAAAAACACAATATATAATCAACATTTATTCAAATTATCATGGTCTATAATTTTTTACCTAAGTCTAAAATCAAAATATCGATAACTCGTGCAATATACAAGAACACCACTATCGATGTAAACAAAACCAAAAAGTGACAGTAAATGATATCCAAAGTGACAGTAAATGATATCGAAGGCATCGAAGCAAGGCACGTGCATGACGTCACGATAAATATTGGCAACCAAGCGAAACTGTGGTGTATATAGTTAGGCTCTTTTTAATTGCATACATTAGACAGAGATGTCATCATTTTTATTTTAGTCATCTTATAAACTAATTCCATAGACAATTTTGCAACAAATCTATTGGTAATAATCTAAGATTAGAATGTAAACAAGCCATGAACTAAGAAGAAGAAGGACGTAAACAAAATTATCTGGAAGTTCGTACAAATATTTATCTAATTAAAGAGAATTTATAAGCTGTACAACACCAACCAATTGCTATAAAATTAACTATTCGTGCCATTTCTTCAAGTATCTATTTAGTGGAAAACCTAATTTCTAAAAAAAAGATAAAATTATTGAGATGCAAAATAAGACAAGTAAATACAAGTGAAACAAATCCAAAATACCCAAAGAATGTTTTATCTAACCAAATCTAGACCTTGATTCTAAGACAATAATCATCCTAACCTGATATTATACCTATTTGTTATTGTTCCAGAAAATCTAACAAAAATATCAAAATCACAAACAAGGAACATTCTTTTGAATAATACAAAAAATACAACACTCCATCTATGAACTTGTAACAAATAACTACTGAAGCCAACAGAATCAATAAACAACTCTAAAATTAATCTATGAGACCAATGAAAGTGCTGGACCGAGCTGAAAATTCAACAGAGTGTTCTAATATCTATATTTCAATGCAAAGACACTTTAGACTTTATGACTACATATTAAAATAGAGAATATACAATATAAACTTAATAAATGTTTTAATAAATTGTGATTCTCTCAATATACCCATGTCAACATTTAGATATGACCGATGTAAGCCAAACTAGTCTATAAAATAATTAAAATCCTGGTCACGTGGCAGCAATTGTAAAAACCCCCCCCGAGCTATATAGCCTAACCTACCTAACTGGTTACCTAATACTTACATACCTATTTGGCTTACCTAAACATGTATGTACAACAAATACCTAGAGTTATAAATACCAATGTAATGGACATATACTCCGGATCCAACTCCTTCTCTGTATCTGGATCCAACTCCTTCTGTTGATTTGATAATTGGCCGTGATGTGATCTAGTGGAAACTATAAGGACCCTTTTTGAAGTGAAACCGTTGAAACCCAGAATTCTTTTAGGCATTTTTGAAACATTTTGGCTTAGTAATTCCTACGGTCATATCTAGCTTCCTATAACATTAACCTTGAGTTACCTATAAAATATAATGAGAATTAAGTTAATAATAATATAAGAATATCTTACTTTCACCTAATATCCTATTACTAATCCCTAATAAAGTATCTTACTAAAACTCTTCCTGAAATCATAAATTAGATTAAAAGCACATTTCCATGTTTCAGTAACACCGGGATTGAACCAGCATCTAGTAAATGATAAAGGAAGTTTATCATTCTGTAGACAATAGAACATTACCTACTTAGATTCATTGAGAGTTACTCAGGCTGGAATCGAACCAACTCTATGTTTGAAGAACTCATATTCATTATGCTAGTGAGATTATTAGGTACATATAACAAGACATAAAGAACTCATATAACTGAAAACATTTATTAGTTAGAATTACACAACAACAGCACAGATAACCAAAGCTCTCCCTGTCGGTCCGGGTTATACAAAGATTGTGATTTGAAGAGTAATAAAGTTCTCGAGTGGAGACCACGAATCGGCAAGTGCAGCGTCGGACGTCCGCCAACATGGTGGACAGATGATCTGCTGAGTGGTTGGCTCGTGGTGGATGCAGGTCGTGTACAACAGCATTATATGGAAATCATAAAGAGAGACCTATGTCCAGCAGTGAGCGTCCAATGGCTGACATGATGAATGATAGAAAATCGACTCATAATAAAAAATATATTTTGTTTTGGTTATAAGAAGGGCCCCAACTCCCGCCCTTCTTCATGTCTCCAGCCAGGCTTCCATGAGACCCTGGCTACACGCATAACCAAACACCCTACCTAATCAACTTCTGTCTTTCTAACACAAATATGAACGCGAGTCCATACTTGTAGGAATACAACTGAACCACTTACTGAAACAAAGAAGTCGCTGCTCACCAGACTTTCAATGAATCCAGCCTCAAACGAAATCCTCTTCATCATCTCCCAACACTTAGTAATACAAAAATGGCGTCTCTCAGCCACAATTCTCCTTCCCACCATCTGCAACGACCGCCCAAGCCCAAGTAACCCTCCGCCATCTCTAAATTGCTGGCAACAGAACCGTTTTTTCTACCGGATGGTGAAATGCCAACACACTTCCGGCTCACCTCTCTCTTTCTCTATTTGAACTCCCTCTAAAACCAAATGTCTATTCTGACTTTGACATTTAAGACTAAATAAGTACGTAATTTGTACCTATTATTAAATGGAATAAAATAAATATCCATTATGGACTGTTACAATATTGATTGTACCTCTGACCGGGCCGTATTCACTAGTGAAATAAGAGCCGCGCTAGGATTCACACGGTGTAGTTTATTCAGCTCCCATTGGAGAGAGACCGCGGAATAATATCATCCTATATATGTTCTGAAATACTTCACACATATCCGTGGCAATAATTCATGAAAGTTATTTCTTCCAAGTACCTACTTGTCCTTGAGTTCCATATCCTGCAAATAGTTTGTGCAGTAGGTATAGGTAGTAGTAATATGGTTCAATAATAAAACCGTAATGCAAGGTTAAGTTTAATACGGGGATGTTACTATATGAATAATAAGCAATAACATGAATGCAGGTGACAAACATTTCTAACAAGCATCACATAGTTCGAATGCAAACAGACATGGACAATATCGAAGTGTAAAGTTTCAGAGGGTCGTTGATTCCGTAGTTGAGTTAGGTTGTGGCGCACGTGTGCCCGATTGGGCCCACTCTCGTAAATAATGGACCGGACCGATCCCGTTCCGGCCCGCTGCCCCGGACCAAATGGGACTCTAGTCAATATCCCTGCAACTTATCCGTTTAAGAGTATTTTATTGTGACTAGTGGTACCGTATTGGTTCTGAAAAACAATTTTAGTTTTAGTCTGTTTGGTAAGTTTGAAAATTGGCATTCACATTATATTATGTATTTGATAATAAAATTGGTACAACATTAAGGACGTAACTATGAATTAATCAATCAATCAACTTTATAATTGTTATTAAAATGGCCTCGAAAATTAATAAAAAACATGATCATTATAACACTATAGAGCTTTATTTACTTACATTTTATATAAGCAGCCGCTTTAATTAATCGAAACCAAAATTCCTACGCACAACTACTATCCACAATAAAATAAGAAGTTTACTCGATCATTTGCCTGACAGCCTTATTCGCAACACCGGAGCCAAGTAAGCCACTTGTATCACGGGCCCGGTAATCACGGGCCTCGGGCTTTCTGCGAAACAGAAACTTAAACAACACGAGGATAATATGAAAAGTCGGATTTGTATTTACATAACGTGTTCGGTCGATTGTAAAAGTTTCCGTGTCCAGCTCTCCGAGACTAAAGACTTTTAGTTCGCTTGTTGCGAAAAACTCGTTACTTGTATTACGGTAACAGTAACTGTTCCTGTTTTGGATTGAGAGCATTACCCACAGTATTACCCGGCTCTTCCCGCAAAAGGTGTCGTCAACTCGACTCGATTATATACGAGAAGGCGTCTTGTTGTGTAAATATCAATATTGCCGGACATTTCACATAGGTGTAAGAAGTAGAACAAATTGAATAATGCCTAGACTGATGCGTTTTTGTTTCAAGAAAAGTTAAGCTTTCACAATTAGCAAAATCAAGGGGAGACCTTTGCCCAACATGAAAGAATTTGAACATGAATCTTCAATAACTTTCCTGGGTGTTGAAATGTTTGTGTGTTGAATGTGGAATGATTCCTGTGAAGTGTCTGTGATCCTGAAGCAGAGTCCCCACGTGAGCGACTGCTCTGTATCACTTATGTAAGAGCTTCCACCTCCCCTTCACCCCCCCCCCCCTCCCCCTCACCCCCGCTAATTTACAACGAGCTCCAAACAGGCACTTTGTGGCGAAGCTTCATGGAGATAATTTACTCTTGAGATTGCTGTAGATCGACGTACAAGAATGGTTAAACAGCTTTCTATCCCTGACAAAACATCAATATATTGTTATGATAATCAACCGTATAGCTTATCACTACTGGGCATAGGAATTTCTTACAGATAGATCATTATAGATCTTGTTGGACTTGTTGACAAAGACCACGCTGACTAAGACGTGTTTGTGACCGTAAGAGTTGACACATTGCAGAGTTTCTTTCTTCTGTCTTCTTGATTTGAGATAAAAAATCATGGATCCTATTCGGTCATCGTAGTAGAGAATAATTTTGATTTAAAAGTAATACCTATTTTCAATAGGTTTTATAATAATCATTTTTGTAATACGTACAAATACAGAACAGCTTTTTAAGCGTTAAATATGATTCACGTTCATTCTCGCAGTAAACATCAGCTTTTGTTTCTGCCAACTGCTATGAGCTATGCCAAGTAAAGAAAACGTTCGCGTTACAAACCAGTGTAACGAAGGGGTGATGGTTTCTGCCCAACATATCCTAAGGCTCTATTACAAGGGTACCAGACTATTTTTTATTTTTTTATCATACAAAGTCTGAATGGTGTAGATTCCCTTGTGATTCTACACCAGTGCTGTTATTTTTTTTAACTTTGTCATAGCCTAAAAAAGTTTAGTGTTCCGTCTGAGTTGAGTTGGTTCAGCGATTTGTTATTTCTAAACATATAATATGTCGCTCAACTTTACTCATCGACAACAGAAAGAACCAAAACTAAACTGTGATATGAATTGAAGCACATGCAAAAAAACTAGATAAAAACTATAGATAAAATGTTGAACGGTTGTCCAGGAGGCTCTTATACTACATATCTGACGCGCTCCAATAACTACGAACTAATCATCCTGGGTTCTTCCACTATGAGTTCCGCACTATACAATACAATATACAACTTGAGAGGTCTGTTCTGTGTCTGGCAGTTGTATACACACCTACGGTTCTGAATAGCAAACCCTAAACTATTTACCTTTATGAAATACCTACTCAGTGATGAATTCTATAAGTTGGCGCACACGCAGGGCTGGACTCGGAGACGGATTCTGTACTTTAATAAAACTCATTACAAGACTAGGGATCTGAAAATTACATAATATACATTTTTATTACATAAGTAGATACTTTTAACACTATTAATTTTTAATATTTATTTTTAACACTATTAAAAACACTTCACAAGATTTATTTATGTATTTATATTTTTATACAGATATTCTTTTTATTTTATTTTTACAGATATTCTTTAAAATGTGTTCATTGATTTTCAGACATCGTTCCAACACTGGCAACAAAAGATGACCGTTCAAATTCAAAAATGGAATTCCATTCCTCTAAATATTTTTTTTTGCTTGCTTGGGACCTGCTCTTACTGTTTCATAAAAAAATTATAAATGTAATAAAAGTCTGGTTTAACAGTGTAGGGTTGAATACGGCCCACTCACATACCTCGGCAAGTTTTGAGTTGTGAGAGAAGTTGGTATCTGAACGCGCCGCGGAGCAAGCGATCCGGTGTCGGCTCAAGATGGCTGCTAGTAAACGTGATCATTTAACGTATTCCCGCAACACTAAGGTATTTTAGGTATTATTAAAAATGGAGAAATTTGCCCATTTGTGAGTTGAATTACTGTTTTATGAGCGATTGCTTGGCATCTTGAGCAACTAATCCGCTAATTAATCTGTTAAAGTTAAAAAAGGTAATAATAAAGTTATTTTACATGGGTAATATTAGGATTGTCGTGTAGTTCAAAGTAATCATAAAGTCAGCCATCATCAGGATCTCAGTAGTTAATGCCTCATTCGCCCCTCGCCTGTTTGTTGCGCAAATTAATGGCCGCCGACCACGAGTCTCGAAGAAATTAAATCGTCTTACAAACTATGTCTGAGTTTTTCAGAAACTTTGGGTCTTGCAAACTAATTCGTTAGAAAGTTCCAAGTTGTTGAACTTGAATTACTCTTAGTTAATTGTGGATTTGATAATTGAGATTACTTTAATCATAGTCCACAATACGAGTCAAATATTAAATTACTTGTACGCACAAAAAAGAGAATAGAAAATATATTTTGCTAATGAGCCGTAATCTTTCATTTAAACCGTAAAAAAGAATAACAATTAGTTATGAAGTATATCAGCTTTTTTTACTATTATAAGTTAGACAATAAATTTTTACTTATAGATTATAATTAATAAGTAAATAAATATGCATTTAATTTAATTGGTATACAGTAAATTTACCTCAGATTTAGCAACGAGTTTTTCTTTAAAAACAGGGTTTGTGGATTACCCGTTTATTCTGACGCTAGTCGCGCGCCGACAGTTTCGCTTGCATTTCTTTACGTTATCTATAATACTCGTAGTTAATATCATCCTATAGCCTTTCTCGATAAACTAACACTTTAACTTGTTTTAAGATCAAATTATGACAAACATATAAAATAGAAAAAATCCATTGTATAAAAATAACAACAATAAGAAATACCTACACATTTCCCACATCAATTTTCCACCTCTAAACATCGAACTAAGCAACAATCCAATTTAGTTTCTAGCGATATCCTTGTTTGCAGATTTCTTGCTTCGCTAAAGCTTTGTTTTATCGTGATTAAGACTTGAAAACATGTAAACACAGCTTAAAGTTTGCTTTCCCATCGAGTCGGCTAACTCGTTGAACGGAAGTATTTAGAAGGAAAGCTGTCAAGTAGGAGTAGTGCAGTGCAGCGCTCGGATATTAGCTTACTGAGCTGGCGATTGTACTGCTTGTGGTGTGGTCGACATTATTTTTTTTTTTTTATTTGGGTGTTTACTCCAAAATGCCGATACATAAAATGCAACGAACCCCAGCAGTGGACATAAGCCTCCCTTCAGCCGTCTTCTCTTTTTTTTTAATCTTTAATCCACGGGAATGGATGGTATCATTCATATAGTGTTGTTGAATTATCCAAGTGATCTTTAGGTTTAGGAAATAAATAACATAATTTTTTTATAATATATAATTTGTATCTTTATCCCAGCACCATACAACCACAAAGCACATTCCATCGAGCTGTGATCTATTTATGTTTATGTATCTATGTAGAACACGGATAACCTAGTAAACTTTAAAACAGTAGTGCAATGCTGTAGGAATTTCATTAAAGTTCGCTCGTGGCCCGGCCGCGGTCACACCGACCGACGCCTCTCAGGCGAACATCTCGCATAGCTGGGACGAATGTCACAATCCTACACATACCTCCGTTACTCGCCAACAAACGTTGATCGTATTGTTCAACTGTGTGTGACTACGCTTTAGAATGGGAAACGTAGTATTCACTTTGTGTTAAATTCAATTTAAAAAATCGGCAAATTGCGAGTCGGACTCGCCCATGTGTTATTTTTATGATATCGTTTTTGACGTATTGTATAAAAACTACTGGCTAGATCTCGTTCAAACCAAATTTCCGTTGGTAGTTTGCATGATAATGTACATCACTTATTTGCGGTACGGAAACCTATGATAAAATTCACCCAAAAAATTATACATTAATTTCTTAATTATCTATATACTTTTTGCAAGCATTTTATATGGAATAAAAATATATATTTTATTTATTATTGAATTTGTATTCATTTGATTTATTTGTATTTATCACATAAACGTAATAATAATAATAATAACGTAATATAATGTGAATCAATGACAATACATTATGTTTAGGGATTCCTCCAATTCTTATTGAAATATCGCTGTATGGATTGTCTAGTAATTATTTGCATTATTTATTCCTGTCCCTGTAATTGCGTCCACTGAACAGCATCTTTTGATTTTATAGCAGACACTAATTTAATGTGCTAGCAGTTTGTCACGCGCTTCGTAGACGCCATAACGGAGTCTACGAGACGATTACCGCCTGCGCCCGGGGGACGTGCTCGTCACGCGTCCCCCGGACCACCGGCCCCCCGGACCACCGGCCCCTCGGACCACCGGTCCCCTGGACCACCGGCCCCCAGGACCACCGGTCCCCTGGACCACCGGCCCCCTGGACCACCGGCCCCTCGGACCACCGGTCCCCTGGACCATCGGTCCCCTGGACCACCGGCCCCCAGGACCACCGGTCCCCCGGACCACCGGCCCCCCGGACCACCGGTCCCCCGGTCCCCCAGTGAGGATGAAGGGTTGAGCTAATGACACATCCTCGCTGCATTTACACAGGACACAAATCTAGTTTAGGCTGACAACTATCGCCCCAATGAATAAGAAACAAAACAGAACTAAATTACAAAAAACTTAATCTAAAAAAATATTAATACCTATACCTATACTAGGTCTAAGAGAAATCAGATTTATCAATTAAAGTACCAATAAGTCAAAGCAAAATTACAAAATAATAAGTAAATATACCTACACTAAAATAACTAAACTTGCCTTACATTGACTTTTATTGAAAATCATAATTATGTCATATTTTGATTTCAATGATATCTACTATAGCCATATAATAGTAGATAGTTATAGCCACATTTTACTGTCTCCAAAATCATCACTTTCCGAACTCATAAATAGCTTCTAATCATAAATCTAGTTATATCGGGTGTTGCCGATACCATGTACAATATTCTCAGAAAATTAATTCTGGACCGTAATTAAAATCCCTAATACAGTGTTCTAGAACAACCTTCGACAATAGACATAAAGCCGAACAAGTAGTCCGATAGCCCTTTCATCTTTCCTCATTGAAACGTCAAAGCGAACTCTGAAACTTACGAACTTCAAACTTGGGGCAATTTGTCCTACCTACTGTCAAATTAACTACAACTGCCTATCGCTTAATTGACTTATTACTAACTTACATACGAGTTAATTATTGTACCTGGCTCTGCTCATTAGCGAGTGTTCTCGAAATTGATGTTTCGAGCTATAAATGGATTTGTACGGATAACTTTTGATAACGGTTTTGATGATATTCAGCTACGAGTATATACGAAACATTATAATTATATTATATTATATAAATATATAATGCCGCTGTCTTATTGCTCCAGTTCAATACATTCGGTTAATTAATTAACAGTTTCAACAATATTGTATTTACATTAATATTACAGTAGAACATTTTTAATTGGAACATTTCGAGTCGGAACCAAGTTATTGCATATAACGTTGGTTTGGTTCGGCGCGTATTGCATGAATTATTGTAAATATTGAATCGTAGTTATTATTTTCTGATAAATGTAAAATAATTAACGAATGAACCGCGGATCGGCAAACGCAGCCTTCCACGTCCACCAATAATTTAAAAAGTTGATCTGTTGAAAGTGCTTTATGCAAGCCTTTTCTGACCGAAATAGTATAATAAATAGTATACTATATCACTTACTTTACTTAAACCAGGTAACTAGGAAGAAAACAATAGGACAAGTCTAAGCCACCCAACGCTGCAAATCTTTAAGCGCTGTCGCCGCTGAAAGCCGCTTTGTTGTGATAAACCGTGCGCTAAACCGTTCAGGAACAGTTTAAAGGTTAAGACCTAATTTCACCACTCTGTGTTTGTTAGTTTAACATTCCATCCGGGAAGAGTGGTGAAATTAGGTCTTAGTTTCATAAATTAAATAAGTCTTCTTTGTCCTTACTTTTGTGAGAATATGTGAAACAAGCTCCGCTCAACGACTTTGCCTTACTGATAATACGCAAAATTTCACCCAGAAAGCTATACATATTATTTTTAAAATAACCAAACCAATTCCTATCCAAATCCATGAAATGAGAAAACTACATACTGAATTGATTGTATTACATCACATACAGAATTTAAAATAAGCAACTTTGGAGCGGGAAAAAACATTAAAAGAGCCGGGGGGAAAACCAGTATCAGAATAAAACTATTAATAAATTCAACAACTTGATCAGAAAGTTGTGACGTATCATAAAAGTATTCTTGTGCGATACATGTCGAATGCACTCGTAAATCCCGCATGTCGAACTATCGCAGATGTCGCGCGCTCGATATATTTAAACTTCGAACATTGAGTTACGGCGCGAGATAACGAACCATACGTGCTTTTTTGTTCACATTCTGAAAGCTTTTAAAGTGAGTTTTATGAAGTATCAGTGCTGTAGTCCGTTATCAGAATAGTACCGCCCTATGTCTCCCCGTGGCGAACGTGGAAGCAGCTCTGGGAGTGCCGACTCGCGCAAACGTCAAAGTTGTTACAAGTCATGGGTATGGCTTTACACAATAGCATTCCGAGAGTTATTATTGACCTCTCATCTACGTAATCCTGAGCCTAAATAAATGGATAATTATCTCAATCTATTTATAAAATAAATATAATAATAATTTATGACGCTAAAATGAGTATAGTTATGAATCAAGATATTTTATGATAACTCTTAATTTGAATGTACTTGTAACTGTATGTTATTAGTAAATGAATTTGAACTTGATACGACGTCATCATTACCAATTCCCTATAACGTGTTCTATTGAAGAAACCTATTTCCAGAAATGGGACGTAATATAGATTAGGATGAACACTGTCACGCTACACAAGTCTAAGATTGTTCCATTGTTTGTCCGTTTATGAAGGCCGTGTCTCTCCGAGTGTAAGCCTGCTCATAACAGCTCCAACCCAGCCCCTAATGCAACCTCTATACCCGCCACTATACAGGGCGTCCCACGCCACCCGCCACTATACAGGACGTCCCACGCCCATCTGGATGGATTGAGGGAAAGTTTCTACATTATAATAACAATAGGTACTAATAATGTTAATTGTATGTCTTCACGGCAATGCCTGCTCTTATGAACAAAATTTCATATCAAATTTTAATATTTACGGTCTTTGATTTATTTCTGACACCAAGTTATTAAGCAAAAAAATATTCTTATTATGAAGCTTTTCGATCACTATTAAAAAATTGATAATTATTTTTCTATAAAGGGTTTGATTCCGGGTTCAACCATGTGTAATTATTTAAATATCTCTGAAGTTCGAAAGATCTT
The DNA here is from genome assembly GCA_963691955.1 of Chloroclystis v-ata. Classification (NCBI taxonomy): domain Eukaryota; kingdom Metazoa; phylum Arthropoda; class Insecta; order Lepidoptera; family Geometridae; genus Chloroclystis; species Chloroclystis v-ata. Next base: position 152,828 of record OY829897.1, on the reverse strand, counting down.
CTTTTAGTAAAATATCCATAATATCTACAATATTAAATATTCCCTCCATGTGGCATATCTGTGGGACACCCTGTATAATACGAGTAAATACCCTCTATAATATACCCCTATGAAATTCAATGAGCCTCCCTACTAACTACGCAGTAATCTGTCCAAACTTGCTAAGCTGTTAACTCAGTTTGGGCTGTTTGCTCGGGATATGACTTAAGATAGCAATTAGATTTACAAGAAATTGAATGCAAGCTTCGTTTACTTTAAGTTAGGTGGAGGATGCTTGTGCTAGTTTGCAGCACGCCTTTTGTTTATTTTTGATACTTGCGAAGAAGGAACCAAAAATTATAACGTTGTACAACAATGAGCATCATCAGCCATCAAAGAGCCCACAATCAGATTACAAACTTACGTTTTACACAGTAATTTCAGTCTTATTTTGATTCTTTTTTTGATCTCAGTGACCTTTAAATAGAAACGAGCCGTGAAACGCCTTCCATTATGTGCTGTAAGTCGAGGGAATAAGGTGGAGAATGTCTTCAGATGCTATCAGGTACTAAGCAACCTTCTAATGTAAATAAGTAAGGGCGAGACAAATGGACACGCCATTTTGACTCGTGGGTGAGTTTACTGCCAGCTAGGTACGACGCATTTATTTGTATATTTTTAAATCATTGCAAGACGACGTAAGACAATGACTCTTCATTTTCTGTATTTCATCTAGTTGTGAACATCTCTAAATCATGACTGAGGTTTGGATGCACGGGCGCCATTAAGTATTATGTGTATCTGAATCTCTTAGAACTTTATTTTATTATTTTAATCTTTATATTTGTTTTGCGTCATCCAATTGAAAACCTCTAATCGTATTTATTTGTCTTCTGTCTTTCCAAGATCGTATAAAAATATTTTCTTTTAAATTTCATTTCTATTGTAATTTTTTTTAAGGTGTATTGATAATACAAAAATAGAAACGTGGAAGTATACATAAAATTATGTTATTGTTTACAGTAAAAGAGTTTTCAAACCTTTTAACTTAAAACTGATAAAGCCAAGCTCTCAGCATTCATTAAAGAATTCCAGTAAATCGTGTTAAATATTCCAGTAAATCCAACCATACGAACCCTTAGCTCGGCAGTTCCCACGCCGCCCCGTAAAGAAGGCTCGCGTGCGCACTAATAGACACGTCGTGGAACAGACTAAAATACACAGATTGTCTAATAAGGAGGTTCGTGCCGCCCGGTCGTAAGGACCCTATCTACGGCCGATATCAGGCGCCCGGATATCCGGATATGACTGGCCGGTTTTTTCGAAACCGGTCGCTGAAGGTCACTTGACCTTAATGACCTTTGACATTCCGCCCTTGGTTTTGTACCCTAGGCTGGTAATCGTTGAATAACAAGTCCTGAGTTTGGAACGTTCACTTTTCAAGTCCATTATGGAAATAGCGACTCTAATGTAGATGTTATAGAGATCAAATCAAATGAACTGCAACAGTACCTAGGTAAGGTATACTTTACTAATTTACCTTTATTACTGTAAATCTTTTACTCTTCTTACGTATGCAATAATAAGTATATGTATAATAATACTGGTTCCGTTTTTGCCATTTAGTTGCGAAACCCTAAAAATCAATACCACTTTTTGTTGTAATTTTTTAACTCAAGAAAGTCAGGGTCAATTTAGGTCCTTTTGGTTTCAAAATAGTCGTAGTAGTCCAGGAAAGTTTCACTCTGAATTTTAATTCAATTCTTATCCTAACGTGTGTCCTGAATATTACTTCAATTTCATGTAAAACTTGGGAAAGGTACATTAGTCGATCCACCCGTATTTATCCAGCCGATCGCAACTCAAAGATCCGCGGCAAGTAAATGTTGGAACTAACGATCCGAGAGAAAGAAAGCTTCTGCCGAGTCATTCACTAATCCACATGGACCACTAGACCCTATATAAAAGTATTATAATAGTATACTATTACAGTTTTCCCCATACATTGTCGGCTAGATGTTACTGTGCTTTAATTCACCAATCACGCCAAGTAGACCAAGAGCCTGTGATGGCCAGACCTTCCTTTAATTCACAAGCGTGAAAATTCTTTCATGTGTATGTCTAACATAGGTAAGAATAACCCCCAAACATGAAACCTGGATCGCGGTTCCTTTGGGAGATAACAACCTTTTACCTGTTATCTCCCAAAGGAACCACGATAAGAATAACCCCCAAACATGAAACCTGGATCGCGGTTCCTTTGGGAGATAACAACCTTTTACCTGTTATCTCCCAAAGGAACCACGATCCAGGTTTCATGTTTGGGGGTTATTCTTACCTATGTTAGACATACACATGAAAGAATTTTCACGCTTGTGAATTAAAGGAAGGTCTGGCCAGACCGGGCTCTTAGTATAGACTAATAACCTGTGATGGCCAGACCTTCCTTTAATTCTGAAGCGTGAAAATTATTTTATGTGTATGTCTAACATAGGTAAGAATAACCCCCAAACATGAAACCTGGATCGTGGTTCCTTTGGGAGATAACAGGTAAAAGGTTGTTATCTCCCAAAGGAACCGCGATCCGGGTTTCATGTTTGGGGGTTATTCTTACCTATGTTAGACATACACATGAAAGAATTTTCACGCTTGTGAATTAAAGGAAGGTCTGGCCATCACGGGCTCTTAGGTTAAAGTGCCGGTTGATGAATGTCAAAAATAAAGATCTCATGAGAGTTTCTTCGCTATTGTTTGTCTTTACCGTTATATTGATAAAGAGTTTGATAATATATATTTGTTCGTTAGAAATTATAATTATATTAGAAATTAGAGTTATAATTATATTAGGGATTCCTCGTCTCTACTGGATAAGTATTGAAAATAGAAATCTAGACACAAATTTCCAATAGGCTGGTTTATTGAAACGCGTTGACCTTTTCCTTGGCTTGGGCTAATACGGTAATTTGATTGAAACTTTAAAGGTTTTATTACTTTCTAAATATAGCTTTTTAATTTCAGCTGCTGTAATATTAGTGTGGAAAAATATAATGTTCTATTTGTATTGTCAAATAGATCTATTTTTTTAAAGTAAGCTCAAAAATCTCGATAAATTGCAATGGATTGCGCTTCTGAGCCTTTAATCCTATTTACTTGACAATAAAATAATATACTTACTGTATTCACTGAAGGCAAATATAATATCTAATATTAAATGGAAATATTGAATCGTGTAACATTAATTAAACTGACCAACATTTTCTGATTCTCGTGCTAACTATTCAGTATAGAAAGAAATGTATTGCGAAACAATAATAAAAACAGTATATGGACCAAGAGCCTGTGATGGCCAGACCTTCCTTTAATTCACAAACGTGAAAATTCTTTCATGTGTATGTCTAACATAGGTAAGAATAACCCCCAAACATGAAACCTGGATCGCGGTTCCTTTGGGAGATAACAACCTTTTACCTGTTATCTCCCAAAGGAACCACGATCCAGGTTTCATGTTTGGGGGTTATTCTTACCTATGTTAGACATACACATGAAAGAATTTTCACGCTTGTGAATTAAAGGAAGGTCTGGCCAGACCGGGCTCTTAGTATAGACTAATAACCTGTGATGGCCAGACCTTCCTTTAATTCTGAAGCGTGAAAATTATTTTATGTGTATGTCTAACATAGGTAAGAATAACCCCCAAACATGAAACCTGGATCGTGGTTCCTTTGGGAGATAACAGGTAAAAGGTTGTTATCTCCCAAAGGAACCGCGATCCAGGTTTCATGTTTGGGGGTTATTCTTACCTATGTTAGACATACACATAAAATAATTTTCACACATAAAATCAAGCCCCCTCCCCCCCCCCCCCCCCCACTACCCTTCTTTCCTCTTCTTTTTCTTACTCTTCATCCCCTCTTTTATTAAAGCCCTCCCTCACCCCTCTTTCCACTACTCCTATTCCCACCCCACCTGTATCCCACTAACAAATATGTATTCTCTTCTTCTTCTTCTCTCCTCTCCCCCTTTTAAATTGTATTTTATTATTTAAAAAAAAAAAAAAAAAAAAACACATTCCTACACCTATATCTAATAAAAAAAAAAAAAAAAAAAAAAAACTACCACACCAGCGGCAACGCCCGCACCATCGCAAGACCCGGGGGTTGGAGCCCCCGGAGCTGAAGCCGAGGCAGTGAAGATATCTTCGAGGCCTCACCCTGCGCCCCCCACAGGGGGACAGAAGACAATGGATGGATGGCTAAAATTACATTCTTGTTTGAGCCGTTGGACGGAACAGTGCTTTGTTAGTAATAAATGTATTCTTGTTTGAGTAGTCAGTTGGAACAGTTCTCTGTTTGCAGTAAATTCATTTGTTGTTTGAAGTAAATTAATAATAATAATCTGTTGGTAATAAATTGAGTCGTTGGACCGAAACATTGTAAAATGGAATAAATAATGGACGTTTCTTCGTGGTTTTATTATCAACATAAAGACGACTGTGACGTTAGACCTGGTGACGTCATAACCAACTAGAAGCCCTCCTGATAAACACACACTCCTCGACATCCTACACACATCTCTATTCGACATATCTAATAATTTTAGGTTGGTAAAATGTAGTCTTAATATCTTGAAAAATTAACATCTCAGGTCGCCAGATGGCGCGTGCTTGATTTCATTTCCGACATAAAAGGCCCTTCAAAAGGCTGTCGCGATGAGATCACTCAACTGTTTCTTAAAACAAAGCCTCAAGGATCCTCCGAATTCGACAGAATATAACGATCCTTCATTGTGCTTCTTTTGGAACTCAAAAAACAGAATTGATAATTATTAATGTCTAAGTATTGATGTTTGAGAGCTATTATTGGGAAATAATGTTGTTTTATCCTAATTTGGTCCTGTTTTATGTTCAACTTATTATTTACGACAGTTAAATAACAAAATAATTAATTATATACAAATGGATATACGATTCTCAATACAGTAGTTTTGTTTCAGATTCGGTCTTCGTAGCAGTTCTACATCGTAGCAGCTCTACGCCGTAGCAGTGCTACTGGTTGGGTAAGTTTAGATTTAGGCAAAATCTAATGCTATTATGAACCATTTTGTATCGACGCTCTTTACTGGAGTTGAAAAACAATTGAAAATCATCGAGTCTGTTCACAAAACCCTTAAGCCTGGAGCAGACCGGATGCGTATGCGTGACTTCGACGTAACCACGTCGTTGTCACGCGCCTGCTTACGGCGTAACCCAATGTCACACCGAGCTACGGATACGTCTACCCTGACGCTTACGCAATAGAGCTGAGAACGCAACGCATGCCTCGTGCCCGGCTCCAGCAACCATATTACTGTTTTTGAAGGTGTTGTGCACTATGTGTTACGAAGATTGGGTATATGGAGTTCATCTGTTCTAGTAATTCATCTGTCGAGGAAGAAGCTATATTACTTCTATTGTGTTGTGCCAGAATACTTCTGCTTGCCAGACACACTTTTACAGCCGTGTTGGCTAAGTGGGAGCATACTCGACTTTCATTCCGAAGGTTGTGGGTTCAAACCCCGCCGCGCACCACTGATTTTTCTTCTTGGAAAAATATGTGTGCTGTAAAAAACACGTGCTCTAACATCTAACATCGTGAGGAAACCGGCATGTTCTGAGAACTTTGAAAAGTTTGAAGGACATTTGTCATTCACCAACCCGCACTTGGCCAGCGTGGTGAATTAAGGCCTAATCTCTCTCGTTAAGAGAGAAGTCCCTGTGTCCCAGCAGTGGGAACGCGAATAAATTATGACTTCTGCTTGTCCAAAAAAAATGGGTCCATGATATAAATGAACGGAATGTACCTATATACAATGATTTGACTGTATAAACATTCATATTTATGCACAATTTCAATAAGTTTTTCTTTTTTATCGCTATTAATTACTAATCAAAACAAAATAAAAATCACTTTTTCTATATTAATAATTTCGTGCAGGGGTACGGTAGACTCGATCGAAACCTTATTTAAATAACGAAACATAAAAAAATATTGATTCTGAGTCGACAACATATATCCGGAAAATTCGTATTATGGAGAATTTCGTTAAATTCCGACTGTAAAAATACAAATAATAACGCTGTCGCCATTTTTGGTGTCAACAAACACGTTCCGTTTCCATAGATACGCCTTCATTTTGTAATAAAATACAACTGACAGTAATTTCGCACGCACTGCAAAGGTACGTGCGTGTTCAAATTTGTTCGGTGTGACGTCCATAATGGCGCGCCATTGAATACAACGTCATCAATGCGACGTTGCCGCTCTGTTCTGCGTAAGGCATGGCGTAAGTCACGCAGCCTGTTTGTGTCATGGGAGCTGCATTCCGTAGGGCTACACATTACGTCTACTCGCACGTCTACGTCACGCAAGCGGTGTGTCCTGTCTCATACATTTCCATACATTACAACTCAGTGGTACGTGCACATGCACGCATAAGTGTACGTATACGCATCCGGTCTGCTCGAGGCTGGTGACGAATATGGCCATGCAAGAAATACAACATCAAAAATATATTAAAACTCAACGTAAAATTGATAAACAATTTTCTCGTATTGTAGAAGTTTAAAGGTAATTAAATTGACATTATAATATACTGAATACGTATGAAAGTTATGATTCTTGACAATCTTAATTTCTTAACTTTACTTACGTATTTTGATAAAATTTCATTGTTTTAATCTTTCTCTATCGGATATTGTCACAATAAATGAAAACCGCACTTCAAAACTTATTCTTATCAGCAAACGAAATCCACAATTAAGTTTAATACTACAGCTCTAAGACCGAGTAAGAGAATCGTCAACTCTGCTTCATAAAGCGCTCTACACACCGCCCGCCGGCACAGCCCGGCGGCCCAACCCGCCGGCCTTATTTTTTACAATCATGCCGGCGGGTTGGGCCGCCGGGCTGTGCCGGCGGGTCAGGCCGCCGGCATCCCTCTCCACTCACTCAGTCAGTTGCCCGCCGGCTTTCATAGAGTAGTGACGTATTTGGCAATAAAGAATGTTACCTAATTTTGATTATTAGCACTCCATATTCTATGTCTAATATAAAAAATACGCGTGAAAGAATTACTTCGATACATCAATTAGTTTCCGATTTAGAAGTAAAACAAGTTGTAACCGTACGACGACGATAACACATAGGCTACTTCTAATCCTATGAAAATGTACAGTTCTTGAGGAAAACGGGGCCGAAGACTGGAGGAAGCTAGTTTGCAATAAATCAATATATTATTCATTTAAATTTACTAAGAAGCTAGTTTGCCATAAATCAATGTATTGTTCATTTAAATTTACTAAGAAGAGCGGTACCTACCTATATATAAATAAATACTTACGTACCTACCAATAGCAACAAAACTTTAATACATATTTAATGTCTTTAACGTCAAAGTTTAATGGTAGGTACTTCTACTATTTGAGTTATCTTCATCTATTTTATCAATCGAATAATATTTAAGTACTACTATTAAACTATTAATTTAATACGCGGACGAAAACACATCACAATACTGCGCAAGCTGTTGCACTACTACTATAATCTGCTGGCGATACTAAGCGGGCCGTAGGCCGCGCGAAGTTGTGGTATTACGTCACAAGCGCTCACGTGACTGTTAGCGAGACTCGATATTTTTCGAAACTTTGAATGCCTATAAAATCAAAACTACTAGGTACTTTTTAACTAAACAAAAACTAGTATATTTGTATACATACAGGCTTTACTGATACAACATTTCAAGCGATTTGGCATACCTAGTAACATTCTTCATTACTAGAACACCACATGCCGGGGCTGTCGTGCCGCCGGCATTGCCGCCGGCAAAGTCGTGCGGCTTGGACATTCTGAAGCCGGCGGGCTAACCCGCCGGCATTAAGCCGGCGGGCTGTGCCGGCGGGCCGCCGGCTTTGGTGTGTAGAGGCCATAACGGTTTTTTTTACATTTGTTATTTACATTCACGCGCCGCTCGCCTCGTTAGTCCGTAGTACGCGCCGCGCACAGTACCGGGGCTCCCTGAATATTTAACGCGTTTTATTGATATAAGCCATTGATTGATTGACTGCCTGTAAAAATATAGTTTTGTAATGGAAGCGGAATTCAATCAGGCGCGTCAATCAACCCTTACGTCACCATCAATCAAGTGATCAATTCTAATTGTATAGTTGAATTTCATAATGGATGCAGAAAGCTTTTCTAATTAACAAGCTTAACACCCAAATTTTGTCCGCATGTTATTGGACTTTACCGCGTTATATTATGAAGTAAATAATGAAGTAAAACGCAGCCTATGAGTTATTTAGGTATACTATTTTGTGTAGTTTCTTAAAAATCCGTTCACTCTTTGAGTAAAGGGCAACAGACATACACCTTTACACTTTAATGTTCAATAATATTGTGTATTTAATAAATATGTGGGAAAATAACACGAATTATGATGAATATTAGTGCAATGAAAATATAATTTGAAATGTTACTAGTCAGGATTATATTTCGCTGATTACATTGCGGAATCAGTCATAATGAATTCAGTCGAAATTTATGTTCTGAGTAGTAAACAAACCATAAATTTAATACTAATTGCAGGCAATGGGTATTTATATATACGATATATGTAACTACATAATATTTACGATTACATGGTTGTAGTTAATAAGCATAGTTATTAACTACGGGTATGTCTGTAATTATATTCTAATAACCAGTTTACTCGCGGTTCCACATCGGCGCCCCGCGCAGCAATGAGCTTTTGTTTTAGGAATTATTACGTCGTGTCAAATATACGAGTATGTATATTGAATAACAATACATGTTACCTTAAAAAAGAGGCAAAGTGGACTTTTTATAACAGTATAATGGTGAAGTCTGTTTTAAGTATTAATATTTGTATTAGAAGGCACGCATGCTTGCGTTGCACCAGTATGTGCATAGTACCTACCTACTTGTATTTGCATGTCGCTTGTATGACGTCACGGGCGACGAGAGTGAAACGGCCCGGCGGTCGCGTGTAACCTAAGGTCTTTCGTGCGGCGATACTACACTTTTTATACACAAATAGAGCATAATATTTCTTTGTTGTATGTTCAATTAAGTGAAAGTAGTAAATGTATTTAAAAAAACTTGAACTTTGCTGAGAAAATGCGGATATCAATGATAATTTAAACAAAGTATATCCTGTAATTTAATATAAACTTTGTGGGACTTTTTAAAAGTCTGACGAAACTATGTAAGATTCTCGTAAGTAAAAGGAATATTATATAGATATCTACTATACACTAGTCTGTTGTTAAACTATCCTATGACGATAAACGTTTCTAAAGATTTATGTAATTTATTTCCATAAAATCCTAACGATCATTTGTTGATTTAGTCAAAATTTAATCACAAATTCTTATGTCAAATATTTAATCATTTATATTAATATATTTTACTTAAAATAAAATAAATATGTATAGATGATCCAATCTTAAAATGAACTCCCCTCCACAAAACCGTGATAATTTCAACGTGTGAGAGGAAATACGTATTGCATCAATATACTTGTGTGCGTGCTACAACTTTACTGTAACATTGGCTCATCTGTCTGTCAAAGTGATACCGTTTGCTTATACGTTAATGAACATCCAATGACAAAGATCAATTTATGTGTGTTGTATCTATACACCTTTTTGCATGTACGTGTAACCGCGGTGGAGGGGCGTTCAGTTTAGAAATGGTTTTACTATACCTATATTTTAACGTCGTCACAAATTCAACATTGGACCCAACTATTTAATTTTGTAAACTTCAAAAAATTGTATGTATAATTTGCTTTGTCTAAACAACAAATCACACAAATGGGTTACAGTTGACCACTGACTGGATTCATGCAGAAAACTTTAAATAATATTCCTTACAATTTTACCTTTTGTCGAACAAGGAAATCATTTGTGTCGTTCTTTATAAAGTTCTCAGCAATGCATGGTTCGTTTCGTGAGCCGACATCCTCAGTCCCCACTCGACTGTAAGGCGAGGATCACACTGAGCACGCAGCTTGAGACACGCACCCGGGTGCGTTGTTTTTGTTTGAAGTAGTGTGCTCACATGGATCAATTGCGGGTGTTGTGTGTTTGTGCAAGTGACGTAAGTGCCGAGAGCATGGCACTATGGGACTTGATCCATACCTTGCCTGTCCTGCATGACGCGTACACAATCAACGTGTCTACAGCGTGTTTTGCATTAATGTGTCTCCTGAAACGACAGTGTGTTGGAGTGCGCGTGTTTTGATATTACAGACGGAGCTGCATAGAGCGCTCCCACACGCGAGCAACTCCCACTCTCTCTTGTATGTCGCGTAGACATAGTAGGGTCGCGCGGCCGCATGCTCAGTGTGAGCATCGCCTAAAATGCTCAAGTTTTGATTCGCGTTGAGCGCCAGCATTGAGCGTTTGAGTAAACAGTAAGCACTCGGGTTGTCTGACTGTTCGTAACGCGAATCCGTGCCCTTTGACGCGTTATGTAAGCACTCAACTCTACTCACTTTACTGAATAGTGATACAAGAATTTCAAAGCCATTTCACACGGGCGCATATTCATAAGTTAACATTCATCTGAAACACATAAGATGTACCTACTCGTAATATTCTTGCAAACAACGGCTGGACTAATCTCTATGGTATGATAATTTTGTGTGAATAGTCCAGTCCCTTGGGATAGCCTTGTGATAGTACACGTACATCCATATATCTCTTCCCGCGGCTGTCGTAGAACTGACCACGAGGCTTGTATACCAGAAGCGGCGTCGCTAGACTGGTGATCGCCAACTAATGATTTATGTCATTTATTTCCATACAATCTTCAAGATCACTTGGACAACTGGCCTAGGAAGCATCGTAATTTTACTTACTAACCAGATAACAGAATGGCATACATATAGTGCGAAGACCCACCTAATTAGAGAGACGTACTATAGGCTAAGTCTTATATTGAAGATCAAAGGAAGAATAGTAGCACCCTATGGTACTATTATATGGCTGGCTTGATGATAGTTTTTGGGCCAGATATGTGTAAGTATTAATATGACTTTAAAAACCACAAGCACATAAGTGACTCCTTAAAATCGTATCTTCCTCAATTTTAAGTAAAGAACGGAAGTTGGTCAAACATTATGACTGTCTCTGCACTGCTTTGCTCCCGGCCCGGGCTGGAAATGTAAATAACGTCTCAGAGCCGCTAACTCGAGCACACAATAAACAGTCGAACAAGCGCAAGCCGACCCGACCACTTTCACAAACTTACACAAATAAAAAGGAATCTTTGCTTTTAATGCGCATTTCGTAAATAAGTTATGAGCGTTACAAAAAGTTGGTCGACTCCGGCCCGAGGGACGCACGTGAGGGGGGCGGGGCAGGGCAGGGAGGGGGGGGGGGGTCGCAGATGTCATGTGGCACACTGTTCCGGATAAAACCAGATGAAACCAGATAAAACAGCCCGCGCTCTCAGTCTTAGAACCTGCTTGAGGAAATTTTACGAGATAAATCAATTTGCGCGTTTTATTTGGATTTCGGTAAGAGATTCGGGATTATATAGGTTCTTGTATAAAGTTTTTATAGATATGGAAAAAAATCAATTAAGTTAACGACGCGAAACATTTTGAAGGTTAGTTTAAGGGTTACCGACTTTGAAGGTTATATTTTGATGAAGTGGAACGAAATGTTTTGGATGAGGGAAATTCACGGAAAAAAAATTAAAGTCATACCCAAAAAGTACCAAAATATATGTATAAAAGTGCTAAGATAAAATGCACAATGCACTCACAGCGAGCAATGCCCGCTCACCGCTGACAGTCGCGCCACGCCCCGCTCGCTCGGGTTTACGGCGCATCTGATAGAGCGCTGTCGTCCGAGTGTTTTAGCGATCCCTGTTTATTTGCGATTTATGCGACGCACGTCGTTTATCTCCGGAATAACCCGCGCGCTCTGATTGCTTTCGATCCATTTCAAGTTACGATAAAAGTATTTTAAGTTGGAACTAGAACAACATTTTCAGAAGATAGTAAAACTGTACAAGCATTTCGTTGAATTATTCTTTGTAATATTTCTACGGAAGTGCGGAATTATTTGTTGACTATCTCGAACTGTACAATTAAATTCCGTACAGCTTATACCGCAAAATGACTAATACATATAATTTAATACCTAAAACCAAACACTTATTATTTTAATAGCCGATTGACACTTTATTGATCACAACTAGTGTCGATGTGGCCGCAAATGGATTACAAGGGCCCTAGCCTAAAAGGTCTATTCACTCTTGTCTTGAAGACAACAACAAGAGATACAGATTGATTCATTGAAAATGTAGCCATTTAAAATAAACTCCTACACGATGGAATTCAAACGCAACGGCATTGCGTGGAGGCGCCGCGCCGCAACCGCAGCGGCGATTAATGTTGTTTTGACGACGGCACTCGCCGCGATTGCCCGCTAATTAGGTTTACCGCACCACGCTGCATCGCGCGTCACAGCCCAGTGCTGTAATGAAAAGTGTAACTAACAGCCCTCGAGTTTAGTACCGACAAGTGTGCCAGTTTTGTCCGAGTGCTTTGTTAAAGCGAGGGTCGAATAATAAAAGATCCCCCAATAACAACGACCTTGTTGTAAAAGTAGATGTGTTATAGAGTAATCGCGATTTAAAAATAGTTCAACCAAACTCTTCCCATGGGTGTCGTGAAAGTGACTTAGGAATTGATATAAAAGCTATGAATTACCAGGCAGCTGTCGTTCTATGTACTGAGTCAATTTACGAGTAGCGTAGTCGCTATCGCCACCTAGTAATCGGTGATTATACCAATTCCCACAAGAACCACCATGGAAAGGGGTACATTCGCAGTCCTGGGATTTAATATTGGTTGTTATGATAATGATGAAGCAGTTAAAGGTACTTTAAAAGTCTTGAGTTTTTACATTATAACTTAGCTAACTGTTTATGAACGGAATTCCTAAAGATTTAATTTGTAAGTCTCAGAACTCGTCCCCTTTTAGTCCTGCGGTATAATTTCATTTTATGACATCTCATAAGTTACCGTCCATTTTATATTTTATTTTTCTTTGAGACAATACAAAAAGATAAAGCGGCCAAGTTTCGTTTGCAGTAAATCATAACAAACACTTTTTCTTTTATGTACATTTTCGGGGTCAATGGCGATCCCAATCGAATAGCTATTTCTGTACATCATACGATTAAGAGATGTTATATTAGACACGTTTGAGGCAATTTCTATGTATATAATATTACATTATCACTTGTACTTTAAAAATTAACACTTACAATAATTTAACGGATTCAGTTTCATATAAACAGTAAATTCACTAACCAATTCTATGTTGACTACCGCCTACAGTTTCATCCCAACACGTGACGCCTCTCTTCAGGGCTGCAAGAAACAACCAGTTCTATTTACGCAATAAATGCGAGAAAGTAACGGAAATTTACACAGATATTGTCTGTGTTGTGCAAGGGCCTCTATTGACTATTATTTTAATATGTATAGCGAACTCATATAGAAACACCTAGATGTTTTGGTATTATGAAAACACAGAATTTCGATTCTCAGTTCTTAATCAGTTTTTAGGGGGCGATAGTACTTACAGCAACAACAGTGCGTCGGTCCGTCCGAGCAGGCGCCTTGTCTCGAGTTCGAGCGATTCCTGCGCTAAGATCCTCACAAATACATGATTACGTACTAATTGCTAGTCATTCTTCAACTATCATTCATTCGGTGTTGCGCAGAATCATCGAAATCTGAGCGTAAATTATCTCGAAATCTGTCAGGAATTGGGATTTGCGATTCGATGACCTGGAATAAAGAAAAACATATACCTACCGTCGAATAGTGCTCAGTTACAGCGCCCCGAATAGCGAGGGTTTTACAGTTACTGACTTTGTTTTATATATATATAATTAAATTATCAAATATAGACGCTATGCCTGATATAATAGTCCTAGCTGGCACAGTACATAAATGCTTGCACGTCACTACTTTCTGCCACATATGAACTAAATGCTGCAATATTTGGCAAGAAAGTGGAGTGCTTAACATTTTATTTACTGGCATGGCATGTAGTCCCGTGAGTGTTGTTAGACACAAAGTGCATGCGAGTTCAGCTTGTTGTGTCCCCACTGCACGCCGACTGGTGCCGTTATTTGTGCGTCACTTCGACCGGCATGTGACCTATTGTCAACTATATTTTATGCAAATAAAGCGACGCGGGAGGCTGCAGGTTCGAATCCCGCCTCAAAACAAAGTGTTTGGGTGTTCTTTATAATATATAATTCAAATATATCGATCTATCCATATCTTACTTTAAGTATATCAGAAATCAAGGTATCACAAGCTTCGAGCATTTCACGTGACTAGATGTTGTATTGTGAATTGTCCAGCAATATGTATTACTTATTATTTATTTACTATTTAAATATTGTGAGGAAAGTCGAAAACATACCAGTCTGCCTGACTAGGTATTCTGTTCGAGTTTCCGTATGTGGAGATTAGTAGGCGAAGCGGCAAGTAGCAGTTAGCATATAAAACATGGCAGCCAATATTTGAGCAGTATGTAAATCGGCTTCCTCGGCGGCATGGCGGCATCGGCGGCATTGGCGGCACAACGCCACTGGCCGTAATTCCTGCCAATGAATTATTCACCGGTCGAAAGACCAATTGTTTACTTTCCTTCATTGTGTTCACATATGACCAAGACTTGAAACCTAAAGTAGACTCTATTCCTGTGAATGTAGAAGTTAGATTTCTGTGGCGGGTTCGATACATATTAACGCTTGAGTGTAGTGGAAGATTAACGGTTGGAAATCTAGTTCTAGACAGAAATTATTCATTTTGAACAGTTTAATAAAGTTATGTTACATTGGCTTTAAGAGTTGGTAGCTTTAAATAGTTTTGAATAATTCTACTGTATTCCATTCGATATATTTTTTCGTCAATAAGTGCGGGTCCACGTTTTTTTAAGAAACCAGCGCAATATAAATGCAATGTGAGTGCAAAGGGTGTTAAATTTTGTCGTATAAAAATAGCTTTGCTGTTGCAGTATTATTGTCGGTCCGACACACACCGTGTGAGCTCGCGGCCGAACGGGCACTCTTTATCGGAAATCATCTGTAACGCGCCTCCATATTTGCTCGTCTGTTTGACTTCCATTTGTGCAAGTTTATTGGAAATTAACCCATCAACAGTACTTTGCAGGTTATTGATTGTACCGCAGCGACACGACGAGCCGAGCGTGTGTTAACGTTGGATTCATTCCAAAATATTATGTAATGAAACTGAACATTGAAATCAATTCATCCTTATAAAGCAAAGCAAACGCAGCGTTATTTTGTCATTGAGAGGGCTTCTGTTCGTAAAATTGTCTATGAAATTGGAAATTTGAAATTTGATGAACGAATCCTAACCCGCTTGAAATCATTATTCAAATAAATTTCCACTAAATCTTATTTTAGATAATTGTGCTAAATCTGGATTTACTTACACCGAGATTGCAAACCACCTAACATCTTTTTTTAGACAGAAATAATAAAATGAGATGTAAAAGCGGAAAATTAATGATATAATTGGTTTTTCTGGCAGGTGCCCGCGGATAGAACTTGGAGGAAGTTTCAAACAAATCTGCGAGTTGGTTCCTTCCGAATCACGGCGACTCTTTTCAACTTTAAATATTTGTTATCGGATGAAATATCTTTATGAGAGAATAATTGAGTATTTATCCAAAAGAACGCCGTTGATATTGGTTTTATGTCACAAAAATGTATTATAATGTATTATTTCATATACAAACCTAATGTAATAATTTAAATAGTACTATTAGATAAACGTAGGTAAATGGAAGAAGTTTTAAAGAATAGCCGATGTGGGTTATCACGGGCTATGGGGGAGGAGAAATAGGTACTTAAAAGCTGTTCTTAGCCGACAGTGCTATAAAGCGAGCGATTACTCATTTGAAATTGAACGAGTAATAATCACCACGCTTACCAGGGGTTGGAGATTGCAGTATGTTGGCTCGCACAGAACGACGCTGCCGACGGGTAGTCGATCGTCTGGTAAAAACAAAAAAAAATTGTAAAGTAGGTATAAATGCTGAATTTCTAAAAGCAACATATTTCAATTTCAGTAATACTACACTAGAAAACGTTCTTGTTCTTGCTGCGAGGGAACAGAAGTTCAGAAGCGCTTTGAGATCTGATTTGAAATTCAAGATGCAAAGAATGTAGCGTGGAAATCCTAGGAATTATGGAGTTTGTTTGTTTTCGTAAGAACATATTTCGTTAATTTAACCAAGTTATTTATATAAATTAACTAGCCAATCCGCCAACAGCATCGCTTGCGTTTTTTTTGCGTTATGTAAGTACTTTTAGTTTTTAATAAAACAGTCTTCCTCAATAAATGTACATTTATCATTCATACACTTATCATTTATATTTTTTTAACTAAATCATACTATGATTTAAATTATTATTTAAGTGAATAATATTTGAAATCGAACCAGCCGTTCCTGGGATTGGCGCGTTGAAAAAAACAATCCATCAAAGACACTCCTCAGCTTAATAATAATAACTGTGATAAATGAAATATATATAATGTAGTAGTACATTCATTCGGTCTGTCCGTCGGACACGATGACTCAAAGGTATCTCTTTGAGCCGTAACGAGGCATGCGGGTCCCCCCCCCTCCCCTCCCCTCCCCTCCCCTTACGAAAGACCTCTCTGTTACAGCGCAAAAGTATTTGAGCGTTTGTAGTTAGCGTCCACGAGGAGTTTCAGATACGAGCTCACGCGGGGCTGGCTGCTAAACAGCATTTAAATATGACATGTATTTTACAGATAAATACATTATATCTGCTTTGGGTATTTAATAAATATTGCTGGACAATTCACACAGCAACTAAATAGCTTACATAAAATGTGCAATAATAGATTTAACCTCTTTGTTATATTGAATTAATAAAAAAATTAAAACCGGTTTATGCTTAATGCTATACGGTTATTGGACCGATTTTCTTCCAAATAGATAAACCTTAATTAGCATCAATGATTTCGCAAAGGTAATATGAAATACGTGTGATCATTCTTACTCACTCAGCATTCATTCTTCATATTTTGTCCGTGATTTTCTAGCAACAGATTATTTCCAGTTGCGGCCGCATTAATCACGTCCGGCTGGTGGTGAAATAGCTCTCATCTTGGTTTTATTTTCATTTAACTCGTACTTAAATGAGAAGAGACTGTTCTTTATTAAATTAGTATAAATGCTACAAATCGGTCTGTAAAATAGAGGAAAGTACTTTATTTATGAATAAATAACAATCATATTATTTCTAGTTTCGATGTTTTAAAATTGTCATAAGATTCAAAATTTTCTCATATTCAAAATTCAATTGTCCAAAAGTGTACCACTGCTGCATATAGACCATTCACCAAATCATCTGTCCATCTAGTAGGCGAGAACTTTTTGGCCAAAGCAATTAGCAATTGAATTCTTAGCACTGGAATAACATCTATAAATGGTTTGCATAAGGCCCTTGTTCACATCGACATTACAATAAAACCATTCAATAATTCAATTTGATGCAAATTAATGAACGCTGAAACCGCACTGCGGCTGGTGTCAGATAAAATCTATACTATTATTGCAAAGCTGATAAGTTAGTTTGGTTAAATATGCTAATTCGGAATTAATTTACTTTTTTTTATTATTTCTGCATTAGATAGTTTATCCAATTAACATAATCATTAACTACTGGGCTAGAGTGTCCTCAATAGGACTCTAAATTAAAGGCCTTTACTCTCTGGCCTGGACTCTAAAAAATTTGTACAATACACAGACGTCGATGCTTCCAAATTCATAAATCCCTCCACCACGCCATACCGAGGTGTGGTACTTATCTTAGGCCAGAAGTGCACGACACCATCGGCTTATCTATCGAGGCTGGTTATAAACTATTATATCTCGGGAAACATAATGTGCTTTCTTGTAAACATAATGTTCTTTGTGAACTTTCAAATAAAAGTACATAATTATGTTACGTTTTTGATGGTTGTGAACTATGAATTAGCGTTCAACTCAACATAAAGAAAGAAAAAATCTATACTCATAGTAAGGACAAAAATGTATATAATAGCCCCAATGATTTTATATAGTATAGATATGTTACCTTCATGTAATTGCAGTTTGAAATCTGTTCCGCGAATCCAAAACTGATATAAGATGTCAAATGTTTACTAGTTCATAGAGTAACATTTATATTCGTAGAGTGGACACTTGAGTGAAATGTTTAGTAATAGATAGGTAAGAAATAAAACACCTTACAAAAGTAAATCATATTTATTGAAATTGAAATAATTAATGATAAATTAAATGAAAAAAATCGCGGTGGATGCAGGCTGCGAGCGACCGTAATGACTGGAAGTCATATAGGGAGGCCTATGTCCAGCAGTGGACGTCCAATGGCTGATGATGAATGATAAATTAGTAAAATACACTTTCTAAATACCTTCAAAAAGATTTAATTTATTTCTTTTCTGTCTCTTTAAAAGTTTTTTTAATTCGGGGTTATTTTTATGTGCGGAATGGACACGAATAGGTATTTGTGTATTTATGAATTATGGTTTTAATCAAATATACGCGATGATTAAAAATAGGTACCTATCTGATGTGTCGAATGTTCGATCAGAATTTACATTTACATCGAATTTACATCGCCATCAATATTCGCATCTACACTAACTAATCTATGTCCGCGCCTCAATTATTATAATTATTTGGAAAAATAAATAATCTAAGTATCTTTGCATACTCGCATGTGATACGAGATTCTTTGTGTTTCGTTTACTTTAGCATCGTAATTGGTACACTTCCGAAACACCCACGATGGCATTTTTAATTTGTTTTAGCAAGGACACAATAATCTACGGCATGTCAAGCTCGTGATTGCGCTCGACGCAGACTGACAACTAAAAGTTACAATTGGGTTTTATTTGAGTCTTTACAATGCGCGTGCTTGTAACAAATCTATACTATATAAAATCATTGAATAGCCCACAGTGTTTTAACAGCAGCGGGCTATTATATAAATTAATTATAAGATTATTTATGCAGCATTTTTGTCCTTACTATGAGCACAGAATATAAAATGCTAAGAGTAAAGATTTTTTCTTTCTTTCTTTTCTTTTTATAAAGCAAGCAGATCCGCGTGACAGGCTAGTTGTAACTAATAACGTCCCACAGAGAATAGAATGAGTATTGAGACAGAGTTTGATTAAACCGTGATTGGGCAGAGCTCGGCTTGTTATGGACATAGTTGGAAAGTTTTTGCCAATAACTTTATGCAATTAGATATTAATGTTTGGATGGAATTACCATTCGGGCGAGCGTAGGTCGAAAGGTTAAGGCTTAAGATGTTTACGAAAAGCACCCACTTGTTTCGAGATCACAGGTTTAATTATTAAATTTAACCGCCCATAGATTTTTTTTAGGGGTGATGCTACAGAATAAAAAATTCGCTTGTCATTGGTGTATTTCCAATAATTCTGTATAATTAAAATTTATTTAATTACTCTATTTTCAAGTAAAATATCAATAAATATACAGATTAATGTTATATGTATAGTTTTTGTGGGCGGTTCAAGGACTGTATCTACAGACTGCAATGCGAATGAACGAATGGTTCGCACAATTTACATGAACATCAATAATTGTTCATCCTCTGAGCACGCACTGCGCCGGGACCGTCAACACATTCATTATATGAAAAAGGCACGGTGTTTCACACCATTATACATACATTTCCCGTATTTGTATATTCTTAAAGGGGTGAATAATAACAAATTTAAAGATTATAATAACGTTTTTTTTTTTCAGAAAATAAACCGACTTAAAACTGCCTCTAAATTCACTTCCTTCATTAGCTCTGCAACGAGGTGATGACTACCAGACACAAATGCCTAAATAGGTTTACGAAGTATAAAAAAAACCTAACAAAAGCACTAGTTGCCGATTTATCAGGTCTGCCATCGTCAAACCCTGATTTTCTTATCATGGGACAATTTACATCTATGGGGACAACATTTGAAATGTATTTTTTCTAACAAAATACTAATTGATCCACTTGAACTTAATCATACTATGACAGCATCATTATTATCAGGGTAATGATGCTGACATAATTATGGTTTGGTAAATAACATGTTTCATAGCACAGGCCATTTTATCAACATGTGCATTTTCTTAAAAAAAACCCTACATAATGAAATAAAGAAAGGCAACTGAGCCCCTTCACGGACGATCCCACAGACCCACTGCACTGCACAGCATTCCTAACGATGTACTTGCTGCTGATTGCGGGCGCCGCATTTGTTCGCAAGATATCGTCATTTTTCACGAGTTTCGGTTCTATGAAGCTGATTTATCGCCCTCAGAGAAAGAAGGATTGTACTATTGAATGTTGGATCGCAGCTATTCGGTATTTGAAAAATACATTAATATGTATATTTGATCCCATTCGCAATTTTGCCGCTTTAAATATATACCTATCTAACCTAATCTAGGTGCTAGATGTTGCTGTGTGAATTGTCCAGCAATATCTATTTATTTAATTTAGATTTAGATTCCAAAATGATTGGTCAGTTATTTAGAATACTTTATCATTACAATGTATTTAGTTGTTTTCATTAACACGGTTAAACAAAAATTTAGATTATTAAGGCTACTTAATAAAATAAAATTGTAACAATTTAATTACTTATCCATCATTCGGGATCGGATGATCAAACACACATACATACACACCCGCCCGTAAATCAGTTCGTATTAGGAGCACAAACAGGGCCGCATGCCCTACAAGCACATTTATTTGACTTAACTTCTTTAACAAAATCATACAAATCATTAAATATGTTATAAATCTACTAAATTGGTCTTAGAATAGTACCACCCTATATCCCTGTAGGTGTCAAGAACTTATAGTTTTAATAATAATATTATCGAATTAGTTAGTGTAGACATTCAGTGTGACACAGAAGTCATATAGATAGATAGATAAAATTACTTTATTGCACACCTTTAATAACATAACATAACTAAATTAGCACTAGCGTACAATATAAGAATGTTTTGTTAATTCTCATTTTAAGTGAACTTGTTTCTTATGAGAATAAAGATCTTAAAACCGAACAGTGGAAAATACAATAAGAAATAATGGGACAATTGGCGGCCTTATCACTAAAACCGATCTCTTCCAGGCAACCTTTGGATGGATAGGAACTATTAAATTCTGGAGTGGTGGTAGTAACTATTAAGACATCATCTCAGTAAATACATCGAAATGTGAGTACCTGTCAGTAGACACGAACAAGCGTCGCGGGGGAGGCGCGGGGTACAGGGCGCGGGGGAGGGGGTGTGTTTTCATTGGATCCTTTATTCGGCGCGATGGGCTCCTTTGTGCGACTGATTGACTGCTCCGGAACAAGCCTACCTTCTCGATTTGTTTAGAAAGCGTACAATACACACACCCGTCCTGAATGTGTGGGTACTTTCCGTGACACAAGTGGAAAGAAGGATGTGAAAAAACGTGAAAAAGGAGTTGAAAATTTAGCTTTAAGCTGCTGACGTACCAAGAAAATTGTTCAACTAAAATAATGAATACTACTAAAATACTATTTATAAATAATTTTGGTATTCGTTTGTATGGGCAATTCGTCTGACGCCAACCTCTTAAACCAAATTATCCCTATTTGGGGAAAATTTAAAAACACACTGGATTGCAACCGCCAAGAGAACCCTTATAAGCGAAACAACTGAAAACCTTAAAGGGATGTTTATATCTACGAATGATCGTTCACGCCTCGCGCAACAACTTAGTTAGTAACGAGAGAACAGCAAGTTCTGTCGATGAGTATCCCTAAACATGTGTACGGGTCCTCAAAGGCGCGTATAGGCTCAAGGGCGCGCTCGATCAAAGAACAGGACGTGTCTTTTCCACACTGTTATGAATAACTTCCGTACTACGGACACAGAGATCTCAATCACATCACAGCCAATAAGAACTCTCTCCAATAAGTTTCAAAATATTGATTGATCAGAAAATTAAATGAGACAGTTTGTTACTAAATTCATTTACATAATTTATGGTCTGAAGTAATTTTTTTCAATCATTATTGACTACACCTCTTATTATACTAGCGTTTTTTCCTTCAGAAATAAGTCCTGAAATAATAATTATATGCAACTATGTAGTATGCATAATTGTGCACCGTTACATTCACTACCGTTTAGAGTATTAAAATCAAAATCTCTAGGCGCTGTCAGTGTCACAGCCTGCCGTCTCGTTCGCTGGTACGCCATTCGCATTTTAGTGCTCAACCGTTCGTCACGCGCAAAAGTTTCGCACTAGTAAAATAAACAATTGTGAACCAATATAATTACGTTTTATCATGGCCAAAACAAGTTTAATTTGCCATTCTTACGTAAGTGATCAACTACAAATCATAAAATTTGTTATAAAAATCCAAGTTGAGTCCAAGTGACTCGGAACCAAATCATACCATTGAAAAAGGTAAGTCAATTTATTATTACAAATATGCTTAGCTATTTTGTGGGCATAGACAACAAAAATACATTCGGGCTGATCGTCGGACAGTCTCATAATTATGATGTCATGCCGCACTACCCTCATCTACAATGTAGGTTATTGAAAGCTTATGTACCTAGCTCATATTGTGCGCAAAGACAATAAAAATGCATTCGAGCTGATCATCGGACAGTCTCATCGCAACAATGATGTCGTAACGCGCTACCCGCATTTGCAATGTGGTTTATTGAAACGTCAATTTATTATTACATGCGTACCTACTTATGTAGTTCATATCGTGCGCAAAAACAACAAAAATGCATTCGAGCTGATCATCGGACAGTCTCATCGCAACAATGATGTCATAAAGCGCTACCCGCATTTAAAATGTGGGTTATTGAAAACAGATACTGTGTTAGTTTCTGTGTACAACAATACGTATTTATACTAATAATGTACTATGATAGTCATACAATGCATTCGAGCAGTATTCAGGACTGTCTCATCGCATATTGACTATCAAATTAACAAGTTAATGCACTCGAGCTGATCTTTGGGCTGACTCATCGCATTTGTACAACATAATTTAGAAGATAATTATATCGAGCTGTTCTATGGGCTGTCTCACTTATTCTACTTCCCTCATTGCATCTGGACATGGAGTTGATGAATATAAACCCCATAGATTGGGGAGTTTGTGTATCCACCACACTAAAAGGTTTGTTAGCGGCAAATTTAATTTACCACAGTGAGTTAAAAGGTTAAGTACCTACACAAATGACGCTGCAGCCTATCTTCTGATAAACATATCCCTACGTCGGTTTGACGAAATCTATGGGAAAATATTGGGTGGCACTATTATTAGGCCATCGCCATACGGCACTTTGGGCAAAACAAAACACAAGGATAGATTTGACATTATTACAGTGTAGTGTTACACAAGTAAAATTTATTTGATACATTCGGATATACTTTTGGGTTTATCCTCTGTGTAATTATTAAATTGTTTTAAATTTTATACTTAACGTCCACTTATTTGAAAAATAATATGGAATAGAGTAGTTCTACTTGGTGATTTATGCATAGTAGGTAACTATGCATAATACCTACCTAATTTTGCATTATAAATAATACAAACAATCACCATTAGATATTTATCAAGATATCATAATTATCTATTATGTATACCATGTATACCTATAATACCTATGTTTTATTATTATTATTACTACATCCTGCAAGTTGTAGATTTTCCTGCAAAAAATGTTTCCTTCCATACGTATCCGATTATTTTGGGATTGAAGCGAACTTTATAAGCAAACTATAAAGTGGTTTACTTGTGACCAACATACGCAACTTTATAAATATTAGTCTTGTAAAACAATAAGAACGAGCTATGAAGAAGTTTACAAGGGTGAATTATGAAATATTCAGCATTCTGAATCTGTTATTAGGTTTTTTCAGTACCTCTGATGCAAACTGGCTAATCTTACAAAGAAACAGCCAATCGCATCGAATAATACCGCACGTCGAGAAGTCTACATCCGTAGTCCAGTACATCCAGGACGCCAGTGCAGCAGTGGACACACCGCCGACTCAGCCGCCGAGCATAAAGGAGACGAGGTACCCAAAAACCATCGACCGTATTTCCGACATCAATAATAACCCATAGTAACTACCATCTTGGTACAGATATCTGCTTATAAACAGATGTTTTTATTTTTTAAACAGTCGTTTTAACATTCGGTCCGCCTCTTGGTGAGACCTAAGTACAAAACTAAAGGTTTGTGTACAATAATAATATAATCCAGCATTGAAGGATCGCAGCAATCAAGACATCGCAGCGTGCTCAACTATCTTATATTACTATAAGTTCATTCCTGGAATCCTTTTAAAATCCATACCGAATTGAAATGTGCATCTTAAATATAAGCTGCTATGGTGTGCGAAAGAAGATTCCGCCCCGCGGCACCAGCCGCATTATGACCGATGTACATATCGGGTCAAGACCAAGCGTGTTTTACCAACATGAAATATACAAACCTACTTGGCTGTATGCTGTAGGGTGCGCCATCACTGGCAACTAAGAAATTATTGTCAGTTTTCATGTGTGCATGTCGGAGAGTTTTTTCTACGCTACCTACGTCCATTGAGTTACGGATAATACGTACAACTATTTCCAAATTCTCTCTCAATGTGATACACTAACGTGTTTACATGACACAAAATATAATTATGAATATTCTGCTGTTAAGTGTATAGTAACTTCCTAAAGTTATGAACCATGAATCGCTTCAGATAATCTACTATTAGCGTTGCTATATTTTTAATATCATTTTATATAATAATAACTATGTATCAATGTAACCGTTTCAAACTTACATAGTTATTATGTAAACTATATATTATTATATATAGTTTTATAACTGATTTCTATAATAATGTCTAAGACTGGGTTAGCTAGAGACCTATTATGAATTCAACTTCGTTTGAATATAAATCCAGGGTTTCACAAATACATGTTATTGAGTTAAATCCCATGATTTCTGTTTTACACCCACGGGATGCATCAGCTGTCATGCAATGGAACACATCGCATTTTTAAAGAAATTAACATCTGGATAAAGTTTTCAAAATGTAGAATATGAAATAAGTTGGTATTTTCAACCACTGCATAGTCGGTTTTCTATTGTGCACTTGCCCAGAATTTTATTGCCTTTTATAAGCCTTAAAATTGCATATTTTTATTTTCTTCATTCGACAAAAATAATGGTAGCTCCACGCTACCCTATAATCATTTTAAGGAATTTAAAATGACAATACTATAGATTAGAGTTGTATAGTTAATTCTGGCGCCTCAACAACGGGGTATGGGTCGTGTAATTGTAGAGAAGGTAGACCTTGGTCGAAATATGATATAAATTTCCATACAGATAAAGCTGCAAGTTATCTACTACCATTATAGGTTAAATATATATATATATGTATATATAATTCCTTTTTTGCATCCATACATCAATAGAATGAGAGAAAACCAGTCTCCCATCTAAGTGAATTGAACTATCGACAGTTCGTCGACAGAAAAGGAAACAGTCACGACTGAGTCCTCGAAAAACGTTACTAAATAAGTACCTAAACAATCAATTACCCCAGATCTTTTTGCCTTTTGCAAATACAAAAAAAAAAAAAAAATGTGACTTGTAAGGTCTAGAATAAGTGTCTAGGACACGCCTGACATCTTCCTTTTACGTTGTCATGGGCTAAAATAGTTTTATACTACGTTTCTACGGTTTCTTTTTGACTCTCAGTTAAACAATTATTTACAAAACCGAAGAAGAGGCTTTATTCCCCATTGGTATATTCAGCCGTTATATCTGTTATTTAGAAACTTTTTACATAATAATTAATCTTAATGGACCAGCAACAATAACGTGTTAATTTAATTTGTTGTCGCTAAGACAATTATACATATATTATCTCCACCATACGGGGACATCAAAAATAATCTCTACCAAGTATGTAGCACAATAGTTGTCTGGGAAGGTCGTGTATATTTAAATATATATACATACAAACACATTTGTGAAGTTAATATTTCTTACAGTTTTGAGAGTTGTTTACAACAATCTATATTATATAATTCTTTTCACCACAGTTATTTAACTTTACATACAAAATTGTATCTATACTCAATAGCAACAAGAAAGCGTTCCTATTGGTACTCCTTTGAATAGTTCAATCAAACATATTTTCAGACGATCGGATACATGAATATTCGATCACAAGTTTAAATCCTCTATGGATGTTTTGGAGTTTGCTCCCTTGTAAATAAAACTATCGATTTCAGTAAAAAATAGTACAAAAAATGTCTTACTGACTTTAGAAAGGTTTTTGGTACTAGTAGACCGAATAGAATCTAAATAAATTTTGATATGAGTATGATCGTTTATCACCAGTGTATCTTATTGGCGTTTGAGAAAGCCCTTTATCTATGAATAAAATCATAGTAAAGCCACGCATTAACAGCTATATTTAAACATTATGTAATTACTAATGTTTAAACATTATGTTATTACTAATTATTACTAATTACAACAAAAACGGTTCTTCCTTTGCAATGGAAAGGTTCTGCAAAAGAACAATCATACAAACCTGGAGAACATTTTCAATTATGAGATTTGTTTTAACACACAAATTATAAGCCACAACATTTTTATGTTGATAGTGTAATAAAAATACTGTTCAAAATAATATAATTATAACAGGGTAAATAACCTAGGAATTTATTTAATAAACGAAATAGTGGTTACCCACATCATGACATATAAAACATATATTTTCGATAGATTTCGAGTGAAGTCACTCATAATTCTAAGTTCAACTTAATTTAGTATAATTTCTCTATTGAGTAATTTTAGTGTGATTTTATTTCCTCAATCAGCTCTAAAAGTCTACATAGTTGCATATAATTATTATTTCAGGACTTATTTCTGAAGGAAAAAACGCTAGTATAATTGATGATTAAACGAACTTACCAAGTGAAGTTCTATCATAATTATACGTGGCGTTTTTTCCGAAGAAATAAGTACCAATTCCCTCCCAACCCAAGGACCCTGATGCTGATTTGATTTCGTCAACAAAATCAAGAAAAAGTATTCAAGAATATCTGATGTAATATATCTCTTAACGAAATGACGTACCAGCGAACGAGACGGCAGGCTGTGACACTGACAGCGCCTAGAGATTTTGATTTTAATACTCTAAACGGTAGTGAATGTAACGGTGCACAATTATGCATACTACATAGTTGCATATAATTATTATTTCAGGACTTATTTCTTCGGAAAAAACGCCACGTATAATTATGATAGAACTTCACTTGGTAAGTTCGTTTAATCATCAATTATTCGTGGCTAGATGTTGCTGTGTGAATTGTCCTGCAATTTTTATTTATTTTAGTTAAGTATTTCTTGCGTTTCCTCCAAAAATAATAGTCAAGCTAGAAGGTGTCTTTAAAGCGAAAAATATTTCAATTTTAAAATCAGTTTAAAATCTTTAGAATGAATTTTATCACACACGAATAATAAGGATAATTCATGAAGGATATTAAAAACGGTTCACAACCTGAAATAAATTACTAACAACTAACTATAGAACATTACGTAGGTAAGCGAAAATCGAAAGAGTTGGAAAGAAAGCTTTTAAATATACCATTGATATAAAGTATTGTCCAATTGGACTACCTTCCTGAATCAATAACCGTTTAGCAGTACAATACAAGTTGTCGTAAAAATAGAACAATGTCGGTTGTCAGCGCGCGGCGGCCTCCATCCACTCGGCCGGGTCTCGGCGCGCGGCGGCCCAAGGCTCAATAATGAGCTGGTCGCTGTAACTGGTACTAGCGGCAAGCAAACGATTGGTTAACATGTAAGGCCACGCGGCGGTGGCCGCGGAATCGATGAAAACTAAAAGATTTATGTTTTTTTTCTTGCTGTTTTTGGAATTAAACGATACATAATACGAATCGAAAAATGTCTTAGTCATAATAGTTCTATTGGGATGATTCGTGGCCACTTGTGAGATTATGGCTTTTGTGATATTTGTTTGCTAGAGTTGTATGTTGCAGATTAATATTACCAGTTCATAAAATCTTGTATATTCAGGAATATTTCATAGACTACGATACAAACACTCTTAGAAATTCTCATAAATTTGATTTCACGGCTAGTAACAAGTAGAATTAGTTATAGAGAATGATCGACAAGTTTGTGTATAATCCATATTAAATGTACGTTCGGCTACACTATAGGTTTAGGAACATTAACATATTGGTAATCAGATTCTGGGTATCCGGGGAAAGTTTCAGGGCCTTATCTTAAAACTATATGGATATAATTATAATATCCAGGCCGTCGTGGATTCGTGGGGTTTAGTTATAGAACTTTACTTTACTGCACGACCTCTGTGGTGCGGCGTGCGTAGGTCCGCCTGCGACGCAGGAGGTTGTTGGGTTCGATTCCTATCCTGGGATAAATGTTTGTAGGATCTTCATTGTCAAAATTAATAATCGTTGCAGTGTTTTGTAATATAACTGAGAAAAATAACTAAGTAGGTACGTCGTGGAGAAAATGAATTATTTAAACTAGCAATGATCTCCGCACTAGGGAGTGTGTCGCGGGGCGCAGCTCGCCGGCCGCGCCATCTCCACGGCTAATAGCACGAGGGCAGTTTAACAAGCAATCGACGGGTGATTGCCTGTCTCTGTACATTCACCAACAGCCTGCTTTGTGCCTGCTCAGTTTACAACGAGCTTGTTTTACATAAGTGTCTCTTTTTCCATCACAGTTTAGTTTTGTTGAGCGACTTGTCACTGACCAAGAGCGATTGACTTGGATTATTGTTTATTAAAATTAGATCACAACATTACAGTAAGTATTACCAATAATAAAATAATAATAATAAAAGAAATATTGCTGGACAATTCACACAATACGTTATGTCTATCTAACGTATTCAATACACTATCCTCAACATTTAAATCTATTAATATGGTTGTTCGACCAAGCCTATGAGAATAAAAAAATCGTTTTTGACCAGATTTTATGTTATTATCACACAAAAGGCTCGGTAAGGAGCGGTTCTCACTTCAAAAAAGAGTTTTATTTCACCTTAAGGCGTAGATCACTTGGACAAGTCAATAAATACAAATTCATTATTATTAAAACTTATTTAAACGGTTTAATATAATGTTAATTAACATATTTAAACGGTTTATGGATAACTTATTTATTTTTACATACAATAATACCGAGAGACCCGCTTATATACGTCGTCTATCATTTTTAACGATATCGATTAGAATTTACATCACTAACGTTACACGTGCTTTCGCCGAGAAGGACAACGAGTGCAATAAGCGCAATGCGGAAAAGAGACAAGTGAACATCCTTTGT
Organism: Chloroclystis v-ata; assembly: GCA_963691955.1. Lineage (NCBI taxonomy): Eukaryota > Metazoa > Arthropoda > Insecta > Lepidoptera > Geometridae > Chloroclystis > Chloroclystis v-ata. Next base: position 123,247 of record OY829897.1, on the reverse strand, counting down.
ACGAGTAGCCATTATTATGCTGACCTCTTCACTTGCGTTAGACTATAGAAACGTATATGAAGTTCACGGGTCTGACACTTGGTCGCAACTAAAGCCGTGTTTCGAGGCGGGGCTTTTCATAATGGTTGATTTAACCATATGTTTGGCGCGCGGTCGTCGCTTGTCATGCGGTATCTAGTGGGGTTTATCTATGATTGTAGGCTACACAACTAATTCTGGTTAGCGCTGCGCGTAATATTTTCGATATGCCAGCGCCACGCGGTCGCTGTTGTCAACTATCGTAGTCGTTTCTGCCGCGATTTTCACTGCATACTCGCTCTTATAACCTAAGAGCCCGTGACGGCCAGACCTTCCTTTAATTCACAAGCGTGAAAATTCTTTCATGTGTATGTCTAACATAGGTAAGAATAACCCCCAAACATGAAACCTGGATCGCGGTTCCTTTGGGAGATAACAACCTTTTACCTGTTATCTCCCAAAGGAACCACGATCCAGGTTTCATGTTTGGGGGTTATTCTTATCTGTGTTAGACATACACATGAAAGAATTTTCACGCTTGTGAATTAAAGGAAGGTCTGGCCAGACTGGGCTCTTAGTATAGACTAATAGCCTGTGATGGCCAGACCTTCCTTTAATTCTGAAGCGTGAAAATTATTTTATGTGTATGTCTAACATAGGTAAGAATAACCCCCAAACATGAAACCTGGATCGCGGTTCCTTTGGGAGATAACAGGTAAAAGGTTGTTATCTCCCAAAGGAACCGCGATCCAGGTTTCATGTTTGGGGGTTATTCTTACCTATGTTAGACATACACATGAAAGAATTTTCACGCTTGTGAATTAAAGGAAGGTCTGGCCATCACAGGCTCTTGGTCTATTAAAGAACTTGTACATTCGATACCTACATATTTTTATATTTGTTTTTTTAATTATTTAGCTCGGCTTCGATTCCATTGTACCGAAGCCGAGGTCTGTCCCTCGCACTGGGTCTCTGTAAAGCCTGTGTTACGAGTGGCGAGGTTACAGTGGTATAGGTTTCGATTAACAAGGATTAACATTTTTTATTTATAAGCCATAACATTGGCAAAGGAATCAAAACTCTGGTGAAATTTAAGACAATAGCTGAGTCTATTTAAAAATCTAACTTTTCAATAGCTCAGCATATAATGTATATGTGCTAGTAAGCTGTTTTCGTTAATCATAAGGTTACACGTATAAATAAACCCGCGGCTGAGGTGGACCAACTCTTTTTCTTTGTGTTTGAAGCATAAAAAAGCACAGTATTTTTTATGGAGCTAATTATTAAATAAGCTAGTATAAAATTATAGTATTAAATAATTTTCCTAAACACTATTTAGAAGCGCTCAATTAGTCACGGCGCAAATCAAGACCCAAGCTTAGAGTGAAGACTTATAACCTAAGAGCCCGTGATGGCCAGATTTTCCTTTAATTCGCAAGCGTGAAAATTCTTTCATGTGTATGTCTAACATAGGTAAGAATAACCCCCAAACATGAAACCTGGATCGCGGTTCCTTTGGGAGATAACAACCTTTTACCTGTTATCTCCCAAAGGAACCACGATCCAGGTTTCATGTTTGGGGGTTATTCTTACCTATGTTAGACATACACATAAAATAATTTTCACGCTTGCGAATTAAAGGAAGGTCTGGCCATCACAGGCTCTTAGTCTATTAAGTCGAGATTTGTCTTCTGGGCGCGACGTCGGGCGAGCGCGGGCCGACTCGCACCGCCCGCAACACGAACTTACAGCAAACTTTGACATTTTGGGATTAGCAGCTTGCAAACTGCATTGGCAGGTGTCAATAATTTTGTCATTGTAAAATCAAACTGTAAAATAATTTTATTTTCAATGGAGGAATGGTTTAAAAAAAAATTAAATGTGCTGCTTAACTTTTAAGTACCTATGTTTTAAATTTAATTTAGAGAAACTCACTGATAACATAGTATTCGTTTCATCAAACAAGTCAAATTCATCATCATCATCAAAATATGAGTGAATGCCATCTTCGGTTACGCGTAAGATGCAAATAGAGTAGCGACGTAAACATAATTTTTAAAGGTTAAATATGTGTATACTACATAGGTCACAAACCTAGTAAGCAGTGCGTTTAGAACCACGTCTTCCACGTGTGGCACGGTCTATTGTCCCACGTGTGGCACGGTCTATTGTCCCGCCCGCGACCCTTTCACGTGTCATATTTGGGTAATTGTCTGAAGTTCCTCGTCATTGTTTCCCTCGCGTGGTCGCCGACACTTTACAGTAATAAATCCTAGTTCCCTCAACTTTACAACCATTGTTCGTTTCTATGATATTTATTTCGATTGTATCGAAACAAAACTTACACAATGGAATTTGTAAAACTTTTTAAAGCTATTACTAAAAAACAACATTTGTGCTTTTACCGGATAATCTGGTCGAAATGGAACAAACATTATATTTGTAGGGTGAGTTGATCTGATGTATCTATTTTAAATCAGGACATAAATAATTCGTTTTCTCGTTCGCAGTTTTAAAGTCCCCTTTGCCCCGGGGTAATAAATAAGGCGGTAGTGGCAGTTGGCTATTTGCGTCGAGACGCATTAGGGATAGATCACCCCCGTCCACACCTCGCTGATACAGTCGTTCATTATTCAGGATCGGGCCGATTATCGGCGCGTTACCCTATCTCGGGCTTTCTTTCACAAACATGACCCGGCGGCGCTGTCCCGACTCTATAGGTAAGCGTTTAGGGTCACTTTTAGGGTAAGGTTCGGTTTATCGGCGATCGAATCACCGTCGCGCCGCGTGCTTTGACATTGGAATTGATTGCGGAGGAAATCGGGCTCTATTGTGATGGGATAGAGGGAGTATTCATGTGAGGGTAGTATGAGTAATGGAAGGTGCGCTGAGATGATTGCAGGCGGGATGTGCCGCCGGGAGCGCATCTGTCGCCGCGCGGCCTCGGGGCACGTCCCGAGGCACGTAAATAGGCCCATCGGCGTTTCCATACTTTAACATTGATATTTATGTTGGATCCTTATAAATATTTATAGTTTATCTAGGACAGTTATGATGAATATATTTTTATGACAACACAAACAACAACCAAGGGTTGAGTTTCGTACTTTTTAATGGAAAAAATAAAATGGATTTCGTTTTAAACCTTGATGAATTACGTCAGGAATTTATTTAGGTGCAATTAATGAAATGTAATGGGTAGGTGTCGTATGGATGAATGCAGTAATGGGGTTGTGATGTATGGGGTGTCGCTGAGGGGACGTTTGCAAAAAGCGGCGCGATTGAAACCCGCGGGAGGGGGCGGGGGTGAATGGGGCTCACGTGTAATTGGGATGCAGACTGTTTCGAGTTGTTGTGATTTGTTGGGCTAATCCGCGGGGATCCATTGCTTAGACTTTGTCATATTTTTTTGCAGTAACGTTGGCCGTGTTCAGCATGCAAAAACATTTTATTCAAAAGTAATTGTGCTTTTAAATTTATATAAATATTTCCAGACAATTCACACAGCAACATCTAGCCCCGTCGTAAGCTAGAAGCTTGTGTTAGGGATACTAGATTTCTGATATTCTTAATATAATACACAAATGTAGTACTTTGATACTTGATATGTGTGATAGTTCAAACGGAAGATCAGCATTTTAATAACCACTGCTATATTTTGAGATTATAAATATGTTTTGTATACTTATATTTTGAGAATTAGATTAAAGATAATGGTACGAATGCCCTTGATTCAAGGACCTATTCAAAGACTTAGTTCGAGTACACTGACAGACTTCTATGACACAGACGCCATCAGATTAGATTTACTCTGATTAGAATAAACTGTAAACTCGGTGAAAGCATTAAAACATTAAACAAACGAGATTATCGGCGACGGCTCGGTGTTATCTTGCGTAATTATTTCTCAACAATTTTATTTAAATTCGCTTTTTTTTCAAAGACTTTTTAGTAGTAATATTAAGGCTATTTAAGTCAAGATTCGGTCCTGGGAGTATTCAGTCCATGCTAAAGTTCCTAAATTTTTGACATTTTGAGTGCTCTCATGACCTAGTGGCTTAATGGCTATTTTTATATTTGTACTTACCTAATTAAAACAAATCTTGGTCTCTGCTACGCTGTTTTATGGTCATAAACAGTGTAACAGTGACTAAAATACAATTATTTTTAAACATTATAACATCTAGTGCCTATTGTTAGTGGTTAGTTAAGTTTATTTTATAACGATATTGTTAAGAAGGTTAATTTAAAGAGTAACTAAGTACTTAATGTTTTTAAGGTATACTATATATAAGGTATATATAGGTTAGTTAAGTTTCTTTTATAACGATATTGTTAAGAAGGTTAATTTAAATAGTAACTAAGTTACTAAATGTTTTAAAGGTATACTATTGCAATCTTTGCTATGTTGAATTGAAACTTTTAAAGGTTAGTAGTGCCTTTAAGACGCTTTTGTTGATTTAGTTTTTCGTAAGTTTATCACAGTACTCGAAATCTGTCCCTTTTGCAATTAATGCAGTTCTCCCCCAAACTCACATATTTTGCACAGTCACGTGCAAACACTTCAACATCCTCCAAGCGACACACCGCCCTATTCCCTCGCATTACGGCTGCAAGTCGCGTGCTGCATCACGCATCCAGACCCCAATCCTTTCACTCACACTAAAATAACAATAGAATTATAGACGCGGGAGTAATGCTACGTAGAAGAGAATCTTATCGCGTCCCGGAGGACTCCGCTGGAACTCAGCCGATAGATATAGATAACGTAAATGAACGTAACTAGTAACTACGGTACTAGAGGCTGGACCAAACGTGTGAAACATATGGATAATAAGATCTTTGTATTGACTGATATATTGTCTTTTTAAGTAAGGTCTTGATAATTTAGGATCTATCAAATAACTTGAATATCAATAAGCGTGTACATAATTGTGCACGAGGAATTTTTGCATCAAATATAATCCAAAACGAACTGAACTAGTTTCGCTGCTACATTTTATGGTTGTTGAACCATAAATACAACAAACTGCGGGCGAGTTTCGCTTCTAAGTGGTTAGGTTTAAAAAGGATTTTCTATATAAGTCAAGTAAACGAATTCACGAGGGCGAAATACTAAATTAAGATCCAGACATTTGAAACTGACAAGTATTCTATGTCTGAATTGGCGGCGTAGTAACTGCTAGGGGCCCTGTGGCGGCCGTTTTTCAAAACGAGTCTATCCCTAGTCGCATTGTGCCAACGTTGAGTGCTTATTATTTTTTGAAAGAGGCTTTACCCTTGAAGCGTTTTCCACAGAATTGGTATCAGATTATATCGGCTCTCGCAGGTATTTTCATTTCAGAAATAACGCGTGTATAATAACAAACAAAGCCTGCAGAAATAACAGCGCCATCGAAGCAAATATCAGCGGAGAATTATTTAAGCTCGCAGCTGAATATTTTATTCATCTTACAAAAGAAAAACTAAACATTATTGTGAGAATAATATCACTCAGTTCATGGCTTTCACATTGACCGAAATATGTGTTAATAAAATAAAACGTAACTTTTATAGTGATAGATGTTTTTAGAACAACTAAGTGGATTTTATAAAGAGCTTTTACAGTCTGAAACTTGTGAATTCTTTTTGATAACTTTGTGAAATACCTAAGCATTGTTGGTAAAATTCGCAAACTATTAAGTTGTTCGCTTATAAGTTCGCTTCATTACAACCCTCGAAAATAATTTGAGCAGGAATAAACCAGGGCTATTTTGTGTGGATGTTTATATCGCCGGAGTGGAATAAAAATGATACAACGATGATTCATTAATTAATAATTGCAAAAATAAAATCTCACGTTAAAACTTATTTTGCTGCTATTAATATAATAATAATAAATGAGTTCATAAGTAAGGTTAACAAAATAAGTTATCATAATCTATACTAATATTATAAAGAGGAAAGATTTGTTTGTTTGTTTGTAATGAATAGGCTCCGAAACCACTGGACCGATTTCAAAAATTCTTTCACCTTTGGAAAGCTACATTATCCCCGAGTAACATAGGCTATATTATATTTTGAAAAAAATTAGGGATCCTTACTAAAACTCCAATAATGTAACATAAGGTGTAAAAAAAAGACCTGAAAAATTCCTTACGTCGCGTGCGCTGCGAAAACTATTGATGATAGAACAAAATCATGTACTACGACTTTGTAGAACTAATCATTAGCTACAAAAAATGTCGCGACAGCATATGTCTAAATATTATAGTTATGCCACAGTAAGCAGTTTTTTATTCTAAAATATTAATTTATATATGCCGCCTCTTGAAAAGGTCTTCATTTGTACCTTGGTATTAATCCTTATCAAAATAAATTACTTTATATTCAAGACGGCTTTAATACCTTTTTATAACTTTTTGAATTATTCAATTCGGACATTTCATTCGGAAGATATCACGAGTTTAAAAATGCAAGTATTAGAAAAAAGTCGCGAGGTTGTCGCTCACCGCGCTCAGCTAGCCAGCATGCGATGTAGGCTCCATGTAAGCGTCACTGGGGTATGGGGTACCGATTTTGATGAAATTTGGCACATACAATCTTTAGTCCCTGAGACAGAACATAGACTACTTTTTACTGCGGAAAAATACATGCTTCCGCGGGAAAATATATGCTTACGCGGGAAAATTTTATTTGGATGAAATTTAGTATGGAAATAGTTGCAAATAAAAGTATATGGCGAGAGACTTTTTACCGCGGAAAATACATGCTTACGCGGGAAAATTTTAGTTGGATGAAATTTAGTACGAAGATAGTTGCAAATAAAATTATATGGCGAGACGAAGTTCGCGGGGGCTGCTAGTATTATAATATATTCAAAATAAGAAATTCTAGACAAACCTTCGTAGGTTTTTAGATGCAATATTTAATTGTATTACTGTATTAAAATTGTAATAATAAAAATAAATAAGCATTGGTAATTCAGTTTAGTATGGCGTCTTTGTAAAATCAGCATAAATGTTCCCAAACCAAGCCTACTAATGAGAGGGTGCAGTCTCTTGGCCCAGTTAACCGGATACCCGGATGTCAGGTTTGACCGGATACGAGGTGCCAGCTGCTTACTGCCCCGGACGTGACGATCCCGGATATAGTTTATGGCGGGAACGAGTGGACGTCATCTAATAACTTAGTCCCACACAAATAGCTCGATTCTTATTGTTAACGGGTTTATGTGCTGGGTACAGCTAATCACTTCAATCGGAAAATCATTTCCGATTTTTTATCAAAAAAGGCTATGTTTTTTCATATTAGTATTTGAATAGCCATTTTTACAATAATGTTCCTACGTTTTTGGGCCACTTTTTTCTTTATTTATATAGGTATTTAACTGGACACCACTTATTTTATAAAAAAATTTTTTTGACACATTTCTAGAATCATTATGTAGGTTTAAACTTTATAATATAAAGTTAAATATATTATATTGATGAAATGTGTTTTAGTCTATTATCTGTTTTATTCGCGGCTGAAAGTTGGCGTGTTTTCCGGACCGATGACACAGCGATACAACCCTTTCTCTCGATCAAGATTTTTGCCGCTGAACCCGCAAACCAACATCTCTTAACGAGTGGTTTATTATTTTGTTTGTTTGTATTTGCCGACTGTCTTTTTGATTTTTGAGAAAATGAGTGTTTTTGAATAACTTTTCTAATCGAAATTATATTGTAAAATATATTTTATTGTTTTAACTTTTGCTGCTGTGACCCAGTATTTACAGTAGATCGTTAGGATCATATTCACTATTTTTTTTTATTTGTTTGTGAATTTTTAACTTTAATTTTATTTAATTGTGTTTGTTATTTTTTTTACTTTATCCCCTAAATTCTAGTTTGTGTTAATTTTGTGCCAAATGTTTGTATTGTGTGTGAGTAGCAAATAAATGTATGTCTATGTCTAACTAGAACTGACTTTTGAATTTGTAGATCTGGGTTCATAGTTATTGAAGTAATAGAAGACCTTTTAAGGCTTTAAAGGTTCAAATTTTATGCATAAAAAGTCTTATTAAATAAATTCTTTGATAAATTAAATTATTAAGTCATTTTACGTGTATGTAATTCGTGGGTCAAACCCAAGTGAGTGTAAACGAACGAAAGGCTTTCGAGGCGAAGGACAGTGTGGGCAGTGGACGTCAGGTAGCTAATGCATTACAAGGGCGCGGGTTCGGAGCCAGTGGTGCACACCAGTGACCGCCCGGCTTAGCAGGCGTCTCTGCTTGTATACAAACTGGGCACAACTTAATTTTGATTCATAATAATGGTATTAATATCTTCCGTTTTTTTATAAATATGTAGTAACATTTTTTTGTCGTTAAAACATTTACTAAAAACAGGATTAATTGAATAGAAAATTGATACATTTCTACGTGGCACTTGCCTCTACCAAGTGCCACGTGAAAATGTACATTGTAGGTGCTGCTCTCCTGCTAGGCATGGACCTGAGCTATGCGGCACGCAGGCACATTACAGCTGCTACAAAACTCGGATTTATTATGTTTAAATCTATGTAAAACATCAAATATACAACGGTTAAACGTTGTTAAACATCTTACCAGCAGACGCGTTGTTAAATGAGCCTCAACCCAATAACAGCACTCGTCGCGCGGTGAGTGCCCGAAGCAATTTAAACTTTAACTCGGCGGGATAAGGTCAAGTGTAGTTGTAATGCGTCAATGGCGCGTCGACGCGTTAACGCGTTGAACCGGTGACTTTCAATAAAGGGTTAAAGGTACAAGATGTAAAATCTTCAGAATATAATTAAATATTTAAGCGTTTTATTTGCGGTTGGTCGAGAGTTTTGTGGACGTCGCAGCAATTAGACCCGACCGCGCCGAGACTAGACCAACTGGGGTATTTAGACAACCTCTGTGGCGCAGCGGGCGAAAGTCTGCCTGCGACACAGGAGGTTGCGGGTTAGATTCCCGCCTCGGAATTGGTACGATCTGCAATTATTTGTTCCGAGTGTCTGGGTGTTACATATTATATTATGTATTGTAAAAAGTAAATATCTATGTATGTATATTATATTAAGTACGTCAGAAATCTAACACCCGTAAAACAAGCTTCGAGCTTACCAGAGGGCTAGATATTTCTGTGTGAATTGCCCAGCAATATTTATTTATTAATTATTATTATTTGTTTGTTATTAATTATTATAATTTGTCACTTAAATGAGACATATTTACTTTATTGACCTGTGTCTTGTCGTCACCGGCGGACAGTCAGCGACCAGCCGCGCCGCATCGCGCAGCGCTCGGCGGCGGATTAACGCGACAATATTATATAATCTCTAATGAAATATCTCCCGTCATTCTCAACTCCGAATGTATCTCAAATCAAAACACTCATTTATTTCAAGAAGCTCTAACTTCAACTGTTATTTTTAATTTAGTGTGGAGTCTGAATGTTATTGTAAAGAATACTTACCTACACTCGTATAAATTATTAATGGTGACAGTTGCTCGTTTGAATATCGAAGGCGATATTTAATATGTTTCGTTTCAACGTTATTAAAGATAATACAGTTTGATATTTTATCCTTTTTAGAATACAGAAACGTTATTAGGGCTGTTGCCAAAAAATATATATAATTATTTTATCCGTTGATTACTACCAACTGCTGTAATGTGTGTGTTCTCCTACGTTTAAAGAATTTTCCTGTGGATATAAAGACATTTTCCCGCATTTCTTTTTTTCGAATAAAATAGACACAACAAGTAGGTATGTTTCGTTGTTACGTGTCATTAAGTGATCGCCTTAAGTTGGTACAGTACTTTATAAAATCCAAAATATCACTTGGTTCTATTCTTAGGCCGGCATCACACGGCACATAGTTACTAAAATTTATGAATCAATCTTTATGTTAACAAAATACAGATGCTTTATAAGTTTGCAGTGACAGTTGAATAAAACTGTTGCCGCAAAATAAACAAATTATCTAACTAAAAGAGCACTCCGGGACCTCATGCATAAACCACGCGCGTGTAGATTTGCAAATTATTATGAAAATGTGCTCAGTCGAGTGGAAACCGAATAGAAAAGGAAGTTATAGCTTGTTTCCTACTGGATAATCTGAAGTGTGAAGTGGCCTATAATATTAACCAAATGTGATGGGTAACTCCGAGGTTTGTGTTACAGATGCTAGATTTCTGATATATTTTACACAATAATACTCTACACTCTATTTTGTACATACTTTGTAGGGTTTTAACAATTATAATACACATAAAAGCCGTCAACATAATAAGTTGCAGGTCATCACAATATACAGAGGCCCGGATTATGCTGCGTCTCTGTCAATACCCATATCGCTCTCACATCTCACACCTAGCTCATAATTAAATAAATTATAGATGTAATCATAATTAATCAAAACTGATTTGTATACATTATTACCTAAAAATAATCACTAACCTCTTATTTCACTTTAAAAATTTTCGTGAGTTATACTATTCATTTTGTACAACGGGAATTACTCTCGTATTTCTTGTTGTAGTCGAAACGTCGAGAGTTGTGTAACTCCTATGTAAATACGTGAGTAATTCCCGTTGTACAAAATGGATGACTAACCTCTTACGTTGCTGAAGATATCTCAACGCCTTAAAAGTCTTCCTAAAATAAAGTTCATAAAGTGGCCATCCAAAAAATATTTCAAATCAAATAAGATATTCTTTATTAAACACCTAGCTTAATAAATATAATGACAATTAAAACAGTTTAATAAAACATTGGGTCAATGGGCGAACTTATCGCTAAAAGCAATCTCTGCCAGGCAACCTTGGGATGGAATGGTTTATATGAAAATATAATGTCTTTACTTTGACATGATATAGCGCGCAGAACATAGAAATTGTGGCCGCAATTCTATGCTCGATTGGAGACCGCACATCGGTAACCAGCGGACGTCCACCAACAAGGGCGGACAATTTAGTGGCTAGTGGCATATTGCAAGCGGCGGCATATTGCGAGCGGTGGCATATTTCAAGCGGCAGAATATTGCAATGCGCGGCAAAGAACGATACCTAAATGAAGCCAGTTGGCCCGAGATATTACACCTCCGTCGCCATTTGCATAACAAGGTCTGCTCATCACCTCTTAATTAAAATTGTTGAGATCTTTACAACCGTAGCAGTACACATCGAGAAGAAAACGCTCTTTAAAATTTACATCATTTTTTATTTTCATTTGACCTCGTATACAATCTGTCTATCAGATTCAATTATCTCAAAATTACGAGTACTATTCAGATTGTGTTTATATTGTATCAAAACTTAGGACGTAATTGTCTTTCAATCATAAATAAAAAAAAAAATTATGTAGAATACAGAAACAACGCGTGGTTTGAACTCTCCCCTTGCAAGTTTATCTCGCACTTCATAGTTTGTTTATAACATTGCATACATAAAGTTCGCGCGCGGTTCAACTTGAAAGTAATACTGGCAGCTCCACGTATCGACGTATCGACGTTAGATCTCCTCGATCCAATCTCATCCGGCTCGTAATCTCGATCCGACCGTAATTTGCAAATAATATGTAAATACCCGCCATAACTCATCCGCAACATGACTTACTGCATCGAAGTTTTTTCATACAATTTGGTGAAATAATTCGCCAAACAAAATGGGCGAGTAGAATGAGGTCGTAAATTGTAGCGCAGGTTGGAGGGAGGGGCGGGGGCGGGGGCAGGGGGGCAGGGGCAGGGGGCAGGGGGGGAGTCCTAGGGGAAATGTGCGCGGAACGCAGTGAGACAACTTAGATTCGTATCTGTTCGAGCTTTTTAGACGCGTGATTCAGTGAGTTCTTAAACGAGTTAACGTGGAAATACGAGTAAGTACGTGCTCACTAAATAAAAGGATATTGAACAGATAACAATGAATCGAATTCCGCAGTTGACAGTGTTGTGGCTTTGTTCGCGAATAGCTCTAAGAAACTCCGTTTTAAATAAAACTGATAGAAATACAAAATTCTTTATTTTTACACCACATTACAAAATATATACCTACATAACAATTAAAACTAAGAGCGATTTCTGATTCTACAAATACCTCGTAAAAATACAACTTTTACGTCAATAGTTATAAGTTATATCACTTGTTTCCAGAAAAACGATTTAAATGGATACGCCAAAAAAGAATATATCGTTTTTAATTTAATATTGATTTAATAAACAAATTAGTGAGTTAGATAGTATTTAGTTAGACTGTGTCGCTGCGGGCCGCGCTCGCCGGCCGGAACGCGTGAGTGACCGTGACGCTACAACAGCGGACTATCATTATCACAGTTTAGCCTTGGTTCCGTCTGAGTATCGTCTCAGTATAGGTACAAACATTGTAAGTTTTGTACAAATGACAAGTCGCTCAACAAAAAATAGGCTTGAAAAACTAAAACTATAGTAACTATTTGTTATATTATAGTGATTGACTCTCACTTAAGTTTTCTAAATTATTAGAAATTGGTATGAGAAAAATTACAAGACCCAAGATACAATTACCTTGGCCCTCGAGTGGGAGTCGAACTGGGAGGCGTGGGTTCGTTGTGATCTTGTAATTTTTCTCATACCAATTTCTAATAATTTAAAACTATAGTATTTCTAATATCGATCATAAACGTTGTTAGATTAAAACCAAAATTCGAATTTCACGTAGTTCGTTTGATTTACGATTTGTTCGCCAGCCGCTCGCCCCAATGTGACACCTCTTGGCCGACTCACGTCAAATCATGCTGCACTCCTTCCCATAGTTGGATGTTCGACACTTCATACTAATTATACGATGAACTTGTTGTTCGCTTGGGAGATATTATGAGAATAATTTATATATTTTTATATCTAGCATTTTGTGCGCCCTTATCTGACAAAAAATAATACAAAAGATAGGGATAATATTTTGGCATTATGAACTAGGTCTACATAATTATGATATTAAAAACATAATATTCTACGTAAGTTTTTTTTTCTTTAAATTTAAAGTCGAGTTCCTTCCTGCCGTTTGTCTTTTCATCCTCGTTTTTACCAGACAACCGTCTGGTACTCGTCGGAACTCGCGGCCGACGGCATATTTAAGAAAAATGTAAGTAAATCACCATAAGGGAACTACAGCCCACGAGTCTATTTTACTAGTCGCCGCCAGTCACTTAATCTATACTAATAATAAACCTTAAGAGGCCGGCGTCAGACGAATTTCCCATACAAACGTAATACCAAAATTATTTGTAATTCGACCATATTTTTACGGTATTATTATATTATTATTATCTAAATAGTATTTATCTAGGTCCCTATAGAGTTTTTTTACAAAATATTTACTAATAAAATAATTTTATTTAAAATAAGTATTTTGTAAAAACAACTATAGGAACCTAGATAAAATACTTAAGTAATTAAATTATGCACATTTTTACTTGAGAGCAAAATCTGCAGTGCAATTCGGTTGAACAAAGTATTAGTTTTTTCACCGCAAACGTTTATTGGCCCCGACCGCCATTTGCCTTGCAAATACTAATTAACCCGCTTAACATCACAGCTGGATCGGCTGCTTCAGCGCAACCCTCCAACTCCTCCTACCTGGACTCTTCTTAAGCCCTAAGATTACTTTTATGAATTTTGATGAATTTTTGCACGCGCCCAGGAAATTGTGTTTTAATCCTCGATAGATATTTTAGAAAAATGTTTTAACTTGTACGTGAATAATATTTTCACTCGATACAAGACGAGCGAGATTATTTCAAATTCTTATTCAAGACTAAACCACAGGTTCGACTCATTTAAATTACCTTTATAGTGCTTAGCTTAGCTTAAGCTCTAAATGCAGTAGCAGCGGGCAGTCGTGGTGAGGCCGGCTGATGACGGTTGGAGGCGGTGATCACATTTGACGATCCAACTATCTTAGTGGCAGTGGCAGTGTCGTTTACTAGGTTAGGATAGTCAGTTTATTCCTTGATAGTTATTGTTTAATTGAATTCAGAATATTTTTATATGTTAATATTTCAGCCTTATGAACCTCTATCAGAAAATACAAGACCATTTCCAATAATTTTACCATCTGCTACTCTAAGCCTTTCTCCAGCTATTGTTTTCTCCTAGGTATTAAAATTGTAGAATTTCTTTACTTGTCCTTTAACCTTGACCAAATAACCGTTTCTTCTTAAGTACACGTTATGGGTGTCGCAGTCGGGCAGCAGGGCGGCGCAAGCGGAGCAGTGGTCCTCAACCGCGTGCCGAGGCCTTATCGGCCCGCAACGGCATCGGCCATTTGCCTTGCAAATTAATACAATTACCTACTCCTTTAACCGACGGAAAGAACTTGATAAATTCGCTTGCAAAGTGTTTAAAACTTTGTCCTTTGGGCTTAAGTTAATTATGGGGTAAATTGGGGCGCTTGTAGAGCTTCGGGTGAAACATTCATAATTACCATAAGATGATAAAAGTTAGGCGCTTTTGAAACTGAATGTTGTTATTGTGGATCTTGTTTGTACTTTGTGGAATGGATCCCGCGGGTGGGCGGCGCGTGGTGCGGCGGTGCACGCTTGTATGTTGCTGAAGGAATAAAAATATAAATACGCTTTTGAGTTTAATTATACAATACAATAGTGTTTTTAAAGGGAAGCCTTTATCCAGGAATGAACGTCCGAAGACTGAAATAGTGACTATTCAGTTCAACGAAATCCAAGTCAGCAATATCAGACGTGTTAACCTTGTACGAGTATTCAAGTCAGTCAGAAGAAAGTTCAGTCAGATGGAATAAAGAAAACGCGTAATACTGAATTTGTGTTGAAGTAAATTTACATCAATAACACCGAACAGCTCAAGGTGATACAAAATACGCTCGCAAGTGGATAAGTGTAGGTACATATGTAAAATGTTCGGCATATTTGCTCGTCAGTTCATCACAGAGCAATGTTATCGAGTAAAGCACGACAAATTACAGGCCTATAAATTTGTCGCGACATAAATTACGATTGTGATCAGTGACGCGGCCCAGTAATCACAGTTGGCTACATGTGCGCTGCGGCCGCCGGTTGTCCAACACTGCGAACTTTGATAGTGATATTTAGTAGCAGAGAGGACGGGCACTGGCGCCAGTAACTCGCGTTTGCCACTCGCACGATGTAGTGTTATTTAGCAGGTAAGTAAGTACTCCCAAAGCCGGTTCAAACATTACAAGAACTTTATCTACGGCATAAACCGATAACACAATGGGTTAACTTCCTTAATTTACTACTGTAATTAGTCTAAATAATACAAGGTTAGCTGTGCAGGCCGAACTCGACTCTATTTCAACGCGTTATGGTTTGTTACTTGCTAATTATAAGACGGTAGGTTCAAAGAGCACGCGGTGTCGTTGTAAAGTGGACCTTATTGCAGGGTGGTTGGGTCGGTTTCGTCGGAGAGTGAGTTGGGGTCGAGCGGCCGCCGGGGCATAATGTGTGCATTTTGGAGCGCGCAGTAATTTACGTAAGTAAGGAAGTTTTTGTCGTGTATCGGCCGACTGGCCCCACTCGCCCCACTCGCCCCACTCGCCCGCCGACTCCACTACATCCTTTCCTATTTCAAGGTATCTTATCATTACTGGGGGGTTAATCTAATACAGAGCTAGGCAGTTGTGCGTTGAACAGGAGTGCTCTTAATTTTCGGATAGAGAATTATGGATAAACTGAAATACATAAGGTATAATAACTTGGTTAATTTATATTTAAAATAAAACTTAAGCAATAACAAATTAATATATATAAACAAAATATCTTTGATTAGTTTCGGTAGTTTATTTGCCCGGATCGATTCAAAATTGTACGTCTGATTTTCTACCTGAGGTAAAATTTAATCTTTATAATATATATATATGATACGAATAACTTAGAATAGAGTTAGTATAATTAGTGTGGTGAGTCATGGGCGCGGGCGCTGCCTGGGACAGTGAGCTGGCCGCGGGCCAAGGGAGGACCAAAAGATTTTCATGATTTTTGCAGCTGTCACTTTGAGTTTGTTTAAATGTTTCGCCCATGAGTTGTATTTAGTTATGAAGTTGTGTAAAATGTGGATGTTTGTGCGCGCAGGTGTGTGCGACAGCTCTCAGCCGGCGGGCGCTCCCTGCGCTCCTTACCTGCAGAATTAACGATACTGTTTAATAACAGCAATAGTTAGACTCTCCTCTCCTAAAGAAAATACAAAAATAGATGTGAAGACTGGCGTATGATGTACGTTTGGTAAGAGATGGATAATGGAGCCCTGATGTAATACAGGTGGTATTACATCAGGGCTCCATTCACGGTCACGTACAGCATTCAGGTTTGTGCTACGTTTATGACAATTGAATGAATGTAGTAGAAATAACAAACCTAATATTAGATTATACAATAGATTATAAATAACTGAGTAGGTTTTATATTAAACTAAAGTTAAAACTGATACTTATAGTCCAAGCTTGCACATTTATTTATACGAAATAATATATTATATTTATATATGTGAATGCCCCGCAAGGAACGGCCGGTAGCTCCGTGAGACAAACTGCGGGACTCCACTAACGATCGCTCTATTTTTAACTTGCAACCAAAAAGTTTACTCCAACTGGAGCACCTATAAACTGAAATTACCTTCATTTGCATAATGCGCATGCGATACGGGACTTCGTAGAACGTATATCGGGTAGATAGGTTCGCGAGAAACAGGGAAATATAATATGGTCCTCAGGAAAAACCAACCAGCTAATAACTGGGTTATTTCAACTAAGTAAATACATAACATTACAGACAAGCCGCCTTTAAAAGATGTAAGGCCAAACTCTGCTATGTTTGTTTCCTTTATTATATTTTTTGTGAAATTGACTATAGCAATTCCACATCAAAATTTGGTTGTGTGAGTATTTTTGCATGTAGTTGTTTCTGGTTTGATTATATTCACGCGACGCCCGAGTGTGTCGCAAGCAAAATAAATTTATTAATTTTATTCTTAGATTTTACACAATTGTTGTACAGAGTTGTTAGTTTGGTTTGAATTGTAAATGTTCACCTACAATGTGTGTGTATGAGTTGGAAAATATCTTAAACACTGAAAAATGAGAACTTTGTAAATTTTATTTATGAAACTATGATGATATTTATTAATTAAACTAAATTGTTCATACTCGTATTTCATTACTACGCCATATACGTATATTTTACACATGAATTATACAGGTTTGAAGTTGTATAGAACAATAGTTTAAATTTAGCCAGTCTGAATATAACCATAACACAGTTAATGTAATCACTAATGAATACCAAACATGGAATTCATAAGCTCAATATCTGGAATGGATCGTTTGTCTATGCGCTCATGGATGGATACTCTAATAAATGCTTAGTGAGGCGGCATAATGCCGGCGGCATAACGCCAGCAGCAAACTGCCCAATCAATCACGCCGTTGCTTATCTACGGTGTTCGATAACGCCGCACTATGCCGCGCCGTAGCACCTCCGTAGACCCTCTACGACAACGTAGCCGAATCTAATTAATGAAGCGCTAAAACTGTAGTGTAAGTGGCCGTTCCTATAATAATATTATAAATCTGAAGAGTTTGTTTATTTGTTTGAACGTGCTCATCTCAGGAACCGCTGCACGCTGGTGCGATTTGAAAAATTATATCAAAAACAGGCTATATCAAAAACATTAGGGATGATTATTGAAAGATTAAATTCAGACTATTGATTCATACAATATCGCGATATTTAAAATGTATACGTGTTGTAGACAAATAAGCGTTGAGCGTTAGCGCCACGAGGGGCGAGCCTCTGCCTCGCGTGCTGGTCGGCTCCTTACTCCTTACTAAAACCAGGTATTTGGTCAATGCTAAATCTCATTAATTATACTTCTTAGACGAATTTTCAGTTTATAATTAAATAAATAAATTCCATTTCATTATTTAGGTTTTGATAATCGTACTAATTAATGTAAAAATAAATAAATTGGACGAATTTCTTTGTTTGGTTACTTTTGTAAATTTCATTATCTTATTATATTTTGTAGTTTTTAATTATCTTAAGGGTTTGATTTTGAAGTATTAGGCGACCGATATTTATTTTATTACATAATATAGTTATACATATAAAACAAATATCGGCGGTATAAAACGAATAATTCCAGATATTCACAATACTCCTACTCACAGTCACAAAACTTTTCATTATGCTGACGACCGGAATAATATTGTAAAAGCTTGCGTGAGACATTCGGCTCGAATTTGTATGTGTATTTATTTAAAAGGTTTGGTACAATTAGTGTTCGCTTGCAGGTGACGACAACACACTCTCTAACAAACAAACACTCCACCCGCACTACACACACACACACAGGACACACACAAACGCAAGATCGTGAGTACACTTACTCGTAAGAATCGGTGAATTCAGGGGAATTCCGCTTGCTTTATGTACATTATTCTTAATGGAATTAAAATATAAATAAACGGTTTAATAGTTTTAAGAGAATATTTATTTACCAGCTTTTCGCGCGCGATGCTGTCTGCAACAAAAAAACAAAATGACCGTGGGAAATCTGATTTTATGTGATTATTCCCACAGTAAAATGTAAGCTTTGTGTTGTGTTATTTTAATGTTTGAACTATTATTTATTGTTTCATTACGATTTTTTTTTAATAAGTTTGTAGTTTCTGTGTGAAATTGTAACATCCAAGCATCCATTTCACATCACACATTTTTTCTCATTTAGGCAAAGATTGTCTGTTTTGCCTCTCTCTGTTAGTTTTACAATTTGAACAGTTTTTATGATACTATAAAAAAATCACAATAGCAAAATATAGCAATAGCAGTTAGTTCTGTACGTAGAACGTAACGGAGCCATGTGCCGTAGCGCAGCCTGCTCTAGCTCTGTCGTAGCAAATGAGATTAAAGTCGCTCGCTCCGGCGGGGAGTAGGGGGGAGGGGAGGGGGGCTTTATTGGACATGAAATTAAATCTGAGTTGGTGAGAGCCGCGATATTCTTTCCTAACGAAGCGGCTAATACGAGCCATTGTAAGGGGTAAGCAAATCACGGCAATTTGCTCGTCGACTTTCCTGTTTAGAATAACTTAAAATGATTTTGACGGCGGGTTCCGGTCGCCGGCGCCGGCCCGGAGCCGCGGATGTGCGATGATTTGTCAGCGCGGGGAATGTACGTCAACTGGTGACGGATTATTATGGACGAATATTTTCTGACCCATACATCAACTCAGTGATCATTCAGACTGTCCTACCTTAGCGCAGGACTCTCTGGATTGAAAGAGTTTTGTTCTAAAATGTATATTGGAAGGTAAAACCAGTTCTCTTGTGAGCAGCCTCGTTTGTATAATGAAACCGTCGAAATTGTAACAAGTCGCTGAAGCCCTCAGTCTGGACATTTCGCATTCCGACCGGATCGCCGACGCAAATACGTTTTAGGTCCCAATTGTCCGAGTTTAATAAGTTTCGGCGATCCTCTATTTGTGTAGTCAGCTGACCAAAAAGAGATCAGGAACAGACGCAGAATTAATTGCTTTTATAATTGCCGAGTTGTTATCACCGTCGAAGAATTTACAACGCAACACAGATGACAGACTCTGACGAGCTCATACGTAACAGTTGCGTTGAAGTTGCGGGTGTCAGCCGCTGCGTGCGCCGCGCTCGCTGCCGAGAGAGATGTCAACTTACAGGTTATTCACAGTTATTGAAAGTAATTACTTGGAATCGAACACTTTTCAATAATGTAAAGGGTTACTTGGTCACGTCGCGATGAAGTTGGGAAATCGGATCGTTAGCCGACATTTGGCATTCAGCGGGCGCGGGCACGTGCGGGTCGGCGGATTTACTCCACTACAGTTACTGCTAACTATCCGCTGATTATTTCTTCAACCCCATCCTGAAGCGAGTTTCTTAATTTGTTCCTCAGATTCGCGAGCAATCTAACATTACGAGTGGAGCGAAAGTTAACATTTATCTTGGAGAAAAATTAAAAGTAATAACGTGAAGTCGGTGGACGGCGAGCGCTCAGAGAGGGCCACAGCGAAAAGTGCAAGAGTTTAATTAAGACGGACAAGCTCGGAATAAATTACGAGCGACTTAATGTCGTCGTGTAGCCATTTGCATTCGCTGCGTCATCGGCCGCCGCCGCCGCCGCCGCCGCCGCCGCCGCGCACACTCATAGGGACAACCACTTTTGCTGAATCGGTACCAACTAATAAGCTCTAACAAATGAAATGTTTACAGAGTTATTAAAGGTATACAACAACCAGTGAGATGCATTTCTCGTAATTTTAATATTTGTGTTTGAGACAAATTGTCATTATTATGAAACGGTACAGTATTATTCGGAAAACATACAGTTATCATTTATCATGTTTACGTGTAGAGTCAAGAATTTTTATTTCCAACTGACTGATTCTATTTATTAGTTTATTTGTTTTAAAGAAACTCCGACGAATAGCAAGTTTTGTTGTACAAAATGGAGGTGTAATGAAGTGTTACCCTTTAAGTATAATTTCAAGCTGGAATGTATAATTCCCAGCCTTAAACACATAACGTTCACGTGCCTCTCGGTGATTTCAGAGTAACTACAAAATTAAAATATTAATTTTAAATCATAGCAACCTCTACACACGCAATTTCACGTGAATGCTGGGGTTCGAGTTTATTTAACAGCGCTCAATGGAAATTAACAACTCATTCAATGTATTGTTAAGCCAGAAAATTTTAGTTTTGTAATTTGGTTAACTTTTCGTATTATAACTTCTTTGAATGCTTTGTGCACAACTTTATCAAATTTAATTTTACTCCTGACACTGTGTAGATGTGACGCTTTGACATCGACTCAGAAATTATAATGAAATAAAGAAATTATAATATTACTAAATTTTTAAGTATAATTTATTATTTTATTAAAGTAATTAAACTTTAAAACTGCGCGATTGATTTCTATATAATTTTCAGTTAAGTAATTTACACAAAAATAATGTATATTTAATTTCTATCCAATTTAGATAAAAATATTTCCAAATAATTTCATTCAATTAAGGCTAATACAAATGTAAAAGCTAAACCTAATGCTAAAGGTTCAACCCTTATGAAACTGCGATGCAACAAAGAGTCGTCTTAGCGTCGGGGGTTAAGAGTAGTACAAGTGATAGTTGAGACAAATTTGCTTTGACAGAGATGTTTGTGCAATATAACTGTATAAGCGTCAACACAGAGAGCAACATCCAGCCCGTTATAAGCTCGAGACTTCTTTTACGATATCTGATATCTTATATACTTAATACCATACACAACTTTGAAAACAAACAACAAAATGTCCAATATATTCCTGATACTAGTTTCAAAAAGTCAATACTCTGTGTCAGCCTAAACGTGTAACCACTTTTGTATCTAGTTAACAGTGTTAACCACAAGCATTATCTACACAAAGGCACACCTGCCATTAACTACGTGATTTACGTTATAACGGGGCTCAGCACGAACAATTTGATGGACTTCCTGTCGTTACCGTTATGGTTATCCGTTACAAAAACCAAGTTAACATACGAGTATAACCAGGTTACGGAATATCGCGTTCGGTTCCATAATGTATTCTATAATTCAGGAGTTGTTTATGGACATCAGCGGAACATCGGGCTTTGCAAATATGATACAATCTTATTGTTCTTAGAAGTGTAATCTCGTCCGTGAGAGGCTTTTCGGATGTAATAAGGGGGTGTTGGGGTGTTCGTGTATTATGGGAGCGGGACGCGAGGCGAGCTCTGATTGCAATCACCTCACTTACGGCTTCCCGCCGCTCGCGACAAATCACGGAAAAATTACACTAATGTCGCGTCGTGATCTCACTCGTAATCATTGGATCGGGATTGCTTCGGAATATTACATGTGGCTGTGTGCGTGAGGAGCGCCCTCTTGTATGCATGGGTGTTGTGTGTGCTGTTCCTAATATCATTTACGAGTTTCATTATCATAAATCAGTTGTCTGACGTGTGATGGCTTGGGCAATCCATATCCCATTGAAACATAAATGATAAGCTCTAAACTGGTTTTATATCATAACTTTGGTAGTTTATTATTGCATAGGTGTATTTTACTTACAATGTCATTATATTAAGTTCAGTAGGTTTTCTATGGAATGTCTTTCGGTTAATTCAGTACCAGCAGTCAAAAGTAGTTCTTATATTATATAAAGACTACTATACGTTAGTACGTAATATTCTTTATATAAAAATCAATGTTAGTACCATTAACCTGTGTGTGTAAGTGTGTTGTACATATTTTTATGAACAGTCATTATTCTTCAAACAATGACAGTAGAATCATAGGAAAAATAGGACCCCAACTTGAACTATATTATATATATATATCAGCGGCGGGCTGTACATATTAGTAGGAGAAGTATTTAGTATCGTCTAGACGCCAGCAGCACGCAGTCTGCGTCCTGGCAAACAGAGGTATAATAATGAGCTTTCCCATTTGTAGCAATCAGGGAAGGAGTTAGAGTCGATTATTGCGTATTGATCGGCGCGTATCGGCTAATGCGGCTCATTGATATCATAATAATGCCCTTGTTATTGACTCGTCTCACCCACATACGAACTTCAAACTTGCTGCTTTGTGAAAAAGCCTATATTCCATTGGTAGTTGAATGAGGCTTCGTGGCATATCGAGACAAGTACGTCGGGGTCACGTGACGACCTACTCCCGTACTACGGGCCGTAAACTTCAGGTTTAAGACACGTTCAGCCCAAACTCAAGGACTCACAAAACTACATGCAATTGAGCGCGTAACCATTTCACTAGCGTGGAATAGTATCTTGTGTAAGCAATGAAGAGCTCTGCAAGACAAACATACTACTGTAAGAATGTCGTCGGACGTTATCTCTGAATAGTTGTTAATAATTAGGTACTATTCAGAAATTAAATCTGACATCATTCTAAGAGGCAGTATGTTTGTCTTGCGGATTCTTACAGTAGTATGTTTGTCATACATGTTTTACTAATTTCCACGGGTAAAACACTAATAAAAAAATATTACGTTTTGCCACTCATCTGCATTTTTTGATAGGCCTAAAATATATTTAACTCCGTACGAAAGTAGGTAATTTGAGAAATAAATTACCTACTGAAATCCCTCTAGATTATCTATCACTAAGGTATTTGTCAATCGGACTGTACTTGCTGGGTTTCTTGCGTGAATCATTACAAAAGTAATCTGGAAGCCATCAGGTTGCAATCAGAGCACGAACGGAGTCGGGGGCAGCGGCTCGTGTTTCGCTCGTAATAATCCCGTAATGAAACCCCCGTGCGGCTTCCATCTTCTATTAGCGATCACATACATATATCACGCATTACGTGAGGGTTTGACTGAGCTATTACATAAACAACCCATATTATTTGGTCTCCTCAATAGAACCGGAAGATTTGGTATGTTCACATGTTTACGAGGCGGGCTGGTGATCGCAGTACGTCGTGCAGTGCACAGAACGACGCTGCTGCCCGTCTTCTTCGTCGTCTCCAACATGCATTCCTAATATGAGATATTTATACATACGAGTTTAAGTAACGAGAGTTGTTGCAATTAATTGAAATCAAACAAAGTCGCCGGGCGCGCTAGCACGTTATATAAAATCTAAATCAAATTACAGAGGCGGTAAATCTAAATCCTCGCCGTCTCGCTCGCGCCCGCGCGTTAGAAGAGCGCAGCGAATGCTGACTAAGATTCATTTAAACGTAGGAATTGTGCTAAAAGCTTTTATTTTCAACTCTGTGCGGAATTTCACTTGAAGATGAACAAATTGAGCTCCTGTCAAAGAATGGAGGGAAAGAGTGGCCGCTGCCGTCCGCGGGCGGCTCGGGGCTCGTTGTTCCGGAGCGGTTACCAAAGTGAAGCATTTTATATTTTTATTTCGTAACATCCGCCAGCTAAAAGTAATTCCTTTTTTCGCGTTTTGTATCAGAGTATCGTGTGGGGCTTCGTTTTAACGTGCGCTTTGCTGTATTATAATGTAACGGCGCGCGGTGAGTGCCGCTGTAACCGCGCGTTAACGGTGCGGGGACGACCGGCGCCGGGATATCGCACCTCGGCTGTTGTAAGGTGATATTTGATTCATTATTATCAAGTACGGATCCGAGTGTCTATCATGTTAAAGTCTCGAGCATACACGTAAACGTAGACGAGCAGGTACGACGTGGCTGTTCGTCCGTCAGTTCGATTATCTATTCGTCCGTCTGTTCGTCCGTCTGTTCGTCCGTCTGTTCGTCCGTCTGTTTGTCCGTCTGTTCGTCCGTCTGTTCGTCCGTCTGTTTGTCCGTCTGTTCGTCCGTCTGTTCGTCCGTCTGTTCGTCCGTCTGTTCGTCCGTCTGTTCGTTTGTCTGTTCGTCCGTCTGTTCGTCCGTTTGTTCGTTTGTCTGTTCGTCCGTCTGATCGTTTGTTTGTTCGTCCGTCTGTTCGTTTGTCTGTTCATCCGTCTGTTCGTCCGTCTTTTGGTTCGTCTTTTCGTTTGTCTGTTCGTCCGTCTGTTCGTCCGTATGTTCGTTTGTCTGTTCGTCCGTCAGTTCGATTATCTATTCGTCCGTTTGTCCGTCTGTTTGTTTGTCTGTTCGTTTGTCTGTATGATTTTTGAAGGCAAAGGATTCATTTAATAATATAACCCTCCGCGGCACTCACTCTTGCCGGGTTCTGTTTTTAATATTCCTTCTTTGTCGAATTCCGTTAATGTAAGCCTTTTATGTGAAATATTTAAAACGTCTTTTCGCAAATTTGCAAAAAGGATAAATCATTTACACTGAAAGTTAATAATTCAGACGACATGTCCCGCGCAGGCCGCTTCGGCCTTCGGGCGATAACGACCCCTACGGACGCGCCGCTGCAGCGCGCCGGGGAAACATTCGCGTGACACAATCCACTGATGATAACTGCACATGTGTGTATATCTACTATACTGTCTTATTACACAAGACTTTTTTTAGGGAATTGTAATTGCTTATAATGTGGTATATTATTGCTCATAGGGTTATTACAAAAATCCATTGTAACTTTTCCAATGTGCATCTTACAGGGGGGCTAGTTCTTACATATAAATAACAGGTACATAATCATTATCCACTCATATAATAATCTACTTTACTTTACTTTTTATCTTAGCCTTAGTTACCGTTTTAAGAACATGATAGACGCCCAGTTATTTAACAAAACCAACATTCAACAACCTAGCTAACCAAATAACCTGTAAGTATGAGTCATTATTACTTTGGAGATTAACATGGTTATTTCTTTGGTTTTAAGTTTTCAAATATTTATGAGTTTATGTCAAAATATCGAGGGGCTGAAAAACCAAGATACGAGTATAATTGTAGGTAAATAGCGTTAAGTCCGCAATGTTCATGATGATGGTTCATGATGAGTCAATCATGAAAACACCAAAACGTGCTTTGTTAATCGCTCAAACAATAAGCACAAGCACATACAATGTTATGTTGGCCAGTCCGTGCTTCGATAAAGGTTCGATCGGTCGAGCTGCTGTGAATGCCCTTCGAACGCCAATGGCCGAATGAGTCCACGTGAGAGCAATCACGAAATTCAATCTAGATGTTGTTGCGTTTGAGCGTTCAGTTCTGGGGAGTGGCCTGGGGTCATCTATGCCTGCGCCGTGTGGCTGCTACTTTGTATTAGTTTGAAGCCGCACGGATAGCTAGTTTGTTCACGACGCGCCGCTGTGGCTACTATCGTACCTGTCTGCGAATTTAGAGGATTCAATCAAACTGCTTCTCTGCCTGCTGCCTTTCTCGTGCAATCGTGTAGTAATGATGAGTCATTTATTGTCATTTATTTAAGTAAGTAATATGGTACTATAAAAACTGTCGTCGTTTGATACATTCATATTGAGATAAACGGGCAATACACGAACCTTATTTACGTAGACTATTGATCAACCGATTTCGTCCCAGAACGTGGGACATCTTCAGGATCAAGGACACTGCCAAGGACACGGATCACGCCCGCTCGCCGAAATAAGGTACATAAATAAGTTTCGTGTATTGCCCGTTTATCTCAATATGAAAGTAATATGGTACTTATATATTCATTTTATTTTTATTTTATTTGTGAAAACAGACTAGGAGTTAATATTTAATTAGGCCGTTTAATCTATTATTACGCGGACAAAGCCGTGAGCGGGAAGTTTGTTATATAGGTTTTATGCAAACGAAGCTGTGGTAAGTCGTTTCAAATAAATTTTATCCGTTTCAGCTGAATACGCTGAAAATTTCAAGGACCACAGAGATTTGCTTATTCGCCAATTCTTTTCATTATATTTATTTAGCTTGGTTTAAAGCCAGCTCAGTTCAATAACTCGGTTTTCGGAGCTTGTTTAGTTCATATTTTGGTTATGTGCGTTATTTTGATGACGTTTGTAGTAAATGTCATGTAGTGCATACCGTCAGTACAGCATTACAATGTTTGTTTCGCTCTCATTTATTTTGGCGACAAGTGGTACCTAACTTCAATCAGTAATTTAATAAGTTACTGTACGTTCACACGGAGACACGATTTCCCGAATCTTATTTTCATCGGATCTGGAAAAACCGAATGTTGTATTCACACAGCACATCTTGCTTGGCCGTATCCGACGGCCTCGTATCGGGATCTCGTGTGAACTCACCATCCGGCTTATTAGCAAGAGCGCGCACAGTTCCTTCCAGTTCCCAGCTTGTGCGACGCATTCGGTTTCAAGATCCGACAAAAAACCGAATCTACCCCTGCGTGTATCGTATGAACGCATGTATTGAATGCCCTATACCACTGCATCGGATCTGGATTTTGCAGTATCGCCGGATCGGTTTGTAGTCGCAAAATCGGATGTCAACTTCAGCAAGATTCGGTTTTTTGTCGTGACTTGAAACCGAATGCATGTGTGAACTCCTTCATTGAAATACATAGGCCACTAAACCGAATCCTGCAAAAAACCGATTCGGTAGAGAAAATCGTGTCTCCGTGTGAACGTACCGTAAATCGGCCTTGTGTTATTACAACGAAAATTGCTATTTTTTGTTCTTAAAAAATAATTTTATCAGTATTTGATAAAAAAAACTTGCGTGTAAAATAAAAGCCTATAAATAGCATATCGGTAATAAGTAGATGCAGTTCATTTACAAAATCTCTCCTAACATTAAAATAGTAAATTTATATAGAATATTTGCATTTTTTATCTCAAAACCGACCACTGTAAAATAAAACCAGTTTATTCTGATATAGATTATTTTTGCCTACATTTTACGAAAGTGTTTTTAGCAGCCATTTAAATAAATGCTTTGATACGAATACAAACTACACAGTCAACTATGAACTAAAGGAACAAAGACATGTTACGAAATGAAATCGGAATCTGAATGCGTTCCCCTGAGGCACCTGGGCGCCGACCCGGACTTATCGCCTCGTGGTCCAACACCCGCGAGTTATGGACACCATTATAGGACAGAGATTACATTACAGCGCGACATTGCAACACTGAGATTGTGTCTCAAAGAACAGTTGTATTCTCATGAATCGCTCAAGACCCAGCCACGAAATGTGGTCAGCTGTCAACGTCGTTTCTGCTCATGGCGTAAATTAGTACGAACAGTGGCTCAGCCAACTGTGGGAAGGCATGCAGCGAAATTAGCTAGATGCTTATTTTGACGTAATTCGACAAAGTTTACTTTGGAGTGTGTTTGGAGTAAACGCTCGTTATCAGCGACAGAGTTCTATTGTTTAAGAACTGTTTTATTTGACTGAAACAAAGACAAAACCACAGGTTCACACACAAGAGGTTTATGAATATGAATAAGACAACATGCTAAGTGCTGAGTATTGATGGCAGGCATTTAGCACACCGCCTACTCAATAATGCAGAGCATTAATAATGGAGTGTCGCGATATCTCGGGACACTGCTCGCGACACCAGCACCAGACATCGCAGACATCCTGTCAACACTCAACCCTCAATTACGCGTGTATTGCATGTAAGCGCGAGAATATCTTCCCTGTAAAACCTGTAATTGAACCCAGTAATCTTTAGGATGTTATGGAAATAAATGACTTACCTAAATCTTTAAAATCTAAAACTAATATATTTATTAGGTTATATAGGCCCACTACTTGGTACGGGTACCAATAACGTGTGTCTCGGGACATGTGGTATAGTCACCGCGCGTACCAGATGTGATTGAATGATGTGAATGTAGTGAGAAATTAGAGCTAATTATAGTTGATAGATAAAAGTGCCCAATTGGGTTAGTTCCGTGCGCTGTCACAGGGCTCCGCTGAGGCCAATAACTGCTCTCGATGAGCTTAAAGATCGATTCTTGTCCACAAATATTATGTGTACTTTTATGTGTCGGTTAATGTCCTGCACCTAGCTACAGGTCACAGCCGAGCGCCCGAGGCGACCTCTGTGCTAAATATTATTTACAAATCATAATCATATTTTTTTATGAACAACCGTTGTTTTTATTGTATGACATTTTAAAATCTGTCGAAATTCCCACAACTTTTAACTGATTCGAGAGTTTAATGTTAGGGTTAATGTGTAATTATAATTTGCCTTGGAATTTAATACCAATGTGCCATAAAAGTTTCATGAATTGGAATTCATAAAGAATACAGACAACAAAACATTTAATTTGGTTTTCCTAGTCAACATTTACTTACAAGTAGATGAAATAAGTAGATACAAACTTAATAATAAATAAAAATATAACCACCAGTCACAATATCTGTCCGTCGGCCTTGGGTGAAAAATCATAGGGATTATTCGGTTCTCGAAAATACTTATACCAATAATTATCATCATTAAAAACCGTACACAAATTATTAAATAATTGCGCCTGGAGGTAGTCAAATATTATCATACACATTATACATTTGCAAGAGTTATTCCCGTGACTGGGCCGTCTATAGATTCTGTGGCACCCTTGAACGCGGCATTAGACGAGGTGAGACCCCTTGTTTGTGCGATCATAAATCGCGAGTCGCGCTCTCGGGTCGTCGCCCCGCGCCGCGCCGCGCCGAGAGCGCGTGCATGACTTATGAAAAAACTTCGTACATGCCATGTATGTGTATTATCGCGGTTTTAGCGAAGATATTCTTATATTCTCAACGCATAAAAAATAAAGTTGTAATCGGTCCATGAACTATCTATCTATAAAGAAAATAAAATTGTAAATTATCGTTTTCTGGCAAAACTCTAGAACTTTAAATAAATGATTGCATTAGGTACTTTTAAGTTTTGCACTAGTTGCGATTAACTCTCGCTCATTTAGTTGATGCAGGAAATATCGGGCACGTGACCATCCATGATAAAAAGATGGATAAAAAATCCCATCGATTAGAGATTTTTGAGATGAGACAGCCCAGACCGGGGCAAAGGTTAGTTAAGCTATTCGAGACACTGTCCGTAACTACTTTTCAGTCACCTAGGCTGGCTTTCCATAAATAGGTTTAAAAAATTCATTCATATTCACAGTGTGAGAACCGCGCGCGCGACTTGAGAGGTGACGGAGCACGGCGGGACGCTCATTCCTCCTGATAAAGACTGCTCTTGTTGAGGTTGAAACGTCGAGAGTTGTAATAGGTTTAAAAAATTCAATATTGAGCAGAGTATCTATCACTAATATCACTATGCTTATGATATGTTACTCAGACAAAAGTTGCCTGATATCTACTAGAAGTATGGATTGGACGTAAATTTATAGTAAAATTATAATTACAACTTTAAAGTTGGTCAGAAGTTAAATCAATCATTTTGCAAACGACTCAAAATCGTCATGAGAATAAGTAATGTTACTAGGTATGCCAAATCGCTTGAAATGTTGTATCAGTAAAGCCTGCGTGTATACAAATACACTAGTTTTTGTTTAGTTAAAAAGTACCTAGTAGTTTTGATTTTATAGGCATTCAAAGTTTCGAAAAATATCGAGTCTCGCTAACAGTCATATGAGCGCTTGTGACGTCATACTGCAACGTCGCGCGGGCCACGGCCCGCTTAGTATCAAGTCGCCAGCAGATTATAGTAGTAGTGCAATAGCTTGCGCAGTATTTTGTTGTGTTTTCGTCCGCGTATTAAGTTAATAGTTTAATAGTAGTACTTAAATATTATTCGATTTATAAAATAGATGAAGATAACTCAAATAGTAGAAGTACCTACCTACCATTAAACTTTGACGTTAAAGACAATATTACCTATATGTATTAAAGTTTTGTTGCTATTGGTATTTATCTAGATACTAAAGGTAGGTACCGCTGTTTTTAGTAAATTTAAATAAACAATACATTGATTTATTGCAAACTAGCTTCTTAGTAAATTTAAATGAACAATACATTGATTTATTGCAAACGAGTACACTTCTTATCCATCAACATCTAGAACTATACATTTTCTTAGGATTAAAAGTAGCCTATGTGTTATTCTAGACTTCGTCCAGATCCGTTCAGTAGTTTTTTCGTGAAAGATATCAAACACACCCACTCACTTTCGCATTTATACTATTAGTAGGAAGGAGGATAGATACTTAGGATGTAAATGTAGTAGCTTGAACGTTACAGATGTACTAAACCTATTTTTTAGGGTTCCGTAGCCAAATGGCAAAAACGGAACCCTTATAGATTCGTCATGTCCGTCCGTCCGTCCGTCCATCCGTCCATCCGTCCGTCCGTCCGTCCGTATGTCACAGCCGTTTTTCTCCGAAACTATAAGAGCTATAAAGCTGAAATTTAGTAAGTAGATGTATTCCGTGAACCGCACTAAGATTTCATAAAAAAATTGAAAAAAAATAAATTACATTTGGGGGTCCCCATACATAGGACTGAAACTTAAAAACTTTTTTTTAATCGGACCCATACGTGTGGGTTATCTATGAATAGGTCTTTAAAAATCATAACAATATTTCTAAAACCATTTAATTTTAAACTCAATAGTTTGGACGTGAGACTCTTCCAAAGTGCAAAACAGAGTGTCCCTCTAGTTTCTAAAATAAGAAGATGATAAATCTAGAAAAAATATACTTATATTGTACATAACCATAAAAACTAACTACGAAAATTGGTTTGAACGAAATCTATGAAGTAGTTTTTTTATAGTACGTCATAAACTATTTCATATAAACAATTGCTGCGGAAGCCTACATGGGCGAGTCCGACTCGCACTTGGCAACTTTTATTTGTATTTATTTTACTTACAATATGCGTGAGGCCGTTTATTTTGATTTAAAACTTGTTTATGCGCTTCTATACTTATACTTATCTATACTATCTATACTAATATTATAAAGCTGACGAGTTTGTTTTATTGGTTGTTTGTTTGAACGCGCTAATCTCAGAAACCGCTGGTCCGATTTCAAAAATTCTTTCAGTGTTGAATAGTGCATTTATCGAGGAAGGTTATAAGCTATATTACATTTTCAAAAAAGTAGGGAGCCGCACGGAAAACCCAAATATGTCACCCAAGATGTAAAAAAAAAATCTTATATCGCATGCGCTGCGAAAAGTATTCATTTTAGAAATATACAATGTACTACAACTTTGTAGAACACATTAATATCTACAAAAAATATCGCGACAGCATATTTCTAACTATTATAGTTACGTCACAATAACAAGCGAATGCAAGCGGACTGAGTGAACCAGACTGATCGTGCTGCACTATGACGTCACACCGTAACCGGCGGCTCGCGTCGTACGGTTACAACTTGTTTTACTTCTAAATCGGAAACTAATTGATGTATCGAAGTAATTCTTTCACTAGTATTTTTTATATTTGACATAGAATATGGAGTGCTGTTTATCAAAATTAGGTAACATTCTTTATTGCAAGCTATCATTATGCTTCAATTATACCGGTTACCTGTTTGAAGAGTGGTTGATCCTTAAGATATTATTGAACCTGTTATATTGTTATTACGAAAATTATTGTTTTTGCTGTTAGTGATTGATCCGTAAACTATTTTTTTTTTTTTTTTTTTTTTTAGTGAAGATAGACCCTTGCTTGACCACAATCTCACCTGATGGAAAGTGTCGATGTGGCCGAAGATGGATCGCAAGGGTCTAGAAGGTACCTATTTACTCGTGACTTGAAGAGACCCAGATTATATGATTCAGGAAAAACAGCAGCAGGCAACGCATTCCAAACCTTAGCAGTGCGAATAATGAAGGTGGAAGAATATCGCTTCGTACGGGTGGACGGTATATCAACCAAAAAGGGATGGTAATGTGCCGTGCGTCTGCTTGTCCTGTGGTGGAATGGAGAAGGTGGTATCAGGTCATGAAGCTCCTGAGAACATTCACCTCCGGATTGTTGATTTGAATTAGGCATGACACGCTGAAACAAACCCATGACGGATCCCATACCATCGAGGATACCAATCATCCCTGACATCTTTCTAGGTTGTGCGTATGCAAGCCCTAATGAACAACCGTCCCTAACAAACACATGTTCGATCGTTCGTAACGTAAACGTATTTTCCAGTGATCATTCCCTAATTATAGGGAAGTATTCAAGTGTCAAATAAATCGGGGAAAAACATTCTAAAAATAGAATGCAGCTTGTTGTTTTCCTGCCACGTATTTTCCAGTGATCATTCCCTAATTATAGGGAAGTATTCAAGTGTCAAATAAATCAGGGAAAAACATACTAAAAATACAATGCAGCTTGTTTTTTTCCTGCCACGTATTTCCAGTGATCATTCCCTACTTATAGGGAATCAACGATCGAACATGTGTTCGTTGCGTGATCCCCACATAATTATCGCATGATGGGGCAGGAAAAAACCAAGCTGCTCACTCAACTTATCAAAGGTAAAACGATTAATTAAACTGTATATTTAGAACTGTACATTGAGATTGTATTCCTGTAATTGATAACAATCAGAGAAACAATTTCCGTGGGGATTTTTTTAGAACTAGGGTCGATAGCTGCTGTTATTATTTACCAATCACAATGACATGTCGCTTATCATATAAAAACTGTTTCTCATTCGAAGTCCAGTTCCTGGATTCATCATCATCATCATCATGTCAGCTGTTGGACGCCCACTGCTGGACATAGGCCTCCCTTAATGACTTCCATTTATTGCGGTCGGACGCAGCTTGCATCCACCGCGAGCCAACCGCCTTCACCAGATCATCTGTCCATCTTGTTGGTGGACGTCCGACGCTGCGCTTGCCGATCCGTGGTCTCTTTATAATATTATTATTATTATTAGCCGACCGCCAACAGCTTCGCTTGCTTTTTTCCATAAAATATAGCCTATAACCTTCCTCAAGAAATGGACTATCCAACACTGAAATATTTTTTTTAATCGGACCAGCGGTTCCTGAGATTAGCGCGTTCAAACAAACAAACAAACAAACAATCAAACTCTTCAGGTTTATAATATTATATGTATAGATAAGTATAGATTATTATCAGTTTCCTGTTATTGTTTATGTGTTAAACTTGACATATAAGTACTTCCGAGAATCGATCCATGTAGGTCAAAAGTAAGAATTTATGAAATTGGATAAAACCCAATCCAACCGGAAAAATCCAGTAAGCCAGTTGAGAATATAGCTTTTGATTGGTTGAATATTCCACATATATCACGTCTAGCCGTATCTAATCAATGACCAAAATTCAACGAGCCACACTTTAACTTGAGCAGAGATAGAGCTATCATCCCCAGTCGCCTAATCATTCTTTACAAGTTGACAACCATGGTTCACACTAAGACGTCAATTTTCTTATTTTTCTTCATAATCGGCACGTCAGGTAAGTTCCAATACCATCAAATATTTGTGTTTTAGAATTTTCTAGTATGAAAACCATTTACTCCCGTAATATTATAATTTTGTGTACATTTTGCAACAATTCCATCTAAAACGAATTCAAATCTAATCGGCTCTGTATTATTCTACCAAGTAGTCGATTCAGGGTCTGACATATTAAAGTCGTCGCTCCAGCGTTTCCTTGGTCTTCCACGACGTCATTTCATTTAATAATTTTTATATTTAAATATTCGATGATCAGAGCAAAGTGGATATTATGTTGTCGACTCATAACTCTCGAGTAGAACTGAGAGTACAAATACAGTCAAATGTTTGACAGAAATTATGTAGGTACTTAAATGGCAACTTTTATTTTTTCCTTAATCGCTCACCTTTTAAAACTTATCTGGACTACTACGAACATTTCAAGACCAAAACCAGCTAAATCGGCCCAGCCGTTCTCGAGTTTTAGCCAGACTAACGAACGGCGATTCATTTTTATTTATATAGAAGATAGATAGATAATAATAAATCGTTTATTTTTCGTTTATTTTGACACAAAAACAATGTTACATATTCATGAAAAACGATGCCACCTGTATTAGTTATAAACTGTGTCACAGATGAGAAAAATATATTATATACAAGTGATAGATCTTACTCTGCTCAATATTGAATTTTTTAAACTATTTTATAGCCTAAATATGTTTTTAGAAGTACTAACAGATAATTGTAACTTATGAAAAATGTAAATTCTTTCCGTGGTGTGTTTGCAATGTAAATATTTGTAATTAACTAATGATCGAATGTAAAATAAATAATCGAATATTGTAATTAATTATTCATGAATTTAATTGGTATATACTTTTATGTATATACTGTGAAGAGTTTTTATTTTAACGAATAAAGAAATATATAAATAATATTATAATAATAACGAATATGTTTTAAAATAAATCAACGTCTTTAATTTATTTTTTTCTTTATTGGAAATATTAACATTATATAACATAATTACTTGAAACCATCAGTGGTCTTCAAGTCAGAAAGTTCGTAGGTACCTAAAATAACCAAGTGCCTAGGATAAAGAAGGCTACAATCTTAATTTTATTAATGTCTTTAGCAGCGGTAGTCTTCTTCGTTTCACTTGATCAGAGCTCCTATACTGCAAATACCTACAGAATAAGTACTCAGAAGTCTAAAGCCTTTACTTGTTCGTTCTTGAGTCTTCACTGAGCTAACGAATGTTCGAATGATGACTACCAGTAGGTATTTTCGTATTGTTATTCAATACATTTGTACAAAACTAAAAACCCGGGAAATCCAAATTAGGTTAGGTTATTTTTACAGGAATTCCATAAAACAGTCTGTGGTGTGTAATCGCATGCGCATGAACTGCGAGTCTTCCCTATAAAAAGTGGCGCTGGCTCGGAAAGACCGTAGTATCTAAAGCATACCGTTGCTGACATGTTGTCTATTCCTATACTAACGTTGCTTATTACTAGCAATGTTATATCGAGTAAGTACTTTATATTGTTTATTTTCTGAAATTTTGGTGCTTTTTTGCTTCTAAAACATCTAATTTATATTTTTTTTGTTAAAGTTAAAGCAGAGAAGCAAGAAGAACGAAAAACGCAATTCGATGGAATTCAAACACGCCTACATGGAACTGACAGTGTAATTGAAGCCCTAAAGGTACAGAAAAGAGACACTCTCAACCTTGTTCCAGAATCATACGTTGTGCAGACAAATCATGCAAACAAATCGCAAAGCGGTAATAGGCTGCGACGAGACAAGAAATTTGATGTGTCCGAATTTCCCAATAAGTTTAGTTTATTTCATGCCCACAAGAACAAGACTGGAACATTAAATTTTTTTGGTTCCCAAACCTATCAAAGTAACAACGTTTACAATTTAGATGGTGAAGAAAAAGTTTTATATGGATCCAAAGACGTGCTAATTGGCAATTATTTCTCAAGCGATCCTGAAGCAACGAATATTTATGGACCTATTCTCGTACAGGTGAATAATACTTATGCAGGAAAAAATGAACATGCTCAATATGGAGCTAATGTCACGC
The DNA here is from genome assembly GCA_963691955.1 of Chloroclystis v-ata. Taxonomy (NCBI): domain Eukaryota; kingdom Metazoa; phylum Arthropoda; class Insecta; order Lepidoptera; family Geometridae; genus Chloroclystis; species Chloroclystis v-ata. The sequence continues at coordinate 87,354 of OY829897.1, read as the reverse complement.
AAATTGGTAACCATTATCCCAAAAATCCTGGGAAAAATGATATCTACACTGGTGTAGTCGTTCAGAATAATAATAAATACTCAGAAAATCCCAGAAATAAAACTACTTATGCAATTACTATTAATCAATCTAACAACACTTATGCGAAATCGATAGAAGATAACAAAGACGCATTAAAGCCAGTCATCCATCGAAAAGGAAACTTGTATCCCTCCAGCAATGACTCTGAAGCTGGAAGGAATACAAAAAATAACAGAGCGGGCCAAGTAGACATCGCGGAGAAGAATGCAACTGACGGTCAAGGACACTCATCATCTACTACATATGATTCAAGTTCATATGAAGAATATAAGTCACTACGTACCAACAATACGACTAACGGACAAATGAGATTGTCATCTAATTCATCATCTACTAATTATGATTCAAGTTCATATGAAAAAAATAAGTCACTACGTACCAACAATACGACTAACGGACAAATGAGATTGTCATCTAATTCATCATCTACTAATTATGATTCAAGTTCATATGAAGAATATAAGTCACTACGTACCAACAATACGACTAACGGACAATTAATGAGATTGTCATCTAATTCATCATCTACTAATTATGATTCAAGTTCATATGAAAAAAATAAGTCACTACGTACCAACAATACGACTAACGGACAAATGAGATTGTCATCTAATTCATCATCTACTAATTATGATTCAAGTTCATATGAAGAATATAAGTCACTACGTACCAACAATACGACTAACGGACAAATGAGATTGTCATCTAATTCACTTTACTCACTTTCATTTTTATTGATTATATGTATTACTCAAATATTCTAAATTTTAGTATTATAACACTAGGAGTTCTTTAAAAGTTTATTATATAAACCAACTATACTATAATACCCGATGAAAGTTTTCATTTATCCCCTACACCTACACAGTCATGTCCTTCGTATAATGTAATTGCTAACAATGTGTGTCATACCTACACTGAGAGACAATTTTATTTTAATAATAAAACAGTTTATTTGGACTAATTAAATTTTATTAGTATTTAATAAAATTTACTTAAATCTAAATTTAGTCTCCCAATTTATTCTCTATTATTAATTGCTTTTGTTATTGAAATTACAGTATCTATCAAGTGTTAATTCGGCTCTATTTGTGAAATATAATATGTTGCAAAGATTAAAATAAGCTAACGAATTTTCTTCTTTTTCCCTATTATTATCACATTATGTATCATTAAACACTCTTCAAAATGAGAGATAATTTTTTTTATCCTAATCGTGAAGCAACTGACATTTTGTGGAGAGTTGTTCACTATTTTTGTTCATCATTTAGAAAGCTATAATTTAAATACAAAATCTCCTTATAATGTTGTAAAGATCTTATGTCTATCATAATTATGTACCTACGTAAAATTTTGAAACGATAAAATAATAAAAGCTAATAATAAATCATAAATATTTATTAGCATGAAACAGATCTTATAAAGTTTTGCACAGCCATATCGGAAATTATTGAATGAATTTCTAGTAAGTAAATAACTACTCAATGACGAATATAATGTACCTATAACAGAAAACTCTTCTAATCATATTTAGGTAATAATTAAGTTGGTAATTTAATTTTGCATGATAATTATAGTGTAATTTTATTTTCCTACTTTTCCTGTGTAATTTTACAACATTTTTATTTTGATCTTCAATAATAAATAATAGTTTATGAATGTAAAAATAAATGTAAAAATGTTTAATTGTTATGGTAAGTAAATAAGCTAATGATGTACCTACTATGCAATGATGCTAAGAGCCTGTAGGTCTCCAGTAATGTCCGCCATAGTACCACAGTACCGCCTCAGATGAAATGAATTATCTTCTGTCAGAGATGATTGTGATCCCCGTCTCTGTGACTGATAGGAAACGAACACGCGAATCGGGATACCAATCTCCTTATTCATTTGTCCTTATAATTTTACTTTGAAGTTGTAGGATTAGATTCAAACACACAAGCAAAGTTATTCAACGGATTATTAAATAATAGAAACTTTTAGTAGACTTGAATTATTTTATTCTTAGCGTGACTTTAAGAATCCGGCGGAGGACGAATTTCCCATACAAACGTAATACCAAAATTATTTGTAATTCGGGCATATTTCCATGATATTATTGCATTATTATTATTTAAATAGTATTTATCTAGGTTCCTATGGAGTTATTTTTACAAAATACCTACTTTAAATGAAATTAAAGCCAATCGCTTTTTGCAAATTTTTTACGTTAAAAATGCATGTTTTCTTCTTATTGGTTTGGTATGAAAAACAACAATATCTTAAAAATTATTTGCATAGAAACATAGCTTATATTGTTAAGTCACCGAATAAAAATACTTTGTGAGGAATACAAAATGTTTTCAGTCATCATTTTTGGTATTACGGAACACATCCAAATTCATACCAAATTTTCAACAGCTAGTATTGCTTATCGCTCGCACTAACTCACACTAGTGCAACGCGTATTTACAAGAACGCTCGGAACTCTTTCGTCGTGAGGGAAGGAGTCTATCAATAACCAATAAATACTCTAACGTAGTGATTATATTCTCTTTGGAGTCTATTATATTTATTTTTTTTCTAAATCGACTCATCCGTAGAACAAAGTTTGATCTGCAAAGTTGATGGTTTTCAGTAGAGGCCAGAGAAGTTTTTGACTTCGTTTAAGAGTTATAACTTTTAAACGGTGAGACTTATCATTGAGATTTTTTGGTATGTTGTTACAACACCGCAGCATAGTTAATTGCTTTGTGTTGTATAATTTATTATTCTTTTTTTTCCGGAGATAGCAAGTCCCATGTAAACATTGGACGTTGTACGGCAAAACAGTGAGGGTCCGTTGTCAACACTAAACTTTGTTCTACGGAAAAATCATAATGAAATGATGTTCTATATTAATATTGATCGTTTTACGTCGGAATCACCTTTTCCGTAAGAGTTCTATGTGAATAATATCCTTATAATAATGTTAGTGAAACTATGTCTAGCTTCCATTATTTATACCTATATATGAATATATTATGTAATTTTAAAATATTTAGGATATTTTGTGAATTTAAAATCGTTTAAAACTGATTAAATCTCAAAATAAGTAAAACAAACTTTTATTCATTCAAAAGTTTGTTCGCAAGACTCACTTTGAATATCAATTACGCGTTACTTATTAGTAACTTAGTACCATGTCCTTCCGTTAGAACAACATGAAAAAGTTTAATTTAGTACCCAAAAGTTGTATTTTTATTATCAGAATACTTAACATCAGACAGGGGGTTGATCATCAGGTTTGCATTAGTTACAATAATCCTACTTAAACAAATAAAAATCAACCTTTATAAGTAGTTACTAAATAATAGTTTTACAACGTGGAATGTCATTATTATTATTTCGCTAAATGACGAATACAGCTTTAAAATTAAGCAGCAGAAAAAATACCATATAATTTAGTCCAGTAACTCATCATCCGACTCTTCTAAAGAATTACGCAGTGTGATGAGGTAAGGATGATACTCCACGAATATAACTTTTGAGTGGCACTTATCTAATAAATCTCTGTATTTATCATCAGAAACCTTAAAACATAGGTTTAATTCATTTCATAATTTGCTGTAAAATTATGAAGTAAAGTAATATTTAAAAACATAATTTGTTTGTGTTACTGCTCTCTGCATGAAGTTCTTTAATGCTATTCCAGTTCTTCTCCTCAATATCTTTCATCCATACCTTGTCATTAACTTGTCATTGACATATAAAATCAAAGCAGTAACGTTGCGAAAAACATAGGTTTCCCCTTTATTCTTGGCTCATATTACTAATAAACGCCATTCAAAAGGAGTATAGATAGTTTTGGTTTAAGAAGCTCTTTCAATAACAGAATTAACACTATCATCTTCTTTTCGGACATGTTTCTTCTGTAGATGTTTAAGGCGGATGATTAACTTATTTGTAGCGTAAACATGCAATGGAAACACAAAGCGATTAAATAAAGTGATAATCTCAGTTCGTAAATATTATTGTTTTTATTTTGCGCTTTACCTCTTTCTGAAACCACAAAGCGATTTCTAGTTTGGCCCACAATAATTGTCCAACTAAAAACCAAACTTCTTGGTCAACATTAGCAAGAATACATTTTAAAAGGCAACTACGAGTATGTAGTAACATCATTTGCCCTACGCTTTCCTACTGATTCATCCCACATTATAGCAAATGACCTTATTCTATTACCCATTTCAAAACTTATAAAATTGAAATATTATAGTTTTCTCTTATAGAAAATACGTTTATATTGTCATGAGGCCACTGCAATCATTCTTAAAATCAAACACACCAAAACAGCGTTTTCATTTGAATGTTCAGTGTTTTTCTTTTTAAATCCCTTATTTTTAAATCAGGGTCCGTCAGGTTTTTCTTTAGCCGGAAAACATGACATTCGTAGCACAGTTTGTTTGGGATATGGAAATTTAGATTAAAGTTAGAGTTGACTATGTCGCGATAATGGCGTTACTTTGTAGCTTCAGTGTAAGAGGTTTAGTTCTGGAGATCAAACAATTCAAAATACTGTTTGAAAATTTTGGAAATACTTAAGTCTATTTGTAGATAGAGCTTTAGGCTATTTTTTTTTCCTACTGACCCAGGAGATAGGGACAATATGTTAAGGTGACGATTGTGCTGATTTGTGACGATCGTCATTAACATCTGACAAAAAATAACTGTTTTTGTTTATAACTATGAGTATGGCAGAATTATATGAACACCTACAAATTTAGAGAACAAATTATTATAAAATAAAACTTGAAATTAACGAAGTTTTAAATCGAACAAACTATTTAAACTCGTTATTCCAGTAAAAACGTACTATCTTAACATCGACTCCGTAAATTGTAAAACAGATTCCACCATAAAAAGTCCTATATTCACATAAAATCCATAAAAGCTCATCAGTATCCGTCAAAAATGGTCCTATATTTTCATATGACTTGTACTTTATCGTGTTTATTTTTATACATAAAATGATTATACTGAAGACATGTATTAAGTTAATCGTTCTTTCGTATTAATAATGAGTTTCACTAGCTTTCCGTCAAAAAAAGTCCCAAATAAATATCGAACGCCCGTAATGATCTACCGCTTTCCATCGTATAGTGGCTGGACTGAAAAACGGACCGCGCTATCTTGCCGTCCCCGCTTCCGATTACTGTCGCATGGGCACTCAGTGCGTTGTTCTGCGGAACTGATATCAGATGCAACGTTATTCGACTCTATATCTCCGTAACTACATTAGATATAAAAATTCTAAAAACGCACCTCTGTAGAGTTTGAACTCCATAACACGATTAGCTGATAAAAGTACTTTTGCTCTATGGTCACATAGAACTCTATTCTACGCATAGGTCGAAATCGTTGTCTACAAAGTTACTGTGACGTTACTGTGACTTTGGCTTTGTTTACAAATTTTGATATTTTTCTATTTTATAAATTGTAAGTCCCATGTAATGCTTTAGTGTAAACTGTTATGTTACATTGTGTGTTAAAATAAAGAATTTGTATTTGAATTACGGTTTGGTAGCTGATAATGGTCTCGGAACGTTTATTTATTTATTTATTTATTTATTTTCACAAACACACTTAATCTATCTTTACAGGTCACATACACACACCCAATACAATAGATAAGTCAATTACATACGTTGGGTTGTATCTCACAGTAAGTGCCTAACTTATATTATTGTTGCTTGTTTTATTTTAAAGTACAACAAGTAAAATCAACCTACCATCGTTGGTACATGTACGAAACATTGGATGTTTCATTTAGAATCATTTAGTCTTAGATTCCCGCCGCGGGACAACTATTTGTATGATCTGCAAATATTTGTTCCGGGTGTCTGGGTGTTATTATAATGTATAATAAAATAATATCCATCTATGTATGTATATTATATTAAGTAGGTACTTATATCAGAAATCTAGCATCCGTAACACAAGCTACGAGCTTACCACGGGGCTAGAAGTTGCTGAGTGAATTGTCCGGCAATTTTTATTTATTCTGTTGTTTCATTGTATAAGTAGGTCTTATAGCCATAGTAAATTGATTAGATTATAATTTGTATAAATATTTACAGAGCCACGACGATCAAGCAAAAAACGCCTGTGGTTATCAGTTCCCAGGAAAAAGAGGTCCCTTCCCGTAAAGAAAAGAAATACACGAAAAAAATAAAAATATGATTTTTGATATGATCGAACAAAGTGATGACATGTGATGAAACACTAGAGTTATTATTATGTTGTATGTTTTAGTATAACATTTATTAGGTACCTATGGTAATTGTGTAAATTTAGGTTATAAAGCACTTTGGTTGCTTGGAAGAAATCGCTTTGAGTTGTGGTGAACTCACACACATTATTTATTTATTCACACACACACACACATAAACAAGTTCATATACATAAATAGAAATATATTATATAACACAGTAGGTACATATTATTATTTATAAATATTATACTTATATAATTAAATATATTTTATACTTACAGTTTACACGATACTTACCTTATTTATTTAATTACATTCATGAATATTACAAGTTATAACTTATCGCAATGTGAACGCGCTCGCCGGCAAACCTGTTTCTTTGTTCGTATCGCACGGCGCGTGAGTTGACTAGCAGCGACCGCGCCCGGCCGCGGCGCGCCCGCATTCCTCAGTCCGAGCCTAACAATTGCTGCGATAGCGCGTGCCTGTTTATATTATTTTTCTCGTGACGAAACCTCGCAAATCTAGTGAATATTTATGTACTCTCGTTCCTTGTGCTTGTACAAACGTTCTAAGCTATTTACCAGTGACGTAACATCGCGAATCTTACGAACACTTATGTACTGTTGTTTCCTGTGCTTATATAATCTATACAAACGCTTTATAACGCTTCTTACAACTACTATCTAAAGCTAAGTACTGACACTATATACATATATACACGAAGGCTACTACCCAAACCACCTAAACTGGTGACCCCGAAAGAACATTCGAGAAGCATGAGCATGAGCGAGTACGAAAGCACGGACTCGAATGTAACCGTACGAGCGTCAGAGCGGAATACCAGAGAGCGCGTACCCATGGACCCGTCCGAGAATGCGTCCGAACTTTTTCGTGTTGGTGTGAGGATCCCACCGTTCTGGCCCGAAAAACCTACAATATGGTTTTCCCAAATAGAAGGTCAGTTCAGCATGGCGCGCATCACTGACGATCAGACAAAGTTTTATTATGTGTTGTCACACTTGGACCGGCAGTACTCAGTCGAAGTGGAGGACATTATTACATCACCGCCACCTACCGGCAAGTACGAGAAGCTCAAGACAGAGCTAATAAAGCGACTTTCTGTTTCCAAAGAGAAGAAAGTCAAGCAGCTGTTACAGTCGGAGGAATTAGGAGATCGCAAACCTTCACAGTTCCTGAGGCACTTGCAGCACCTGGCAGGACACACACTTCCCGAGGATTTCCTGAGGTCTATCTGGACGAGCCGCTTACCGAACAATCTTCAGACGGTGATTGCATCACAGCAGAGCTTATCACTAAGTGAGCTTGCTGATCTGGCAGATCGTGTCCACGACATTGCACCAGCGTCACCTCAAGTTGCAGCAGCATCCAGCAGTTCCAGGAGTGACACTGAATTGGCATTGGAGATGATGGCCAGGCAGATAACCGAGCTTACCAAGCAGGTCAGTGCCCTGACGAGCGACCGTTCCCGCCCACGTCATCAGCAGCAACGAGGACGCCGAGGACGCAGCCGTTCCCGAACTCCAGCCAAGCGGTCAGCTTCAAACTACAAGAAGTTCCCGAATTGCTGGTACCATTTCCGGTTCGGCCAGGATGCTGACACATGCGTCCAACCCTGCGATTTTGAGAAGAGGTCGGGAAACGACATGGGCAGTCGTTAATGGCGGCTGAAGATTGCCCAAGTAGAACTGGTCGCCTGTTCGTGACAGACCGTAGATCGGCAGTTCCATTCCTGGTGGACACAGGGAGCGACTTGTGCGTCGTGCCACGATCTACGTTCCCGAACCAACGTGCGAAGACGACATACCAATTGTGTGCGGCCAATGGATCAGCAATCAACACCTACGGTTGGATAGAACTTAATCTAAATTTAGGGTTACGTAGAGATTTTTTGTGGCGATTTATCATAGCTGACGTCACGAGACCCATAATAGGTGTAGATTTTCTGGCTCACTACAGTCTCATGGTAGACGTACGTGGTCAGCGGTTGTTGGACACAACAACTGGGCTTTCTGCCGTAGCCAGCACTTTTGCTGTTGTAGCTGATGCGTATGTGCCTAGTGTAAAGGTTGTGACTGGGGAATCTAAATTTCACTTACTTTTGTCAGAATTTCCAGAACTTACACGGCCAGCGGGCGCGGATCGCATACCTAAACACAACACAGTACACCATATTCGCACCACACCAGGCCCCCCAGTATTTTGCACACCTCGTAGGTTGGCGCCAGACAAACTCAAGATTGCCAAATCTGAGTTCGAGGCGATGTTGGCGAATGGCACAGCTCGTCCGTCGCAGAGTCCATGGTCATCACCATTACATCTCGTCGCTAAGAAGGACCAAGGTTGGCGACCGTGTGGTGACTATAGGATGCTCAATGCGCGGACGATCCCAGATAAGTATCCCATACGTCATATCCACGATTTTGCACATAGCTTATCTGGTTGTAAGATTTTCTCAACTATTGACCTTGTAAAAGCTTACAACCAGATACCAGTTTATGAACCAGACATCCCGAAATGCGCTATTAGTACGCCTTTCGGCCTTTATGAGTTCAAGTACATGAATTTCGGGTTACGGAATGCAAGCCAGACATTCCAGAGGTTCGTAGATGAGATGACCCGTGGTCTAGACTTTTGTTACCCCTACTTAGACGATTTTTTAGTATTTAGTAAGAGTGAATCCGAGCATGAAGATCACCTGCGTCAGTTGTTCAACCGGATGAAGGACTACGGCATGCTCGTCAACACCGCTAAATGCGTCTTTGGTAAGTCCGAGGTAACATTTCTAGGCTACAACATCTCTCAACACGGAACAAAACCCCTGGAATGTAAAGTCAAAGCTATAAGAGACTTTGAAGCTCCGAAGACAGCCAGGCAGCTTAGACGGTTCTTGGGCATGATAAACTTTTATCGCAGGTTTATCCCCCAAGCAGCCACCATTCAAGCTCCTCTGAATGCCTTATTGACAGGGTCTATTCGAGCTTCACAACCAGTCGACATAAGCGGCGACGCGTTGAAGGCATTTGAAGCGTGCAAAGATAGTCTTTGTACTGCAGCCATGCTGGCGCATCCTGATTCCGAATCAAAGTTAGGTCTTGTTACTGATGCATCAGATTTCGCCATGGGTGGAGTCTTGCAGCAGTTCAAAGATGACGCTTGGCAACCTCTAGCTTTCTTTTCACGCAAGTTGAGCTCGACACAGCAAAAGTATTCGCCGTATGATCGAGAGCTCCTTGCGATCTACGAAAGCATAAAATACTTTCGTCATTGGCTAGAGGCGACTGTTTTCACCATCTACACTGACCATAAGCCACTGTGTTTCGCATTCCATAATAGGAAAGACCACTGCAGCCCACGTCAGTTTAGACATCTGGATTTTATTTCTCAGTTCTCAACAGATATTCAACACATCTCCGGGAAAGACAACGTAGTTGCTGATACCTTATCCCGTGTTGAAGAACTGCAAAGTCCAGTTGATCTTGAGGTGATTGCAAAAGCTCAAGACTCCGACCCAGAGCTAGCCGAATTCTTGAAGCAAGAAAGCAGTTTACGCATCGAAAAGTTGAGTATACCCGGAAGCCGTACCCAGCTGTACTGTGATGTCAGCACTACGACTTCCAGACCACTCGTACCTAAATCGTTGCGTAAACAGGTTTTTGATAGCTTGCATTCGTTAAGCCATCCTGGCGCCAACGCGAGTGCGAAGTTAGTCGCAGAACGTTTCGTCTGGCCACTGATGAGGAAAGACTGTCGCGAGTGGGCTAGAACGTGTTTGTCTTGCCAGCGCACAAAGGTGAATCGTCACGTCACAACGCCGTTAGGCGCTCACGATTTACCTAAAGCGCGATTCAAATACGTACATCTAGACCTCATCGGACCATTACCTCCGTCTGGCGATTTCAGGTACTGTTTGACAGCCATCGATCGCTTTACGCGATGGGTTGAAGCTGTCCCAATTACCAGTATCACCGCGGAATCAGTGGCCAAAGCGTTCCTAACAGGATGGATAGCGCGATTCGGTTGTCCTACCGACATTGTTACTGACCGCGGTAGGCAATTCGAATCGGCGTTATTTGAGCAGCTATCGAAATTCATAAGCTTCAAACATCGGAAGACTACTAGCTATCATCCACAGTTTTTTTTTTTTTTTTTTTTTTTTATTAATAAAAATTTAATCCTGTCGCTATTAATGCGACAACATTTTCGCATACTTATAATTTAAATGGAATATAATAATAATAATAAAATTACCTAAATCATAAATCAATTCTAAAAATAACAATTAACATTAATTAAATAAATAAAATAGATTTTAAAGCTTTGCACAACAAAGCTATTAAATTATTAAATTATATAAAATTAAATTTATTCTAATTAAAATTAACACCTCTGGGCAATTTACAAGGCATTCGACAGACTGACAGACAATTCAAAAATCATTATGCATTTATAAAAATATTTTTATACACTTTTACCTTAACTTTCCTAAACCAATTACAACAAAAAAAATAATAAATAAATAAACAATACCAGTAATTTTTAGTACAAACTTCTTTTTTTTTTTTTTTGTGTATTGACATTTACTTACACTTGACATTTTAATTTATGAATCACATTCGCCATAATAAAAGAAGAAGAAGTAATTTATGAATGAATATTATAACAAAGAATCTTGGAAAAAATATGAAACTAAAAATTAAACTAATATTCCCTAAACTTACACCTCAACCTCAACAATCGACCCGTTTTCCTTGCCGACAATGCGAAGGATACTCTTTGCATATGATATGAATATGGGCCGATAAAATTTATTAGCCAATAACACATCTAGATTGTTGACATTCTCATCAATCAAACACTCGAAGTCATATCTACGCTTTCCAAATCGGCAACATTCTACAAGTATATGATACACCGTCTGAGGCACATCCTGCCCACAAGAACAAAGTGGACTGTCAGCCAACCGAAACCTGTGTAAATATTGTTTGAAGCTGCCATGACCCGTGAGTACCTGTGCCATAAAATTATCCATTGTGATGTTTTTCATAATAGAATAAGCCTGTGCTACATTCTTAAAAAATAATTTTGTTGTACTACCTGTCTGATCATATGTATCATCCACAGTGCAATGGTCTCATCGAGAGGTTTCATCGGCAGCTAAAAGCAGCGATAATGTGCCACGATGACAGTAGCTGGACCGAAGCCTTACCCCTCGTACTTCTCGGCATTAGAAGTTCCTTTAAGGAAGATTTGAATTCATCTTCTGCCGAGCTCGTATATGGAGAACCATTGCGACTGCCGGGTGAATTCTTTGGCCAAAAAGTTGACGGACGTACGACTGACATAACTGAATTTTCAGCTCGCATCAGATCGTTCGCCAACAAATTACAGCCAGTCCCTACTTCGCATCATTCGAAGGATAAAATTTTTATCTATAAAGATTTGAGCTCCTGCTCTCACGTATTTTTGAGAGATGATAGTGTAAGAGGTGCTTTACAACCAGCGTACACAGGTCCGTATCTCGTGGTTGAAAGAAGCGCTAAAACTTTTAAAATAAATTTCAAAGGTAAAGTTGTGACAGTTTCCGTAGACCGATTGAAACCAGCCTACATACTAGCACAACCTAATAACCTTTCTTCCATACCTGATCCGTCCCCGGTTTCTCCAAATACTATTACGGAGAAGACAACTCGTTCCGGACGCATAGTTCGATTCCCGGATTATTATCGCCCGTAACACGGTCTCTCGGGGGGAGTGATGTGGTGAACTCACACACATTATTTATTTATTCACACACACACACACATAAACAAGTTCATATACATAAATAGAAATATATTATATAACACAGTAGGTACATATTATTATTTATAAATATTATACTTATATAATTAAATATATTTTATACTTACAGTTTACACGATACTTACCTTATTTATTTAATTACATTCATGAATATTACAAGTTATAACTTATCGCAATGTGAACGCGCTCGCCGGCAAACCTGTTTCTTTGTTCGTATCGCACGGCGCGTGAGTTGACTAGCAGCGACCGCGCCCGGCCGCGGCGCGCCCGCATTCCTCAGTCCGAGCCTAACAATTGCTGCGATAGCGCGTGCCTGTTTATATTATTTTTCTCGTGACGAAACCTCGCAAATCTAGTGAATATTTATGTACTCTCGTTCCTTGTGCTTGTACAAACGTTCTAAGCTATTTACCAGTGACGTAACATCGCGAATCTTACGAACACTTATGTACTGTTGTTTCCTGTGCTTATATAATCTATACAAACGCTTTATAACGCTTCTTACACCTTCTTTCTATCTGTGTGGACTTGTAGTGTGCTTTATAATAATATATAAACTATTGTGTGTATTTCCGTGTCTTATTTCTTCTACGCATGGACATCTGCTTACAACTACTATCTAAAGCTAAGTACTGACACTATATACATATATACACGAAGGCTACTACCCAAACCACCTAAAGAGTGATAAGGCCACCAGTTCTATGAATAAATAAGTTCTATTGCTATTCTTTATTATAATGTTTAAATTAAGTTTTTAGGGTGATGAATAAAAGTATTATCTGTCTAGCGAAATAAATGTTTACCGCTAAATCCTTTCGTTTGTTCTCTAATCATAATTTTATAATGCTCGTAATTTTGTAATCCTAAATTTAGTAGAAGCAGAATATACATAGTAGAAGCAGAACCGTATGACGAACCTACCTACACTCCAGCCAAATTCGGAAATTAAAAAAAAAACCTAGTTTTACTTAGATACTAAGTAGGTATTTCTTGATAGATTTCTTATGTAGACTTTGTTGAGAAACTTGAAAGAAAAAAACGCATTGGCAAACTAAACATTCACTGAGATTTTTTTAACATACCGGCTTGATAACTAACATTCTCAACACGTATTGTTTGTGCAGCAAGTGTTTCAAAAGCGAAGCCAGTGCCGTCAAACGATTATTAAAACATTAGATATCTTTTTCTATGGTCATGACATGAAACATCAGGTGAGCTATCCTAAATTCCTAATATAATCTAACTACTCACGCACACAGTCAAACACTGTGGTTGTCGTCATCGGCTAATAGAGATAGCGATATGCGGGCCGATTTTCGCACGCGCCTCGAATTGAAATTCCCTGCAAGCGTCACCGGCCCCTTTCGAATAGCTCCGCTTGTACGGAATGGTTGTATCTACCCAGTTTTAATTTCAACTGGATACTGGATTGTTTTGGATACTTTGTGGATGCAGTTAGTTACACTCGGTACCGATGTCCTGGGAGGGGGGAAGGCAGGGCGCGGGAGGGGGGGGGGGGAGTACATCTCGGAACTATCTCGCTTTCCAATTAACCGTTTCCATTAAGCCAGAGCGCCGCAAACAAATTTCACCGGAGATTTTAAGTAAAATATCCACCGAAATGAAATCAACTCGCTTTTTCTCGTTTTCTCGAGAACTCGCGAAAACCGCTTACGTACGGAACCGTAATTGCATGCACCTGAGGCTGACGGAATTCACGCGAAAATAAGCTCTTTTGTGGTAGGTTTAGGAGCTATAATGAACAGTCATTTTAAATATTATCAACTTAGGAGGTTCAATATCGCTTGGCAGTCGCTCGTGGTCGGACGCGAAGGGCGCCGTTGCATCGGGTGCTCAGCTGACAGATCACCGGACAACCAAAGCTGAGGCTGTAAGGATATCTTGCGGGATTGAATGGCATCCTTACTTACAACAGTACGAGAGGCAGTTGATTAGTTGGGATTGCGGTAGATTTAAATTAGATCATTTTATCTTTATTGGATGCTGACAAGCGGAATACAATTTATTAATTAATTTAATGTAGATTATACAAATCCAATAACACTATTCTTAACAGTACGTTACAATATGACAGACATAAATTGGGCCAAAATGACACCATACAAGGCATACAAGATAATAATAAATAACATAGTAAACAGAGATGCCTCGGTGCGGGTCTGGGGAGATCGTAGTCACAGTGGTGTCATCACGTCTTTAATTACCAAGTGCGCCGCTTGTTTTGTTTAGACAAGTGTCATTCACCCCCGCCCTGCTAACTGCTCCCGGGGCAACCGGTCCCTTGCTATATTCCCCATTGCTCCCGCGGGCAATGGGGAATATCCCAGGGGACAGTGACGACTCATGGGCCGCCCGGTTCTTGTTTATGACTATATTCATCAAAATAATTATAAGATTGGGACAGCATTGCTTATAAAAATCTATAAGTACCATCTGTTTCAACTAGATGTTTATAAAATGTAAGCCAATGTTGTTTGTAGCTTCAGGACACGCTGAAATCCTTGGAACAATAAAACTTATAACTTATAAATAATAACTTGTTTATTTTCCTCTTCACAATAGGTTTGCTTATAATATAATTATAACTAACTAGTAGGTAAAACTATGATTAAACCTGTATTGTGAGAGGCTGGAGCTTGCTATAGGTTTATAAAAACCTGTAACTGCAAGAAGAATAAGTTGCTTAACAATAAATAACCCTGTTAATTAAGTGGGATGGGTACAGAGGCGAATGACACCCGCCGACACTCGACTAGAAACTCCATATGTCATTAGTTGCCATGAAAGTAATCACAACTAAAAGAGGCACAAACTTAATACGTATATTTAAATGAGGAATAAAGTTTGTAAACGATTACGAGGTCAGTTTTATTATGTTTGGTTTTGGATGACAAAGAGGACTGATCGAATGAGTCCAACTTAGAGAATTTAACCCAAAAGAGTAGCCAAATAAATATTATCATAAGTTTTAATAGTCATAAAAAATATATATTTATTATAAAATACCTCTATTATTGACAAAGTTTTATATATAAATATATAGGTACTTTAAGTGTTACCATAACTTTTAATACGTTTAGCATAGTACGCATTTGTTGTAAGAACTGTAATGTTTTATTTGAATAAAAACTTTTGAACTTTGTGTGTGCAAAGTGATAAGGCACTATGCTGACGTGAGCTTTATATTTATTGTTTGGGATACCTAAAATGGTTTGATTTCCGTTTAAAATGGTGTATGATTAGTAAATAGTTTTTTCCTTTTGGTTAAATGCCCTTAGGTTGGACCGGTTCCGCTGACAGTGACAAAAGCCTCTTCCAAGGCCCTCCATTGTCCAGTAATGTGACTGGCCTAATGACAGCCATTAAATATACATTTCCTTCATTTATTAATTCAAACACTGTTAATAAACAAAGGGTTTATATGGCGATGTGTCCTGTTGTGTCGTGGAATGTGTAGGCGCGATGTGGCGCGATGTGGTGTGATTTGATGAGATTTCGGACAATTTAAACTAACAGATGTTTCATCAGCATCGTAAAACAGTCGGCTTGACAACCTCTGTGGCGCAGCGGATGAACGTCTGCCTGCGATGCAAAAGGTTGCGGGTTCGATTTCCACTTCGGGATAAAAATTGTACGATCTTCAAATATTTGTTCTGAGTGTTTGGGTGTTATTATTGTATATAAATTCGTTAATATGAACGTTTATTAAGCAAAAAAACTCGAGCCTACTTAATTACCTTGATATTTCCCAGGAATAGAAAGATTGTTAGGCTCACATGATATAAATAAAAGGTGGTCGAATTATGGATGTTGCAGGCTAACGAACGAAACCAAATTAATTTCGTATAAAATGGTATCGTTGGTATAAAATGTGTCCATTTTTTAAACTTTAATATTGGATATTATTTGAATAAATGTTAAGTTAATGTGACTCTGTGCGTTGCGTCGGCCGTGTAGCGTACACACCGCCACCGGCACGCGGCGGCCTCTCACCGCCCGCCGGAATTATTTAAATTAAATATTTAAATTATTATAATTATTTTTTATTATAATCAACTAGGTAATCCCTAAAATAAATTAATTCATTTCCATTTTACAGGGCAGAATACATCACAAAAGAGTACTACCTCGGGCCTTTCACGATAAAAGTGAAAAACAAAGAAAATTATTAATTAAAGAGCGCCCCTTGTAAATTAATAAAACGGAAGGGTTTGAGAGGCGACGAAAAAAGGCTTCGAGTTCCAAAGTCCCCCCCCCCCCCCTCAGTGCGGCTCCCCTCGCCGATCGGGGCTCGTTCAGACTCGACAAAGAAGTTAACATTGTACTATTGTGGGAAGCACTTGCTAATTGATTTACCTTCCGCTTGTTTATTAGTGACGGAGCCACGAGCGGGGAGTCGAGGGGAGGGGGGGAGGAGCTTTGTTAAATCGTGAATGAAACTAGTATTAATTAATCATCGCGAAATTAATGGGTGGTGCGAGCATAGTGCGGGCGCAATGATTGTTTACCGACCAGCGCAGGGAGGCCTCTCAGCAGGCGCGCGCTGTTTGCCGCCGCGGGTCTACCTCGCGGGTCACCTCGCGCCCCCCAACTACGATTTAAATCAAGAGTCTGCACGACCTCGGTAACTCCGGTTCGCCAGTTATCGTCGCGTAATTCCACTGAAAGGTAATTCCGGAAAATTATATAAAAATAAAGATTGTTCGTGAAACTTTGAACGGTAATCAAAGCATTCCACTTTATGAAACTCAATGATTTTCTTTGAATGAGGGTCTGGCGGTATTTTCTTCAAGCGGCTTAATATTTGGAGAATGTTCGTGTTCGGCCTTGGCCCGGAGGCTGCCTGCGTACCTCCGTGGGACCGTCGGTACGTCCCACTGCTGGGCACTGGTCCTCTCCATTTAAAGTCTATGGGGATTCGGTATAACTCTGCGCCTCAGAGGTCATCAGGGATGATTAAACAGTTTTTGAGACTGCCGATATCTTCACAGAGAGACTCTCAATTGTTCTAAATCATATTGTTAAAAATCATGATAGTTGATTTTTTTACTGAATTATGAATATTTTATAAAATTGTTAACAATTACGTGTGAGCTAGTAGCAGTGTCGGTCAGTCGGTCTGCACTGCGCAGAATACAAAGGCCATATTTCACATTGAACTGCTGAAGATAAACAATGTTTGCAATAACCTGCATTGTTGGGTTGGTCGCCGCACAAAGAGACCTCGCACGGCTCAGCCGACAAAACTACACTTATATTTCCAAACAAAGGCACTCGCCAAATAAGCGAGATATTTTATATACGCACTAGCCGACCCGCCGCACGCCGACAGCTACGCTAGCGATTTTTTCGTTATCTACAGTTAAATAACATAGCCTATATACAATAAGTACCATCCAACACTGAAAGAATTTTTCAAATCAGACCAGCGGTTCTTGAGATTAACGCGTTCAAACAAAAACAAAACATCAACTCTACAGCTTTATAATATTAGTATAGATTCGATTCGTGTTAAATAAAATTTCAGTGAAAAATACGACGGGGTCCTTTTAGGTTTCTGCGTCACTCAAGACCTTTATAATAGTGGTTGAGCAGAAAGTGTCGGACTAGACAAGTGTTTGTAGATGACACAAAAAGTTCAATCTATAGAAGACTGATCGCGGTCCCCGGCCGCCGCGGGCCGCTCTCAGGCCGCCGCGGGCCGCGCCTTGCCCATCGGTTACACACAGCTGGATCTACAATACGAGTCAAGAACAACTCGTTAATAAAGAAAGCAGTAGATAAAAAAATAAGACTGAATTCAAGTTACATAAGAAACGAACGAGGATGCCTGTACCGCGGCTGGCGTTGTTTCTTGAGCTAATGCTCAGTTACAGCTTTACAGCTTACACAAGGGTGCAGCTCGCGTACAGCTTACACAAGGGTGCAGCTCGCGTACAGCTTACACAAGGGTGCAGCTCGCGTACAGCTTACACAAGGGTGCAGCTCGCGTACAGCTTACACAAGGGTGCAGCTCGCGTACAGCTTACACAAGGGTGCAGCTCGCGTACAGCTTACACAAGCGTGCAGCTCGCGTACAGCTTACACAAGGGTGCAGCTCGCGTACAGCTTACACAAGGGTGCAGCTCGCGTACAGCTTACACAAGGGTGCAGCTCGCGTACAGCTTACACAAGGGTGCAGCTCGCGTACAGCTTACACAAGGGTGCAGCTCGCGTACAGCTTACACAAGCGTGCAGCTCGCGTACAGCTTACACAAGGGTGCAGCTCGCGTACAGCTTACACAAGGGTGCAGCTCGCGTACAGCTTACACAAGGGTGCAGCTCGCGTACAGCTTACACAAGGGTGCAGCTCGCGTACAGCTTACACAAGGGTGCAGCTCGCGTACAGCTTACACAAGCGTGCAGCTCGCGTACAGCTTACACAAGGGTGCAGCTCGCGTACAGCTTACACAAGGGTGCAGCTCGCGTACAGCTTACACAAGGGTGCAGCTCGCGTACAGCTTACACAAGGGTGCAGCTCGCGTACAGCTTACACAAGGGTGCAGCTCGCGTACAGCTTACACAAGGGTGCAGCTCGCGTACAGCTTACACAAGGGTGCAGCTCGCGTACAGCTTACACAAGGGTCCGAAGAGGGCGCGCGGCTCGAGTGCAACGCGGTTATCGATTTGAAGAAACACTCGACTCGAACCGATGCGATCTTACTCCACAGAAACTTCACAATAACACTTTTATTAGAATTGCAATTTCTCTCGTGATAAACGACTCTCACAAATGGTTCTTTTTGATTTACTTGGATCCTAATGGCTGCGTTAAATGGTCTTTGACACAACCGTTACATTACACGAGCGGTGGGACCGGCTTCTAATGAACTGCCCATGATGTACGGCATCGTTTACTGCTGATTTATTATAATCTCATGGCATTATTATGATGATTCTATGAGAAAGTACTATTGTTACAAATACAAAATATCTTATGAAATATAAATAAGATAACAATCTTATGAAATATAAATAAGATAACAAGGGCAAGGCAAGTCGCGGACGAGGGCGAGTGTGTTTGAACAATAATGAGTCGCGCGTAATTGTAAAGTTCGGCGCGGCGCATCGCTCTGTGCTATCTACTGACCGCTGACGGCAAATAAAAGTTATTTTAATGTCCCATTGAATAGGTTGGTGAATATTCATGGAGTTGTCACTGAATATGGAGATTCAGATTACTCGTAGCTGCGTTCTTATTGCAAGCGGCGCCGCGTCTCGCCTCTAATTATTGATGGTTTACAAACTTGTGTAAAAACTAATTAATTCTGCAAATAGTTCTGCGTAGTTGGCAGCCTATTTACACTTTCTGTGGTTTTGTTCCAATGAAATATCGATTCCACTCAAGTGTAAGTGACTAGGCGTATATACTGGTCAGACACTCAATTGCCAAGTTTCATAGAATTTATATAAACAAAAACACATATATTTTCATAATTTCAGTGATTCCCTCTGGCACATGGCAGATAGATGCAGCTCGCGCCACTGTCAACTCTGTGAGTGTTGCGGTCCACAAGTTGATTTGTTGTTGATGTATATGCTGTTTGAGATTTTCTGATGATTATAACAATAAAATGTTTATCCATCTATTTAAGCCACCGGCTCCTTGTAGTAGGGGAGCCGAAGAGGGGATTTCGGGATTTACTCGAGCGCGTCAGATTAAGATACTGGAGATAGCTAGTACCCAGATAAGTACCTCCACCAAATATAAAAAATCTATCTATGTTCGAACGTGAATTATAAGGGAACAAAATTTACTTTTGTCATATTAGGCGCATCACTTTAGATAATTGTCAGATTAAGATATGGTAGAATAAGAACATAGAGATGAACCATATACATCTAAATCTGACGCTCTAACACCTTTAGAAGTGCCAGTTTTTTTGTTCTTTTTTTTTATTTTTTATCATTTTTTATGAGTCGCGATTTTTAATTTTTTAACTTTTACGTACTTCCACCCCAATCGTGTAAACAATCAGATTTACAAACGTTTATTATCAATCATATTTCCTAAATTATTTTTAAGTATGTAAGTATGTTAAGCTGATTTTCAATTTATTGAATCTGATTCATAGAATCTATCACTAACTGACGCACTTAAGTACGTCCATACAACAGTATTTTTTTAAATAAGTTTTTATTTATCTATGGTCCCTTCCCCCACTGATGAAACACATCGGTCTCATACAATTTTTTTCTTCTTATCATCTACCAAATGCAACCCAATAGGTCTCTTTGACGCTCGAGTAAATCCCCATTTAGCATCGTCGCCTCCCGTACTATTGGGATGTTTTCTAATTATGAAACAAACGTAAACTCGACGTAAACTAAACAAACGTTTGTTCTCAATTTGAATAAACTCGGAAGTGTGGCGCGATTGATTCGTTCAATTGTCGTTGATTGGTGCTCGGCTGTCGCTGAGACAACACGTTCTCTGACGGATTAGCGCTCAGCAACGCGATATCAGATGCTGCACCCCCCCCCCCCCTCTCCCCTCCCCTCCCCCGCCGGGCGCGCAGATCACTCGCGTGATTAATGACAGCTCCTCCAGTTACATCGAATCACGTGAACACTTAACTATGCACAATAAATTACAGCATAACTCGTAAATAGTAATTATTTTATTGAGTATTCTATTTTTTTTACTGAACCACTAATAAACTCACCATTAGCCTAACATTTAGACAAGGATGGAAAACTACACATAAACCACACGCAAATCATTTTTTTTATTGGCCGTGTTTTTAGGGTTCCGTAGCCAAATGGCAAAAACGGAACCCTTATAGATTCGTCATGTCCGTACGTCCGTCCGTCCGTCCGTATGTCACAGTCGTTTTTCTCCGAAACTATAAGAGCTATAAAGCTAAAATTTGGTAAGTAGATGTATTCAGTGAACCGCACTAATATTTCATAAAAAAAATTTAAAAAAAAAATTACATTTGGGGGTCCCCATACATAGGACTGAACATGCAGTCCGCCAGAATCCCCAATCCTAATCCCCCAGGGGATTCTGATGAACTTCAAAGTTCATTACAATCCCCAAATGTCATATTCATATTTTTAAGCCTCGTTTACATTAAAGTAGTTAGAATTGTATTTTTTAAGAGACTCATCGTATGATTAAAATAAGTAAAAAAGCTTGTATCGGTACACAATAGGTTTTATTATTAAAGTACAGTTTATTCTCACCTGTTCTATTAAGTTCAACTTTAAGTTCAACCAGTTTATTTTATTTTATTTATTTTATTTTATTTATTGAAAACTAGTACAGATTTGAACTAATTGCACTAAATAATTCCAGTTATTTCAACTATGATATTCTTTTGTTAAAATTGAACTTTCTGGACAACATTGCTCCCATTAGTTCAACTTTATATTTACTTAAAAAGAAAGTCATTTGATTGTTCTTAATTTATATTTAATTTAATCATATAATATCACTTTTCCGTGATATTTAATTACATTTATTATATTGCCTTCTTCCGACATTATGCAAAAAGATACACAATCATAGATTTGTATAATTTGATTTAGCACTAATGACATTTTATTGACAAGATTGTCTCTCTGGCCAGTTCTCACAGTTCCTATAAAAAAGGTTTTATATGAAACGAGTAGGTACTATTAAAATCAATGATTTTTTATAGTACAGATATGGTACCTTCATGTAATTTCAGTTTACTTTACTAGTATAATAAATGAATAGTTACTTTTTAAATATTTATTACATTAATAAAAAGGAAGTAAAAATAAAGAGCTGAAGTTTAAACTAATCTATGTCCGCTGTACACGCATCCTTATCGCTCTCGCGTTAAATCTTAATGTCTCTTTCTCTCTCTATCAGAGTATGGCGTCCTTGCCTCAATTATTATATTATTTGGAAAAATAAATAATCTAAGTATCTTTGCATACTCACATGTGATACGAGATTCCTTGTAATAATATAATAATAATAAAATGTTTATTTTTTTTTTTTTTTTTTTTTTTTTTTTTTTTTTTTTTTTTTTTTTTAGCCATCTTAAAAAAAAACATAACATACTTAACTACGAGTACTTACTTACTAATCTCTCGTAGGTATACACTACCTACTTAAATTAAATACAGAAGATCACTTAGTAATTAATGTATTAAGTAAATGAACATATTAAATTATTCCAATTTTGAAGCAAAACACTAAATTAAACACAATTAATACTCCGTATTGATTCTACACAAAAAAAAAGAAAAATAATTGAGGTAGTTTAGTCAGTATGCAGTTTAAAAATTCATTATCACCCGTGCTAGTGTAACACTGTGTTACGGCGTGATACTGAGTTCTCGTCCCTTGCAATAAGACTTATTTTACAAGCTTAACTCAATGCTAAATCGTAATCGTAAACAAGTGTTTTGTTTATTTAAGCGTCGTAATTGGTACACTTCCGAAACACACACGATGGCATTTTTAATTTGTTTTAGCAAGGACACAATAACCAGCAATGTCCAGTAATATTTTATTAATATTTATTTATACTATAAAAAATCATTGATTAAAATATAAAAAAAAAAACTGCTGTAGTGTATAACCAACTTTAGATACATTTACCATCAGGGGATCATGGTGAACTCTGTTTCCTGGGGGATCGGGCGGGGGGATCAGGCTAGGGGATTGTGGTGGACTGCATGGGACTGAAACTTAAAAACTTTTTTTTAATCGAACCCATACGTGTGGGGTATCTATGAATAGGTCTTTAAAAATCATAACAATGTTTCTAACATCATTTAATTCTAAACTTAATAGTTTGGACGTGAGACTCTTCCAAAGTGGAAAACAGAGTGTCCCCCCCCCTCTAATTTTTAAAATAAGAGGATGATAAATCTAGAAAAAATATATATTGTACATAACCATAAAAACTAACAACGAAAATTGGTTTGAACGAAATCTATCAAGTAGTTTTTTTATAATACGTCATAAACTATTTCATATAAACAATTGCTGCGGAAGCCTACATGGGCAAGTCCGACTCGCACTTGGCCACTTTTTTTTTATTTTGCCATCAACTATATCATCATAATTTGTGTGACGTTTTCAAACTGAACGCTCAATCAATATGTACCTAGATTTATAATTAATTTAAGTCCAAAATTTCTGAAATTCAAAAAACAATCACACATATATTTTCATCCATTTTCGTAGCTTATAAGGCTTACATTGCTGTACACTAACCTATTCTAGTTCCAGTGTGTGCATAGGCTTACGAAGAACAAATCTTCATGTACTACGGAACCCTCAGCTCTGTTTGTTGTGTAAAGTGTCCCCCCCCCCTTCTACCCCTCCAGCGAGTAAGTTCTCACGTCCGTAATCCCGCACCAACCAACCACCTACATTCTACAAACAGGCGGAACGCCAACAGTAAATGTATATAAAAATCTGTCCGGGGAATACAATAAGGTGACAATAAAACGCTTGAAAATGTTGCCAGTAACATCGGCATAATCCGAGAAAAAATGACAAAAGCTGAGTTGGACGCCAATTCATAGTGTTTAAGTAAAAGTGATGTTATCCAGCAGTTCCAATTGCGAGACTCCGTTCGGAGGCTCGTGCCTTAATCCGACATTCAACAAGCGGAAGGTCGCGACACGCTCTCCGACGCACGCAGCGCTGCAGCAGATCGCACGCAGCGCTGTAGCAGATCGCACGCAGCGCTGCAGCAGATCGCACGCAGCGCTGCAGCACATCGCACGCAGCGCTGCAGCAGATCGCACGCAGCGCTGCAGCACATCACACGCAGCGCTGTAGGTCCCACGCAGTCTGCGCTGCACATGTTCCACCTTGCAGAAGCCTTTTCCAAAACTGGTTCAATTTACTAAAACTAATAAAAACTTCATGATTAAAAGTCGCCGGTTAATGTTCAACCTAGTTCGGTACGAGAAGCAACTTTCAACAGACATTTTACTGTGAAATAAAACTTGCATTTCATGATTTAACTACCTTTCGACTTCAGTTTTATGATTTGTGACTCAAATAATGTTTACGTTCTCTTTAAACAGCCACATCGAAGTCAGATGCAAGTTATGCATCCTCCGAGGCTGCGAGTTTTATAGCTTAAAAAAAGCTCGGACGTCTTAGGAGACGTTAAAACATCTAACTTATCTAGCTTAATAAGCCGTTGGATTCCTCACAACTCCTTCAGCGAGAACTTGATAGCTAAAGTTCACCCGATTAAACGAGGAATTTCATAGTAAAGTGTTTCTATTTCTGGGGCCAATCTAGCTCAGCTATGGGCACGAGGCAATCACAGACAAACTATCATGAAACATGTTCAAAGTTCGCGTCGCACGTGAATGCTCTAATCAAATTGTAATGATTATAAGCAATCACGCGCGTTAGATTGTAACAGGGGGGGGGGGGGGGGGTTGGGGTGTGGGGGGAGCGCGGTGGATCCGACGACCCGCGGCGCGAGGGCGCTCTTAAAAAAAAAAAAAAAAAAAAAAAAATAATAATAACTAAATGGACATCGACCCAGGATCATCTGGCTCCGTGGTCAGATCGAGGCTATTGTTTTTAGAGGGTTTTCTAGTGTACCAGATATCAGTTACCTACTAGCCGACCGCAAACAGCTTCGCTTGCTTTTTTTCATAAAATATAGCCTTAATAAATATAACCTTCCTCATTAAATGGACTATCCAACACTGAAAGATATTTTTAAATCGTACCAGCGGTTCCTAAGATAAGCGCGTTCAAACAAACAAACAATCAAACAAACTCTTCAGCTTTATAATATTGGTATAGATTATAAATAAATTAACCGAATTTAGACTAAGCTTGTAATTAATTGCAAATGTGCTTACTGTTTTGATTATGTTTTGACTTAAAATACAAATTATTACCGAACTTAAAGTTAAGAATAAAATATACATCTATAGCAAAAAATATTATTATTATATTATTTTTATGAGAGCCACGACTTATCATTATGTGACTGGAGCAAGAACTTAAATAGCCTATCCTGTGTCCCAGATGTCTCAATGTTGATCCATAATATTTCATCAAATTAGGGAGTTATGAAGGATAGAAGACATACATACTATAAACAGAAAAAATCTAAAATCGTCAAATTACTTTCTGTATCAAATATCGAGCCTATAAACACAATATCTCTGAATGCAAACTAACTTACTCCATGCATCCTCCTTACAGATTTTTTATTATCTATTTGTTATATATTTTTATAGTATAGATTAGCATAAATACTTTCGTTATTTTCTTTAAACAAGGTTACCTAAACTAAGATATGATTTGAAATATTTTTACTAGATACCTTTGCCAGTGTTAATTTAAAAGTAGCTTAGTTATAAGATGTTCCTTCATTGCCTGTACATACAGCAATCAACAATAATTAAATTTAGTTTTGCAACATCAAAGTAAGATCAATTTGTCTGAACACAAACGTAATTTCATTAGCAAGTGCGACTTTCGATCGAAATAACAGAGCGTTAATTGCCGTTTTGTTCCATTTTCAGTTCGAGGCTCCTATGTAGTCCATTATTATGCGAGCGCTTTCATTATTCCCTTCTGAAAAACCTAAAGGAAGATTATAGAGAGCACAAACAATAAACAAACAAATGGGTCACCCCGCCCCTCCCTCCCCCGTCCGCCCGCGCATAATGAACGTGGGATCGTTTTATATTTACAAACAAATTGACCAATAAAACAAAAAGTTGTCGAGTCGCTGGGACTTGAGAACTCACTCGGGTTGTCTTGCAGCATGTTTACTGGGAGCGCCGACAGACGCTGGCCGACGCTGGCCGACGCTGGCCGGCGCGGCGCTGGAAGCACCCCCTCCGCCCTTTGTCTGAGAACTAATTGCTATCTACATCTTGAATTCAGGCCAAAGATATTCTGGCTTCGGATCAAAGGCCTACAAATTATCAAACTTCAAATTGTCTTAAAATAATGATAGCATTATAACCAACTTAGTTATGAATTCATTCTCTTCGCATGTTTAATCCACTGCTAACGAAATTATCAGATTGTTATTTATGTCAAAAGGATTTAAGTAGAAAAGCGTTTTTTTGTCAATACGGAACTTTCTCGAGCTAAAAACGATATATAATAATAATAATAATAATAATAATATTGCTGGACAATTTTACACAACGACATCTAGCCCCGTGGTAAGCTCAAAGCTTGAATATATATATTTTTTTATAGAAGATATACACATACATATGTGAATTGTAGCAACATTTAGACCCGTGGTAAGCTCGAAGCTTGTATTACGGGTGCTAGATTTCTGATTATACTTAATATAGTATAAGACATACATAGATGGATATCCTATTTGATTAATGCCCCGGGCCGCTCCTAGCGCCTCTCTCATTCATAACAAATAACAGTTGCTGACGCAGTAGGTATAAATATTTCACGTAGAGCAGAGAAATGTGAATAAATCAAGTCACAACACCGATATAACGTGCATTAAAATCGTACATGTCAGTGAAAAGGGCTTGATTATCCGTTATGCAAGTTACCGATAAATCTTCCCTTTACAATGATTTGTAATACTCGCGCGCTCAGTTTTGCAGTTTTTTGTAATGCGTTTTATTTGTTGCGGTAATATCCGATTACACTCAAAATCCCGCTCCCATCCCGCTCCCGTCCCGCCGCCGCCGCTAATCCCCGTAAGCGCTCGTGGACACATCCCGCTCTGTCAACAATCGCCCCACGCAATAACACCGCGCTTATCTTTTGTTATTTTTAACAACAGTGGAAATATGCTGTTATTAATAACCGTAGTTTAGTATCAGGAACTTCATGGTTATTTATGATGTCTCCCGAATGGTTCTTGGTGCAGTTGTTTTTGTAATTTAGTTAAATGCAGGAATTAATGTGAGATGAGTGGTGCAGTAAGGGTCAACATTTAAAATATATTCACATTAAAACATCACATTTTTACAACCAATGCGTTCTAGGCTATATAATGTAGTGACGATGCGATAAGGCCGCGGCGAAAGAGCGTTGAAGCCGTGGCTAAACGTTGAAGCATTTGGCAATTATGACCCACATACACAAGCTATACACATACATACACACTATAATTACAAGAAACAATAAATTAGAGGTAAAAGTTGGATTTAGCATTAATGTGTTATCTTTTAAGCATTTTTGTTTTGTTTTACTTATATTTTACTTTTTGTGACATAAAACATATTATGTAACAGAAAGGAAAAAGTAAAATAAAATAAAAATAGAAAATAAAAAAATTGTTGGAAAATTCACACAGCAACATAATGGGCCCGCTCATAATCTCTCTACACCTATAAAATAATAATAGTTCACATACGTTGCACGTTATTTTACGATTACAAATTTTGGGCCAAAACATATTGAAAAGTTTTTCTATTCGTGATAGAAACGTAGGTAGCTTCACCAGCCAGTGCTTTGTAAAGAGACACCGGAGGGGGACGGGGGGGAAGAAAAGTGAAAGAAAACGTTGAAATCTCACAAAATAAAATAGCAGATGAAATATGGTTTTCATTGTGGGCACAATTACATAACAATAGGGTAGAATTGAAAGCGCTGGAACGTCGAACTCTCCCCCCCCCCCCCCCCTCCCTCTCCACGCGAAACGTTCCAAACTTCAACGACACACAATTTTTATGCCCCGTCCACACATGACAGCCACACCGCACCGACACTGACAGGCTACTTCCTATGTACAATAAAACACGTAGTAGGTACAATGGTAAATAACACTGTTTAATGCATAAGAAAGGATGTATAATAGCCTGTTTAGAAACAGATAGTGAGCTTTATTGGGTTTTCTTTCACGGCAGCTTTAATTTTACCTTTAATATCTCTCGTCTTTTATAAAAAGATAAATCCCTTTGTGCGAATATAGCGCAGAACGTATAGAGGCGTCTCGCGTCGAATGAATGGAAGTCGCAAATCCCATCCGATATCCGATAGATACAGAACAAGGAACGAAATTAAATTCCTCGCTCGTGTGTACCACGTACCTTGAACAGAGTGCGACTGTGCACTGCACACTGTGGCTACACCTCTAATGGTACCTAGTTCAAGCTACGTTCCAACAAAACTAAAAATAAATGTATTTGTTATTTTGGAATGAAAATGATAGGCAAGTTAGTAGTATGTAGCATCTACGAGTAGAACAGCTACGGCGTAGAACTACTACGCTGGAGGCGTGCTACGGTGCTACGAGGCGCTACGAGCCACAAACTTCGTTTTGTATATCGAGTAGCGCCCGCTCGGAGCTACAGGAGAAAAGTTAGTGATTTTTTAAACGGGGATAAAGGATGTACGGACTGTTCGGACGAGCGTTCCATCCAAAATTGAATTTCAATGTCACAGTGCAGATGTAAAAATGTTGGGAGCGATCGTTGGTGCGCGCGCTGTGCGCGGGGCGGGGGAGGGGGGAGGCTAGCGGCGGGCGTGCGCGCGCCGCGGCAGTCCGGGCCCGGCCGCCAGCGCCGCATGACGCCGCACGCCGCACCATGCGCGCCCCCGCGCCCGCACGCCGCGTGACGCGCTCCACATCTCGCCTGCTGCTGTGACAGTGTCTGTGTTTCGCGCGTAAAATGTGCAAGCTGAAAGCTGTGTGATCGGAACGTACCTTCCAGTGACAGTGAGTGTGAGTGACTCTCGTGGCGTAGCGGGGCGCCGGCATGTGACGCCTGCCGCTCCCGGCCGAGACACGCTCGTGGAAACAACGCTTTATACTACCTCTTCTGTAAGTCTCTTTGATGACGAAAAAGTGATAATTATCATTCTAAGCATTATTTTAACTTGAATTAGGTGAAGTTTCTTACTGCGGCGATGATGATATAATTTCCTTAAAAATATATATTGATTTTTATCTGAAATAAATGATTTCTTATGGGTCTCTCGGTCCGTAAGTCCCGCGGTGATCGCGTGTTCCGCGGAGGGTGTAATCACAGTTTAGTTGTTATCGCGCTGCTGGTGTATTCCGCACGTCGGAACTATTACCGCACCGCATCGTATGGCATCGCATCGTACGGAAACATACCCTACTGCGAAAAAGTGGCCAAGTGCAAGTCCATGCTCGCCCATTTAAGCTTCCGCAGCAATTGTTTATTTGAAATAGTTTTCGACGTATTATAAAAAAACTACTTGATCGACTCGTTCAAACCAATTTTCGTTATTCGTTTTTGTGTACGGGAGGCGACGATGCTAAATCGGGATCTCCTCGAGCGTCAAAGAGACCTATATGGTTGCAAAGCTTAGATGATAACAAGAAAAAAATTGTATGAGACCGATGTGTTTCATCGGTGGGGGGAGCGGCTATAGAGGTTTGAATATGTAAAAAAAAACTGTCGCATGGGCATACTCGAGCGCGTCAGATATTGATAGCATCAATGACCTACATATTTTTAATAATGTACGTATGTTAATCTGACAATTTGCATAATGGGGGTGGCTGTACGTAAGGGTTAAAAATGAAAAAAAAAAAAAAAAATATCGAGCGCGTCTGGTTTTCTTAGGGGGTGTTAAGTGCACCAAAAAAAAAGCTCTCATTCAATAATCTGACAATTTCGATGTGACGCAAACTCACGGGCATTATTGTAAAGTGCAAAAAAAAATCGCCATTTTGAAATACTCAAGCGCGTCAGATTAAGATATATGTTGTTCATCTGTATGTTCTAGACGTGCTGTCTCATAATCTGACAATTATCTAGAGGGATTCGCTTAATCTGACAAAAAAATCTGTCCAATGAATCATATATGATTCATCAGCGTAGCCAATTTTTTTTATTTTGAAGAAAATAATGCAAGGCTAACGAAAAGTATATAATCTGACGATTTCCGCAAGCCGAAATAATAAAAAATCGTCGATAAAGTTTCATGCGTGCAGCTAGGTTGGGTTTTTTTTTTCTATCTGATCGTGGCGGGCTAATTTCATCTTGTATGGGACACATCAAAATTAAATAGACGAAATAAAATCTGGCAATTTTTGTTTTTATTTGTAGTAGGGAGGCGACGATGCTAAATCGGAATTTCCTCGAGCGTCAAAGAGACCTATAAGGTTGCAAAGCTTAGATTATAAGAAGAAAAAAAAACCGAACCCATCTGCACGCATGAAACTTTATCGACGATTTTTTATTATTTCGGCTTGCGCAAATCGTCAGATTATATACTTTTCGTAATCCTTGCATTATTTCCTTCAAAATAAAAAAAAATTGGCTACGCTCGAGAATGTCGAGATGACGTTTTTTTTTTACAACTTTGCTGCCCTCCCCTTTCTTTGCGTCACTTTCAAATTGTCAGATTAGTGGAATATACACTTTTTAGCATGTAATTAACTAACCCTATCTTAATCTGACACGCTCGAGAATGTCCAATTATCATTTTTTTTTACTAATCTGATCCTTTATCCTTCACGTTCGGCTTTATACAGGGTTTCCCAGAAATGGTGGATAATCCTGCAAGTGCGTGTGCGGGGGAGGGGGTGGGGCCCCACACCCCAAAAAAAAAAATCTTTTCCCAACGGTCCGCGGTCTACGACATTTTTTGAAAAATTTTGAAATATCCCGGTTTTCTTCACATTTGTGGTCATCACGTCCGGTATATGAGGCCTAGTCCGGATTTTTTTCTTTTAACGTGTTCCCTAAATGTTGGTATTCCTAAATTACCTTTAAAAAACTCAACTACTTAGGGTAGTAGTTAACTAGTAGTCCCTAAACATAAATTTTATTTCTGAAATTTATTTTACTGCTAAGTTTGAGCACCTGTGGTGTAAAAAAAATGCATTGGAGTTGTTTAGCCAACCACATAAAAAAATTGCCTACATCATAAGGATTCCAAAACAGTAGCGTACTATGTACTTTAATAGTAAAATTACTGAGCTATAGCTTCTAATGTGTAACAGTAGGCGTTTCATTACAAAATTGCAAAAGAAAAAAATAAAACAAATAATGATCAAAAAAGGATTTATTATAAAAATAATCATAATAAATGTTCGAATTAGGCTCCTCTTGCTCTTATGCAAGCTCTACACCTTTTTATAAAAGATCTTTGTAATGTGTAATTATAATTTTTTGAAGATATAATTCTAGCTGCTTCGGCGACGCGAAGTCGAAGTTCTTCTAACGAGTTTATGGGTTTCTTGTAAACCTGCTCCTTCAAACAGCCCCAATAAAAAAAATCCAGAGGATTTAGGTCTGGAGACCGTGGTGGCCACAATATCGGCCCCAATCGGCCGATCCATCTGTTCGGATAGGCATCGTTTAGGTAATTCCTTACTTGCACGGCGTAATGTGCCGGACAAATATTATTACAAGATGAGCCACTAGCCATCCGGCAAAGAATGTGGCTCCAGAACGACGGTTGTCCGGCACATTACGCCGTGCAAGTAAGGAATTACCTAAACGATGCCTATCCGAACAGATGGATCGGCCGATTGGGGCCGATATTGTGGCCACCACGGTCTCCAGACCTAAATCCTCTGGATTTTTTTTATTGGGGCTGTTTGAAGGAGCAGGTTTACAAGAAACCCATAAACTCGTTAGAAGAACTTCGACTTCGCGTCGCCGAAGCAGCTAGAATTATATCTTCAAAAAATTATAATTACACATTACAAAGATCTTTTATAAAAAGGTGTAGAGCTTGCATAAGAGCAAGAGGAGCCTAATTCGAACATTTATTATGATTATTTTTATAATAAATCCTTTTTTGATCATTATTTGTTTTATTTTTTTCTTTTGCAATTTTGTAATGAAACGCCTACTGTTACACATTAGAAGCTATAGCTCAGTAATTTTACTATTAAAGTACATAGTACGCTACTGTTTTGGAATCCTTATGATGTAGGCAATTTTTTTATGTGGTTGGCTAAACAACTCCAATGCATTTTTTTTACACCACAGGTGCTCAAACTTAGCAGTAAAATAAATTTCAGAAATAAAATTTATGTTTAGGGACTACTAGTTAACTACTACCCTAAGTAGTTGAGTTTTTTAAAGGTAATTTAGGAATACCAACATTTAGGGAACACGTTAAAAGAAAAAAATCCGGACTAGGCCTCATATACCGGACGTGATGACCACAAATGTGAAGAAAACCGGGATATTTCAAAATTTTTCAAAAAATGTCGTAGACCGCGGACCGTTGGGAAAAGATTTTTTTTTTTTTGGGTGTGGGGCCCCACCCCCTCCCCCGCACACGCACGTGCAGGATTATCCACCATTTCTGGGAAACCCTGTATATGTGGCTCATATTTGGTGGAGGTACTTGTCTGGGTACAGGTTATCCCCTGTATCTTAATCTGACGCGCTCGTGTATGTCACGAGATCCCCTCTTGGGCTCCCCTACTATAATGTACATTATATATCTTTTTTAGCTTTATCTTCCTCTTATTTTAGAAGTGATAGGTACCCCACACGTATGGGTTTGATGAATGATTTTTTTTTAAGTTTCGGTTCTAAAAATTGTGACCCCCAATATTGAAATAAAAAAAAACGGCTGTGACATACGGACGGACGGACAGACATGGCGAATCTATGTATAAGGGTTCCGTTTTTGCCAATTGGCTACCGGAAACCTAAAAACAGGCATTTACATACCGGAGAATGTTTATTAAATGCAGATTAAAATATATACTTACGTTCAGGTTAATAACTTTTAACTTCAGTTTTATTCTTTGAGCTTCAAGGAGGACTGAAAATAATTGTTTTATTTAATATCGTAATCCACATAATATTAATTTTATTTATTTTTATTTTATCAAGAAAGGTTTATCAATACCACACTAAATATACAAAAACTCAAGGAATATAAAAAGTTACGTAATTACCTGCATGCTTAATATTTGTATTGGTTGTAAAGTGTTTTGTGAAATAAATGAATGAGCCAAGCTCTTGGATTTCATTACTTATTTTATGTTAGTTAACAAAATGATTTGAGGAAAAAGGTACCTACTTATTCCTTTTAATGTAACTATAAGTCTGATTTGATAA
Source organism: Chloroclystis v-ata (assembly GCA_963691955.1). Taxonomy (NCBI): domain Eukaryota; kingdom Metazoa; phylum Arthropoda; class Insecta; order Lepidoptera; family Geometridae; genus Chloroclystis; species Chloroclystis v-ata. Next base: position 54,176 of record OY829897.1, on the reverse strand, counting down.
TGATAATTAAATAATAGTAATCGTTTTGTTTTGTATTCACAAAAGTTAAAAAATAAACAATTATCAATAATAAAATATTATTGAAATGAATTTATAATGAATTAATTACATTAATCACATCAATTAATTAATGTTTCATATTTATTATTGTAATTTTTTTATTATTCTAATATTTATTCTAATAATTATTATTTTATTACTTTAATATATTATTACTTTATACTTTATAAAGAAAAAAATTAGGGCGTGAATTTTCTTATAGTACCTACAGTAAAGTATATAAACAAAAAATGCGAAATTAATTTACGTAGGTACCAACAAACGTAGATTGAACTTCAAATGGAAACAAAGAAGATTCCCATTTTGCGCATCAACAATGAAATTAATAGTTGCTAGTCAAGGCATATACGTTTAGAATACACGGAAACAATACAAACAACATGTAGATACCCTTTGTGTGGACGAATGTGCCCATTGAATTGTATGATCGTTTATTTAATAGGTACGTAATTGTTCGTAGTCAGTTTTTTTTTTTTTTTTTTTTTATTTATTTATTACAATTTTAATACAGTTTCAATTAAATATTGCATCTAAAAACCTACAAAGGTTTGTCCAGATGCTCACATTCGTCCTTAAACACAATTAACAATACTTCCGGCGATCTAAATTGTTAGATACCTATATTATAAGACCTAACACAATACTAGGTATGTCTAATAACAGCGAAATCAACCAGTTACTAACGATAACAAACAAAAACAATAGAATGGAGGTGACCTTTACTTATGTACATTTTACTTATTACATATTTTACTTTACTTATAAATATTATATTGTACACATTACTTCTTGAAACAAAATGTATGTAGGTTTATAAAGCTAAAGATTAAATAGGTATGTATGTATATCTATTCAAATATTAGGTTACATTTTTTATGTGTTATATTTATGTACTTATCTGTTTAATAAGCTTAAACGATTTATGTATAATATAACAAATTAACACATTTAAGTATATTTTTATCTTACGTTATTAATTTTTACCTATCGACATTAGTTATAATTGTACCATTAAATTTTACTACAATTACTACGCGACTGAGGTACATTACATAGGTATTAATCAAATCTAACTTATTTTCATCTAATAGGTAAAAAATAAATAAATAGCAAAAAGCACAAATGTACACCTACCTACTTATTAAAGGTAGAACTACTTATACTACATTATACTTACATAATTTAGAAACAATACTTTGACTAACAGCCATATCAATTACCTAAATAAAGTTTATTTTTATTTTCTACAACATAATGTTTGGTATAATCTATGAATTAGTGGGTAAGTACAGAAACTGAAAGACCTAGAATTTCTAGCCCGCTAGTTGTGCGATGTCTTCCTCGCACCAAATTGCTATGGGTTTGTCGCCATCTCCCTGTCTAGCCAACACTTTTCCTGTCTGGAACCACACGTACTTGAATTTAGGTCGTAATTTTTGCTGGGCGTTCCATAAGAGAAATTTATTTGATTTTGATAAGGCGCGCCTAATAATTACTTTTATGTTTAATGATTCATTTTGTATTCGTGGTATGACGTTCTCTGCTAAGATAGGTGCTGTCTCCTTTTTGTACGCTTGCGCCCATGACGCAGCGAGTTCAGCATCTCCGAGCTCCACCAACAGTTGTCCATCCTTTCCCGATCTACCCTCAATTCGTTTGACGGATTTTATTTTTCCCTCGTCGAGATTTAGATGTTTAGCTACATTGTTAGCGATCAACTTGATGTCTTCATTTACTAACTTTGGAATACCTGTAATTTCCACCCTCTTATCTAATTCCATTTGCTCAAATTTTCTCATCTGAATTTCAAGGGAGGAGACTTTAGTTTCAAGATATTTATTTTTGTTGAGAAGAAATGTTTGTTTTTTCTCAACATCTGTTATTCTATGTGTAAGTACCTCGATTTTATCTCCAAACTCTTCCAGTTTTTTTCCGAAGAAGTTTAATGTCTCCTCGAAAGTCTCCATTTCTTTCCTTACTATCTTTTTTATCTCGGAAGATATATCACGAAGAAATTTTTTAACGTCGATCGAGCCAGATATTTGAGACAGGCCCACGTTTATTTCTTCTTCCTCGTCCTCCTCCAGGGTAATAAAAGAAGTTTTTCTTCGAGGAGTCATTTGACTGCACTCTTTACAAGTCCACTCAATACTTTCCGTGCTTTGGAGCACAGCAATCTGTTTAGGTGGAAGACCGCTGCATCCAAGGTTTGCATGGACAACCTTTCCACATTTGCTACACTCCAATCCAGGACTTCGTTTATTGATGACTTTATCACACGCATCACACTTAACCATGTTTGCAAAAAGACCCGAGTAATAAATTAGGTAGGCTATAAAGAAACACGAACTTAATCACACAGCGACCGGCCGGAACCGCGGACACGGGACGAATGTTGATAGTTCGGTTGGTGGTACTCGTATGCAGACTCACGTCTCGCGGCTCCTTAGCGTTAAGTCCTGGACGCGGCGAGTTCCCGCTGTATTGAATTCATAACAGCACTCGGACGGAATACCGAGTGGTCGCGGTCGGAGCTCACACAGACATGCACACTCGCAGACCGTCCCATCATGGAGTCATTTACACACCTTGTTCAGTTCATGTCCATTATGTAAGTTATTTTTTTCGTTGACATACTATGGCTTGCGTAGCAATATACGAGTATTTAATTATTCAATAATCTTATTTATTTATTTATCTATTGCTTTAAAATGTCATGTTTATAAACAGAAACGAACGAATCCTTAGTTTTTATAGTTTTGGTATTATATAGTACAACGTGCAGACTCTGAAGTTGCGATCTTAGTTTTAAATCAGTTCTTAAAGTGATGGCAGCACGATACAGCTCCAGTTCTGGAACGTTCGATAAGTGATATGGCGAGAGTCGGGCCGGCACTTTATGGCCGGTTTAAAACCGCACTAACGCCTGCTGAATAAAACATCCAATCTCCAGCACTCTGCTGATTGCTCCTAATTATGAGATAACTCCCCCCCCCCCTCTCTCGCACCCACCACCTCTTCCTCCCATTCGGTCACTAGTTTACGTTACTTTACTGCATTTATACCGAGAACATCTACTTTTAAACCAATTAAAAACAATTTTCACAGTTATTTAGATTTCTATGTTAAGGAACTCCATTAGTAATTTATTACCTACGTTTAATACAATTTCATAATGGAATTAGATAAAAGATTTGCTGCATAATTAGTGGAGCAAAAGGCGTTAAGTAAAATAAAGTAAAGTGAGCGGTTCCGGAGTAAAACTCTCATGTTGCTCCAGTTTTGCTCCCGTGAGCAAAGACAACTTTTCCTGTTACTGTTACAAGTTCTTCAAATTCTCTTTGGGCGTCCGAACAATGTCGCCATTTTATTGCATGTTATTAATTATCAGCTGGCATTATTTTTTACAGGCTTAAAAAACTTAAATAAATAAACATGTAACAAACAAAAGTTGGATTGCTCTAACGGGCGGGTTATTAGATGCGGTGGTTCGCTGCGAAATCGTTTTATCGAGGGTTCAATGGGATTAGCCCTCTCCGCCGCGATCTGCCAACATCGCCGGAGCCGGTCCCGCCCCGCCCCCGTCCCGTCCCGCCCCGCCGCACGTCTCTCACCTGCGGAACTATCCATTCCTTTGGAAAACTACACTGTAAGCGAATTTGTGGTCCCGAAGCCCAAAGAGGGCTCTGCCGGAGGGTCGGCCGAGGTCTCTGCATTGTTCCACATTTAAATGTAGGTATGAGGATCTCATTCAGGTATATTTAGTGAAATCACAATAGTCTTTAGTTAGCGTATTGTACTCGAATAAGACACGGTATACACACTTAGGATGTAATGATTCATTTACATAACAGAATTGAGTGATTACTCACTTGAATATAACCTATGTTTATTTAGTACCTTATGTCGTTTCACACGATTATGTAAGTAGGTAGAAATTTTAAATACGACTTCAAAACAGACCTTCCTTGTAATGCCGAAGTTAACTAAATAACTCTCGTGTACATACAGTGTCGCCCCTGCCCGCACCACCCCATTTACTTAATAAGTTATTGTAAAGCTCTTAATTGCTTTAACTTCGAAATACCAGCTAGAACCAAACATTTTGTATGCCGTATTTCATGTACAGAATTCTCTCACATTCTCAACTTAACAACTTAATATATTTTCAGTTTGGAACCAGTGCTAACTAGAGAATTGTATAGTGGCTTGCTAAATACTTAACGGCATAGAAAAATGGCTACGCTGTGATCTTGTATTTTTTCTAAACTATTTTCTAGTACATACAGATATATTTGCCATGTTGGCTAAGTGGGAGCACACTCGACTTTCATTTCGGAAGGTCGTGGGTTCAAACCTCGCCGCGCACCTCTGATTTTTCTTCTTGGAAAATTACGTGTGCTTTAAAAAACACGTGCTCTAACGGTGAAGGCAAAACAAGGTGAGGAAACCGGCATATTCTGAGAACTTTGAAAAAGTTTGAAGGACAGTGTCATTCACCAACCCGCACTTGGCCAGGGTGGTGAATTAAGGCCTATCTCTCTCGCCAAGTCCCTGTCTCCCAGCAGTGGGAACGTGAATAGGGGTTTTATGAATGAAAAAAACAGATATATTTGGTTTTAATTATAATTACCCGCGGTTCGTTACAATTCCGTTACCGGGCACGACGACTTTTCTGAATTGTTGTGAACTGAAGAAAGCACCCGCCAAGTAGCCGCACCTGGAGTAGGTGCGCGGCTTACAAACATGAGTCAAGCGCGCCCACTCGCACTCGGCTCAGTTATCATTCTTATTACAAAACTACTCGTCTGAAATAATTTATTTTAAAATTAACTTAATGATTTTCACATAAATAACTTAAAATCATAAGGTAATTAAAATTTAATGATAACAAATTTCTGAATATAGAATCTTCTTACTTCTTACATCCACCCATATCCATCACTGGTTCAACCCACGTAGCTTTAGAGCTTATTGTCTAAAGCTTTGCTGATAGAGGTTGTGTTATGTATAAATCATTACGCGCCGATAGTAGGAAGGGCTGCGTCGCCCGCCGCCTCGCGCGTCCGCAGTTTGCACACTTTATCTCTGTTTTATAGACTCGCCGCCGCCTTATCCGACGAATAATTCATAATCTCTCACCATAAAAACAGCTAATTTTCCCTCGGGCCGGATTACGCTTATCCTTCGAGGCCGAGTGACGTAAACCTTTGCACACAGTATATATATAATCCGTGGTATAACCCTAATTTCTGGTCTTGATTTTCTAAACATTAGATATGACAGAACAAATGTTTGTAGGTATCGTAAAATTTGGCTCATGAATTCATGATTACATGGAAAACTCAAAATAAAATAAATTTACACGTTTTAGGTTAGGCACACATTTTTATGTACCTACATGATTTTAAGATTTAGATTTAGATTTCCGATATTTCGACACTGTTGCAAGCGCCATGTTCACGGACAAACCGTTATTAGTAACTGTAGGTAGTTAACTCAAAAACATTTATATCATGGTATGGTATGTTACCCGTTTCATGCTCAAATATAGTTAAAAACCATGATAGTTTAAAATGTTATGATAATGTGTGTTCTGTATTCGGGGATAATGTGTGTTCTGTATGGTGCGTCGTCGGCCAACAAGGTGCTCAATTTAAATGAACTTGAAAAGTAGAGCTTTACGATCCCGAAATTTCTTAAAAAAATAAGTTATCTCTTGTCTGTCGTGCGCGGCTCGATACCAGCGCGGCGATAGCGGCTGTTTACGACAAGAGCCCTAAACTGTCCTCCGGTCGACGATATATTCTCAGATAAAAGCTGTTTCTTTAGATAACACCAGCGTAATAATATTACTATGGGAAATATTTTGTTAATATACCTAATATTTAATATAGTAACTAACCTAACTATTATCGATATTATCTAGTAGGGAAATCTAAGCTGGGAGTATGGACGCCAAGACCAGTCCCGATGAATGGGCAAGACCATATATTATTATACACGAGATTATGTATGTGTTTTATGCTCACTCAGCTGTTATCGAGAATCCCAAAGTGTCTTAGCTTTCTAAAACTAATAGGATTCAAGATTATTTTAATATTTTATATATATTTATTTATATTATTAATATATATATTAATATATATTTCTTAAATTGTATTTCAGTTTTCAATATTGCTATTCTATCTGAGTTGGATTAAGAATTTGCTTTTAAATTAAATTGTCTACAGTGGCCGATGTTCAGGCCCTTATTTTTATAGTTTTTAGTAATATCATGCGTTTGGGAAGAATTTTTGTATTTTAGTAAAATGTCTTTATTTGGGAGTGAGAGAGTACAAAAACAGTTAAAGTACACTGTGGTAATTATGTACATTATAATAATTACAACAGAGATCCAGAACAGCATTTACAGCCAGGTTGTGGGTAATTTGATGAAATCTTAGGAACGTGTTTAACGTTTGTATGTAAATATATGCATAATAATACAGAGGCTATAGGAAATGTTACGCATTTATTGTATTTGCCTTTACGAAATAATTCAATAGTCTCAGGACAATCTGCGACAATACACCTAATAATTTCAATTATTCTTTGTTCAATGTTTTTGGAAGAAGGTTCGGGAGTTCCGGCAATTATTACTTTCTTGCTACTCTATTTATTTATTATTTACATACATAACATAACAGTAAAAATGCCAATGCGCTATATCCATAACAAACTATACATTTTCTAGAACTGACTGTGCTTAATCCATAAATTTCGACAAATAAATAAATAAATATTACTGGACAATATTACACAGCGACATCTAGCCCCGTGGTAAGCTCGAAGCTTGTGTTACGGGTGCTAGACTTCTGATATACTTAATATAATATACATACATAGATAGATATTTTTAATTTTTATTATACATATATAACACCCAGACACCCGGAACAAATATTTGCAGGTCATACAAATTGTTGTTCCGAGGCGGGAATCGAACCCGCAACCTCTTGCGTCGCAGGCGGACCTTCGCCCGCTGCGCCACAGAGGTCGTCAAAGTGTGGACAAAGTGTTGAGCAAGCCAATAACGAGTGTTAAGGGGTTAATCTCTATTGTTTATCTCAGCTATGATTGTTTCATTTCATGAAGTCGGTGAAAGTGTTTAATAGGTAGATTTTATCTCAGTTATTTCAGATTATTTGCTTGGAGGTTGCGAGTTCAATTCTCGCCTCGGAACAAAAAATTGTACGATCTGAAGATATTTGTTTTGAGTGTCTGGGTGTTATATATATGTATATGTATATAATAAAAATTGTCTATCTATATATGAATATTGTATTAAGTAAATCAGAAATATAGCACCCGTAACACAAGCTTCGAGCTTACCACTTTTGTTAAACGCGTCGAGTTCATAATAAAGCCACTACATTAACCTACCACTACCGAATGAGTCGCGACTGACTCAATGCGATACGAAGCACTATTGTACGACAGAACAATCAAATAACAGTTCACGAAACAACAGTGTAATGGCTGGCCTTATCGTAGAGAGCGATCTCTTACAGGCTAATTTGTTTTTATATGAGAACCTTTCGGATAGTATTATTTAATTATTAAAACAATCAATTATTCAAAAGTTACCTATCCGACCGCATGCAGACTGTTATTGTTGATGGAGTAACTAGTGATGAAAAGGTCATAACATTCGGCGTTCCTCAGGGGAGTGTCCTTGGCCCAACTCTATTCCTTGTTTATATAAACGGACTATGTCAACTCTCAATCCCTAATTGTAGCATATTCACTTATGCTGATGACACCGCCCTTGTCGTAAGTGGCAAAGATTGGCAGGACACTAAGCAATCTGCTGAAATGGCTCTACAAATAGTTCTTAATTGGCTATCAATGAACTTTTTAACTCTTAATGTTAGCAAAACAAAATTTATCACCTTTTCTCCTTCCATTCGATCCCAGCCTACGTCTTTCAATCTTTGCGCGCATGACTGCTCTGACTCTAACATTTGTAAATGTCAGTCTTTGGAACGTACAACATTTAAATATCTCGGAGTCTACCTAGACAACTCTCTTTCATGGACCTATCATATCAATTCCACAATATCTAGAGTACGGAAGCTAATATTTATCTTTAAAAGATTAAAAAATGTTGCTGATTCAAAATGTTTAACCCTAGAGTAGGCGCGCTTTTGCGTGGAACGTCAGTGGGCGCGTGGGGAGCATTTTGCCGCCCTAGTTCGACTAACTATTTTCCTAATATGCAGTTAAAAATATACATTTTTTTCTTTTAGGGGTTCAAAATAAAACATTTAGCTGTTAGAAAAATAAAGATTTATTTATTATAAATAAATAATTAAGAGGCACTTTGTATTTAAATCATCTTTGGAAGATAATCTTAGTTTTTTGGAACAAGTTTGTCTTAATCTAGATAAAATTAAAATTAAACATAAAATATAATTTAATTATATGCCATAGTCTTTGCTAGGATATTTTACATCAAAACAGACTTGACACAGGTACACACAGTGGATATTGCACAGCAACTCTTGGCATAAATGACACCCTTTTTTGGACCTCCTATTTTTCTTAGATGGTCATATAGCGCATATTCCTTGCCTTTCTGAAGATGAGAGTTGGTCTTCTGGAGCTATTTGGTTCCTCAATGGTAAATTCAATGTATTGAGGCTAGATCTTCTGGTAAAATATTCATCTTTCATTTGGTCGAACACCATTAGTTGCATTGTAAAAAGGTATAATTTCGGGTTTCCCAGCGGCGCCAGTGGTTTCTACGGAACTAACATCTGAAATTAGTATCAATATATGATTAGGAACAATATGATTAGTAACAATATAAAAATAAAAACAAAAAAATTTCTAGTTGTAGTAATATTTTTACTTACGCAAGTAGGCGCGCCGTGACAAATTTGCCGCCGCGCGATACCCGGTGGCAAGAATTCCCTCTTCCTGCGGCTGCCCGTGCACTGATGGAGTTCAAACTTATGACACATGTAGATGAATAGAAGGGGGGCAGCTACTAGACAGCTTGACCTTGACACGTAAATATTTGCAAAAATAATAACGTTTGTTCACCAAAGGCGGCAAAATTGACATAGCGCGCCCACTCTAGGGTTAAAGATGGTTTACTTTGCTCTAGCACAATCAATTTTATCGTATTGTATTACTGTCTGGGGTGGAGCAATAAAAACACAAGTATTAAGGGTGGAGAGAGCCCAAAGAGCAATACTGAAGGTGATGCATTCTAAGCCTAGACGATTTCCTACTGATTTACTCTACTCTCTAAGTGAGGTACTTACTATTCGGCAACTGTTTGTTCATTCAACCATTATGCGCAAACACACTGAACTTCAATATGATCCCACCTTACATGAGTCAAAGCGAAGATCTGATATTGTTTGCAGTAGGGAACCATCTAGAGTTGCTGCAGCGGGTCGTCAGTATCATTTCCTGAGCCCTACTCTATACAATCGAATAAACCGAGTGCTGGACATATACCCTCTTCCACTGTTTAAGTGCAAAATCAAATGCTCTACTTGGCTCCTTTCTTTGTCCTATGAGGAGACAGAAAAACTCCTTGTTTTCTTAAAATAAAATTTCTCTTCTTTCTTTTCACTCACTCCAACCGGGACATTTCTCTTGTAACCCAGTCTCTCATGAGACTGGTGATTTTGACTGTGATTGATTTTCGATTCAGGAGAAATAAAATTCAGTAATGCAACACTTACCAGCATTATCGCAACCACATATACATACGCAAACACACACACATACACACACACTCATACACACATACATACACATACACACACACACACATACAAATACACACATTCACACACTCCCACGCATAAGCAAGGTCTCCTGTTGCCCAGACTCTCAAGAGACTGGTGCCTCAGGAGACGACATTCACTCTTGCACAAAACTTATTATGCTTCTTGTGGATTTGTAATAGCCAGTGTAATAGCCAGTTAAATAGTATATAATGTATCTTTTTTGTTTTTATATAACATCAATATTAGTAGATAATGTGAAAATTTATAGTGTAATTCTTTATTATCCAGTAACCAAGGAGTTGGGCGTTGACACTACCACACAGTTTGTAAAGCTTCGGTAGTGTCATCGTTTCTAAATGTACCATTTGTGCATTCATGTAAAAATGTTATAAATAAAGATTTTATTTTATAAAAAAAAAAAAACGTGTCTTAAACGCGTCAAATAGTAGGTGAAAACAACACAATGTATGGTACCTACTTTCAAAATATAAACAAGCTAAATGTAATTATACTAAAAGGCAATTAAAACTAATACTAATAGCACAATAATATACTAATAGCACTATTATAATATAAATTTTTATAGCAGACTATATTAGAACTATCCTGTGTTAGAACTACAGTAATCCTTGTTAAAATCGATCTGCGAAATAAATATTTGTTCCTAGTGACTGGGTGTTTTATATATATAATAATAAAAAAATTATCTATGTATGTATTATATTAAATATATCAGAAATATATGACCCGTAACACAAGCTTTGAGCTTACAACGGTGCTAGATGTTGCTGCGTGAATTGTCCAGAAATATTTACAAAAAATACTTAGTAATAATTGTTTCATAAGCGAGTCCAGCATCCACTTTGACACTGATTGTTGCAGCAAGCCAAGATTCTAACATAGACGAGTTACTCTAATAACTCGCCTCCAATACAATACATCAATACAGTAAACAATAAAGTATCAATACATGTAAACAAGTCAATAGCTCAGCGGTCAGTCGACCGCGGTCGAGACGTTTATTTGTTCACAGTTTGGCTCAATGGGTGAAAATGTCTTCGTATAATGCTTATCCAAACTCTGTGTTTCTGTTCTTCTGCAGGGGAACTCCTCATTTCTAAACAAAATTTCATGTAATTTTGCGAACAAGCTTAATTCATTTATAGTATTTTATTTAAGTATTTAAGCAGAAAGAAGATAAGTACTCGTGAGGTCTACAAGTATTTCTCTAGTTAATCATATTTGCACGATTATTTTGGGAACAACCTTCCCTGTTATTTTTATGAATGTTGTGTCCATTCTTTTGGGTTTTTATCAGTCAATATCTGTGTGCGAAAACATAGCACAGAATGTGACAGCCGTTCTCGGCACTAATCGGTCCCCCGCGAGGATAGCGGGGTGTGGGGGGGAGAGGAGGGGGAGGGGGGGTGACAGATGGCGCTGTCGTCGATTTTGCTTTATTGCGGGAGGACGATTAAGAAGACGGCGCGAGATGGATGGCCGCTCCCAGCGCACTCACGACCTAGCTCAAACTCACTGACCTAAGCTTAAGATGCTATTTTAATATCGCCATCATTATTTATATACTTACTATTTTTCGAAACTCGGTCACTCAGGAAGGTACTGCAGAATTAAGACATTGTGCTCAACATTATTTAGTTGAACAGTTAGCGGCGTCATAGCTCGAGGAGTCGGGAGAGGTGCCTCCGCCCTCTGAGCTGGTCCCGAGTTCCCCGCTCACTGGGCGCACTTCTCGCTAATAAACTATGACGAGGTGTCTGCTTACGTCACTTTTCTATTCTATTTGTCTAGATTTTGAAACGAGAGGTCTGTTTACTCAGTGATATTTGTAAGATAAAAAATTCTTAATTTATCAAAGTTTCTCAACATTTCATTTTATCATTATACATAAATATTATATACTTATGTACTTTTCATTCAACTCCAGGGATGATAAAGAAGCGGAACAGTACCATAATGAGTTAGATATTATATTCAAAGCGAGCACCAAATACTAGCCCTAGTAAAAATGAGAGGAACAAAAAAAAAGACATGTTTAATTAGTGTTAAGTTTCATGTTGAAACTTTGAAATAATAAATAAATAATAATAAATTTAATAAATTTTTTATTCAAATACTTATAAAACATTTAGTAGGAAGCTTAACCTAAGTACGTTACTTAACTAATACAATAATAAAGTTTCAAGCTCAACTACTAACAATAGGCACCTATTAATTATAGGTAATTTAGTTTATATTTTAACTAATAAATAAGCATAGTATGTTTAAGTACGTAATTATAAGCGTCGTCGATGGCACATCAATAATACACGTTCATCGGTGCACGGCCCAGTCCATTCGTATTCAGCGGAGTGCCGTAAGAACTCCCATCCGTACTTATTTCATCTCGCACAAAACGTGTCTACCGACAAATATCACATGTTTAAGCAAACAGGGGATCTCCAGTCTGAGTTGTAACGTATCTATGAATAGATACTTATTTAAGGAAGTATTTGTCCTGGAGGATCCGACACACAAATGTACTGCCTTGTTCAAAATCATAGAATTTGATAGTTACAACAGAATCGACTATGTGATATTTTTTGACATAATGGGAATGATTTATTTTGCATGCTGGAGAATATGAAATTAATTACAGCACATAATGTACCTACCTAATAACAATGTTAACTAACTATTTGTGAATAAGAATATAAGAATAAGAATGTGAAACTTGATCGCTGGTCGTTGGTCGTGCACAAACCCATTTTGTATCCGAGACAGAGCTTGGGCATGAATTCAAGGTTTTGATGATAACTGTTAGAACCCATGATAACCAGGCACTGACATGAGAAGCAAACCTAAAGTGCACCATGTGGTTCGACCAACTATTCTGGCTCGCAGACAATTCGGACGATTTATCCGGCCAAGTTTCGACCGAATTGCCACTTTCTCTTAAACATTCTTTATGTAAATTAATTACGTTAATATGATTGTTAAGAGTTTGAATGGCACAGCTCAAAGCGGGCGGAGCCGTGCGCGGCGCCTAGTCTGGGCGGCTGACTAGGCTTTGATATTACAAGTAACATTAATATTACCAACTTTAATAATAATATTTGAGTTTGGGGTATTCATCCATAAATTATATGAAGTTAATCATATGTTATTTCAGTGTAGGTTCAATAAAACTGTTTGAACCTGACCCCTCAGGGAGGCGAAAAGGGAGGATTCCTATTCATTGTCTAAAGTTACGTTAAAATGAGTTCTCTTAGTTGAAATAATAAATCTACAAAAATCACATATGATTCGAATATGAAAACAAACGAGAATATCCTAAAGCTTGTACTAGTCGACTGGCCAATGAAGGCCGCAGCAGTTATTTTTATGAAATAGTTTATGACGTATTATAAAAAAATAGTATAATGTTTGACGTGACTAAGTGTTCGTATGAATAAATAAATTAAATTGAATTGAATGATTAATAATGTACATCAAAGTTTTTTTAAACTTTATATTTCTCTTATTATTTTAGAAGAGGGACAAATATTTTACCATTTTGAAAGAGGTCTCGCGCAAAAGAAAGTTTACTCTCAATAAACATGTTAGATATGGTGCGTCTGGTCTCTGCTCTGGTGATCTGGTAGTTATTAGTCACTCACGTCACATGTTATAATCACATAGTTCGGCGTCTTCAGGATCAGGTTAACCTTATTATATCTTATCCTTCCATATATACAATTACCTACCAACATTATCTATCGAGAAATATAATATTTATTTACTTACTTATACTTTTTTAAGTTTAAGTTAGTTGTAAACATATTTATAGTTTATTATTAATCTTAAGTATAATTTACAAATGTAAAAATAATGTTCACTGTTAGCTTGTCTTTAAATAAATAAATAAAGAAATTCGTAGTAGTTAATATCATAGCCTTGGTGATAAGGCTTAAGTTATCACTTGCCACTTCCGCGTGGTGAGACTCGTGGTGAGACCCGTGGTGAGAGTTCGGAGGCCGCCCCGCCGCCGCCGATACACTCCGACCCGTCTCAATGTGAACCCTGCTCAAGGCACGGCCCCTTTCTACCCCTAACTTTTACAATGTATGTTTAATAAATTCACGGCTGGCCGTGTTATTGTTTAATTTGTACCTGAGTTCTGTTTGTTTTGATTCTAGGCATCGCGAGGGGAGGTATAAATTTGCTAATTTCATTAGAAGTCGTTGTTTGCCTTTCTGGATGTTTCGGTGACTTGTGCTGAAAGCGCTGTTTGAGTTGTAAACTGGAGATTTATCGCGTCGGCGTTGCGCGGGGGAGCGGGAGGGGGAGAGGGGGGGGGAGAGGGGAGGAGGGACAGTGCCCTAAAATTAGACGCACACTCGGTGTCGTGTACGCTCGTTAAATTAAGTGCTGTTTAAAATGCATCATCGCCGCTAACAAGGTAATTAACGGCCATCGCCGCTCGTTAACGCACCACGCACCGCGCCCGCGCCGCTCGTAAACGCACCACGCACCGCGCCCGGCGGCTTCTCGGAGGGCGCCGATCTCGTCCGAGACCAGGGGCCGTCAATTACATTATTTTAAGTACCTAGGTCCAAGTCCAAAGACAATCATGAACATTCTTAGGGCTTGATTGTCTCACGTTTTAATTTTAAAATTCCATTCAATCATTCCGTTGACGCACCAGTAGAATGCTGGTCATTACAGCACATTCGGAAAGTCCTCGCCATTGATATTCGTGGAGTTTCCGGGAAACGACATTTCGGCGGTGACGCGTCGTCATTTGACGCAGTTTCCGGTCGCCGGCTCCGGAAACGCTCCGAATATTTGTCTCAAACTATTTTACGGAACAATTAAACGTAAATATAAATAGTACAAGGGAAACAAAGGGATCGCAATACATTGTTTGGATCGGCCCTCGGGCGCAACGTTGTGTATTTGGAAGTTGTTCTGATGGGCGCCTCTTCTGGCGACTGAGGCGGCCTTCAGCGCGGCGTGCGACGTCCGACGGATGTCACGTCGAGGCGCCACACTGACACTTGGAAGTGGACGCGGCCGCGAGCCGCAGGAAACCTTTAAATAGCGCTTTGAACTGCCAATTTTAAGTGAAAACTTTCTCTTCTTGCAGCTCACATCACGCATAATGGACCGCCTTTGAGTTTAAATGCGGAAAACTGAGCCATCCTAACTAACATGCAGCTCATCAATATCACTGACAGTCAAGATCATCAGCTCTTGATTGACAATATCAATCTACCGTGTCTTATGAGTCAAATAGCTAAATCTGAATCACTTTGAAACTTCGCTCAATAGTTCGGTTAGGGAACATTTACGGACTCCTGTAAATTATGTCTCGCTTAAGTATGTTGCCCTGGTACTTTTCAAGAACAAAACTTTTCAAAAAATAACTGTAGCAATTATTAAGAGTCCGTATAATATGGTGGGTGTGCATTTGTTAGATTTTTATAGTCTACTTAGCGTTTGTAAACCAATGAAGAATGTTCACTATTTTCGATTTTATAAGTTTTCTAATAAGTCCTTAAGAAATATATTTTTTTTTAGAATTAGTATTTCAATACATTACTTAGTTCCCGAGATAGTGAACTATTTAATTTAACACGCTCACTGCGTTACGGGATCAAATTAGCCCATGCGTAACTTTCCGCTGGTGCGGCAGTCAAAATCGCGTTCTTTCACCCTGTGCGGGGGGTGATAATATTGACATTTCTATGAGTACAACAGAGACAAATATATCAAAATTCTTATCTTTTGAAGCCTAGCTAAATGGCGTAGGAAATATCATATGGGATTGCTACGATCCCATACGCACTAGATAGAAATGATTCACGTTCAGTGCGAAGTGGGTTCAGAACGGCCCCAAAAATTGTAGGACCCATAGCCGCACTGAGTGAGGGGTGGGCGGCGCGGGCGCCGCGCGTCTTAGCTTAGTGACGTGTGTAATTTCGATACGGACGGGCGCTGCTAGCCGGTGCGCGCGCATTTTATCGAATTTAAAGTGTACCTTAGTGTATCGTTTGAGTGGTTTTCGGATTCGTGTGTAATTTCGATACGGACGGACGCTGCTAGCTGGTGCGCTCGCATTTTATTGAATTTAAAGTGTACCTTAGTGTATCGTTTAAGTGGTTTTCGGATTATGTATAAATCAAACTTTAAACGTTGTAAAAAGAGACTTATTTTAAGTGATTCCGATTCGTCAAGTGGATCGGAAGAAATGAAACAATTAAAATACAAAAAAGTGCTCAGTGTTCAGTGTGACAAATCCTTCTGCTTGCCCTGTTTTATAAAACACACTTTAATTAAGATAAATGATTAAAATTTCATCGTGACTGTAAATTTTGTTTTATTCCCATCCCTAGTCAAGACACAAATTGAACTTTCTTTCAGTGCGATATGAGGCCATACTGATGTCATATTTTTATTTTTTATTTATTAAATACTGAAATGTCGTAACTCTGGGCGAAGCTAGTTTTGAGTTAAACATATATTTAAGTTTATAATGGTAAAGTTTCAAGCCAATATTGTCTATTCTGAGCTAAATATAAGGTATTTTCAGAGACTATATTTTTTGAGGCCGAAAAGATCCCAAACGCACTGAAAAAAAGTTCAATGTTGACTCGAAAAGACCCCAAACGCACTGGCTGAAAGTCTACGAAAAATGGTGCCGCAGTGAGCGTGTTAAATCGCCAGATTTTTAAATTGTCTTTAAAATCTAAGCTAAAACTTAGATATTTTGGCATCAAACAAAACTAGTGTATTTATATTCGCATAGGCTTTACTGTGTCCATTGCATGTCAATTAATTTAACATTTTCTTAAAAAGTTAGTCTATTGAATCATGAGTGTGAAGTAAACATACGAGTCGAAGTTGCGACATTACCCGAGAGTCAACATTTGGATAACTCGTTTGTAAGTTTGTTTCTGTTTGGCTTATGATTATTGTTCGTGGAGCAGCCCTGTGTTAGGGGGATGTCGGCTCGTGAGCGAGCGAGCGGCGCGGTGACGGCGCGGTGACGGCGCGGTGACGGCGCGGTGACGGCGCGGCGGCGGCGTGACGTGTGCTTAGGTGGGGATATTTGCGACTATTGGACTCAACCTATTATCCTATTAAATATGTTAGTTCGGCGATTATATTATTGCATTTATACAATTCTAAAAAACTACATCAAATGTATTTGTCTTGCAAAAAACGTGCTATGTATAACATGGGTCCAAGGGAATCTTTGCGAAAAAAAATTAAAAAATTAGTTATTTTGAATGTATTATTCATTGGAGGTTATTGTGTCGGAACAACTTCTAGCATAGGTAACTAGTTGTCCGTCTCGCTCGTCATTTAGTGAAATGATATTATGTTATTATTTTTTCATGTCATGATAATTACATAAAGTTAAAAAAGTGGCCATGGGCGAGTTGGACTCGCCCATGTAGGCTTCCGCAGCAATTAGAACTAATCACATTTATTACAGCGCCATCTTTTGTGGCTCACGAGAACTAATTACTACACTTTATCTTAACAATTTATATGAAATGGTATAATTATGACGTAGGTATTATATGTTTTTAGAAACTTTAATATGATTTTTGAAGACTTATTCATAAATACCCCACCAGTTTCGGTTCTAAGTATTGGGACCCCCTTTTTATGAAATCCTAGTGCGGTTCACGGGATACAATTTACCAAATTCCAGCTTTATAGCTCTTATAGTTTCGGAGAAAAACGGCTATGACATACGGACGGACGGACGGACGGACATGACGAATGTACATATAAGGGTTCCGTTTTTCCCATTTGGCTACGGAACCCTAAAAATGAAAGCAGAACCTTTAAACGATTGTGTTGTTTGTATTGTTCCAGCGGCGCGGTGGTCGCGGGCAGTGTTCTTGGGCGCGGGGCGGGGCGCGGGGCGCGACGCGGCGCGGGATGTTCGCGCGCGCGTGCGCCGGGCGCCTGCGCCTGCACGCCGCCGCCGTCGCGCTGCTCATCGCCGCGCAACTCATCAAAGGTAACTGCCATCGCACTGAACCACCTCTCGTGTCTATGAGATACGGGCGGGGCGGGGCGGGGCGGGGCGCGGGGCGCGACGTGGCGCGGGATGTGCGCGCGCGCGTGCGCCGGGCGCCTGCGCCTGCACGCCGCCGCCGTCGCGCTGCTCATCGCCGCGCAACTCATCAAAGGTAACTGCCATCGCACTGAACCACCTCTCGTGTCTATGAGATACGGGCGGGGCGGGGCGGGGCGGGGCGCGGGGCGCGACGTGGCGCGGGATGTGCGCGCGCGCGTGCGCCGGGCGCCTGCGCCTGCACGCCGCCGCCGTCGCGCTGCTCATCGCCGCGCAACTCATCAAAGGTAACTGCCATCGCACTGAACCACCTCTCGTGTCTATGAGATACGGGCGGGGCGGGGCGGGGCGGGGCGCGGGGCGCGACGTGGCGCGGGATGTGCGCGCGCGCGTGCGCCGGGCGCCTGCGCCTGCACGCCGCCGCCGTCGCGCTGCTCATCGCCGCGCAACTCATCAAAGGTAACTGCCATCGCACTGAACCACCTCTCGTGTCTATGAGATACGGGCGGGGCGGGGCGGGGCGGGGCGCGGGGCGCGACGTGGCGCGGGATGTGCGCGCGCGCGTGCGCCGGGCGCCTGCGCCTGCACGCCGCCGCCGTCGCGCTGCTCATCGCCGCGCAACTCATCAAAGGTAACTGCCATCGCACTGAACCACCTCTCGTGTCTATGAGATACGGGCGGGGCGGGGCGGCGCGGGGCGGGACGTGGCGTGCCGCCGACTGCAGCTCCCGACTCCCGACAACCCGTCGCCGACTCATAAACTCACCTCTCACATCATCTACTTCAATGTAAATAAAGTTTAGTACTCGTAGATGACTTCAGTTGAACGCCGTTCAACTTTAGATTTCGCTTTTCGTGTTTGGAACATAATGAGGTTTATGTTTCACAGCAGTAATTAATTTTCTCTTCATGGAATTATTCAATATTAATTTTTTAAATATTAAAATCTGAATTGAAAATATGGTAAATAAAAAAAATAACAAAAACATTACACTAAAGTAGATAAATAATTTCTATCTATTTGCCGACAAAAATGTTGACGCCGTCGCGTGTCTTATTTATAAAACTCATAATACCCCTTGAAACTTTACCATGACAATTACCGTTCAAACAAACAACAAAAGATTTTCGCAAAAAATTTAAAGAAAGCGCCGGAATCGGAAACTTTAACAATGCCTTCGTAAAAATTATAACGCTTGTTTGTAAACGCCCTTCTTCAAAGAACTTTCGTTATTTGCTTCCAGCGACTTTTGAATAAACAGCCCTTCCCGAGGTCCAGAGGGGGCTGCGGGGGGCAGAGGAGGGGGGGAGGGGGTAGGCTCCGGCAGTTTATCTAGCAGGTCGAGAAAGTTGCTTTAATCTAACCGACTTCATGATAATAATGAATGCTACGTAACGTCGGCGCATCGTTCCGCCTCACGCGCGCCGCTGTCTCCACATTATATTGAGTATATTATATTGATAATATTGAGGTAGATTGCACTCGCGTCTAAATTACAAGTCTAGAACTTAGAGCGAGGAGTCGAAACTAAAATGTGAAATAGGTTCTTGGCTCCAATCAGCATCTCGATACAAAAGTAACAATATCAATTTGAAAAGTTTCCTTTGATTTGGAAGAATTTTCAAATAATTAAGTTTATAGATGAATGCTTGCGCTATTTGTGATGTTTCGTTCGGACCAACTATTTTAACCACAAACAATACAGTCATGCTCAGCCTCTAAGCGCGTGGACCAATTAGGTTATTTATATTATATTATTAGTTATATTACTAGTACCTACCACTATATTACACATTGATGGAGCTTCACTTTGTAGGTGGTTTCCAGCAGAACTGTGCAACACTGCACTTCACTTTGCATACTGCGTTACATGATCGGGACGCTCTGTGTCTTATAGGTACACATAAAGTGTAGCTCATGGGTCAAACTAATATAATGCGCTATCTCAGGAACCGCTATTCCGTGTATGATAATACATTTAATTGTATGCTATCATATAAACTATTATGTAGATAACGTAAAAAAACGCAAGCAAACCTGTCGGCGGATGGACTAGTAAGTATTAAAATTATTATACAAACTGACCGTATGATGTAAATAGAGAACGCACCGCGGATTTATACTCCTCATTCCAGTTTAAATTAAATCGTGAAATAACACCGATGCAATAAGCTATTTAATGAAATGTTTTAATGAAACATGGCGGAATCATCAGCAATTAGCAATAATTGAATGTGTAGGTAGCGCCGAGCGCAGGACCCGTCCTCTGTGCGGCCACAGATAACCCCCGGAGCGGCGCATAGAGGACGTGTTGCGTACAGACCAGAGACAAAGTGAAGTTGAGACTCCCTGTAGAAGGGCATGGGATCTTACCGACAATCATAAACATACCACCTACCTTTTAAGTTCAGCTGCTGATGTCGTGACGTTCATCCCTGATCATGTCAGCCGTTGGACGCCCACTGCTGGACATAAGCCTCCCTCAATGATTCCCAGTTATTGCGGTCGGACGCGGCCTGCATCCACCGCGACCTACCTCTTGCACCCAAACGGAACTTTGCCCAAACTCGATACAGAATTCGGAAATTACTTCAATATGAAACCTTCATAAATAAATTGATTGATTGAGCGAGCTTAGGTTATATGGTCCATAAAAAGATAACAATTGAGCATTAACAACCAAGATAGGTGTGTTATAGCCGCGTATACTGGCGCGACGTAGACTGGCGCGCTGCCAATCATTGTGTTCCAAGAAGCAGTCGCGAAAGTACCGCCCTGACCTGGTTCCGTTGCGGGCCCCGCGCCGCCCGCCGCTGTCGACCCGCGCCGCCCGCCGCTGTCACTGCGACCCGGCCCAGTGCGAGCCCAACGCACCACGCACGGCTCACTGCGAGCCCAACGCACCACGCATGGCTCACTGTGACATCAGTTAGCTGAGGGTTTCTTAAATATCAATTAAACCAATAGCCAACTGCAGAATACGGAGAATTTGAAAGGAATCCGGGTTGCTCTCACATGCGGAGTATCCTTGTTATCATCATTCATTAAGAGTTATCGACAAAACTCAAAACTAGTGAATCACGCACTTTTTATAAAACAATTTAATAAACATAGACATTAAACCGAATAAGGTTTGAGTTCTAAAAAATTGAAATCCGATTCGGTATTGATTCACAATTCGGAGCACTGCCTGTGTCGTGCCAGAATTATTATTTATGAGCTCTACGCATTCAACTGATAGGCAAAAACAAACTTGAATAATGTATTTTTTTAAACTACCAGAATTGGAAACATAATTGTGAGCGCTGACATAAATTGCATGAAAACGGCGACGAACTTTTCGTGCAATTGATGGTTTCAATGGAATAAATAATTAAGAAGCGTTACAAAGGGTTAAAAGAACATTAAGGTGATTCGGCTGAATAAAGAATGTTCGTGGTTGGCGCAGGGCGCAGACGGCCGCGGCGACCGAAGGAATGGGCGAAGCGCCGGAGCCGCGCCGACAAAATCGGAACATTGGTTCAAGAGTTATGGTGGAACATACATACATACAGAAGAAAATTATGTATCATAATATTGAGCCTATAAACACAATCTCTGAAAACAAAATATAATATAGATAGACTATTCACCCTCGAGTGGCAGCCTCTACGGCGTAGCATTGTGCAACGTAGCATGCCACGATGCTACGCTCTAACATAGATAAAAATTAATAACTTGAATTGTAAAACGTAGGTAGTTACCTTCCAAGTATGAGTGTTGAAAAATGTATCAGTAAAAGTTTACGTAGATATATTTTTTAATTTGTGGTGCTCTTACGAGTGGGTCCCATTTGTTCCGTGGAACATGACGTCACGGAACAATTTGAGAAAATATTTTCCCAATTTGTACCACGGAACTACATACTAGCTTTTGCTCCTGTTTTTATTTGTCTGTGACTGCATGGAACTAAATGAGAATAGCTTTTCCCAAATTGTTCCATGATGGTAAGCTAGCTATGACGTGAATGACACTAATCACTGACGTTAATACCAGGAGCAGTTTCACTATCAAATAATTTATATAAAAAATAGAACCTACTCCAAATTAAAAAGTTAAAAATCATAAAACTAGGAACAACATCAGTTTATATCGGTGCTCCTAAACAACACATTAAGTTATTTATTTTATCCCTTTTAGTGTTAGATAATCTCTTAATGTGAAAAATTTTTCATGTGAATATTTTGAAATAAAGAAAGAAAGAAATATTTATTTAAAAGTCAAAGTCAAAGTAATTTATTGTTTTCATGTGTTTACAAAGGTCTTAAAAAATTTATTAAAGTACTTATCAACATGAGCCCAGGAAGGGCATTACAATATAAAGTCATATGCATAACAATATTTCTTTTATAGCATCTATAAAAATTTTTATACATTATTATGTATAAAAATTAACTTATATCTAAGTAATTTTTAATATTATATCTAATAAAAAAAGGTACTTATATCTAAGCAAAATAGAATATACCATCCTACAATTTAAGTAACAATATAATAAGAGTTTAATTTACAATATTTACATCAAAAGAAAGAGAAACTTAGTTATCAAAAAAATCTTGAAGGGAATAGAAGCTATTTATGGTAAGATATATTTTTAACATTTTTAGGGTTCCGTAGCCAAATGGCAAAAACGGAACCCTTATAGATTCGTCATGTCCGTCCGTCCGTCCGTCCGTCCGTCCGTCCGTATGTCACAGCAATTTTTCTCCGAAACTATAAAAGCTATAAAGCTGAAATTTGGTAAGTAGATGTACCTATTCCGTAAACCGCACTAAGATTTCAAAAATATTGAAAAAAAAACAATTACATTTGGGGGTCCCCATACTTAGAACAGAAACTTAAAAACTTTTTTTAATCGAACCCATACGTGTATCTATGAATATCTATGGGTATCTATGAATAGGTCTTCAAAAATCATAACAATGTTTCTAACACCATTTAATTCTAAACTTAATAGTTTGGACGTGAGACTCTTCCAAAGTGGAAAACAGAGTGTCCCCCCCCCCCCCCTCTAATTTCTAAAATAAGAGGATGATAAATCTAGAAAAAATATATATTGTACATAACCATAAAAACTAACAACGAAAATTGGTTTGAACGAAATCTATCAAGTAGTTTTTTTATAATACGTCATAAACTATTTCATATAAACAATTGCTGCGGAAGCCTACATGGGCGAGTCCGACTCGCACTTGGCCACTATTTTATTTTAAATTTAAATATGTTTGTTATATTCTTAATACTTTGAGGGATATGGTTATAAATTTTGGTTGACATGGCGTGTGTTCCTGAGTGAAAAAGCTTAAGTTTAGAAAATGGGATATCGAGTTTACTATATGGGGGCGAAGATTTTGAGGGCGGGAGTAGACCTGGAAGAATTCTTTGTTCTTTCTTACAACAATACATATTTCCAGGATATAAATACAAGTCAGGGTAATAATTTTTTCATTAATATTAATTACAAAGTTAGAAAATGGTCATCATCCATCACAGAGATAGAATTTTTTGCATATTTATCAGATGTTTCTTTAGATTTAACTTGAAAGAAAACAAACTTTTGGCGTTCGAAAACTACCACGAAATGCAGTTTTGCTAGGGGACCACCTGGAAACTATACTCTATCAATCTAAAAAAATATTATTTACTTACATTCTGATAGCAGTTTGGTTCTGCTCGCGGCCGTGCCCTCCGTAGGGATTGCTGGGTTATTCATATAATTTATAGCGGCGGCGGTCCGACCGAATGAATAAGGAATCGGAACGAGTGCGAGAGACGTAAACGGCTGCGTAGGGTGGCTAAGGGAGGGGAGAAGGGGGGGGAGGGGTTGTTGCGAGAGCAATTCACGACTAAACATTTATGGTTTTAACTTTGATTGTTCTGTACAACCTATTACTGATGTGAAAGTCTTCGTCCTGGCTGGCGTCGGCGTCAAATATTTATCTACTCTCCTTTAGTAAATAAATATTACTATCTGTTAGTTTCCTTCATCGGCATCGTAGAGGCGTGATAGTAGCGCGGGGCGGGGCGCGGGGAGGGGATGCCCTTAATAACACTCCAATTCATAACGTTCTCGACATTATTCATTAGTCGGATAATGAATGTTTGAAATGAGGCGCCGCTAATCGCCCCCCCTGTTCCCCTGCCCCCCGCCCCCACCCGCGGGTAAAACAAACTATGAATAATTACAGCAATTAGCGCAAGGAGCGGGCGCAGCGAGCGCGGGCGCGCGGCCGCGGACGGCGTCCGGAGACCGCGGACACAGCGGCGCCACTCACTGACTTCACTTCAAAATGTCTTAGTCATTTGTATTTGTATTTATTTCATCGAAGGTACACTTTGTTAGGAGTTCTAATTAACCTTTTCATTATTTTTTCAACTAATATTATGTCCCGGCCCTCCTGCGGCTAATGGCGGTGATCAATGTAAATACTCGGCTATCGCTCACTGCGAGTCTTCGATCCGGCGAATTGTTGTAGCAAATTATTCTTAATTTGCATAATTGGAGGAAAATTACAGAATTCAAATGCTAAGTAGTTGAACGAGAGAGACTCCAGCCGAATTAGCATTCGTCTGAATAATGATAGAGTACGCTGCGGGCCGTCCCGGAGCAGGCCGGGGCGACAGCGGCCCGGGCCGGTGTGCTGATGTGCGTGTTGTTCGTTGCAGTGTTGTCGTGCGGCGAGACGGGCGGCGGCGGCGGCTCCGGCGGCGCGGCGCGGCTGCGGCGCTACGCGGGGCTCTACTCGGGGCCCTACTTCGACCCCTCCGCGCCCAACAACATCACCACGCAGCTCGGCACGCACGCCTACCTGCCCTGCAAGGTCACTGCTATAAACCGTATGCTTGCTCGTTTTGGTGCGTCGGTAGATGTTTGTGTGGTCGGTTACATTGCGTGGTCGGTTGCAGGTGCGGCAGCTGAGCAACAAGTCGGTGTCGTGGATCCGGCGGCGCGACGCGCACATCCTCACGGTGGACCGCTTCACCTTCATCGCCGACGAGCGCTTCCAGGCCTTCCTCGTGGAGGCCACCGACACCTGGACGCTGCAGGTACCCTATGCCCTACATCTACATACAACTATTTCAACACATTTTATGAACATGTTTATTTATTCACTCTAATCTCGTGCCGGTCAGATGTCTGATACTTTTTAAAACATAATAACTATGTAGAAATCTAGCTGGGATCAACATGACCTTTGTGGTCCGAAGCGACCTTCTGACGCTGCGTGAAAGCTGACTGTGTGTGTTCCAGGTGAAGTACGTGCAGGCGCGCGACGCGGGCGTGTACGAGTGCCAGGTGGGCACGGAGCCCAAGATGAGCCACTTCGTGCAGCTCAACGTGGTCGGTCAGTATCACACGTTCACATCTCGCTGCGAGGCTCGGAGCTCTCGGGGTGCATATCAGGCGATCCAGTCTAATAGGCAAATTCTAACTGAGTTGGTGCAACATGTTCAAACATTTTGTATATACATACATACATACATACAAGAAACAGTAGAAAAACGATGGTGACTGCATTAGTAATAAATTAACTTTGTCGCAAATGTTCTGTCTTTGTCTCGTTCATCGTCGTTTACGCACATACTCAAATAAAAAATGCTACGTTCTATAAAGTAATAGACAGTAACAGGTGTTTGTTCCCCTGGCAGTGCCCAAGATCGAGATCGTGGGCGAGGCGGACTTGTACGTGAAGGCGGGCAGCACCGTGAGCCTCAAGTGCGTCATCACGCAGGCGCTGGAGGAGCCCGCCTACATCTTCTGGTACCACAACGACGAGCGCGTGCTCAACTACGACCGCAGCCTCGTCGAGATCCGCATGGAGCGCCTCGCGCCCGACACCACGGTGAGCCTCCTCTTTGTAATGTTGGTCCCACTGCAACGATGGTTATCTTCCGACCCCCGTTGGTTCCTTTCAAACTGTGATCGGTACACTCAGTATGTGTCTAGTACCTACTCAAATCTTGAACCATTGAGTGCCAAGCCCAACTATTTCCGGCTCGAAGCGTACGAGGCTTTGAAACCTCAGTTTGCAGTTTGTGTACCATTGATAACCCACCGCGGGTTGCAGGTCGGCAACCTCGTGATCTACAGCCCGCGGCGCGAGGACTCCGGCAACTACTCGTGCGCGCCTTCCAACCTGGACTCCGCCTCCGTAGTGCTGCACGTGCTGAGCGGTGAGTGTCGCCCGGTGGTGCAACTAGTCCTGCAACTAGTCGTGATCTACAGCACGCGGCGCGAGGACTCCGGCAACTACTCGTGCGCGCCTTCCAACCTGGACTCCGCCTCCGTAGTGCTGCACGTGCTGAGCGGTGAGTGTCGCCCGGTGGTGCAACTAGTCCTGCAACTAGTCGTGATCTACAGCACGCGGCGCGAGGACTCCGGCAACTACTCGTGCGCGCCTTCCAACCTGGACTCCGCCTCCGTAGTGCTGCACGTGCTGAGCGGTGAGTGTCGCCCGGTGGTGCAACTAGTCCTGCAACTAGTCGTGATCTACAGCACGCGGCGCGAGGACTCCGGCAACTACTCGTGCGCGCCTTCCAACCTGGACTCCGCCTCCGTAGTGCTGCACGTGCTGAGCGGTGAGTGTCGCCCGGTGGTGCAACTAGTCCTGCAACTAGTCGTGATCTACAGCACGCGGCGCGAGGACTCCGGCAACTACTCGTGCGCGCCTTCCAACCTGGACTCCGCCTCCGTAGTGCTGCACGTGCTGAGCGGTGAGTGTCGCCCGGTGGTGCAACTAGTCCTGCAACTAGTCGTGATCTACAGCACGCGGCGCGAGGACTCCGGCAACTACTCGTGCGCGCCTTCCAACCTGGACTCCGCCTCCGTAGTGCTGCACGTGCTGAGCGGTGAGTGTCGCCCGGTGGTGCAACTAGTCCTGCAACTAGTCGTGATCTACAGCACGCGGCGCGAGGACTCCGGCAACTACTCGTGCGCGCCTTCCAACCTGGACTCCGCCTCCGTAGTGCTGCACGTGCTGAGCGGTGAGTGTCGCCCGGTGGTGCAACTAGTCCTGCAACTAGTCGTGATCTACAGCACGCGGCGCGAGGACTCCGGCAACTACTCGTGCGCGCCTTCCAACCTGGACTCCGCCTCCGTAGTGCTGCACGTGCTGAGTGGTGAGTGTCGCCCGGTGGTGCAACTAGTCCTGCAACTAGTCGTGCATCTACATGCCAGTTGCGGGAGCCATGACGTCGTTCCACAATATATATACAGTCCGCTCCAACATTATAACTTTTTGCATGGTTTCAGGCGAGCAGCCGGCGGCCATGCAGCACGGCAACGCGGGCTCCCGGCCGCGGCCCGGGCCCGCGCTGTGGCTCGCCGCGTGGCCCGCGCTGGCGCCGCGCCGGCCGAGGCGCGCGCTGCTGGCGGCCGCCGCGCTGGCGCTGCTCTACCAGTGAGTGCTCCGTACATACGAGTCCCGCTGCGTGCCGCCGGCGCTGGCCACGATCCCTGACGCCATACTTTGTTGCAGGTGGCTGCGGCCGAACGTGGCGGAGCGCCGCTAGCGCCACTCCTGTACATAGGCGCCGCGGCGAGGCCGAGGCCACTTGTAAACTTGTACATATTTCCTCCTAACAATAAGTACCTAATTCGTTACCTAAATGATTTACTTACGATCGATACGATCGACTATGGATAGATTGTGACGACATCGAAGCTTCACCGCTCGTCGGCGCCGGCGCCGCCGCGCAGCCTGCGACGAGGAATTGTAACCGTCTCATTTGTAATAAGTAGGCTAAGTACCGCACCGCGCGCTGGGTCGCGTGGTCGCGCGACTTCCGCCGCCGGTTGCGACGGCCGGTCGCGTCTCGCACCACTGTCGACATTTCTGTTCGTTGTATGGTCCAAACGATGACGTCCATGATGAGCTCGTCTGGGCCGTGACTCGACCGCGGTCGCGCGTTGCTCAAGTCCGCAGTCGGTCCACTCTCCGCGCGGCGAGCGGCGGCGCGCGGAATATAAAGTTGGGTTTTCACTGTTACTGCCTCACTTGTAAATACTATTATACTTTAAGATTATATAAAATAAAGATGACATCGTTGACATTTTTGTGGCCTTTATTTATCTGCTGAGATCCTGGCACAGGGTCGATATAACATCATCATATTCCTATTGACTTGACTTGTCCAAGTGATATTTAGGATTTTATGGAAATAAATGACATAAATCTTTAAAAAAATCTTTAAAATCTTTAAATCATTGCAAGCTCTACGACTAATCAAAGTTAATTATGGAATTCTGAATAAACGACTCGGGTAAGGCATCTACAATCATTGCATTTTTCCAATATGGCCGTGCGAGCGGCAAACATACGAGGTGGCAAAGTTGAAATTTGGAGAGAGCATAATCAAAATCTATAAAATTGCCAATTTTCAAAACTCCCGGAAAACTTTCCAGGTAAACTCTATTTTTTCGACCAAATGAGTGTACTATTCCTAAGATGAAAAAAAAATCTCCAATAAAATAAACACAAACTTTATGTTACCACAAATACATATAAACAGCATAATTTATCACATAGTGTTTACTTGAAAGTTATTATACGACATAATCCTTAATATCCTTACTAATATTATAAATGCGAAAGTAACTCTGTCTGTCTGTCTGTCTGTCTGTTACGCTTTCCCGCCTAAACCTCTCAACCGATGTTGATGAAATTTGGTACAGACAATCTTTAGACCCTGAGAAAGAACATAGGCTACTTTTTATTTCCACGCGGACGAAGCCGCTGGCGGAAGCTAGTATTTACATCAAACATAGTGATTTACAAAAATCCTTACTAATCCTTACTAATATTATAAATGCGAAAGTAACTCTGTCTGTCTGTCTGTCTGTCTGTTACGCTTTCCCGCCTAAACCTCTCAACCGATTTTGATGAAATTTGGTACAGACAATCTTTAGACACTGAGAAAGAACATAGGCTACTTTTTATTTCCACGCGGACGAAGCCGCTGGCGGAAGCTAGTATTTACATCAAACATAGTGATTTACAAAAATCCTTACTAATCCTTACTAATATTATAAATGCGAAAGTAACTCTGTCTGTCTGTCTGTCTGTCTGTTACGCTTTCCCGCCTAAACCTCTCAACCGATGTTGATGAAATTTGGTACAGACAATCTTTAGACCCTGAGAAAGAACATAGGCTACTTTTTATTTCCACGCGGACGAAGCCGCTGGCGGAAGCTAGTATTTACATAAAACATAGTGATTTACAAAAAAATTCGCATATCCTTCCATACATAAAAACAAAAAGTGTACATTAATTGTAGTTTATAGGCTAAAGAGATACGATAGAGGTAGACATAGACAAAGATAAAGCGAGGCGTCTGTCGGCCGCGACTAATCGGGAGCGGCGCGTCGTTCCTCTCGGCGCACGAAGTCGCGCAGCGCGCGCAGCAGGCGGCGGTTGGGCGCCAGCGCCGTGCTGGCCAGCCGCCGCCCCGTCACCGGCGACGCCGCGCCCTCTGCAACAGGCACGCTCAGCTCAGCACGTGTCACACGGCACACGGCGCTGCCGGCGGCGGCGGCACGTACCGGGCGGCGCCGCGCGCAGCCACTCCGCCACGTTGTCGCGCTCGTACGTGAACCCGTCGGCGGCGCGCGTCGGCCAGCGCAGCAGCCGGTGGCTCAGCGGACACAGCAGCCCGTGCGGCGCCCCACGCTCCTGGGACCGATACGTTCACAATATATAAGAAGTATAAAAACCCAACGATAGGTTCAATATTTACATTCCGAGTATGGATCACGCTCACCAGCTCGGCGGAAGGTGGCGGGCGCCGCAGCCACTCCAGCTCCTCCAAGAGAGCCGCGCACTCCCCCTCCGCTTCCTCCTCTCCCGGTGCCAGCATCGCGACCAGCTCCTCCAGCGGCGCGTCCAGCAGCGCCGCGCCCGCCACCCCCCGCGCCGCCCCCCTCTCCGCCGCGGCCTCGCCCACGTGGTCCCGCAGCCACCGCGCCGCCTCCCGCGCGCCCCACAGACGCGTGCCCAGCGCGGAGTGGTCGGGCGCGCGCGGCAGGCGCCACAGAGAGAGGTGTCCGCGCGCGCCGCCCGCGCACAGCAGCCCCGCGCGCACCGGCAGCGCCGCCACGCAGCCGCCGGCGAGGTGCGCGCCGCCCGCACACAGCAGGCGCGGCGCGGCGCCGGGCGCGCGCTCGAGGCGCCAGGCGCGCGCCCAGCCGTCGTCGCCCGCCGTGGCCAGCAGCCCGCCGCGGCCCCACCGCACGCTGTACGCGCAGCCGCCGTGCGCCTCCACCGCCGCCAGCACCTCGCAGCGCGCCGTCTCCTCCGACACCGCCACGAGCCACACCTTCAGCAGTGAGTCGTTCCCGACCGTGGCCAGCAGGTACTCGTCCTCGGCCAGCAGCGCCACGCCAGCCGGCGCGAAGTCGCAGCTCGTGACCCCTGTCACATCGCAACAACTGTCACACGTGTACCACATCTAGGAGATCGACGGTTTCAAATCTTATACAGTACCTATAGTATGTACCTAGTGTACAGTCTGCAAGCCCAACTTCTCCCTCGGAATGACGCAATGCGGGATTTGGGAATCCAACATGATTCCAAGGTGCTGTTTGATGTCCATGTTGACGGAATAGTCCGCAAAGCTGCTAGATCTCTCGGATTCATCATGAGACTGTCGAAATGTTTCTCCGATGCTAAAACTTTTAAAATTCTCTATTGCACGTTTGTAAGGAGTAATTTGAAGTACGCTTCTCAGATCTGGAACCCCTGTTATGCGGTGTATGCTGATAGAAAAGTATTCAAAAACATTTTTTTAAATACCTCTGTTATCGACTGAGAATTCCCTAAGATTCTAGGGACTATTTAAATATTTGCAGGAAATTCCACATTTTGCCACTCACAAGAAGACGTGAGTTATCCGATTTTACTTTTATGTTTAAGATTATTAATAACATGATTGGTTGTCCAGAGCTGTTAGGTAGGTAATATAAACTTTAATGTTCCTACCAACTATAGAATGAATTCATATTTTTATATGGTTAGAGCAGCAGAATAAAAGGTTCTCACGGGTAGATGTTATACATGTAAAACAAACAATAAATTGTGAACACACAAACCAAAAATATTATAGTCTTACCCTACCGAAACTAACATAATCTTAACAAATCAAACAGTAATTACTTGATGTACATACCTAACTAAAAACCATTGAACATTTACTATTGAAACAGTTACTATTGAACAAAAAAAGAAGAAGAAGTAGATTCACCAAAAAAGTTATAACACATTACACGCCTCGCATCCACGCTTTCGATTAATTTATTCGCTCTATTATTGAGTCGCCATTGGTACGTGTCGCTCCGTACTACGAGATAGAGACACAACTTGCACAATACGCACCGAGGTCGTGCGCCTGCGTGTCGGCGTGCAGCGCGCGGTCCCGCGGCGGCGCCAGCACCACCAGCTCCCCGGCGGCGCCGCCCAGCGCGGCGTAGCAAGAGTCGTCCGTCCACGCGCAGCACGTCGCCGCCTCCGCTAGCGTCCCGTACACCCTGGACGAGCTATACATGAGGACGCAGTCGGATAGTGGCGGGGAAATACCTAGTAGCCGAGTGTGATGTTACCATTCGGGTCTCGGATCGGGCTGCGCGGCGGCCCACAGCGGCGCCAGCCCGTCGTCCGTGGCCAGCAGCGCGCGCCCCCCTCCCCCCCCGCCGCGCGAGAGCCGCCCCCCGCGCGCCGCGCCCCCGCCCGGCACGCACAGTGTCCGCACGCACACGCCCGTCTGCACGTCCCAGAGCGCGGCGCCGTCCAGCCCCGCGGTCAGCAGCACGGCGCCGCCCGCGCCGAACTCCACCGCCAGCGCGGGGTAGCGGTGCGCCGCCAGCCGGTGCTCCTCCGCCAGCGCCGCGCCGTCCTCCGCCTCCCCCTCCCCCTCCGCCTCCCCCTCCCCCTCCGCCGCGTCCGCCTCGGCCGCGCTGGGCCCCGCCCAACGCCATATCTGCACGCTGCCATCGCTACACAAATAACACATTCTGACTATACGGAATACATCATCGTGAAGCATAATCATAGAATAGAATTTATTACACTAGTTCTTCACAGAATCGAAGCCATAATAATGCGGATTGTTTCACCTGGAAGCCGTGGCGACGAACTCTCCATGTGCTGCTATGCAGTTGATGGAGCCGGCGTGCGCCTGCGAGCTCCACACGCGGCGCGCGTCCCCCCCGCCCCACTCGTCCCCCTCCGCGCCCCCCTCGTCCCCCTTCACCGCGGGCGGTGCGACCTCATCCTCATCCAGCTTCAGCAACTCGATCCCCTGCACGGTGATATGACACGAACAAGTCATAATTCATAATCATTTATTTATATAATTTGCAATGTACATGTACATGTACAATGAACAATCTTAGATACTTGTACATAATGGCTGATTTACAAAGGGTCAGTAGACAAGTCAGTCGCAGCGCCAATGTCGGCGCCGCGACTGACTTTAACTGTTTACACGAAGTAAGTAGTAGTGATGCGTTTCTCACGGTGAGCACACGTGTGTGAAGTCAGTGGGAAAATGAATTCGTGAAAACAACTGAAACGACGATTTAATTATTTGTTGAAAAATTTATCAATTTTGCTGTTGAATGAGTTATAGAAATGGTAGAAAATGAGATAGGTAACTAAAAATAAACGACAAATTTGTTGAGCCATATTTTGCAACGCTGTTGACCGCATTTCTTTATTGCGGTAATTTAGGGATTTAATATCCCAAAGGCACTCGTTTTCGCCATATAATTGCACCAATTTTAAGGTTTCGTCTTCGCTAAGCTTACGCGTCATTTTTATCGCCAGTGAAAAAAACGTGGTCACCCTACAACGCAGCGGCAGTGACTAACCACGCACTGACTTGTCTGTTTACACGGGGTTTATATGGCTGGCGCGGGGGTGCGCGGGTGGCGGGGGGCGCCAACTGACTTTAAAATATTCGTGTCCGAATATTCAAGTCAGCGCTGACTTCAAGCCACTGTACTGACTTCGAATCAGTTTACACAGGGTTTTTGTCGGGTCAGCACTGACTTGTCTCTATTTCGAAGTCAGTCACTGACCCTGTATAAACCAGCCATAACGTCAATTGATGCAAAAAAATGACAAAATAATGTCATACTTACATTCCAAATTCAAGTTTAGATTACACATTTATAAAATAATATTAATAAAAGCTGGTGGAAATGGCAATTTTAACATAAAGTAGAAATGAATGTTCATATTTCAATAATTTAAATAAAAGTTAAATTATTCAATAACATATCAAGAATTATTTTGAATAACGCAGAAGTTGTAAGGCAGAAATCTACTATCTCATCTATATTTATTATGTACCTATAATAAAACACAATGCTCCTTAATATTTTTATTTTTAATAATTCTAGAACGGCTAGGTCAGTTCAGGTGCTTTTGGTTTCAAAATAATCGTAGTAGCCCAGGAAAGAGGGCGAAGCCGCGGGCCGGTCAGCTAGTTTAATATAAAATAGAGCACGATGCCGACGCACACTTACCTCTAGATCCCCGAGAGCGAAGTGCGCTGTTGTGTCGCAGGGCGCGCGCAGGTCGTCGGCCAGAGAGAAGGCGCCCAGCGACCAGGTGCGCAGCGCGCGGTCGTCCGAGCCCGTCAGCAGGAAGCCCTCGCCCAGCGCCACCGCCGTCAGCGCGCGCTCGTGCGCCGCCAGCGCCGCCAGACACGCGCCGCGCGCCGCGTCCCACAGCCGCGCCGACCGGTCCTGCGCCCCAGAGCACAGCACGCCGCCGCCGCGCGCCCAGCTCAGCGCCGTCACCGCGCCCGCGTGCCCCGCCAGCGCGCGCTCCGGCGCCAGCACGCCGTCCGCGCGCCGCACCGTCCACAGCCGCACGAGCGCGTCGCGTCCGCCGGTGGCCACGCGCGCGCCGTCCGCCGCCGCGCTGCAGCACAGCACGCCCTCGTCGTGCGCCGCGTCCGCGCGCGACACGCACCGCGCCGCGTCCGCCGCCGCGTCACCGCGCACCAACTCTGCATAACATACTAACCACATCTATTTTTGAAAATACAAGGTTCAAGAAATCACGAGGTTTTGTTATTTTTCTACCTCATTATTCGTTTGCCATCGATTAAATATATCGTAAAATATGTGAGTACTGAGCTTTTACACGTCCGTAATTTTCGTCAAAAAAAGAACTAAAGAAATCTGAATATAATTTTGGTGAACCATGAAAACAAATCAAAAAAACATGTCAATAGACAAATATCCAATGATAATGTAAGATAATATCAATATTTTTATGTTTTTAGCAAGAAGGGTTTGAACCTACGTGTTACTGGATGGCACTATTACATATTCTGTGAGGGGGACCAATTGATGCTTCTGTCTGTAACTTTGTACCTTAATCGTTCTATGAATAACAGTTGAGATCCCTGCCCTAACCTAACCGTCCCGTCTCAAATATGGACTGGTAGATAATAGGCCTCGTCGTTAATGTGTGCCTTACACAGCCCTCCTGTTACCACCGCGATAATTAGGAACTTAAGCCACTACGGCCCTGGGTATTGCGTGTACGAGCGCCCCCGTCGTCCTCACCGACGAGGTCGAAGACCTTGAGCGTCCCCCCTGTGCACCCGGAGAGCAGCAGCGCGCCGCCGGCCGCCGTCGTCAGCGCGCACACCGCGCCCTCGTGCGCCGCGCCCGGCCGCAGCCGCGCCAGCGCCGCGCCCGCGCCCGCGTCCCACACCACCACCGCGCCGTCGTCGTGTCCCGCCGCCAGCGCGCCGCGCGCCGCCCAGCACAGCGCGCGCACCGCGCCCGCGCCCGGCCACGCCAGCGTGCGCAGCGCGCGTCCGTCGCCGGCCCACAGCCGCGCCGCGCCGTCCGCGCCGCCCGACGCCAGCACGGCGCCGCCGTCCTCCCACGCGAGCGCCGTCACGCCGTAGCGGTGCGCGCGCTCCGCAGACCCGGGCGCCTCTAGCCAGCCGGCGGCCGCGCGCCACTGCCACAGCCGCAGCGCGCCGTCGCCGCCGCCCGTGGCCAGCGCGCCCGCGGGGCTGAGCGCGAGGCAGGCCAGCGAGGAGCCGTGCGCGCGCGTGCTGCAGCACAGCGTGGGCGCCAGCGCCGCCTCCAGCTGCATGACTGCCGCGGCCGCGCGCTGCCCGCTCGATGGAGGCCGCGCCACGTGGCTAACGCCGATTGACTGACCTCGCGCTGTGACGTCACGATACGCTACACTGTACCCTATCTATTATTTACTCGTTGTCGATTAATCGTGTCCTGTGAAGGTTGTTAAATATTATTAAATATTTATTGTAGTTATACTATTGTTGCTTAAATATTATAATGTCGTTATTCTATCACCGAACCACGCCATGACACTATTTTGATTGATTAAAGTAAAAGTCAAGAACTTTATTTCCTTAGAATAAAAGATCTAAAAGGAATTTTGTATTTTTTCTTATTTTCTATGTTATATTTGAGATTACAATTTTTTATATCTATTTATTATTTATTTTCGCATCTATATAATATTATTATTTAATGTAGATGTGATAACAAAATTATAACTTACTAGCGGCCCGCCCCGGCTCCGCACGGGTACATACATACACACATACACCCTATTTTTGCATCGGGTTTAAAAAAAGTGGCCAAGTGCGTGTCGGACACGCCCATGTAGGCTTCCGCAGCATGAAATAGTTTATGACGTATTATAAAAAAACTACTTAATAGATTTCGTTCAAACCAATTTTCGTTGTTAGTTTTTATGGTTATGTACAATATATATTTTTTCTAGATTTATCATCCTCTTAGTTTAGAAATTAGAGGGGGGGGGACACTCTGTTTTCCACTTTGGAAGAGTCTCACGTCCAAACTATTAAGTTTAGAATTAAATGGTGTTAGAAATATTGTTATGATTTTGGAAGACCTATTCATAGATACCCCACACGTATGGGTTGGATTAAAAAAAAGTTTTTAAATTTCAGTCCTATGTATGGGGACCCCCAAATTTTATGATTTTTTTTTCAATTTTTTTCTGAAATCTTAGTGCGGTTAACAGAATACATCTACTTACCAAATTTCGACGTTATAGCTCTTATAGTTTCCGAGAAAAACGGCTGTGACATACGGACGGACAGACGGACGGACGGACGGACGGACGGACGGACGGACGGACGGACGGACATGACGAATCTATAAGGGTTCCGTTTTTGCCATTTGGCTACGGAACCCTAAAAAAACTTAAATTATATAGGAAGTTTGAATTTTTTTATTATCAATTTTTTTTATTCATATTTTTTATTAATGTTTTTTTTGTATTTTTTTATTTTATTTACACTTTATTTTATTACATTGACTCCCTCCCCGTACCCCCAGTGACGCTTACATGGAGCATAGATCGCATGCTGGCTAGCTGAGCGCGGTGAGCGACAATCTCGCGACTTTTTTCTAATACTTGCATTTTTAAACTCGTGATATCTTCCGAATGAAATGTCCGAATTGAATAATTCAAAAAGTTATGAAAAGGTATTAAAGTCGTCTTGAATATAAAGTAATTTATTTTGATAACGATTAATACCAAGGTACAAATGAAGAGCCTTTTCAAGAGGCGGCATATATTAATTAATATTTTAGAATAAAACTGCTTACTGTGTAAAAACTATAATATTTAGACATATGCTGTCGCGACACTTTTTGTAGATAATGATGAGTTCTGCAAAGTCGTAGTACATTATTTTGTTCTATCATCAATAGTTTTCGCAGCGCACGCGACGAAAGGAATTTTTCAGGTCTTTTTTTTACACCTTATGTTACATTATTGGAGTTTTAGTAAAGATCCCTAATTTTTTTTTAAATATAATATAGCCTATGTTACTCGGGGATAATGTAGCTTTCCAAAGGTGAATGAATTTTTGAAATCGGTCCAGTAGTTTCGG
The DNA here is from genome assembly GCA_963691955.1 of Chloroclystis v-ata. Taxonomy (NCBI): domain Eukaryota; kingdom Metazoa; phylum Arthropoda; class Insecta; order Lepidoptera; family Geometridae; genus Chloroclystis; species Chloroclystis v-ata. The sequence goes on along the minus strand of OY829897.1, from coordinate 17,286 downwards.
AGCCTATTCGTTACAAACAAACAAACAAACATACAAACAAATCTTTCCTTTTTATAATATTAGTATAGATAGTATAGATGTATTGTCTTAAATATTCTTGCTAATGTATAGGTTAGGTTAGGTTAGGTTAGGTTAGGTTAGGTTAGGTTAGGTTAGGTTAGGTTAGGTTAGGTTAGGTTAGGTTAGGTTAGGTTAGGTTAGGTTAGGTTAGGTTAGGTTAGGTTAGGTTTTTTTTTTTTTTTTTTTTTTTTTTTTTTATTTGCGTTCACCATAGACTTTTTGTCCATGCCTTTTTTTGATTTTATTTTATTTAATGAGCTTACATTTTTTACATATTTATTATTAATTTGTTACACAAGATAGGGGAAGTAGTACATTATTCTATTACTTAATCTATTACATGCTTAACTTAAATCTATTCTTAAAGTATATATTTTGTTAATATTATTAGTTTTTTTTTTTTTTTTTTTTTTTTTTTTTTATTATTATTATTATTATTTTTATTATTATCATTTTCTTTTCTTTATTATTATTATTATTATTATTATTATTTTTTTTTTTTTATATTATTTTATAACATCTTAATTTTTTAAATAGTTACATTTATTACCTTATTGATAGTTACAATGATTTGCTTATAGATAGTTACAATTATTTTCTTTTAGATAGTTACATTTTTGAGCTTAGAGATATCTAGATTGCTCCTGATATCCGCTTTATGAGCTTTTCCATAACCTCCTCGTTGCGATCTTTAACAGCCATTTTCAGGTTGTACTCAAGAATCCATTTATCCGAAGCTTCTGTTGCTGTTCTTATAAAGTGACCAATAGCGTCGTCTGCATCATCAGTGTAGTAAGTGCAGCTGTTGGTATGCCTTGACACTGCTACGACTGCATGTGGAACACTCTCGTGAAGCTTTATTTTGATCTTTGATTGGATTATGATGACAAACTCGTAGGTTAGCCCTTGCGCTTCATGTATGGTGAGAATTCGTGAGCCTTCTCCATTTCCAAAGCCCTGCTGAGAAAAGGTTTCCTTTTCTTCTTGGGTGTGAACCAAGAACAGAGTTTTGGGGCTGGATTTATCAATTGTGGCATCACTATACCTTTCGCGCTTTAGAGAGTTTACCTTGAGTGCTGAGGAGTAAATACCTGAATAGACCTCTTTAAGTGCATAAGCTACATCAAGAGGGTTCCTGTGAGTACACAGGAGCTCCTTGCTTATCTTTGCAACGAGATTCGGTCTATTATATTTTATCTCAAACACGTTTTCTCTATCTATAAAGGGAAGCTGATTAACATCTCCGATGAGAACGACTTCGCCAGCACCAGACAACCGTGAGGCCATGACAATGGCTCCAAAGTGATTCATAAGCGCTTCGTCAATCGTCAAGCGATGACACTTATGTTTCTCTTTGAAGCCATTTACAAGTACTGAGGCCATTGTACGCACCTTGGTCTTAACCTGGTCTCCGATACGGTGCGATAGTTTTTCCCTCAGGTCGTTTGCTGCCTCTATGGTTGCCGTGATGACAGCATCTTCATCTGCATCGAAGTGCTTTACAACCCAGGTTGTTTTGCCACATCCTGGAACTCCATTTATCCAGTTGATTTTGGGTACCGTCCAATTGCTCCAACATGAAACGACCTCTTCTGGTCTTGAGATAGTGTTTGCCATCTCAAGAATTTTGATGTCGAGCATGATTTTAGTGCAACGGGCAGTAACAACCACCGGGTCATCTTTTGGAGTTTGGAACTTTAGAGGTCCTTTTGTCTCTGACTTGTCCTCTATTAGGGCCACAAAATCACCACTTCCACTGTAAGCTGCCATATAACTACCTGACATTTTGCCCTTGATGATTTGGGACTTATCACTGTCATATATTGCAGCCTCTGATTCCTCGAGTTGTTTTTGTAAGAGAGGTTCGTATCCTTGCTCAAAGGTTTGCAAGATGGTCTTGCAGGTATTGAGGTTAACCTCTCTCGTTGCTTTTGTGAGAGCTATAAACTCGAGGAATGCGTTAATGAAGTGATCCTTTGGACTCTCAATGGGAATATAGCTTGGTGGTTCCGCTTTATCCCAAGTTCTCTTTGATGGTTCCTTGGATGTTGATTGTGTGGGTTTTGTTTTTCTTATAACCCTTTGCTTACACTTTTCCCCAAGAAAAGTTTTTGCAGCAACTGAAAGTGCGTTTAGAGAATCTCTTGCTCTTGCTTTAGAGATTTGTTCCGCGTTGTGTAGCTTTAGTTGTTGCTCTTCTTTTCCTGCTGTTTGTTTTAGTTGTAGGCGTTCTGAACCGCTGATTGACTCTGAGACGGGATGTCCCCAACAGTCAGTTGCTTCATTTGTGTTCTTGACCTTTAAGTAATTGAGATTTTCACCTCGGTCTTCGTACACAATTACCTCATGTTGTTCTGAGACTTTGATGCAACCGACTCGGTCTTCGACTTCACCGCTTGAGTATTCAACCACGAGCGCATCGATGCTTATTACGCGGGGTTCATTTTCTCCTTCGCCTTGGCCCTTTAACCAATTCCAGACTTCTTTTGCGCGAGCGAATGGCGTCATACATATCTCCATCTCGAATAATGCAACTGTCTTGTTTCTCAGTCGCACCATTCTACAGATCTGACCTGCCACCTCTAGCTCGGGTAGTGCACTGTACTTCTTATACCGTATGGTTGATTTAGAAGTGCTACCATTAAGCAGAGAAGCCAATCCTGGGGAGATTGTCACTCTTTTTTGCTTTCCAGGTCTACAGAAACAAAAGCTGATACCAAGTTTTTCCCTGGAATCATCCATGAACAGAGCCACTCCTCGGGTTCTGAGCCCGGCTGTTCCTTTTTCGCCAAGTTCCAAGAACTGGGAAAGGGTGAGTCTGTTCATGGGTAGTTCAAGTGGTAAATCCGGTTCGAGATTCTGTGACGCAGACACTTGGGTGGGAGTTATTGATATTGGGGAAGAAGTTGAGTTTCTGCTTATAGCTACCTTAAAGACCTTTTCGATGAACTTCAAACAATGATTCCTCGATTTAGGGTCTTCAAGGATGCCTCTAAGGTTGTCTTCAACAACATTTTTATCTATTTGATGTTCTAGATTATACCGATCCGTGAGAAAGCGTGGACATTCGCATATTATATGCCACACAGATTCGCTGATTTCTGGATTGCATTCACATCCAGGGCTATCCTTCAGCTTAAATCTGTGCAGATATGCTGCGATTCCTCCGTGGCCTGTGAAGGCCTGAATATGAACTGGTGACAGTTTTGTGCTGCGTACCAACCGGTATGTCTGTTCAACATCCGGGAAGAACTGCTTTGTAACTGTGCCAGTACTGGAGGCAGTATATCGGTCCTGCCACTTCCTAACGGATTCATCTCTAATTGATTTTCTTACGTAAGAGAGTGGGATTTTATTGTAATCCTGAGGGGAGTTACTTAGTGCTGCTGATTTTGCCAATTGATCTGCTCTTTCGTTTCCGACTGTTCCAACATGCGCTCTTAACCAATACAAATTGATTTTTCGACCCTGACTCTCTACAATGGTAACATTTTCTCTGATGCTTTTGGCTAGAGGATGGCTCAATTTAGAATTTTTGAGCAAGTCTAGCGAGGATCTTGAGTCACTCAGAATGTTCACCACAGGTTTAGTGCTCGTGATGACCATTTGAGTTGCTCTAAGAAGTGCATAGAGTTCTGATTGAAAAACAGAGCAGGCCGAGTGCAGCTTGAAGGTGGCGGAGGTTTGTTCCTCGCCATCTTCCCACCACGTCAGCGCCGCTCCTACCTGGTTTTCAATTTTGCTACCATCTGTGTAGATTTGGGGTCCGACGACCTGCTCAGCTTCCTCTAGAAATTTATATTCTATGGATGTTAGCTTTGATGGATGGGGCTGGTTACTATTGCCTGTGTTTAGTTCCAATTCCATACCATGAGGAAGGTAGTCGTTCGAGATGTTTTTCTTTGCTTTGTACAGGTTTGCTCTCTCCTGGATTCGGAGATCCATGGGCAGCAAACCCGCTAAAGCAAGCGCAGATGTTAGAGAAACAGTTCGGTACGATTTGCAGACCTTTTGGGCGAAGCCTCTCTGAATTGTATTGAATTGATGTACATTCATTTGCAGCTCTGCTGCATCTGACCACGCAGCTGATGCATACGTCATGATGGGTTCAACCACTGAGATGTAAATTGTTCTGATGATTTCGCTATTCAGACCCCATGTTACTTTCGCTGCACACGCTAGCTGTTTGTAGATGTCTGCTACTTTTTTGCACTGAGCAGACACGTGTGGTTTGAAAGTAAGTTTGTGATCGATGATCAGCCCAAGCAGTTTGATTTCTTTCACTAGGTTGACCTGAGTATCGGACATACATATTTGAGGAGGATGGAACTTTAACTTTTTTGTGAGAAGCATCACATTGGTTTTGTGTGGTGCAAAGTTAAGTTTGTTGTGTTTTCCCCATGTCGATACCTTTTCTAGTGTAGAATTAGCTCGCTGCTCAATCGCTTCTATCGATCGGTCCGTGAATGCGAGAACAACATCATCTGCAAACGCCTGACAGTATACTCCCTCCTCATCCAGAAGATGTAACAACGAGTCTAGTATAACATTCCAGAAGGTTGGTCCGCCGATTGATCCTTGGACGCATCCTTTGGTTGTTTCCTTCTCGTATGTTGCTCTGGCATAGTTGACAATGATCTTACGGTCATTGAGGTAGGAGCACACCATCTGATAAAGGTTATTTGGGCAACCTTTTTTTGCCAGTTGATGTTTCAGGATTGGCCACCATGCGTTATCGAAGGCCCCCTCTATGTCGAGTGATATAAGAAGTACGCTGTTTTTGTTGTTTACTTCTTTTTTTATGAACTCAAGTAAGTCATAGAGGGCATCTTCTGTGCCGCGCTGAGGCATGAAGCCGTACTGCCGTTTGTTGAGAGTTGGAAAGATGTGCCACTGGATTCGGCCTATCATCAACTTTTCTACGATTTTGCCGAGAACTGAGAGGAGACCAATGGGCCGGTAAGACTTTGGATGTGTGTAGTCTGTCTTACCTGGTTTCCGAATGATTACCACATGGGCAGTTTTCCATTGCTTCGGGAAGTATTTAAGCGACAAACATTTGTTTGCTATCGCCATAAATAGTTCCCTGTTGCATTGGATGGCTGCTCCGCAGATATCCGCTGTGATACCATCCGGACCTGGGGCCTTTTTTGGATTTAGACCATGGATGACTTGCGCCAGCTCCGCTGGTGTGAATGGTACATCATCACTTGAAAGGTCTTCCTCTGGTACAACCTTGGTTAACTCACGGAGTTCTGCCTGACACCTTAGATCGGTGTTCTTGGAGTCATCCGGATAAAAGGTTTTTGCCAAGAGTTCTGCTGATTTCTGTGGGGATAGAGTATTCCCATCTGAGCATCTTAGGAGCATGTCCTCTTGTCTGCCAGATGTCTTCCTGATTACTCTGTAGATCTTATCCCACATACTCTCTTTCTCCTGGGTTGTACAGAATTCCTTCCAGTCCGTGGTCACGGCTTGATCGGCTTCCTCCTTATACAGCTGCAAGATCGCCTGATATTGTTTTACAACAAATTCTTTCCGTCTTGGAGCTGCATTTCTTATTCTTCTTTTCATTCTGAGAACTTCTTTCTTCATATCCTCTAGCTTTTTTGACCACCATGGGGGAGTTGGATCTCCCTCTTTAGTTCCTGTTAACGGGATGGATTTGTCACAGGCTTCATGGATGGCTTCTATGTAAGCTGAGATTATGTTTTCAAGAGCTTGTTCAGAATCAGACTCTTCTACGGTTTTGGTGTTTATTCCCCTTTTTTCCAAGGAAGATTTGAGACTTAGACCAAAGTCTGACCACTTAGCCTTCCTTGTATTGTATTTGCGTGTTGTAATCGGCCGCAATTTCTTTAGGGCTTTTTCTAGGCGCAGTTCGAAGGTTATCGCGTTGTGATCTGATGTTACGAGACTTCTGTCTACTTGCCATTTCTCAATTCGACCAAGCAGGGGGGAGCTACATGCTGAAACATCAACGATGCTGGTGCATGTCCTGCCACCTCTTTCGATTTCAAACGTGGGGGTATCTCCGATGTTGAGTATGTGGTAGCCCATTTCATTAAGAAATGCATGATATTCGGCTCCTCTGTCATTCTCCGAGATGCTACCCCACCAGTGGCTCCATGCATTAACGTCTCCTGCAACGATGATGTTTGGTGTGCTCATCTTTTCACAGATCTTTTTTGTGTTTTCCAGATAGGGTGTTATTTCTTGATCCCCTTCAAAATAAACGGACACAACTCCAAGTGTTAGGTTTCCAGTTTTTAACAGGACAGCTGCCTCGGTTTCGGTTACCAGCTGAGGATCATGTATGATCTCCAGCTGGTCACCAAATACGATAATAGCCGCTTTGACCGGTTTGTTCCTATTGAGGGTGCATTGAATCACCTTTGTCCCTGGATGTTGTTTTAAGACTCCAGTCCTTCCGACATAAGGTTCTTGCACTAGAGCGACCGTGATGCTCTTTTCCTTAGCAACTTGGAGTAGTTCCGCCGTAGCTAGTTTCGAGTGTTGGAGATTTGCTTGGATGAAACGCAATCTCCGATCTCCTAGCCTTGAGGGGGGTGAGTGTGTGTTCTGTTGAGAGCCTTTAGCAGTATGAGACACGCGAGCGTGCTATAGTGTCCCATTTTTGTCTCTCTGGACACACAATGCTGAAGGCATTGTGAGCCGTATCCTCTGTTGTTCCACGAGCTGTTGATTTGGTACAATTTTTACATTGAGGTTGTAATCCCTCGAGCCTACTTTTACATTTTTCCCAAGAATGAGCCTTCCCGCAGTGACTGCAGAGCTGATCCTTCTCTCGACAAACCGCTTTAGTGTGCCCGAAACCAAGACATTTGGTACATTGCACTAAAGGTGATTGATCAAACACAGGTCTCCACTGGATTCCTATGTGAATTTTCCCTTGTTCTATGAGCGATTTGTGGATTAGGGGTGAAACTTCTAAGACTGGGTGGCATTCGAGAGGGTTACGGGCCTTCTTCCTGTACCTAACCTTGATTAGGGACTCTTTGAGGTCCACTTCTTTGAACAGATGTTTGTTCTGAGCAAGCAGATTCTCCACTATTTGCGTGTCGCTATGGTATGATAGCACGTCTTTTATTATAACTAGTGGATTATCCGCCTTTGCAACCTCTGCCTTGAGGCCCTTATCTAACCGAACCCTGCTTCTTACAAGATCTAGATCTTCCTTGGAGCCACAACTAAGGATAACTTTGCTATTCTTAGCTTTCCTTACTTTGTCTATCCTTGCTCCGCTCGATCTTGTATCTAAAGCAACTCTTATCCTGTCAATCACATTATCTCCTGTGTTTTCGGGATTTGTGGATGACACGATAAGAGTGTGGTTAGGTTTCTTAGGGGGGGGAGGTTTAGAAGTGACCTTTGCGTAGGAAGACTTTGCTTGAACAGCATTGCCTTCCGTCTTCGCTAGCTCCGCTTCAAGGCTGAGTACCGCAGGCATAGCGTTCGCCTTCTCGTGTCTCAGCGTGCGCAGCTCAGATGACACTGCCTCTAGCTTCTCCGTGATGGGCTGGATGTGCTCTTCGATGTTTATTATAATTGGTTGCCGAGGTTCATCAGGAGTTTTATTCGCCTTGATCGCATGAACGATATCACGAATCTCTCTGATCTCCTCATTAACCTTTTCCGACTTCTCATGTTTTTCCGACGGACTCGTTTTAGGTTTTTGTTGAGCTATTAGCTTTAGGGAGTCCAGGTTCTGTTGAGTTGTACTCTGATCTCTGCGAAGGTCTCTTCGAAGCTCATCCAATTGATTCTGCAGTGAATCCACACCTGCCTTAAGGCAAGAGCAACTCTCTACCAGAAGATCGAAGTTGTTACTTCTGTCGTCATTGGATGAGGGACCTTTGAGGGACTCAATTTGTCTCTCCAGATCCTGGACTATTTTAGCTGTCTCTTTGATAAGCCTATGGGGATCCCGCGTTTCATAGCTCAGCCAGTCACGTATCGCCTTTGTCTCCTTGAGCGAAGACGCGATATCGTCCCTGGCAAGCGAGACGCTCTCCACTAGCTGTTTAGTGAGATCTGCTATCTGCTTGTTGTGAGCTCTCTCCACTCTCATTAGCTCGTTTGCGTTCCTCGCTCTCTCTTTATCCAGGTTTGAGATGTGCCTTGACCTGGAGTCCTGAAGGGAAAGAGTTATCTCGTATAGAGTCTGCAGGCTTTCTAGTGCGATGACTTTGCACTCTCTTTTCATGTTACCTGCAGACTCCAGCGCTTCCTTGCCCTGGAGGAACGTCTCGTTTGCCACTTTTGTGGCTCTGTCCATTTCCACTCCCGGCCTCTTCCCGGACTGCTCAGCCAACATACTGCGGCGTGCCTTGGGAGCCGGAGGCGGAGTGGCCAGATCGACGAAAGAGGTGATCGATTCATCGTCTGACAAGCCTTTTGGGGGAGAGATGCCGCATTCCTGCCACTGGATTATTCTTTGCCGAGCTGCGTCTGACTGCGCTCCTTGGATGGAAGAGGACGCAGCTGACTCGCTGTCTCGCGACGGAGGAGTCTTGCTTTTCTTCCTCGGTGGTACCACTGGGGCGGTGATGGCGCTGGTTTTTGCTCCTTCTGATGGTGCTTTTGAGGTTGTTAGTACCTGTTCAGATGAAGATGGTGGAGGAAGCATTTCAGATTTCACTGAGGATTTAAGTACCCTTTTCAGGACTTTTTCTCTCAGTGACTTCTGTTTCTGCGCAACCGAGGAGGTAGACTGCGATTTGGGAGCGGAGTCAGTCGCTTTAGATGACATTTTATTTAATTTATCTTACAATATCTAAATACTAATAATATATTATGTCTTAATATTAAAATCTTAATTCTAAGTACTAACTTCTACGCTGATGAACTGCGTTTTCTTGAGTAACTTGTGGTGAACGCGCTCGAACCGAAGTTGTTCAGGTTCTGGTTGGTGGTGTTGATTGCTGATCAGTGAGATGATGACGGAGCACTTCGTACCGCTTGAGTGTGTGATAGAGATGGAATTTGCAAAATCTGTTGGAGCCAATTCGTAGAGCTTCTTTTTCTGATTGCTTTGATACCACACACTTAGGGTCTATCTCTTATGGTTCCGGAGTTATCTCTTGAGGGGTTTTTGCTGAGGGGGGTGAGGATTTCTTTTATGCTTCCAATGGACAGAGTTCCTCGTGCCGATGACTTTAAGACCCAACACGGGGGGTCTGTGATGGCTGATTCTGAAGATATTGCAAGAACACTTTGGACCTCTTCCGTGAGTGATACGGGTGGAATTTGCAAAATCTGTTGGAGCCAATTCGTAGAGCTTCTCTTTCTGATTGCTTTGATACCACACACTTAGGGTCTATCTCTTATGGTTCCGGAGTTATCTCTTGAGGGGTTTTCCGTTGGGGGGGGGGGGATTTCTTTTTATGCTGCCAATGGACGGAGCTCCTCACGCCGGTTTCTTAGAGACCCAACACTTGGGGTCTGTGATGGCTAGTTCCGGAGCTATGATGACATGAAAATCCGTTGGTGCTAAGCTGTAGATTTCCTTATCCCGAGTTGTTAGACACCCAACACTTAGGGTCTGCGATGGCTATTTCCAGAGCTATGATGACTTGAAAATCCGTTGGGGCCAATCTGTAGATCTTCTTGTCCCGAGGTGTTAGACACCCATAAACATGGGTCTGTGGCCTTTACCTTCAGAGATATCGCTCGAGGGGAATCCGAGGAGGGGGGGAGGTGAAATCCGTTGGGGCCAAGTTGACGGGCTGCTTTCCCTCAGTTCCTAGACACCAAACACAATGGGTCTGTCTCCCGTGGTTACCGAGATAGATCGCGGGGGGGTAAGCAGGGTGCGGGGGGATGGTCGCAGCAATTCCTTGGGGCCAAGATGTAGATCTCGTTCTCCTGATTGCGATGATACCAGACACGGTGGGTCTGCGAGCACTGGTGCCGGAGAAACTCCTTGAGGGGGTTTTGGCCTCTGAGGGGAAGTGGGGTACAGAGGGGGTGATCTGAGATGTGGTGGGGAGCAGTTGGCTCTGACAAAACCAAGACCTGCAAGTCCAAACACGGAGGTTCTGATGTTGAGGGTTCAGGAGATACCTTAGATTTTGTTCGAAGATCCCCGAAGGTAAGGTGGCCCTGCTGATGATCTGGTGGCCGAAGTCTTGGAACTGTCTTCGAAGTCTTCAGGTCGGTCCTAGCCTCGTGTCGAAAACACGTGTTCGAAACCGCGTGGTTTTTATAGGTTAATGTGCAAATCTTCGGAGCTTAATAACTTTAGAGTCCCTGAAGTGATTTTGAAAAACTAAACGTCATTTAATAGCGCTTAAAAAGCTTTCAATAAATGACGAAAAATATCACTTGATTGCACTAACCTTCCTGGTTTTATAATGTCCCAAAGTCCAGGCCTTCCCAACACCAAGTCCTTTGAGATAAACACTTGAAAACGATAATCCTGGTGAGATGCACTGTATATTCACTGATTATAACACTGGATCGCGCGAAACTCCAAAATTCAATTTTTTATTGATTTTTAACCGGGAGCTATATGTTGATCGTGCCGAGTTTTGGCTGTTACTGGGGGTTAGGTTAGGTTAGGTTAGGTTAGGTTAGGTTAGGTTAGGTTAGGTTAGGTTAGGTTAGGTTAGGTTAGGTTAGGTTAGGTTAGGTTAGGTTAGGTTAGGTTAGGTTAGGTTAGGTTAGGTTAGGTTAGGTTAGGTTAGGTTAGGTTAGGTTAGGTTAGGTTAGGTTAGGTTAGGTTAGGTTAGGTTAGGTTAGGTTAGGTTAGGTTAGGTTAGGTTAGGTTAGGTTAGGTTAGGTTAGGTTAGGTTAGGTTAGGTTAGGTTAGGTTAGGTTAGGTTAGGTTAGGTTAGGTTAGGTTAGGTTAGGTTAGGTTAGGTTAGGTTAGGTTAGGTTAGGTTAGGTTAGGTTAGGTTAGGTTAGGTTAGGTTAGGTTAGGTTAGGTTAGGTTAGGTTAGGTTAGGTTAGGTTAGGTTAGGTTAGGTTAGGTTAGGTTAGGTTAGGTTAGGTTAGGTTAGGTTAGGTTAGGTTAGGTTAGGTTAGGTTAGGTTAGGTTAGGTTAGGTTAGGTTAGGTTAGGTTAGGTTAGGTTAGGTTAGGTTAGGTTAGGTTAGGTTAGGTTAGGTTAGGTTAGGTTAGGTTAGGTTAGGTTAGGTTAGGTTAGGTTAGGTTAGGTTAGGTTAGGTTAGGTTAGGTTAGGTTAGGTTAGGTTAGGTTAGGTTAGGTTAGGTTAGGTTAGGTTAGGTTAGGTTAGGTTAGGTTAGGTTAGGTTAGGTTAGGTTAGGTTAGGTTAGGTTAGGTTAGGTTAGGTTAGGTTAGGTTAGGTTAGGTTAGGTTAGGTTAGGTTAGGTTAGGTTAGGTTAGGTTAGGTTAGGTTAGGTTAGGTTAGGTTAGGTTAGGTTAGGTTAGGTTAGGTTAGGTTAGGTTAGGTTAGGTTAGGTTAGGTTAGGTTAGGTTAGGTTAGGTTAGGTTAGGTTAGGTTAGGTTAGGTTAGGTTAGGTTAGGTTAGGTTAGGTTAGGTTAGGTTAGGTTAGGTTAGGTTAGGTTAGGTTAGGTTAGGTTAGGTTAGGTTAGGTTAGGTTAGGTTAGGTTAGGTTAGGTTAGGTTAGGTTAGGTTAGGTTAGGTTAGGTTAGGTTAGGTTAGGTTAGGTTAGGTTAGGTTAGGTTAGGTTAGGTTAGGTTAGGTTAGGTTAGGTTAGGTTAGGTTAGGTTAGGTTAGGTTAGGTTAGGTTAGGTTAGGTTAGGTTAGGTTAGGTTAGGTTAGGTTAGGTTAGGTTAGGTTAGGTTAGGTTAGGTTAGGTTAGGTTAGGTTAGGTTAGGTTAGGTTAGGTTAGGTTAGGTTAGGTTAGGTTAGGTTAGGTTAGGTTAGGTTAGGTTAGGTTAGGTTAGGTTAGGTTAGGTTAGGTTAGGTTAGGTTAGGTTAGGTTAGGTTAGGTTAGGTTAGGTTAGGTTAGGTTAGGTTAGGTTAGGTTAGGTTAGGTTAGGTTAGGTTAGGTTAGGTTAGGTTAGGTTAGGTTAGGTTAGGTTAGGTTAGGTTAGGTTAGGTTAGGTTAGGTTAGGTTAGGTTAGGTTAGGTTAGGTTAGGTTAGGTTAGGTTAGGTTAGGTTAGGTTAGGTTAGGTTAGGTTAGGTTAGGTTAGGTTAGGTTAGGTTAGGTTAGGTTAGGTTAGGTTAGGTTAGGTTAGGTTAGGTTAGGTTAGGTTAGGTTAGGTTAGGTTAGGTTAGGTTAGGTTAGGTTAGGTTAGGTTAGGTTAGGTTAGGTTAGGTTAGGTTAGGTTAGGTTAGGTTAGGTTAGGTTAGGTTAGGTTAGGTTAGGTTAGGTTAGGTTAGGTTAGGTTAGGTTAGGTTAGGTTAGGTTAGGTTAGGTTAGGTTAGGTTAGGTTAGGTTAGGTTAGGTTAGGTTAGGTTAGGTTAGGTTAGGTTAGGTTAGGTTAGGTTAGGTTAGGTTAGGTTAGGTTAGGTTAGGTTAGGTTAGGTTAGGTTAGGTTAGGTTAGGTTAGGTTAGGTTAGGTTAGGTTAGGTTAGGTTAGGTTAGGTTAGGTTAGGTTAGGTTAGGTTAGGTTAGGTTAGGTTAGGTTAGGTTAGGTTAGGTTAGGTTAGGTTAGGTTAGGTTAGGTTAGGTTAGGTTAGGTTAGGTTAGGTTAGGTTAGGTTAGGTTAGGTTAGGTTAGGTTAGGTTAGGTTAGGTTAGGTTAGGTTAGGTTAGGTTAGGTTAGGTTAGGTTAGGTTAGGTTAGGTTAGGTTAGGTTAGGTTAGGTTAGGTTAGGTTAGGTTAGGTTAGGTTAGGTTAGGTTAGGTTAGGTTAGGTTAGGTTAGGTTAGGTTAGGTTAGGTTAGGTTAGGTTAGGTTAGGTTAGGTTAGGTTAGGTTAGGTTAGGTTAGGTTAGGTTAGGTTAGGTTAGGTTAGGTTAGGTTAGGTTAGGTTAGGTTAGGTTAGGTTAGGTTAGGTTAGGTTAGGTTAGGTTAGGTTAGGTTAGGTTAGGTTAGGTTAGGTTAGGTTAGGTTAGGTTAGGTTAGGTTAGGTTAGGTTAGGTTAGGTTAGGTTAGGTTAGGTTAGGTTAGGTTAGGTTAGGTTAGGTTAGGTTAGGTTAGGTTAGGTTAGGTTAGGTTAGGTTAGGTTAGGTTAGGTTAGGTTAGGTTAGGTTAGGTTAGGTTAGGTTAGGTTAGGTTAGGTTAGGTTAGGTTAGGTTAGGTTAGGTTAGGTTAGGTTAGGTTAGGTTAGGTTAGGTTAGGTTAGGTTAGGTTAGGTTAGGTTAGGTTAGGTTAGGTTAGGTTAGGTTAGGTTAGGTTAGGTTAGGTTAGGTTAGGTTAGGTTAGGTTAGGTTAGGTTAGGTTAGGTTAGGTTAGGTTAGGTTAGGTTAGGTTAGGTTAGGTTAGGTTAGGTTAGGTTAGGTTAGGTTAGGTTAGGTTAGGTTAGGTTAGGTTAGGTTAGGTTAGGTTAGGTTAGGTTAGGTTAGGTTAGGTTAGGTTAGGTTAGGTTAGGTTAGGTTAGGTTAGGTTAGGTTAGGTTAGGTTAGGTTAGGTTAGGTTAGGTTAGGTTAGGTTAGGTTAGGTTAGGTTAGGTTAGGTTAGGTTAGGTTAGGTTAGGTTAGGTTAGGTTAGGTTAGGTTAGGTTAGGTTAGGTTAGGTTAGGTTAGGTTAGGTTAGGTTAGGTTAGGTTAGGTTAGGTTAGGTTAGGTTAGGTTAGGTTAGGTTAGGTTAGGTTAGGTTAGGTTAGGTTAGGTTAGGTTAGGTTAGGTTAGGTTAGGTTAGGTTAGGTTAGGTTAGGTTAGGTTAGGTTAGGTTAGGTTAGGTTAGGTTAGGTTAGGTTAGGTTAGGTTAGGTTAGGTTAGGTTAGGTTAGGTTAGGTTAGGTTAGGTTAGGTTAGGTTAGGTTAGGTTAGGTTAGGTTAGGTTAGGTTAGGTTAGGTTAGGTTAGGTTAGGTTAGGTTAGGTTAGGTTAGGTTAGGTTAGGTTAGGTTAGGTTAGGTTAGGTTAGGTTAGGTTAGGTTAGGTTAGGTTAGGTTAGGTTAGGTTAGGTTAGGTTAGGTTAGGTTAGGTTAGGTTAGGTTAGGTTAGGTTAGGTTAGGTTAGGTTAGGTTAGGTTAGGTTAGGTTAGGTTAGGTTAGGTTAGGTTAGGTTAGGTTAGGTTAGGTTAGGTTAGGTTAGGTTAGGTTAGGTTAGGTTAGGTTAGGTTAGGTTAGGTTAGGTTAGGTTAGGTTAGGTTAGGTTAGGTTAGGTTAGGTTAGGTTAGGTTAGGTTAGGTTAGGTTAGGTTAGGTTAGGTTAGGTTAGGTTAGGTTAGGTTAGGTTAGGTTAGGTTAGGTTAGGTTAGGTTAGGTTAGGTTAGGTTAGGTTAGGTTAGGTTAGGTTAGGTTAGGTTAGGTTAGGTTAGGTTAGGTTAGGTTAGGTTAGGTTAGGTTAGGTTAGGTTAGGTTAGGTTAGGTTAGGTTAGGTTAGGTTAGGTTAGGTTAGGTTAGGTTAGGTTAGGTTAGGTTAGGTTAGGTTAGGTTAGGTTAGGTTAGGTTAGGTTAGGTTAGGTTAGGTTAGGTTAGGTTAGGTTAGGTTAGGTTAGGTTAGGTTAGGTTAGGTTAGGTTAGGTTAGGTTAGGTTAGGTTAGGTTAGGTTAGGTTAGGTTAGGTTAGGTTAGGTTAGGTTAGGTTAGGTTAGGTTAGGTTAGGTTAGGTTAGGTTAGGTTAGGTTAGGTTAGGTTAGGTTAGGTTAGGTTAGGTTAGGTTAGGTTAGGTTAGGTTAGGTTAGGTTAGGTTAGGTTAGGTTAGGTTAGGTTAGGTTAGGTTAGGTTAGGTTAGGTTAGGTTAGGTTAGGTTAGGTTAGGTTAGGTTAGGTTAGGTTAGGTTAGGTTAGGTTAGGTTAGGTTAGGTTAGGTTAGGTTAGGTTAGGTTAGGTTAGGTTAGGTTAGGTTAGGTTAGGTTAGGTTAGGTTAGGTTAGGTTAGGTTAGGTTAGGTTAGGTTAGGTTAGGTTAGGTTAGGTTAGGTTAGGTTAGGTTAGGTTAGGTTAGGTTAGGTTAGGTTAGGTTAGGTTAGGTTAGGTTAGGTTAGGTTAGGTTAGGTTAGGTTAGGTTAGGTTAGGTTAGGTTAGGTTAGGTTAGGTTAGGTTAGGTTAGGTTAGGTTAGGTTAGGTTAGGTTAGGTTAGGTTAGGTTAGGTTAGGTTAGGTTAGGTTAGGTTAGGTTAGGTTAGGTTAGGTTAGGTTAGGTTAGGTTAGGTTAGGTTAGGTTAGGTTAGGTTAGGTTAGGTTAGGTTAGGTTAGGTTAGGTTAGGTTAGGTTAGGTTAGGTTAGGTTAGGTTAGGTTAGGTTAGGTTAGGTTAGGTTAGGTTAGGTTAGGTTAGGTTAGGTTAGGTTAGGTTAGGTTAGGTTAGGTTAGGTTAGGTTAGGTTAGGTTAGGTTAGGTTAGGTTAGGTTAGGTTAGGTTAGGTTAGGTTAGGTTAGGTTAGGTTAGGTTAGGTTAGGTTAGGTTAGGTTAGGTTAGGTTAGGTTAGGTTAGGTTAGGTTAGGTTAGGTTAGGTTAGGTTAGGTTAGGTTAGGTTAGGTTAGGTTAGGTTAGGTTAGGTTAGGTTAGGTTAGGTTAGGTTAGGTTAGGTTAGGTTAGGTTAGGTTAGGTTAGGTTAGGTTAGGTTAGGTTAGGTTAGGTTAGGTTAGGTTAGGTTAGGTTAGGTTAGGTTAGGTTAGGTTAGGTTAGGTTAGGTTAGGTTAGGTTAGGTTAGGTTAGGTTAGGTTAGGTTAGGTTAGGTTAGGTTAGGTTAGGTTAGGTTAGGTTAGGTTAGGTTAGGTTAGGTTAGGTTAGGTTAGGTTAGGTTAGGTTAGGTTAGGTTAGGTTAGGTTAGGTTAGGTTAGGTTAGGTTAGGTTAGGTTAGGTTAGGTTAGGTTAGGTTAGGTTAGGTTAGGTTAGGTTAGGTTAGGTTAGGTTAGGTTAGGTTAGGTTAGGTTAGGTTAGGTTAGGTTAGGTTAGGTTAGGTTAGGTTAGGTTAGGTTAGGTTAGGTTAGGTTAGGTTAGGTTAGGTTAGGTTAGGTTAGGTTAGGTTAGGTTAGGTTAGGTTAGGTTAGGTTAGGTTAGGTTAGGTTAGGTTAGGTTAGGTTAGGTTAGGTTAGGTTAGGTTAGGTTAGGTTAGGTTAGGTTAGGTTAGGTTAGGTTAGGTTAGGTTAGGTTAGGTTAGGTTAGGTTAGGTTAGGTTAGGTTAGGTTAGGTTAGGTTAGGTTAGGTTAGGTTAGGTTAGGTTAGGTTAGGTTAGGTTAGGTTAGGTTAGGTTAGGTTAGGTTAGGTTAGGTTAGGTTAGGTTAGGTTAGGTTAGGTTAGGTTAGGTTAGGTTAGGTTAGGTTAGGTTAGGTTAGGTTAGGTTAGGTTAGGTTAGGTTAGGTTAGGTTAGGTTAGGTTAGGTTAGGTTAGGTTAGGTTAGGTTAGGTTAGGTTAGGTTAGGTTAGGTTAGGTTAGGTTAGGTTAGGTTAGGTTAGGTTAGGTTAGGTTAGGTTAGGTTAGGTTAGGTTAGGTTAGGTTAGGTTAGGTTAGGTTAGGTTAGGTTAGGTTAGGTTAGGTTAGGTTAGGTTAGGTTAGGTTAGGTTAGGTTAGGTTAGGTTAGGTTAGGTTAGGTTAGGTTAGGTTAGGTTAGGTTAGGTTAGGTTAGGTTAGGTTAGGTTAGGTTAGGTTAGGTTAGGTTAGGTTAGGTTAGGTTAGGTTAGGTTAGGTTAGGTTAGGTTAGGTTAGGTTAGGTTAGGTTAGGTTAGGTTAGGTTAGGTTAGGTTAGGTTAGGTTAGGTTAGGTTAGGTTAGGTTAGGTTACGGTTAGGTTAGGTTAGGTTAGGTTAGGTTAGGTTAGGTTAGGTTAGGTTAGGTTAGGTTAGGTTAGGTTAGGTTAGGTTAGGTTAGGTTAGGTTAGGTTAGGTTAGGTTAGGTTAGGTTAGGTTAGGTTAGGTTAGGTTAGGTTAGGTTAGGTTAGGTTAGGTTAGGTTAGGTTAGGTTAGGTTAGGTTAGGTTAGGTTAGGTTAGGTTAGGTTAGGTTAGGTTAGGTTAGGTTAGGTTAGGTTAGGTTAGGTTAGGTTAGGTTAGGTTAGGTTAGGTTAGGTTAGGTTAGGTTAGGTTAGGTTAGGTTAGGTTAGGTTAGGTTAGGTTAGGTTAGGTTAGGTTAGGTTAGGTTAGGTTAGGTTAGGTTAGGTTAGGTTAGGTTAGGTTAGGTTAGGTTAGGTTAGGTTAGGTTAGGTTAGGTTAGGTTAGGTTAGGTTAGGTTAGGTTAGG